>CAKJTW010000036.1:4800000-7200000 GCA_917880005.1 Nanger dama
GCTGAAAATTTCCCTAAACTAGGGAAGCAAATAGTCCCCAAAGTCTAGGAAGTGAAGAAAGCTCCATATAGGATTACTTCACAGAGAAATATACAACAACACATTGTAATCAAAATGACAAAAATTGAAGATAAACAGAAAATACCTGTATGTATAAAACATACAAGGGAACTTCCATAAGGCTACTAGCTGATTTTTTAACAAAAACTCTTCAGGTCAGAAGGGAGTGGCATGATATACTCCCCATGAATCGCAGCACGCCAGGCCTCCCTGTCCATCACCAATTCCCAAAGGTCACTCAAACTCATGTCCATCGAGTCGGTGATGCCATCCAGCCATCTCATCCTCTGTCGTCCCCTTCTCCTCCTGCCCCCAATCCCTCCCAGCATCAGGGTCTTTTCCAATGAGTCAACTCTTCACATCAGGTGACCAAAGTATTGGAGTTTCAGCTTCAACATCAGTCCTTCCAATGAACAACCAGGACTGATCTCCTTTAGGATAGACTGGCTGGATCTCCTTGCAGTCTAAGGGACTCTCAAGAGTCTTCTCTAACATCACAGCTCAAAAGCATAAATTCTTTGGCTCTCAGCTTTCTTCACAGTCCAACTCTCACATCCATACATGACCACAGGAAAAACCATAGCCTTGACTAGACGGACCTTTGTTGGCAAAGTAATGTCTCTGCTTTTGAATATGCTATCTAGGTTGGTCATAAGTTTCCTTCCAAGGAGTAAGCATCTTTTAATTTCATGGCAATAGGAACACAGATATCAATAATTACTTTAAGAGAAAATAGACTAAATGCTCCAACCAAAAAAGACTGGCTAAACATATACAAATATAAAATCTGTGTAGTTGCCAGGAAACCCTTCAGATCTAAACATACATATAGACAGAAAGTGTGGGGAATGGAAAAAGGAATTCCACACAAATGGAAATCAAATGAAAGCCACAGTTGCAACAGTTGTATCAGACAATATACACTTTAAATAAAGACTGTTACAAGAGACAAAGACACTACATAATGAAAAGATCACTCCAAGAAGATATAACAATTGTAACTATATATGCACCCAACAGAGAAACACCTCAACATATAAGGCAAATGTTAACAGATATAAAAGGAGTAAATGACAGTAACACAGCAATAGTTGGCAACTTATAACACCCCACTTACATGAAGGGACAGATTATCCAGACAGAACAATAAGGAAATATAGGTCTTAAATGACACATTAAACTAGATTGACTCAACTGATATTTATAGAGCATTCCATCCAAAAGCACCAGAACACACATTCTTCTCAAATGCACAGGGAACATTCTTTAGGATAGATCACATGTTGTGTCACAAAGCCAGCTTTGGTAAACTGAAGAAAACTGAATTCATATCAAGTGTCTTTTCTGATCACAATACAAGGCTAGAAATCAACTACTGGAAAAGAACTGCAAAAACACAAACACATGGAAGCTAAACAAGCAATGCAACACTGACGAAATCAAAGAGAAAATAAAAAATACCTAGAGACAAATGCAAACGAACGATGATCCAAAACCTATGAAACACAGCAAAATCAGTTCTAAAAGGAAAGTTGACAGTGATACAGATTTACTTTGGGAACAAGAAAAATCTCAAACAACCTTACCTTACATCTAAAGCAACTGGAGAAAGAACAAACAAAATCCAAAGTCAGTAGGAGGAAAGAAAAAATAAAAATCAGAGCAGAAGTCAATGAAATAAAGACAACGATCACATAAACTGAAAGCCGGTTCTTTGAAAAGATAAACAAACTTGATAAACCTTTAGTCAGATTCATCAAGAAAAATGGAAGAGGGCCCGAATCAATAAAATCAGAAGATGAAAAAAAGTTACAAAAGACACCACAGAAATACAAACGATCATTAAGAGTCTACTCTGAGCAACTATATGCCAACAAAATGGCCAACTGAGAAGAAATGGACAAATTTTAAGAAAGGTACAATCTTCCAAGACTGAACCAGGAAGAAATAGAAAATATGAACAGATCAATTACCAGTACTAAAACTGAATCAGGAATTCAAAAACTGCCAATAAACTAAAGTACAGGACCATACAGCTTCACAGGTGATTCTACCAAATATTTACAAGATTTAATGCTTATTCTTCTGAAACTATTCCTAAAAATTGCAGGGGAACACTTACTAACTTGTTCTATGAGGCCACCCTGTTGGAAAACCAGAAAAAGGTATCACAAAAAAGAAAATTACAGGCCAGTATCACTGGTCAACACAGATGCAAAAATCCTCAACAAAATACTAGCAAACTAATTCCAACAATACATTAAAAGGACCATACACCATGATCAAGTGGGTTTTATCCCAGGGGTATGATGAGTTTTCTACATCTGCAAATCAATCAGTGATACTAAGCTAATAAAGCTCATCAATGAATTCCCTTAAGTTGCTGGATACAAAATTAGTGTACAGTAATCTGCTGTATGTCCACACACTAACAACAAGATATCAGAAAGAGAAATTAGAAAAACAATCTCACTTACCATCGCATGAAAAACATTCAAATAGCTAAGAATTAACCTAAATGAAGAGGCAAAAACCTTGTATTCCAAAAATTGTTAAGACACTGATGAAAGAAACCGAAGACAACACAAAAGAACGATAATGATATACTGTGTTCTTGGATTGGATGAATCAGTATAGTTAAAATGACTGCACCACCCAAGACAATCTGAAGTGAAGTGAAGTCGCTCAGTCGTATCCGACTCTGCTACCCCGTGGACTGTAGCCTACCAGGCTCAATCCATGGGATTTTCCAGGCAAGAATACTGGAGTGGGTTGCCATTTCCTTCTCCAGGGGATCTTCCTGACCCAGGGATCAAACCCCAGGTCTCCTGCATTGCAGGCAGACGCTTTACCGTCTGAGCCACCAGGGAGGCCCAAGACAATCTACAAGCTCAATTTAATTCCTATCAAATTACCAATGGCATTTTTCACAGAACTAAAACAAGTATTTTAACAACCTTGAGAAAGAACAGAGCTGGAGGAATCACACTCCTTGCCTTTAGACTATACTACAATGCTACATTCATCAAAACAATACAGTACTGACACAAAAACAGACACACAGGTCAATAAAACAGGAGAGAAAGCCGAGACATGAAACCACACACTTACGGTCAAGTAATCTACTACGAAGGAGGCTCCTTAAAAAACTAAAAATAGAGTTACCATGAAACTCTGCAATCCCACGCCTGGGCATGTATCTGGAGAAAACCATAACACACCCAAATGTTCATAGCAGCACTATTAAAATAGCCAAGATATGGAAGAAACCTAAGTATCCATCAACAGATATATGGCAAAAAAGATGTGTAGTATCACTTAGCGAAAAAATAGAAGAAAATAATGCCACTTGCAGCAACATGGATGGATCTAGAGATCATATTAGGTCAGACAAAGATAATTATCATATGATACAACTTATAAGTGGAATCTAAACAAATGATACAAATGAACTTATTTACAAAATAGAAACAGAGTCACAAACATAAAAAACAAATTTATAGTTACCAAAGGGGAGAGGTGGAAAAGGAAGTGGCTACCCACTCCAGTGTTCTTGCCTAGAGAATCCCAGGGACAGAGGAGCCTGGTAGGCTGCCGTCTATGGGGCTGCACAAAGTCGGACACAACTGAAGCGACTTAGCAGCAGCAGCAACAGCAAAGGGGAGATGAATATATTAGGAGTTTGGAATTAATATATACTACTAGATATAAAACACGTAAACAGGACTATTCTCAATTACCTTGCAATAATGCACAATGGAAAAAAATATGACAGAGTCTATACATATATGCATAGCTGAACTGGGGCTTCCCAGGTGGCGCAGAAGTAAAGAATCCACATGGCATGCAGGAGATAAGAGACTTGGGTTGGATCCGAGGGTCAGGAAGATCTCCTGGAGTAGGAAATAGCAACCCACTCCAGTACTCTTGCCTGGAGAATCCCATGGAGGGAGGAGCCTGGTAGGCTACTAGTCCATGGGGTCGCAAAGAGTCGGACACGACTGGGCGACTTGACTGATTTTGACTCAGTATGCTCACCTGGAAAATCCCATGGACAGAGAAGCCTGGTGGCCTACAGTCTATAGGATTACAGAGTTGGACATGATTGAGCAATACACACACATGTAACTGAATCACTTTCCTGGACACTTGAAACTAACACAACACTGTAAATTAATTATGTTCATGCTTGCTAGGCTGATTCAGTCGTGTCTGACTCTCTGCAACCCCACACACTGTAACCCTCCAGCCTCCTCTGTCCATGGGATTCTCCAGGCAAGAGTACTGGAGTGGGTTGCCAAGCCCTCCTCCAGGGGATCTTCCTGACCCAGGAATCAAACCCGAGTCTCATAAGTCTCCTGCATTGGCAGGCAGGTTCTTTACCCAGAGCACCACCTGAGAAGCCCAAATTAACCATACTTCAATTTTTAAAAAATTAAAAATTAAATCAAAAGAAAGACTGAAAGCAGAAGTGTTTTGCTGCCCCCTAAAGTCAACTCTATTCTATTACATCCTTCTTGTCCCATTCCTAGGTATTAAAAAATTGGGTCACTATCAGGTTACTGAGATCAATTTATTCAAGTTTATCCCTGGAATGAAGCCATCTGGAACTCATAATACACTGTTTATCTTTCTACTAAAGTATATCTTCCTTCTTCCACTTGGTAATTCTAATCTCAGTTATCCAAGGAAAAAAGATGAACTGGGGAGATAACTAAGGGATTTCCGTTAACTGATCTTCCACAGCCTGGTGCCTGTTCCCTAAATTCCCTGGAGCTATCATTCAGTCAACTGCAACTGCTCATTCCAAGAATGTGAAGCAAACAACAGTAAGCTGTATTACTTAAGAAGGCAAGGGCAAGAAGCTACAGAGGAAAAATATTTATAATTAAAGCCATACATTTAAAAAATTATAAAGGTAATTTGCTTGTAGTTCTCAACCATAGCTACACATAAGACTCAACTGGGAGAACATTTACAAGAATACAGATGCATACATCAATTAAATCAGTCTTTTGGAAGTAGGGCCTTGGCACTGGTAGTTCAAAAGCTCCCTCAGATCATCCTAAAGGGCTGCAAGAACTAACAACCTGGGTCTGCTTCAATAAGCTCTACATTAAACCAAATGTGGCATATATGAAATATTTAAGCTTTTTCTATCAAAAAGGTTCCTCAAAAAGGATGACAACTTCAGGGCAGAAAATCAATGGCTAGAAAGTAAATGTGACATCAGAGAAGCTAACTCAAATATTTACAGGAGCCAGAAGATGAAAATTTGATTTTAAAAGGATGGTTAAAAATAATAAATTGAGCAGAACCAAGAAAACAGACCATATCTAGGTTGTGAGCAGTTACTTTTTAGCCACAGTTCTCACAGCGATCTCCAAGATCAAGTACGTAGTAAACTGCTGACTGAGACTGCTAGATATTAAGACAAACCCTTTCACAGTCTGTTTTGGCTTACAGTAAATTGGAAGGGGAAAAAGGGAACACAACACTACTATATATAAAACATAACCAATAGGGACCTACTGTATAGCACAAGGCATGCTACTCAATACTCTGTAACCACCAACATGGGAAATGAATCTTAAAGAGTAGATATATGTATAACTGATTCACTTCACTTACAGCTGAAACTAACACGTCGACTCCAAAAAATAAGAGGGTCTGTAAAACTCAAGGGATTCATCTAGGACGATTTATCCACAGAAATAATTACAGGGTTTTGTTCCTCTACTGGTGCATCAGCTGGAAATGACAGAAACGACTTCCCTCAAATTTAGACTCAGTCTGACTTAAAAGAGGGACAATGCTGGGACAGACAATTATACTCCACAGCAGCAGAAAATGAAGCTGGGTGAAAGTCCTAGAGACCAGTAAGCACAAAATGCCATACCTACACTTTAAGACTTGGGACAGAAAATGACTTCCTGCTTTTCTCATAGGCAACTCTACATAGAGTGCTCCACTTAGGAATTGCTGCATTTTACAAAGGAATTTCTGTATTTCACAATGGCGAACTAATTCTCAAGCAATAAAGGGTTGAGGACAGCCAGTTCAAGCAATGAAATTATTTGTAACGAATGTAATTCGTTACAAAGATTCCAAAATGGTGTTGCTTTTTTTTTTTTTTTAAGGCGATGCTAATGTTTTCGGTTTTCCCTTAGCAGTGTTCAAAACCCGTTTTTGGTCCAAGATGAGCTCACAAGATTTGGTATAAAGAAAACTGGTGACCTAGTTGGAAAGTGTGGATTCTACTTCAGATCTGCCACAGACTATCCTTACCACCTAGATGGTTGGATGGCATCACCGACTCAACGGACATGAGTCTGAGCAGACTCTGGGAGACGGCGAAGGTCAGGGAAGCCTGGAGTGCTGCAGTCCGTGGGTCGCACGGAGTCCGAAACGACTGAGCGACTGAACAACAATCCCTATCAGCTAAAGTCACTATTCAAATAATCAGATCTCGCAGGAAGTACTCGGAGCTACCAAGATCCCACAGTGCTCCCACCTTCACAGAGCTCGCAGTGTGGCTGTTTCAAAGGAAGATGACCCAGCGCCATAGCGAAGGCGCCTCTGGGGATAGCTTTTCTTTCGAGGCACTCAACTCAAACGTCTTGAAAGCCGGAAAGTATCCTTCCTCTCTCCTGACTGGTCAAGAACCTCGTCGGGAACCGGCCCTATCCTACTTTTGCTTCTTATTAGCCGCCATCCCTCTTCGAACACAACCTCAACCTCCCGCCTCTGCCCAAAGAGAGAGCGCTCTGAAAATTACTTTTTTTCTTGGTGTCACCGACAGGTTCCTCTGTTCCCGGAGAGACTGCAGCAGAAGAAGGGGGCTCCGGAGTGGCTGTTTCTGGGGAGACCTCGGTAGGCGCTTCAGCTTCGAGAGCAGTTGAGGGAGGGAGCTGCAGCGCAGACTCTTGCTCCTCAGCCATCTTGCTTCGAGGAAGGAAGGGCGGAAGCGGCGGCTCAGCGAGTGCAGTGGGCGGGCCTTCCGCCAAAGAGCATCTCTAGAGAGGCTCCGGGGCAGGGGCGGGGGAGAACCCAGCCCAACCCTGACTCGGAATCGCAGGCTGGTCCTCTGCTTCGAATCTGTTGTGGTCCCCAGACCGCTGACAGAGCAACTATTTCACTCTACCAAGCTTCCGGAAAAGGTCTCTGGGCGACGTCTCCGGCAGCCGCCGAGTGCGCAGGCGCCCCGAGGCTCCGCGCCCCGGTCCTGCAGCTGCTTCCGCTTCCCCCGTGCCGAGCCCCCCAAGCCCCGCCCCGTGCAAGCCCCGCCCCGAATCTCGGGGCGCGCGCGCGCGTGTGCGGGAGGGGGCGGGTGGGGAAGGACAGCCGGCGAGATCCCGAGGCGAGGCTCGCGCGCCCGCCCCCGCCCTGGCCCCCAGTTCCCACCCGGTCCGCCCGGCTCAGCCATGATCAAGGCGATCCTCATCTTTAACAACCACGGGAAGCCGCGGCTCTCCAAGTTCTACCAGCCCTACGTGAGTGCCCGCCGCCGCCGCCGATCGGGGCGAGGGGGAGTCGTTGGCGGCCGGCAGCGCCCTCCGGGCGACCCCCTCAGGCGCGCCGCGGCCCTTCCGGCGCCCCGGCCGCCGCGCGCTCCGGGCTGTCAGCCTCCGGGTGGGTGTGCCAGGTGTCCAGCTCCCGCCGCGCTCCCTTCCTCCGACGTGGCTCTTCTCAGGCGGCTCCTCCGCTGGTCTGTGGGCTGAGTGGCTTCCCGGCTGTGCGGGCGAGGCCCTGGAGACTTCCCGGTGCGGGGCCGAAGCGGGGCCGGCTGCACCCCACCTGCGCGCGCGAGCCCACCGGGTTTGCAGCCCGCTCCTGTTAGCAGCCGAGGGAGCCGGCGCGGAGCCGGTTGGTCTGGCAGCCCCACCTCCCCGACTCCCAGCCTTGCCTGCCTGACTTCTTTCTCTTCTCCTGTGTGGACAGATGGGCTGCTGGTGGTTTTTTTTCCGCTGTAATCCTCTTGTCGCGCAGGAACTTTGGCTTCCTGCGTTTGGAGAGACCTGCACGCTCTAATCTCTCCCGTAGGTTGCCGTACGTGACCGAGTGCTCAGTGTGACTTTCCGGTGTCTCCTTTTTAACAACAAAGATAAGTGAGGACCTAACGTTTCTCTGTGGCTTTTCCCCTAGCGGCTGTATTTTATTTACTCCTGCAATAACTGGCGAGGATTGTTGTTGGATCAAGTAGAACGGTGATGCTATACCTGAAAGTGACCATTTCAGCGACTGGTTTGTCATTTGTCTATGTAAGGGAGTTTGCCCTAATTTATAGTTTTTCTTCTGCTTACAAAGAATAGTAATATTTGTTAAACTCTTTCAGAAGTGTAAATATTGTGGGAAAACGCAGGTTTTACGTCAGTAATTTACAAGTGATTTATCACAGTTTGATGGAGGGTTATAGACCAGTGTGCCTATCTGAGGGCAAAATTTACCACTGTGGAAACACAAAATTAGGCTCTCAGTGATAGAATTAATGTGGACATATAACTTTTATTTATTGTTGTATATAGCTTTGTATTGGACATTTTCCTTAGAGCCAGAAAATGAACTTTCAATTAAATATCGAAACTGTGCCACGGCTAACACTTTTATGCAGATAAATCCCACATGGAAGTCATTCCTGCCTTTAAAAATTAAATGTGACAATTTCACTTTGCCTGAAATGATAATGCAGTCTGTGTAGAGGTGTTAGTTGAAGTGAGAAATCTTGAGCTCATTTCTCATATCCATAAGTAATTTTCCTTTTGCTGGCGATAAATAGAAAAGAATATTTTCTACTACTCCTGTTTCGTTTTAGTGTAATATAATTTCGATCCTAATACGTTTAAGAATTCGACATCATTCTTTAATCCGGGATAAAATTCTAGTTGATTTTTCTGAATGGAAAAAAATACCCTTGATTTTACATTATTGCCCATTTGCCTTAAATACATTGCTGTGCTAGCCTTTCTTGAAGGTATCTTTCTTTGAGCCGTTTTGCCCTGCCATCCGTCTGCCGTGTAGAAAAACAGTATGTTCCAGTTGTGAAACAGAATTTTAACATGTGTTTCTCCATATCTCCATTTAATAATTAAGCACTATTCAAAGTAGAAGGTTTTGTGGCTAATCCATAATATCAGTGAAACCACTCCTGTAGTGTATACTTTAACTATGTGCAGAAAAATGTGTCAAATTTGAAATGCAGAAATTCCTCTTTTCTCTTGTCCAGTGCTGGCCACAGAAATATCTTTTACCTTTACTCAGTAGGGAGCACTAAGGTTAACGTGGAACAGTGGCAGCTGTGGTGACATTTTGTTGTTCAGTCGTGAAGAAATGTCCAACTCTTTGCGACCCTGTGAACTGCAGCACTCCAGGTTTTCCTGTCCTTCACTATCTCGCGGAATTTGCTCAAACTCATGTCCATTGCTAAATGACTGGTGTGGCTGGGAGTAGGTTGCTAAGAGATATAAAAGAATCTAGTGTCACTGAACATGAGCAAGTAGGAGATGCCAGGAAATGTTATTACTCTTTCATAAATTGAATTTTGCCAGCTGTTTATTCATTTTTGTCATTCAGGAATAATTTGAGATTATTTATATATTTGCTTGCCTATTTGAGGGCAGGAATCCTTTTCATTCAATCAATTCATTTATTCAGTTTTTATACCATCAGTCAGTTTGTCAACAAATAATGATTTCATGCCTACCACGTATAGGAAATGGCAACCCACTCCAGTGTTCTTGTCTGGAGAATCCCAGGGACGGGGGAGCCTGGTGGGCTGCTGTCTCTGGGGTCGCACAGAGTCGGACATGACTGAAGCGGCTTAGCAGCAGCAGTAGCACGTACAGGCAGTGTTTTATAATTTGGAGGTGAACAAACAGATAACTTATGCTTTTTCAGCTGGGACATAGGCAGAGCTAATAAGTAGAATATATACCATGCCGGGTAGTAATAGGTGCTGTGGGAAAAATGAAGCAGGGAAGGGTGATAGGGAATGCAAAGATGACGCTTGAGAATAGTCAGATAAGTTTCCGCCGAGATGGTGATACTTGAGCAAAGACTTGAAAGAGGTGAGAAAGGCAGCATTGCAGTTATCTGGGGGAAATTCTTTCCAGGCAAAGGGAGCAGTAGCTGCAAAGACCCTAAGGAGGGAATGGAAGAACCTGTCCTGTTGGAAGAACAGCAGGACTGGCATGCGGAAGGAGGAAGCAAGGTCGGCATATATGGGGCAACAGAGTTTATTCTGTTCTCACTGCCTGCAGTGTCCTTCCCTGCCATTGCTAGATGTCCAGATTCCAGGCGTAACTCATCACTTAGGCATCCACTGAAGCCTTTTTGTCTTGCTTAAAGATTCCTCTTGGTTCTTCGGATTTTGTTTTTATTTTATGATGGTATACTATTCTGTATCAGATCACATAATTCCTTGGGGCATCCTATACATTCCTTAACAGAAGGTATCAGTTTTTAAACATATTTGTGTTACCCTCAGCAATCAACATTAAACCTTAAATATAAAGGACTCTGTATTTCTTTGCTAAACACATTCATCAGAGTTTCCTAGCTTGAGATGGAGTGTGTTTATAAATGATTTCCAAGGTTCCTTCCAGCTCTTAAAATTTAGTCTTTTTATTAACTGAAAGTTTTAAGAATCCATGTCTTTAGGACGAAGTAGTGGGAAACAGTTGTTACTGCAACTGTTTTGGTTTTTAGTTGAAAGAAGGCTTTAAGAAGTATATATCCAACAACACTGATAGTTTTGAGTTTAATTTGTTGAGGGATATCTAGGGGTGTGGTTTGGGTACCATTCCTGTTCTCTGATAAGATGCTGAGGTTTGAGTCCAGCAATAATGATTTGACACTGAAGAGTTTAAAAACTGTTTAACCATGCCAACCAGTTTCCCTTGCTGCATTGGATTTCCATTTCTCATTTATTCTCCCTTATGATACAACAGTTTGTATTTACCCTTTAATAGTACAGATTTCCACTTTTTGCTGTAATAAATGTTTAGATTTGATTGTGCCTCCAACCTGCTGCTCAATGTATGGGACATGCGAAATCACCCTCGGTTTTCTAAACTGATGTTTTTGGTTAATTCTGCTAGAATCAGACATGTAAGATTTCAAGAGTGGACTCAGAATTCATTCACTTTTGGTTTTCCCTCCTGCATTCTTGAACTGGGCTTCCCAGATGTCGCTAGTGATAGAGAACCTACCTGGCAATGAAAGAGACGTAAGAGATGCGGGTTCTATCCCTGAGTGAGGAAGATCCCCTGGAGGAGGGTATGGCAACCCACTCCAGTATTCTTGCCTAGAGAATTCCATGGACAGAGGAACCTGGCAGGCTACAGTCCATAGGGTTACAAAGAGTCAGACACGACTGAAGCGACTTAACACACAAGCACATCCTTGAACTTGACTGCAGAAATTCAAATGTTTTTCTTGCTTTACTTCTTTAATTCACATTTAGCCACAGCGACTTGGCAACAGTAAACTTCAGTGTTTTAATATTTGCCTGGCAATATTTGTATATTACTATAAATCACTAAGGAGATTTATATTTCATAAGCCAGATATATATATAGCCATCAACAAGGGAAAAACCCTTGGGTTATGATTCTCATGTTATTAATACACCATGGCATATCCTTTGGTGAATATCTATAATAAAATAAGTGTTTTCCTTTTACATGAATTATTGTAGTTGTGTCTACAGATTTAAGCAATTGTGTATGTATAAGGGTGTACACAAAGTACAAACAGGAAAGTTTTCAAACTATTACATACATGAGTTTTCTCAACATTCTTATAAACTATATCTGATTATTAAGTTGTTTTTCAACTAAATGCAAGCCCTAGCTAGAATGCTCATATTGTTCTTTCCTTTTTTGAATTTGTTTACATAAAAATATAAAGTATAAGTATATATAACTATTTTTCTTTCAAAAATTTCTTTGAGAAAGATGCATTGGTGTTGACTGATGTCTTTTTTACAGCTATTAAGACATTGTGGCAAGTGGGATAGTTAAACTTATTTTTATGATTGAGATGTCAACAATTCTAAGTTTAAATTTAGGTATTAACACATAGTATTTGACTGTTTTGTTAACAAGCTAATTCAAAATTGTTTTATTTCCTTCCACATGAGTTAGGACACTTTTGGCTACATAAATTGAGTTTTATGTAACCTGACTCCGGTTTGCTTTAAAAGGAACTTTGTTAGGATACAGAATAGGAAATGCAGACTAATAGACAAACTCCAAAATTATTTGATTCAGCAAATCAATGACTTCACTATAAATCCAGTTTCTTTCTCTTTCTCTGCCCTGCACTTCACAAAGTTGATATCCAAAGGTTGATTTCCTCCTTGAAATCAGTTTTAATTAATAAAATCAACAAGAAGAGAGTGATCTGTTCCTATAATCCTAGACTATATCTTTCCCTTCAGTCTGGGTGGTTCTACCCATTCTGGTTAGAGTAATTGGGATCCACCCTTACAGCTCGGGCTTCCCTTGTGGCTCAACTGGTAAAGAATCTGCCCGCAATGAGGGAGATCTGGGTTCAATCCCTGGGTTGGGAAGATCCCCTGGAGAAGGGACAGACTACCCACCCAGTATTCTGGCCTGGAGAATTCTATGGAGTGTATAGTCCATGTGGTTGCAAAGAGTCAGACACGACTGAGCGACTTTCACACTTTCACTTGCAGCTGAGGATGAGGGTGGAAATATGAAGAAAATTGGTATTCTGTTGGAAAGGTGGAAGAGAGGAGTGGATATGGGTAGGCAAAAAGTATCCACTATTCCCTCTTCACTAGCTCGTGTTATTACTTTTGAATAGATATTTTCTTCTTCTCTGTAATTTATTTTTTTTAAGATTTATTTTATTTTTAGTTGCAGGGTCTTTATTGCCATAGCAGGCTTTCTCTAGTTGGGGCAAGCGGGAGCATCCCTTTGCTGTAGTGTGCTGGCTGCTCATTGCAGTGGCGTCGCCTGCTGAGGAGCACAGGTGCAGGGCCTTTAGTGCTTGCAGCGCGTGGCCTCAGCAGCTGTGGCTCACGGGCTCTAGAGCTCTGGCTCAGTCGTCATGGCACATGGGCTTAGTAGCTGTGCAGCATCTGGGAGCTTCCTGGACTAGGAGTCAAACCCGTGTTCCTTGCATTGCAAAGCAGATTCATAACCACTGGACCACCAGGGAAGCCCCATTCTCAGTAATTTTAGATTGAGGATGTTACTGTCAAGACTAGTTCTTGATACTATGTGGTTCTGAACACATGACACAAAAAATCTTACTTATTACTCAGTTCAAGGTATTCCTTATTACCAGTGGAATATTGAAAAATTCAAATTCTAATATCACAATTTTTGTAGGTAGTATGCTTAAAGACTTGCTCTTTTAAAAATTAAGATTAATAAACCTATTGCCAATTATGTTGAAAGGAAGAAATAAAATGTGATCACAGTGATTTTGGGTTTGGGGGAAAAGGTTATAAATAGGAAAATGTTATAGTCCACTCCTCTGCCTTTCAGAACAAAAAAAGGCCTTGTATTGGGTGGCAGTATTATATTTCTTTAGGTAGGCTGATTGCTAAATTATTTATTAATTTTTAAATAAATTTATTGTGATTACATAAAAAATATGTAAGTATTAAGATCACTAAGGTCATCCTTGATTTCACCACCCATAGATAACTGTTGCTATTTAATGTATGTCTATGTCTTCTTAAATTTTTCTCTAGAATATCCCAATGAAGAGTATATCCCTTTTAGACACTAATAGCACAAAGAACGCATTGAAGCTGTCATTGGATTTATAGAACACTTGTGGCTTTAAGATAACCAAATATTTTAATGTCTTGCTGTTAATGTCATGTCACTAAGTCATGTCCATCTCTTTGCAACCCCATGGACTACAGCGTATCAGGCTTCCTTGCCCTTCACTCTCTCCCACTGTTTGCTCAAATTCATGTTCATTGAGTTGGTGGTGCTATCCAATCATCTCATGTCTAGCTGTTTGGTTATTAAATATTTAAAAATGCATAATGTATATTAATTGCATTTTAATAACTTGCATGTATTTTTTTTCTCCATATATATCTTCCTCCCTTCCCCCATAGAGTTGAACTTATGTAAGTAACCTGAGTATATCAGGGTCCTTCCCTCCCTTTTGATTCTGAAGGGAAATCTTTGCTAATTTTTGTGATAAAGTCAAAGGATTCCTTCTTTAGCACTTGAAATTGTCTTTGTACTTTTGGGTTACTGATTTCTTCACTGCTGCTGCTAAGCCAAGGCAATTCTGGCCCTGTCAGCCTTCCTGTCACCAGCTCATCTGAACTGCAATACAGATATACAGCTTTCTTTGCTAGAGGGTCAGGAAACTCTTAAGCTGTGTAGGAGGAGTAAAGGCCAGCATTCTAACTATCAGGTGTTAAATTCTTAAGACTCCAAGGGGAGACACTTCCAGGCTCAGTCCTTTGAAAGTAAGAGTGTCCTTTTTGGATACTATCTGACCTGTCCATTGCACTCTCATTTCTCTCCTCCTCTGCCCATATTCCTTCAACACATATTTATTTGTTGTTTTATATGCCCCTGTTCTAAGCTCTGGTAATAGAGTAAGACTGACAGTCTTCCTGCCCTGTGGGTTTATTAATACTTTGCAGTGACAAGAAATAAACAATAAATGAATTATGTCAAACTGTGATTAGTCTATGGAAAAAAAAAATGAAACCGTGTAGGCGGATAAAGAATGATGGGGAGAAGCTATCTTAAATAAAATCATCAAGGAAAGACTCTTTTCAAACCTAACGTTGGAGAAGATGAACTGAATGAAGTGAGGGAGTGTTTGAGAAAAACTGAGGAAAGAACATTTCAGGCAGAAAGAGGTGTAGGATCCCTCAGACGGGTCCACAGTTGGTGTGGAGAAATAGCGAGAAGGCAAGTGGAGTGATCGCAGGGAAGAGTGACTGGAGATAAGTCAGAGAGAAAAAGAGGGACTCATGCCTGTGTCACACCGCGCCTTCTCTTCTTCCAGTCTTTCAGTCAGATGACATCATCCCTGTCATGCTCTCCACAGGAAGCGGTGTTTCTCGTTGAATCCCACTTGTATTTTTCATGGTTGAACACTGCCTCTCGCCTCTGCAGGAGAGGCAGTGATGCTCTCCTTTGCTCAATTATTTTCTTCTCTACCCGGTTTGGAGAGGTAGGAGAGCTTGCCCAGCAAATGAAGGTAAAAGTGAGCTTTCAATTCTGTGCAGCCTCTATATTAATGAGACCAGTGATCAAGCTGGTTTCGTTTCCTAAGTAACCTGTGAAGTAACACAGCTCAAGAAGAAAAGCCTTTATCTTTCTCAGACATCTCACAGCCTTAATTATAGATGAGCAAAGTTTATGTGATGCCTACTAGACCAGCTCTGTTATCGTGCCAGGAAGCATTTGCATCTTTTCTGCTTTGCTTGGAGCCGCCTAATGCAGGAATCCGTAGCTGGCAGTCGCTGTTCTCTTTGTTAGCCAGGAGGAAAGGGCTCTTGATCAGTGTGCCAGACCCACTATATTGTTTCGATGACTGTGTGCTAGCCAATTAAGTGGGAAAGATGGCCAGTTCATCCCACCACACATGTATTCTGCCATTACCTGTCACTGATCATTCTTAGTGTGATTGTTATAAAATGATTTTTATGGTGATAAAACATTTGTAACAGATTTACCATTTTAAGTATATAGCTCTGTGGCATTAGGTAAAGTGTGTGTAGCCATCGCTGCCATCCATCTGGAGAACTTCTTCATCTTCCCCACTTGAAACTTTGTACACTGTTAAACACTTAACCCCCCATTGTCCCCTTCCCCTGGAAAGCCACTGGCAGCCACCGTTCTACTTTCTGTCTCAATGAATTTGGTTAGGAATCTCATAAAAGAGAAATCTCGCAATGTTTGTCCTTTCAGGACTGGCCTCTTGCACTTAGCAGGCACGTGCTATGCACGCATGCTAAGTCGCTTCAGTCGTGTCTGACTCTCTGTGACCCCATGGACTGGAGCCCACCAGGCTCCTTTGTCCATGGGATTCTCCAGGCAAGAGTACTGGAATTGGTTGCCATGCTCTCCTCCATGGGATCTTCCTGACCCAGGGATTGAACCTGTGTCTCTCATTTGCCTGCACTGGCAGATGGGCTCTTTACCACCAGTGCCCCCTGGGAAGCCCTTCACGTGGCATGGTGTCTTCAAAGGTTTGCCAGTGTTGATGCGTGTGTCAAATTTCCCCTCTTTCTCAAGGCTGATAACATGTATATGCACGTGCCGTGCGTCATTTGTCCGTTTGTCTATTAATGGATGCTTGAGTTCCACTTTTTGACTGTTGTGAATAACGCTGCTGTGAAGCTGGGTGTTAGGTTACACTTCCCTGTTAACTAGTGATGTTGAGGTCATTTCGTGTGTTTACTGATTGTTTGTATATCTTCTTTGGAGAAATATCTAAGTACTTTGCGCATTTTATAATCAGGCTATTTGGTTTCTTTGTTGTTGAGTTGCTTCTTATCAGATACATGATTTGCAGATATTTTCCCCCAGTCAGTGGGTTGCTTATTCACCCAAGGAGTGATATCCCTTTTCAAAGGCTAGTGTCTTTTGATGCACAAAATTTTTGATTTTGGTAAGGCCCATCTTTTTTTTCTCCTGTGCTTTTGGTATCATGTCCAGAAAATGATTTTTAATAACTATATAATAGTTTATTGTATAATATATCATAATTTATTTAACCAGTCTTCTGCTGTGGACTTTTATTTTGAATATGGTTTTTTAAAGTGAATATTGGGTAAGAAAATACTTTCAAAACCTGATGCATAATAAAAACTCAGTACTTGGTACCTAAATTAATAATAATTTTCCTTGCTACTTTTATTATTGCTACTTCTTGTTACTTCCTATCCTTGGTTGGAAAGTTATATAGCTAAGGGACTATAGAACAGTCCAGAGATTGTTCTTGGATGTTCTTTCTGTTTCCTCAAAATGAATCGTCTCTTTGTAGACCTTGTTTTGGAGTGAACTTCCTTCTTATTACAAAATGCAAAGTTCTACAAGATTCTTACAGAGAAGAGAGTTTCATTGGGAGGTATTTTTAAACAGAAAGCTAAAAAACTTGCCCTGGCTTTTTTTTTTTTTTAATTTTAAAGAATTACCTAACCTTTAAAAAAATCTTTAAGGTATAGTTTATAATTCACATCTATAAAATTTACCCATTTAAAGTATATAATTCAGTGATTAAAAAATTTCTTTTTCATAGCTGTATTAATGCAACTATCAGCATAATGTATATTTAGAACATTTTTATCAAGCCGAATGAAACTCATACCCATTAACAGTCAATCCCTAATCTTTACTCCCTCCAGCCTTTGGCAACTACTAATCTATTTTCTGTGCATTTAGATTTGCCTATTCTAGACATCTCATATAAATGAAATCATGAAATATGTAGTCTTTTGTGGCTGACGTCTTTTCACTTAGCATATTCTCAGGATTCATCCATGTAGTAGCATGTATCAGTACTGCATTTTTATAGACAAAAATATTCCATTGTATAGACATACCACATCTGTTTGTCCCTTTATCAGTTGATGGAAGTTTGAACTGTTTTCTACTTTTTGACTACTGTGAATAGTGTTGCTCTGAACATTCATGTACAAATTTTTTATGTGGGCATATATTTTCGTATCTTTTGGTTATGTATCTAGGAGTGGAATGACTAGGTCATATGGTAACTCTGTTTATTAATTGTTTAAAGAACTGCCAGATCATTCTCCAGATTGTCTATTCCAATTTAAATACCCATCAGCAATGTATGAAGGCTCCAATTTCTTCATATCTTCATTAACTCTTATTTTATTACATGTCTTTCTAGTTAATGTGGTGGGTGTCAGATGGTATCTCATTGTGATTTTCATTTATATTTTCCTAATGTCAGTGACAGTGAGCAACTTTTCATGTGCTTATTGGCCATTTGTATACCTTTGGTGAAAAAAGTCTGTTCAAATCCTTAATCCCTTTTAAGCTGTGTTATATGTCTTTTGGTTATTGAGTTTGTAAGAGTTCTTAATGTACTGTGGATGCAGACACCTTGCAGATACATGAGTTGTACATCTTTGTTGTTGCTTCCACTTTCCTGCCAGTGTCATTTGTGGCACAGAGGTTTGTGATTTTTAAAGTCTGTATTTATTTGGCTCTTTGTTGCGGTGCACAGGCTTTGTTACTCTGTGACATGTGGGAACTTAGTTCCCTGACCAGGGATCGAACCCGCATCCCCTGCCCTGGAAGGCGGATTCTTAACCAATGGACCACAGAGGAAGTCCCTAAAGGTTTCTTATTTTGATTTTATCCAATTTATCCTCCTCCTCACCTTTGCCTGTGTGTGGGTTTTTTTTTTTTTTTTTTTGGCATATCTGAGAAAACTTTGTCTAATCCAAGATCATATTGGTTATATTTCCTTTCAGGAGTTTTGTAGTTTTCTTACATTTAGGTCTGTGATCTTTTTTTGAGTTAGCTCTGTGTATGGTGTGGGGTAAAGGTTAATGTCATTTTTTGCAGGTAGCTATCCAGTTTTCCTCTCACCATTTGTGGAAAAAAGACTATTCTTTTCCCATTGAATTGTCTAGTTACCTTTCTCCAACTTCCCTCCCCAAATTTTACTTTGTTTTTAGTTCTCAGACCTGTCAGCTTCCACCACTGTTCAGGCGCTCTCTTTAAATATTTCAAACTCAGTCTATCACCTTCTCAGCTGTTTGTTATTTAAATTAAAAAATAGGGTTTTTGCCACTGAAAGTGGCAAACTTCTTAGTGTGATAGATGTTAATTTTAGAGTGTTGATAATAGCTTTCACATATTGAGTGCTTTCTTGTGCTAAGCATTATTAATACATTTTTATATCTTGTGGGGGAAACACCATTGAATTCAAAGAAGTTTAATAAGCTGTAGGGGCAAATGCTAGTATAATTTCTATTGCAGGTGCTGTCTTCTCTCCTTGTTGGTTGGGATTTAGGGATAGCCCAATGGTGACGGCTGTTCTTTACACCACTCAGGCTAAAAGTGAAGCCTATTCACATACACTCAAGTTTCCAGGCAGACTTCCAACTTGGGCGAGATCTGGCAAAAAACCCCACACTAATCGAATTTTTTTTGTTGAGGGTTTCTCTTTTTCATGTTTTCTAAATGTTGGAGTGCTCTGTGCTTAGTTTGCAAACTTCTGTTCCCTGTAGAAAAAGACAGTCTTTCTCTCCCTTCTGCATCTTAATGCAAAGTAAACTAATTATTATTCCTCATATATGCTGCTCACTTTGGTCATGCTTTGGTCCATGCTTTGGCCTAAACTTTTCCTTCCGCCTCCAATATCATGTAGCATCGCATTCCTCCTTCTCTGCATTCCTGAATTCTATCTGTTCTGTAAGTCCATCCCTAGATATATGTCACTTTTCTTTGAAGATAATCTTGCTGCTGAAAATCATATGTTCCCTTTGGCTTCTTACAGTACTGAATATGTTTTTTGTGTTGTTCTTATGTTAGAGGTTACCCCTTTTATCATAAAGATGTCTATTTCTTTTTGAACAATAAAACAGGCAAAATATAGAATATGAAATAAAAATACTAAGTAGATATATTCATTTTATTTCTTGTTTTAAGCTCTTTTAGAAAAGAAACTTTCTTTTTGTGTTGATATTTTTGTGTTGATATTCTGACATTCAGTGGAGTAAATGAATGTACTTTAAGAAAAATTTGTTTGTGGGAATCAGGGAAGCAGATAATATATTTACTGTCTGATTAGAGGAAAGTTTGGGTTTTAAAGTCACCTTTTGTTTAGGATATATGTTTAGAATCAAGGAAGGAACATATAAAATGGTAAGGTTTTATTAGTGGGCTACTGGGGATTTTTAAAATTTAGTTTTCAGTGTGGATTAAGAAGTATTAAAAATAATGAGCATTGATGCCTTTTATGTAATTCTAGTTGTCTTTAGACTGATGTAATCCAGATGTGACTGAGTGAAATGTATGTCTGTCTTTTGACTTCTGTTATGAAACTGTAGCGTTAGGAAATCTGATCAGCCTGAAGCAACCTCCAGGCTTCTTTATGAAAGCTGTTAAATTAAATTGATTTTTAAAGAATGGAAAATTTTCTTTTGTCAGTAGAAACTTGATTTGTTTAACCTTAACTTAGATTTCGGTTGCTTGAATAAAATTTCAGGGCTTCTTTCTAGTATTGATTTTCTTAGTTGAGTATTGCTTGGTATATTAAGAAAGGTGATTCCAAGTAGCAGTCTTGAAGTTTGTATGAGAAATTCTTTTCACTGTTAAAACAGTGAAATGTAATTAAAGTTTAACATATTTAGCCTGTTATTTGTTTATAAATGTAATGCAAAAGATAACTTTTCTTAAAACTCCTGTAAGACCTTTGTACTATCATTAGAATTCTAGAGCTATTTAATGGATGATGACAAGGCCTTGAAATGAATATTCCATTGTTAATCTATGCTTATTATGTGCCAGCTGTTGTTTTTTAGAGTATTATGTGTATTAATTCAACCCTCACAATAACTCTGTGAGGTAAATATTATTATTCTTGCTACCAAAGGAAAACTCAGGCAGATAAAGCAATTTGCTCAAAGTTGCACAGTTAATAAAGACATATTCAGGAATAAACCCAGGTAGTCTGGTTGCAGAATCCATACTCTCTTCCCTCCCTTCTTTATTTTTAGCTTGCCTATCAAAGTTGTATACATAAACATAGGTTATAGAATGTAACTGGATTCCCCACTGGCTCAGCAGTAAAGAATCTGCCTGCAGTGCAGGAGATGGGAATTCCATCCCTGGGTCAGGAAGATCCTTTGGAGGAGGAAATGGCAACCTATTCCATTATTCTTGCTGGGAAAATCCCATGGACAGAGGACCCTAACAGGGTCGTAAAGACTCAGAAGAGTCGGATATGACTAACCTACTGAACACACACACATAAAGAACTATTACATAGTTCTGTAGAACTTATTATGAAAAATAACATGCTGTTATTGCCCCCTCCTGTAGGTACATACATTTATCTGATAACTTGGTGTTTATTACATGTCTCTAAATAACATGCTTGTTTTGTTGCCTGTAGGCAACGGGCATTTTGCACTTGTAGGCATGATCTGTTGACTTCTGCTATTGAAAATGATTATTTAGCTCTTTTTCCACCCCCTCCCACTCAACATCTGTATCCTTCCAATCCTTTTATCGTTATTTCATAATTTTGGTTAGATCGGTATTTGATGTTTACATTGGTGTCTTTTGTGAAAACCATCCTCATCTGAACCATATTATAAATCACTTAGTTTTTCCTGACATTCCCTTTTCCTTGAAGATACGGTTGCCTTTTCCTTTGATCTAATCTTTTGTTTACTTACCCCTAATTCGTGTCTTTGTCAGTTGTCTCAGTTATATACATTTTCTATCAGTTTCTTATTCCTGAAGAAATCTCTCCTGGAGAGATTGAATCAAGATGGCAGAGTAGAAGGACATGTGCTCCTCTCTTCGTGTAAGAGTATCAGAATACAACTAGCTGTTGAACAGCTATCCACAGGGGGACTCTGAAACTCACCCCCCCAAAAAAAAAAAAGGAAATCTTTCCTGAAATCCTTTGGACCTGCATTATGGCAGTCATGTTAGAATCTTTGTTATTGTAGGTATTCCTTTATCCTGTTCTTGTGTTGGATCTCCTCTTGCTTAGTTTTTTGGTTTATTACCTTACCATGGTGGAACATATCTTCCAGTAACTTCTTGAGAAAGAAAGATCATGGGATGGGAGATCTTAATAAATTTTCTTGAGACTTTGCAAGTCTGAAGAGACTGTAACTTTACATTGACCACCTATAGAATTCTTGCTGGAAATAACCTTTCCTCAGAATTTTGATGGCATTGCTCTATTACCTTTTAGTTTCCAGTATTGTTATCCAAAAGCCTGATGAAATTCTGATTATCTGTTCTTTGTGTATTGACCCTTTTTACTCTCCAGAAAATATGTCGACTCCTGTTTGTCTGCAGTTTCTTAAGTTTCACAGACTCTTGCTATGAATCTGTTTTCATTAGTTGTGCTTGATTCTTAATGGGCCCTTTAATTCTGGAAATTCTTGTTTTCTCTCCTTGAAAAACTTCTCAGTTCTTTTTTGAATCTCCTTTTGTTCAGCATTCCTCTGGATTGTTGTTCTACTTCTGTTATTCTTTCTCACCTATTTTTCTGCCCTTTGGTCCAATTTTTTTAATGGTTTTCTCACTTTATTTTCCAGTCTTTCCCATGAATTTTAAAATTTCTCCTCATATTTGTAGTTTACATGAACTCTTTCTAAAAAATTTTAGTGTTACTGTTTCATGTTATGCTGTTCCTGTCCATAGTTGGATTATCTTTTCTTACCTCACTAGTATTAATGACATATACTTAAATTTTTTTCTTCTCTCTTCTTGGTTTATTTCCTTTTGGTTGCTCTTCACCCCTAGTTTTGTCCTTAGCTTTTATTTAGAGCTTTCATTAGATGTCCACCAATCTTTGGTTGACTTCTTTGTAAAAGTAGGATACGAAAAGCTAACTAGAGACTCTGACTCCATGTTGCTGTTGTTCAGTTGCTCAGTCATGTCCAACTCTTTGAGACCCCAGGACTGCGGCACACCAGGCTTCCCTGTCCTTCACCATCTCCCGGAGTTTGCTCAAACTCATGTCCACTGAGTTGGTGATGACAGCCAGCCATCTCATCCTCTGTCATCTCCTTCTCCTCCTGCCTTCAGTCTTTCCCAGCATCAGGGTCTTTTCCAATGACTTAGCTCTTTGCATCAGGTAGACAAAGTATTAGAGCTTCAGCTTCAGCATCTGTCCTTCCAGTGAATATTCAGGACTGATTTCCTTTAGGATTAACTGGTTGGATCTCCTTGCAGTCCAAGGGACTCTCAAGAGTCTTCTTCAGCACCATAGTTTGAAGGCATTGGTTCTTTGGCACCACTTTTTTATTGTTGAGCTCTCACATCCATACATGACTACTGAATCCATGAATAGAGGTTGTCTATATGAGCTTTACTTGAGGTGGTCAGGCTAGGCCGTTTCACTAGTATAACAATGGAAACAGCTATAACAGCAGTTTCCCCAAGTCTTTGTGCTTAATACAATAAAGATTTATTTTTAACTCACATTAAGTCTGGTATTAGTGTTCCTGATCAGCTAGAACCGTCTTTGTGGGCATTTATTTGTCATTTTTGAGATGGTGTCAAAGGAACTTCTACATCTAGTTACCATGGAAGATAGTATAGGAATTTTTGTGAATGAGGCTTGGATGGTATATTTTTTTAATAAAAAAATTTTATTGACATATAGTTGATTTACAGTGTTGTACCAATTTCTGCTATACAGCAAAGTGACTCAGTAATACACATACATTCTTTTTAAAAACATTCTTTTCCATTATTGTTTATCATGAGATATTGAGCATAGTTCCCTGTGCTCTACGGTAGGAGTTTGCTGTTTATCCATCCTACATGTAATACTTTACCTCTGCTGATCCCAAACTCCCAGTAGTTCTCCCCACTACTATCCTTTCCCCTTGGCAAGCACAAATCTCCTCTCTATGTCTGTGAATATGTTTCTGATTTGTAGATAGGTTTATTTGCACTGTATTTTAAATTCCACATATAAGTGGTATCATATGCTATTTGTCATTCTCTTTCTGACTTCACTTACTATGATAATCTTTGTGAAGTGAAAGTTGCTCAGTTGTGTCTGACTCTTTTGTGATCCCATGGACTATACAGTCCTTGCAATTCTCCAGGCCAGAATACAAGAATGGGTAGCCTTATCCTTCTCCAGGGGATCTTCCCAACCCAGGGATCAAACCCAGGTCTCCTGCATTGGAAGCAGATTCTTTACCACTGAGCTATCAGCCCCATGATAATTTTTAGTCACATCTATGTTTCATTCATTTTTAAGGCTGAGTAGTATTCTATTGTATATATGTACCACATTTTTATCCATTCATCTGTTTGTGTCCTAGCTATTGTAAATAGTGATGCAAATAGGAAAAGAGTACGTCAAGGTTGTATATTGTCACCCTGCTCATTTAACTTCTATGCAGAGTACATCATGAGAAACGCTGGGCTGGATGAAGCACAAGCTGGAATCAAGATTGCCAGGAGAAATATCAATAACCTCAGATATGCAGATGATACCACCCTTATGGCAGAAAGTGAAGAGGAACTAAAAAGCCCCTTGATGAAAGTGAAAGAGGAGAGTGAAAAAGTTGGCTTAAAAGCTCAACATCCAGAAAACTAAGATCATGGCATCTGGTCCCATCACTTCATGGGAAATAGATGGGAAACAGTAGAAACAGTGTCAGACTATTTTTCTGGGCTCCAAAATCACTGCAGATGGTGACTGCAGCCATGAAATTAAAAGACGCTTACTCCTTGGAAGGAAAGTTATGACCAATGTAGATAGTATATTGAAAAGCAGAGATATTTGCCAACAAAGATATTGTCCATCTTGACAAGGCTATAGTTTTTCCAGTAGTCATGTATGGATGTGAGAATTGGTCTATGAAGAAAGCTGAGCACCGAAGAATTAATGCTTTTGAACTGTGGTGTTGGAGGACTCTTGAGAGTCCCTTGGACTACAAGGAGATCCAACCAGTCGATCCTAAAGAAATCAGTCCCGAATATTCATTGGAAGGACTGTGCTGAAGCTGAAACTCCAATATTTTGGTCACCTCATGCAAAGAGTTGACTCATTGGAAAAGACCCTGATGCTGGGAGGGATTGGGGGCAGGAGGAGAAGGGGACAACAGAGGATGAGATGGCTGAATGATATCACGGACTCAATGGACATGAGTTTGAGTGAACTCTGGGAGTTGATGATAGACAGGGATGCAATTCATGGGGTTGCAAACAGTTGGACACAACTGAGCGACTGTACTGAACTGAACTGATGAACATAAGGATGCATGTATCTTTTCAAATTGTAGTTTTGTCTGGGTATATACCAGGAGTGAGATTGCTGGATCATATGGTAATTCTGTTTTTAGTTTTCTGAGGAACCTCTCATAAGTTGACTGCACCGACTTACATTCCCACCAACAATGTAGGAAGATTCCCTTTTCTCCATACCCTCGCCAACATTTATTATTTTCAGACTTTTTAATGGTAGCCATTCTCACCAGTGTGAAATGATACCTCTTTGAAGTTTTGATTTGCATTTAAGGAAGACATACAGATGGCCATTGTTTTTTGGTAACCACTGGCTTAGCTGGGAGGAAAGAGCCCTGTTTGGCAGTTTCTGCTGCATGGTGTAAGTGCTCCGTTATGGTCAGCTTCATGCTCTCAGCATGGTGCAGTGACATTGTGTGATGGCGTGCAGAATTTGGAAGAGATATGCACGGTTGACTCTCAGTTGTGCCAGCTCTGGTATGGAATTCTGGGAGCTGACCGAAGTAAAGAACTAGGAATTTCAGCATCTGGCTTGTTGACATTTTCTTTATCCACCTGTTTTCAGTATGGCCAGGTATTTACTTTTATTGCTGCCCTAAGAAATGACCACAAACTTAGTGACTTAAAAATAACACAGATTTACAGGCACACCTCATTTTATTGCCCTTTGTTTTATCACACTTTAACCCAGATTTTGCATTTTTAACAGACTGAAGGTTTGTGGCAACCCTACCTCGAGCAAGACTGTTTGTGCCAGTTTTCTAACAGCATTTGCTCACTTGTGTCTCTGTGTCACATTTTGGTAATTCTTGCAGTATTTCAAATACTTTCATTATTATTTTCTTTTTATAATGGTCTGTGAGGGATCACTGATGTCACTGTTGTGAATTTTGGGGGTGCCACAAACCACACGCATATTGAGAGCCAGCCAGATGTGTGTGTTCTGACTGCCCCACTGGCCAGCCAATCCCCTTCTCTCCCCCACTTCCTGGGCCTCCCTGTTTCCTGAGATACAACAGCTTTGAAATTAGAGCAGTTAATGACCTGATAGTAGTCTGTAAGTTGTTCAGATGAAAGGAGGAGTCCCACATCTCTCACTTTAAATCAAAAGCAAGATGTGGTTAGGCTTAGAGAGGAAGGCATGTTGAAAGCTAAAGTAGGCTAAAAGCTTGGTCTCTTGCACCAGAGAGTCAAGCTGTGAGCACAAAGGAAACTTTTCTTGAAGGAAACTAACAGTACTATTGCAGTGAGCACACAAATGATACGAAAGTGAAGCAGCCTAACTGCTGATGTGGAGAAAGTTTCTGTGGTCTGGATAGAAGGCCAAACCAGCCACAACATGACCTAAGCCAAAGCCTAATCCAGAGCATGACTAATTCTTCAGCTCTGTGAAGGCTGCCAGAGGTGAGGATGCTGCAGAAGATAAATTTGAAACTGGCAGAGGTTCATTCATAATGTTTAAGGAAAGAAACCTTAGTAACATGAAAGTGCAAGGTGAAACAGCAAGTGCCGATATGGAAACTACAGTGAGTGATTCAGAAGAATCAAGATGATGAATGAAGGTGACTGTGCTAAACAACAGATTTTCCATGTAGACAGAACATCCTTCTATTGGAAGAAGATGCCCTCTAGGATGGGCCTGGTATCAGTGATTCAAAGACTAGGCTGACTCTTATTAAGGGCTAGTGCAGCTGGTGACTTTCATTTGAAGCTGTTGCTCATTTTCCGTTCCCCAAATCCCAGGGCCCTTAAGAATTATGCTAATGTTATGCTAAAATTGTGCTACTCTGCTTGTGCTCTGTAAATGGAACGACAAGGCCAGATGACAGCACGTCTATTTACAACATGGTTTACTGAATTTATTTTAAGCCCACTGTTAAGACCTGTTGCTCATTTAAAAAAAGATTCCTTTCAAAATATTATTGCTCATTGACAATGCAGGTGGTCACCCAAAGCTGTGGTGAAGATGTATGAGATTCATGTCATTTTCATGCTTGCTAATACAGGATACAGGCCACAGATCAAGAACTCATTTTGACTTTCAAGTCTTCTACTTTAAAAAAGATATTTTGCTTCCCTAGTGGCTCAGAGGTTAAAGCATCTGTCCACAATGCAGGAGACCTGGGTTCGATCCCTGGGTCAGGAAGATCCCCTGGAGAAGGAAATGGCATGGACAGAGGAGCCTGGTGGGCTACAGTTCACAGGGTCGCAAAGAGTCGGACACTGAGCGACTTCACTTCACTTTCATAGCGGCCACAGACAGTGATTCCTCCGATGGATGTGGGCAGTCAGTTGGAAACCTTTAGGGAAGGGTTCACCATTCTAAATGCTATTGAGAGCATTTATGATTCATGAGAAGAGGTGATAATATCAACATTCACAGGAGTTAGAAGCTGATTCCAACTTCTGTGAATGACTTTGCTGGGAGGGGTTCAATGCTCCAGCGGAGGAAGTAATGGCAGATGCAGCAGATATAGCGAGAGAACTAGAATTAGGAGCAGAGCCTGAGGGTGGGGAACGCAGGGCTCCAAAGAACAGCAGGAGGGGGTAAGGAAGTCTTCCTAAGGGACCAGTGCAAAGAAGTAGGGGAAAAATAGAATGGGAAAGACTGGAGATCTCTTCAAGAAAATTAGAGATGCCAAGGGAACATTTCATGCAAAGAGGGAAGCAATAAAGGACAGAAATAGTATGGTCTTAACAGAAGCAGAACTCTTGCCTAGAGAATCCCATGGATGGAGGAGCCTGTACAGTCCATGGGGTCGCTAAGAGTCGGACACGACTGAGCGACTGCACTTTCACATTTCACTTTCAGGCATTGGAGAAGGAAATGGCAACCCACTCCAGTGTTCTTGCCTGGAGAATCCCAGGGACAGAGGAGCCTGGTGGTCTGCGTCTATGGGGTCGCACAGAGTCGGACACAGCTGATGCAACTTAGCAGTAGCAGCAGCAACAGAGGCAGAGCTGTTAAGAAGAGGTGGCAAGATTACACAGAACTGTACAAAAAAGATCTTGATGACCTGGATTACCATGATGGTGTGATCACTTACCTAGAGCCTGGCATCCTGGAATGTGAAGTCGAGAGGGCCTTAGGCATCATCATTATGAACAAAGCTAGTGGAGGCAGTAGAATTCCAGCTAAGCTGTTTCAAATCCTGAAAGATGATGCTGTTAAAGTGCTGTACTCAGTATCCCAGCAAATTGGGAAAACTCAACAGTGGACACGAGACTGGAAGAAAAGGTCAGTTTTCATTCCAGTGCCAAAGAATGTTCAAACTTCCACACAATTGCACTCATTTCACATGCTAGCAAAGTAGTGCTCAAAATCCTCCAAGCTAGGCTTCAACAGTACTGGAACCAAGAACTTCCAGATGTACCAGCTGGATTTAGAAAAGTCAGAGGAACCAGAGATCAAATTGCCAATGTCCGCTGGATCATAGAAAAAGCAAGAGAATTCCAGAAAAACATCTACTTCCACTTCATTGACTGCACTAAAGCCTTTGACTGTGTGGATCACAACAAACTGTGGAAAATTCTGAAAGAGATGGGAATACCAGACCACCTAACCTGCCTCTTGAGAAATTTGTATGCAGGTCAGGAAGCAACAGTTAGAACTGGGCTGGGCTGGAAGAAACACAAGCTGGAATCAAGATTGCCAGGAGAAATATCAACAACCCCAGATAGGCAGATGACACCACCCTTATGGCAGAAAGCAAAGAAGAAATATTTTTACTTCTTGATGAAGGTGAAAGAGGAGAGTGAAAATGCTGGCTGAAAACTCAACATTCAAAAAATGAAGATCATGACATCTGGTGCCATCACTTCATGGCTAATAGATGAGGAAACAATGACAGACTTTATTTTGGGGGACTCCAAAATCACTGGGGACAGTGACTGCAGCCATGAAATTTAAAAGATGCTTGCTCCTTTGAAGAAAAGCTGTGACAAACCTAGACAGTATTAAAAGCAGAGACATTGCTTTGCTGACAAAGATCTGTGTAGTCAAAGCTGTGGTTTTTACAGTAGTCATGTATGGATGTGAGAGTTGGACGTAAAGAAGGCTGACCACCAAAGAACTTATGCTTTCGAATTGTGATGTTGGAGAAGACTCTTGAGAGTCCCTTGGACTGCAGGGAGATCAATCCTAAATTAAATCAATCCTGAATATTCATTGGAAGGACTGATACTGAAGCTGAAACTCCAGTACTTTGGCCACCTGATGTGAAGAGCCGACTCATTGGAAAGACCCTGATGCTGGGAAAGATTGAAGACAGGAGGAGAAGGGCATAACAGAGGACTAGATGGTTGAATGGCATCACTGACTCAATGGACATGAGTTTGAGCAAGCTCTGGGAGTTGGAAGCCTGGCATGCTGCAGTCCATGGGGTGGCAGAGAGTCAGACACGACTGAGCGACTGAACAACGACAATATGATAAAACTTCAACAGATGAGGAATTGCTTCATAATGATGAGCAAAGAAATGGTATTTTGAGATAGAATCTACTCCTGATGGGGATGCTGTAAAGAGTGTTGTTAGGACAGCAAAGGACTTAGAATAATTCATAAATTTAGTTGATAAAGCAGTTGTAGGCTTTGAGAGGACTGGCTCCAGTTTTGAAAGAAATTTTCCTGTGGGTAAAATACTGTCAAGCAGCACTGCATGATTCCTCCTTTATTAAAGGAAGAGTCCATCGATGTGGCAAGCTGCATTGTTGTTTTATATTAAGAAATTGCTGTAGTCACCCAAACCTTCAGCAACCACCACCCTGATCAGTCAGCAGCCACTGAGGCAAGACCTTCCACCAGTGAAAAGATTATGATTCAGGGAAAGCTCAGATGATGGTTAATATTTTTAGCAATAAAGTTTTCTTTAATTAAGGCATGTACCTTTTTTATACATAATCCTGTTGAATACTTAGTAGCCCACATTATAGAATAAACATAACTTTTTTATGAACCGGGCAACCAAAAATTTTGCATTACTCCTTTGATTGCTGTACTGTGGTCTGGACACAAACCTTCAGTATTTCCAGGGTATGCCTTGATACGCACCACATGTATTTTCTTTATGCATGGACACTCAGGTGGCTTCCACATACTGGTTATTGTGTATAATGCTCAGATGAACATGAGAATGCTTTTTATCTTTTCACATTAGTATTTTCATTTTCTTCAGATAAAAACTTGGAAGTGAAATTGCTGGATCATGTGGTAGTTCTGTTTTTACTTTTTGAGGAACCTCCATACTGGTTTTCATAGCAGCTGCACCAATTCCCATCAGCAGTGCACCGTGGTTCCCTTCTCTCCACCTGCCCGCCAACACTTGAGCATCTTTATTATAGTCATTCTGACAGGTGTGAAGTGGTACTTCATTGTGGTTTTAGTTTGTATTTCCCTGATGATTACCGATATTGAGCATCTTTTCATGTACCTTGTGGCCATCTGTATGTCTTCTTTGGAAAAGTCTATTTAGATTTTCTGTCCTAAGGTTTAAAATTAGGATTGTTTGATTTTTTTTTTTTTTGCTATTTAGTTGTATGGAGTATCTTTTGAGTATTAACCTCTGATCAGATACATAGCTTGCAGACATTGTCTTCCATTCAGTGGGTTACCTATTTTGTTGATGGTTTTTGTTGCTATAGAGAAACTTTTTAGTTTATTGTATTCCAAGTCTTATTTTTGCCAAGTTATTTTTCTGTTGGAATTTTTATCTTTTTCTTGCTGGCATTTGCATATTTTTTCTGTGCTAGTTTTATGTCTTGTAGAAATGTTTGTCATGTTTGTAGCTCTCTTAATTCTTTTTGTGATGTCACTTCAGCATTAAAAGTGCCTACTTTTGATGTGATCAAATTTGCAAACCATTTCCTTTATAGTTATCACTTGTGTCTTGTTTAAAAGTCCAACACTATTACAATGTTATAAAGATATTCTGCTGTATTATATTTTTAGATTTTTGTAGCTTCATCATTGACATTTTCTTTAGCTTTAAACTTTGTATTCTGTATTGGGGTATAGCCAGTGAACAATGTTGTGGCAGTTTCAGGTGAATGGCGAAGGAACTCAGCCATACATATGCGTGTATCTGCTCCTTCGAAACCCCTCCCATCTGTGCTGCATATAGCATTGAGCAGGGTTCCATGTGCTGTATGATAGGTCCTTGCTGGGTATCCATTTTAAATAGAACAGTGTGTACATGACCTTCCCAAACTCCCTAATTATCCCTTTCTCCCTTCCTTCCTTCCCTTCTACCTTAATTTCACTTTCTAAGTTTGTAAATCTCTTTCTGTTTTGTAAGTAAGTTCATTGGTATCATTTCTTTATAGATTCCACATATAAGGGACGTCATATAATATTTTTGCCCTCTGTCTGACTTCACTCAGTATCACACTCTCTAGCTCCGTCCATATTGCTGCAAAAGGTATTTCATTCTTTTGGATGAATAATATTCCATTGTGTATATGTACCACATCTTTTCATCCATTCCTCTGTTGATGGACTTTTAGGTTGCACTGGCATTTATTTTTAATCAATCTGGGGCTGATTTTTGAGTATAACATGAGAGCTAGAAGTTCATTGTATTGGAACAAAACCAAAAATTTTCATCCTGGGACCATTTATGAAAATGCCCCTCCATCCCTGCTAATCTGCAGTACGTATTATGCTTAAAATTAAATTATTATACTTATGTGTGGGTGTGTTTCTGGCTCCATCAGTCATTTTCCCTATTTCTGTACCAATATTGTATCTTAATTACTGTGGCTTTATAATTTTTACCTGGCCAGCAGGTCCTCTTATATTCTACTTGAGTGTCTGTTTATTCTAGCCCTCTGTTCTCATATATAAATCATATTTTGAGTCATAATCAGGTTTTCAAGTTTATCTCCCACACCCATGTTGGAATTTTGATTAGAATTACCTAGTCAAACTCCAGTACTTTGGCCACCTCATGCGAAGAGTTGACTTATTGGAAAAGACTCTGATGCTGGGAGGATTGGGGGCAGAAGGAGAAGGGGACGACAGAAGATGAGATGGCGGGATGGCATCACGGACTCGATGGACATGAGTCTGAGTGAACTCTGGGAGTTGGTGATGGACAGGGAGGCCTGGCGTGCTGCCATTCATGGGGTTGCAAAGAGTCGGACACAACTGAGCGACTGAACTGAACTGGTCTTTGGAGCATTTTGGGGAGTTTGAGCATCTGTATCATATATGATCATTTAGTCTATAAACATTATACATATTTTCACTTACTTAGATATCCTTTAACTTTTTCCAGTAAAGTTTTACATTTTTTCTTGGAATTTTTTTGCTTCCTTTAATGCATGGTTTTTGATGGTATGTTTTTAAAATTAACATTTTGCAACTCATTCTTGCAGAAGTTTAGAATGGCAGTAGGATTTTTATGTAATGTCTTTGTGTTCTTATTTTAACTGCTTATTAATTGTACCACTTCTGTGTAAATGATGTTAGATTTTCTATGAATGACAGTTGTGTTTCTTCCTATGAAAATAGGCCTTTGAAATCTGTTAATCATTCCCATGATTTTATTTGTTTTATTTTTATCACCCCCCAAATTTTTGCCAGACATAATGCTTAGTTTTTCATGTCTTGAATTTCACACTAATGGAGTGGCGGCATGTCATTCTGGCATCTGCTTTTCCCCCTACTGTAGACTGAACTGTGCACCCCCTGCATTCACTTGTTGAAGCCCAAACCCTCAGTTTGATTTGGGGCTGGGACTTTGGAACTCAATTAGGTTTAGATGAGATGATGACCGTGGGGCCCTCATGGTGTGATTAGTGCCCTTTCCAGAAGAGACACCAGAGAGCCCATTCTTGCTATTTCTCCCCATAAGGACGTGTAAGAATGCAATGAGTAGGTGGTTGTCTTCAAGCCAAAAGATGCCACTCACCAGAAACCAGCTATCCTGGCACCTCAGTCTTGAACCTCTAGCCCCCAGAATTGTGAGAAAATACATTTTTGTAGTTAAGTCATCCGTTTGTGTTTTTTTTTTTTTTTTTTTTAATGGCAACTTGAGCTCTGGTAACTCCCTTTTTCCACATTAATTTTTTGAGAATCATTCATATTGGTGGGTATAATTTACTTAATTTTTAGTTCTTACAGGATTCTGTTATATAAGCATACTGTAACTTACGTGATTGGTGAACATTTGGGTTGTTTTCAGCTTCTTTTGTTATTGTTGGTATGGTGCCTTTATGAACATTCTTCTGTGTGTTTCTTGGTATACAGGTTAAGAATTTATTATGTATATGTAGTTGTCAATATTCTACTGTTTTTGACCTTTAGAAACAATGGTTTCATATGGGTTAGTATTGTGCCTAAGAGTAGAGTGCTGAATTGTAAAACTTCTTGCCCGAGTGGTTATACCATTAACCTTTCCACTGGTAGCTTGGGAATTTCTTTGGCTCCATATTTTTGTCAACATTTGATATTGTCATACTTCTATATTTTTGCTCATATGGTACATGTCGAGTTATTTCATTGTTACTTTAATTTGTATTTCACTTCATAACTAATGAGGTTTAGCATCTTTTCATTTGTTTATGGACCATCATATATTCTCTCCTGGAAATTTCTTGTTCGTGATTTTGCCCAATTTTATATTGCAGTGTTTGAGAAGCTGTTTTTTTTTTTTTTTTACTGGGATTTGAATTGCTTGGTCAATTTAGTAAATATTTGTTGAGTCAATTCTTGGGTTTAAGCTGTGCTTACATAAAGATAAGTAAGCTGGATAAACTCTTACCTCAGTTTGCACTTAAACTTACTTAATTGAGAGCAGCAAACTTCTGTTCTTTCTTCTATTAAAATATAGATTAGCTCCATGAATTGTTTATAACACTGTCTCTGTTTCAGTTTACCCATTTGCACAATGTACTTTGACTAGTTGATATCTAGTTTCCTTTTACCAGTGTCTATAATTCATGTGTCTTATATTTTTCTTGTTGGTTTTTAAAGCTGAGAAATAAATTTTATTATACTGGAAAATATTAAGTGCTGCTTTTTTGTTATGCTTTTGCTTTTTTAAAATTTTGAAATGTTGGGTTTTGTTTCTATTAAGATATAATAGGTTAGTTCTCCAAGGACTATACTCTTAGATGAATTTCCCAGACAGATTACTGTCTTTTATTTTCAAATTTTTATAAAATTGTTAAACCTAAAAATTGGACTCTAACATATATGAATTTTTCCTTCTCAGAGTGAAGATACACAACAGCAAATCATCAGGGAGACATTCCATTTGGTATCTAAGAGAGATGAAAATGTTTGTAATTTCCTAGAAGGAGGATTGTAAGTAAAACATTTCATGGACATTTCTAATCTTTGACTGTATGAGTAGAGTATCACTGTTTAATTGTTTTATTGTAAAATTTCCTAATTTGATCAATTGGATCAGGGGAATTAATTGCCTCTTATATTATCTATAAATTTAAATAATTTTTAAGATAATTAATCTTTTTCTATTAAAATTTTTATAAAGGTATTTTATATAAAGGTAATATGTTCATATGGCAAAAATTCAAACAGAAATATAAAACGTTAACCAAGTCTTCCTCCTCCAACTTTAGTCCTTCTTCCCAGTTTCTGTGTATTCCTTCTAGAAAATTAGTTTTGCACTTAACATATAAAAATGTAAGGCTTCCTGGTAGTTCAGCTGGTAAAGAATCCACCTTCAATGCAGGAGACCTCGGTTGAATTCCTGGGTTGGGAAGATCCTCTGGAGAAGGGATAGGCTACCCACTCCAGTATTCTTTGGCTTCCTGGTGGCCCAGATGGTAAAGAATCCACCTTCGATGTGAGTGACCTGGGTTCAATCTCTGGGCTGGGAAGATCCCCGGAGGAGGGAATGGCAACCCACTCCAGTATTCTTGCTTGGAAAATCCCATGGACACAGGATCCTGACAGGCTACAATCCATGGGGTCACAAAGAGTTGGACACTACTGAGCGACTAAACACAGCACATAAAAATATAATGTTAAAATTTTTACTTATGGGATCACAAATGTGTTTTGCTTATCATGTTGCTTGTTTGCACTTATATTTTGAAAAGCTTTGCATATAAACCCATCTAGAGCAATCTCATTCTTTTTAATGACTACAGAGTCCTCCTTAGGGTAAATGAACCTGCTTTCATAAAAATTTAGATAGCATCTTTTATATTATGAACAATTCTGATGTCTACTTTTCAGATATTATATATGTATGTGTCTAGATAAAATAAGTTTAAATTCAGATAACAGACTTTTCTATTTTTAAAATGAATAAATAAAAATTGCATATAATTAGTTTGCCAACTGTTATAAATTTAAATTAGTAGGTTTCATGAAAACAGTTTGTTCTCAAATGATTTCATAGATGTTCCCTTCCATGCTTATATGTTTAATTTCTTACCAGGATATTTCCTGACAATTCAAAAACTCAACTTTAACTGAACTTCACTGTGAATAAATAGAAATTAGTCAGAGAAACCTACACTTTTCTGTATTTTTAAGGTAGATGATGTATATTATAAAGAATAGTTTTCATGATAGAGAATTCATTCATACCTGACCATAAATCATTTTATCATGTAGAAAGTTTACTTGCATTTCTTAAAAGGTTATATCATATTGCACTTAAATTTGCAAATACACACCTATGATTTGTAAATTTTGCTGTTAACTCGAGGCCTCCAATTTCATAGTTGATAGATGTACCTGCTTTCTGTTTTTGTATTTTAATTGTACTTCACTTATGTTGCTTAAACTTCTGTAGTTGACTTGTGTTTGCCAGTACTATCATTTCCTTTACTCCAGTCTCTTAATCTTCTAATCTTGTAGGAAGTTTATCACCCAGCACAGTGTACTGCCTGTGGTACATGTGCAAGAAATTGATTGATCTAACCAGGGCACTGTTTGAACCAGAAAGTATGGCTTGAATTTGTGATTATTCTTTTCAGCCTTATAAAAAGTAGAAAGCAAATATTGCATCAGAAATGGGGCTGCACATCTGATTTAATCCTAGTGTTGTTACTTGCTGGGGGCTCCACAGAAAGAGTAGAGGCAGTGGAACTTCCCTCAGCAAAGCCAAGGGGTCAAGAGGAGAGGTGAGCCTGCTGTCCGCCAACCCAGCCCCTTGGCGAGCAAGAGACAATCAGAGGTGACAACGGGTTCCGTCAAAGCAGTTGCACTTTATTGCTGCAAACTCGCAGCTTATATAGGCAAGCAGGGGTTTAGGAGGGACTTTCCATAGTTGCACCAGTCACGTTAAAGGTCAAATCCTCACGTGCATGGAAATCAAGAGAGCCAATCAAAAACTTTGACAAACATAGACCCAGCCCCTATCACTTCCTCCAGGCACCATCTTAGTTTCCAACCGCTTCCAACTGTAAAGCTAGCCCCCCCTTTTTTTTCCTGAGGTTTCCCATTTAGGGCCCCACAGTTACTAACAAGCTGGTTTTCTTGGTTAGGTCACTAAAATTCTTAGTACCTCAGTTTTCTCCTCTTATGTTAAATGAGATATTTGGACTAAGGATTTCTAGAATTCTGTGCTTTTATATTGTGTGTTACATTCTATACAAGAATGTGAATCAGTATTGTACTATATAGCTTAAAGATAAAATTATAATAAAGTGTGTTAATATTTTTATTTTCTTTCGATAATTTTAATTGCCATTTTAAAACTTAGAGTTTTAAAATATTCGGTCTTCTTTTACAGCAGAGCAAGGCAAAAATGTAAGATAAATGACTACACTGCAGATTCAGGAGGAGGCCTGCTCTTATGCTCTCTTTGTCCCTTTCAAGGGTCAGGTGCAAGGACAGTGCATAGTAAATACACGCAGGGAACCTTTGAAATGCTTGTACATATTTTTACATTGCGTATCTTGTCTAGATAGTAGGAGTTTTCATTCTTGTCCAAGATAATTTTCATTTTTGGTATTAAAGGATGTAAAATAATAAATGAGTGTATACTTAAGGAAGTTGTTTCTACAAACTTGTGAATTTAGTATTACTTTTACTGAGTAAGAAATAGGGACTTCCTGGAGGTCCATGTGCAAGGGGCATGGGTTTGATCCCTAGTTGGGGAACTGAGACCCCACAAGCCTCAAAACGAGCCCAAAGAGAAGAAATAGTTGTTATTTTCCTGGATCATCTTTGAATGTTCAGTTAGCCTCTCATTGTGTTTAGCTTTGAATTTTGTAAACTTAACTATGGAATAGCTAAACTGTATTTAGAAAAATAAAAGTTGTTTATAATGATTCCATATTTTTAAAATGCTAAAACTCCAATCCACAAAAAAAGTATTTGGCAAAAGAATTGAGTATCTCTTAGCTCAGTTTTCTTGCACTTCTACTCCAAAACAAAATGCACTTTTGGAGAAGAACTTGATAGTAAGTCTATCCAAAACTGAAGAAGAAATGTCCTTCTTTTTTTTTTTTTCCTAGTTGATAATCAGTCTCAAGCTATGTAACTTACTGTGACCTATGGGATTAAATCCAGTAACCACTTAAAAATGCCCTATGGACTCATTTCTGCCTACTTCTCCAGCCTAATCATGTACTTATCTTTCATTGATTGAAACTTTCTTTTTCTTTCTTGAACATAGATATTTCATTATTGATGAATTTGCTTTTTATTAGTTTACCTGTGTCTGAAATGCTCATCTCGAAATTTTTCTTGTCGTTAAATGTCAGCCTAAACATCAGCTCTCTTAACTCCCAATCGAAAGTAGCAGATCTGTCAGGGTTGCATTGTCCTGTTTTGCTTCTCTAAGTAGTTTCTTCCACCTACGTAGTTCACTTTTTTCTTATTTGTTCATTGCTTCTCACCCACGCTCAGTGCCTGACACATAGCAAGTACTCAGTAAATAACTGAGTGAATGAATGAAGATTAAGCACTGGCATCTTTTACTTGACTTCTCTGAAGATAACAGCCATCTAGTTCACTTGAATGCTGTGTCGTTGTTAACCTTTCATTTTATAGAAAGTTTTTAAAAAAAATTATCAGTTTGCTTGAGTTAACAAAAATGTTTTTCGGTTTGTTTCTATAACATTCCAATTGTTTTGTTTTGTCATTTAGATTAATCGGAGGATCTGACAACAAACTGATTTATAGACATTATGCAACATTATATTTTGTCTTCTGTGTGGATTCTTCAGAAAGTGAACTTGGCATTTTAGATCTAATTCAAGTAAGTTAACACTTGGCTCTTACTGTCTTAAACAACAATTTTGACATTTTTGTTTTATAAAACTTCTATGTTCTTAAATTTTCTATAGTGATGTTTTGTCTGGTAAGAAATAAAGTATCCCATAGTAGATGTTGAGTGGGTAAAAAAGGGGTGAGGGATGTAGAAACACACAGACTGGTTTAATCTGGTTGGAACTGACGACAGCTAACGTCTTTGTGCCCGTTTTCCTGTTCACGTAAGTCACCAGAGGAAGCCCTTTACCACATGTATCCAGATCTAACCCAAACCTGCCCCTTCCTGTCTCCTGCAAGTCTGCCTTAATATCCCTGTAAACTCAAGGTCAATTATCAGCAAATTCCTTCAGCCTCTTCTATTAATATTGCCTTCATCTTTTGCTGTCAGTTAAATCTGGCTTCCCTGATGATAATACCTGCCACCTTCTTAAACAGTAGTTTTCTCTCCTCCTTTCTTCACTTCATTGAACCTGAAGGGTGTTCTCTGTGCTTTTGATTACTTTTTATAGACCTTTTTCTCTTCTGAAACATCTCCAGACTTTATCTCATGTTCTCCAAACTGTACCACTTTCTACCCATTGCAGTAACCTCTCACTCCCACTGCCTATTCATGGGACATTTTGTCAAAAACTTTCTCGTCTGAGATTGTACTCAACCTGCAAGCAAAAACTACCACGGTTTCATGGGTGTTAACAAAAGATGGAGGGAGGGGAGTGGTGGTTCTGGTGTAGAAACAAAGGACTTCGTTACTTAACAGCAAAAGCAGTAGCCAGAGTGACAGCATTTGCTTTCACTGGTTACTCAAGTCCCAATTCCTAAAGTGTGACTCGGTAAGGTGTCTTTTCATAACAGACACTAAGCATGTCTGCCCATGTCCTAGAGGAGGAAAATGTCTTCCAAGCAAAGGAAACATACCCTTTGCTTTGGAGGGAAACACTGTCTATTTTCCAAGGCTGTTGGCAATACAAGTTTGCTTGGAAAGTTAATCCACAATAAAGGTAGTTAGTACCTCTGTTCAGATGGTGTAGAGGAATGGAAGACCCATGGAGAATTGTCTCCGACAGATACTAGTTCTTAGTTCCATGACATTCACTCTAGCACTGCTTGTATTCGAATTCTTAGGTATTTCCACATTCATGTGGGTAATTCATTCAGTACACTGGTATCTTCAAACTGAAATTCCTCTTCTCCAGTGAATTTTGCCCGTTATCCCACTTGACTACTCACTTCTAGACCTTGTGTTTATCCAGACTTCGGTCCCTCACAGTTTCCATTCTCTGCTACCATCTCTTATCTTTTTATATCACAGTTTCTATTACTCCAGTGGTTCTTTGAGCCTGTTGGGACCCTCAGTTCTTTTCTTTGGTTGTGTTTTTTTTTTTTTTTTTAGGATAAAAATATTTATTGACAGTTTTCCAGCTATAATTATATATTCTAAACTATTCAATGTTTATTAATAAATAAACAGCTATTTTAGAAAAATAGATATTTCTAGGATCCTGTATTCGCTTCCTGTGTTTTTTGTCTTTTCAGTGGATCTTTGGGATCTTCTGTCTTTTAAATCTATCTTTTTCTCACTGTCCCTGATTCTCCTGATGTCTTACTTTCCTTGGCCAGCTTAAATTCCATGGTCAGTCATGATAGTCATAGGCTTGCATATACTCAGCTTTTTGCCTATACCCACACATCTGAGAAAAAAAGATAACCATACATGCTGGCCTCACATTTAATTCATGGTCCCAAACCTTAGGGAGTCCTTAATGCTACCCAGTAATTATATTATATTTCCCCAGTCATTTCACTCTCCCACACTCCTAGACAGTGGCTGATACATTCTCCTCCTTTCTCAAACCTCTAGCACTTCTCCAGCATATAGCTTCCTCATTTGTTAGGCAACCGGAAGGGAACTTCCGCAGACTCCGTGTCTGCATCCTTGCACTCTGTCCTTTCTGTAAGAGATAAGTGAACTTTGCTCCTAGCTAAGGCCAGCTCCCCCACTTATATACTAGTCTACTCCCTCCTCATTGCTCTAGCATTTTCCTCTCTTCTGTATCATTTTTCTTCTCTTCTAGATTATTCCCACTAGTCTATAATGTGTTAATATGTTCTTCCATCTTAAAAATCCTGTCCCTCCTTCCTTCTCTAGCCACTGCCTTATTTCTTTCCCTCTCCTTATAACAAAACACTTTAAAAATATTTTCTATATGCAGTGTCTTAAATTTTCCTTCTCCCATTCTTTCTTGAATACGTTCCAGTCAGGTTTTTCAGCTCCGCTATTGCTAAATCTAAAGGTGCTTCTCAGCCTTCCTTTACTCGATCAAGGTTATTTAGCACTCTCTTCTTCATGAAATATCTTCTTCACTTGGCTTCTAGGACACCTTGCTTGTCTGGCTTGCATCCTCCTACTTTTAGTTGCTTCATTTTAGTTTCTTGATCTCTCTCCTATCTTCTTTGGCAAAAACTCTGTTGAGTATACAGAATCCATCTGGTACTCTCTGCACTGCCTCCACATGGTCCATGCCACTATCAGCTCTTGCTTGGGTTATTTCAGTAGCTTTCTGACTGGTCTTCCTGCTTCCAGTGTCTTCTCCTTTATGTCTTTTCTTAGAAGAACAGCCAGGGTGATACTGTTCAAATATGTTCTGGTTTACACTTCCATATTGAATTCTCCAATGGCTTCCTTTCTCACTCACAGTAAAAGCCAAATTCCTTATAAATGACCCATAAATCAGATCATCTGACTCTCCTCCCCGTGCCTTATTACTTACCTCCATTTTCTAGTGTTTTCCCCTTTGCTTCACCCACCCTGGCCTCCGTGTTCCTCAGATACACCACGTATGCTTTCACCTCACAACCTTTGTACTTGCTGATCTTCCTACCTGTATTGGTTGTCCATCATTGATTACTATTTTGATATTATTGCTGATCTTAATGGATATGACAGCATGGTTGTTACTGCTCGGATGGGAATTAAAAACCAAATATCCTTTGTCATATCTGAAGTCTATCATGTACTCATGAAAAGTGGAAACTATGTCTTGTGTTTTGCAAAACTTTTTAGCCATGTCTATTTGAAATGTTGGGAGTATGTCTTGATCCTAAATAAAATACAGAGAAAAGAACTTCAGGAGAATTGTGTTACCTTTCCATTTCTAATGTAGATGAGCTGTTTTTATAAGAAGATCCTATTGAGTTATTGCATATTGATCTATTATGTCACAAAAAAGAAACTTTCTATAATTTCCCTTACAGAGATGGGTTCTATCAACTCCCTCAAACATGTTGGAAGTTCTGTAGTTACTGTCTTGCCCCTGTGGTTATTACAGATCTTTAAGAAGAGGGAGTGCTGAGCATGCACAAGTTAGTCATGTTTTAAAAAATTGGTGAGTGAACAGAATGGAAGGGAGTAGCTTATTGTTTCTGCTTCTGTCTCATGAATCAAACAGCTTTTCAGAGCTTATTTAGAACTGATTGTCTGGCCTTGTTCATCCTCTAGTTTTGAGAAAGGCAACTGTAATACAAGTAAAAGTAGAAAATTATATCAAGAGAGTTTAGATCAAAACTTCTTGGTTTTATATTTTGTTAGAGAATGGGTCAAGAAAACTTAATCAACATCAGTATGTGATGACTAAATACATGCTTCATTGTGTTTCGATTATTAAAAACAGTACAGTTCAAATGATCATTGGGCACTTATATTAGTACTTTTATGCAAAAGATTTTGTGTTTCTAAGGTACCAGTGTGTTGTGTCAGATTTGACTTTTTTATCCTATGTAAAATCTGAAAGAAGGACTTGTTAGTACCTTCCATGTGAGATTTATACCAGGATGCCACCAAGCTGAATAATCAGCTTCTATATTCTTTTAATTCTTTGTTAGTCAGGGGAAAAGGTGGCCTTTTTTTCTTTCTTGTGTGTGCTATTTTAGTGTGATAGTGACTGCAATATAATCCAGTTTCAGAGTTGTAAGCTAGCCTTTTTGAAGTCCTTTCTGTTGCAGCATATCTTCATTGGAAGTGTTGAAATATTTACACAGTGAGAATAGGACTTCGTTAAATATTCATGTTGGTTGTTTGAGTTATTTATAAGCAGAGTGTCCTCAATTAATTTAGTATGCCATGCTGATAATGGAGGCATAAAAGTTTACTCAATAATTCCAAATTTTGTAACAGCTTTCGGGTACATGATGTCACTTGTGGCAGTTATTCAGTGTCAATCTTGTTCAGTTTTAGTTAGGAAGAAATAGAGAATAAACTGCTAAACTTTTCTCTAAATTTAGAAAGATATGTTTCGACTTTGGTGTTAGAATATGTATATAAACTAGGGTCTTATATATATAGCATCTGTCAGTTCTGAAGTACTGACAGTTACACTGACTTTTGTGAAGTTATTTTACTTCTTGCTATTAATGTTAATTTAATATGATAGTGAGCAAGTCATTTAATGCTTACAGACCTTGAATTTTTTTCAGTTGTAAAGTATGCCTATTTCAGTATACTACCTATAGACCTCATGAGTTGTTAGAAATATCAGTCAATTAAAGCACGCTAGTAGTGATTAAAACCATTCAGACCCTGCTTGTACTTGGGGCAAGTTATTTAACCTCTGGGGCTTCCCTGGTGGCTCAGAGGTTAAAGCATCTGCCCTCGATGTGGGAGACCTGGGTTCAATCCCTGGGTCAGGAAGATCCCCTGGAGAAGGAAATGGCAACCCACTCCAGTATTCTTGCCTGGAGAATCCATGGGCAGAGGAGCCTGGTGGGCTACAGTCCACAAGGTCCCAAAGAGTCGGACGCGACTGAGCGACTTCACTTTCACTTTCAATCCTGATTTTGCTTGTCTGCAAAATGGGGGCAATAATAATAATAATAACAATAGCTCACAGAATAGGTGAAAGCATTAAAAATATATAGTGTACGTGAAGCCTGTTGCTAAATGACTGGCTTATAGCAGTCAATTTTTAGCTGACATTATTGTTAAAGCATGTATTTATGAGGATAGTGTATAAAGTATTATTAATACACAAACTGAATTGGGTAAAGAAGTCTTATTTTTCATTTTCATTTTTACAAGAATTTGGCTTCTTTTATCCTGTATGGTCTTAGATGAAGTCTTAGGAGGAATTCTGCTTTGTGATAGAGTTATGTGGTAGGGATAGGCATAATTGAAGAAACTTATAAGCCAAGAACACTCAGCTGAAGATTCTCTGGTCTTTGCACTATAGTGTAGGAAGCTGTGCTGATGTAGATACCACTACACATGGCACACTACACGTGTGCCAGCAGAGGGCTCACACCTTCCACCACATCACTTTTCTCTTATTACAAAGGTCAGCTTCATTGAAAGCATCCTAGTCCATAGGGTGGCATGTACATTACTTAAGCTTTGAGCTGTACATGTTGAGGTGCCACCTGTTTTTAAGAATTGTCTGAGAAGCCTAACTGACCAGCTCTTGAGGACTGTGGGAAGTTGCAGCTTCCCAGTGGGGGACTGAGAAGGATAAACCCCTGGTCCCAGAGAGATGAATTCTTGTGCAGTTCCTCCTGCTGGAGAAAGAAGGAACAATGGCGTGATTTGTTTCTTTTCTGGGCATTCCACAGTGATCCAGGCACACCCAGGATCATTTTAGGAAAATTCTACTTGTTCTACCAGACTGTTACCAGAGTATGAGAAATTTCTGTTTTTAATAAGACTTGTTTTTTATGTATGTAGGAAACCAAAAAATAGTTCTGTAAACAATTTGAATCGACACTGTTAGGGTGGTTCAGCATTCCTAAAATCCTTTTCCTATCTTATTTTCATTGTTGAACTATTGGAATTACTTCAATATAATAATTGAAGTAATGCACTTTTCAGTTATTTCCATTGCTGCTGCTTCATGATAAATTTGATGATGCTCCCTAGTCTATGGAGAAGGAAATGGTAACCCACTCCAGTACCCTTGCCTGGAAAAGCCCTTGGACAGAGGAGCGTGATAGGCTGTAGTCCATGGGGTCGCAAAGAGTTGGACACGACTGAGCAATTTCACTTTCCCTTTCCCTGTTCTAATTTACATGTTTTATTGACCTCTCAGCAGTCCTCTTGGGAGGCAGTATAGTGTCAAGTTGGTGTTTGGAGTTTAATGGTATGGACTTAAGTATTGGTTATGTCATCTAACAGTTCTATAACTTTGAGTAAATTACTTAGTCTTATCCATCCCAAATTTTCTTGTCTGTAGATGCTAATATCCATACCTGCCTTGCCAGCATTGTGATAAGAATTGGAGCTAGTGTATATAAAGTAGTCAGCCCAGGGCCCAGAATGTAGCAGACACATTGTTATTACTTTATAGTGGTGAAAAACTCAAGTATGTAAAGTCAGCATTTTAGAGCTAGAAGTTAAAATTTATTTTTTCCCCTTCGCAGTAGGATTGAGAGAGAAAAACTCAGCTTATGTTAGTATTTTTCCATGAAATAATGTGATTTCTTTGTCAGCATAGAATAGTAGATTTCAGGGGGATTGGATATGCAGGAGAAGAGTACCTTTTCAACTTGGTTTTTCAAAAATTTTTTTCTTTAAAATTGAAAAAAACTTTTCAGGTTGAAATTATTTTAGACTTAAAAGAGTGGTAAATATTAATACAGTACAAAGAATTTCAATACCATATCTTCATCCAGATTCTTCAAATTTAACATCTTCCGTAACTTCAAGTAGGTAATTAAAATCAGGAGATTTGCATTACAGAATACTGTTATCTGCAGATACATTCAGAGTTTGCCATCAGGAGATTTGCATTACAGAATACTGTTATCTGCAGATACATTCAGAGTTTGCCAGTTGTGCCATTAATGTGACTTTTCTTGGTAAGTGCACAGTTAAGGTCGTGTATTGTGTTTATTTTTCTGTCTTCTAAGCCTGCTTCGCTCTGTAATAGTTCTTCACCTTTGTCTGCCATTCATCTCATGTCTTTTATACCTTGATCCTTTGAAGAGTACTAGCCAGTTATTTCACAGAGTATTCCTCAGTTTAGATTTGATGTTTCTTAATGGTTAAATTTGGGTTATATATTTTTGAATATCACAAGTAATGTAATGTCCTTCTCAAATGCATCATATCAGGATATGTATGGTGTCATTTTGTCCCATTACTTGTGATAAATTGCCTGCCAGGTTTACCTACTTAAACTTCTCTTGCCCCTTTGTGCTTAGGATTATCTTATGGAGAATAAGTTTGATAGTATATAAATAATATTTTTTCTAATCATAATTTGGTCATTAGTTTTTAGCATCCTTTGATGATTCCTGCTTGAATTATTGTGGTGGTTGCCAAATGGTGATTTTGTTCATGATTTTTATATTTATTAGTTGATATTCTGTAAGGAAAAGCTAAGATTTTTATTCATTTTAGTTTGTTTTAAGTCAGTGCTCAAAATACCAATTGTAGGGACTTCCCTGGTGGTCCAGTGGTTAAGAATTTGCCTTCCATTGCAGGGGTTACCAATGTGATACTTGGTCAGGGAACTGAAAAGATCCCACATGCTGCAAGACAGCTAGGCCCGTGGGCCACAACTAAGTCCTAACACAGCCAAATAAGTAAATAAGTAAATACGTATTTTAAAAATACCAGTTGTGTCCGACTCTGTGCGACCCCGTGGGCTGTAGCCGCCAGGCTCCTCTGTCCACGGGGCTCTCCAGGGCAGGAATACTGCAGTGGGCTGCCGTTTCCTCCTCCAGCAGATCTTCCCAACCCAGGGCCAAACCATGTTTTGTATCCTCCATTTCCTGCACTGCAGGTGGATTCTTTACCGCTGTGTGCTGTTATCATCATTAGCCTTTAAAATTTTCACTTTTATTTTAAAAATAGAAATTAATCACACAGTAAGAATCACTGAGTTCTTTAAGAATTCTTAAAGAATCATTATGACATAAATACAGAAAACAGCCCTTTCATCAACTCAGTTTTTTCATATTGAAGTCAAGAGTTTAATTTGTCTCAATTAACTGCTACATGGTAAATGCACAATAAATGTCGCATTTTTACTGATAGAAAAAATACCTGTAATCATTGGCACATTAGTATCTAGGTCAGGTTTAGTGAAAGTCCACTTCAGAATCCAGTCATATGCTGTCTCAAGTGCTATTCACATACTTTAAATGTCATACTGTGTGTAGTCTGGATCTTATGTGCAACTGTATTCCTAGCTGTTCTTCAAGGGTAATTGGTCAGATTTTTAAGTTCAGTCTGTCTTCCCTAGCTTTGTTAGTACATTTTTATTGATGTGTTTTGATTCTTTAATCATGCTAAGCCAGTGTTTCTCTAGAACATCTCACTGCTGACTGAACAGTTATTATTTTTTGATCTCAGCGTATTTTTTAAACTTATGCCCTCTATTCTTGGGTTTAAGGCATTTCTTGTCTCATAACATGTCAGTTTAACACTTATGTATTTTATTTAATATTATAGATTAGAAACAGTAGGATTGGTTCCTCCTGAAATTTAGCAGAAGTCTGTAAGCCTAGAAATTCTTTATATTTTTACCTAGATAGTCTAAAGAAGGGCCTGCCAAATCAGTGATATTTTCATGACATTTATTTTATCTAGTGCACATTTTTATTTCTGCATCTGTATATCATATTTTAACCCTTGCTAACATATATTGAATACTTTTTTTGGTGAGATACTGTTCTAAGTCCTTTATACTTATTCTTTTAACCACTGAAACAACTCTGTGGCATAGGCACCATTATTATGCCCAAATGAGGCTTGGAGTTAAACAACTTGCCCTAGTTTTCATTGTTAGAGGCTAAGCTGTAATTTTAGTAGCATACTAAGTACTCTTAGGTACTAAGCTTGTGATAGATTCCTGTTACCCTTTGTGACCCAGGCATTATTGTTGTTGTTCAGTCACCTAGTCGTGTCCGACTCTTTGCCACCCCATGGACTGCAGCACGCCAGGCCTCTCTGTCCCTCACCATCTTCCGAAATTTGCCCAAGTTCATGTCCACAGCATCGGTGATGCCATCCAGCCGTCTCATCCTCTGACACCCTCTTCTCCTTCTGCCCTCAATCTTTCCTAGCATCAGAGACTTTTCCAATGAGTCAACAGTTTGCATCAGATGACCAAAATACTGGAGCTTCAGCTTTAGCATCAGTCCTTCCAATGAATAGTCAGTGTTGATTTCCCTTAAGATTGACTGGTTTGATCTCCTTGCTGTCCATGGAACTCTTCAGGAGTCTTCTCTGGAACCACAGTTTGAAAGCATCATTTCTTTGGCACTCTGTCTTCTTTACCATCCAGCTGTTACTGTTGTTTGTGATTACTGGGAAAACCATAGCCTTGACATACAGACCTTTGTCTGCAGAGTAATGTCTCTCCTTTCAGGACACTGTCTAGGTTTGTCATAGCTTTCCTGCCAAAAAGCAGACGTCTTCTGATTTCATGGCTACAGTCAACATCTGCTGTGATTTTAGAGCCCAAGAAATACAGACCCAGGCATATAAGTTTGTAATTAAGGAGAGAGGAGACCCAAGGAAGTTTTGTTGTTAGAAGGGCACTGGTAAGGGAGACTCAGTTTACTATTATGTGAATGTGGCATTTTTCTGAATATCTTTATGTTTATATTTATTTTTAGAAAGCTATATAAGTATTAAAATGCGGGAAAACCTAAAAAATTATTCTTAGTAAATTAAAAGTAATTTTTCTCCCACCAGCCTTTGAATTTCTAAGGCCAAAGATTAATGAGTAGCTACTTAGAAGATAATAGTTACCTTGAAATTGACTTTAAACTTTTATCATTAAAAATGAAACACAAGAGGGTGCCATTTACCATGCCGTTTCTGGTTTTTTACTTTTTATCTTTCTTTTTGTGAAATACAATGCAGCAACAACTGTTATTTTTTGACTGTTCCCAAAGCCCATTAAGTTTTTTTTAAATTTCTTAATTTCAGTTTGTTGATTATTAGTTTTGTATTGACCTTGTCTATGTAACAGATTGGTAGTATGTATCTGCCTTGAGGCTTTCGATTCTAATTATAAGTAATTCTTGCTAACTTGAAAGTTAAGAGTTTTTTGAAGCAGGTTTTTAAGTTTTCAACTAAACTTAGCATTTGAACACCTCAAATCTTAAAAATTCTTTTCCTAAGTTAAGAGCATGTAGTTATAATGATATTTTGCTGCAAGGCACTTTAAAAAAAAGTATATACATTTTTCATAGGTGGTATTACTCTGGTTTAAATATTGACCACTTTTTTTCTAAGTTCCAAGGTTTTGGCAACCACATAATTTCCTTTCTTTTATATCAGTGTTTATTAGCAGAATTAGAATTTTCTATTTTTGTTTTAATTTGTAATCATCATATATGTTAAACAACCAGATAAATAGTAGTGGCTTTGGCTAGTAGATGTGTTTTGGGCAGTGTTAGGTGCTCTATTAGGGGTCAGTCACATAGGCAGGTGATACTTCTGTGACTAAACTACTTAAGCTTCAGAACCTGAGAGGAAAAGATGTGTTCATCGTAAATCACGTTGTCAGCATAAACTGTCTGGTCACGCTGGTACAGTGTGGCCCAGGTTCTCAGGCATGCAGAAACACTCTTATCAGACAGAACCTTCCAAGGGCTCAGAGCTGGGTTCCCAGGAACTAGTCAGAGACTAGTCTGTAAGCAGTCCATTTGGGGGAATGGGGAGGGTTGAACAAGCCAGGCTTACTGGGTTACCCTTTTCCCATACAAGGTCATACAAGGAATTCTAGCCAGAGTTTGAGTCCAGGTCAGTCTGATTCTAAAAGCCTGTGCTCTGTCCGTGAGTTTAAATTTTAATGATCTTTTATCCTGCTTTGCTAATTAAAAACTGCTGTCTCTGTTAGATGTGGTTGAGACTTGGACCGTGCCTGTCCAGCTTGACACATGGTTATGACAGGCTTTCTTTTTTCCTCATGTGAAGAAAGGGAGCCTGAGGAGTATTTGTCAGTAGTTTTGTAAGTAATGGTGCTAACAATTTCTGGTTCTTAATAATTTTCAGTGAAGTTTATTTTGGTTATTACCGTATTGAAAATTAGTTTAGAAGAGTAATCTATTCCTTTTGTACTTAATACAGTTTTCAACTTAAAAAGAGAAAGGTGATAGTGAAGTTAGACATTTTAGTTCTTAGTTACAAATTGTCTGCCTTGTAGGTAATAGATTAGAATGAACTTGTATAGTTCTCAAAAGCTTTTAACCTTTTTTCTTTTCTTTAGGTATTTGTGGAAACATTAGACAAGTGTTTTGAAAACGTCTGTGAACTGGATTTAATTTTCCATGTAGACAAGGTACAGCTTCTATGTTATCAAATTTTCTAAGCTTTTATCTTAGAAAATGTTAATTTGTATTTGTCAAAGTAAAAATAAATTTAGTGAATAATGTTATTTTTAATCCTTTATTCAGTCCATTAGTTGTGTTTACTATGAGCCAGGCACTATGTTTAGTGAGGAAGCTTCAGACCCTGAGAGGAATTCACATCTAGAGGATGAGATGGGAATGGAGGAAATTATATTTAAACTGGATTTTTTTTTTAATAAAAAAAGGTTAAAGGGTTCATAGATATTTCGCAGACAGAAAAGGAGAGAATGACTCTACAGGCAGAGATATAAAATACATGCTTTTGTGAGGGGAAGATTGGATATTGATCATGAAACCTAATTTTAAAGTACCTTTACTCCCATGGATTTGGGACTTCATTCTGAACCAATTTAATTTCTTAAAACAAGTGTTTTTTAGCATTGTTGTTGCTTTGTTTATTCATTTTTGGGGGAACAAAACAAAATAATTTTCTGCTTTAAGGATGGTGGATTGGTAGGTGGGAGAGTAAAGACAAGGAAATTAATTAGAAGTGTACTGCAGTAGTCCAGGAAGAAATGAGCTAAGGCAGTAGAGTTGAGATGAAAGAAGGTAAAATTGGTAGGACTTGATGGTGTATTGAAAGGAGGTGAGAGCAAGGAAGAATGACTGAATTCTTTAACCTGAATGACTAAATTATTCAGTGTTACTGGATGTTAGGGATAGATAGGGAATTTATGAGAGATTCCACTTCTACTATACATGGATTTTTTTTCTCTGTTAAGTTGATAAAATGTAACATTGTTTTGAATGGCTAAATCATTGAATAAAATTGTTGGGAAATAATATGAAAATTTTAACAAAAATTGTGATCTTTAAAAGTCAGCTTCATTGAAATGTAATTCACATACATAAAATTCAGCAGCTTTAAGCATACATTTTACTAAGTTTCGGCAAATGCATTTAGTTATGTACACTACCACAATCAAGACATAACAAGAATGCATTTTATTATTTGTGAACATCAGAAGAATACATTTACCATTAGCCAGTCACATTCCTCATCTACTAAGTGATTTAATTTCATATATTGACTCATTTTGCACAAAGAACTTAACCTTGATATTTTTAAGAGAATTCTTTTTAGTTTTCTGTTGCTTTTTTTCTATTATCTATCTTATACTATTTGCACTTTAAAAGACAGCTGTCACTTTTAGGCCTTAGGATTCACAATATTCTAAAGTATGTTTTGGTACATGGTTAAAATGTTTAAAATTCTATTTTTAAAATAACTGCTCAAAGATCATTAGCTTATATGTTACATGCAGCAATTTTTTAGAAAATCAAGGATTCTATTGTGAAATGTTGCAGTAAGAGTAAAGTTGTTGTATTTGTAATAGAAAAATTTTCCTTAATAGAAAATTAAATTCAACATATATATATATACCTTCCATACATGACACATGGTGTTTTTATAACATATTTTACATTAATATACATTCATTTTAGAAAAATCAGAAAAAAAAAATAAATAGAAGCCATTCAGTTTCAGAGATTGTCTAGTATTAAAAGATAAATTGAGGCACATTAAACATTTTAAGTTTATTTGCATAAAAATGGATTCAGATTGGTCAGCACCAAACCAGAAGTGTTTATGAGCATTCCACTGATGCAAGCTAAATGAAAGATGTTTATAGAGAAGAAGCAGAAGCAAAGCAAGGGAATTATCTGATGAAAGTGAAAAAGTGAAAGTTGCTTGAAAGTGAAAGTGAGTGGCTGTTGCATGAAAGTGGAAGTTGCTCAGTTATATCCAACTCTTTGTGACCCCATGGACTATATAGTCCATGGAATTCTCCAGGCCAGAATACTGGAGAAGGTAGCCTTCGCCTTCTCTCCAGTGGGTCTTTCCAACCCAGAGATCGAACCCAGGTCTCCGCACTGCAGGCAAGTTCTTTACCAAGTGAGCTATCAGGGAAGCCCTGGCTGTTGCTTAAGCAGTTACATTATTTGGCAAAGCCAGGTTGGCTGTGTATGTTGGTTGTTCTCAGGTTTTGATTTCTTAACCTTGAGGCATTTCAGGCTTAGGTTTTACTTTGCTCATGCAGACTGTTAATGTATTAGAACTACCCTGGTCTAATCACCTCCTTGTTTAATTGACACCCGTGTTAGCATTTTAGAGTATGTGTATTTCTAGATTTTGGGGTACAATTAAATACACAAGCAAATATGTCTATATAGGATCATGTATATAGTGTGCATAGCCTGTTCATATCACACAACCATATATCACTGTTTTGGAACTTGCCAAAATTAGCTGTGCCTCTTCTTTATGACCTTAAGTCTTGTTTTAATTTTTCTTCAATGCAATGAGAAAAAAGCTTCAGTTTAACAGAAGTTACAGACCAGTCAAATAGACATTTCTTGTCCCTGTTAGTTGTTGATGTTCAGCTGCTAAGTCATGACCAACTCTTTGCAGCCCCATGAACTACAGCACTCCAGGCTCCTCTGTCCTCCACTGTCTCTCAAAATTTGCCCAAACTCATGTCCATTGAATCGGTGATGCCATCCAACCATCTCATCCTCTGCTGCCCCCTTCTCCTTTTGTTTACAGTCTTTCCCAGCATCAGGGTCTTTTTCTGTCCCTATACTTGCTATCTAAAACAGTGCTAGTCTTTTTACCCCATCTGTGAAAGTAGGCTTGTTTTCAGCTTCCAAGCAACCCTGGACCTTCTAGCAGTCAGGGATCTCCTAAATATCTTAGCTCATTTCTTCTTAGGGACAAATATGGTTTTCTGCATAACCCTCTGAGTGCTGTTAGGCCACACTTCAGTACAGGAAAGAAAGAAGTTGTAAAGAATACTTGTTCTGTTATCAGTCAAGATGGATTAGTTTATGCTACAGTGACAAATACCAGATTATTTCTAATTTATGCAGTATGTTTATCTTGTCCTACATGCTATCTCTCTGGGATCCATGGTAACAAAGCTGATAGTATCTGGAAAATCATCAGTTTTTATGTTAGAGAGAAATGAGTTTTCATGGGTAAATTTATCTGCTTTTTTTGCCAATGTTTTACCACTACAAACTTGGATCACTAACTTTCTAATCTCCAATACAGTAATGCCCATGTGGCCTACTAACCAACCCCTAAGCCATTGTCTTTTCCTTTATTGTGGTTGTTGTTGAGCTTCTCATTACCAGCCTTTAAGTAACAGTTTCTTTATCAGTCACATAAGCTAATATTTGTAGTTACCCTGAAGAATGGAACAGTACCCCCAACCCAAAATTTATTTGGATGTAGAGACTGAAAATACCACATGTACACCAAGAAGATTTGATATGAGATGGTTTATCAGTCACATAATAAGCGTTTAGGGGAGAACAAGAACAGTGACTATCTTGGGGTTTTATGTGGTTGGGACTGGAATGAAGGTTTCCACATGTAGCTCAGGTCTTGCATAGTTTGAATTTCCTGGCAGTGTAAAGGAAGGAGCACATGGACTTTCTTATCAGTTCTGCCAGATGTGGGCAGGAGAGGAAGGGAGAACAGTGGGGCTTGCAAGCTGTCAGCAGGCAGACATCAAAAATAGAGTCAAACTCTTTATTACAGTTCAGTTACATTACAGTCAGAAGATCTAAAATATGAGTAACTTGGTTAATTTCTTACTTACATGGCCATTGTGGGTTTACTGGGAAGGTCTGCTTATTTGCTCAGTTGTGTTACCTGCCCATTTCCTGCACACCCTGGCTCTAACTGGGCAGCCCCAGGTTGTTGCTAATACTGCAACACACCATCAAATCCCAGGGCAAAGATGACAGAGCTAAAGATTTATAAAGAGCTTGGTATGGAGCATGTATGACTTTGACATTGACAGCTATAATGTGCTCTATTTTTCCCTGCTTCTTCCCCCACCCCCAAAAAAAAACGATCAGAGTAAGGGATATCTAACTGGAGGCCTCAGTATCTTTCCTACCCTTCGGGCCAGGAGAATGAAGAACTAAGAGCTGAGGTGGTTTCCTCTAGCCCACTCTCGCTTAAGGAGTTTGATAGCCAGTCCTTAAACCACAGGACATAGAGTAAGAGTCTCCTTTACCTTCCACCAACGGAAAAAATGAACCTTTAAGAGATCTCAGCAACCACACCTAAGTACCAGTGAGTAAGCAGAGAAAAAATATATAGAGAGAAATAGTATGTTATAAAAAAAAAAAGGAAATTAACATATATAATTTATTAACTAAAATACAGATTTTGCTCAAATTTCACAAAATCTTATACTGATATCCATTGCTTGTTTTCTTTCTTTTTTTTTTTTAAGCCATCTCAACAAGAGAGATGAAAAATAGGCTGAACAGTCAGTACATATGCTCCATGAGAAAGCATATGTAACTACTAGAGGAGTTAGTGGAATTTCTGGAAAAGGAAAAAAAATGTCAAAATTAGCATTTTCAGGGGATAAATTTAGACATATCTGAGTAAACAGAAAGGTAGAACATATTATCCATATTGTAGCATAAAAAGTCAAGGAAGACTGAAAATGTTATTTGTGGTTAATTTTATATGTTCGTGGTTAAAAGTTATATGTGGTTAATATTAACTGCATACTTATAGAACCAATGGCTTCCTCAGCAAAGACTTTCTTCAGGTTCATGACATTACCAGGTGACAGTTTTTATTTATATAGAACTTTGGTATGTCAGCTATCCTCCTGAAGAGTAATTACACAAAAATTTAATGTATTTTTAGATTTAATGAAGTTCTAATAAATATATTTTGAGAGATAAAAAGATTAAAAATGAAAAGATAGTTTAACAGGTCAAGGAAAATGGAATAAGAAATGTCTAATACAGAAGAGAGAAAGACTGAGGCATATTCAGCAATTTAAAAATATTAATTATTATTAGTATATTGTAGTATATTAAAGTATGTTGTCAAATCAAATCCCTTATGATTATACAGTGGAAGTGAGAAATAGCTTTAAGGGACTAGATCTGATAGACAGAGTGCCTGAGGAACTGTGGATCGAGCTTCGTGATATTGTACAGGAGGCAGGGATCAAGACCATCTCCAAGAAAAAGAAATGCAAAAAGCAAAATGGCTGCCTGAGGAGGCGTTACAAATAGCTGTGAAAAGAAGAGAAGCAAAAGCAAAGGAGAAAAGGAAGATATACCCATTTAAATGCAGAGTTCCAAAGAATAGCAAGGAAAGATTAGAAAGCTTTCCTCAGTGATCAATGCAAAGAAAGAGAGGGAAACAATAGAATAGGAAAGACTAGAGATCTCTTCAAGAAAATTAGAGATACCAAGGGATCATTTCATGCAAAGATGGGATCAATAAAGGACAGAAATGGACCTAACAGAAGCAGAAGATATTAAGGAGTGGCAAGAATACACAGAAGACCTGTACAAAAAAGATCTTCATCGAGATAATCACGATGGTATGATCACTCACCTAGAGCCAGACATCCTGGAATGTGAAGTCAAGTGGGCCTTAGGAAGCATCACTACAAAGCTAGTGGAGATGATGGAAATCCAGTTGAGTTATTTCAAATCCTAAAAGGTGATGCTGTGAAAGTGCTGTACTCAATATGTCAGCAAATTTGGAAAACTCAGCGGTTGGTCACAGGACTGGAAAAGGTCAATTTTAATTCCATACAAAAGAATGCTCAAACTACCACACAGTTGCACTCATCTCACAGGCTAGTAAAGTAATGCTCAAAATTCTCCAAGCCAGGCTTCAACAATACGTGAACTGTGAAATTCCAGATATTCAAGCTGGTTTTAGAAAAGGCAGAGGAACCAGAGATCAATTTGCCAACATTCGCTGGATCATTGAAAAAGCAAGAGAGTTCCAGAAAAACATCTATTTCTGCTTTATTGACTATGCCAAAGCCTTTGACTGTGTGGATCACAATAAACTGTGGAAAATTTGGAAAGAGATGGAAATACCAGACCACCTGACCTGCCTCTTGAGAAACTTGTATGCAGGCCAGGAAGCAACAGCTAGAACTGGACATGGAACAACAGACTGGTTCTAAATAGGAAAAGGAGTACGTCAAGGCTGTATATTGTCACCCTGCTTATTTAACTTCTGTGCAGAGTACATCATGAGAAACGCTGGACTGGATGAAGCACAAGCTGGAATCAAGATTGCCAGGAGAAATATCAATAACCTTAGATATGCAAATAATACCACACTTATGGCAGAAAGTGGAGAAGAACTAAAGAGCCTCTTGATGAAAGTGAAAGAGGAGAGTGAAAAAGTTGGTTTAAAACTCAACATTCAGAAAACGAAGATCATGGCATCTGGTCCCATCACTTCATGGGAAATAGATGGGGAAACAGTGGCTGACTTTATTTTCTGGGCTCCAAAATCACTGCAGATGGTGACTCCAGCCATGAATTAAAAGGTACTCCTTGGAAGAAAAGTTATGACTAACCTAGACAGCATATTAAAAAGCAGAGACATTACTTTGTCCACAAAGGTCCATCTAGTGAAGACTATGGTTTTTCCAGTGGTCATGTATGGATGTGAGAGTTGGACTATAAAGAAAGCTGAGCGCCAAAGAATTGATGCTTTTGAACTGTGGTGTTGGAGAAGACTCTTGAGAGTCCCTTGGACTGCAAGGAGATCCAACCAGTCCATCCTAAAGGAAATCAGTCCTGGGTGTTCATTGGAAGGACTGATGTTGAAGCTGAAGTGAAGTCGCTCAGTCCTGTCTGACTCTTTGCAACCCCATGGAATGTAGCCTACCAGGCTCCTCCATCCCTGGGATTCTCCAGGCAGAAATACTGGAGTGGGTTGCCATTTCCTTCTACTCCAATATTTTGGCCACCTGATGCAAAGAGCTGACTCATTTGAAAAGACCCTGATGTTGGGAAAGATTGAAGGCAGGAGGAGAAGGGGATGACAGAGGATGAGATGGTTAGATGGCATCACCAACTAAATGGATATGCGTTTGGGTAAACTTCGGGAGTTGGTGATGGACAGGGAGGCCTGGCATGCTTCGATTCATGGGGTCACGAGTGGGACATGACTGAGCGACTGAACTGAAAGTATGTTGTATGCCTTCCCTTTCCATTTTGTCTTGAAAATTTTATCAAAATTTTGATGGACTAGCAAAATATACTCTTAATTCCTTTCAAAATCATTTTCAAAGCTGTCATAGTTTAGACTTTTCTTTCATGATGTAATATTAAAGAAGAGAGAAGTTTATGTGGAGATTGTGCTCTGGAGCAGCAGAACCTGCTCAGTTGCATCAATCTCAATGTTAAACACATACCTGTAGAACCAGGTACTTCCTTAGAAACAAGCAAGTACTTTCTTCGGGTTAATGACATTACCAAGTGAAAGCTTTGATTTGTATAACACTTTGACATGTCAGCTAACCTGTTGGAAAATAATTATATAAAAATTTAACGTATTTTTAGATTTAATGAAGTTCTGATAAGTACGTTTTGAGAAGATATATTTCTGAAGGTAAGCTCTTTTTTAATGTTGGTGTGACTCCAGTAAAACTCAAAGACATCCATTTTCTTACTTAAAATTTTTCATTATAGCTTTACTTTTATTTATAAATACCTGTGGAGCTAAAGCATGATAAGAAAATATCATATTTCATTGATTCTAAAATGCTGATTTTCTTTCACATATTTAACATTTTTGAGATCAGTTCAGTTCAGTCACTCAGTTGTGTCTGAGTCTTTGCAGCCTCATGGACTGCAGCACACCAGGCTTCCCTGTCCATCACCAACTCCCGAAGGTTGCTCAGACTCATGTCCATTGAGTCCATGATGCCATCCATCTCATCTTCTGTCATCCCCTTCTCTTCCTGCCTTCAGTCTTTCCCAGCATCAGAGTCTTTTCTAATGAGTCAGTTCTTTCCATCAGGTGGCCAAAGTATTGGAGCTTCAGTTTCAGCATCAGTCCTTCCAATGAATATTCAGGACTGATTTCCTTTAGGATTGATTAGTTTGATATCCTTGCTGTCCAAGGGACGCCCAGGAGTCTTCTCCAGCACCACAGTTCAAAAGCATCAATTTTTCGGCACTCAGCTTTCTTTGTAGTCCAACTCTCACATTCACACCTGACTACTGAAAACCATAGCTTTGACTAGACGGACTTTTGTCAGTTAAGTAATGCTCTGCTTTTTAGTATGCTATCTAGGTTGGTAATAGCTTATCTTCCAAGGAGCAAGTGTCTTTTAATTTAGATCAGTATACATTTACAATTCTATAGCTTGTCATAATTTAATTGGCAGCATTTTTCCTTTTCAGTGGTTCATAATAATGTTTCTAGTGATCAAATATAAAGCTAGTGGAAGTGATGGTATTCCAGTGGAGCTATTCCAAATCCTAAAAGAAGATATCGTGAAAGTGCTGCATTCAGTATGCCAGCAAATCTGGAAAACTCAACAGTGGCCACAGGACTAGAAAAGGTCAGTTTTCATTCCAATCCCAAAGAAAGAGAAGGCCAAAGAATGTTCAAACAACTGCGCAATTGCACTCATCTTACAGATTAGAAAGTAATGCTCAAAATTCTCCAAGCCAGGTTCAGCAGTACATGAACCATGAACTTCCACATGTTCAACCTGAATTTAAAAAAGGCAGAGGAGCCAGAGATCAAATTGCCAATATCCACTGGATCATCAAAAAACAAGAGTTCCAGAAAAACATCTACTTTTGATTTATCGACTACGCCAAAGTTTTGACTGTGTGGATCACAACAAACTGTGGAAAATTCTGAAAGAGATGGGAATACCAGACCACCTAACCTGTATCCTGAGAAATATGTATGCAGCTCAAGAAGCAACAGTTAGAACAGGACGTGGAACAACAGACTGATTCCAAATCAGGAAAGGAGTATGTCAAGGCTGTATATTGTCACCCTGCTTATTTAATTTAAATGCAGAGTACATCATATGAAATGCCGGCATGGGTGAAGCACAAGCTGGAATCAAGATTGCCGGGAGAAGTATCAGTAAGCTCAGATATGCAGATGACACCACCCTCATGGCAGAAAGCGAAGAAGAGCTAAAGAGCCTCTTGATGAAAGTAAAAGAGGAGAGTGAAAGCATTAGCTTAAAACTCAACATTCAGGAAACTAAGATCATGGCATCCGGTCCCATCACCTCATGGCAAATAGGTGAGGAATCAGTGGCAACAGTGACAGACTTTATTTTGGGGGCTCCAAATCACTGCTGATGGTGATTGCAGCCATGAAATTAAAAGACATTTGCTACTAGAAAGAAAAGCTATGACCAACCTACACAGCATACTAAAAAGCAGAGACATTACGAACAAAGGTCCATCTAGTCAAAGCTATGGTTTTCCAAGTAGTCACATATGGATATGAGAATTGGACTCTAAAGGAAAAACTGAGCGCCAAAGAATTAATGCTTTGAACTGTGGTGTTGCAGAAGACTTTGGAGAGTCCCGTGGACTGCAAGGAGATCAAACCAGTCAATCCTAAAGGAAATCAGTCCTAGGTGTTCATTGGAAGGACTGATGCTGAAGCCGATACTCCAACACTTTGGCCACCTGATGTAAAGAACTGACTCATTGAAAAGACCCTGATGCTGGGAAAGACTGAAGGAGGGAGTAGAAAGGGACGACAGAGGATGAGATGGTTGGATGGAATCACTGACGCGATGGGCATGAGTTTGGGTGGACTCCAGAAGTTGGTGATGGACAGGGAAGCCTGGCATGCTGCAGTCCATGGAAAGAGTCAGACATGACTGAGTGATTGAACTGAGCTGAGCTGTACTTAAATAATATGTCATTCATCATAATTGGCTGTTCTGTCCTAATAAAAAATCATATCTTAACAGTACTAAAGTTTTTAGAGTAGACTTATAACTCTGCTTTGCCTCTTCTTCAGTTCGGTTCAGTTCAGCCACTCAGTCGTGTCCGACTCTTTGCAACCCCATGAATCGCAGCACGCCAGGCCTCCCTGTCCATCACCAACTCTCGGAGTTCACTCAACTCCCAGAGTTTCACGTCCGCCAAGTCAGTGCCATCTCATCCTCTGTCATCTCCTTTTCCTCCTGCCCCAATCCCTCCCAGCATCAGAGTCTTTTCCAATGAGTCAACTCTTCGCATGAGGTGGCCAAAGTACTGGAGTTTCAGCTTTAGCATCAGTCCATCCAAAGAAATCCCATGTCTGATCTCCTTCAGAATGGACTAGTTGGATCTCCTTGCAGTCCAAGGGACTCTCAAGAGTCTTCTCCAACACCACAGTTCAAAAGCATCAATTCTTCGGCGCTCAGCCTTCTTCACAGTCCAACTCTCACATCCATACATGACCACTGGAAAAACCACAGCCTTGACTAGACGGACCTTAGTCAGCAAAGTAATGTCTCTGCTTTTGAATATACTATCTAGGTTGGTCATAACTTTCCTTCCAAGGAGTAACATCTTTTAATTTCATGGCTGCAATCACGATCTGCAGTGATTTTGGAGCCCCAAAAAATAAAGTCTGACACTGTTTCCACTGTTTCCCTATCTATTTCCCATGAAGTGATGGGACCAGATGCCATGATCTTTGTTTTCTGAATGTTGAGCTTTAGGTCAACTTTTTCACTCTCCACTTTCACTTTCATCAAGAAGCCCTTTAGCTCCTCTTCACTTTCTGCCATAAGGGTGGTGTCATCTGCATATCTGAGGTTATTGATACTTCTCCCGGCAATCTTGATTCCAGCTCGTGTTTCTTCCAGGCCAGCATTTCTCATGATGTACTCTGCATATAAGTAAAATAAGCAGGGTGACAATATACAGCCTTGACGTACTCCTTTTCCTATTTAGAACCAGTCTGTTGTTCCATGTCCAGTTCTTGACTGCTGCTTCCTGACCTGCATACAGGTTTCTCAAGAGGCAGGTCAGGTGGTCTGGTATTCCCATCGCTTCAGAATTTTCCACAGTTTATTGCGATCCACAGTCAAAGGCTTTAGCATAGTCAATAAAGCAGAAATAGATATTTTTCTGGAACTCCCTTGCTTTTTCCATGATCCAGCTAATGTTGGCAATTTGATCTCTGGTTCCTCTGCCTTTTCTAAAACCACCTTGAACATCAGGAAGTTCACAGTTCACGTATTGCTGAAGCCTGGCTTGGAGAATTTTGAGCATTACTTTACTAGCATGTGAGATGAGTGCAATTGTGCTGTAGTTTGAGCATTCTTTGTCATTGCCTTTCTTTGGAATTGGAATGAAAACTGACCTTTTCCAGTCCTGTGGCCACTGCTGAGTTTTCCACATTTGCTGGTATATTGAGTGCGGCACTTTCACAGCATCATCTTTCAGGATTTGAAACAGCTCAACTGGAATTCTGTCACCTTCACTAGCTTTGTTCGTAGCAATGCTCTAAGACCCACTCAACTCCACATTCCAGGATGTCTGGCTCTAGATTAGTGATCACATCATCATGATTATCTGGGTCATGAAGATCTTTTTTGTACAGTTCTTCTGTGTATTCTTGCCACCTCTTCTTAATATCTTCTGCTTCTGTTAGGTCCATACCATTTCTTTCCTTTATCGAGCCCATCTTTGCATGAAATGTTCCCTTGGTATCTCTAATTTTCTTGAAGAGATCTCTAGTCTTTCCCATTCTGTTCTTTCCCCGCTATTTCTTTGCATTGATCGCTGAAGAAGGCTTTCTTATCTCTTCTTGCTATTCTCTGGAACTCTGCATTCAGATGCTTATATCTTTCCTTTTCTCCTTTGCTTTTCGCCCTCTTCTTTTCACAGTTATTTGTAAGGCTTCTCCAGCCATTTTGCTTTTTTGCATTTCTTTTCCGTGGGGATGGTCTTGATCCCTGTCTCCAGTACAATGTCACAAACCTCACTCCATAGTTCATCAGGCACTCTATCTATCAGATCTAGGCCCTTAAATTTATTTCTCACTTCCACTGTATAATCATAAGGGATTTGATTTAGGTCATACCTGAATGGTCTAGGTGGTTTTCCCTACTTTCTTCAATTTGAGTCTGAATTTGGTAATAAGGAGTTAATGATCTGAGCCACAGTCAGCTCCCGGTCTTGTTTTTGTTTACTGTATAGAGCTTCTCCATCTTTGGCTGCAAAGAAGATAATCAGTCTGATTTCAGTGTTGACCATCTGGTGATGTCCATGTGTAGAGTCTTCTCTTGTGTTGTTGGATGTTTGCTATGACCAGTGCATTTTCTTGGCAAAACTCTATTAGTCTTTGCCTTGGAATGCTCTCCTCTTTACCCCTTTGCAAAAAAACTCCTGCTCTTTTTGCAAGAGGAGAAGAGGAAGGTGTTCTTTGTAAAACGGATTTTACAGAATATTTATTGAGTCCTTCACACACTGCAGGATTATGTGGAAACTATCTCCTTACCCCAGTCCTTAGGTAGCTCACACTTGTTTTAGGAGGATGTGTGATATCTATGTGCCTCTGTCTTTTCTCACAGGCACACAGCTATTAACATTGCAGTGTTACTCATACGTTTCATTATTTAATAATTAAAATAATAATACTTACCTCCTTTAGAAACAAGTCAGATAACACTGAAGGCTATATGATTAAACATGAAAGCTCTTCTTCCCTCATCCCCCTCAGTGCACCAACTCACCCCTACCACACGGTGCTCCCAGAAGTCATTCCTCTTAATAGTGTGGCTTGGGAGGCTTCTGTTCTTTGTATGTATTTTCAAGGATATGTGTTGTTCTCTTGGTTCAGTGAATGATTCTGTTTGTATTTCACATAACGTCTATGCCTTGCTTTTGTCTTCATCTCCTTTAGATCCTTCCATATCAATATATATGTATCAGCTTCATTCTTAAGTGAAATATTGTACGTGCCATGTTTTACTTGACTACCCCTATAGTAAGATATTAGTGTAGGCAAATTAAAAGACGTTTGGTGCCAAGGACCTCATTTCTAGCATAAATTACAGCAAAGTAGCTTTTATGTTTTGAAAACAAGTGACAGTCCATAGAAAGGACTCTGTAATTTGACCTCCTTCCATTTCTTTGGTTTTAGATGCTTGTTTCTACCTGGTTGACTTGTAACTGTTAAAAAGTGAAATGTGTTTGATTTAATCTTCATTTACTCTCCAATGATTATATAGGCTTTACTCAACCAAGATGCTGCTGTCTGTAGCACTGTATATAGATGTCTAATAAATGTAGTTTATTGATGGGGTAAACTGTTAGGTATAAAAAGAATGCCATGGTTTTTTTTTTTAACTTTTTAATTTTAAGATAATTGGGATAAATGATTTTGAAGGGAAAAAAGTGTTATATTGTCATCTGATTCTTATTAGATGCACTTATTAGAGGCCAACAGTGGACATTATAATGCTGTATAAATAATAATAAAATAATACAGAGGCCACTTAAACTTTTATGTTTCAGTAGTTTTAAGCAGAAGCCTCATGCTCTTCATTGACTCATAAAAGAGTTATTGTTCAACAGTGTAGAAGATGGCATGCTTGTCTTCTCTTATCACTCACAAATATTTAGCACCTTTGAGTTACCTCTTAAATTACTTAAATACATACATGGCTGTTGCCTTTAAAATTGTTTCTCTGAACTCTTTTTGGAAGCTTTTTTTTTTCTTTATCAATATATAGTTGTGTTAAAAGTTTTCAAAACAAATGAACGAAAACTATAGAAGAAAGTAATTTCTCCTTTCTTCCTTAGTCCCCCAGTCCCATTCCTTAGGTAACTACTCTCTATTAAAATATTTGTAACACATTGTACACCTATTGGGATGGCTAAAGTCCAGAGCCTCGATAACATGAAATTCTGGTAAGGATATGGAGCAACAGGAATTCTCATTCATTTCCGGTGGGAATGCAAAATGGTAGTCACTGTGGACAACAGTTTGGCAATTTCTCTTTAAAAAAGTAAGCATACTGTTATCATACAATCCAGCAACTGTGCTCCTTAGTGTTTGCCCAAAAGAGTTGAAAACTTGCATCCATACAATAGCATGCACATGGATGATTATAGCAGCTCTTTTCACCCAGAACTTGAAAATAACTGAGATGTCCTTCAGTGGTAAATGGAAAAACATGCTGTGTTATATTCAATCAGTGGAATTTTATTCAGTGCTAAAAACAAATTATCAAACTATGAAAAGACATTGATGAACCTTAACATACTTATTGCTAAGTATAGGAAACCAATCAGAGAAGGCTATGAACTGCATGACTCAAAGGGCTTTAGCCATTCCAATAGGTGTACAGTGTGTTACAGATATTTTTCAATAGATAGCAGTTACCTAAGGAATGGGACTGGAGGACTGAGGAAGAAAGAATGCCATTCCGAAGGTATGGCGTTATGGAAAAGGCAAAGCTGTGCAAATACTGAAAAGAGTAGTGGTTGTCAGGGTTGGGGAAGGAGGGGAATGGATGAATACAAGGGCCATAGAGGGTGTTTGGGGTGCTCTCTGGGGCACAACAGTGATGGCTGTGCATCACAGAATGGAGACAGCAGAAGAGAGCTCTGAGAGCGACTCTGACTTCGGGTGATGTCTCCGTGCAGGTTCGCTGGCTTTCACAAATTCGCCACTCAGTAGGCAGTGTGTGTCAGAGGCCAGGGCTGTTTGTGCGGGGTAGTCTCTGCACCTTCCTCTTGATTTTGTTGCAAACCTAAAGCAGCTCTTAAAAGATAAAGTCTTATTTTAAAAATTATTTATGTGCCTTTCCAGAATTTTTCTGGGCATATCCAAGTGTGTGAATGTGTGTAATTTTTTTAGTATACCTCAGTGGGACTATATTGTAGATATTGTTCTGCCGCACTCATTTGTTCATTTAATAACTTACCTATATTCCTGAAGAATCTGTATGTTTCTCTCATTTTTAGATGTGTGATAATTAATATGGTAGACTCACCATTTTAATTTTGTATTTTAGTTTGCTCTTACCAACAGTTTCACTGATCGTTTTTGTACCTGTATCTGGCTCCAGTAACTTTTATTACTTTATTAACTGACAGGCTCATTTTCTCTTGCCTGTAACTTTCAATTCAATTTTTATTTTCTTGTAGAACTATGAGAATAGTGTGTACAATGTAATCTCATTTGTATACATTAGATATGCACACATATATAACAAGTATGTGGGTCAGTTTTCTGGAAGGATATATACAAGTAACTGTGATTATCTTTGGATAGCGGGACCTAATAACAGAAGCAGAGGGTGGTAGAGACTATTTTTATATATGTTTATTTTTTTCTTATATGATGAATTTTTTAAAAAGTAAAAATGAAATTTGAAAGTTATGGTCTATGTCCAGAAGAAGCTGTGTGGTTGGGTAGATAGGGTTTTGTTTTTGTTTTTTTTTAAGCAAAAATACATCATTAATGTGGTATTTGCCACTTTTTAAACACTTAAAAAATTCATAAAAGAGAGTGAAAACTTACTGAACTTTTAGGTGAACATCAAAGCAGTTTAGTAGATGAGTTGTATTATAAGCATATTGTTACCCTTTTATTTCCATAAAAATCTGTTTTTAGTAAGATTTATAAAACAAAATACTGAAATATGTCATCCATATGAGTTAGGGCTAGGCTGAAAGCAGAGCTTATCCTCTTTCTCTTACTAAGTCTGGCAAAATTCATCTCAATTCTTGGAACATGAATTTTTCTGTCACTGGACATGTTCACCTTCTAAATTTCTTCTCCTCATGTGCCATACCTTACTTTGGACATCTGGCGTGCTCAGTCCATGGGGTTGCAGAGTTGGACACGACTTAGCAACTGAACAACAGCAACCTGGATAGTATTGGAGTGGCCTCTCAGTTGATAGTTCTCTTTCTCAAACTGTTTATCTCCTTGGATTTCTACGTAACTTATGGTACGTCCTCACTGAAAATACCTCTACAACTTACGGTACCTCCTCACTCAGAATACCTTCTTTATAATGACTGAGATTATGTTTAGGAATTTAGCTCATATTTTCTGTCTCTTCAGGATCTAAATTTGCTTTCATAAGAATTTTTTTAACTTTGAGAACAAATTTGCATACAACTTAGAATTTGTTGGTTACAACTCACACTGGTAGGGTGCTAATAGTTTGATACCTCTAAACTTGGCAGACACTTCAGTATTAATCTACAGTTCTGTCAGTCTAGTGCTTGTGTTCTGAGATGTTTTGAAAGGCAGTAGAACAGTGTGTAGGGATGAAGCCACAAGAAAACCTGAGCAAAACGGGCCTGGTGGAATTGTTACACATCTATCAGTGTTACAAGTCATGCTATCTCATGAGAATTTGTTTTACAAAGAAGAGAGGAAATTCTACTACTAAAAGAGAAGTTTTAATGAATCTCTTTCCCCTCAGTTCAGTCGCTAAGTCCTGTCCAATTCTTTTGCAACCCCGTGGACTGCAGCATGCCAGGCTTCCCTCCCTGTCCGTCACCAACTCCCGGAGCCTACTCAAACTCCTGTCCATCGCGTCAGTGATGCCATCCAGCCACCGCTGCCATCCCCATCTCCTCCTGTCTTCAGTCTTTCCCATCATCAGGATCCTTTCCAGTGAGTCAGTTCTTAGCATCAGGTGGCCAAAGTGTTGGAATTTCAGTTTCAGCATCGGTCCTTCCAATGAATATTCAGGAACTGATTTCTTTAGGATTGACTGGTTTGATCTCCTTTCAGGCCAAGGGACCCCAAGAGTCTTCTCCAACACCACAGTTCAAAAGCATCAATTCTTTGGTGCTTAGCTTCTTTAGAGTCCAACTCTCACATCCATCCATGACTACTGGAAAAACCATAGCTTTGACTAGATGGACTTTTGTTGGTAGAGTAATGTCTCTGCTTTTTAATATGCTGTCTAGGTCATAGCTTTTCTTCCAAGGAGCAAGTATCTTTTAATTTCAGAGCTGTACTCACTATCTGCAGTGATTTTGGAGCCCAAGAAAATAAAAGTCTGTCACTGTTTCTGTTTTTCCCCCATCTATGGACCAGATGCCATGATCTTCATTTTTTGAATGTTGAGTTTTAAGCCAGCTTTTTCATTCTTCTCTTTCACTTTCATTAAGAAGCTTTTTAGTTCCTCTTCACTTTCTGCCATAAGGGTGGTGTCATCTGCATATCTGAGGTTATTGATATTTCTCCCTGCCAAGACTTTTCTTTCTGAACACTTTTTATACATACAGTTCTTAATAGCTATTATAAGGTAATTTTATCACTTGGTTACCTTCTTGACCTTTAACTAGATTTATCATGAATATATTTGCATGAAATCCTAAAAGAATAAAAATTGAATAGCTTAATTCTGTATTTAACTTTTTAAAAGCTTTTGTTTAAAAAAAAAACCAAACCTGTAAGGTACTGTGCTACAGTACCTTTCATGAATTTGTTTAATCCTTATGATAACTCTATGAGGTACCTATACTGTTCTACCTCTGTTTTTACAGATAACAAGCAGAGAGGTCAAGTAACTACTGAAGGGTGTACAACTAATAAGTGATAGGGTCTGTATTTACACCTATCTAATTTGACAGTCTCCATTCTTAATGCTGCCACATTATTTTAAAAATGCATATTACAGCATAGTATACTGTCTCTTTGACACCCACTTCAGCTTTGAATTGGTGATTTTCGATTCAGTAAATTCCTTATGATAAAACACTTGGGTTATAGTTTTTCTCCCCAATGGAAAATGATATTTTTGTCATTGTAATGTTTTTGATCATGAAAAATCTGAGTAATTAGATATGTAGAGAGAGCTTTGGGGTAAAAGTATTATTAAAAGTGAAAGTCGCTCAGTCTTTCCAACTCTTTGTGACACCATGGACTGTATATTCTCCTAGGCAGAATACTGAAGTGGGTAGCCTGTTGCTCCTCCAAGGGATCTTCCCAACCCAGAGATCAAACCCAGGTCTCCTGCGTTGCAGGAGGATTCTTTGCCAGCTAAGCTACAAGGGAAGCCCAAGAATACTGGAGTGGGTAGCTTATCCCTTCTCCAGCAGATTTTATCCTGACCTAGGAATCGAGCCAGGGTCTCCTGCATTGCAGGTGGATTCTTTATCAACTGAGCCCAAAAATATTATTAAAGTACCTATAATATAAAAAAAGCACCACTTCCTATAATATAACAAAAGCGCCACTTCCTAGGTGGCGCTATGCTGTGCTAGAAAGGAAAGTAAGTGAAGTCGCCCAGTCATGTGTGACTCTTTGTGACCCCATGGACTGTAACCTACCAGGCTCCTCCATCCGTGGGATTTTCCAGGCAAGAGTACTGGAATGGGTTGTTATTTCCTTCTCCAGGGGATCTTCCTGACCCAGGGATCGAACCCAGGTCTTTGCATTGCAAGCAGATTCTTTACCATCTGAGCCACCAGGAACTCAAAAGGGCATGTTGCCTCCCCATCGGGGAATCAAATCCCAGTCTCCCATATGACAGGCGGAAATACTCAGCAGTATACTAACAAGGATGCTAAGTCATTTCAGTCTTGTCCGACTCTGTGCAACCCTTTGGACTGTAGCGCGCCAGGCTCCTCTGTTCATGGGGTTCTCCAGGCAAGGATACTGGAGTGGGTTACCATGCCCTTCCTCCAGAGGAATCGTCCCAATATAGGGATCAAACCTGCATCACTTGTATCTCCTGCATGGGCAGGCAGGTCCTTTACCACTAACGCCAAAGAATCTGCCTGTCGGTGGAGGAGACAGGAGAGACAGCAGTTTAATACCTGGATCTGGAAGATCCCCTGGAGAAAGAAATGGCACTCCACTCCAGTATTCTTGCTGGAAAATTCCATGGACAGAGGAGCCTGGTGGGCTACAGTGCATGAGATTGCAAAGAGTCAGACATGACTGAGCAAATGAGCACAATATAAAAAAAATTTACTTCATTTTAAATCTAAAGCTAGTAGTATAGCCACATAGCCTTACTAAGTACCTTGAGCATAAAACAACTTAATAATTATTGATGAAGAATCTGGTATAAAAGGCCCTAATGTGTCATTTTTTTAGCTTTAATTTTGATACTATAATCATGGTAGCTAATGTTTAGAGATTAATTATTTGGGGGCGCTTCCATGGTGGTTGATGTCACTTAATCTTCTCAATACTCTAGGAAGGAGATACTGTTATTATCATCCCTGTTTTACAGCTCATTAAACTAAGATTTAAAGAGGTTGTATAATTACCTAAGGCTTCACAGCAGTGACATAAGTGTGTTATGAACTCTCACTCCAAATTATTTTTATTTTACAGCTCATAAAACAAGACACAACAGTATTTGAAAGAAAAATTACTGGAATCATGAAACATAGTTTTCTTTATGGATGTGTATTATATTTTCCTTTAGGTTCACAATATTCTTGCAGAAATGGTGATGGGGGAATGGTATTGGAGACCAACATGAATGAGATTGTTACACAAATTGACGCACAAAATAAACTGGAGAAATCTGAGGTAAGAATGGAACGTGCTCTAGTTAATGAAGGGAGGAAGCATGGTCATGAATTATGCATGATTTGTAGCTTTCACTGTTTGTCCTTCAGTATCACCCTTTAGTACAGCTGCTAGGCTTATTCGGTTTTGAAAATAAATGGAATGTACACATTTTAGTATGTTAAATGTTCTGTGACCACTATCCACCAAATAGTTTTGTGTATTCTTTTAGCCACAGTCATAATTGCTTTGAGTAATAAATAAAATTCCCAATTTTTATTGCTTAAAAAGAAGTTATTTACTTGAATAGTGGAATCAGTGTCTATTAGGTTCTTAGTCATTAATTATCCAAGAAATCTTAGAACTGGTTTTCAAAGATACATGAATTTAATGTTTTATAAAGCTATTTCTGAAAAAGAAAGGGGAGAGAAAATGGAATTCTCATAAGGAAGTAATATTAATCATAGGTGCTTAGTAGGCCTGAATGCACATTGAAAAAAAAGAAATTCAGCACTCTAATCTTTTATTTCTGGATCCTTGTCAAAAGTCACTGACACATTAGCTAAATCGCATATACTTCATACAGTGACCCATGTATTCATGGCCTTTGTTGCATTCTAGAAGAGCAAGATTTGGTGATATACAGCTGATTTTGTGCTGTTAGGTTGAGTGAATGAGGACCAGCCAGCACTTTAGCCTTGTGTAAAACTCTGCTTTATAACTGCATGCTTCTTCCCTCAATAACAAGGCTGAATATCAGTAACAAAGCTGAATATAACAGGTGCTGAAGCTGAACTACTCAAGTGGGCATTATTTTAATGGTTTCTTATTGCTGTAGAAGAAATTTAGAAAGATGAATAGTCTTGATACACTGTACATGTTTGAGGATACCCTTACCTTTGATATTTATAGTCATAACTCAAGAGTTGAAAACTAATTTTATTTATAATTATTAGTACAGGTGTTCAGATAATCTAAAGTAAATATTACTATAAAAGCAGAGAGCTATTAAAAAATATGCTAGTATTGATTTACAACAGGTGAGTTGTGAAGAATTTTTATCTTGTTGGCTCTTTAAAGGATCAGCATAACAAAATGCTGTGTTCATTGTAATTAAATGAAATACAGGATGGTGGATAAATCTGAAATCTGAGGGTTAGAAACAGTTGTGAAGTTTTGTATAAAAGCCTTTTCCAATGTTCTATTTTAAATTAAAATAAGTCCTACATTCCTCCTTACCTCAGTCTATTATCCTTCTTGGTTTCCCAAAGGAAGGGCTTGAATGGGGAAGAACTTAAAATTATGACTCTTTTAAGTAATTGTATAAGTTTAAGTTTTAAAATACTGGTTTTTGAAAAGGGAAAACAAACTAGATTAATAGAGAAAATTTCAATTTAAGACAAGGAAAAGGGCTCAGAATATTTAGAATATTTAGAGTTGGCTTGCAATGGATTTTTCAATATGGCAAAAGATTTACTGTAATCTCTAAGCTATAGTTTTTAAGGTCTTAAAATGATAATTTATGTAATCTGTTAAACTTTGCTTTACAAAACTGTATGGATATAGATTTTAAATGCTAAAACACAGACAGTGATACAGTCCCTTAATAATTAGTCCAAAATGAGTGGATATGTGGTAATTTATAAATTCTGTGTAATCATCTGTAAAAACATATCAACCTCTTGTCTGGAATTTTCACCTTTCCAGGTATTTAATTCCTTTCCATTGGCGGTGCCCTTCACCCCTTTTCCTCCTTAGTTTGCTATCTGTAATATTGATAGAAGTCATGAGAGACCTATAATTATTCCATAATGGATATTTGCTTTTGATTGCCCAGTAAAACTTTGTTAATAAGCCAATTTTTCTTATCTATAAAGAGCAGTAAAATACAGAATTGATGTTTTCAGTGGAAATAGTTATAAGAATATTACAACTTTTAAAATGTCCTTTCACCGAAATAGTGCCATTTAAACTGGTTTTGAATCCTAGGGAATGAATTCTTCTGTTTTTCATCCACTGATCATTTTTTAACATGTATAATCAGTTGTTGTCTGTTGCCAAATTAGTTTTCTTTTTCTTCTTTACAGAGAAATATGTTTTAAATCTGATGGGATAAACTAACGTTATGTGTTTATCAAGCATTTCCCTATATGTGATGTCTGCTAATATTTTACTCACAAGATAGAATTCTGAGTCATAATGAAGCCATAATTTAGTTCTGATCACATTTTAAGAAATTGTGTTGAAGCAACATTGACTGTGTAATTTTCCAGTAATTATCATATATGTTAAATGTGTTTGAAAGGCTGCCAGCTTTATTCCAGACACAGGGAAATGTTAAAGATTTTCATATAGGTTTTATTTCCATATTATTTAAGTTAGTTATACCTACCAAATATATGACTGCAGAATAATCCAAAATTATTTGTGAGCAAACTGTAAGCTTTTATTAATCTTACTCTTACAAAATTTTAGTTAAAATGTATTATGTAAGCAAAAATTTCCAAAGAAAATCTTAAAGTTCAGAAAACCATGATTGGTGAAAAACCTTATTTATCATATTCTTAAAATTAAGTATTGTTTAGAATATCATGTCTTTTAAAAAGCCTGGATGTAGTTACGGTACAGCTTTTAAAATATAACATGGATGTTTCAAGGTCCCTTTAACTTTGTCAGAAATAAAAAAGATCTCATTATTTTAAAAGTAGTGTATTTCCAGTAACAGTCAAAAGTGAGCCGGTTTAATTCCCATTACCTAGACAAGTAGAAGCAAAGATGACTCAGATCTTTTAAAAGATGAGAATCAAAGATAACGCTCTGAATAGATTTTCCTCTATCCTGCTTTAATAGATAAGTGGTTTACTATAAGGTTGGGATCTTGGGAAAGGAGGGTTTAAGCTGGGAGGTTTTGGGACTTGGGAAGAGGCACTCAGGATCTGCCTAGGTGTGGAGGGGGAGGGGTGGGGTTGGGGGAGATATGTATTTCATGTGATTTTCAAGATGAATAAAATGGGTCTGAATTTAGTCACTACTTTTTAAAAGTCAGTCCTCTTTTTTTCCGAACATCCTGATCTTTCTAGCTCTTTCCATTCTTCTCTCTTACAGACCTTTATCTTTCAATCTCCCAGACAGGACAGGTAGACAAGGTATTGCTGACTTTGAGAAAAATGTACTTTAACAAAGGGAAAGCAAAATGATGTCAAAGGCAATTAATTATTTAGGCCAGACTCAAAAATTCTTTGTGTTAATGAGCCCATATAGTCCCTGTAGCGATTTTCCATTCTCGTTTCTCCCTGTAGTTACTCATCTTTTATTGGACTTAGTGTATTTTATTAGTATATCATTGATGTCATCTTTGTTCTGTTTTGTCTGCCTGCATTGTGAAGGAAACTTTAAATTTTTTGTTCTTTTTTAAAAACATTGTCATTTAACTGACTAATTGCATTTCTAGAAATGACAATTTGTGCATATAAATTAGGGTTTATTTTGAGCACCATATGGCAGAAATGATCTTAATTTAACTCTCACAGATACTTTTCCCTCATCTTTCTAAATTAGGATCCTATTAATAACAAAATTGCCTGCTGGGTTTTAGAAGCTCTGAATTTAAAAACCAAAAGCTGAGCCTTTAGAGATTTGGATACAAAGTGGGAACCCACAAAGGCTTAGGACAGTGACTTTTGTTAAATAGTCCCTTTCCTCCCACTTAATGGTTTTCAGTTCCAAAGTCTTAACAGAATTGCTTTTACAGTTTTGACTGACATATAAATATTGAAAGTGGCCAGCAAAATAAGATCAGAAATTTTCTAAAATTGAACTAAATGCTCGAAAACATGGAATTAAATATATTGACCAAACTAAAATGGATTTCTACTATAGCAAGCTTCTGATATCTAAATATACCATATGACTCAATAAGATATTGTAAACCTTGAAAATTTTTGCAAAGCATATTGGCAAAAATTGGAAATGTTTTAAATAGACTCGTAGCCCTACAAAACTAAATTTTCTCTGCTATTTCCTGTGAATTTTTCACACCACAAGTTACCTGTGTGAATTATGTTAATAATTTCCATGTAGAGATGATAATGAACAGCTTTTTGTACAGAGCCGTTTTAGGAAAAATGAAAATGTTTATATACCTCCATTTAAATTTTCAAATGAAAATACTTCCTTGAGTCTTATGCAGGGAAAAATATATAAACTTAGATTAGCCACTTCAGTAATTAGAAAAATGCCACTGAGAATTTGGCACCGTTTTTTAGACACTAGATTATTACTTTCTGGATATGTTTAGAAAGCAGCAGCATACAGGTGGTTTTATAATTTCTTATCCTGAGTTTGTGGGCCTTGTATCATGAAGCTGGGGACATGCTTTTGAACCCCAGATCTGTATTTCTGTATCCCAGGAACAGAAAATACATAATCGGTCTCATTTATTCCATTAATCTCAAATCACTGCCAGTTTCTACATTCCAGTCTTTAATTTATGTTAAATTGATTTTTCTAGCATCAGTAACTTGGGTCTTAGAACATCTATCACTAAAACTACTGATTTGCTTTTTTTAAAATCAAGTATCTATTTTCAAAGAATAGAGAAAAAGAAACATGGCCCTCAGATATAGATCAAGTTGGAAAGTCAGCTTGTGAGCTGGTTCCGCCCCTCTGCCTTGACATGCCCAGTTACTCTACCTTTCAGAATTATGGTGAAGACCCTGGAAGTCACGTGTAATGGTCAAAACTATTTATGTTAAATCCATAAATGACATCAGCCTGCTATATTTATTTCACACAGGTACATCCTTATCTTAAATCCATAAATGACACAGCCTGCTATATTTATTTCACACAGGTACATCCTATGCTAGAAATTAAAACTATAATTTAAGATTACATAAAATTACTAGACCTGAAAGGTTTACAATTTTTAAATATTCTCATTTTGATAAAAATTTTCCTAAAGTGCCATTGTTCTTGCTCTCTAGAGGACTGTCAGCAGCATTTCTAATCTCTTTATAATCACAGTTTTAAAACACTGCCTTTAAAGCAAAGAGCAAGCCTGTCCCCAGTTTAAAAGTTATTCTGCCTTAAAATCAGAAATTAAAATATTGACATTTTCCATTCTGCTCAAAACATGCTTTCAAAAGCTGCTATTATTTTGTTAATGATTTTGAGTCTGAAACCATTTAATACTGTGTTTATTAATGTTGATGTTCTTTCACTTTGCTGTTGGGTCAAAATTATGAATTGTGCATATAGCAACTTCCAGCAGGATGGGTGGTAAAGGTTTTAGTATGTAAAAATTATTCCACTACCATCTTATTATGGTCTGTTTCAAGCTTGAAAAAATATTTTAAGATGGTAAAATATTTAATGTGTTAGATGAAGTAAATATCTAGGTTATTTCCTTTTCCCTTGAGAAAGCTAATTGCTTATTGCATGAGGAAAAGGGAGCCTTCAGAGTCTTTGAATGAAATATATTTTATAATGCTGCTTTTTTCAATTTTGCTTGCACACATTTTGTTTATTTTTGGGTCTGGCAATTAAAAAAATCAAAAACGAATCATATCCATCCATTACTATCTTTGTGATTCAAGTGCTTGAAATTTCTGAGAGTATGTCTGTATAAGTCTTCTATCTGTTCGGCCTCATTTTGGTATACTTGCAGACTTCATTTTGTTTTCTTTCTCTTAATTCTGTTAATTTATTTAATCTCATGGGAGAGAAAACATCATCTTTTTATAAACTGTATCTCATTCTTCCATCCGATTCACACTCTTAACTGCTTTGGATTCATGCATTTGTTTTTGTTAGTGAAGTTGCTGCAGTTTACCTGCCATGGTGGTGCTCGAGTATAACAGCTTAGATGGAGACAAGTTATTTCTCCAGTAGGGTTTCATTCTTTTTATTTCTGCTTTATGTCCACTGTGTAATCTTAAATCTATAAGAACTATGTTGTACTGTCAGAAGTATCTTATTTTTACATTTTAAACTGTATACATACTACTAACAAGACAGGTAAACTTAATTTCTGTAAATTTCAGTGTTAAAAAATTGTGTTAGTAAATGTTATCTTGTTTTGAGTATATCTAAAAAGCTCAACTCAGATGAAAATTCCTTTATACATTTTGTTGGCAAACTTAATGGCAAATTACCTCTTTTACATTTTATTCTTTAATAAAAATGTTTCAGACTTCACGTTCATGGAAGTCTGAAACTGAAATGTGTTTATAGCAGTTCTGTTGTTAACTATCTGAGTGACATGAAGTCTATTATTTTTTAAAGTCTGAATTTTTGTACATTAACGTTAACAGCTCATTTAAGCGTCTACTTACTGATCAACAGTCCTCATGTTTTTCTTTCCATTTTATATTTTACAGAATCTGATTTCTTAAAATGTTAGTTTAATTAAAACTTAAATGAAGTACACATTACAATTTTTAAGTTTTCTATCATTTAAATTTGTGACATACTACACAGAAGTATTGAACATGCTTGAGAAATAATTTGATTCTCTAAATTCATTTGCGTGTTCTGAGTAGTTACCACCCTTTGCATGTCTATGGCTTGCTGCTTATGTTTAGAGGAATTGTAGTTTGTTGACTTAGAAACTTATTGGTTTTACATAATATGAATTTAGCACATATATGCTATTTAAATCAATTGCTATATTGACTTTATGTATTCTTATTAGCAGCCAACAGTCAACACCGTCTGTGGTCACAAAGAAACGACTTAATCTAATGGAATTTTTAATAGGATGCAATTTTATTCTCTAGTTAGCTGCTTATGGTACAGGGTATTATGTGGAAAGAAAGCTTCTTGACAATAACATTTAATACTACAAAAATGTATTTTTACTAATGTTAAGCATAGCATCCAGTAAAACAGATGGACACATACACACACATGTACCCCTACCTTTTCTTTCTCTTTTTCTCAATAATAAAAATCTTCTAATAATCCATGCCTTTTAAAAAATTTATAGTTAACTACTTTGTCAGTGCTTTACTATAGCCTACTCATAACTAGCACCTGGTATATAAATTCCAGAGTAGAAAGAGGAGCAAGTTGCTTATTTAATTAGAAAAATTATAAAATCTTTTTACCTGGAAAAATGATAACTATTTCCAGGTTGTCTGTAATTTTGTTAAATAATTTTTGTTCCCTCAGAAAACAACATACTTTCTAGTAAAAGGAAGAAAGCCTACAACATGGTAAAGCTCTTTGAATTGGAGTCTTCTCTGATTCTAAACCATTCTAAATTTTGGTAGCTAAACACTGAACTTGAAAATATCCAGTTGGCACGTGTGCTGAGTCGCTTCAGTCGTGTCCGACTCTGCGACTCGACTCTGGGGACTGCAGCCCGCCAGGCTCCTCTGTCCACGGGATTCTCCAGGCAAGAATACCGGAGTGGGTTGCCAAGCCCTCCTCCAGGGGATCTTCCCGACCCAGGGATCAAACCCATGTCTCTTGTATTGGCAGACGGGTTCTTTACCACTAACGCCACCTGGGAAGCCCAAATAATATTCATCTGTATCTCCAACATCTTTTGGGGGGCAGTTGGAGAGAAGTGGGGTATAACAAAAACTGCATTATTTCAGGTAGGTATAAATGTAGAGGTCAATCAATTTTTAGTTTTACATCAAAACAACTAACCTCCATTAAATTCTAAAGATTGAATTCTCCCGCCCTATTTAGTTTTTAATTGGGTATGGAGTTTTTCATCCATATCACCCTTACCATTACCTGTGTGGACCATATATATTATTAATATTATTTTGCTGATTTTTCTATTATTTCCAATTCTGACTTGATAATCCATGGCTTTTATTTCATTGCTTAACAATGTTTGTATCCTTTATTCAGCTAATAGTTTACACTGGCCTATTTTGTATCAGTCAAGATTTTTCTCAGGTAAAAGCTTTATTATTATTATTTTTAATTATCAAAAGAGGTAGGATTACGTAAGAGAAAAAACAAACTAAATTACAAAGGGACATTAAAACTCATCTTTCTAATAACATGGACACTGTCTCATATATGAAATCTAAGGAAAGTGGAAGATTTGTTTTGTTACTTAATTGCTTTTGTGCAAGATAATGTATGGTACTGAATTCCCATATGTTTGTTGACTTTTTATATAACCTGAATAAAAATTGATGAAATCTAATTAATATGTAAATTAAACCTTAAAAAACATAATGATGATTGATGTAGTTTTTTGAGAAAAGTGATGTATATGCATTTTTAAGCATGTTTTCTCTCAAAATTTCTCTCAAAATTTTTCACAAATTATAAATTGTCCTTCTAAGATGAAAGCCAGATATTGTACACTAATGACATAAGAAATTGTTAAATTCATGTATTCATATATATCCTACCTTTTGCATTTATGCTATTTCTTTCTTTAAATTTGTATATTATAAACTGAACATATGTTGAATCTACTTTATAGGACAAAATATTTTTAATCATTATATTTTTACTAACGCATTGAAGGGTTGGACTGATCCTCTTCTTACAGTTTCATTTTTTGACGGAACCATTCTCTTTGGATTGAGGCTTCACTTTAAAAGCCTGATTTTATTTTTTTAATGTTCTGGAGCTTTCCTAGAAAAGTTTAGAAGAACCTCTACGGTTGTAAGAAATTATTTTAAAAAGCTTTATTGTATTGAAATGTTTTAAGGGTTTAGCCCTAAGAAACTAAACATGATTTATTACTTTCAATCTTTATTTCACAGCATATGTTAATAATAAATGACAGTTTAAAAACAAAAACCCAAAATCATCTGTCACAGTTGTTGCAAGAGGTGTCTAATAAGGAAAGTAATGTAAAATATCCTTCAAGTTTATATCATAAGTCAGTTAAATCAACATAAAGGTGAAGATCTAGCTATGCAATTTAAATATTTTGTGTGATGTTTCCATAGTACAAGTTAATTTGTATTTAAATCTTTACATTGTTATCATTGCATGTATTCACTGTATTTTTAATGTGTCAACTGTTTTCTCTTTATAGATTAGTATTTCAAGTAACCATTCCATACCAATTCAAACTACCATCTGGTCTCTAAGCTTGTTATATGAAAATCTTTTACCATTGTCCTCCAGTTTTAGTGTTTTTTGATGAGCTACACCTGAGTTGTTCATTTTCTTTTTCTTTTATTTGCTTCTGTATACAGGCTGGCTTAGCAGGAGCTCCAGCCCGTGCTGTATCAGCTGTAAAGAATATGAATCTTCCTGAGATCCCAAGAAATATTAACATTGGTGACATCAGTATAAAAGTGCCAAACCTGCCCTCTTTTAAATAAAAAAATTAAAAGGCCACTCCCAGGGAAAACCCAGGGGAAAGAGTCATCTAAGTTTACCATGCAGTTGTTTACCAAAAATAAAGGAGGAGAGTCTTAACTTTTACTCTTGGATTTAAGTCAAGGTACTGTATAGACATTATATAAAATCAGTATGGAAGTTCAATGTTGCTTTTCTTGCTCAGTGGTTTCGAAGAAATTAAGTAGTTCCAGTGTGATTTTTTTTTTCTTTATTTTCTAAACTGCATTCCTGTGGCCACGTAAGGCATGCCTGTATGTATTGGCTATTACAGTATTTTGAAAAGTGTTCGGGACATTTCTTTAAATTGTGTACAACTCAAAATGTTGGTGTTTTGTATGGATCACAAGTGCAGCATTCCTTAATAATTTCTGTTATCTGTCACAATTGTTATTTAAAGAACGAACTATGTATTGCATGAAAACATTATGACCTGTTTCTCTTAGTTTAAATAAACTTCAAGGTAACCGGACTTATAAAGCACTGTTCTGTTTGCCTGATATCTACTTTAGCAATAATTTTTTTTACGACCCTCTGACTCAACAAAATAAATAAAAGTATATTTTATCACTATTAAGCAGCTGTTAATGTTGATTTATTTAATTTATATATTTAACATTCAGAAGTTCATTATTGTAAAATTAAATTATTTCACAAGTCAAGAGCAGTGTATCACATAATTTGCCCACATTTTCATATTTAGTTTTGTGATCCTTAAGTGAGGTTCCTCTTCCTGTTAGCCTAAGGTTTTCCCTGTAGTTCTAGTCCTCTCTCCCCAAATGTTCATTTCCTTAGATCTGTCGCATGTGTGAATTTTACTCCAAGGTCTGGGGTATAAGAAAAGTCACTTTTTTTTATTTTTAATAAATATATTTATTTTAATTGGAGGTTAATTACTTTACAATATTGTATTGGTTTTGCCACACATCAACATGAATCCACCACAGGTATACACGTATTCCCCATCCTGAGCCCCCTCCCTCCTCCCTCCCCATACCATCCCTCTGGGTCGTCTCAGTGCACCAGCCACAAGCATCTGGTATCATGCCCACACACCTGTGGACACCTTAACTTTGACAAAGGAGGCAAGAATATACAATGGATTAAAGACAATCTCTTTAACAAGTGGTGCTGGGAAAACTGGTCAACCACTTGTAAAAGAATGAAACTAGAACACTTTATAACACCACACACAAAAATAAACTCAAAATGGATTAAAGATCTAAACGTAAGACAGAAACTATAAAACTCCTAGAGGAGAACATAGGCAAAACACTTGACTATTTTTTTTCTTAATAAAATTAATCTGACTCTAAGCCCCATCCAGGAAATTCAGTCTGTGATTATTGGGATTTCCATCAGTTCAGGGGTGTATCAAAGTCCTTGAAGAAAGTTATGCAAAGCAGAACATGCAGGGAAGTCCCTGCTCTTCAGTCATTTGACAAATGTTTTAGTCATTTGACAAATGTGCCAGGTTAACAAGTCCCTGTCCTAATGGGGTACAGTACCACAAGAGTGCCTGGCAATATGTTTGTTTTCTCTTTTTCGTTTTTCTGGGGAAGAGGTGTGAATTATGGAAAAATTTAAGTTTTTGTTTGGTTAGAATGTACCAAAATTAGGGAAACTTCCAGGCCAGATTATGCTTTAACCTAAATAGTGGAAAGGGTTTTATCTCTCATTATATTCTAGTAAGAGAAAGAAACCCAGTCATGTGCAAATGACAAAAATAAGCAAGTCATAGAAAACGAAATCTCAGTGATCACTTAATATGTAAAGATGCTTTATCTCATTAGTAACCTAGGAATGCAAATTTAAAGAACAATTAGATTTTACTTTCACCTGTCATGAGTTTCCCTGGTGGCTCAAACAGTAAAGAATCTGCCTGTGATTTAGGAGGCCTGAGTTTGATCCCTAGATCTGGAAGATCCCCTGGAGAAGGGAATGGCAACCCACTCCAGTATTCTTGCCTGGAGAATTCTATGAACAGAGGAGCCTGGCAGCTACAGTCTATGGGGTCACAAAGAGTTGGACACGACTGATTGCCGGGAGAAATATCAATAACCTGAGATACGCAGATGACACCACCCTTATGGCAGAAAGTGAAGAGGAACTAAAGAGCCTCTTGATGAAAATGAAAGAAGAGAGTGAAAAAGTTGGCTTAAAGCTCAGCATTCAGAAATGAAGATCATGGCATCTGGTCCCATCACTTCATGGGATATAGATGGGGAAACAGTGGAAACAGTGTCAGACTTTATATTTTGGGGCTCCAAAATCACTGCAGGTGGTGACTGCAGCCATGAAATTAAAAGACGCTTACTCTTTGGAAGAAAAGTTATGACCAACCTAGATGTTGAAAAGCAGAGACATTATTTTGCCAACAAAGGTCCGTCTAGTCAAGGCTATGGTTTTTCCAGTGGTCATATGGATGTGAGAGTTGGACTGTGAAGAAAGCTGAGCGCCAAAGAATTGATGCTTTTGAACTATGAGGTTGGAGAAGGCTCTTGAGATTCCCTTGGACTGCAAGGAGATCCAACCAGTCCATTCTGATCAGCCTTGGGATTTCTTTGGAAGGATTGATGCTAAAGCTGAAACTCCAGTACTTTTTGGGCACCTCATGCGAAGAGTTGACTCATTGGAAAAGACTCTGATGCTGGGAGGGATTGGTGGCAGGAGGAGAAGGGGACGACAGAGGATGAGATGGCTGGATGGCATCACGAACTCGATGGACGTGAGTCTGAGTGAACTCTGGGAGTTGGTGATGGACAGGAGGCCTGGCGTGCTGTGATTCACGAGGTTGCAAGAGTCGGACATAACTGAGCAACTGAACTGAACTGAGCGACTAACGCTTTCACTTTCACTTCTTCTGTCATACTAGCAAAAATTAGGAGGGGGTGACAATATCCAGTGCTGGAGAAGATGTGAGGAATGAAAATTGTCATATATGCTGGTGGGAATGTAATTTACGATAACTTTTAAAAAATATATGCCAAGTTCTGTGAAAATTTTTTTAAAAATACACATATCATACATACCTTGTGACTCGCTTTGGAGACTGTATTCTCTTAGCACCCCTGAATATATAGAAAGGTAATTATGTCATCGCCTTTTTAAAGCAAAATAATAATTATATAATAAACTGGAAATATCTTCAGTGCCCACCAGTGAGGAAATGGTTGAATAAATAATGGTAACTATCATACCAGTTTCAACCGCAAAATGCTGGAGTGACCCAAACGTCCTTTATAAGGAGACTGGTTGAGAAGTTGGATTACACCCACATTATGGTGTCTTGTGGAGTTATCACAATGAGATATCCCTCTGTATTGATGGCATGTGTATTAGTTAGGGTTCTCTGGAACTAGTAGGATGTGAGTGTATGTGTGTGATAGGTCCTCATTGTATCAGTAGACTGAGTGAAGCATGTTGCTCTCCCTAATGTGAACAGGCCTTCCCCAATCAGTTGAAAGCATGAACAGAATGAAAGCCTGCCTCTTTTAATTCCTCTTGCTTACTGCCTTCAGACTGGGACATTGGCTTTTTTCTGCCTTCAGAGTTGACATAAGGGTTCATCCTGGGTCTCAATCTCACCAGCTTTCAGATTGGAGCTCCACCTTAGGCTCTCTGGGTCTCCAGCTTATCAACTCACCCTGCAGACCTTGGGACTTAAAATGAATGGGACTCATGTAGGCCCATTCCTTATGATAAATATTTTTAAATAAAATCATCATGTTGGTGATCATTTCTAAATGAGAAAGCAAGGAAAAGAAGGCTGATGTCATAGCTTGAAGGCAATCCAACAGGAGCAATGAAACAGATCAGCCTTTTAAGTTCTACTGATGCGTTCAACTTTTTGGGTGAGGCTCATTCACACAAGGGAGGCCGTATGGTTCACTCAGTTTACTGATTTAAATGCTAATCTCACCCCGAAACACCCTCACAGAAATGCCCAGAATGTTTGACCAAACGTCTGGGAAACCCCATGGCCCAATTAAGTTGACACATAAAATTAGCCATCACAGTATGTTATCAGTTACCCAAGAAAAAGGGAGAATGAGTGGTGTGTGTGTACTTTTAAATGAAAGGTTGCACACACACACATACACACACACACACATACACAAACAGTGAGAAGGAGAAACGGCAGAGGCCTGGACTTCTTGAAGTGTATCTTGTTTTGAAACTATGTAAATGTTTTATGTAGTCAGTAATCAAACTTAAAATTTTAAACCCCCTAAAAATCAAAAGCAAAGCAAATAAATTGAACTATGATGAGTTGGTGGCATGCGTGCGTTGCTCAGTCACTAAGTCGTGTCCAACTCTGCAACCCCACCGACTGTAGCCCATCAGCCTCCTCTGTCCATGGAATTTCCCAGGCAAGAATACCAGAGTGAGTTGCCATTTCCTCCTCCAGGGGATCTTCCTAACCCAGAGGTCAAAGATGCCGTCTCCTATGTCTCCTACTTTGGCAGAAAGATTGTTCACCACTAAACCATCTGTAAAGCCTGACCCCAAAGGGCAGCTTTTAAACTCTTAATACCACTAAAGACAAAAAGACCTGCCCTGCCCGCCTCCGAAATTAAATTGTTTTATTTAACCCTAGTCTGAAGGGAGATCAGCCCTGGATGTTCTTTGGAGGGAATCATGCTAAAGCTGAAACTCTAGTACTTTGGCCACTTGATGTGAAGAGTTGACTCATTGGAAAAGACTGATGCTGGGAGGGATTGGGGGCAGGAGGAGAAGGGGACGACAGAGAATGAGATGGCTGGATAGCATCACTGACTCAATGGACATGAGTCTGAGTGAACTCCGGGAGTTGGTGATGGACAGAGAGGCCTGGCGTACTGCAATTCATGGGGTTTCAGAGTCGGACATGACTGAACGACTGAACTGAACTGCCCGCCTCCAAAATTAAATTATTTTCTCTAACCCTGGTATCTGTGATATTTTAGAATTCCGAGGGGTCTATGCATGGGGACGATGAGGTAGAGCAGGGGAGAGAGTGTGTCAGTGCCAGAAGCGGGCGCCTTGGCATGCCTTCTGCAGACCTGGAGCACGCACTTCCTCAGCTGCTGGCCATATTGGTGGCTGAGGGCACTCTGCTGCGTTGCTGAGGATTGCCACCAGCTGAAGGGAGCTGCTTCTCCTCAAGTCGTGACTCCTCGCCAAAGACATCCTCCAGCCAAGTTATAAAAACGCAGCCCACGTGGCTAAGGCAGGACAGCCCAGCTCCAGTACTGCCCATGGGATCAGCTCCAGCCTTTGTTGGGACTGCATTGCCATTTAACTCTTCCCTCTGGCCCATCTTACTTCCTTGAGACTTCAGGCTTTGATCCCACTGATTGACTTGCATGCAAATCTCTATCTCATTCTGGTTTTCAGCAAATTATAGCCTAGAATGATCTGAGGAAGCACATTCTAAAATGAAATTTTGAAACTTGACTGCCTCCTGACAGGCTGGCATTAAAAGACCTGTTACTGACAGCAAGTGGAGTGTGGTTCACCAGTAGTATGCCACAGCACTGTAATTGTTGCAACTGGCATTGATGGTGAGCTTGGAATGCCCTGGTGGGGACAATGTCTCAAGCCTTTGAGAAATGCATGAGAACTAATAATTATGAAGAGTATAGAATTGGATGACTGTTATTCCAGGCCATCAATCCATTAGAGAAATGCTGAGTGTGATTAATTACTAATTAAAGGCCATGTATTAAGAGCAGGTTCAAAACTGGGTAAGAAGTATGTCCAGGCTGTATATTGTCACCCCACTTATTTAACTTATATGCAGGGTACATCATGTGAAATCCTGGGCTGGATGAAGCACAAGCTGGAATCAAAATTTCAGGGAGAAATACCAATAACCTCAGAGATGCAGATGACACCACCCTTAAAGAGTAAATAAAGAACCTCTTGATGAAGGTGAAAGAGGAGAATGACAAAACTGCCTTAAAACTCAATGTTCAAAAAAACGAAGATCGTGGCATCCAGTCCCATCCCTTCATGGCAAATAGATGGGGAAACAATGCAAACAGTGACAGACTTTATTTTCTTGTGCTCCAAAATCACTGCAGATGGTGACTGCAGCCATGAGATTAAAAGGCTTGCTCCTTGGAAGAAAAGCAATGACAAACCTAGACAGTGTGTTAAAAAGCAGAGACGTTACTTTGCTGACAAAGATCTATATAGTCAATGCTATGGTTTTTCCAGTAGTCATGTATGGATGTGAGAGCTGGACAGTAAAAAGGCTGAGCACTGAAAAACTGATGCTTTTGAACTGTGGTGTTGGAGAAGACTCTTGAGAGTCTGTTGGACTGCAAGGAGATCCAACCAGTCCATCCTAAAGGAAACTGGTCCTGAATATTCTTTGGAATGAATATTCCAGTGGTCATGTATGGATGTGAGAGTTGGACTGTAAGAAAGCTGAGCACCAAAGAATTGATGCTTTTGAACTGTGATGTTGAAGAAGACTCTTGAGAGTCTGTTGGACTGCAAGGAGATCCAACCAGTCCATTCTAATGGAGATCAGCCCTGGGATTTCTTTGGAAGGAATGATGCTAAAGCTGAAACTCCAGTACTTTGGCTGCCTCATGCAAAGAGTTGACTCATTGGAAAAGACTCTGATGCTGGGAGGGATTGGAGGCAGGAGGAGAAGGGGACGCGACAGAGGATGGCTGGATGGCATCACCGACTCGATGGACATGAGTTTCAGTGAACTCCGGGAGTTGGTGATGGAGAGGGAGGCCTGGCGTGCTGCAGTTCATGGGGTTGCAAAGAGTCAGACACGACTGAGCGACTGAACTGAACTGATTCACTGGAAGGACTACTGTTGAAGCTGAAGCTCCAATACTTGGCTACCCAATGCAAAGAGCTGACTCATTAGAAAAGACCCTGATGCTGGGAAAGAATGAGGGCAGGAGAAGAGGGACTGATTGACTGAACAATAACAATGAAGAGCAGAAGGCCTTCTTAACAGCCTATGAAAGTACTTTCATCTCTTGTTCAGCTGGATGACAGAAGCTAAGCATCAGGCCCAGACTTAGCTGTAAGATAGGTGAAGATCAAGGGATTCCAGGCTCATCATGTCTGCTAAGCCAAGATCAGGGACAAAATTCTTGGATATAGACCTACAGAAGTAGCCCACTTCTTCCCCATGAAGCTGCCACTCACTCGTGTCCTCCTTGTTGAAGAAGATGCAGAAGCATCTACCTCGCAGGGTGAGATGAATCCTCCTTAGGGTTCGCGTCCCTTGCTCTGATCACCAAGCCAATACCTAGGCTCAAGACACAGCATAATCAGGCCAGGGAAGTGCTAGGTCTGCCAAAGTTATTGCAGAACCTTGCCAAAGTAAACCTGGAGGAGCCAAGAGAGTGTATTAATATATGGACATGGATCACGAGGCTTCTGGCTTAAGGCGGAAGGAACGTAAAGTTGGATGAGGGAGAGAGTTTTATATGTAAGCTCTCCAGTGACAGAAGATTTAAGTATTTGGTCAGGACCTTGGGAGACAGTGCTGTTACACTGCTAGGGTATTTCTTGAAAGCTTGGAGAAAGGCTGAGCCACTTGCTGGGCCCAGCTGAGTGAAGTATAGCAGAATGTACAAGCAGGCAGGTAGAGTCCAGTCGCTCAGGCGTGTCCGACTCTGCGACCCCATGGACCGCAGCACACCAGGCCTCCCTGTCCATCACCAGCTCCCAGAGCCTGCTCAAACTCGTGTCCATGAAGTTGGTGACGCCCTCCGACCATCTCATCCTCTATCATCCCCTTCTCCTGCCTTCAATCTTTCCCAGCATCAGGGTCTTTTCCAATGAGTTGGTTCTTCGCGTCAGGTGGCCAAAGTATTGCAGTTTCAGCATCAGTCCTTCCAATGAATATTCAGGACTGATTTCCTTTAGGATGGACTGGTTGGATTTCCTTGCAGTCCAAGGGACTCTCAAGAGTCTTCTCCAACACCACAGTTCAAAAGCATCAATTCTTAGGCACTCAGCTTTCTTTATAGTCCAACTCTCACATCCGTACGTGACTACTGGAAAAACCATAGCCTTGACTAGACAGACCTTTGTCGGCAAAGTAATCTCTCTGCTTTTTAATATGCTGTTTAGGTTGGTCATAGCTTTTCTTTGACAGGAGGAGGAAGAAGGCGTTAAAAACCTTACAGAAGCATGTGAGCTAAAGTGAATATACTGTGTAAAGCAAGACAGCCTGGAAGTTCCTCCATTTATTAAAGCAATAAGGAATATGCCGTCTATAGGGACACTGGCATCATCTAGGAGCTCATTAGTGGCTGTCTTCTGAGGGCCAGGGCTGATGGTAGGAAATGCTGTTAAAGAGCTGGGTACCCTGAAAACAATAGGGATGTTGAGGTCCTGAAATACGGGATTGTGGCAAATGGATTAATTTTGGGGGAGTGGCGGGGGGGAGCTGTGCTGGGTCTTCTCTGCTGTGCAGGCTTTTCTCTAGTTGTGATAAGTGGGGGCTACTGTGGCTGCAGGGCCTGGCTCCTCAGTGGTTCCTCTTGTTGGGGAGCACAGGCTCTGCGGTGCGAGGGTGTCAGCAGTCGTGGGGCGTGGGCTCAGTGTTGCAGCTCCCGCCCTCTAGAGCACAGACTCAGTAGTTGGGACCCATGGCTTAGTTGCACCGTGGCATGTGGGATCTTCCTGGATCAGGAGTCAAACCCATGTCTCCTGCATTGGCAGGCAGGATTCTTTACCACTGAGCCGCTGGGGAAGGCCTGGATTAATCGTCTTAATGAAATGGCAGCCAAAGGTCTTGATTCACAGAGGGCTATAGAGATGGTTAATGGAACAGGGCTTCAGTAGGTACAAGATAGATGGTCAGCCAGTGAGGGCGTTGCCCAATCTGCATAATCAAAAGAAATAAAAAACAGATGATCAGGTTGAGAGTAACCACCACAATAAAAGGCATGACTTGTGGTCCAGTTTCTGATCCTGAGCCGGTTCTCAGACCCAGAACTCACTGATTCACAGGAAGATTGAGTCTCCAGGAGGACAACCCAGCACACCATGGCAAGCGCATAGATGAATTCTTTTCCCACGACTTCCTTTAAAGGGACTTACTTGACTAACCAGACACTGGGAAATGGAAAATACCCAGCCTTTTGAGGATTATTGGGCACGGTTCCCAAGCTGACACTGACGACTAGCAATCTAACCTCACCACGTGCCTCTGTCCCCATTGCGGTGGGAGCATGTTATGCCCAAGTCGCGAAAGCTCCCAGTGGCCACCAGGGAGCCGATATCTGACGCTAAAAGCAAGAGAGTTTTTATTACCAAGCTCGAGCTGGGGCTCCCACCATTACCTACGCAGCGGCTATAGGGAGGAGCCCGGGTTTTGGATTACATTGCTTATATAGGGCGTGTTCATGGAAAAAAGGATTTTTAGGTAGGGGGATGTCTGATTGGTCACTTTCTTTCGAAGGGTTGTGTGTTGGTTTTTGATTGGTCCCTGTTACCTAGGTAGACCACAAGTTCCTGAGCGTTAAGTCAGGAGATTCTGGTCTGAGGTCCAATTGGCTCGTGGGTGGTGGGGTGAGGTCAGGGGATTTCCAAAGCTTCTTTTCCTGGAACCTTACAAAATGGAGTTTTTCTGTTCACAAAATGGGGTAGCTTAGGTTCTTCACATACAGGGGCTAGCCAAAGTCCCGGAAGGACACAGATTGGAAGATCAGGGTAAGGAAGCTTGGGGAGGAGGCATGTGGATAGATTTATATCAGAATGAGCATGAAAAGGTGATGATTTTTGAATCGTATGTTACTGATAGATCTGAAGAGATGCTGTACTGCCAAATACAGACAGAATGACTCAGCAAAGTGTTCCCGTGCTTCTGCCGCTGGCCTCAGGGTTGGTACAGTGGAGCCTGAGTGGGGTACCCAGAGACTGAGGCCGCACGTGGGCCCAGCAGCATGAACTCCTGCTCATCGAGGCTAACTTCGCCACTGACTGTGTCAGATGTCCACGGTAACAGAGACCAATGCTGAGCCCCGATGCAGCACCTTCCCTTGAGGAAACCCAGCAGCCGCTTGTGGCAAGTTGCCCCTGCCGTTTTAGAAAGTGGAGTGAATTAATCCTGACAGAATGGACATGCATTCTGGATATGGGCTTTGTTTCCAGGCTGCGTGTCCTCAACCAGCATCACTACTGAAGGACTTAGTCTGATCAGCTCACACAGGAGGGCCCACAGAGCATCACAAAGGACCCAAGCGTCTACCTTACCGCAGAGGAGGCGCTGCAATGAATGCAGAACAGTGGATGAGCAGCTGGACTGCCAGGGCCACGGCCCGGCCTTTGTAAAGCACAGCTGGGGCACTGGCGCCTCAGGAGACAGTCGTCACACGCTGCTCTGCTCCCAGCAGGCGAGCCCCAGGGCAGAAGCAGGAGCGGCCACACTCACTCCACCCCCAGTGCCCTGCTGGGGAATATGTGCTTCCCGTCGCCACAACTCTAGGGTTTATTGTGGTCTAGAGGTCTTGGGTCCCAGAAACGCTTCCTCTGGGGGTGTATTCCTCTTTCATCCACAGCAGCCCCGCATTCATTTCAGGATCCTCATACCAAAACATCTTGTTGGCAAAGAAAAGAGTCCCCATCCTCCATTTCTCCTCAGCTCATTGAAATCTGACCCCCAAAAAAGCATATTTCAGGGCACCAAAAATAATAGCAATCATGCTTTGTCTAGTGATTCAAAATCACAGCTATTTTGAGGACAAGTTTCATTAGGACTCTGTTGCTAGCGTTGCAGTTGCTGAGTTAACACAGCTCATTCAGTGTGACTCCAAAACCAGATATTAAATATTTATGAGAGAGAAAACTGAAGAGTAACCAATAAATTCAGAGAAAGCTCTTGACAAAATATAACATCTTTTCATGATAAACACCTTCAATAGATTGGTATAGAAGGAACATACTTCAGCAAAATCAAAATGAGAAATCCACAGGTAACATTATAACATATACTTAATGGAGAAAAATTGAAAGCTTTTTTCTTTCCTAAGATCAGGAGCAAGACACATAAGTTAACACTTACGTGCAGGTTAACACTCTCACCTCTCTTGTTCAATGTAGTACTGAAAGTCCTAGCTGGAGCCGTTAAGCAAGATAAAGACATAAAGTCATCCAAATTTGAGAGGAAGAAATAAAATTGACATTGTTTGCAGAATATATGCTATGATTTTAAATATAGAAAATCCCAGAGACTCAATAAAAAAACTGTTTGAACTAATCAACAAATTCAGTTAAGTTGCAGGACGTAAGATTAACATACAGAAGTCAGGTGCATTTATACAGTAACAATCAAAAGATCTGAAAAAACTCTCCCTTTCACAATAGCTTCAAAAACAGAAAAATACCTAGAAATAAATTTAATCAAAGAAGTGAAAAATCTCTAGAATGAAAACTACAAGACTGTTGAAAGAAACTGAAGAAGGCACAGATAAATGGAAATTTGTAGATTGGAGTAATTCTTTAATTTAAAGAATTATTTTTAAATTAAATTTTAAAAATTAATCTTTAAAGAATTGTTTATTTAATAAATTGAATTAATAAATTTTAATTAAAGAAGTAAAACTTTAAAATGTCATCTATATTCTGTTTATTTTTCACCATTGCTGGAGTATAGCACACTTTGATTTACCTTTGTGTCACTAATTAGCATCTTTTCAGTTCAACTTGAAGAGCTCCTTTCAGCCTGTCTTGCCAGGCAGGTCTCGTGGAGATGAACTCCCGCAGTTTTTGTTTGTCTGAGAATGCCTTTATCTTCATATGTGAAGGATAACTGCTGGATAACGTGTTCTTGGCTGGCAGTTTTCATCTTTCAGCACTCTGAAAGATGTCCTGTAGCATTTCTGATGAGAAATCTGCTGATAGCCTAATGGATTTCTTTTGTAGGTTACTTCCTTTTTCCCTGGCTCCCTTTAAGATCCTTTCTTTCTTACCAATTCTCAACAATTCCATTATAATGTGTCTTGGGAAGCTCTTTTTATATGGAGATAATAGGATGTTCTACTAGTTTCTTGGGCTTGCTTGTCTAGTTCCTTCCCCAGGGTTTGCAAATTCTCAGCTATTATTTCTCTAAATACACTCTCTGCTCCCTCTTTCACTCTTCTCCTCCTGGTAGACCAACTGTTCTTTTGTTTGTTTTTCCCTTCATATCTCATAGTTCTCATAGGGTTTCTTTACTTTTTAAACATCTTAGTTTCTCTTTACTCTTCAGATTCATTTCCACGTTCTTATCCTCTGGATCACTAACTCCTTTTACCTTTCTGCCTCTTTTCCTAAGTTCTCTAATGTATTCTTTATCAGAGTCATTGACTTTTTCAGCTCCAGAATTTTTGTCTACTTCTTTGTTAAAAAAATTTTTTTAGTCTCTTTGGTAAATACTTCTTCTATTCATTAATTTTACTCCTGAGTTCTTTTAATTGTTATTCTGAGTTTTCTTGTAACTCATTGAATCACTTCATAACAACTGTTTTGAATTCTTTATCAGATTGCAATATTCTGTACCTGTGGGTTCCGTTGCTACAGAATTATTGTTTTCTTTTTGTTATACTATATTACCATGATTTTTTTTATAGTGTTTGATGAAATGTGCCTGTACTGTTGCATTTGAAATACCACACACCTTTCTTCTTTTGTTCAGTTTAACAGATGGGCAATTAGAAACTGTTTTCCACACGGTGGCGCGAGAGGTCAAACTTTCGGCTCCACTTACCTAAACTAGCGCTGGGGCTGCACGGAGCTCCTGGTAGAACAGAATCACAGCACACTGTGGGGAAGTGTGGGCTTAGCACCTGGGGCTTAGTGGATGCCCATTACGCAGTAGGGAGTTCCTTGATTGCGGGTTACACCTTCTGCTAAAATCCTGAAGCAGCTCGCAGGGCACTTGTTCCTGTAAGGCCATTCCTTCTACTTGCCTGCCTCTTTCCCTTTCCTCCCTCACCCACTTTCCCCCTCAGTCACAGAGCCTTCCTCAGACCCCATGCTGCTAGAGAAACAGGTCCATCCTCCTGTGACCGGGGCAGCCCACTGGTCAGCCACTCACCCTTTTGTTTCCATCTCCCCTGTGAGGAAATCAGTTCTTCCACTCAGCCTTCTTCACAGTCCAATTCTCACATCCATGCATGACCACAGGAAAAACCATAGCCTTGACTAGTCAGACCTTAGTTGGCAAAGTAATCTCTCTGCTTTTCAACATGCTGTCTAGGTTGGTCATAACTTTTCTTCCAAAGAGTAAGTGTCTTTTAATTTCATGGCTGCAGTCACCATCTGCAGTGATTTTGGAGTCCAAAAACATAAAGTCTGACACTGTTTCCACTGTTTCCCCATCTATTTCCCATGAAGTGATGGGACCAGATGCCATGATCTTCATTTTCTGAATGTTGAGCTTTAAGCCAACTTTTTCACTCTCCTCTTTCACTTTCATCAAGAGGCTCTTTAGTTCTTTTTCACTTTCTGCCATAAGGGTGGTGTCATCTGCATATCTGAGGTTATTGCTATTTCTCCCAGCAATCTTGATTCCAGCTTGTGCTTCTTCCAGCCCAGCATTTCTCATGATGTACTCTGCACATAAGTTAAATAAGCAGAGTAGCAATATAGAGCCTTGACGTACTCCTTTTCCTATTTGGAACCAGTCTGTTGTTCCATGTCCATTTCTAACTGTTGTTTCCTGACCTGCATACAGATTTCTCAAGAGGCAGGTCAGGTGGTCTGGTATTCCCATATCTTTCAGAATTTTCCACAGTTTCTTGTGATCCGCACAGTCAAAGTCCTTGGCATAGTGAATAAAGCAGAAATAGATGTTTTTCTGGAACTCTTGCTTTTTCGATGATCCAGCAGATGTTGGCAATTTGATGTCTGGCTCCTCTGCCTTTTCTAAAATCAGCTTGAACATCTGGAAGTTCATGGTTCACGTATTGCTGAAGCCTGGTTTGGAGAATTTTGAGCATTACTTTACTAGCATGTGAGATGAGTGCAATTGTGCAGTAGTTTAAGCATTCTTTGGCATTGCCTTTCTTTGGAATTGGAATGAAAACTGACCTTTTCCAGTCCTGTGGCCACTGCCGAGTCCCTTGGACTACAAGGATATCCAACCAGTCCATTTCAAAGGAGATCAGCCCTGGGTGTTCTTTGGAAGGAATGATGCTAAAGCTGAAACTCCAGTACTTGGGCCACCTCATGCGAAGAGTTGATTCACTGGAAAAGACCCTGACGCTGGGAGGGACTGGGGGCAGGAGAAGAAGGGGACGACAGAGGATGAGATGGCTGGATGGCATCACTGACTCAATGCACATGAGTTTGAGTGAACTCTGGGAGTTGGTGATGGAGAGGGAAGCCTGGCATACTGCAATTCATGGAGTTGCAAAGAGTCGGACACGACTGAGCGACTGAACTGAACTGTGAGGGAATCACCATTGTCAATGCAAGGAAAGCCCAGAGCAGGCGGTGTTACCTCAGGAAGGAGGGCTGCCTTTCTGAGATTCTCCTCTGTTTCCAAACTTGACTCTCTCCTGTTCCAGTAGCATGCCTGATTCTCCTGACGGCCTCACTGGACTTCCACGGGCCTCTCTGTTTTCCTTTGCTTGTCTGCCTCATTTTGCATTCACCAGTTTCACCTCCCCTCTCCCACCCCATAATGTGAAGAGGCACTTTTGTTTGCTTGTGAATGACCAACCTGCTGCACATAAAAGGGGAGAGGAAAGGAACAGCTCACGCCACCCTGCTGCTGACAGCCATCCCCCATTCCCAAAGCCACCCATAGGTTCAGCGTGACCCCCATGAGAGTTCCAGAGACACCTTCCGCAGAAAGAGAGTTACCCTCTGATCCAGCAATCCCACTCCTGGGCATATATGCAGAAAGGGTGGAAACTCTCATTCAAAAGACACTCACACCCCAATGTCCATAGCAGCACTGTTTACAATAGCCAAGACACGGAAGCACCATACATGTCCATCAAGAGATGACTGATAAACAGAAGATGTGCCAAACACAGACACACACACTCAGCCATAACGAGCAATGAAATAGTGCCATCTGCAGCAACAAGGGTGGGCCTAGAGATTATCACACTAAGCGAAGTAAGTCAGAGAGAGACAAGTATCAGATCACTTACTTTTGGAATCTTAAAAAGTGATACAAAGAAATGTATTTACCAAACGAACTCAGACATGGAAAACAATCTTACATTACCAAAGGGAAAGGGATAGGATAAACAAGGAGTTTTGGATTAACAGATACACACTACTGTACATAAAATAGATAAGCAACAAGGATCTTCTATGTAGCACAGAGAACTATTAATATATTCAGTAGCTCATAATAACCTGTAATGGAAAAGAATCTGAGAAAAATACATTTGTATATATATGTATATAACTGAATCACTTGCTGTACATCTGAAACTAATACAACATTGTAAGTTAACTACAATTTTAAAAAGGTTAAAAAAATCACAGTGAGATATCAACTCATATCTGTTAGAATGGCTCTTACAAAGACAACAAGAGGTATGTGTCAGTGAGGACATGGAAAAAAAGAAACGTATACACACAAAGTGGAGTATTACTCATCCATGAGAAAGAAGAAAATCCTGCTATTTACAGCCACGTGGATCTTGAGGCATTATGCTAAGGATCAAACTCAGGTCTCCCGCATTGCAGAAGGATTCTTTACCAGCTGAGCCACAAGGGAAGCCCAATACATCAGAGAGAGAAAGATAAATAGTAGGTATGATAACACCTGAGTATGGAATCTAAAAAGCAGAACTCATAAAAACACAGAGTAAAATGGTGGTTACCAGGTGCTGGGGGTTGAGGGAATGGGAGATGTTGTTTAAGGGTAAAAGTCACGTCCAACTCTTTGTGACCCCGTGAACTGTACCCCACCAAGCTCCTCTGTCCATGGGATTGTCCAGGCAAGAGTACTGGAGTGGGTTGCCATGACCTCCTCCAGGGGATCATCCCAATCCTGAGATCGAACCTGTGCCTCCGGCAGCTCCTGCTTTGCAGGAGAGCCACTGGGGAAAGATTGCAGGTACCACAATGATTAATTTCATGATCTCTAGATTCAAATCACCTGATTTTTATTTATGTATTTATTTAATTTTTTTATTTTAATTGGAGGCTAATTACTTTACAATATTGTAGTGGTTTCTGCCATATATTGACATGAATCACCCATGGGTGTACATATGTTCCCCATCCTGAACCCCCCTCCCACCTCCCTCCCCATCCCATCCCCCAGGGTCATCCCAGTGCACCAGCCCTGAGCACCCTGCCTCATGCACCCGAACCTGGACTGGCGATCTGTTTCACATATGATAATATATATCAGTTCAGTCACTCAGTCGTGTCTGACTCTGCAACCCCATGAACCGCAGCACGCCAGGCCTCCCTGTCAATCACCAACTCTCGGAGACCACCCAAACTCATGTGCATCATGTTTCAATGCTATTCTCTCAAATCTTCCCACCCTCGCCTTCTCCCATGGAGTCTAAAAGTTTGTTCTTTACATCTGTGTCTCTTTTGCAGTCTCTCATATGGGGTCATCATTACCATCTTTCTAAATTCCACGTATATGCGTTAGTATACTGAATTGGTGTTTTCCTTTCTGACTTACTTTACTCTGTATAATAGATTCCAGTTTCATCCATCTCATTAGAATGGATTCAAATGTATTCTTTTTAATGGCTGAGTAATCCTCCATTGTGTATATGTACCACAGCTTTCTTATCCATTCGTCTGCTGATGAACATCTAGGTTGCTTCCATGTCCTGGCTATTACAAACAGTTCTTTGATGAACATTGGGGTACATGTGTCTCTTTCAATTCTGGTTTCCTCGTAAATCACCAGATTTTTAATTCTAGCTTGTCTGTGTTAAACCAAATATGCAAGGCGGCTAAGCCTCAGTTTTCTCACATGTAAGTAGAATATGCCAGTGGTACTTATCCCATAGAATTACTGGGATGACTGTATGAACTGGACTTACGTGGTAGCTCAGTGGTATGCCTGACAATGCCGGAGCTACAGAAGACGTGGTTTCAATCTGAACCCGGGTCAGGAAGATCCCCTAGAGAAGGAAATGGCAACCCACTCCAGTATTCTTGCTCAAGATGTCCTATGGAGAGAGGAGCCTGGTGGGCTACCATCCATGGGGTTGCAAAAGAGTCGGACGTGACTTGACTACACAGCAGAAACTCCATGAATAATCTTTGTAATGTGCCTAGCACAGTGCCAAATAGAAGACTGGCATTTAATGAAATGGTTGCTTTAAAAAAAAAAAACCACGTGTTTTTGCTCCAGGGGGAAATACATACAAATGCAGAAGGATCCTGGCTGGCTAGTAAAGAATATTTTTAACTTTCAAAGGATTGTTCTGCTTGGAACAGTGCCCTTCTGGAACTTTCCCTGTCAGACACCTTCCCTAACCATTTAAGCTCCTGACGTTTGGTTTGCCAAGACTACTATTCCGGATTCCCCTGGGGTTGAGGGAGGGCTGCATACCGCGACGCAGACATTAAGGCCGGAGTATGTTCCGCAGTAGAGCTATCTTAGTTTCAGAAGGCAGGAATTCTAATTATTATGTTTAAGCCCTCTTTGTAATGTATCTTCCACTTCCTGGAGTTTATTTTTATAGGTGCTTTCATGTTTCTCTGAAACTAGATGAGACAGTCATACTTAAACCACAGAAGCATTCATTCTAGAATTAACAATGCATGTGGTATTTTTTCCCTAAAGACCACCCCAAATATGAAGGCTGAAATAGATTATTTTCACAACCCACCCTTTACACTAGGCGCCACCACGCCCTCCTCTATGCATGTCACTCCTGACGTCTCCCAAGGATCTGGCCCTGCGATTGCGGCCTGCGCCTCCCCTAGAAAGTTGTCCCCCATCAGCTCTAATGAGATGTCACTTCCTAAACATATGGTATATTTTATACCAGTTACTCGCAGCAACAACAGAAGGTGATTATTCACTGTTCCCTTCTACTCTTAAACTGCTTTCTAGCGCCCTGCCCATGGAACATACAGAATTAGGGACACTGTAAAGTTATTTTTAGAGTGAAAAACCTCTTAAACAGTACTTTATAATATGGAATTCATTATCTTTTCAGTTTTCAGTGAGCCAGTGCTGCTTGTCTCCCATTCAGATGGCTTTCAACTGTAAAGTCTGACTGTGTGTGTTCATTGCTCAGTTGTGTCTGACTCTTTGTGACCCCATGGACTGTAGCCTGCCAGACTTCTCTATGCATGGGATTTTCCAGGCAAGAATACTACAGTGGGTTGCCATTTCCTTCTCCTGGGGACCTTCCCAACCCAGGAATTGAACCTGGGTCTCCTGCATTGGCAGATGCAGGAGACGGCAGACTCTTTACCATCTGAGCCACCAGGGAAGCCCCTAAGTCTGACTGTAGTAAAATCTAATAAAGCAAAACGATGGCCAGATGAGCTATTATGTCGTTTGGCAAGTCTGAAGCAGTTTGTAGGTGTGGTGGTGTAATTCACTGAGCTGCAGTCTGGAGTAAGCCGCTGTGTGCCAAGAAGAGCTCCTGCACCTTTCACCAGTTGCTGCTTTCCATTTGTCAGCCCTCCTAAAGGCAGCTGCCGTTTATCACAAGCTGTTGTGGTCTGAGTGTGTTCCCCCAAAGTTCATATGTTGAAATCTAACCGCCCCAAGGCGATGTTATCAGGAGATGGGGCCTTTGAGAGGCACTTGGTCATGAGGGCGGAGCCTTCCCAAATGGGACCCGTGCTTTTATAAAGGTGGCACCGGGGGCTTGCTCTCCTCTTCTGCCACCCAGGATTGCTGGAAAGTCTCAAGCCGGAAGAGGACCACCTCCCTCCATAACGCTGGCGCCTCGATTTGGACTCCCAGCCTCCTGAGCTGAGAAGCACATTTGTGTATAAGCGGCCCAGTTTGTGGTGTTTGTTACAGCAGCCCTCATGGACTAAAACACAAACATAATTCGTAAGAGCTTGTGACTGTCTTCTCTCAGCTAGAAAAGGCAACATTTTAGACCACAGGGCATAGTAAGGGAGGACGGGCCTGGAAAGGGCTTCTAAGGAGACGGACGCAGCTGATTTGGACACCGCAGACTGAGAGAAGGTGCAGGTGGAGCGTGGCTTCTTAGCCTCAACATAGACACCAGGCCGGATACTTCATTGTGGGGGCTGTCATGCGCGTTGTGGAATGACTGGCACTGTCCGCCCTGGCCTCTACCCACTTTATGCCAATAGCAGTCTTTCTCCTAGTTGTAACAACAAAAATGTCTCCAGACATTTTTGCCCAGTGTCCCCAGGGCTACAGAATCCCCTCGGTTGAGAACCACTGGAGAAGAGAATTCATTTGGAATTCCAGAGAAAAGCTAAACAAATTCTGTACTTTGTTTAGGCCCCAGATGGCAGTGGCACCAGCTATAAGCTACTATAAGCACCAACTGTAAGCATTTGTCCTATGCTGTCAAGAGGCTGATGTTTCTTTTCAGTTCAGCTGTGTGTGCAGCTTGTGAGATAGTTCTCCAACCTGGGCCCCCTCTAGTGGAAGCATGGTGTCCTAACCATTTGACGCCCAAGGAATTCCCAAGAGGTTGACATTTAAAGCCCATCTCAATTAGGTTCTAGTCTGTTTCTTAAGTGGTAGTCTCTTCCCTGAACAAGAGTGTTTTTCAAGATACTCAGGAGATTATGAAATCTATTTAGTGGGTTCTGGTAAAGAATCCACCACAATGCAGGAGACCCTGGTTCAAATCCTGGGTCAGGAAGATCCCCCGGAGAAGGGACGGGCTACTCACTCCACTATTCTTGGGCCATCCTGGTGGCTCTGACGGTAAATAGACCATCTGCAATGCGGGAGACCTGGGTTTGATCCCTGGTTTGGGAAGATCCCTAGAGAAGGGAACAGCTACCCTCTCCAGTATTCTGGCCTGGAGAATTCCATGGACTGTAAAGACTTAGACATGACTGTAAAGACTTAGACACGACTGAATGACTTTCAATTTCACTTTCAACCAGCATTAAAAAAAAAAAAAATGGAATAGAATAAAATAGTTCTGAAAATGTCATGATAATGCTTTGTGGAATAAATGTTGATTTGTAAAACTTTGCATTATGTATTTGTGTCTAACTGCATTTGTTTGCTCATATTGGGTATAATATACAACGTATTTCTTGCCACGAGTTGGCCATCAGAAGAGCCTGCGAGCCCCTGTTCTGGTAACGCATCCTCTGGCCATACCCTTCTCTCCTGATGTGCAGCTTTAGTCTCTCAGTGATGCTGTAACAAATGACCATAGTTTAGTAGCTTAAAACACACATGTTTATTCTCTTACAATTTGGGAAGTCAGAAATCCAAAATCAGTTTCACAGCACTGAAGTCAAAGTGTTGACAGGGCAAGGGCCTCAGTCCTGTAGCTGCAATGAACTGAAGTTCCGCCGGAGGTGAACTTAGAAGAGGGTTGTGAGCCTCAGGTGAGATGGCAACCCAGACTGACATGCTGGCTGCATCCTTGTGGACCCTGAGCAGAGGAATCCACTGTGCCTGGACTCCAGACCCATGGAAACTGTGAGTTAATAAACTGGTGGGGTCTTTTTGTAACATAATTTTATTGGGCTTTTTTTTTTTTTTTAATTTATGATTGCGCTGAGTCTCCGTTGCTTGGCACAGTCTTTCCCTCGCTGCAGTGAGCGGGGATGCTCCCCGTGGCCATGAGCAGACTTCTTACTGCTGTGGCTTCTCTCTTTGCAGCGCTTGGGCTCTAGGTAGGCGGCCTTCAGCCACTGCAGCTGGCGGGCTCTAGAGTTTGGGCTCGCTGCCCCACGGCGTGTGCAATCTTCCTGGACCAGGATCGAACCCATGTCCCCGGCACTGGCAGGCAGACTCATCCACTGCACCACCAGGGAAGTCCAAACTGATGTTTAAACTTCCTAAGACTGCACTGATTTGTTACGTAGCAAAAAGGAAACTAGAAGAGGTATTCCAGGGTTTCACTAGAGCAAAAATCTAAGCTATGCTGATATAGTACATAGATATTAATATTAACATTATGAGATTTTATGTAATAATGTCAAGGAATCTCAAATGCATTTTTTGCAAAGTGAAACACCAGATCCGAAAGACTGCATGCTATATGACATTTTGAAGAAGACAAAACTATAGGGCTGTGGTTATCACATGCTGGCAAGAAGGGAAGGAGGTTGACCGTGAAGGGAAATAGGGCAGTTTAGGGGGTGAATGAGCTGCTCTCTATCATGGCTGTTGTGATAGATACACATCTCTGTACACTTGCGAAAAGACATGGAATTGCACATCACAAGCAGTGACTTTTACTCTGCACAAATGTGAGCATATATTTTAAAACTACAATTCCTTACTTTAAGTTACTTGCCTGAGGAGAGTTTTTACCCTAGTTGAACAATACGAGAGGCCAAAGAGAAGTCTTCGTGCCAGGAATGGAGCAACCACCGTAGAGCTTAGCCTGGAAGTCGTGGAGAAGGTGCTCTCCTTGTCTTGTCCTCTGAACACGTCTGTCCCACTCATGGAGCCTGGGTTCAGTTAAAATGGTCAACTGTAATGCAGGGCCTGGTAAAGCTACTGAATGCCAAAGATAAAATTGCTACGAAAAGTGAATTAAATAAAAGCAGAGAAAAAAAATCACATTGGCTTTATACTTCTCTACTGTCACAGTATTTTTAAAATGTACGGTAATGGATTAGACTTGGAGACATTAGTATGGACTCATATTTATCATAATATATAGACAGATGCATAAGGAATATTTATAGATATGTATATTTTTGTGATGTTCAGTTGCTAAGTCATGTTCAGATATTTGTGACCCCATGGACTGCAGCAGCCAGGCTCCTCTGTCCTCCACTGTCTCCTGGAGTTTGGTCAGACTCATGTCCATTGAGTTGGTGATGCTATCTAACCATCTCATCCTCTGCTGTCCCCTTCTCCTTTTGCCTTCAGTCTCTCCCGGCATCAGGGTCTTTTCCAGTGAGTCAGCTCTTCGCATCAGGTGGCCAAATACTGAAGTTTCAGCTTCAGCATCAGTCCTTCCAATGAATATTCTGAGTTGATTTCCTTTAGGATTGACTAGTTTGATCTCCTTGCCGTCCAAGGGATATGTGTATATATACTGGTTAGTATACACAGAAAAAATTCTCTACTCTTTCAGTTGAGAGGGTCTAGAAGAAATAAAAAGGAAGGACGTGCTAGATTCCAATGACACAGAGAACACCCAACACCAGATCTTGGATTCTAAATACCATCTTTCAATAAAGGGGAACAGGACTCACTGGAGAAATGTCTGATCCTAGGGCTGGGATGGGAATATACAAGATGAATCTGGAGCATCTTATGGTACCAGAAAGTAAAGAAATGCTCAAAAACACAAGACAGTCCATAAGTCTGTTCTCTATGTCTTGTTTCTCCACTGTTGCCCTGTAAATAAATTCTTCAGTACCATTTTCCTTGATTCCATATATATGCATTAGAACACAATATTTATCTTTCTCTTTCTGACTTAGGAGGAGAGATGTATAGAAAGAGTAACATGGAAACTTACATTACCATATGTAAAATAGATAGCCAAAGGGAATTTGCTGTATGGCTCAGGAAACTCAAACAGGGGCTTTGTATCAACCTAGAGGGGAGGGATCGGGAGGGAGAGGGGAGGGAGGTTCAAAGGGAGAGGATATATGTGTACCTATGGCTGATTCATGGTGACATTTGACAGAAAACAACAAAATTCTGTAAAGCAATTATCCTTAAAAAAAAACAACAAGACAGCGGGTGTACGTCAAAGGGACTCAAGAACTATCTGAAAGCGCTATCCTTGGCCAAAGCGGAAACAATTGGAACAACAAAATAAATAATGTAGCATTGGGTTATAACCCAAAGTATAAAATAAATAGCTTTGAATCCATACTGATAGAAATGGATGAGCAGGTGAATAAATAAGAATAGACAAAAGAATTTCTGTACAAAAGAATTTCAAGGAATTCCTTAGCATTCTAGTGCTTAGGGTGCCTCACTTCCACTGCAAAGGGCCTGGGTTCAATTCCTGGCTGAGGAACAAAGATCCCCACAAGCTGAGCATTGTGGCAAAAAACGAAAACCAATTTCAAACAATTTATGTAAGGGCTATATTCTGAAAGTAATAGAGCATAACTCTCTATCCCTTAAATATGGGCTGCCTCGAGTGACTTCCCTCCGAAGGGTACAGTTTGGAAAGGAGGGCAAGGGTGGGAAAAAATCTGTCAAACGCCTCAGACGCTGTCGCAGATGTGCAGTCACGTTTCACATCATCGGCTTGATAGCATATACCCTGGGGACATGGTGCACGAGAATGGCACTTTATCTTTGCAGGCTTCCTCCCAAGCATGCTAACTCCAATCATGAGAAAAACGTCAGACAGATCCAAACTGAGGGCCAAGCTACGAAGTATTCTGATCCATGTTCCTCAGAATTCTCAAGTTCATTAAAAAAAAAGAAAAATCTGAGAGACTGTTACAGACTGGACGAGCCTAGAGAAGTGATGACTTCATGTAACGTGGTGTCCGATCAACAGATGAGTCTCAGGGACAGGAAAAGGACATTGAGGGAAAACTAAGGAGGTTTGAATAAAGTATGGAATTTTGTCAGTAATAATGTTCATTAGCCTTGACAAATGAGTTCATTAGTTTTGACAAATGTATGGTTGAGGTCCAGGGCTGTCCCCTGGTAGGTCAGACGGTAAAGAATACTGCAGTGCAGGAGACCTGAGTTCAATCCTGGGTTGGAAAGATCCTCTGGAGAAAGGAATGGCAACCCACTCCAGTATTCCTGCCTGGAGAATTCCACGGACAGAGGAGCCTGGTGGGCTACAGTGCAGGGTGTTGCAGAGTCGGACACAACTGAGCGCAGTTATCACACAGGGCTGTCCAAAAGTATGCCTCAGTGGCATATTGATTGCTTTGGACTAAAGTTACTTGAGAAGCTGCTGGTGAACTTTTTTTTTTTTTTTAATTGACTCTGACCCAGTCTTTCCCCCTGAAAACAGGAAATAAATCTCCCAAGTGAAGGTATCCTCCTACCAGGAGGATAGAAAGCATCCTGGTCACCAGTTAGGGAATTCCGGGCTGGGAAAGCTGTGTAAACAAACTTGCTTCTTCATTCAGCCTGCTCCTCCAAGCACAAGCCCCTTTGTTTTGTCAAGTCTTCACAAATAACTGTTTCTTTGTCTAAATATGATTCATAAACAGTTTGCTTTGGTCACTTTGGGGATTCTAGTTCTATGAGACCTCCATGCATACAAATTAAATTGTTTTTTTCCTCCTGTTTTTTTCTGTCTTGTATCAATTTAATTACCAGACCAGCTGAAAGAACTTAAGAACAAGAGGGGGTTCTAAGAACAATTCCTCCTCCTCAACAGTATCCTACTAATGGAGGATACTAACAGAGTATGGAGACTAATGGGGACTATTAACAATGGGGATGACTGGAGACAGGATAGCTGGGCATAAGGGAACCCTCTATACAACCCTTGCTTGTTATTTTTGTTTAGTTGCTAAGTTGTATACAACTCTTTGCGACCCCATGGACTATAGCCCACCAGGCTCCTCTGTCCATGGAATTCTCCAGGCAAGAACACTGGAGTGGGTAGCCATTTCCTTCTCCAGGGGACCTTCCTGACCCAGGGATGGAACCCGGGTCTTCTGCACAACAAGCAGATTCTTGACCACTGAGCCATCAGGGAAGCCCAGTGTGTATTGTAGTGCATGTCTATTGTATATATAGTGGCTAACCCCAGACTCCTTAGTTGTCCCTCCCATGCCTTCCCCGTTGGTACTGTAAGATTGTTTTCTACCTCTGTGACTTGTTTCTGTCTTGTAAGTAAGTTATTCACGTCTTTTTGAGATTCCACAAATAAGTGACATATACCTGTCTTTCTAGGTCCATCCAGAGTGCTGCAAATGGCACCATTCTGTGTCATTTTCATGGCTGAGCAATATTCCATTGTTTATGCATAGCGCGTCTTCCTTACCCATTCACCTGTCATTGGGCATTCGGGTTGCTTTCATGTCTTGGTTATTGTGATTCGTGCTGCTGTGAACACTGAGGTACATGTGTCTTTTCAAATCAGAGTTTCCCTTTTTACCAGCTCTATGCCCAGGAGTGGGATTGCTGGACCATACGGTAACTCTATTTTTAGTATCTTAAGGACCCTCCATAATGTTCTCCATCAGCGCATCACTTTACATTCATACCAACAGTGTAGGAGGAGTCATTTTTCTCCACCCCCTCTCCGGCATTTATTGTAAACTTATTGATTTTGACCATTCTGACCAGTGAATGACACTTTAAAAACTGAACTACAGTTGACAATACATTTGTTCCAGGTATTCACACACTAGTTTGATAACTTTATAGATTATATCCCATATAAAAGTTACTATAAAAGATTGACTATATTCACTGTGTTATACATGACATCCTTGTAACAGCTATTTTATAGCTAGCAGTTTGTACCTTTTGATTCCACTCACCATTTTGCCCCTCTCCCCTCTGGCAGCCACAGAAGGAAGTTTGTATAAGTTTGTATGTATAATTCTCTGTGTCTGTGTGCTTCTGTTTCATTTAGATATTTAGATTCCCCATATAAGTGAGCACACACAGTATCTGTCTTTCTCTGACTTATTTCACTAAACATAATAATACCTTGTAGGTCCATCCATGTTGCCGCAAATGGCAAAATTTCATCCTTTTATATGGTTGAGTAGTATTTCATTTTGGTGTGTGTGATCTGTTTTTCTTTATCCATTAGTCTGTCGATGGACAAAGGTTGCGTCCATACCTTGCCCATTGTAAACAGAGACGCTGTGAACAGGGGCGGGGGGGTGCATATATGTACTTTTTAAATTAGTGTTTTCATTTTCTCTGGATAAATACCCTGAAGTGGAATTGCTAGATTGTATGGTATTTCTATTTGCAAATTTTGAGGTGCTTCCATACTTGTTTCCATGATGACTGCACCAGTTCACATTCTCTCCAAGAGTGTGCAAGGGTTTGTCCACCACATTTTAAGGACTACTGTTTCTAACTAATGAAATTTGTGGTGATGTTCTGAACTACTTGAATTATTTTTAATAACCATGTTATTTTTATCAAAGTATTGAAGTCACTATGTTTTTAAATAAAGGCATTGGAGAGAGAAGTGCCAATCATCCAGAACCGGATGCTATCCTAGTTAGGTAGGAAAGGAACCAACATAGTTTACTTCTGTAAGGATTTATAGGACACTTGGCTCAAGAGAGAGCTTGCTAAATTATCATAATCCATTGGTACCTTTACATGTTACTTTTTGTTGTTACTTGCATAATCTAAAAACAAAAAGCATTTAAATATTTTTCCTGTGAAAACTCCCTCACACACACACAAAAAGGGTCTTAATGTGTGACTTTTGCTTCCAAGGTACATGACCTTTCAGTCAGCCTCCATGGGGCGGGGGTGGGGGGGTGGGGGGTGGTGGGGTGGGGGCAGTGCTCTGCTGTTGCCGCTTCAGTCCAGCAGGGTCCGTTTCTTTTGTAGTCAAGAAGTAAAGCATATCTAAAGGCAGACAATACATTTAATCCAGAGTCCAGCTCTGCCTAATAGGAGAGGTAGGGCTGGCATAACACAAATCATTATTTCAGGAGGATATAATCGCAATAGGAGTTGATTGTGAATAAATGAAAAGAAGACAAAACTTGAGAAGAATCACTCAATTTTTTTCTTTCTATCCCTCAAAGCAGAAAAGGCAGCCAAAATACTCAATTTCTAAACTTCAGTCTTATTTGAAGGAAGGTTCTTAAACCTTAAAATTTTAGCCCTGAAAGAAATATTCAATAAAAGAAAAATATTCAAAATCATTGAGCCTGATCCCCTTACTTTAGAAATGGAGGAACAGAGTGTTCTGTGTGTCAGTTTTAAGGAAATCTGATAAACCCAATTCTGCTTACGAAACAAATAAATCAGGAAGTTATTCTAACTTTACAAAATGGCCCAATGCAGTATTCCTTTAAATGTGTTCCCCACATGTTCTTCCCCTGCATCTGTTCTTAAAGTATAATTCAACTTATAAAAGTGGAATTCACCCACAGCCTTTAGAATTCATCCCTGAATGTCTCCTGCGGACACGGCTCTGCGCTAGGCACTACAAGCATGGCAGAGGCAGACTCCAGCTCCACTGTGAACTAGCAGGAGACCCTGGAGAAAACACTGATCCTGCAAACAGATAGAGACAATGTCTAGAGATCGTCAGAGTCCATCAACAAGAAACAACCTCCAGGATCTGAGTGTCACTTCCACTCCCTGGCGACCTCGTCTTCCTCCCCACCGAGGCTGTCTCTACATCAGGCCAAGAGCCCACAAACCTCTGGCTAGAGCAAGTCAAGTGTTTGCTTATGTAGATTTCTAAGGAAATAAACCAACCTACACAGAAATGAATTTGAAAGTAGAAAATATTAAAATTCTTCTACATCTTTTACTTTTCAATTGGCCTTTATTTTGGACTTTTTAGTGAGTGTGTGTCTTAGTGCTTTAATTCACCCAGATTACTGAAACTGATACATTCTGGGTTTAGCTTATGACTCTGCTGTTTGTCTTCTTAGGAGTATGTTAAGATTTTACTAGCAGGGTGTTAAAGCCCACCCTAAGTGTCAGTGAACACGCTTCTGAAGCCTCCACCCTGAGAAGATATTTGCCTGCAGATGATCCTAGGCTGACACAGTGCCTGGAGAATTTGTAACCAACAGACCGACTCTAGGGCTAGGACTAAAATGAAAAGATAGTGTGATTTATCCTTTGTTTATAGCAGCAACACACCATGTGCACGTGACTGTGATCGTTTGCAAAGGGCTGATAACTGGGGATGTGATGAGGAAAGCAAAGCGTCACTCACACCACAGCAGTGCTGCCCCTGGGCCTCTGACGATGACGGAGGGGTCCAGACAGATCCAACAGGAGTTTCGTGGAGAGTCGATTCAAATGTTTAGAAAACATCCAGGTACGTTTCTAAATAACAGATCTTCAAAATGCATCTGTTCCCAGTTCTGTTCCTGAAGCTCCTGTCTCCCAGCCTCACAGAATCTGCAGTGACAGTGTTTCCCTTGTTTAGTGGGTGTCCAAGTTTCAGATTTGAAGCAGTTAACGAGGAAAATCGGACTGGAAGGAAAGCAAAGCCCAAGAACAAAAAGAGGGAAGAAGAGTCAAGGTGAGTTCAGATTTCAAAAGACACTGTGTTTCTGGCCAGAGGAAAGGACACATTTTGCCAGTTGGCTTCACGGAATCCAGACTGGGCCCAGAGACGAAGGGAGCGGATGGTGGAGCTTCCTCCTGGATTATGTGGCCAGGATTATATCCCATGGAATCTCCAACAGGTCTCTGAGAGATGGGAACTCGTCCATATCCTCTCTGTTCCTGCACATTCTCATTCAGAGGGGATGATGCTGAGGCTGTGTGCTCTCCCGGTATAAACAGGGCTAAAAAGGGCGCCGTGTTCCTGGTGGGCTCTGGGTCCCAGGAAGGCCCTTGGCAAATCCTCCTGTTGCTGTTCAGCCTCACCCATCCCCTCCTTCTTCCTGTCGGTCAGACCTGCCTTCCTCACCGCACAGAGAATGCTCCCTGCGTTTTTCTAGAAAGAGTCAGTACACAGCTCTTATCTGTGTGTCTGGCCCACATCCACATGCCCTAAGCAAACTAGAAATCTCAGCAGGCTTCAGAGCAAGTCAATGAAACACAAGCTAGGCCCCCTAACATTTCACAACCAGGATGGACTCACAGAAACCAAATGTAAAATGAATTCAAACGTCAAGAATGCGACTATAAAACTTTGTGAGGGGAAGATTGAGATCGTATGTGGAAAGCTGATGGATCTGTTCTGATTTGTTTAGAAAGAGCCCACAATCTGAGAGAGAAGGTGTGAACCGTTGGCTTGAGCATTTCATAGCCATTCATCTCATGGAAGAGCTCTTGGAGTGATGGGAATCTTTAATTCAGTGTAGTCATCTGAGTGGGTTCTTATAGTAATAGCAACAACAATGTGTATGAGTTATATTGAGCTCAAGTTTTGATGGGTTTATATAAGCTTCTTTTTTGAATGACATTATCTTGTCTTTCCAACTAAATGCAAATTATAGGAGGTCAGAGGCTGAGTCTTAGCCTCTGTGTCCTCTCTTGGTGCCTGGGCCTCCTAAGCAACTGGTGAGTGCATGCTTAGTCACTCAGTCGTGTCCAGCTCTGTGCGACCCCATGCACTGTATGCCCCAGGCTCCTCTGTCCATGGGATTCTCCAGGCAAGACTACTGGAGTAAGCGGGTTGCCACTTCGTCCTCCAGGAGATCTTCCTCACCCTAGGACCCAACCCATGTCTTGTGCGTTGGCAGGTGGATTCTCTACTCCTGAGCCACCTAGGAAGCGTAAGTGACTTGTAGGTGTGTAACCCAGAATGGAGCTGGAGGCACTCACACAGCTAAAATGGAGCTGAATAAGCATGTTCTTCTCTAACCTCCATTAAAGCAGGTGTCTTGTCTAACTCTCCTGAAAACATAATTCTTTTTCCTCTTATACATCCTTGGAAGAGACAGACTGTGGGGCCCCACTGCAGAGTCTGGCAGGGTAATCGGTTTGTATACAAACTGACGCATAGCCGAGCTGATTGCTCAAGTACTGAAATACTTTCGAACCTGTTGGAAAATACACATTGCCATGAGCCTTGGGAGGTTCTCCCTCTGCCACCCAGGCTCTGCCCCAGGACCCCTAGACCCCACTCCCCATCCATGCTGGCTTGCTAGGACTGCTGTAACAGACGACCACACACTGGGTGGCCTCAACGAGAGAAATTTACTGTCTCACGGTGCTGGAGGCTTGATTTGAAGTCTGACATCAAGATGCTGGCAGGGTTATACTCCCTCTGAAGATGCCCAGTTCAGTTCAGTTCAGTCGCTAAGTCGTGTCCGACTCTTTGCAACCCCATGGACAGCAGCATGCCAGGCTTCCCTGCCCATCACCAACTCCCAGAGCTTGCGCAAACTCATGTCCATAGAGTCGGTGATGCCATCCAACCATCTCATCCTCTGTCGTCCCTTTCTCCTCTTGCCTTCAATCTTTTGCAGCATCAGGGTCTTTTCCAGTGAGTCAGTTCTTCTCATCAGGTGGCCAAATTATTGCAGTTTCAGCTCTGGGAAGGGTCTATTCCAGACCTCTTCCCCAGTTGCCTGGAGCTTGCTGCCTATCTTTGGTGTCCTTGGCTTATAGACACATTGGTCTGATGATCTCTGCCTTCATCTTAGATGATGTCCTCTCTGTGTGAGTGTCTCTGTTCAAATGTCCCCTTTTCATATTGGATTAGGAGCCTGCCATCATAATCTCATTTTAACTAATTACCTCTATAAGGACTCTATTTCCAATAAGGTCACATTCTGAGGTACTGGGGGTTAGGAATTAAACATATGAACTTTGAGAAGGACACAATTCAACCTATAACATAATTTATCAAATAAAGTCAACACCTGGCCCAACAGGAGGTCTCCAAGGCCCATTACATTGTCATCCATTCTCATTTATCCACTCATGTGATGTAGAACTTGGGTCATATTTTGAATATTTCCTTGCTCTCAAGAACTACATTCAGTGCTGATGGATCGATTGACTTCTAAGAGGTGCGTGTAAAATTTTTGTTCCACATTTGGAAAATACTGTGAATGCTACAGATCAGTCTATGAGGGCTTCCAAGCCAACTGCAGGCTTAGAATTCCACCTTTACTTTATGCCAGCTGGTGCATGAGGGGTACCAGGGTCTCTGGAAAACAGAGACCCTCAGGAGCTAGTGACAGCATGCTGAAGGAGATTCTTAGGCTATGGACGTTTGGCATCCAGCCAAGGGTCTCTGAATTCTTGACGTGGTGGGACAAGCCAGGATGGAACCAGGGTGTCTTTACTGGTAGAAAGGAGGCCTTCAGGGACTGAGGAACTCTCTTGCAAAGCAGGGAAGACTGGTAACCCGCAAAGCCTTGAGTAAACAGGATCTCAATTCTGGACACATTTATTGGGTCCCCCTTTCTTCCCATGCACATTCAGGATTTACCAACCAGGACAAAATTTCTCAGTATGTTTTCTTCTCCAGTTTATGGAGAGTTGTTCCCGCTGTGGTTGTATTTACAGCTGTCACAGAGTGACAGATCATCTTTCATCTTCCCTCTTTTCTGCTAGAACATAATAACAGTTCTGATCTTTGAATATCACTTCGCAACTTTAAGAGTCCCTTACGGGGTCTTGCTGCCTGAATGTGGAGGACAGGACATCACCTGTGCCGGGGGAGGGCGCAGGGCGTGAGGGAGTCGTGCTGGGGAATTTTCAGTCCTTGAGACCAGGGATTCTCAACTGTTTCCTTTCCAAGTTTAACCAGAGCAGTTCCTGGGGAAAAAAAAAAAAATCTGTTCTGAATAAAGAGTGTTCCGCTTCACAACAAGCTTGAAAATCTCTGATACAGGCGAACAGCCAACCTCCTCAGAGGTGAGACCTCTGTGTTTCCAAGGGGCTAGGGCCCTACAGGGGCACTCATGGACGTCTTTCTTGGGTGGGTGAGGGTCGGGAGTCAAGCGGCCTGTTTCTTAGCCCAGAGCTCTTGCTCCCATGACACACCCTCTCTTATTCCAGCCCCTGACGCTTAATTCAGAGGGAGCTAGTTCCCCTCTTGTTTGATTTTTTCTACCTGTTCAGGAGCACTGTCCCTTCAAAACCGAGCTTACAGGCTCCTGCATGGAGCTGTGGGTGCAGAAGAGAGCGCCAGGAGCGCAGAGGAGAAAGACGGCCGAGGTGTAACATCTGGACAGCTGTCTCAGGCCTCTGCCTCCTTGCAGTGACCGCCTGAAGTTCAATAAGCTCTCTGGATCACTTATTATTTCATCCAGGCCTCCTGCTGTATTCTTTGGTGAAGCCTCTGCTTCTGTACTGTTGGAGGACTGGGGGAGGGCGTCACGGAGCTGAAGGTTTGCATAGCTTTGGGGTCCTGATGGGTCCTGCTCTCTGTCCCTCAGGTTCCCAGCTCATCCCTACAGAACAGTCTCGCCACCTCCGGGAGGGGAGCCACAGGTTCTGAGCAACGCCCTGGTGTCCAGGTGCCTCCCGAGCTCACGGCACCTGCAGGCGGCCGGGGTGCCCTGGGAGTGTAACAAGCAGGGACACCCGAAGCCCGGCCCCGCCCTGTTTCTCAACAACAGGACCCCGCGCTATTCCAACGAGGGCTGGCCCAGAGCACCCCCTGCCCTCCCCGTTGCGAAGGTGAAGAGGGAAAAATCACAGTAAATCCCCTATATATGAATGAGTTTCATTCTGAGAGCAAACTTCAGCAAAGTCAGCCTAGGTACTGAGGAACGGAGTCTTTCCTGCTGTATCAGGAAACAAGGGTGTCACAGTCAGCAACGAGGTTGCAGCCCTCCAGTGTGAGCCGGTGAGCACCAAGGGAACTGGTAAGGAAAAGAGCTACCTAGCAGCCGACAGACTACAGCTACTCCCCACGGTGAAACCGGAGCAAAGTAAGCTCAGGGTGTGAAAACATGGGAGACTGGCCCCAGACAGCTAAGGTACATATCAAAGGAATGATTCCAGTGAACCCAGACTCGTGCATTTTCCCATATATAGAAAGTGCTAAATTCCTTAACTTGAGTTATCTGGCTTTCTTTAATTAATAACAATATTTTGATGTTCAGACTATCTGCCTTTTGTTGCAAAACTTCTCTGTAACCTGGCTCCTCTCCCCACGTCCTCGGATCACATCTCTCAGGGTTACTTGAGTTGCTGTCTCCTGGGCTTAAAGTCCTTAAAGTTCCCACCAAGTGAAACATCTCTTCACACATAATGTTGTGAATAATTTTTAAGTCAACAGCACCCAACTAACACTATTAACTATATAGTACTGTACTGTAATAGGTTTATAATACTTTCCACACAAATAATATATAAAACAAATCTTACAGCACAGCACCTTAAACAGGGCAGTAGTACAGTACAACAGCTGGCATACAGGGTGTCAAAAGATATTCACAGCCTAGTGAGCAGGCAAGAGGAGCTGCCGACCGGAGGAGGGGGTGGGGGTATGGGAGCTGGGAGAGCCGAAGGGTCATCGGTAGTAGGAGATGGAGGGCAAGCTGCGATTTCATTCATGCCTGAGTTGACGACATGGGTTCTGGTTTCTTGCTGGGTTGGATTCTATCTGTTGCAGCAGGCAGGTAGCCAGGTATGAGCAGAGAAATGGAGGCAGGGGCAGGAAATCATGCCTCTTGTAAGTATGGGTTCCACAGCCTGACATGCTGAAGCTGAAGCTCCAGTACTTTGGCCACCTGATGCGAAGAGCCGACTCACTGGAAAAGACCCCAGTGCTGGGAAAGATTGAAGGCAGGAGGAGAAGGGGACAACAGAGGATGAGATGGTTGGATGGCATCATCGACTCAATAGACGTGAGTCTGGCCAAACTCTGGGCAAGAGTGAAGGACAGGGAAGCCTGGGGGTGCTGCAGTCCACGGAGTTGCTTAGAGTCAAACACAAATTAATTATAGAACGCAACATAGGCAGACAAAGGAAAGCAGGAATCTTCGTGCTGATGGGACACCAAACATTTTGGGTGTGAGGGGTTCAAGTAGCTAAGAAAGGTGGGCAAAGGTAGGAATCTCCCCCTCCTGCATCCCAGTGCAAACTTTTGCTCATTGTGCTCTCATTACCAGAAGGTTAGCCTTACAGATCTTACTCATCTTGTATCAACAACATGACCTTCTGATCTAAGCTGAGTAGCAACAGAAATCCCTCCTCCTCTTGGGAAAATGGAGCTGGGATGAAAGTCACGGAAGTCAACCCCCAGACTCCTACTTCCCCAGTGAATATTCTGCCCCTTCATTTTTATGCCCCTCATAGCTGGCTTGCCAGAGAGGTCCAGGTGGCAGCTCTTCACTGCCTGCTCTCCCTCTGAGGGTGGTGGTGTTCAGTTGCGACCCCATGGACCGCAGCACGCCAGGCTTCCCTGTCCTTCACTGTCTCCTGAAGTTTGCTCAAACTCTGCCTGATGAGTCGGTAATGTCACCCAACCCTCCCCTCCTCTGTCACCTTCTTCTCCTCCTGCCCTCAATCTTTCCAAGCATCGGGGTCTTTTCCAACGAGTCAGCTCTTTGCATCAGGTGGCCTAAGTATTGGAGCTTCAGCTTTCATCCTTCCAATAAGGGTGTATTCTTACTTAAGTAAACTTTCACTTTACTTTCTTAACCTCTCTGCTTCATCTCCAAATTCTTTTACTTTGAAGAAAAAAACCTCACATTCACCAGCAACATACCTATGCTCTTGAAGAAGTGATCCAGTAACATCTGGGTAGTAGCTCTTTTAGATAACATGGCAGCCCTGGATTGCATTCTGGATGGATGCTACGGCTATGTTCAGATCCTGTGCCTCAAAAAGCTAAAAGTGCCTCCTCAGATAAAGAACCCGTCCGTGCTATTCCTGGGGCTGCGAATCTCTTCAGTTCTTCAGTGAGTTCTTGCTCTTGTCTCTCTTCATCCTTTCTCTGGGCCTGCGATCCCATCAGGTCTTCACTGGTAAGCGTCTCATGTTGCACCGCAAGGAGTTCAGTGAAATCATCCCTTTGCAGATCCACCGCTAGGTTCTTGCTGAGGGTCAGTAAGTTACTTTTTGGACTCCTCATTTGCCTTCTCAAATCCACAGACATCACAAACAACTGCCCAGTAAAATACAACTCCCTGTAGAAGACGCAGACACGCGACAATGAATGCCAGACACGTGAACTAACTTGTGTGATTGGACATGTGAGCATGTGTTTGCACTTTGAAAGTTCACAACTTGAAGGTTCCTATGTGGGGAACTCAGTGTAGTTCATCTCTAGCAGGTGTTTCAGCCACATTATTGTATTTTTAGGTGCAAGTCAGCTGGGAACTATGAGTGACACCTGAACAGAAGTCCCACTGCCGAGAGGATTCACTTGACGTACCACATTAGTCTGGTAATAGTTTCTTTGGAAATTACAAATAATACTGCTTGGTATAATGCACTGCAGTTTTGCTTTGCCCCCGTTCCACTGTGGCCCTAAGGAATGCCTCATAAGGCACATCTGAAAATGTGCCTCTTGTAGGTGTGTCAGAGGCCGGGCGTGTGTCTGAACAATAGGAGCAATGTTTCTGTATCGGACACCAGATACCAGATGAAAGTTCAGGTCATAGAAATGTTTCTGACTCTCTCTTCTTGATTTGAGTTCCCTACCTTCAAAGACTCAGGGTGATCCCCTGGAGAAAGAAATGGCAGCCCACTCCAGTCCTCTTGCCTGGAAAATCCCATGGACAGAGGAGCCTGGTGGGATGCAGTCCATGGGGTCGACGGACACGACTGAGCGACTTCACTTTCACTTTTCACCTCCAAAGAAGAAATACAAGTACACTCAATAGTCCCAGCCTTCTAAGCTGGGGGAAAATGATATAAGTACTTCCCTGAATTCTTGGTCGTAGTGAAAGGCAAGAGATTGGGGCAAACTTGCATGCATTAAAGCTCCAATTATAAGGGGAAGTGGGGAAGGGGCAAAGTTAGAATGTAGATTTTTTTTTCCTTTGGTGGGTGGGGTGGGGAGGGGAAATTTTTAAATTTTAGTGACGTATAGTTGATTGACAATGCTGTGTTAATTTCTACTATACAGCAATGTGATTCAGTTATATATGTATGTATAAATAATATATATTCTTTTTCATAATCTTTTCCATTATGTTTTATTACAGTATACTGAACACAGTTCCGTATGCTATAGAGTAGGACCTTGCTGTTTATCCATTCTCTATATAATGGTTTACGTCTGCTAATCACAAACTCCCAGTCCTTTCCTTCACCATCCCTCCTCCCCATTGGAAACCACAAGTCACTTTTCTATGCTGTGAGTCTGTTTCTATTTCATAGATATGTTCATTTGTGTCATATTTTTAGGTTCCATATATAAGTGATATCATATGGTATTTACCTTTCTTCTTCTGACTTACTTCACTTAGTATGATAATCTCCAAGTCCATCCATGTTGCCGCAAGTGGCATTATTTGATTCTTTTTATGGCTAATATTGCACTGCATATTTGTACCACATGTTTATCCATTCATCTGGCGATGGACATATAGGTTGCGTCCATATCTTGGCTGTTAGGAATAGTGCTGCAATGAACATTTGGGTGCATGTTTCTTTTTTAATTACAGTTTTGTTTGGATATATTGAGAGTCCTTGGACAGCAAGAAGATCCAACCAGTCCATCCTAAAGGAAATCAGTCCTGAATATTCATTGAAAGCACTGATGCTGAAGCTGAAACTCCAATACTTTGGCCACCTGATGTGAAAAGCTGACTCATTTGAAAAGACCCTGATGCTGGGAAAGATTGAAGGCAGGAGGAGAAGGGGACAACAGAAGAAGAGATGGTTGGATGGCATCATTGATGGACATGAGTTTGAGTGAACTCTGGGAGTTGGTGATGGACAGGGAGGCCTGGCGTGCTGCAATCCATGGGGGTGCAAAGAGTCGGACATGACTGAGTGACTGAACTGAACTGGATATATACCCAGGAGTGAGATTGCTTCACTGACTCTATGCTAAAGACTTTGACTGTGTGAATCACAAAAAAACTGTGGAAAATTCTGAAAGAAAGAGATAGAAATACCAGACCACCTTACCTACCTCCTGAGAAACCTGTATGCAGGTCAAGAAGCAACAGTTAGAACTGGACATGGAACCAACTGGTTCCAGATTGGGAAAGGAGTACATCAAGGCTGTATATTTGTCACCCTGCTTATTTAATTTCTATGCAGAGTATACATCATGCGAAGTGCCAGACTGGATGAAGCACAAGCTGGAATCAAGATCGCAGGGAGAAATATCAGTAGCCTCAGATAGACGGACTCCACCCTACTGGCAGAAAGCAAAGAGGAACCAAAGAGCCTCTTGATGAAGGTGAAAGAGGAGAGTGAAAAAACTAGCTTAAAAATCAACGTTCAAAAGACGAAGATCATGACATCTGGTGCCATCACTTTATGGCAAATAGATGGGGAAACAATGGAAACAGTGAGAAAGTTTATTTTCTTGGGCTCCAAAATCACCGCAGATGGTGACTGCAGCCATGAAATTAAAAGACGCTTGCTCCTTGGAAGAAAAGCAAAGACAAACCTAGACAGTGTATTAAAACCAGAGACATTACTCTGCTGACAAAGATCTGTGTAGTCAAAGCTATGGCTTTTCCAGTAGTCGTGTATGGATGTGAGAGCTCAACAATAAAAAGGCTGAGCACTGAAGAACTGATGCCTTTGAGCTGTGGTGCTTGAGAAGACTCTTGAGAGTCCCTTGGACTGCAAGGAGATCAAACCAGTCAATCCTAAAGGAAATCAACCCTGAATACTCATTGGAAGGATTGATGTTGAAGATGAAGCTCCAATACTTTGAAACCTTATGCGAAAACCCAACTCATTAGAAAAGACCCTGATGCTGGGAAAGATTGAAGGCAGGAGGAGACGGGGACAACAGAGAATGAGATGGCTGGATGGCATCACTGACTCAATGGACATGAGTTTGACAAACAGTGGGAAATGGTGATGGACAGGGAGGCCTGACGTGTTGCAGTCCATGGGGTCACAAAGAGTTGGACAGAACTGAGCAACTGAACTGAACTGATTGTCAAATAAGACCTTAACTGCCCACCTCCTTAACCACTCCCCCTTTTGGGTTGTACAAATGTGGGCACTGAGTGGTCCCATGCCTCATCATCATTGAGGAGATTGATGCCCAAGCCAAGAGGATCAAGTTGCAATCAGCAAGCCTGTCGGGTTATTGGAGGCTCCATGGTGGGGGTTGTTACAGTGGAGGCTGAAAGTGGCCTCTGACTCCAGGTCTTCCCAGGCCGAGGACAGGGAATGGGTTTGACCTCAAGTCTAGGTCGCTCTGGGCTTCCCTGGTGGCTCAGATGGTAAAGAATCTTCCTATAATGCAGAAGACCCAGGTTTGATTCCTGCGTTCAGAAGATTCCCTGGAGAAGAGAATGGCTACCCACTTCAGTATTCTCATCTGGAGAATTCCATGGACAGAGGAGCCTGGCAGGCTATAGCCCATGGGGTCATAAAGAATCATGCATGACTGAGCGACTAAAAACACACACACACACACACACACACACACACACACACACACACGGTGGCTCCAGCTTCTTCACTCCTTGTCCCATTTATATATTTTTATCTTCTGTGCTGCAGTCCATGGAGTTGCAAAGAGTCAGACATGACTGAGTGACTAAACTGAACTGATCTTTTCATCTCTTTCCCCTCCTCCCTAGTTTGGACTAACCCATTCGTATGGTAGACAGTGATAGGCACCACGGAGATCTCTCTTCAAGAAAGCATTTGCTAACCGGCAGTGAGACATGCAATCAGCAAACAGCCTCTAGCCATCATCTGCTTTAGACTCTACCTCACCTGCAGAGAACTTGCTTTTGCCCAAGGCCACTTCCATTCTAGGGCAGTAGTCTACGCCTGGTAACTGAACATGGGCTGGCCATTTATTTCAGGGGTATAAATCCTCAGATCTTTGCTTTGGGTAAGTTTTCAGCCCAGATTTCCACACTGGTTTGGCCTATGCCACAGCTTGACTTCTCCCTCAGCTCATTCCTGCTTTATCCTGCTTCCTGTCACAGGTTTTGATTCCTAGTAAATATCTCATATCCCAAACTTCATCTCAACATCTGCTTCTGGAGGACCCACCCACCCAGCTTCCAGTACTGCATGCCCAGAATGTGTCAAATGTGTGTAATGAACTGGAAAAGTTAGGCCGTTCAAGAATGTGCGACTTGTGTTCTACATCTGGCTGCCACTGGTCTCAAGGAGCCTAATCCTACTCTCTTCCAAGAGCAGGGGTATTTGTGACAGCAGTGAATTTCCAGTTCTTGTTGGTAACACATATGAAGCTGTCTGGGGCCCAAAGAGCTCTTGGACAGAGAGCACTGCAATTTCTGCTATTTAGTGTGCCAGTTTCTTTGGGGCAGTACCATACATGTGACCTCATTTGTATCTAAAGATTGGCTATATCCAAAGGTCAGGACATATAGGTACGTTTATATTCATTATTTGATGGTTGCAGAATACCTGTGCCCTTGTATTTCCTGTCTGAGTTACTTACCGATGCCGTGGCTTCCATATGTATCAGGCCAGGTAGGAGGCAGAGAGCTCCGTATCCTTCTTTCTGCCCCCATCTTTGCTTCTTCAGTGTGGCCCCGTTTAGCATTACAGTAGCTTAGGGAGTAGGTTTCCCTGGTGGCTCAGTGGTAAGGAATCTGCCTGGAATGCAGGAGACATGGGTTTGATCCCTGGGTCAGGAAGATCTCCTGGAGAAGAAAATGACAACCTGCTCCAGTATTCTTGCCTCATGGCAAGAAATCTCATGGACAGAGGAGCCTGGTGGGCTACAGTCCATGGGGTCGCAAAGAGTCAGACATGACTGAACTAGACAGCTGCAACAGTTTAGGGAGTAGTGGGAAGTTTTAGGGTAAAGGCTGAAGAGCTAGGCAGCAGTAGGATATTGTCCCTGGTGACTCCAAATTCTGTTGCTCATGTTGGCCACTGTAGGGCGGCATCAGAGGTCAGCCTGTGCAGTGCCATGGCCTGCCTTCTTCCACGAATGAGACACACGGGCCATGTAGGGTGTGCATAGATGCCCTGGGACCCTCTTCTTAGGCGGTTCACTCTTCCTTCCATCCGATTTATCTGGAGCCTCTTTACAAGTCTTCTTTCTCAATCAATATATTTTTTCCTTCTTTCAAGAGAAATGGTGATGGAGAATTTAGTGTCGGTTAGAACCATCTCCTTTCAATTTCTGGGTTGCTTGATCCAGAATCAGGGTAAATGATGCCGAGACCCTGACAGGAAGCTAGATCCCCATTCGCTCTGTATGAGAGCTCAGACCTGAGGGCGTGTGTGTCCTTCCAGTGCTGAAAATTCCTTCCATGCCCTGCCCTAACTGTTGGCTCCTTTTGTGGAATTGAGGACTGTTAGGAGCTGATTTGGAGAAGGCAATGGCACCCCGCTCCAGTCCTCTTGCCTGGCAAATCCCATGGACGGAGGAGCCTGGTGGGCTGCAGTCCATGGGGTCGCTAAAAGTCGGGCACGACTGAGTGACTTCGCTTTCACTTTTCACTTTCATGCATTGGAGAAGGAAATGGCAACCCACTCCAGTATTCTTGCCTGGAGAATCCCAGGGATGGGGAGCCTGGTGGGCTGCCGTCTGTGGGGTCACACAGAGTCGGACACGACTGAAGCGGCTTAGCAGCAGCTGCAGCAGCAACAGGAGCTCATTGTCTTAACTCCATGAGTAGACAAGAAACTAGGCCAAGGAGACCCAAAGGGAGACTCGGTGCAGGTGTGGGTAAGATGGCTGCTCATGGCAGAAAGAGTTGGAGCTCGTCAGTGTGGACTGTGTCTGAGACTGTCATTTCACATTCTCTTGTGCTCCCTACTTCTCCGTGAGGCCCATGATGTCAGGGGAGAAACCCGTCATGCGTTTTTAAGTCATTACTTCCATCGCTAGTCCTTGAGCTAGGAATCATGTAATTTTAATTTTTCTCCAAGAAAATGCCTATCTGGTCAGATTTCATACAGCCCTCAGTCTTCATTTTCTATTATGTAGAATTAATAATAGGAAATATTTACATTTCAACAATTTTAGGAAGAATTTATTTATTCTTTTCAAGCCAGTCAATTTTCTTTTTTAAAGAAACAGTGCTTTTTAAAACAATTATACATTTACTTTTTTCTGCACTGGGTCTTTGCTGCTATGTGCAGGCTTTCCCTAGCTGCAGCGAGCGGGGGCTACTCTTTGTTGCCATGCTGGGCTTCCCATTGCAGTGGCTTCTCTTGCTGTGGCACGTAGGTGCCCTGGCTTCAGGAGTTGCAGCATGCAAGATCAGTAGCTATGACTCTTGGGCCTAGTTGCCCTGAGGCATATGGAATCTTCCCAGACCAGGGGTCGAACCTGTGTGCCCTGCATTGGCAGGCAGATTCTTTTCCACTATACCACCAGGGAAGTCCCAAGCTAGTCAAATTTTATTTCCATTTTGTGATGTTCATCACAATTGAGAAAACCCTTGGTCCTATCTAAATCAAGATAAGAAACACATAATAAGGCACTACAGTATACAGAGCTCATCAAGAGAGTTAGTGTTTAATCCACAGACTGAAAAGTTAGCTTTCCATAGTTTTTTTACCTGTAATGCAGCAGGAGAGACCCTTTCCTATGACAAATAGGGGCCTCAGAGCCCAGCCACGGATTTTTCACTTTTATGTAAAATACAGATCCAAGTACTCGCTCTGTTTTCGACCCTGATTCCCTTGTGGCTCCTGGTGTGTTCTTCTGGCTGCTGCTGCCACTGCTGATTTCATAACAGGAACATCAGCAGTATGAGCACGCAGTGTCTCCTGGATGCGTCCAAGCACCCTGCCCTGGCCTGGCTTCCTGAGGGCATCCGCATCGGTCATTGTCCTCTCCCCTTATTGCATCTCATCTCCCTTTTCCAGATGTTCGTGTATTAATACTTGCCAGATCCTTGCTATTATTGCTCTTTAGAGCCCTTTCAGAGTACGAAGTGGGCAAGTTTACAATGTAAACCTTATGGGTTTGAATTTTCAAGTTGTGAACTTAAACCTTTCAGTGATTACTCTTGTCCAAAATACAGCTTCCTGCCCTCGTGGAAAAAAAAAAAGTCTCCAAAGACATCTGGACATGAAGTAGCCATTGTAAAAGCATATACTGTTAGTGACTTGAACGTAAAGGAACTAGAAACATATGGATTACATTTCCTTTTAAATGAGCGTGGTCTTTAAAATGAAGGGTGGGAATGAATTATTTGGTAATATTTAGTTGAGAGGTTTTCAGTATCAAAGTGTCTGAACAGTGAGGCAGAACACCAGGCCTGCTTCAGCCTCCTCCATCCCTGAGCAGCCGGGAGCTTCTGTATTTGGCTCTGCTGAGGCCGGTCCCAGCTGGGAGACGGTCGAGCAACGCAACTGGGTTGGAGTTGAGAGGCCGCCACTGTCCAAAGGCATTATTGAATGGTGGGCATTAAACATTCCAAGCCATTGTAGTATATTAGCTACTAGCCAGTCTTTGTAAACAGAAATCCTGCCTAAGTGATTGAGGGCAAATCCTTTTTGCTTTTCTGGGCCTATTTTCTCATCTCAGTGAACATTAAAAAGACAGTGTCCATGAAGTGCCAGGTTCAGACCTGAAATATTCATGATCAGAGATTTATTTGATTCCTCAGTAGAGAGAATAGTCAATTTTCATCACTGCAAGAGAGAGACCGTAGCCTTTCTTGTCTTAAGCCCAGTCTGACATAGGTGTGTGTTTTCACGGTATGTAGAGATTGGTCAGTTTGACACAATGTGTAGAGACTGGTCAGTGATCTGATTTTAAAAACATCTTCAGATCAGCAGATGGGGCTTACCACCATTCTCTCTAGGTATCATCCATTATTGGTTTTCCTTGGATTTTTGTAAACCGGAAACAAGGAGGAAAGAAATGCCAGAAATAGGATGAAGTCATCTACAGTGTGTGATATTGTTTCACTCATGTCTTAGAATCAACAAGAACAATCTTATAGAGGGTACAGAATCACAGAAAGGCAATCAAAATATCTGTGCGGAGTTGTAGGAGGATGCAGATGGAGCTAGCAGGGGTATGGGCTGATCATATGGACTATCTTTGTATCTCCAATGTTGGGTAGATTAGTGAAAGTGAAAATCTAAAATTGAGATTACTAAGAATTATTGAGTAGTCCTTAACTGCAGGACAGTGAACTAGCTGGGGAGGGGCACGTGGAAGTGAGCCAGCCACGATCTGAAGTCAACACACAGAATTGAAGACAGTATTGTTTAATAACTTGCCACCTAGCCCTGTGAAGAAAATGAACGTCCTTCTTCTACATCTAAACTTGTACAACCTTTTTGAAATCTGGTCTGATGCATTCCTCTGTCATCATAAAACAAGCCTGTGTCTCCAGGAAGAGGAACTTTAGCTGACCCAAGAGCATTCTCACATCCTTTGTTTCTTGGTCACTTGTAAAACTTTTTGGTTATTGTTCTTCAGTCGCAAAGTCGTGTCTAACTCTTTGCAACCCCATGGACTATAGCACACCAGGCTTCCCTGTCCTTCACTATCTTCTGGGGTTTGCTCAAACTCACGTCCATTGAGTCAGTGATGCCATCTGGTCATCTTATCCTGTGCTTCCCTCTTCTCCTTTTGCCTTCAGTCTTTCCCAGCATCAGGGTCTTTTCCAATGAGTCAGCTTTTCACATCATGATGTTGGTCAAAATACTGGAGATTCAGCTTCAGCATCAGTCCTTTCAATGAATATTCAGGGTTGATTTCCTTTAGGATTAACTGGATCTCCTTGTAGTCCAAGGGGCTCTCAAGAGTCAGCACCACAGTTAGAAGGCATCAGTTCTTCAGCACTCAGCACGGCTCTTCCACTGTGGACTCATCGTCTGTGTGTCAGGGACACAGGCATGCCTGTGTATATTCCTTTCTGCCACCCAGTCAGGTTCCCTCTGTCTGCCTTCTTATTGTCATTATACTGTGGTCTCCCACTGACCCAAGTAGTTTCATTGTGACTATCATAGAATTATTCCTCTGCTTCGTTCCCCATTATCCTAAGTTGCCATATCCTGATGACTTTTTTCAAAGCATTTTATTGAGATATAGTTCACATATTATGCCATTTTCCCCATTTAAATTGTACAGTTCAATGGGCTTTTAAGACAGTTGTATATGTGTGTGACCATCATCACAGTCAATTTTAGAGCACTTGCAACACCTCAAAAAGAAAATGTGCTCTCTCAAGCTATATCCCCTACTCTGCACCTTCCCATTCTGGTCCTTCCCTCCTCCAGCCCTAAGAAGCCTCTGCTCTACTGTGTGTCTCTATGGATTTACCTGTTCTGGACTTTCGTATGAATAAATCATGCAGCCTCCTTTCACTTAGCATAATGCTTTCAAGGTCCGTATGTGCTCATTGCTTCATTCCTTTTTGGAGAAGGCAATGGCACCCCACTCCAGTCCTCTTGCCTGGAAAATCCCATGGATGGAGGAGCCTGGTATGCTGAAGACCATGGGGTTGTGAAGAGTCAGACACGACTGAGCAACTTCCCTTTCACTTTTCACTTTCATGCATTGGAGAAGGAAATGGCAACCCACTTCAGTGTTCTTGCCTGGAGAATCCCCGGGATGGGGAGCCTGGTGGGCTGCCGTCTATGGGGTCGCACAGAGTCAGACACGACTGAAGCGACTTAGCAACCTTTTTATGGCCAAATAATATTCCATTGTCTAGATATACAATGTTTTGTTTATCCCTTCATAAGCTGGTGGACATCTCGATTTTTCCACTTTTTGGTTACCATGAATAAGGATGTTATAGACATTCATGCACAACTGCTTAGGTGTACATATGTTTTAATTTTACTTAGGCGCATACCAAGGAATAGAATTGCTGGGCCATTTAGTAACCCTGAGATGGATCATTTGAGAAATGGTCAGACTGTTTTTCCGCAGTATAAAAGCTATACCACTTTCCATTTCCACTAGTAAGGTATGAGGGTACCATTTTCTTTACATACTCTCTAACTCTTGTTCTTTTCTGACATTTTGATGTTAGCTATCCTGTTGACTTTTGAAAAATTCTTTTTTCCAGAAAAAAGGCAACGTCTTTCTCGTCTAGACCTTTTTGTCCTTTCCCAATATCCCCATCAATACAGAAATGGAGAATTGTGTAGTGTTCTGGAGTCTAAACTGCTTTCTTTCTCCCCTTTCCAAATTATACTACCCAACCCTGCCAAACTCTATATGTAAAACATATGTTAATCTATGTATAACCTATATTTAATCCCTTCAGTGTCTCCTAAATTCCTAACACACCAACTCTGAACCCCTCTTGCTAGCCTTCCAGAACCTCCTGGAAAGTCTGGCCCTCCTTATGCGCATCACCACAATCTTCCCTCTCCCTGACCACACTGGCAGATTTCACCCTCCTACCAGTAGTGACGCTGCTGCTTGGCCTTGGACTTCTCACTGTGAACATCCCCTTTTCTCTTCCCCTTGACCAAAAAATACCACAGCTTCTGACCAAAAAATACCACAGCTTCTAAGGAGTTTTCTCTGCATCTTTATCTTTCCAAGAGGTGGGTGGGCTAATCATGGCTCCAACATGTAAGCCAATCACCTACTTTCTCCCTGGAATCTAAGTCTGAGCCCAGTGATATTCAGCGTGAAAAACAGAGACAGTTCCTGCTGTTATGCAGATCCCTGGTTTCCGTCCCTTCCACGATCTAATTCTTTACCTCTTAAGTCTCTAAGCGATCCCCTTAAATTACCATGCTCCTTCTTATCTGCCTATATTAGCCAAAGCCATACTTTAGTGCTTAAGCCTGGTCATCCTGATGTATACATCAAGCACAAGAGTACTAGTATGGATATGTCTTCAGCACTTGCCCTGGACAAGGTGCTGTGCCCATTTCTTCACCTGGGTGACTTCAGTTAAGCTTTGCTACCACCCTCTGAAGTAAGGAGCATCTTGTCTCCTTTTTATGCATAAGGAAATTATATCTTTAATAAGGCAGAAAACCATCCCAGATGACAAGCTGACTAATGGAGGAACTAGGTTGATACTTGGTTCTGAGGATGTGCCCTTAGCTACTATGCAGTGAGGCCTCTCCGGGAGATGGTGATGGAAGGGAGGCCTGGCCTGCTGCGATTCATGGGGTCGCAAAGAGTTGGACACAACTGAGCGACTGAGCTGAACTGAACTGAAGGCCTCTCATGGCAGCTGTCTGGCAGCCTGTGAGGACTCTGCTCCACCGAGGGCCTTAGACATTTGTACATTCTTTGGTTAGAGAACAGGTCACATTTTCTGATGGCACTTAATCACCTTCTTGTGATTATTTGTGTATATGTTTGTGTTAACCTCCTTAGCCCAGGATATAGTATATATAAGAAATAAACACTAAGTATTCCTGAATGGATAAATGAATGTATAGTTGCATCTAAAGAAGATCAAGTGAAATTTCCAATTCTAATGAAAGAAGGAAAACACTTTAGCAGAGTTAGTAGAGGAACCTCACCCTGGTAGAGATGGCAGCAATTACCCTTTCCTCATATTCATAATTTCCTCTTTACAAAGTATGTTACTGTAAAATACTGATCTCCTTTCCAGTACTTTACACACAAACCTTTAACAGTAAGTTGTGGTTTTGGTCACCAAGGTTACTTTAATTAAATTCAATAATTAGCGAATACTTGTGGCAAAATTCCTCTCACGCTGTACTGCTGGCCAGTAGAGCAAACTGCTTTTACCAGGGCCTCTCTCCTGAGATATTTTCTCCTTCTTTTCTTTAAAATTTTTCTAAAATTTTCTTTATTTTCATCTTGCTTCTCCTAGACTTTCATTATGGCCCAGCTGACCCAGCTGACCCTCACCTTGTAACCTTCATGTTAAATCCTGGAAGGCACTGGAAGAGAATCAGTTTTTCACGTAGCAGCTGTTGGCAGGGGGTTTGGTAGGAACAGAGGGAGGGGAGCAGCCTTGCTGGGACAGAAAGATGCCAGGCTGGCTGACTGATCCTGGGCAGAGTTAAGCAGGATGGCAAAGACCAGCGCCAATGACATCAGTAATAACACTGTCGTGTCTCCACAAACTGCATGAGTTGTCTTAGTGAGGCAATTTTTGAAGTTTCCACAGAAATGATGCAAAATCTAACTTTTATTTTAAATATCATCAGATACTACTATTTACTGTCCAAGGGTCGATGGTTTAAGACTACTGGCCCCCTTGCAAGGGCCACTGAACACAACATTTGTGGGCCTTTTTGGTAATAAAATAAAATATTTTAAGCTGCCCCTATCCTATGAACTATGTGGCAGAAAACCAACTAGACCCCTGTGGATACGGGCAAGTGGAGCTGTTACTGTGACTGGAGACAGGGAGAAAGCCTGAGATAGACCATGCAATCATGTTACTTCACGGAAGGATGAGATGAGTTTAAGAAGATCAATATGTAGAATGACAGAACTGAAAATAGCAAGAAGTCACCTTTATTTCGAAAAGTGAATATATTCTACACACTTGAAAAGATTTTGTTTCATTGAAATATTCTTTCACAACATTAATAAATGAGCAGAATGGTTCTGAAGAGAAGCATGCTAAACAATGCATCCAGGGCACAGATCTGGATTTAAATCCCAGCTCTGCCAATTCTCAGCTCTGTGTCCTTGAGAAACCACTGAAGCTGACTGAGCCTCAGCCTCCACGCTTATACAGTGGAGATAAATAACTGCCTGCGGGCTATTGTAAAGGGTAAATGAGATATGTGATATCAAGTACTTGCTATCGTGAGCAAAGGGGCTTCCTCTGTGCCTTAGTGGTGAAGAACTCACCTGCCAATAGCTTCAGTTCCTGGGTGGAGAAGATCTACTGGAGAAGGAGATGGCAACCCTCTAAGGTATTTTTGCCTGAGAAATCTCATGTACAGAGGAGCCTGGTTGGCTAAAGTCCATGGAGTTGAAGAGTCAGACATGACTCAGTGACTAAACAACAACATCAACACAGCAAGTGATACATGGTGGTTTAGTTCAGTTCAGTCACTCAGTTGAGTCCTACTCTTTGCAACCCCATGAATCGCAGCACACCAGGCCTCCCTGTCCATCACCAACTCCCGGAGTTCACTCAAACTCATGTCCATTGAGTCAGTGATGCCATCCAACTATCTCAGCCTCTGTCATCCCCTTCTACTCCCTCCTTCAATCTTTCCCAGCATCAGGGTCTTTTCAAATGAATCAGCTCTTCCTATCAGGCAGACAAAGTATTGCAGTTTCAGCTTCAACATCACTCCTTCCAATGAACATTCAGGACTAATTTCCTTTAAGATGGACTGGTTGGATCTCCTTGCAGTCCAAGGGACTCTCAAGTCTTCTCCAACGCCACCGTTCAAAAGCATCAATTCTTTGGTGCTCAGCTTTCGTTATAGTCCAACTCTCACATCCATACATGACCACTGGAAAAACCATAGCCTTGACTAGACAGACCTTTGTTGGCAAAGTAATGTCTCTGCTTTTTAATATGATGTCTGCTGCTGCCGCTGCTGCTGCTAAGTTGCTTCAGTTGTGTCTGACTCTGTGCAACCCCATAGACGTCAGCCCACCAGGCTCCTCCGTCTCTGGTTTCTACAGGCAAGAATACTGGATTAGGTTGCCATTTCCTTCTCCATATGCTGTCTAGGTTGGTCATAACTTTTCTTCCAAGGATAAAGCGTCTTTTTATTTCACGGCTGCAGTCACCATCTGCAGTGATTTTGCTACTGCTTCTGCTGCTGCTGCTAAGTCGCTTCAGTCGTGTCTGACTCTTTCCGACCCCATAGATGGCAGCCCACCAGGCTCCCCCATCCCTGGGATTCTCTAGGCAAGAATAGCAGTGATTTTGGAGCCCCCCACAATAAAGTCTGCCACTGTTTTCACTGTTTCTCCATCAATTTTCCATGAAGTGATGGGACCGGATGCCATGATCTTACTTTTCTGAATGTTGAACTTTAAGTCAAGTTTTTCACTCTCCTCTTTCACTTTCATCAAGAGGCTTTTTAGTTCCTCTTCACTTTCTGCCATAAGGGTGGTGTCATCTGCATATCTGAGGTTATTGATATTTCTCCTGGCAATCTTGATTCCAGCCTGTGCTTCATCCAGTCCAGTGTTTCTCATGATGTACTCTGCATATGAGTTAAAAAAGCACAGTGACAATATACAGCCTTGATGTACTCCTTTATCTATTTGGAGCCAGTTTGTTGTTCCATGTTATAACTGTTGCTTCCTGATCTGAATATAATTTCTCAAGAGGCAGGTCAGGTGGTCTGGTATTCCCATCTCTTTCAGAATTTCCCATAGTTTATTGTGATCCACACAGTCAAAGGCATTGGCATAGTCAATAAAGCAGAAATAGATGTTTTTCTGGAACTCTCTTCTTTTTCAATAATCCAGAGCATGTTGGCAACTTGATGTCTGGTTCCTCTGCCTTTTTAAAACCAGCTTGAACATCTGGAAGTTAACGCTTTGTGTATTGTTGAAGCCTGGCTTGGAGAATTTTGAGCATTACTTTGCTAGTGTGTGAGATGAGTACAATGGGGCAGTAGTTTTGAGTATTCTTTGGCATTGCCTTTCTTAGGGATTGGAATGAAAATTGACCTTTTCCAGTCCTGTGGCCACTGCTGAGTTTTCCAAATTTGCTGGTATATTGAGTACATCACTTTCACAGCATCATCTCTGAGGATTTAAAATAACTCAGCTGGAATTCTATCGCCTCCATTAGCTTTCTTCATTGCAATTATCTGAATTGTGAAGATCTTTTGTACAGTTCTTCTGTGTATTCTTGCCACTTCTTCTTAATATCTTCTGCTTCTGTTAGGTCCATACCATTTCTGTCCTTTATCGAGCCCAACTTTGCATGAAATGTTCCCTTGGTATCTCTAATTTTCTTGAAGAGATCTCTAGTCTTTCCCATTCTGTTGTTTGCCTCTCTTTCTTTGCCTTGATCACTAAGGAATGCTTTCTTATGTCTTGTTGCTATTCTTTGAAACTCTCCATTCAGATGCTTATATCTTTCCTTTTCTCCTTTGCTTTTCGCTTCTCTTCTTTTCACAGCTATTTGTAAGGCCTCCTCAGACAGCCATTTTGCTTTTTGCATTTTTCTTTTCTTGGGGATGGTCTTCCTCCCTGTCTCCTGTACAATATCACAAACCTCAGTCCACAGTTCATCAGGTACTCTACCAGATCTAGTCCCTTAAATCTATTTCTCACTTCTACTGTACAATCAAAAGGGATTTGATTTAGGTCATACTGAATGGTCTAGTGGTTTTCCCTACTTTCTTCATTTAAGTCTGAATTTGGCAATAAGGAGTTCATGATCTGAGCCACAGTCAGCTCCTGGTCTTGTTTTTGTTGACTGTATAGAGCTTCTCTATCTTTGCCTACAAGAACACAATCAATCTGATTTCAGTGTTGACCATCTGGTGATGTCCACACATAGAGTCTTCTTTTGTGTTGGTGGAAGAGGGTGTTTGCTATGACCAGTGCGTTCTCTTGGAAAAACTCTATTAGTCTTTGCCCTGCTTCATTCCGTATTCCAAGGCCAAATTTGCCTGTTATTCCAGGAGTTTCTTGACTTCCTACTTTTGCATTCTAGTCCCCTATAATGAAAAAGACATCTTTGGGGGTGTTAGTTCTAAAAGGTCTTGTAGGTCTTCCTAAAGCCGTTCAACTTCAGCTTCTTCAGCGTTACTGGTTGGGGCATAGACTTGGATTACTGTGATATTGAATGGTTTGCCTTGGAAATAAACAGAGATCATTCTGTCATTTTTGAGACTACATCCAAGTACTGCGTTTCGAATTCTTTTGTTGGCTATGATGACTACTCCATTTCTTCTAAGGGATTCTTGCCCAGAGTAGTAGATATAATGGTCATCTGAGTTAAATTCACCCATTCCAGTCCATTTTAGTTCGCTGATTCCTAAAATGTTGAAGTTCACTCTTGCCATCTCCTGTTTGATCACATAGTGGTTATTTCAACATATGATAAGCAGTATATGTGCTCTTCCACCACCCAGTGTGTTGACCTGATCAATAACCTTCTTTTTCACGACCAGTGAAGTGATTAAGAGCGCGGGCAGCTGCAACAGCGCGCAGAGCATGGCCGAGAGGAGCTTCCCACGTCCGAGATCAGGGGCAGAAGCCGGGAGGACCCCATGCCCCAGGGGCGGTGGCCAGGGCGTTACCCCACATCCAAGGAGCGTTGGCTGTGTGGGCATAGGAGGGCCTAGAGGAGATACTCCACGTCCAAGGTCAGGAGTGGGGGTGGTGAGGAGATACCCCTCGTTCAAGGTAAGGAGCAGCAGCTGCCCTTTGCTGTAGCAGCCGTGAAGAGATACCCCACGTCCAGGGTAAGAGAAACCCAAGTAAGACAGTAGGTGTTGCAAGAAGGCATCAGAGGGCAGACACATTGAAACCGTGACCACAGAAAACTAGTCAGTCTAATCACACTAGGACCACAGCCTTGTCTAACTTAATGAAACTAAGCCATGCCAATGGGGCAACCCAAGATGGGTGGGTCAAGGTGGAGAGGTCTGACAGAATGTGGTCCACTGGAGAAGGGAATGGCAAACCACTTCAGTATTCTTGCCTTATGAACCCCATGAACAGTATGAAAAGGCAAAATGATAGGATACTGAAAGAGGAACTCCCAAGTCAGGAGTCCAATATGCTATTGGATATCAGTGAAGAAGTAACTCCAGAAAGAATGAAGGGATGGAGCCAAAGCAAAAACAATACCCAGTTGTGCATGTGACTGGTGATAGAAGCAAGGTCTGATGCTGTAAAGAGCAATGTTGCACAGGAATCTGGAATGTCCATGAATCAACGCAAATTGGAAGTGGTCAAACAAGAGATGGCAAGGGTGAATGTCGACATTCTAGGAATCAGAGAACTAAAATGGACTGGAATGGCTGAATTTAACTCAGATGACCATTATATCTGCTATTGCAGGCAGGAATCCCTCAGAAGAAATGGAGTAACCATCATGGTCAACAAAAGAGTCTGAAATGCAGCACTTGGATGCAATCTCAAAAACGACAGAATGATCTCTGTTTATTTCCAAGGCAAACCATTCAATATCACAGTAATCCAAGTCTATGCCCCAACCAGTAACGCTGAAGAAGCTGAAGTTGAACGGCTTTAGGAAGACCTACAAGACCTTTTAGAACTAACACCCCCAAAGATGTCTTTTTCATTATAGGGGACTAGAATGCAAAAGTAGGAAGTCAAGAAACTCCTGGAATAACAGGCAAATTTGGCCTTGGAATACGGAATGAAGCAGGGCAAAGACTAATAGAGTTTTTCCAAGAGAACGCACTGGTCATAGCAAACACCCTCTTCCACCAACACAAAAGAAGACTCTATGTGTGGACATCACCAGATGGTCAACACTGAAATCAGATTGATTGTGTTCTTGTAGGCAAAGATAGAGAAGCTCTATACAGTCAACAAAAACAAGACCAGGAGCTGACTGTGGCTCAGATCATGAACTCCTTATTGCCAAATTCAGACTTAAATGAAGAAAGTAGGGAAAACCACTAGACCATTCAGTATGACCTAAATCAAATCCCTTTTGATTGTACAGTAGAAGTGAGAAATAGATTTAAGGGACTAGATCTGGTAGAGTACCTGATGAACTGTGGACTGAGGTTTGTGATATTGTACAGGAGACAGGGAGGAAGACCATCCCCAAGAAAAGAAAAATGCAAAAAAGCAAAATGGCTGTCTGAGGAGGCCTTACAAATAGCTGTGAAAAGAAGAGAAGCGAAAAGCAAAGGAGAAAAGGAAAGATATAAGCATCTGAATGGAGAGTTTCAAAGAATAGCAACAAGACATAAGAAAGCATTCCTTAGTGATCAAGGCAAAGAAAGAGAGGCAAACAACAGAATGGGAAAGACTAGAGATCTCTTCAAGAAAATTAGAGATACCAAGGGAACATTTCATGCAAAGTTGGGCTCGATAAAGGACAGAAATGGTATGGACCTAACAGAAGCAGAAGATATTAAGAAGAAGTGGCAAGAATACACAGAAGAACTGTACAAAAAGCTTTTCATGACCAAGATAATTATGATGGTGTGATCACTCACCCAGAGCCAGACATCCTGGAACGTGAAGTCAAGTGGGTCTTAGAAAGCATCACTACGAACAAAGTTAGTGGAGGTGATGGAATTCCAGTGGAGCTATTTCAAATCCTGAAAGATGATGCTGTGAAAGTGATGCACTCAATATACCAGCAAATTTGGAAAACTCAGCAGTGGCCACAGGACTGGAGAAGGTCAGTTTTCACTCCAATCCCCAAAAAGGCAATGCCAAAGAATGCTCAAACTACCACACAGTTGTACTCATCTCATACGCTAGTAAAGTAGTGATCAAAATTCTGCAAGCCAAGCTGCAGCAATTCGTGACCCATGAACTTCCAGTTGTTCAAGCTGGTTTTAGAAAAGGCAGAGGAACCAAAGATCAAATTGCCAACATCTGCTGAATCATGGAAAAAGCAAGAGAGTTCCAGAAAAACATCTGTTTCTGCTTTATTGATTATGCCAAAGCTTTGACTGTGTGGATCACAACCAACTGTGGAAATTCTGAAAGATATAGGAATACCAGACCACCTGACCTGCCTCTTGAGAAACCTGTATGCAGGTCAGGAAGCAACAGTTAGAACTGGACATGGAACAACAGACTGGTTCCAAATAGGAAAAGGAGTACGTCAAGGCTGTATATTGTCACCCTGCTTATTTAACTTCTATGCAGAGTACATGATGAGAAACGCTGGGCTGGAAGAAGCACAAGCTGGAATCAAGAAATATCAATAACCTCAGGTATGCAGATGACATCACCCTTATGGCAGAAAGTGAAGAGGAACTAAAAAGCCTCCTGATGAAAATGAAAGAGGAGAGTGAAAAAGTTGACTTATAGCTCAACATTCAGAAAACGAAGATCATGGCATCTGGTCCCATCACTTCATGGGAAATAGATGGAGAAACAGTGGAAACAGTGAGAGACTTTATTTTGGGGGCACCAAAATCACTGCAGATGGTGATTGCAGCCATGAAATTAAAAGACGCTTACTCCTTGGAAGAAAAGTTATGACCAATCTAGACAGCATGTTGAAAAGCAGAGACATTACTTTGCCAACAAAGGTCCGTCTAATCAAGGCTATGGTTTTTCCAGTGGTCATGTATGGATATGAGAGTTAGACTGTGAAGAAAGCTGAGCGCTGAAGAATTGATGCTTTTGAACTGTGGTGTTGGAGAAGACTCCTTTAGAGTCCCTTGGACTGCAAGGAGATCCAACCAGTCTATTCTGAAGGAGATCAGCCCTGGGATTTCTTTGGAAGGAATGATACTGAAGCTGAAACTCCAGTACTTTGGGCACCTCATGCAAAGAATTGACTCATTGGAAAAGACTCTGATGCTGGGAGGGATTGGGGGCAGGAGGAGAAGGGGATGACAGAGGATGAGATGGCTGGATGGTATCAAGGACTCGATGGACATGAGTCTGAGTGAACTCTGGGAGTTGGTGATGGACAGGGAGGCCTGGCATGCTGCGATTCATGGGGTTGCAAATAGTCGGACTTAACTGAGTGACTGAACTGAACTGAAGTGAATAAGACAGATTTAGTATGTCTGATGCAAAGAGAGATGGTAAAGGAAATTAAAAGATTAGGGAGAAAGGCTTCTATGACAAAAAACATTGTTAAAGATAGCGTATTTTTTTAATAACGTGTTCATGGCAGTGCACGAGCATCTTTTGTAAGACTGGCTGCATCTGCCACTTTCAAGGAGAATTGCAGTCTAAGTACATCAGGTAAAGTGGAGACTGCCCAGACTGTAGGTACAGTATGACCTCAATACAGTTCTAACGGTTTTAATTCTGGCTGACTCAAGCCTATCCGAAGTCAGGAAAGCTAACTGTGTCCCAGAAAGCAAAAGACTGTTTGAAGCAATGGTGAATTTATATTATGCTGAAAATAAAAGGGTAGGGTAAAATGAACCCTGTGATCTAAACCAACAATCTTGAATAGCCTGCAATATAAATCAATAACCAGTTGTATAATGTGAGTATAAAGCCACTGGATAAGAGTTGGAAAACTGGTTTCGTAGCCATAGTCAAAGTGCACCAGAAATCATAGACGATTGATTTTATCTTGAAAGGCAGATTTAGTTTGGATTTGAATGTTTAAATTATATGCAATAATTTCATCCTCCACAGCTTTCTAGCTTTTGCAAATTATTCTTGGCCTTAGTAGTAGCATCCTTGATGCTGATTCTGTGCTAGTGGATGTAACTTCCATGGAAATAGAGTAGAACATAGAGGGAAAATCAGAACTGTTTAAAATTGTTCATCAAATTTGCAACCTTTTTATTTAGATAATAACTTGTAATTTATCAGGTATTTCCAGAGAACAAGCTGCTATACCCAAATAGATTCTGTAGGCAAGAACCAAGAAAACTTAAAAAAACCAAACAAACACTTTATTTCTGTGAGGCAGTCTTACATTTTCAGCTTCCTTAAGCAAAGTAAACAGAATATAGCTAAACCTTTTTTGACTTGGACATGGGTAACTCAGGGTGATCATTTAGAATATCTGGAAAGTAGAGCAGTGATGTATTAGAAAAAACATAGGATCAGGAAATCTATTTATAACTAATTCTAGTACTTGGACAAATCACTTCATCTGGGTCTCTGTTTTCTCACATTTAAAACTAGGGATGGGTTTCTAAGGTTCTTCAAGAAATGAAATCCTTTACTTCTAAAGTCAACTGTGGGCTTCTGCTCAAAAGCTTGTGCTATAGCTAAATTCATGTCCTCACCTGCCTTAACTCTTTATCCCATTCAACACAACTGATCACTGTCCTCCTCAAAACATGTCATTACTTGGGTTCCAAGACTTTGCACTCACCTTGTTTTTCCCTTCACTGGCATCCTTGTTTCTGTGTCATTTGTCCTCCCTCATTTTACTGAAGTCTAAATATTGGCATGTGCAATCTCCTCTCCATGCATACATCTTTCCTAGATTACTTCACTTAATTATATGGCCAAAGCCATAGAAAGATCCCAACTATTGCTAACTCCCAGATTTACATGTACAGTCCTCATGTTTCTCCTAGATTCCAGGCAGCCTACTTATTATCTCCATTTGAATATGTAACAGACATGTAAAAATCAATGATTTAAACAGAACTTTGATTTTCCACCACAAGCGTAATCGTTGCCAAGAATTCTAGATGTCAGTAAATGACACTTCCATTTATCCTGTTTCTCACAGGAGTCAAAGCTTTGGAGTCAGTCTTGGCTCGGCTCTTTCACTCACATTCCATGTGTTTTCCATTAGCAGATTCTTTTTGACTCTACTGTCAAAATATAACCAAAAGCTAAGCACTTCTCAACACTTTCAACTTGATACTATCAAGGTCCAAGACACCATCATGTGTTGCCTTGAGATTGTCTCCTAACTGGTCTCCATCAGCAGCAGGGTCGTCCTGGTGATATTCCTCCCCCTGCTTGCAAGCTTGTACTGGCTTCCCATTGCACAGAGAAGGGAAGCCTGAGTCCTCACTTGGCCCTGGATGGCCCACCCCTGGCCTCATCTGCCCTCACTGTTCATGCCATGCCAGGCACATCCCTTGCTGTTTCTGAAACTCAGCACACCTCAGGGTCCTTACTGTGCCTTCTTCCTGGAGTGCTTTCTTCCCAGGTCTTTGCATGGTTTGCTCTCTCACTCGTTTGAATGTCCCTTCTTCAGAGAGGTCTCCAGCTGCTCTGTCTAAAATGGCAGTTGCCCCACTTCCATGACTCTCTTCCTTATTGACTTTCTATTTCTCTAAAACATTTATTTCACCCCAATGTTATTGATCTGTTTTCTTGTTGACTGTTTCCCCGACTTGAATATCATCTTCTTGAGGGCAAGACTTTGGCCGTTCTGTTCACTGCCACATCCCTAGCAACTATAACAATGCCTGGCATTAGTAAGAGCTAACTGTTTGTCAAATGAATTGTGAAAGTATTGGACTGTTTGCATGTAACTTCCAGAATATTAGTGGGTAAAATGTTTGATGGCTCTGTAATCTCCTTACTTCTCAGGGTGTGAACTTCCATTTCCACTCTTAGCATTTTATAATCAGCTGCTCCTTATGAACTACGGTTATAACCTACAAAAGTCCAAGGTTTCCAAGGGAAGCTAGATAAGTAAACGTTAGGGCAGTGAGATTAATTTTTATGTGTGATGCTGCATTAATAGGTCTTGACTGTGGCCATGTGAAGCTAGAATGGGAGCCAGAAACTGGGAGCTGTAGTTTACTACTTACTACTTCAGTTCAGTTCAGTCGCTCAGTCGTGTCCGACTTTTTGCGACCCCATGAATCGCAGCACGCCAGGCCTCCCTGTTCATTACCATCTCTCGGAGTTTACTCAGACTCACGTCCATCGAGTCCACGATGCCATCCAGCCATCTCATCCTCGGTCGTCCCCTTCTCCAGTAAATAAGTAGTAGTTTATTTAGTAAGTAACTCATCTAGAGCCAGACATCCTGGAATGTGAAGTCAAGTGGGCCTTAGCAAGCATCACTACAAACAAAGCTAGTGGAGGTGATGGAATTCCAGTTGAGCTATTTCAAATCCTGAAAGATGATGCTGTGAAAGTGCTGCACTCAATGTGCCAGCAAATTTGGAAAACTCAGCAGTGGCCACAGGACTGGAGAAAGTCAGTTTTCATTCCAATCCCAAAGAAAGGTACTGGGGTCCAGCCCCCGTAGGATCCAGGGAAACCTGAAGGAGAAACGGTGTCGGCGATTGATTTAGAGAGAGAGAGACAAGAATGTTGTAGATAAGAAAATAGAGGAGAGAAGAAAAGAGGCTGATGTTCCTTGGTTTATACAGAAAATCAATAAAGTCTCAAGTCAAGAGGCTTGCACCATGTACGTGAGGCCACAGGTACCCTCCCGATCTCCCAAGGGAGTGAAGGCGCAGGGCACCTTCCCGTTCAGGTCTTAGAAACCCAAGCAAATAAGTAGACATGGCAGATCTCTGTACTCCAGATGGGAACTAGCCTGAAAGGGAGAGTAAGAGGAGGAAAATGATTGACACAAGGAGATCAAGCTGCTTTGATGAGCGAGATCCATAGCTTTATTTTTAAATGAGACTTATACACCTTTTGTACATAGAGGGAAATGAAAGATGCAGGGTCATACAGAGTCAGCCCAACATTCCAGCAGTTTTGCCCTTATTGAAACCATGATTTTTTTCTGCATACCTTTCCCACAAATAATGTGTACAGTATCTTCTGGCCTTGGAGGCCTGTGAACATTGTATGACCCACTTTTGATAAAGGCTGCTCAACCAAAAACTTATTTTCCCTCAAAGTGTTTTTCCTTTATATTTCTAATCTATGTCAGCCTCAGAAAGTGCCAGAGTTACGTTTTTCACAGAGCAAAGGTGCAGTGAGTTACAAGAAAGAACGGATTAGCTGAAGTCTGATATGGTTAAATTCAAGGCTACACTTGTTTTTCTTGCATTCTCACTATGTTAACTAATGCATTCCCAGGTGTACAGTGGATAAGAGATATGGGAACTTAGCAACAAGCATTGGCCCAATAATGAAATCCTACATCAGCATTAGCACTACTCTAATAACTTTTAACTCTTGCAAAGGCTCTATGTTTTAGGCTTTCCATGCATACAATTATTTATAGCCTCTCAACTGTGAGAAGCATGGAAAGCCTAAAACATAGAGCCTCTGAAAAAGTTAAAAGTCTGGATATACCTACCAAGAAAGCTAGAATGCTAACAGAGGGATTTGATTTGAAATATTGCACTCATCTCACACGCTAGTAAAGTAATGCTCAAAATTCTCCAAGCCAGGCTTCAGCAATTCGTGAACCATGAACTTCCAGAAGTTCAAGCTGGTTTTAGAAAAGGCAGAGGAACCAAAGATCAAATTGCCAACATCTGCTGAATCATGGAAAAAGCAAGAGAGTTCCAGAAAAACATCTGTTTCTGCTTTATTGATTATGCCAAAGCTTTGACTGTGTGGATCACAACCAACTGTGGAAATTCTGAAAGATATGGGAATACCAGACCACCTGACCTGCCTCTTGAGAAATCTGTATGCAGGTCAAGAAGCAACAGTTAGAACTGGACATGGGATAACAGACTGGTTCCAGATAGGAAAGGAGTATGTCAAAGCTGTATATTGTCACCCTGCTTATTTAACTTCTATGCAAAGTACATCATGAGAAACGCTGGACTGGAAGAAACACAAGCTGGAATCAAGATTGCTGGGAGAAATATCAGTAACCTCAGCTATGCGGATGACACCACCCTTATGGCAGAAAGTGAAGAGGAGCTAAAAAGCCTCTTGATGAAAGTGAAAGAGGAGAGTGAAAAAGTTGGCTTAAAGCTCAATATTCAGAAAACGAATATCATGGCATTCAGTCCCATCAATTCATGAGAAATAGATGGGGAAACAGTGGAAACAGTGAATGACTATTTTGGGGGCTCTAAAATCACTGCAGATGGTGACTGAAGCCATGAAATTAGAAGACGCTTACTCCTTGGAAGAAAAGTTATGACCAACCTAGATAGCATATTCAAAAGCAGAGAGATTACTTTGCCAACAAAAGTCCGTCTATTCAAGGCTATGGTTTTTCCTGTGGTCATGTATGAATATGAGAGTTAGACTGTGAAGAAAGCTGAGCGCTGAAGAATTGATGCTTTTGAACTGTGGTGTTGGAGAAGACTCCTTTAGAGTCCCTTGGACTGCAAGGAGATCCAACCAGTCCATTCTGAAGGAGATCAGCCCTGGGATTTCTTTGGAAGGAATGATGCTGAAGCTGAAACTCCAGTACTTTGGCCACCTCATGCGAAGAGTTGACTCATTGGAAAAGACTCTGATGCTGGGAGGGATTGGGGGCAGGAGGAGAAGGGGACGACAGAGGATGAGACGGCTGGATGGCATCACGGACTCGATGGACATGAGTCTGAGTGAACTCTGGGAGTTGGTGATGGACAGGGAGGCCTGGCGTGCTGCGATTCATGGGGTCGCAAAGAGTCGGACACGACTGAGCGACTGAACTGAACTGAACTGAGCTTACTACTCTCCTACCACCCAGCTGTGCGGTGGGGGTGAGATACATGGATTCCCATCCCCTCTCTGTCTCTAGGTCTTGAAGATATTGTCCTAGGGCTGCTGGTCAGCACAGTACCTAAATTTGTGACACCTATTTCTATCACAGCTGGGAGGATATTTTTCTTACATTTGGATTTTGGGCTAAGTGAAAGATGTTTGCTCAAAGTGATATAGCAGTTGATTGGAATTCAAGAATCTTATATTTCTTCACTAGTTTCTATAGAAGATTTCTTAGGCTTGTACTATGCCAAACAGTAAAATAGGAATTATAAACAAAGTGCCGCATGAGACAGTCCTTATCTTTGCCTGTATGGAGTAAACAGTCCAGTAGACACAACAGACCTCAAACAAGCAGCTGCACGCCAAGTGACCACTAAAAAGCTTTTGCAATTCTTCAGGTCAAGCGTGATGTCAGCCTGGACGTGTATAGAGAGAAAACTAGAGAGATGTTTTGGAGGCAACTTGGAAATTTTTTGGATATAAGTAGCAGAGATGAAGGGGAAACACGGATTGCTCCCTAAATCTGCTGACTGACTGAACGCAAGAAGTGAGGAAGAAGGAGGAAGTGTGGCTAACTCCCAATTTTCTGGCTTCAACAACTAGGGGTGGGAGTGGTGATATTGTTGCCCAGAGGGAAACTCTGGAAGAGGAGCAGATGTGGGACAAGACGGTGGGAGAAAGGGTGAGTCCAGTTCAGCCTGAGGGGCCTGCGAGACAGTGAAGATGGAGCAGATGGGGACAAGGGTCAAGACCACAGACACTGGACACAGAGGGAGGGTCCGTCAGCAGAGTCAGAAAACAGGACGCAGGACCAAGCCTTGAGGAAACTGCTATATTTAATATTTGGAGAGAAGAGAAGGTTGAGTAAAGGTATCAAGAAGGGCCAGAGAGGAAGAAACCAAGGAGAGCCGGCTAGGTCCCAGAGGTCAAAGAGAAGAGAGTGGCTGACTGTGAAGAGAGCTGCAGAGAGGCCACGTGAGGCCAGGACTTTCGATTCAGTGCTATGCACATGCCAGTGACCGCAGAGGGGGCAGTTCCAGCAGATGAGTTTGGAATTTCAAATGTGGTTATTTCGAGAGTTGAGTAACAGGAGAGAAAATAGAGTGCCTAACTTTTAAAGTATCTTGGCTCTAAAAAAATGGTAGCACTGAGGACCCAGCAGAGGCTGGTCACCATGGGTTTATAGTGTACCAGCCTGCCCGGTCATGTTACCTTCTCCTGTTTTGCTTTGCCTAACAGCAAAAGTAAGATAGAGAAAAGTATGAAGAAGAAAATACAAATCAGCCATGAATGTTGGGGTGTTTCTTTTACCGTCCATCACCCTGGGTACACTCCTGAGTTCCCACTATCAAAAATTTATCCATTAGCTGTCTCTGTGCCTTGGGGGACAGGGAAAGAAAGAAATATCTCTATCTTTCTCTTTCCTGGGAGAAAGAAAGGCTGAAACTACTGCTGCCATCTTGCAACATGATGAAGAACCAATTAAAACCTCACTAAGTGAGCAAATGTTGCTGAGGATGGAGAGAGAGAGAGAGAGTCTTCCTGGCAATGTTGTTTGATCCCTGGCCCTAGCGATGTCTGGAATGATGCCCTGCCCTTTCCAGTTCCATAAGCCAGTCAGTTTCCCTTTTCCTTGAGCTAGTTTGGACTGAGTTTTCAAAAGGGCTTTTCCCTGATACAAGATTTCAGTTTTTAAAAGGAGGCCCCTACTTCCTCAGTCCTCTCTTCTTTGGAGATCCTTTGCATGTGAGGACAAAGAATCAAAAGAGAGGCAGATCAGGGGAGTCTTTGTCAACTGGTTGACAACAATGCTTTGGAATGATATAAAGTTTTAAAAAACACAGGATTTAAATTATATAAAAATTTTAGTTACAATACCTTTTTTATAAAAGATGATACAGTAGTTGATTTGAGTTATGAAACTCGTTGATTCCCCTGCCCTCCTTTTTTGTTGTTATTTTCTAAATGTTTCTTTTTTAAACTACTTTTTAAAAATTTATTTTTATTTTTGGCTGTGCTGGGTCTTTGCTGCGGTGAGCAGGGGCTGCTCTCTTGCTTTGGGGTCCGGGCTTCTCATTGCAGTGGCTTCTCTTGTTGCAGAGCATGGACTCCAGGGCTCACGGGCCCGTGGGCGCAGGCGTCCCACAACATGTGGGATTTTCCCGGATCAGGGATCAGACCCACGTCCCCTGCATTGGCAGCTGATTCTTAACCACTGGACCACAAGAGAAGCCCCTTTATATATTTTTCTTAATGAGCATGTGTCATTTGTGTTCATCTACTTACTACTTCTAAAATGAATTTATATTTTTGTCAAAGTAATATGTACACATTTAAATGAAAACCAAACAATGCTAAAAAATTTATAATAAAAAATTGCAATCTATTAGCACACCCCTCTCCACACATCCCTGTACCTGCTTCAATTTTTCCTTGACTATATACTTCCATATTTCAAAATACTATGCACAGACAGATATTTTTCACTGTCATTTTTATAAAGTATCTTTTGACATTCTATTAAATCAAAATTATGAATTAAGCTATCTTCTATAGCATCACCTTTCAATCTCTTTCTTTCCATCCTCCTAATAGTTTTGTCATAGTTTAATTCATATCAATAATGACTGAATGCCCATTATTCACTGATAAACCAATAATGTGGCTGTGAGTATATTTCTGTTCTGAGATAATTTCTTCCTTTTTCTTGGAGTTAGTAATTATCTTGTTGTTTTTTTTTGCACTTGTTCAGTTCAGTTCAGTCGCTCAATTGTGTCCAGCTCTTTGCAACCCCATGAACTGCAGCACGCCAGGCCTCCCTGTCCATCACCAACTTCCAGAATCCACCCAAATCCATGTCCATTGCGTCGGTAATGCCATCCAGCCATCTCATCCTCTGTCATCCCCTTCTCCTCCTGACCTCAATATTTCTCAGCATCAGGGTCTTTTCAAATGACTCAACTCTTCACATCAGGTGGCCAAAGTATTGGAGTTTCAGCTTTAACATCAGTCCTTCCAATGAACACCCAGGACTGATCTCCTTTAGGATGAACTGGTTGGATCTCCTTGCAGTCCAAGGGACTTCACTTGTTGGTATCCATTTATTTCCACGTATGCGCTGCAGTTTTCTGTAAAGGATCCAATGATCAGTCAACTTTCAGCAAAAAGTTTCTCAAAAAACAGAACATCTCAGATCATCCCACCATCACTTCCACACCTCCTCTAGCCTGGAAATGATATGGCCCTTCACCCTCTTAGACAGATTCTTTCTAGGTCTGTCACATGGCTTTCATCCCCAAGGATGATGGACGACTGAGCCCCACGTCATCATCTATCTTCAGTGTGTGGAGAAGCACATCTTTCATTGGCTTCCTAAGAAAGAGAATGCTGTTCAGTTGCTGAGTCTCTGTGACTCCAGAGACTGCAACACACCAGTCTTCCCTGTCCATCACCATCTCACAGAGCTTGCTCAAACTCATGTCCGTTGACTCAGTGATACCATCCAACCATCTTATCCTCTGTCACCCCCTTCTCCTCCTGATTTCAATCTTTCCTAGCATCAGGGTTTCTTCTAATGAGTCAGTTCTTCACATTAGGTGGCCAAAGTAGGAGTTTCAGCTTCAGCATCAGTGCTTTCAATGAATATTCAGGACTGATTTCCTTTAGGATGGATTGGTTGGATCTCCTTGCAGTCGAAGGGACTCTCAAGAGTCTTCTTCAACACCACAGTTCAAAAGCATCAATTCTTTGGCACTCAGCTTTCTTTATAGTCAAATTTCATGTCCATACATGACTACTAGAGAAACTATAGCTTTGACTAGATGGACTTTTGTTGGTAAAATAATGACTCTGCTTTTTAATATGCTGTTTAGGTTGGTCATAACTTTCCTTCCAAGGAGCAAGCGTTTTTAAATTTCATGGCTGCAGTCACCATCTGCAGTGATTTTAGAGCCCCAAAATAAAGTCTGTCCTTGTTTCCCCATCTATTTGCTATGGAGTGATGGGCCCAGATGCCATGATCTTAGTTTTCTGAATGTTGAGCTTTAGGCCAACTTTTTCACTCTCTCCTTTCACTTTCATCAAGAGGCTTTTTAGTTCCTCTTCACTTTCTACCATAAGGGTGGTGTTATCTGCATATCTGAGGTTATTGATATTTCTCCCAGCAATCTTGATTCCAGCTTGTGCTTCATCCAGCCTAGTGTTTCTCATGATGTACTTTGCATATAAGTTAAATAAGCAGAGTGACAATATACAGCCTTGATGTACTCCTTTACCTATTTGGAACCAGTCTGTTGTTCCATGTCCAGTTCTAACTGTTGCTTCCTGACCTGCATACAGATTTCTCAAGAGGCAGGTCAGGGTGGTCTGGTATTCCCATCTCTTTCAGAATTTTTCAGAGTTTGTTGTGGTCCACACAGTCAAAGGTTTTGGCATACTCAATAAAGCAGCTGCTGGTGCTAAGTTACTTCAGTCGTGTCTGACTCTGTGTGACCCCATAGACGGCAGTTCCCTGGTCCCTGGGATTCTCCAGGCAAGAACACTGGAGTGGGTTGCCATTTCCTTCTCCAATGCATGAAAGTGAAAAGTGAAAGGGAAGTCGCTCAGTTGTGTCTGACTCTTCGCAACCCCATGGACTGCAGCCTACCAGGCTCCTCTGTCCATAGGATTTTCCAGGCAAGAGTACTGGAGTGGGGTGCCATCGCCTTCTCCGCAATAAAGAAGAAATAGATGTTTTTCTGGAACTCTCTGGCTTTTTCAGTGGTCCAATAGATTTTGGCAATTTGATCTCTGGTTCCTCTGCCTTTTCCAAATCCAACTTGTACATCTGGAAGTTCTTGGTTCAGGTACTGTTGAAGCCTAGCTTGAAGAATTTTGAGTGTTACCTTGCTAGCATATGATATGAGCACAATTGTGCAGTACTTTACATGCTAGTACTTTACTAGCATGTGAGATGAGTGCAATTGTGCAGTAGTTTGAGCATTCTTTGGCATTGCCTTTCTTTGGAACTGGAATGAAAACTGACCTTTTCCAGTCCTGTGGCCACTGCTGAGTTTTCCAAATTTGCTGGCGTATTGAGTGCAGCACTTTCACAGCATCATCTTCAGGATTTGAAACAGCTCCACTGGAATTCCATCTCCTCCACTAGCTTTGTTCATAGCGATGCTTCCTAAGGCCCACTTGACTTCACATTCCAGGATGTCTGGCTCTAGGTGAGTGATCACACCATCGTGGTTATCTGGGTCATGAAGATCTTTTTGTACAATTCTTCTGTGTATTCTTGCCACCTCTTCTTAAAATCTTCTGCTTCTGTTAAGTCCATACCATTCCTGTCCTTTATTGTGCCCATCTTTGGTATCTCTAATTTTCTTGAAGAGATCTCTAGTCTTTTCCATTCTGTTGTTTTCCTCTATTTCTTTGCATTGTTCACTTAAGATGTCTTTCTTTTCTATCCTTGCTATTCTTTGGAACTCTGCATTCAAATGGGTATAGCTTTCCTTTTCTCATTTGCCTTTCACTTCTCTTCTGTTCTTAGCTATTTGTAATGCCTCCTCGGACCGCCATTTTGCTCTGTTACATTTATTTTTCTTAGTTCATCTTAATCTTCTGGAAATATATGATGAAGGTACAAAATAAGCCTACTGCTCTAGACACACATGAGGCGAAGGGCTCGTCAGTGTTTCTTCAGAATCTCTGCAGCGTGTCCAAGTACAATCAGTGGAAAATAAATAGCACCCCTTGTGAGACATAGTACAAAACGCTGATTTTCCAGTAATTTGATTTGGAATGCTCAGCACCTCAGCAGGTAATGGCAACAGTGCTTTGCTATCGGGGTTTGGACTCTGTGGCGTGATGACCCGCCAATCTAATGACGCTGAGTTGTGTGTGGGCGGGTGCGGCCCTACAGCTGCAGTCACGGGACTCCCTGTCCCTCAGCATGGGCTCCAGGGACCACAGCTTTCTTTTCTGCCTCTTCCTTTTTGTTCAAGGCCCCCAAATAGGGAGAAATAGTAAAAGTAGGAATTTCAGAGGAGATGACTCTTGGCCTGTTTATAGTTGGGTTTCTTAATTGTTTTAGATTTTCTTCTTCTATTCTGCTTTTATATTAAGGTCATGGCATCCAGTCCCATCACTTCATGGGAAATAGATGGGGAACAGTGTCAGACTTTATTTTTAGGGGCTCCAAAATCACTGCAGATGGTGACTGCAGTCATGAAATTAAAAGACATTTACCTCTTTTGAAGAAAAGCTGTATGACCAATCTAGACAGCATATTAAAAAGAGACATTACTTTGCTGACAAAGTCCAGTCAAAATTTCCAGTAGTTGTGTATGAATGTGAAAGTTGAGCTATAAAGAATGCTGAGCACTGAAGAACTGATGCTTTTGAACTATGGTGTTGGAGAAGACTCTTGAGAGTCCCTTGGACTGCAAGGAGATCCAATCAGTCCATCCTAAAGGAAATCAGTCCTGAATATTCATTGGAAGGACTGATGCTGAAGCTGAAACTCCAATACTTTGGCCACCTGATGTGAAGAACTGACTGATTGGAAAACCCTGATGCTGGGAAAGATTGAAATCAGGAGAAGGGGCCGACAGAGGATGAGATGGTTGGATGGTATCACTGACTCGAAGGACATGAGTTTGAGTAAGCTCCAGGAGTTGGTGATGGACAGGGAAGCCTGGCGTGCTGCAGTCCATGGGGTTGGGAAGAGTTGGACACAACTGAGCAACTGAACTGAACTGAACTGAAGGGCTTACATTATATTATATTCTTATATTAAGGCCTTATCTGGTGTGTGTTGTGTGTCTCAACATCTTAGAATATATTTCATTATATTAATGGAATGGATATTCTGTCAAGGCACCGGAATATGGATTCAACTCATGCTTTAGTTACCTCTTTTCTGGAGAAAGAAATGCCCAAACATCAGCCATCCTCTGGAAGGGTGTGTGTGGCATTTGGAATCAAGCAGAGTGGTCTTCTTTAGAAGACGTGTAGTGTGGCTCCTGGAGTCACTGGTTGTGCTTGACCCAGTGCTACTGGGGTGCTTGAGGGTGTCTTGTGTGGGAGGAAAGAGAGCTGACCCCTGAGAGTTGCAGTCTTGGGATTCCTAGCATGGGGCCTGGCTGAGCTCCTCCACTCTTCAAGAACCAGAGAGGCCTGTGCAAGGACCTAAATAAATAGGGCATCTTGGGAGAATGGGCAGTATATACACCAGGAGCAGTTTTTAACAGCAACTTCATACGGCAGCGAAAGCAATGCCGGTGGTAGAATTAATTAGACCTCTGTCTCTTTCCTCTTGGGGTGTGACCTCCCTACCCACCTTCCATCACTGAGAATTTTCAGAAAAAATGTGGCTGGAGATGGAGTCATTTGACACAATTTTTAAACAAGCTACCCCTCCTGTATTCTTTGGGAGTGGGGGACAGTTTGGGTGGTGCCACGTAGAACGTAGAGGAAAGCTTTATTACAGAGATAAGAGACTACTTGCTATCAAGGCAGCTAGCGAAGACTCTATCCGTACTGCTTCTGGAGATTTTGTGGCAGTTCATACGAGTCATCCTTCGCTCCATTTATTCCTAATTTAATATCTATCACTTTAATCTTTGTCTTCCTGTTTCTGCCTTGTTTTCCTTTATTTTTGTATACTTAATCTTTACATTTAAACTCTTGTATTTTTTTAATTGAAGTATAGTTGATTTACAATGTTTTGTTAGTTTCAGGTATAAGACAAAGTGTTTCAGTTAAACATATCTGTGTGTGGGTGTATAAACATATAAATTTATATGTTTAATAATTTTACTAATCTATAAATTTATATTTATGAACATATAAATATATTTATATTTTCCAGTCCTGTGGAAAATATGTACACACATATATATTAATATATTCCTTTTCAGATTATTTTCCTTTATAGGTTAAAATTCTTATATTCTTAAATCTATTTTTATTTCTATCTTACTAATGATAGTTTTAAATGTTTATTCATCATTTATTTTTTTAATCCTTCTATTTTTCTAATCTTTTGTGTTAAAGTATCTTATGATTTATTTTTGTTTTAAATTTCCATTGTTTTATATTCTTAATTTTAACTGACAAGATTCTTTTCTTTGGTTAGAATTTTATCTTTTCTCTTTTTCTTTTAAATTTCTTTTTATTCTGAATTTTGAGTCAGTCACTTCTTAAATGTTGATTCCGTATTAACTTTAGATCTTTTCTCTTTTAACTTATCCTTTAAATTTTGTTTGACTTCATGGCTTATTTTTCTGGAACTTGGATCAAAGCTTGGCTACTTAGGAGCTGCCCTGCAACCACCCTTCTGAGTTCCACTTGCCCTTTCAACCCTTCCAAAAAGAGCTCTTCTGAAAACCTTACCATCGATGACTCCACCCGAGTCTCCATAGGGCTTTGCTTACTGTTTGTAGATGAGGGGGTTTAACCCACCAGCAGCTGTGTGCGTGCATGTGCTAAGTCGCTTCAGTTGTGTGCTACTCTTTGCACCCCTATGGACTGTAGCCCACCAGGCTCCTCTGTGCATGGGATTCCCCAGGCAAGAACACTGGACAAGGGTTGCCATAGCCTCCTCCAGGGGATCTTCCATGCCCAGGGATCGAACCTGTGTCTCATGTCTCCTGCATTTGCAAGTGGGTTCTTACCACTAGTGCCACCTGGGAAGCCCCAGGAGTTATAGAGACAGTTATGAGGAGGGGTTGAGAAGAGTCAGACACGACTGAGCGACTTCCCTTTCACTGTTCACTTTCATGCACTGGAGAAGGAAATGGCAACCCACTCCAGTGTTCTTGCCTGGAGAATCCCAGGGACAGCAGAGCCTGGTGGGCTGCTGTCTATGGGGTCGCACAGAATCGGACACGACTGGAGCGACTTAGCAGCAGCAGCAGCAGCAGCAGGATCAAAATATACTGGCAGCCAATAGGGTTGCTCCTTCACATCTATTAAACAAGTTAAAATTGAAGACCAGGAGGCTTAGGGTGGTCATCCCAATGAAAAGTCACAATTCCTTGTTCTATTTCCAGGCTCAAGCCAGTTTTAGATCTGAAACACACTGACTGGAGGAGTAATTCTAGAAGGAGTCCCGTGACGTTCACTGGTGTCTGCTGACAGGATGCTTCCTGTCCTGCAGAGAGATATTTGACCCTTTATTTTGTTGACTTTACATTGGGAAAAGGGAAATAACCAATTTTGAAGGGTACTGGACACAGAATCTGAGCTGACAAAATACTAGAGACCCAAAGTGTCTTCATGGATGGTTGTTAGACTGGAGCCATGGGGTCTAATAAATGGAGTCCTGGCTAAAGTCTGGTTCACATTCCCTGAGTGCACACAGCAGGCATGGTTACACTTGGTAGTTGGAATAACCCTAATATTGAGACCCTTGTCTGTGAAGTAAAGAGCATCACAGGGGAGAGACCAAACGGGAGCCTCTGAATCTGTACCTCCCTCCCCAGTTAGAGAGTAAATCAGAGCAATCCTGCACCCCAAGGAGAATGGCGGAGAGTAACGCTACTGCTAAAGACCTGAAAGATGCAGGGGTGGTGGTTCCTATCATATCTTCATTTAATTCCAGTCTGGCTCTTACAGAAGCCAGATGAACCCTAGGGAATGACTGGACTACTGCAGATTTGACCAAGTAGCACCAATGGCATTCGTGAACGATTATTTTGAAAAGGCCAGTGGCCCATTCTCACAAGGATAGGTAACCTGTCTGAAGTATGGGTTTGCCTTTGTTGCACAAAGCCTTGGCTAGAACCGTTATCAAGGGGCTGTGGGAATGCTTGATCCATAGACATAGACTCCCATACAGTGTAGCATCTAATGTGGGGACCCACTTTACAGTAACAAGATCGTGGCAGATGCCTCTGCCTATGGGATTCACTGGTTGTAGCACATATTGCAACATCCAGAGGCAGCTGACCTTATTTTAGAATATCTAATATCCTGACCTTGCATTAGGATATATAATACCCCTTATAATAGGATGCGGAAAAGGCCATCTAAGGTGTAATTCAGCTGCTGCCTTGAAGGAAACTTTGAAAGAATGGGGTCTCACCCTTCAGAGTGCAGTCTAGTTGTTAAATCAAAGACCTCTAATGTGCTGCTTCCCCAGTTGGACGGGTTCAGTATGGAAAACAACCAAACCAGGATGGCCCTACCTACTATTCCTTCCAGGATCTCATGAGGAAACTTGTATTTCTCATCTCTGCAATCTGGGTTCTATGTGTGGTTGGAAGTCCCAGTGCCCTAAGTGGGTGTGCTCTTCCTAGAGGACCCCGCAAGGGCACTGTTGAACCATTGCTATGGTGGCTACAGAGCACTTTGGACTCACTGTGCTCGGGGACTAGCCAGCAAACAGAGGTGATACCGTGCTGCCAGGGCTAGCTGACCCTGATCGGTGGAGAGAGGCGGATGCTTTTATGCAATGAGAACAGTGTCATGATCCAGTTGGGCACCTTGAGGCACTTCTTTGCCCCGCTGTAACCGTGAGTGGACATGCGTACTAACCCGAGACTGAGAAAGGAATGGCGATTGAGTGATCATCACACGATCAACCTTGGGAAAGAAGGTTTGGTTTCTACTATCAGATAAGCCGCTAGACCTGCTGAGGGTGAAGGGAATTCAGCATAAATGGTCGGGGAGCGGGGAGGGGCGGGGGGCGCTGAGTTTCAGTTGTGGCCTTGAGATCAACTGCCAGGTCAGGAACTACAGGACATCCCACTAACCTACTTGTTCTTAGTTTCCCTGCAGAAAGACAAGCCAATAGGAAATGGCAGAGGTGTGGTTCCTGGAGAGAAGCAGCACCTCTGTGCAAAGGATGTCCCAGGCAAGAATACTGGAGTGGGCTGCCATTTCCTTCTACAGGGTATCTTCCTAGACCAGGGATCGAACCTGTGTCTCCTGTACTGGCGGACAGTCTCTTTACCACTGAGTCCACAAAACCATTTCCTCTTGTCCTTTCAGCACAGGACTCCCTTGGGTCAACTGCCGCATACTTAGCTGCGCGTGCATAGGCTAAAATGCCATGGAGAAAACAAAACAAAACAAAAAACAGGAAGCTGTAAGAAGATTAATGCCAGAGTTTATAAAACTCTGGAGGATATTCAGGTTCCAGCCAGTCAGAGTGAAGAGTCCTTGCTGAACTTCGAGGCACTTAATCAGAAACCCCAGAAAGGAAATCCCTTGGCTTTAGGGCTGACTAACCTTAGAAGAAAAGGCTATTTGAGACCTGGCCCACCTAAGCCTAAAAACAAGTCTCAGATGTTCCAGCTGACTTGACAAGTAAGTTATCTGTCTATCAGAACAAAGTCACAGCTCTGTGTTAAGTCTGCATCCTTCAGGAGCAGACACCAAATGCCAAGATGAGATGAAATGTGCCAGGGTTTTACTAGGGGAAATGCCTGTGGGGAAGAAAATAGGAGGGGAGTTGGGAGGAAAATGGGAGAGTCATCAGACCTCAACGTAAATTTGACCTTGAGTGAAGGAGAGAGGGAAAGAAATTTGGGAACAGGTTTCCTGGACTGCGCTGTGGCTGGCAGAAGTGTTGATAAGGCTGTTGGGAGTCCCAGAGCCACCCTGTAAGCCCAGGCCCCAGTTGCTTTGCTTAAAAGCTGTCACCAAGGGAGGCCGTGCCTCCTGCTGCAGGCTCTCCTCACTGGGTCAGATAGACACAGAGCTCTGACCTCAGCCTGTGGGCCCTGGGACACCACCTAAGGACTGAACAAGGACGATGACTGGTGGGATGCTCCCAGGATGTGGGAGTTAAAAAATAAATTCCTGATCTTACTTGATACTGTCAGTCCATGGGAAAGCTTCTCAGTGAGGTAGAAGTAGAGACAGGAAAGGAAGTGGAATTTTCCAGCTCCTACCTGCTGTTCAGCTCTGAACCTGAACTTCAGAACTTCCCCCGTCTTCCTTTTGCGTGGTGATTTATGCAGAGGCTGAGCTTCACTGGATACCTACCAGTGAGAGGCCTGTGGCCTCCGAGCAGGCTGAGCGAGATGCCAGTTGCAGGGCGGGGCTCAGGAAGCCCCCCACCTCCTCAAGGCGCAGGAAACGGAGCTGTACTTTTAGAGGGATCCCTGGGAAACTGAAGGTGCTCTTGGCAGGTCTGAGGTCCATTTTCAGGTGGGCTTCATCAGCCCAGAAACGGTGTGACAAATAATAACTACCTGAGAGAACCTTCTGTGCATCCTTAAGTATTAACGTTTGGCAATACACAGCACTCTCCCTGAGGTTTAGCTTTGTGGTACCTTCCTTCTTATTTCATTTAATTTTGAGGCAAGAATGACTATACTAAACTTCTTTTTTCAAGAATGGAAAAGACTACCAATTGTCTTCCAACGTCCATTCTTTCTTCCCTTTAGTACTAGAAATCACCACATAGCATATTAGAAACAAATCTAGTTTTCCTTAGAGCCAGATGTGGCCACATGACTTCCTTACCATTGGAATATGGACAAAAATACAGAGGCAACGCGTCTGTATCATTTCCTAGGTAGAAACACTTGCCCTCCACTTTCTGCCTTTCCCTTGCTCAGGGCCAGGCTGCAGCTGTGGAGCTGGGGAGGCCGTGAGAGCAAGTGGACAAAGGCCACCCCCCTCGGGGGACGGAGGACGCCGTGGGAGAGAACCACCTGCCCACCTAGGGTCCTAAGGGTCCCAGCCTTCCCACTGGCTGTCATGTGAAGAAATAAATCTCTGCCTTGCTGAGCCACTGTGTTTTTGAATTCCCTTGTTAGCAGTTTAGCCTGAATCTTAAGTGATGATACATCAGGGTTTTTCCAGAAGTCACACGTGACAATGGGCTGTTCTGTGCAAACTTGTCTGAGAAACTCCCTGTAAGCCCTAGCTTCCCATCTAAATGAACAGGTGACCAAACAAAATATTTTATCAAAAAGGTGGTTTTGTATTAGCTTTATGTGCTTAAATGGATAGCTGAAAACAAAAAGGAACATTTATTTTAATGTGTGTTTTTTGGTATTATTTCTAGGACAGTTTTCTTATTCATCTGGTTTTTCATTCATGAGTTTTTTTCCTCTCCTTTGAAAAAAATCACTATTTTCCATATATATGGTCCACACACTACGTTGTGTACAAGAGACTACAGAGAAGAAAACACACATCTTTATCCTCCTCTTCTTAGTTGTTCTCAGCTATTCTACGTGGATTGTCAAAGTCAGAAAATGTGTGTTTACTATTAGTTTTTAATATAAATTTATTTATTTTAATTGGAGGCTAATTACTTTACAATATTGTATTGGTTTTGCCACACATCAACATGAATCTGCCACGGGTGTACACGTGTTCCCCATCCCCCTTTCCACCTCCCCTCCCCATGGGCAAGAGCGTTGGTTTACATACAGTAGATTTCCATTTTAAACACATTAGCTTAGTGAAAGTGACTAAAATATAATATCTGATATGACAGAGTAGAAGAAATAAGATGCTTTGGAACTGATAATTTGAATTCCATTGTTCATTCCACAAACAATTATTGACTATATTGTGCTGTGAGGGTACTGGACTCAATGTTTCTTTAACACTCGGGCCACAGTTTCTATGAGAAAGACCTTTAATATATAGAAGGGAAGAGAGCTCTTTGCACTTGTCTTATATAAAGCTATGAATAATGGAGTTAAGGCTTCTTTAAACCAGCCTCTCAGGAAAGCTTTAAAAAGGTTAAATAGAGCACCACCAAAAACTGGGGTAACCACTACTGATGGCATTTAGAGGAGTTTCTGGCGACTAGCTCCATGCTGCCAGAAACAGGGCAACTCTGGCTGCCTGGAAATACACCAGAAGCCCTCTGCTCTGCCCAGAGATCCGTGCGCAAACAGGACAAATGAGACTCTTACCTGACAACATATATATATATATATATATATGTGGCCCTCAAAATGCATCAAAGACATAAAAGAAGAAGAAAAATGAAACTCGTTCATTTCATAAAAATATGAAACTCATTCAAGAAAACCTTGGAGAAAGTCTTTATGACATTGGATTTAACGAGTTGAGGAAGGTATGCAGGGAATGAGTGACATGTTGCATCTGAGGTGGTATTATTGCCACAGATAAAGCTTTTCAAGTGGCACTAGAGACAAGCAGCGGCAAAGCCTTTGGACATTAGAGTTTCCTGAGCTGATACGCAGCAACGGGAGGAGACAGCGGGGCTACTGGTAGGGGAGGCAGAGAGTGGACTTCAGCCCCGTGGGTCCCTGCGTTACAGCCGCTCTCATCATCCGTGGGTGTGTAGGACTCTCGGGCAAATGACTTCCTGGGTACTCAGCTCGCAGCTTGTCCAAGTCCCAAGAGTGGATCAATTTTTCCTTTTGTGCATCTTTATCGTGAGGAGGAAATACCTGATAGGTTCTCCAAGAACTCAAGAGAAAAACGACTTAAGATAAAAATAAAGAGAAAGAGCATAACAGTTAAAGAAGAAAAAAATGACAGAGATTCAGTGTAAGAATTATGGATGTATCTGATGAAGGAGAAAAAAAATGAAACAGAAGAAGCAATAATTAAAAACAGAAGTCTATGAAACGTTATTAAAGTAAAAAAAAACTGACTACAAATCTCAAAAGAGGTGACGTTTAACATTCTAAAGTTATAGCAATCCAATTTGAATTTATACCAACTTAATTTCAAAAGCATACAAAGACTCTCTTCCTATACAGCTTGACCCTCTTCCCCTACCTTTGTTATTGAGGTCACATCTCTATATACTGTGTGGCCGTAATCACATAGGAAGTAACAAGTGGAAGTACGAGCCAAAATTACAATAATATCAGCTTTTGTATTTGCCCATGTGTTCACTTTTGAGAGATCTTGATTTCTTCAAATGGCTTTGAGTTACTGCCTGCTGTTCTTTCATCTTACCTTGGGCTCCTGTTAGCATTTCTTACAGGCACATATAATGGTAGCATACTCCTTCCGCTTCTGTTTATCTGGGAATGTTTAATTTCTTCTTCAGTTTTGATGGATAGTTTTTGTTGATATAGACAGTTTCTGTGGTCTATATCAAAAGTCTTTATTGACATAGATTTTGTTGTCTACAGCAACAGTTTTTGTTGTCTATCGTACCACAAAAACTCCCCCTCTCCCCCAGTACTTTGACTATGTCAACCACTTGCTTTCTAGTCTCCAAGATTTCTGATGAGAAGTCAGGTGAGAGTCCTATTGGAAATCCTTTGTATGTGACGAAGCACTTCTTTCTTGTAGTTTGCAAGATTCTCTCTTTGTCCTTGGCTGTTGACAGTTTGATTATAATACATGTTAATGTGAATTTCTTTGACTTTATCCTATTTGGACTCTGTTGAGCATGTTAAATTTATAGAGATATATCTTGTAAAATTTTGGGGCAGTTTTTATATATTATATCTTCAAGTAATCTCTTTGTTCCTTTCTCCCTCTTTTCTTTTTGGTACTTTCACAGTCTGTATGCTGGCCTCCTTGATGGTATCCTGAAGAGCCTAAGCTACTCCATCTTGTAAAAGAACTCCATTTTGTAAAGGTTCTGGGCTAACAGACTTAGACTTTGGATATTACCTAACCTTGCCCCACTGTTCACAAGCCAATCGGCCCTTAGTTAAACCTCCTGACTTTACACTCAGGAACTTGTGATTTACCTTGGAAGTCAAAACCAATCAGGAATCCACACACAACCCTATAGAAGAATGCAACCAATCAGTTGTCCTTCAGCCTGAACATCCCCCTTTTTACCCTTTTACCTGGATATTCCCTATATAAGCAGTGTAGCCCAAAACTCGGGGCTCCTCCCTATAGCCGCTGCGTCGGTATCGGTGGGAACCCCAGCTCGAGCTTGGTAATAAAAACTCTCTTGCTTTTGCATCGGATATCGGCTCCCTGGTGGCCATTGGGAGATTTCACAACTTGGGCATAACATTTGGGGGCTCGTCCGGGATCTCCCATCGGCCCCTGGGAAGACCGATCTGGAGAGTTATCTGTAACAGGTAAGTTTTTTCTACTTTCCTGTTTGTCTCTGATAAGGCCTATTTTCTGAGACCGGTATATGACTCAGGCGGACACGCCAATGGGTCACCGCTGGGGGTCGTTGGGAGACGTCCCTGACCCTCTCGAAGGGGACGGAGTGCCCCTGTTCTCTGTTGACAATAGTGGGTCACTCCCACTGACTGGCCGGAGGCTGTTGTCCTACTTTCAGTTTTGCCTCTGGACTCCTGGAAAGTTTGTTTCTTCTGTCTCTCTGTCTGTGTGGCTGACTGTGTTGTTTGTGTTAATTTACCAACGCCTGATTGATCCAGGAATGATGGGGCAACGTCAGTCTAGCCCTACTCCTCTATCTCTGATGACAGCATTTTAAAGATGTCAAGAAGTGTGCCCGTGACCTCAGTGTTGAAATTAAGAAAGATAAACTGATTACTTTTTGCAGTGCAGAATGGCCGTCGTTCCATGTGGGCTGGCCTTCAGAAGGCACGTTTGACTTGGAAACTGCGCACCGAGTCTGAGATATCATCCTCCGACCACAGGCTGGACACCCAGACCAAGTCCCCTATATCATAGTGTGGGAAAATATCATAGTACAACCCCCTCCTTGGGTAACATCTTTTCTGCCTCAATAGGAACTTTCTACCACTCAGGTGTTGGTGACACGAGTGGGAGAGAATTTGAAGAAGCCCAGGAAAACTGAACTCACGGCGCCGTTATACCCCATCTTGCAGGGAGGCACAGAAGAACTTCCCTTTCCTCCTCCTTACCAACTCCCGGAATCACCACCGGCCCCTGTTATCCCGTCACCCAGGGGCAAAATACAGGGGGTGGGGGACCCGCACAAAATACTCGCCACAGGCAAGCCATACCCCAGGAGGGACCGGCAGACTCGACAATTGATGAGGAAAGCAACCTCATCAATATTGGCCCTTTTCTACTAGTGACCTATATAACTGGAGATCCCAGAATGCTAAGTTTTCAGATAACCCTAGAGATCTAACTAACCTTCTGGAGACTGTACTTTTTACTCATCAGCCCACCTGGGACAACTGCCAACAATTGCTCCAGATTCTTTTCACCACAGGAGGAGAGAGAGAATACAGAATGAGGCCCGGAAAAGGGTCCCAGGGACAAATGGGGAACCCACCACTAATATAGATGAAATTAACCTCACTTTTCCTTTATCATGACCTGATTGGGACTACAACACAGCACGAGGTAAGGAGAGGCTCCAGGTCTACCGCCAGACTCTCTTGGGGGTGCTTAAGGCTGCTGCAAGGAAACCTACCAACTTAGTTAGGGTGGGAGATGTTCAGCAGGGCCCCAGAGAAAGTCCAGCAGCCTTCCTGGAAAGACTGATGGAAGCCTTTAGACAATACACCCCCATGGACCCAGAAGTGGAAGGCACCCAGGCTGCTTTAATAATGCACTTTGTCAACCAGGCGGCTCCCAACATTAGAAAGAAGCTCCAAAACTTAGAACGCCTGGGCGAAAAGAGTATCCAGGATCTAATAGCAGTGGCAAAAAGAGTCTACAACACTCGCGAAACACTTGAAGTAACGCAAGCCAAAGCGGCAGACCGCCAAACATGCAATATGGCATGCATCCTGCTGGCTGCAACAGTCCCTGACTCAGAAAAAGGAAACGGCAGCTGCGTCGGCTGGCCACTGAAGGTAAGAGCCGCCCCCGTACGTGACCAGCATTGGGGAAAAACCAATGTGCCTATTGTAAAGAAGAGGGACACTGGGCTAAAAATTGTTCCAAAAAGACAAAGAAGGGGCCACAAAGACCCCCATCCTGGCCATCGATGAGCTGAGCGATTGGGGGACGGGGCTCGGTGCCCATCTCGAACCCAGGGTAACCCTAAGAGTGGAGGGGACCCCACTTGACTTCCTTGTTGATACAGGGGCTCAATATTCAGTTTTGTTGGAGCCCCAGGGAAAACTGGCTGGAAAGACTTCTTGGGTACGGGGGGAGGGGGGGAAGGGCGGGCGGGCACTGGAATGAAACAATACCAATGGACTACCCAAAGATCTGTGGACCTGAGTACAGGCCAGGTATCCCACTCTTTCATGGTCATTCCGGAATGCCCCTCCCCGCTGTTGGGAAGAGACCTGTTAACCAAAATGGGGGCCCAGATTCATTTCCTCCCGGGAGAAACTAAAATACTTGATCTGGCGGGCAGGCCAATACAAGTATTAACTATTCAATTAGAAGATGAATATCGGCTGCACCAGAAACCTGCATTGCCCCCGGTGGACATTCAAAAATGGCTAGATGAATTCCCTGAAGCATGGGCCGTAACGGGGAACCGGCTTCACCAGACACCGCCCTTCTGTGTACATAGAACTTAAGCCAGGGGCTGAACTGGTCCAGGTCAGACAATACTCCATGACCCTAGAGGCCCCCGTATTCGCAGGCTCCTAGCTCAGAAAATCTTAAGACCTTGCCAGTCGGCTTGAACACCCCCCTGCTCCCTGTCAAAAAGCCAAATTTTTGTGACTACCAGCCAGTGCAGGATCTACGAAAGGTTAACCGCCGGGTGTTAGATATTCACCCCACTGTGCCAAACCCTTACAACCTCCTGAGCTCCATCCCACCAGACCATCACTGGTACACAGTCTTGGATTTGAAGGACGCCTTCTTCAGCCTTCCCCTGGCACCCAAGAGCTAGGATCTTTTTGCTTTTGAATGGTCAGACTCGGAAGAAGGAATCAACGCCCAGCTGACCTGGACCCGGCTGCCACAGGGCTTCAAAATTCCCCCACCATCTTCGATGAGGCCCTCCATGAAGATCTGGGTGAGTTCAGACAACAACACCCCCAACTCACCTTGTTACAATATGTAGATGACCTCTTAATTGCAGCAAAAGATCAACAGACTTGCCTTATGGGCACCCGAGAACTATTGCAGACCCTTGGAAAATTACAGTATCGAGCCTCAGCCAAAAACGCTCAGATATGCCAGCCAGAGGTCACCTACCTAGGATACGTATTGAGAGAAGGGCAGAGATGGTTGTCAGAGGCACGAAAGGAGACGGTACTTAAAATCCCTACCGCAGACTCACCTCAGAGAGTAAGAGAATTTCTGGGGTCCGCTGGGTTCTGCCGTCTCTGGATCCCAAATTACGCAGAACTGGCTAAACCCTTATGTGAAGCCACAAAATGTACCACAGCTTTCAATTGGACCGAGCGGATGGAGACCACTTTCAAGACTATTAAAACAGCTTTGCTGTCAGCACCCACCTTAGGGTTGCCTGACATCACAAAACCCTTTCTCCTGTACGTCGATGAAAAACAAGGAGTGGCAAAGAGGGTACTGGTGCAACCCTTGGGACCTTGGAAGCGGCCAGTGGCTTACTTGTCTAAACGCCTAGACCCCATGGCGTCAGGCTGGCCCCCACGCCTCCGCATCATTGCAGCAGTGGCCCTAATGGTCAAGGATGCAGATAAACTGACAATGGGGCAAGAGTTGCATATCACCGCCCCCATGCCACTGAAAGCATACTAAACAACCCCCAGATAGGTGGATCAGCAACGCTCGGCTGACCCACTACCAGGGATTACTGCTAAACCCCTCCAGAATTATTTTTCTGCAGCCTACTGCTCTCAATCCGGCTACACTGCTTCCTAATCCAGATTTGGAAACCCCAATCCATGACTGCAGTGACATATTAGCCCAGGTACATGGGACGCGAGAGGACTTGCAAGACCCCCTCTAGCGGATGCTGAAGTTACCTGGTATACAGATGGAAGCAGTTTCGACCGACCGAGGTAGATTCAGGTATGCAGGAGCAGCAGTAACCGCAGAAACCCAAATCGTGTGGGCGGGAGCGCTGCCTCCGGGCCCTTCGGCTCAGAGGGCTGAACTAATCGCCCTAACAAAAGCCTTCAGCTGGGAAAGGACGAAAACGCAACAGCATTACCAACAGCTGATACGCCTTTGCTACAGCCCCTATACACGGAGCCATCTACAGAGAGACAGGCTTCCTCAGGGCAGAAGGAAAAACGATCTAAAATAAAGAAGAAATAAAAGCCCTACTTGCAGCATTATGGCTGCCTAAAAAAATTAGCCATAATACACTGCTCGGGACACCAGAAGTCAAACACTCTGACCTCAAAGGGAAACAATTTGGTGGACAGAGCAGCCCAAGAGGTAGCCCAGGGCACCGTGATAGAGGCCACCCTTCAATTGCCCAACCCTGGGAGCCCCATACTGCCAGCTCTACCCAAATACTCACCAAAAGACTTGGACTGGATAAAAGGTTTGTCTATGACCCAACGACTGGCTGGGTGGTGGAGGGCAGCGGACAGCTCCCTAATCCTCCCAGAAGAATTAGGAAAGCAGGTGTTGCTAAAGATACACCACTCACCTGGGAACCTGCAAGATGCAGGACCTGATTAGATATGCCAAGATTACCATGAAGAACGTCAGGTCAACGATAGAAGATACAGTATTAAACTGTAAGGCCTGCCTGCCAGCTCACTAACGCTGTCCCTTATCCGACCAGCCAAGGATCTAGAGAATGCGGGAGCCGGCCAGGAGTCTACTGGGAGGTGGACTTCACTGAGGTAAAACCAGGTAAATACGGATATAAATATCTGCTGGTGTTCATAGATACCTTTTCAGGGTGGGTAGAAGCTTTCTCCACCAAGAGAGAGACAGAACAGGTGGTGGCCAAAAAGCTGATTGAAGATATCTTGCCATGGTTCGGGTTTCCTGCACAGGTGGAGTCAGACAATGGGCCAGCCTTCGTATCACAGGTAAGCCAGGGAGTAGCCCGGGCCTTGGGGGGCTAAATGGAAGCTGCATTGCGCTTACAGACCTCACAGCTCAGGACAAGTAGAAAGGATGAATAGAACACTCAAAGAAACATTAACAAAACTAGTTGCTGAGACTGGCGGGGACTGGGTGGCTCTCCTCCCCTTTGCCCTATACTGGGTACGAAACTCCCCTACCAACTGGGACTTACCCCCTTCGAGATTATGTATGGAATACCTCCCCCAATAATTCCTAATCTAAAAATAGAGTACTAAAAGAGATAGATGATCAAAGATTACTTTTTTGTCTCCTGTCCTTGCAATACTCCCACGGGGGCACATGGAAGAGGCTCAAGGCATTATATGAATCAGGCCCTCCACCTGAACCCCATCGCTATCGGCCAGGAGATTGGGTGTACGTGCACCGGCATTGTCAAGAGACCCTAGAGCCCAGGTGGAAGGGGCCTTTCCTAGTCGTCTTGACAACACCTACTGCTCTCAAGGTTGATGGCATATCCACTTGGGTTCATTACACTCACATACGGCCTGCAGACCTATTTGCTTTAAGAGAAGAGTTCCTTCCCCAGTGGAAGCCCAAGCTGGACAAGACAAATCCCCTCAAGCTCAAGCTATGAAGGCAATAAAAATACTGCATATACTGTTGTCCCTATGGCCTAGGGCTGGCGGTAACCCTTATCAACCCATGAACCTGACTTGGATGATTATAAGTGATACCTGCTAACCCTTATCAACCCATGAACCTGACTTGGATGATTATAAGTGATACTACAGGAGAGGTAATTAACTCCACTTTAGCCATTCATCCCCAAAACGCCTGGTGGCCTGACTTGGATTTGACCTCTGTCTTCTAGCCAAGGGATCTTGGTAAGAAGACAGAGGAGAAGAAGACATAAGATCGCTTAATAACCCTGGGTGTAGCAATCCCTGCCAAAGGGCAGCTTTGCAGGACACTGCCTTCTATGTATGCCCCGGGGGAGATGAAACCGGGTAACTGTTGATAACTGTGCGGGGGCTGACAAATTTTACTGCGCCGCGACTCAACCGGGACTGTCGACTGGAAACCTCCTACCCGAGGAGACTTGATTACTTTGAGTCATGGCCCAGGGCCCACCACCAGACAAGACATACTCTGTAAAAATAACGTTAATGACTCTAACCCAGTAAAGCTCAAATTCTCAACTGAAGGGAAAAAGTTCCCCAGTTGGGAGGCGGGACAATCTTGGGGCCTCTGGCTATATCAATCTGGGTATGATTCTCTATTAGACTGAAAGTACGACCCATCCAGACAGGCCCAAGCCAAGGCATAGGGCCTAATCCTGTCTTAGTGCCCCGAGAACCTACCCGAGCGCCTCCTGAGCCCAGCCTTACCAATGTAAACAACTCTCCTCAGATCAGCTTTAGAGCCCGATGGTAAAGACGACCAAGACCCGTTATTTGACATGATAGTATCTATCAGGTCCTAAACTCCACCCGTCCAGACCAGACTGATGTTTGCTGGTTATGTTATGACATCAAACCCCCTTATTATGAAGGCATAGCTGTCCCTGGAAATTACATCCAAACAAAAGACCACAGGGCCTGCTGCTGGCAGCAAAGAAGGGACGCAAGACTAACCCTTCTAAGGGTGTCAGGACAGGGCCTCTGTATAGGAGATGTTCCCCAAGCCTACCGGCACTTCTGCAATACCACAGACTCCATAAAAACAACTGAGTACCTAATACCTCCCCAAGAAAATTGCTGGGCATGCCTGCTCCACAAGCCCGGCACCTTGTGTACATGGGCAAGTGTTAAAGGACTCAAAAGACTTCTGTGTGTTAGTACTACTAGTACCCCGATTGTTCTATCACTCTAATGATGAATTCCTTCAACGACTGGGAGACTCTCACCAAGTCAAAAGAGAACCAGTTACGACTTTAACCCTCACAGTCTTGTTGGGGTTGGGAGCAGCCGGGGCAGGAACCGGAATATCTTCTTTACTGCTACAAAATCAACACTATTCCAACCTAAGGGCAGCTATTGATCTTGATATGGAGCGACTAGAGAGCTCAATTAGTCACCTCCAGGAATCATTAAGTTCCCTGGCAGAAGTAGTACTGCAGAATAGAAGAGGGCTTGACTTGGTTTTTCTCCAACAAGGAGGTCTATGTGCCGCACTAGGAAAAGAGCGCTGGCTTCTACGTAGACCACTCAGGGGTAATCAGGGAATCTCTGGGGCTGATTCAGAGGGGCTGAATCAGAGAAAAGAGAAAGGGAACAATCTCAGAATTGGTTTGAATCCTGGTTCAGTTCATCTCCCTCACCCTCATACCTTCTCTGGCTGGGCCCCTGATCATTTTACTCTTGCTATTCACCTTCGGACCCTGTTTACTAAATAAGTTGATAAATTTTATCAAAGGCCGCCTCAACATGGTGCAGATTATGGTGCTTAGGTCCCAATATGCAGCCCTAACAAACCCACCCCTGGTAAAAGACAATATAAAGCTATCTACAGACCATGGTTGGGTCTGTCTTGGGTCCTTGAGAAGGGGGAATGAAGAGCCTAAGCTACTCTATCTTGTAAAAGAACTCCATTTTGTAAAGGTTCCGGGCTAACAGACTTAGACTTTGGATATTACCTAACCTTGCTCCACTGTTCACGAGCCATTCGGCCCTTAAATTAAACCTCCTGACTTTACGTTCAGGAACTTGTGATTTACCTTGGAAGTAAAAACCAATCAGGAATCCACACACAACCCTATAGAAGAATGCAACCAATCAGTTGTCCTTCAGCCTGAACACCCCCTTTTTACCCTTTTACCTGGATATTCCCTATATAAGCAGTGTAGCCCAAAACTCGGGGCTCCTCCCTATAGCCGCTGCACCGCTATTGGTGGGAGCCCCAGCTCGAGCTTGGTAATAAACTCTCTTGCTTTTGCATCGGATATCGGCTCCCTGGTGGTCATTGGGAGATTTCGAGACTTGGGCATATCAATCCCACAGGGCTCTTAGGCCCTGTTTGTTTTTCTTCTTTTTTATTCAGACTGGATAATCTAATTTGACCTATCTTTAGTTTCATTGATTCTTTCTCCTTCCTGGTTAAAAATTGCTCTTGAACTCCTCCAGTGAAGTTTTTATTCTGATTATTGTACGTCTAACTTTAAAGTTTCTATTTGGTGTTTTTTAAGAATTTCTATCTCATTTTTGACATTCTCTATCTGATAAGATATCATTTCCATATTTTCCTCTAGTTTTTCAAGCATGGTTTCCTTTGGTTCTTTTAACATCTTTAAAATAGCTAATTTAAAGTATTTGTCTCTTAAGGCCAAAGTTTAAAAGTCCTTAAGAACATTTTCTACTAACCATTTTCACCCCTGTGTATGGGCATATTTTCTTGTTTCTTTGGATTTCTCATAACTTTTTGTTGGAAATATATTTTAAATAATGTGAAAGCTCTGAAAAAATATTTTCTTGCTTCTTCAGGGTTTGCTGTTGTTGTCATTTGTTTGCTTAAAGACTTTTCTAAACTAATTCAGTAAAGTCTGTATTCTTTGTTAAAGTAGCCACTGACATCTATGTTCAGTAAGCTTTTTGGTCAGCTGATAGCTCGACAGAGGTTTCCTTGAAAAGCTAGACTCGGTGCATTCCCCAGTTTTTGCCAAGGGGTTCTCTGTGTGTCGAGGCATCCCTTTAACACTCAGGCCCAGAGCAGGCAGTTCTGCCACAGCCGTCACATCTGCCGAGCGCAGCGCCGTCAGATTAGCCAGATGGGAGTGTTCGGGGCCTTTTCATTTCCTGTCTGAGCACGGTCATGTGCACAGCTGAATAGGCACATGTGCCCTTTAGATTTTCAGGAATATGCTGGAGCTTTCAGAGAGCCCCTATAGGTACCTAATTCCTGAATTTTCCTTTTAGGTTTTCTATTGGCTTAATGTTTGCCTCAATCGTTTGCCCACCCAGGCAGTTGCAATGTTAAACAATCGCCTATTTTTATTGTCAACCACTGCCCCTGGGGAAAGGCTGTTTGCATTGAATCGGCCGGAGTCAGGTCAATAAAGACAGCCATGAAGTGACTCACCAGATAATTCAAATAAATGACAATTCTCTCAGAATGAGGCTTTAAAGGAATTTAACTCTGATGGCTGCCAGACTACTGGTTTTCACCACGGTACAGGTTGTTGATTTTTAAGTCGACTGCAGAATTGAGGAGAGGAAAATGAGAATAAAGCAAGTTAAAATGCCATAAAGCTCACTGATTTTTTTTTTTTTTTAACTGAAATTCAGCCGTTTTTCTTGAACAAACCCTCCCTTAATGGTTGCAAGCTTTTGGCTGTTTTCTTGAGTTCTGAAATAGTTAATTCTGACCATGTTTCCAGTGTTCACATTGGTTTCTTGGAGGAGACTTTCAGTGATCCTGGCCCTGCCTTCTTTCTGGATATCTGATTTTTGACTCTTGATCAATTTATGATGTGTCGATTAAGGTCTAAAATTTTCCCCGGGAGACCCTTCGGTCAGTTTCTTTATGGATAGTTTACAACCGGATTTATGGTCTGACTAACCTAGCTTGATTATTTCAAGAGCCTCCCAAAGAGTTTCTCCTTTGAGCCCTCTGTAAACAAGATTCCTTTCACAGACCTTAGTGGCTCTAGTTGGTGACATGGCATGGCCTACTTACGCAAATAAGGGCCCTGGAGGAGCTTGCATATGGGAGGTCTATCAGACTTCCAATGCTCGCCTGTCTTCTCTTTCTCTTCCTGCACCATATTATTTTTCATTTAAATAAAAGCTTAAATGAAAGTCCTCTGTGAAAGCCGGTGAATCCTTTCAAATGACCAAACTGGGAGATATTGGCAATGGTATGTACATACAGTATAATAGCATGCAGCTATAGAAAGGAACATGAAAGATATCTGTGGACTGATATGAAAAGACATCAAGGATACATTGTTAAATGAAAATGCAAGGTGCAGAACTGTATATTTGGTATACTATCTTTTTATGTAGTAAGGAGGAGACATACAAGGGTATACAACTGTATTTGCTTGATTTGCATAAGGAAATAATGAAAGAATACCAAAAACCTATTTAAATGATTAACTATGGAAGTAATGGAAGCAAGATACAAATTTTCGTATTATTTTGATTTTGAAACTTATGAATATTCCCATCCAAAAATTAAAACTTCAAAGTAAATAAAGAAAAAGGAAAATAAAAACTAGGTCAGGAATGATGCTGCAGCTGAAACTCCAGTACTTTGGCCGCCTCATGCGAAGAGTTGACTCACTGGAAAAGACTCTGATGCTGGGAGGGATTGGGGGCAGGAGGAAAAGGGGACAACAGATGATGAGATGGCTGGATGGCATCACTGACTCAATGGCCGTGAGTTTGAGTGAACTCTGGGAGTTGGTGATGGACAGGAAGGCCTGGTGTGCTGTGATTCATGGGGTCGCAAAGAGTGGGACTCGACTGAGCAACTGAACTGAACTGAACATGTGACCCAAGGGGGATAATAAAGTATTACAGAGGCCTATAATAAATACCAAGAAAAAAAGATGGAAAAATAATTGACTATGCCAAACAATAAACATAAATAACAAAAGTAAGCAGAGACACAGATAGAAGGGAGAAGTTTCACTTGGGTGGCATAGAAGAAGCTTGGACTCTTGCTTAGCTTAGGATTTCTGAAGGGTAGCACTGCCAATATTTTAGGCGGAGTATTTCTTCATTGGAGGAGACTGTCCTGTGCCTAGGAAGTTTAGCAGAATCACTGGCCTCTACCCACTAGGTACCAGTAGCACCACCCCTGAAACATTGTGACAACCAAATATGTCTCTAAACATTGCCAAATGTCCAGGGAAGGGGGACACCAGAAGCACCCCCAGTTGTGAATGACTGCTTTAGCTGATCTGATTTAGCTGATTTTCTGAGCAACTCATTAAAACTTTTTTTTTAATTTCTAGTAACTGTTTTCCCAGCAGTTGATCTGTGTCCCAAAACTGCTCTTTCATGGAAATGTCAATATTGCATATAATAGTATTTTCCAGTCCTTTAAAAATTAACATAAGCATGACTCAATCAGTATGTTATTTTGCAACTTTTTAGTGACATTAATGGTTTATCAGAACTATTTTCCCTTTAATAAGATATTTAAATTGCTCAACCGCCTGACATGATTTTATCACTTTTAAGCTTTTTGTGTGGCAGCCAATCTCTGTTTCTTCAATGATATTAGAGAAGTGGAATTAAATAATTAGATCCAGGTAGAGCTTCCCTGGTGGCTCAGAGGTTAAAGCATCTGCCTGGAATGCGGGAGACCCCCGTTCGATCCCTGGGTCGGAAAGATCCCCCGGAGAAGGAAATGGCAACCCACTCCAGTACTCTTGCCTGGAGAATCCCATGGAAGGAGGAGCCTGGTAGGACTACAGTCCATGGGGTCACAAAGAGTCGGACACGACTGAACGACTTCAGACACTTTTCAATAGAGTTTTTAATTTAAAAATGAGGGGAGGGACAGCTCTAATGTTAAGTTGTTCTGTTACTGACTCTTTTTCTTTTTCTTTCTACTCTTTCCATTTCTTTTCTTCTCTTTTCTCTCCTTTGTTTCTTAATCTTTCCTTGGAAGTCTGCTGCTGCTGCTAAGTTGCTTCAGTCACGTCCGACTCTGTGCGACCACATAGACGGCAGCCCACCAGGCTCCCTCGTCCCTGGGAGTCTGGAATCCATCAAAATGCTTCAAGAAATTGTCCAGGGAGTGGTAAGGCCAGTAATTAATCAGCTCCATATCTGTCCATGACCTACACCCAGAGGGCCTTCCTAGCTCAGTTCAGTTCAGTCGCTCAATCGTGTCCGACTCTTTGCAACCCCATGAATCACAGCACGCCAGGCCTCCCTGTCCATCACCAACTCCCGGAGTTCACTCAAACTCACGTCCATCATGAGAAACACTGGGCTGGAAGAAGCACAAGCTGGATTCAAGATTGCCAGGAGAAATATCAATAACCTCAGATAGGCAGATGACACCGCCCTTATGGCAGAAAGTGAAGAGGAACAAAAAAGCCTCTTGATCAAAGTGAAAGAGGAGAGTGAAAAAGTTGGCTTAAAGTTCAACATTCAGAAAACTAAGATCATGGCATCTGGTCCCATCACTTCCTAGCTCAGTAGCTCGCAATTCTGACAGCCTGATGGCGGTAGGTCCTGCCCAGGGTAAGGAACGGAGCTTCTCCTCCCTCACCGCTTCCCAGAATCTTCTGAGAGTGGTGTGCGTGATCCTAATTATCTTTAAATATGATTATTCCGTCTCTGAAGAAAGCAAACCCCACCTGTAATCACAGCACAACCATTGCACAAGCTTGGTGTTAAGTCCCCAGTCTTGTTCCAGAGGTCTTTTTGTTAATGTGATTAATTTCAGTTCGAGGAACTGTGAAGATCACAAGGCCCAGGAGAATCACCTCGGGTTACCCCCGTCTCTGACCTTTGGTGAAAGGGCTTCCTCATTGGAATGGAGATACGGTTCCAAGCAGAAAAGCGAAGACTTTTTAATGGCTGCGAAGAAAAAAACAAATTCTCTTCATTCTGAAAACACAAAAACACTGAAGGAGTCTAAAGACGGGGTATGTCCGGGGCAGAATCTTCACCCCCTCGCCCCCGTCTTCCCCAGGGCCTCCTGGGTCTTCCCAGTTCACTCGAGTGCGGCACGTAGGTGGGAGCGCGGCTCACAGCACGCGGAACTCCCCGGGAGGCATCCGGTATGGCAAACAGATGCCCAGGACGCCAAAGACCTCACTGACCAAGGCACCGCCTGGAAACGAGTTCCAGCCGGCTGTTTTCAAGTGGAAAGGCTAACCGCTGGACTGTGCCGTTCCCTGTGCTTGAAACCAGTGGGTTTCGACGGCAGGGCGTCCTCTTGCCCCAGGCAGGGTGTGAGGAGCCAGTCGAGCTCCAGTACTGAAAGCCCGTTCCTGGCAGTTGCAGAGCCAAGACGCAGCTTTATGCCCGGTTTCTTCCCGAAGTGAAGTAAAGCAGCCTTCACCTGGGGACGCAGACGCCGCGCTCGTTTGTCTGTTTGTTGTCCCCCTCTTCCCGCCCCACTTCCCAAGCTGGGAAGAGGCTCCGGGACACCCTGGACTTTGTTTCCAACCTCGCACTTGTTGCCTGGACTGCGTGAGTCCCGACCTTATCTAGAAAGCTAATTTAGGGCCAAAAATTTGGTTCTGGAAGTTAGTTCAGACAGAGGGACTGTCTCTTGGAGGATCATCTCAGAGCGTATCCTCCAAAGTCCCGGTCCTTAAGTCGCTGTCTCGGCGCCTAGCGCTGGAGCCCCCAGGTGGGGGGCGGCAGGTGTGCAGCCCGAAGCGGATCACTACTGTCAGGGAACTGAGGGTCCTCTGTAACTGTCTCTTTTGCGACAGCACTCGGTACCACACCGGGGCACCCTCAACAAACCCCATGAATCCAGATACCCCCGTCAGAGCTGCCCGCTTTCCAGTCTGGTCCGACCGGGCCGATTCTAAAAGCCTCTTCTGCCGTGTCTTTCGCTGCGGACTCCAAGAGGCGCGCGCGCTTGTTTGCGCGCGTCCGCCTCCTCCCGGCCCTGGCAGGGGGCGGAGGGTGGGTGGGCAGAGGACCTGGATCCGATTAGCTGGGAGGGGAAGCTGTGGCCCCAACCACTCTCCTCGTGTGTCCTCGAGGAGGAGGGAGGGCCGGTGCTCGAGAGGAGGGGCAGGGGTCCCATCACTGAGCGCTCAGGCCCGGGGGTCTGAACGCTCACGTCTCCCCAGCCCTGGGCCGCGGCCATGGGACCCTCTTCCAGGTCCGGCTTCTACGTGAGCCGCGCCGTAGCCCTGCTGCTGGCGGGGCTGGCCGCCGCGCTCCTGCTGGCGCTGGCGGTGCTCGCCTCGCTGTACGGCCACTGCGCGCGCGTCCCGCCGTCGGAGCTTCGGGACCGCGGGGCTCCGGCTGCCGCGCCCTCCCTCCCCCGGCACGCAGGAGCCGACCTCGCAGCCCGGCCCCACTCCGGAGCCCGACGTGGCGACCACCCAGCCCAACTGGCCACCTCCGGGGCCCTGGGACCAGCTGCGCCTGCCGCCCTGGCTCGTGCCGCTGCACTACGAGCTGGAGCTGTGGCCCCGGCTGCGGCCGGGCGACCTCTCGGCGTCGGCGCTGCGCTTCACTGGCCGCGTGAACATCACGGTGCGCTGCACCGCGGCCACCGCGCGGCTGCTGCTACACAGCCTCTTCCTGGACTGTGAGAGCGCGGAGGTGCACGGACCCCTGTCCCCGGACGCTGGAGACGCCACCGCGGGCCGGTTATCTGTAGTGGAGATGTGGTTCGCGGAGGACATGCAGTACCTGGTGCTGGAGCTCGGAGGAGCCCTGCAGCCCGGGAGCCTCTATGAGCTGCAGCTCAGCTTCTCCGGCCCAGTGAGCCAGGACACCAGGGAGGGCCTCTTCCTTAACCTCTACAGGGACCAGGGTGAGCGCAGGTAAGGGCAGACCGGCCTAGGCCTCATCGACCCCGGCTCGAGGGCCCCCGCGCAGGCTGCGGGTCTAGCTGCCTTGGGGCGCATCTCTTGGCCCTTCGCAAAGATCGCCAGCCCAGCCCTCGCGACGTTTTCTTTTAGAGTCAGAGGGTGAGCCCCTCCTTCCTCCCATCCCTCCAGAAACTGCTCGGAATAAAAGGCTTTGGAGACTGTGGTGCTTCTTCCGGCCAGGTTTCAGCCCCCATCCTTGCCCATCCAGATTGTTCCTATCGTTGTCCCTTTTAATTTTCTTGTTCTCTTCAGAGAACCCCTTTACCTCTAATTCAGGACGTTCTCTAACCGAGATTATCCTCAGGGCAATGAGTAAACCCCTTGCTACTCAAAGTTTGGTCCGCGGACCAACGATAGGTGTACAGTCGGGAGCTTGTTAGAAACGCAGCCGCGTGGGCCCAACATCGCCCAGGGGATCCGAATATGCATTTTAACGGAGGTCCTCGGGTGATTCGCCCGCGTTAGAGTTGAAGCTCGGCGCAGGAGCACCCTTGAGGCTCTTCCTCCTTAGCGTCCTTCTGCGCTTTTTCTGCTCTGCCTCTGCTAACTGGAGGCGCCCTAGCTGCTGCTCTTGCAACAGAGACACACGTCCGGGCTGTTTGTGTCATCGCTTTTTCTTTTTGCCAAGGTTCTCCCCAAACTTCATAATAAAACCTTTCATTCCTGCCCTCCCACCCCTGCCCGGCCCCAAGTGTCGTTTTGCTGGTGAGCAGCGGACGTCCCCTGCTCTTTGACCAGCTCTGTGCCAGCATTCAAGAAAAGTAAAAGCAATTACGGGGACCTCCCCTCTGAGCCTGCAAGCCCACAGAGTGTACTTGTGTGTTCTCTTACGCTCTTCTGCGATAGTGTCTCCCACACGGAATGCTTCCAGCTCAAGAACTGCCTCTTGCCACGCTCTGGGACCACATCACTGACCTCAAGCAAGCACCAGGGAAACTGATTTTTTCAAACTTGTGAGCTCCTGCTTCACTCACGTACTCGTGGAGCATTTGCGGTTTACACAACTGTATGTACTTTTCCCTTTATTATTAGAGAAAATGTTCTCAGATGTTCTCTGAGGGAAAGAAACCCACTAAATTGCCCCCTAAATTTTCTGAACTATTTTCAGAACTTCAAGGGTTTAAAATAAGTTTAACAAGCTGGCCTAGGTGGGTGTGTAATCTGTAAGTTTTGGGTTTTAGGACAGCATGCTTGATTTTCCTCTTAAAAATACATCAGTGCTCGAGGAAAAGTTTTGAAAAGTTTCTCCTGAGAGTCATGCGTTCCTGTACTTAGGGGGCTCTGGAAACCTTTTGAAATAACTGAAAAGGGGTTGCTTTTAACACACCTATCTGCCAGTGTTTTCTGCTGTCAGTAAATTTTCAGCTGTTCACCACTCTCCTCCTTCCTCCTGTCTTCATGAGGCTATGGCCGGGACAAATGACCCTAGCAGACAACAGGAAAGGAAAGTCCCTTTTCATTTTTCTGTTGTGCTACCAGCTCAAGCAGTAACTAGAAACTGTATTTTGAGAGCATTCAAATTCAAAGAAGCAGAAAATTTAATGAAGTCCTACAGATGTTCATAGACCTATCGGTGGGGCTCCGGAACTGTGGCATCTGAGAGGAGCAGTTGCCTGGAAGTGGTTCTTGAGTCTGCCTCTGAAAGCAGGAAGAAGAGAAGCCTGCAGTTGCACTTGAAGCCAAGGTCACAAAGAACCTGAACAAAACGATGACTTGTGATGGGGCAGAGTTTGGAAGCCCAGCAGGCCTGATCTTAACTGTGTGACTTGAGCTAGTCTCTTCACCTCTCTGAGTTGCCTCATTCATGGAACAGACATAATAACTGTCAACCTTTAGAATGTGAGAGTTGAATGGGAAAAGGGGGATCCTGACTGGTATATAAGCTATGTAGTGGTGGCCACTATCATTAGCTAGGCACAGTCTCCTGTTAGCTAAGCATGAAACCTGCCACGTTACTGGTAGATAAAATTCTAAGACTATTTCTACATTGGAGAAGGCAATGGCACCCCACTCCAGTACTCTTGCCTGGGAAACTCCCATGGACGGAGGAGCCTGGTAGGCTGCAGTCCATGGGGTCGCTTGCAGAGAAGTTGCCTACTGTCTTCACATTTTTCTTGAGTGTCTCTGATTCCGGTCACAGTGGTTGGGACATGTTTACTTCTGCTCCTAGACGATCTCTTATCACAGTCCAGACAGGCTAATGTTTTTAAATAATTTTATTCAACTCTAAGGGAAGAGAGATGCGGCTTGCATCCCTAGGTCAGGAAAATCCCGGGAGGAGGGCATGGAAAGCCACTCCAGTGTTCTTGCTTGGAGAATCCCACGAACAGAGGAGCCTGGTGGACTACAGTCCATGGGGTCACAAAGAGTCTGAAGCAGCTTACTGCACACACACACACACACACACACACACACACACAAGGAGAGAAAGTCAATCTAGGAAACACTATTTGACACTTTTAAAGTTTAGGGAATGATTTTCCAACTTCCAGAAGCTGCTGGGGATGCCTTCTCCTTATTCTCAGCCTTTATTTGACAGGTGACTTTACGTCTCTGCCCTAGGGTCCATCCACTGGATGCCCTGGACATGTGCATCACGTGTGGAAGGTTGAGAGCAAGATCCAAACGTTAACGTCGCTCTAAGCAGGATTTCCCAAGCTTCATTGGCTGGCATCTGACTGTGTTCAGATTTTGCGGTATTCACGTAACTCTGGCGTTGTGTGCTCTGTCACTTCAGTCATATCTGACTCTGTGACCCCATGGACGGTAGCGCACCAGGCTCCACAGTCTATGAGATTTCCCAGGCAAGAATACTGGAGTGGGTTTGCCATGCCTTCCTCCTCCAGGCGATCTTCCCCACCCAGGGATCCAACCTGTATCTCCTGCCACATTGCAGGCAGATTCTTTACTGCTGAGCCACCAGGGAAGCCCATCTCTGGCCATATTATTTGCTTAAAAGTTTCTTGATTTAAGCATAAATGTTAAATAGATTTATTGAAGCCACTCTTTATCATTATAGATGAAAACCCACTTGAAATTTACAGAAAGGAATGGGCACAAATACAACAAAACAGCTGCTGCTGCTGCAAAGTCACTTCAGTTGTGTTCAACTCTGTGCGACCCCACAGACGGCAGTCCACCAGGCTCCGCTGTCCCTGGGATTCTCCAGGCAAGAACACTGGAGTGGGTTGCCATGTCCTTCTCCAATGCATGAAAGTGAAGAGTGAAAGTGAAGTCGCTCAGTTGTGTCTGACTGTTCACCTGCCAGCAACCCCGTGGACTGCAACCTACCAGGCTCCTCCGTCCATGGGATTTTCTAGGCAAGAGTACGGGAGTGGGGTGCTATTGCCTTCTCCGACAACAAAACAGAACACTGTTAATATGTTCAACTTATTATTATTGCCTGCTGAAGGATCTGAAGGCTTTGAATAGGAAGACTGTTGTCTCTTTGTTAAAAAGGGAAATTAGAATTAGTTGTTCAAGACAAATAACACCAAACCAATTCTTTCTCTTGACCAAATCAGAATGATTCATAAAACTGAAAAAGGACTGACTTTATCATGTGTGAGCCCGATCTATGTAACAGTGTGTCTGAGGCTTACCAAAAAATTTTCTCCTTCTATGCTTTGGGAAGTCTTGCATTGCAGTGTGGTTCACACTTCAAGGTTCATCAGAAGCCCCAGAGGAGCTTGTTAAACATGCAGATTCCAGGGGTACACCCTCAAAAATGCCAGACCAGTACGATGACGTTCATAGCAACTGTTTTCACAGGAGCTATAAGGTAGAAGGAATCCAAGTATCAATTTATGGATGAAGGGAAGAAACAAAATGTGGTATATACTCACAATGAAATATTTTTCAACCTTAAAAAGGAAGGGAAATTCTGACCCTGCTACTACACAGATGAATCCTGAGGACATTATATAAGGACTTAGAACAGTCAGACTTATAGAATCATAAAGTAGAATGGTAGTTGCTAGGGGCTGTTGGCATGGAGAGTTTTTGTTTGATGAGTATAGAATTTTAGTTTTGCAAGATGAGAATTCTGGAGGCTGGTTGTACAACAATGTGGATGTACTTAACACCACTCAATGCTATACTTTAAAATGGTTAAGATGGTGAATTTTATGTTATGTGTATTGTTGACCATTTAAAAATTTCAAAAGCAAAGTATTTGTAGAGCAGTGAGTTTTGAGTGAGGGTCTGAAAATTTGTATTTTTTAGCAATTGCTACAGATAATAATCTTTTCATGCTTATTTGCCATCTTTATATCATTTCAGTGAAATGGCTCTTCATGTCTTTTGTTCATTTTCTAATTGAATTTTGTTTCTTTACTGTTGAGTTCGCTTATTTCTTTATATATTCTACATCTGAGTCCAATGTGAGATATATGGCTTACAAATATCATTCTCCTAGTCTGTAGCTTGTCTGTTAATCTTCTTAGCAAGCTCTTTCAGAGAGCAAAAAGTTTTAATTTTAAAGAAGCCCAGTTTATCAAAAATGTTTAATAGAACATGCTTTGGGTGTCATGTCTAAGAATTCTTTTTTTTTTTTTTAAGAGAGAGACTTTTGTTTTTTTAAGAGAAGCTTTAGGTTTAGAACAAAATTTAGAGGGAAGTATAGAAATTCTTCATCTATCCCCTGCCCCAACACATGCATAGCCTCCCCCATGATCTGCTGCTGCTAAGTCGCTTCAGTAGTGGCTGACTCTGTGCCCATAGACAGCAGCCCACCAGGCTCCCCTGTCCCTGGGATTCTCCAGGCAAGAGTACTGGAGTGGGGTGCCACTGCCTTCTCCGCCCGCCATGATCAGGCAGTCATTAAAGTGACACTTTTTAAAACCTGAGGTTGCATCTATGGGGAAATACATAGTTTACCTTGGGGTTCACTTTTGGTGATGTGCATGCTACATGTCTGATGTCATATATGACATATCCATCATTATATTATCATACAGAGTGTTTTCAATGCTCTAAAAATCCTGTTCTCTGCCTGTTCATCTTCCCACCATCCACTCTGCCCAGCAACCACAGATCTTTTCATTGCCTTCATAGTCTTGCCTTTTCCATATGTCCCATAGTTGGAATCATACTATCAGCTTTTCGGCATGGCTTCTTTCACTTAGCAGTATGCATTTAAGGTTGCTCCATGTCTTTATGCCACAGGAGCTCATTTCTTTTTAGTGCTGAATAATATTCTGTTGTCTGGATGTACTAGTTTATTTATCCATTGACTTACAGAAGGACATCTTGTCTACTTCCAAGTTGGCAATCACGAAAAAGACTGTTATAAACTCTATGGCCAGGTTTTTGTGTAGACATACATTTTCAACTCCTTTAAGTAAATACCGAGGTGCATAATTGTTGGGTCATATGGTAAGCATGCGGAGAAGGCAATGGCACCCCACTCCAGCACTCTTGCCTGGAAAATCCCATGGATGGAGGAGCCTGGTGGGCTGCAGTCCATGGGGTCGCTAAGTCAGACATGACTGAGTGACTTCACTTTCACTCTTCACTTTCATGCATTGGAGAAGGAAATGGCAACCCACTCCAGTGTTCTTGCCTGGAGAATCCCAGGGACGGCGGAGCCTGGTGGACTGCCGTCTGTGGGGTTGCACAGAGTCGGACACGACTGAAGCGGCTTAGCAGCAGCATGGTAAGCATGCATTTAATTTTGTAAGACACTGCCAAACTGTCTTCCAGAGTGGAGGTACCATTCTCTATTCCCAACAGCAGTGAGAGTTTCTTTTGCCCCATATTCTTGTCAGCATTTGATGTGCCAGTGTTCTGGATTTTGGCCTATTTTCTAATAAGTATCTCGTTGTTTTCATTTACATTCCCCTGATGACATATGAGGTAAAGCATCCTTTCATATGCTTCTGTGTATAGTTTCTTTGGTGAGTTATATGTTGAAGTCTTTGGCTCATTTTTACATGAGTTATTTGTTTCCTTTCTAAAATTTATTTTATTCAAGTATAGTTTATTTACAGTGTTGTATTAATTTCTGCAGTACAGCAAAGTGATTCAGTTACACATACATAGAATGGAGCTGTTTTCTTTTTCTTCCTTGGGTGTGGGAGGGACTGCGCTGAGAAGCTTGCAGGATCTTAGTTCCCCACCCAGGAATTGAAACGAGGCCAAGTCAGTGCAAGTGAGTCCTAAGCATTTGGGCCACCAGGGAATCCCCCATTGTTTTATCATTGCTGAATTTTCAGGAGTTCTTTGTGGATTTTGGATAACAGCCCTTTATCAGATGTGTCTTTTGCAAATACTGCCAGTCTGTCACTTGTCCTCTTATTCTCTTTATATTGCCTTTCACAGAACAGAAGTTTTTTACTTTTAGTGAAGTCCAGCTTATCGATTATTTCTCTTATGGATCTTGTACTTGGTATAGTATCTTAAAAGTCATCACCATACCCAGGGTCATTTAGATTTTCTTCTGTGTTACCTCCTAGGAGTTTTATAATTTTACATTTTACGTCTAGATCTATGAACACTGTGAGTCAGTTTTTATGAAGGGTATAAGGCCTGAGTCTAGATTCTCTTTTTTTGAGTGTGGTTGTCTAGTAAGAGGTTTTCTTTGCTCTGTGGTTTTGTCTTTGCTCCTTTGCCAAGGATTAGTTGACTATATTTATGTGGGTCTATTTCTGGGCTCTCTATTTTAGAAAGCCCAGAAATATTTAGAAGTATTTCTGTTTCTGCTTCTAGGCTACTTTATGCCCTTGGCCTATTTGTCTGTTCTTTCGTCAGTACCACACTGTCTTGATTATTGTAGCTTTAAAGTAAGTCTTAATATCAGGTAGTATAAATTTTACAACTTTGTTATTTTCCTTCAGCATTGTGTTGAGTATTCTGAGGTTTTGTTTGTTTTTGCGTCTCATATAAACCTTAGAATCAGTTTGTTCTTAACTTGCTAGGATTTGAATTGGGATTGCATTGAATCTATAGATCAAGTTGGGAAGAACTGATAGGCTAATAATATTGTCTTCAAATCTGTGAATATGAATTTGTTTAATTTGTTTAGTTCTTTTTAAAATTTCACACTTCAGAGTTTTCCATTTTTTCTCTACCTAGATCTTATACATATTTTGTTAGATTTATACCCAAGTATTTCATTTTTAGGGGCACTAATGTAAATAGCTGGCCTTCCCTGGTGACTCACACAGTAAAGAATCTGCCTGCAATGCTGGAGACCCAGGTTCAGTCCCTGGGTCAGAAAGATCCCTTGGAGAAGGGAATGGCTACTCACTCCAGTATTCTTGCCTGGAGAATTTCATGGACAGAGGAGCCTAGTGGGCTATAGTCCACAGAGACTGAATGACTTAACACTTTTACTTTTTTAGTGTAAGTAGTATTGTGTTTTTAATTTCACATTCCATTTTCTTCATTGTTGGTATATAGGAAACAAATTGACTTTTGTGTATTAACCTTGTATCCTGCAAATTTTCTATAACTGCTTATTAGTTACAGGAAGATTTTGTCAATTCTTTTGGATTTGTAGAAAACCCAGATTATGATGTAATCTGCAAATAAGAGTGTTTTATTTCTTCCTTCCCAATGAATATACCTTTATGTCCTTTCCTTGACTCATTGCATTTGTAATGGCCTCCTGTGCAGTGTTGAAAAGTGGCAAAACATCCTTGTCTTGTCCCTGATCTTAGTGGAAAGCCTCAAATTCTCACCACTAACTGTGCTGTTAGCTGCTGAGTTTCAGGACTGAGCAGCTGACACTTCCGCTTCATCAAGATCAGGCAGTCCCTCTCTGTTCCTACTTTACTGAGAAATTCAGTCATAAATGGCTGTCGGAGCTCAGCAAATGCTTTCTTTGCCTCTATAAAGTGGTGATCATGTGATTTTTCTGTCTGTTGATGTGATGAATTATACCAATAGATTTTTTAATGTTGAAAGCAGTCTTGCATACCTGGGATAAATCTCACTTGACTGTGGAGCATAATTCTTTGTATGCCTTGCTGGATTTGGTTTGCTAATATTTTGTTGAGGAGTTTTGCGTCTGTGTTCAGGAGGGCCGTTGGCCTATAGTTTTCTTTTCTTTTAATGTTTTGTTCTAATTTTGGTGTTAGGGAGATGCTGGCCTCATAGAATGAGCTAAGAAGTATTCCTTCTGTTTCTGTCCTCTGAAAATGATTGTAAAATAATTGATATTCCTTAGATGTTGGTAGAATTCACCAGTGAATCCATCTGGGCCTGGTGATTTCTGTTTTGAAAGGTTAATAATTATTGATGCAATTTCTTTAGTAGATATAGGCTTTCTCAGATTGTTTCTTCTTGTAGGAGTTTTGGTAGCTTAGTTCCTTCTAAGGATATTGGTCCATTTCATCTAGATTATCAAATTTATAGGCATAAATCAGTTCATTCCTTATTATCCATTTAACATTCATAGGATCTGCAGTGATGTCTCCTCTTTGATTTCTGATACTGGTATCGATATAATGGGATAAATATATACCATGATTGTTACTTTTTCTATTTTTTGCCCTTGTTCTTTATACTTATTTTTGTCTTCCACTATTTTTCTGCTTTTCTTTACTGTGTTGGCTTTTCCAATCTATGAACATGAAATAACTGTTCATTTATTTAAATCTTTAATTTATTTCATCAGCATTTTATCATTTTCAGCATATAAATCTTATACCTGTTTTGCTAGAGTTTTGCCTAAGTATTTATTTTTACTTGAACAATTTTAAACAGTATTGTACATTTAATTTTAGTTTTCATGTATCTGTTTCTCCTACATAGAAATGCTGAATTTTGTGTACTTATATCGGAGGACATGGTGATCTCACTTGAAATATCTAGGAAGTTTGTTTTTTTTTTTTAATAGATTTTTAGGATTTTCTGTGTATATCATCATGTCATCTGCTTTTAGAGGCAGTTTTATTGCTACCATTCCAATACATATGCCATTTCTTTTCCATTCTTATCTTACTTTGCTGGCTGAAATTTCCAGCACTATGTGAATAAAAGTGGAAAGAGTGGAGATTCTTTTCCCTAATGTTAGGGAGAAAGTTTTTAGCCTTTTACCATTAAGTATGATTTTAGGTGGAACTTTCTGTATGTGCCAGAGAAGGTAATGGCACCCCACTCCAGTACTCTTGCCTGGAAAATCCCATGGATGGAGGAGCCTGGAAGGCTGCAGTCCATGGGATTGCTGAGGGTCAGACATGACTGAGCGACTTCACTTTCGCTTTCACTTTCATGCATTGGAGAAGGAAATGGCAACCCACTCCAGTGTTCTTGCCTGGAGAATCCCAGGGACGGGGGAACCTGGTGGGCTGCCATCTCTGGGGTCGCACAGAGTCGGACACGACTGAAGCGACTTATCCTTAGCCTTTTGTATGTGCTCTTTATTAAGATGAAAAAGTTCCTGTTGAGTCATAGTATTTCTGGGTTGCTTTTTTTTTTTTAATTGTGAATAGGTATTGGATTTTGTCACACATTATCATTAGCTGTCACAGGATAGAACGTAATGGATAATGGAGCATACAGCAAAATTAGCAAAAGGGCACCTGAGGAAGATCTCAGAGCAAGACCCTTCTTCTTCCCTTTATGGTGAGCATGGTTGGCAGTCAACTGGCATCTAACTTATATACTAGAGATGGCTTAGGCCAATGGGCCCTGGATTGTGCAGGTTATCTTTGTGATTTATTTGAGACCTGAGGGGATGTAGAATTTTTCACATGGGATAAGGATATTGACTAGGGAGCTAAAGAGGGGCCACCATGCCAGGGATCAAAGTAACTGTGTTGCAGGGAAGTTGTGGAGTGGTGCGAGGTATGCAGAAGCTTCCAGAGGGAGCTGCAGCCAGGCTCAGAGGACGGGCCTTGTGAGCAAGAGCCCAGGTGAGCACCATGCTATCAGAGAGAACTACTGCACCTTGACTGTCATGAAGGGATTGTTTACAAGTCATACCAGTCAAGAGAATGCAGTTAAACCAGTATGGTAAATCCAAGAAGTCCTCTCCTTTCAAGAGATCTCCTCTTTCTCTGCTGACATGCAGGTGTAGGAGAAAGCATCTTAGTTCTCATGTACTTAGGAAATAAAAGATCCCTGGAAGGTAATTTGGATTTTGAATGACTATCCCTGCAAACAAGACTGTTTTAAAATCAGTAACAATGAGTAACCTATAATTGGCAAACTTGCATTTTTTCCTCTACCAACTTTGAGCACAGGGATTCCAGAGTATGAAGTCATAGGACAAGATTGCTATACATATCTGAGTTTTGGTAAGTAAATTTCAACAATTAATTCCCTTCATGTAAAATAAAGGTTTCCTCCAACATGAATGAGTGAAGTGAAGTGAAGTGACGTTGCTCAGTCCTGTCCGACTCTTTGCGATCCCATGGACTGTAGCCTACCAGGCTCCTCCATCCCTGGGATTCTCCAGGCAGGAATACTGGAATGGGTTGCCATTTCCTTCTCCAGGAGATCTTCCCAACCCAGGGATCAAACCTGGGTCTCCCGTATTGCAGGCATACGCTTTACCATTTGAGCCACCAGGGAAGTCCGTGAGTGAGTAGAGCTTATAACATTTGGCTTCATCCAAGCTTTCTAAACCATTCTTCTCCAAAAACAATATTTCATACCAGTTTCTTCTGACCTTTGGAACTTATTGCAGAGAATACTTATGCCAGTTTCTCAGCTCGTGAAGCTTTACTTAGCCATCTGATAACAGGCACATTATGAAAACTGAAATAAAAACATATTCTTCTCTTTCCTGGTAAGTATGAGTCACTCAAATGGCCTTGGACTACAGAATGGCTAACAGATTGTGTTTGGCTGTTTTAAAGATGTAAATCAGTCTTTTCTAAAATGTCTTTCTGAGGGTAAAATTGGCTACAGCAGTATTGAGAATATTAGGGGACCATGTTCCTCTTGAAGATGAACTTGGCCTTCCCTGAGACAGCTTGCCCATAATCACTAATCCCAATTAATAAATATGCACCTTTGGGGTCAATTTCATGAGTGTGATATTTTGCCATTATTAGTTATGAGAATTATAAATATGCATCTCTTCGTTTACTGTGTGCAAGATTTTAGGGTAGGATGGACATGAGAAGCATGGAATCTAACTCCATGAAAAGCAGTTTAAAACCATGACAGTACAAGAGCCACCTCCTTATTAGCATAAGTGGATTGAGAGGGCTTAGAATGTGTTTAAAAAGCATAATTCAACTGCGTAAATGCAAAGATGCTAGTGGCTTTATTCAGTGATGCATAAATCAGGCAGTATCCCATCTGGCAAGTAGAGAAGTGCCCGCAGGAGCGCTAAAAGAATGAAAGGCGTACTGGCAGAAGTGGGCAGCACGGAGAAGTTACACTGGCAAAGAGCTGACTGTTTACGGCAGGGTCATCTTTCTCCAGGGAACAGCTAGGGTCTGTCAGACCCATAACCTCGCTAGAGATAACTAGGGTAATTCCAGGCTGAATGGTTTAAAATTCCATTCCTAGGAGAAGCTGAGACTATAATTAAGTATTCAAGTCTTGGTTTGGTAACGTGGGCATAGGACAGTGACTCCATTTGGGGCCTGTTATCTTGTTTTTAACAAATAAACTCTTTTAAGTTTACTGTGAAGAAAATAGCCCCTTTTGTTTGAAAAAATCTGAAGGTCAAATCTAAATTAGAAATGACAACCCTTGCCTAACCTGCTCATGGCACTTTTGAGAGAATGTGCCCTACATGGGCCATACACCAGTGATCTTCTCCCTGTATTCCCATCCCAGCTTTCTTTACTATTTACATGATACATCTTTTTCTAAAGTTTTACTTTTAACCTATATGTGTCTTAATAATAAAAATGAATTTATTATCGAAACATAGTATTGGGTCCTTTTTTTTGTTTTTAGTTCTACCAGTTTGTTGTTACCAACCCATCTCCCTCCACCCTCTGCACGCATGCTCAGTCATGTAACCCCATGGACTGCAGCCCGCCAGGCTCCTCTGTCCATGGACTTTTCCAGGCAAGAATACTGGAGTAGATTGCCATTTCTGTCTCCTGGGTCTTAAAGTCTGACAATCTCTGCCCTATAACTGGGGCATTTAGACTGTTTGCATTTGATGTAGTTATTGAGTTGATTGGACTTAAATCAACTCTCTTGCTATTTGCTCTTTATTGTCTAAATTGTTTTTTAATTCTGTTTTTCTCTTTTTGCATTAAGTAGTTTTTAGTATTCCATTTGATATTAACTCAGCTAATTAGTTATGTCCTTTTGTATGTGGTTGAGGTGGGAAGTAGGGAAAGAGGATTGCTCTAAGGTTTATAATATGTGTCCCGAACTTACCACAGGCTAAAGTCAAATGAAATTACTTCTCATATTATGTATCAATCTTAGAAGCATATCCTTTCATTTTACCTATCCTCTACTTTGGGCTATAGCCGCTACACATTTTACTTTTACATATGTTATAAACCCCACCATATACTGTTACTGCTTTTCCTTTAAACAATTAATTGCTTTAAGATGAATTTTTACAAAAGAAAAACATTCTTTTTATTTACTATGCCAAACTTTTGACTTTGTGGATCACAATAAACTGCGGGAAAATTCTGAAAGATATGGGAATACCAGACCACCTGACCTGCCTCTTGAGAAATCTGTATGCAGGTCAGGAAGTAACAGTTAGAACCGGACATGGAATAACAGACTGGTTCCAAATAGGAAAAGGAGTACGTCAAGGCTGTATATTGTCAACCTGCTTATTTAACTTCTCTGCAGAGTATATCATGAGAAACGTTGGACTGGAAGAAACACAAGCTGGAATCAAGATTGCCGGGAGAAATATCAATAACCTCAGATATGCAGACGACACTACCCTTATGGCAGAAAGTGAATAGGAGCTAAAAAGTCTCTTGGTAAAAATGAAAGAGGAGATTGAAAAAGTTGGCCTAAAGCTCAACATTCAGAAAACGAAGATCATGGCATCCAGTCCCATCACTTCATGGGAAATAGATGGGGAAACAGTGGAAACAGTGTCAGACTTTATTTTTTGGGGCTCAGAATCACTGCAGATGGTGACTGCAGCCATGAAATTAAAAGACGCTTACTCCTTGGAAGAAAAGTTATGACCAACCTAGATAATATATTCAAAAGCAGAGACATTACTTTGCCGACTAAGGTCCGTCTAGTCAAGGCTATGGTTTTCCTGTGGTCATGTATGGATGTGAGAGCTGGACTGTGAAGAAAGCTGAGCACCGAAGAATTGATGCTTTTGAACTGTGGTGTTGGAGGAGACTCTTGAGAGTCCCTTGGACTGCAAGGAGATCCAACCAGTCCATTCTGAAGGAGATCAGCCCTGGAATTTCTTTGGAAGGAATGATGCTAAAGCTGAAACTCCAGTACTTTGGCCACCTCATGCGAAGAGTTGACTCACTGGAAAAAACGCTTACACTGGGGGCAGGAGGAGAGGGGACGACAGAGGATGAGGTGGCTGGATGGCATCACGGACTCGATGGGCGTGAGTCTGAGTGAACTCCGGGAGTTGGTGATGGACAGGGGAGGCCTGGCGTGCTGCGATTCATGGGGTCACAAAGAGTCGGACACGACGAGCGACTGAACTGAACTGAACATATATACCATCTCCAGGGCTCTTCATTCCTTTGTGTACATTTCAGTTTCCATGTTGTATTATTTTGCTTCTACCCAGAAGGCTTCAATATTGCTTCAAGTTTAGGTGTACTGGTAATAAATTCTCTTGGTTTGTGTCTGTCTGAAAATGTCTTATTTTTCTTTCATTTTTGAAAGATATTTTTGCTCAGTGTAGAATTCTAAATTGTCAGGTTTCTGTTTTTAATTTCAGCAGTTTAAGGATGTTACTTCATTGACTTATGAATTAAATAATTTCTGAAGAGAAGTCTAGAAACTTTAATTTTTATTCCTCTGTATAAGATTTGCTCACTGAGATAGACAATCATATGATTTTTCTTTTTAAATTTGTTAGTATGGTAAATTACACTGACTGATTGACTTTCTAATATTAAACTAACTTTCTACTGCTGTGACACATGCCACTTGGTCTTGATGTATTATCCTTTGTATGCTTTGTTGCAGTTTACTAAACTTCTGCTTATGATTTTTATCTTTGCTCATGAGACATGTAGACTTGTGGCTTTTTATGTTGCCTTACTTTTTTCCTTGCAATGTCTTTTTCTGGTTTTGGCATCAGAGTAACACTGGCTTCAAATAATAAATTTGGAGGTATTCCTTTAATTTTCTGGAAAAATTTATGTAGGATTGGTATTATTTCTTTGTTAAATGCTTGGTTGCTTTTCACCAATGAAGCCACCTGAGCCTGGAGCTTCTTTGTAGGATGGTTTTTAACTACAAATGTGTTGTTGTTCAGTTGCTCAGTCATGTCCAACTCTTCCTGATCCCATGGACTGCAGCATGCCAGACTTCCCTGTCTTTCACCATCTCCCGAGGTTGCTCAAACTCATGTCCACTGAGTTAGTGGTATCATCCAACCATCTCATCCTCTGCTGTCCCCTTCTCCTCCTGTCTTCAATCTTTCCCAGCATCAGGGTCTTTTCAAATGAGTCAGTTCTTCACATCAGGTAGACAAAGTATTGGAGTTTCAGCTTCAGCATCAGTCCTTCCAGTGAATATCCAGGACTGATTTCCTTTAGAATTAACTGATTTGATCTCCTTGCTGTCCAAAGTACTCTGAAGAGTCTTCTCCAGCACCACAGTTAGAAGGCATGGATTCTTCGGTGCTCAGTCTTTTTATTGTCTAGCTCCCACATCCATACAACTGAAAAAAAAACATAGCTTTGACTATACAGACCTTTGTAGGCAAAGTAATCTCTCCACTTTTTAATATGCTGTCTATTTTTATCATTGCTTTTCTTCCAAGGAGCAAGCAAGCGTCTTTTAATTTCATGGCTGCATTCACAATAGAAAATTAAGATCTTTATTTGGACAAATTAAGATGAGGATAGCATGATCAAAATCAATCACTTTATGCAGGTGTCTTATTATAAAAGAGTGAACAGTGAATTGAAAAGACTCCAGTTGCTTTTTATGCTAAGAAATCTGGCACAGTCATCAGGGTATGACACAAGAGAGAAACTGAGTAATATTAGGGAAGAATTTAAAAGTCTCAAGACAAGTGCCAGGCACACGATATCGTTGGTGTCACAGAGAAAAGAGGTCAGTTCATTATCCTATAGAGGTGTTGAACCCATGTATTTTCTGTGGCTGAGCTGTTTTCTCCGGGAGATGGTTTACTCTGCAGGGTTTTAGAGTTTGCATTTTTGAAAACAAGTGTAACTAGCATATTGAAAAAGCATACCTCATATTTCAGCAAAAATGCAGTCATTTTTCTCTCACTTTCTCGTTACAGTTTTGTCTCTGGAGTATTATCTCCTGCCTGAATCCTCTAATATTTTTATATATATATATATATATATATATATATATATATGAAAATGCAGGTATCCTCAGTCATGTCTGACTTTTTGTGACCCCGTGAACTATAGCCCCGCCAGGCTCCTCTGTCCATGGAATTTTCCTGGCAAGAATACTTGAGTGGATTGCCATTTCCTTTTCCAGGGGATCTTCCTGACCCAGGGATCGAACCCACATCTTTTGTGCCTCCTGTATTACCGGTGGATTATTTCCCACTGAGCCATTGGGGAAGCCCTGCATGAATGCTCTGCTGCTGCTGCTGCTGCTAAGTCGCGTCAGTCGTGTCTGACTCTGTGCGACCCGAAGACGGCAGTCTACAAGGCTCTACTGTCCCTGGGATTCTCCAGGCAAGAACACTGGAGTGGGTTGCCATCTCCTTCTCCAGTGCATGAAAGTGAAAAGTGAAAGTGAAGTCGCTCAGTCATGTCTGACTCAGCGACCCCATGGACTGCAGCCTACCAGGCTCCTCCATCCATGGGATTTTCCAGGCAAGAGTACTGGAGTGGGGTGCCATTGCCTTCTCCGATGAATGCTCTAGCAACCCATAATTGTCTACTAATTCTTAAGTAACAGAAGATCTATGTTCACTCATCATTATCCAGATGCAAAAACTTAGAAAATCCAGTCTTGGATGATACTCAAAACTCTGAACTTTAGTTACCATTAAATCTCCCTTTTTCTCTCTCCAACCTTACTTCTCGCAGCTTGGGCTGACTTCAGGATGGAAGCCTGCAGTGAGATAGAGAGCGGTGGTCCTTCCTTCCCTCCACCTCCTATTTTGAGTCCCCCACTTCCGTCCTGAGAGCTGTTGTTTCAGCCCCACCAGGTCCTGGGGGAAGACAAGGAGAGGCAACACATGGGGCAGCTCTGACTCAAACCAGTCCTCTCACTGTTTGCTCTCACTCTGGTCTAGCAGATGCCTTTTTTCCCTTGAGATGTCATGTTCCCAGACTCTTCGGAGCTTTCTCACTGTTTCTTGTTCTACAATTCTCTTGTCCCTGCAGCATGCTTCTCTTGTTTCTCTGTTCTGACGGTCACTTGGGACTCCTTCCTCAGGCCCACAGTAATGCCTCTTCGAACTCCTCCAAGTGGCTCTATTGGACAGAACCCAGGCAGTCTTCATACTGGCTCACTGTGTGTGCCAGGGACCGCAGCTCTTCCAAGGAACACTCATACATCCCTTGCCCGAGGCTGATGTGGGTAGCAAGACAACAACGCTCTCCTGGTTTTGCCTCCAAAACAGTCGGTATAGATTCCTACCTGATAGGAGTTCTAGCCAGTGTCAATTTCAGCTTTCTCAAGAGTGAATTCGTCTCTCAGGGTTTCCTGGTGGGTAAAGAATCCACCTGCAATGCAGGAGACCTGGGTTCAATCCCTGGGTTGGGAACATCCCCTGGAAAAGGGAATAGCAACCCACTCTAGCATCCTTGCTTGGAGAATTCCATGGACAGACGGGCCTGGTGGGCTGTAGTTCATGGGGTTCCAAAGAGTTAGACATGACTGAGAAACTAACACACACACACACACACACACACACACACACACACACACACACACACTCTAAGTCTCTCAGCCTTGAGAAGCACTTTCTCTGCTCTCAGGGATTTTTTTTTCTGCCTAGCTCAGGCTTAGAGAGTAGCTGCCTGAATGCAGGACAACTTGGCAACACAGTGTTCCTCCCATCAAGGAAATCTTTTCTCTGATCACTCTTGTCTGTGTTCCCTGACCCTTCTTCTGTGTCTTCAGTGTAGCTGAGATTCCCAAGATTGGCTTGGAGGTTCTTGAGGCCATTTACTTTCAAAATCTTCATAACATGGTTTGGCACCTTTCTTTGGAATTTTACATCTATTATGTTTTGTCGTCTGGTGGAACCTTCAGTTTTAAGATCGTATTACATAAGTAATAAACAAACATGATTCATGGGCCAATCCTTGAACCACAGTCCAGTGGTGTACCATATGTCTTTACTAAACATTCTGGTTTCTGAGTGTTGTTACTGTTACAAAAAAAAAAATCAGGGTGGGGAGGGGGGTGGAATGCTCCAGAGCATCTTATTTAATCTTTAACCAGCCATGTTATGTAGCACTTCTTAACTAGAGCTGTAGGCAGACAGCGTTCATGAAATAATTTGGAGTGAAATACTGTACTGAATGGGTGTGTTTTCTATGAGAGTAGATGAATCCCCAAGGGCATTGCGTATCTTGCCTGCTAAGATTTTTTCCAGCACAAGAACGTGGTGAGTCCACAATTCTCTGGCTATACAAGGGGGCAGGAGAGTGGCTTTGCAATACTGAGCCACTGGGAGACAAATTCTCCAAAATTAACTCTCTCCCCAGCTGACCACTCTAAACCCAGACTTCATAGGCACTATAATAACATGGTTCAGTAAGGTTTGCAGGAGGAGAGGGTGGTGGAGGTTCTATTTTCTGAGACCAGGATATCCTCACAGGGTTGCTTGACTCCGAAGCAGAGAGAGAAGGGGAATAAATATCAACCTTGGGTCCTGATACAGCATAACCAGATTGTGTGTGATGCTGGCTGGCACTGACCTTTGCAGTTAAGAATTAGCCAGAATGGCTCTATGTTGTAAGGGCTTTCCCCCTTTTTGTTTGTTTGTATGAAACCAGGGAGGGAAATAATTGAGTAAAACCCAAGTGTTTTTCTTTTATTTCTCTTCTCTTGAGACCTTAATCATAGAATTGGAAGGACTCGCTTGATGGATTTGTTAATGCAGTGACTCCCTAAACTTGTGTCTCCTAGTCTTTTGAACCTGCAGCTCCTCTGAGTGAGCATGAAAGTTTCCCACCTCCTTGAAGAGTCTGACTTTCTCCCTCCTCCCCAACTTGCCACCTCCTTGAGATTTGCATGTTTTGGGAAGTCATGGCAGCAGAAAAGATGTTACCAAGCTGTATTTTCTATAGTTTCCATTACAAAAACTACAGGCATGTGTTGTCTTTCCAAATATATAAGCGTGTATTACATAATTGAATGTGCTTTTTCACCTTACATTGCACTTTTCATGCTGACAGATCACCATTTGTACAAAGTCTCCTGCTATTTCAGAAAGCTCATAGATCTTCTGAAGGTCATGTGTGAAAACTCCTGAGGGGACTGTTTGTCACCATCCCAGATGGCTCAGTCATGGCCATCTCATGGGCTCTTTTTTTCTCTCCTGTTGGAGTCTTTATCTCTGTTGGAATCAGTTTTAGAGCTGTAAGTGGACTTATAGACTCATCTAGTCCCGTCCCTGCATTTTATAGAAATGGATGTTCAGAGAGTTTAAGCAGCTTTTCCAACATTATACCACTATGTTTACGCGGCTGGTCCTGAGCCATGACTCAGGTTGCTGAATCCCCTGCTCATTTTCTCTCTTTACTATATTGGTCGTTACTCGAATATTTCCCATCCCCCCTTAAAGTTTATTCCATCCCCTTTAAAGATACCAACCAATACTGCAAAGCAAATAAATGCCAATGTGGCGTGTGGTGAACTCTACCAAAATATTTTATATTCTTCTGTATATATTAATATCAAGCTTCCTTTACTTTATAGTAATTCCAAGGCTGAGAAAATAATTGCTGTGAGCCCATATTTTTGCCAAGTTTTAAAAAAATCATACAAAGGAAAAATATCCCTAATTTCTGGTAGTTTAAAATTAACTGGGGAGACAAACATGGTTTATATTCAGCTTATGGCCACCTGTGATCTCTGGAATCCTTTTTTTTTTTAAATTTACAATGTTATGTTTAATTTCTGCTGTATGGGAAAATGATGGAACCTTTTTAGATACATTTGTAATTAGTGATTTCCAACTCTCCATCCCTAATCTGTAATTTATCCCTCCTTGAATTCTTCTGTAGTTCATCTATATCAAGAATAGTTTGTGAGAGTAGAAAGAATAGAGGAGAATTCACAGATCATTTATTGCTAAATTCAGTTACTAATAATATAAAGCCTCAATTAATAATGAAACGGAGCTAGTGGAATTATTTTCTAGAAGGGGAAACTGAGGCTCAGCAAGGGTACATAAATAGTTCAAGGTTATCATTACACAGAGCGGAGTCTTGGAACCGAAGTGGCTGCTGTCAGAGTCTCAAATCCTTTCAGCCCATGAAATTAAGAGTGTAATAAAGTTGGAAAAGGCAAATAAAACAAAATAGGCTTGTTGAAAATTACAGTTTTGTCACTGTGACGTTGGGAGCCCATCAAACCAGCTGATGAGAAACGTTTGAATGTGCCTCTGTTCTGTGTGCTCTTCCGAAAATTGTGTGGAGTTTCATGTGAACAGGGCCCTTATCATGGTGGAGGAGGGATTTACAGAGGCAGATGATGGGTGGGCTGTGCTTTCAAGCTATCCATGTTGAATTCACTTTTTATTTATCTAAACACTGGGCACTAAACACGGGAACTTCCCCAGTGGGTCCATTGGTTGAAACTTTGCCCTCCAAGGCAGGGAGTGTGGGTTCCATCTCTGGTTGGGGAACTAAGATCCCCCATGCCTGATGCCCTAAAAACCAAAGCACAAAAACCGTATCGTAATGTCCACTAAAAAATGCATAACTGGAGTTAAGTTTTATTGGGGGCAAAATGAGGACTACAGCTTGGGAGACAGCACATCAGAGAGCTCTGAGAGACTGCTCCAAAAAGGCAATGGTAGAAGATCAATATATAAGATTTTAGTGAAGGAAGAGTTCAATACAATCAAGCGCTTACTTTACAAAAGGCTTTCTGCTAGTCGTGAGGAGCTGGTGTCACTATGAAGGGATTTAGTTATTTTCCAGATACAAAGAGGTGCAAGGATTTGGATCATGAAATCAGTTCCTGAAAATATCTAACTAAAGATCTAAACTATCATAACTAAAGCTATGAGCAAGTTAGCATACTAAAAAGCAGAGACATTACTTTGCCAACAAAGGTCTGTCTAGTCAAAGCTATGGTTTTTCCAGTAGTCATGTACAGATGTGAGAGTTGGACTATAAAGAAAGCTGAGTGCTGAAAAATTGATGCTTTTAAACTGTGGTGTTAGAGAAGACTTTTGAGAGTCCTTTGGACTGCAAGGAGATCCAACCAGTCCATCCTAAAGGAAATCAGTCCTGAATATTCATTGAAAGGACTGATGCTGAAGCTGAAACTACTTTGGCCACCTGATATGAAGAACTGACTCATTAGAAAAGATCCTGATGCTGGGAAAGACTGAAGGCAGGAGGAGAAGGGGACAACAGAGGATGAGATGGTTGAATGGCATCACCATTTTGATGGACATGAGTTTGAGCAAGCTCTGGGAGCTGATGATGGACAGGGAGGCTTGGCGTGTTGCAGCCCACGGGGTCGCAAAGAGTCAGACGACTGAGGGACTGAACTGAACTGAACTGAAAGATCTGTTCCACCAGATTCCCTGGAGCACAGAGTGCCTCACTCCGCCCTGAACTCCCTCAGCAGTTGCTGAAGGTCAGCAGCTGCAGCTGCACCGGGTTCAGTCTCCACAGAGGTGTTTGGCAAACCTCTTGTTGTTCAGTCGCTAGGAGGTGCTCTTGGGAAGTGCCAATTTGTAGTTGACAGTAACAAATTCTTTAAAGACTTTTAAAAATGGTCCACATTTAAAGAAAGAAGTGGGCCTGAAGCTAGAGTGACATTAGCATGAGAAACATTAAGCCTCAGCACCTTAGGAGAAAAAAGGGAATTTAGCATCGTAATTGTCACCTAATAGAGAAGGCAATGGCAGCCCACTCCAGCACTCTTGCCTGGAAAGTCCCATGGACGGAGGACCCTGGTGGGTGGCAGTCCATGGGGTCACGAAGAGTCAGACATGACTGAGCGACTTCACTTTCATTTTTCACTTTCATGCATTGAGAAGGAGATGGCAACCCACTCCAGTGTTCTTGCCAGGAGAATTCCAGGGACAGGGGAGCCTGGTGGGCTGCCATCCATGGGGTCGCACAGAGTCGGACACGACTGAAGCGACTTAGTAGAGCAGAGCAGAGCAGAGAATTGTCACCTAAAAGCAATTCCCAGGTCACGGAGTCTTGCAAAATGGGCTAATGAGACTGCAGATTTCTTTGGAGGAGAAAGCACCTATGGTCTTGTCTCCAGCAGTGTTTATAGAGGGTTAAACTGGCAACCTCCATATTTCCTCAGGGTACTCTTGTTCCTAAGCTTTTCCCTGTAAATCACCAGTCCACTGTGGGATAATGTCACTTTGGAATTTTTCCATGAAGATGTAGGAAGGAGCAGTAAGGATCCGATTGTTGTTCTTGTTTAGTCGCTAAGTCGTGTCTGATTCTTTGCGACCCCATGGGCTGCAGCACACCAGGTTTCCCTTCCTTCACTATCTCCCAGAGTTACCGCAGATTCATGTCCACTGAGTCGGTGATACTATCAAACCATGGCATCCTCTGACTGACGGAGACTGATGTGAAACTCCAGTAGTTTTGCCACCTGATGCGAAGAGCCGACTGATGGGAAAAAGCCCTAATGCTGGGAAAGATTGAAGGCAGAAGAAGAAGAGGGCAGCAGAGGATGAGGAATTCGATAAATCCACCCATATGCAAATGAAAGTTGTTTTGTTCAGTTGGGATATGTCTATATTGTTTAGCATCATGGGTATGCAAAATAAAACCTTTTAAAATTTCCAACCAGGAAAAAGAAGGAACATGTGAGGAAAAGATAAAAACAGACATTCTTCTACTGACGTGCACTTTGGGGGCAATGAAAGCAATAGGCCATCCCCAAAGAATTAATCCTAGTTTAAAAATCCTTGGTTCTCAAAAGCCTGGCATTGCATATTTGTCCCTATTTTGTTTGTGAAAGGGTTTAAAGGCATATGATGTAAATGTTATTTTGTGGCTGAAAATTAAAGAGTTCTTTTGTATTTTAGGAAATCTCAGGGGTAGTGAGAACTGGAATTTGTGTATATTATGGGAAGAGGAATAAGGAAGATGAGGGGAAAACATTCCAGCTCCTTTCTTCAGATAATTTAAAGTCATAATCCATCTCTCTTTCTCTCTCTGTGTGTGTATATATATATGTATGTATATATACACATTTGCTTCCACTGGTTTAAGATAAAAATAAGTAGGTTTGTCCCCCAAATATGTTTCAGGGCCCTGTTAGCATCTCAGATGGAACCAACATTTGCCAGGAATGTTTTTCCTTGTTTTGATGAGCCAGCTCTGAAGGCAACTTTTAATATTACAGTCATTCATCATCCACGTTATGTGGCCCTTTCTAACATGCCAAAGCTAAGTAAGTAATGTTTTCTATCATCTTGTATCTATATGTAATTATATGCTTAAGTATATGGTTATATATTTTCATATGTGCACATATATTTGTGTATTAAATGTTTTATATATGTGTGTGTGTGTGTTTAACTCTGTAATAGATTTTACAACAGTAGATTTTCTTGGCAGTATGTTGAGAATGTATTTTAATTATGGTATATTATATCCAGAGAGGGCGGCCACCTAGGATATGTGTCAGCACCCACATCTTGGCGATGGCAAATCCTGATCCTTTTTGTATTAGGAGCTGGGAACATTGTACTGTTTTCATACATTGGTACCCTGTCTGCCCATTAATTTGGGTTTCAGTCTCGTAATCATTAACGATAGCAAGCTAGTGGACTTAGTCTAAATCTGGTTCATAGATGTGGGTTTTTTGTTCGTTTCAGGTTGTTTTTTTTTTCTTGTTTCAAGGTTTATTTTTTGTTTTTGTTTTTTATTTTTTTACTGTTAGCTCACAGCACTTTTTTTTTTCTTTATGGTTGAATTAGTATGCAACTTAAAAATTCTGATATTTCTCATAAAAGTTAAAATTCTTGGTTTTTGGGGAAACTCAGACCGCCTAACAGCACTGGCCCTGCACTTCCTACATGCCAGTTTGGCTGCAGGTGAGAAGAGGCTGCCCCCTGTGGTCCCCACCCCGCCCTGTTATGGACATCAGCCCATTCACACTGAGCACCTGGCCCGCACAGGCCTTTCAGTTTGTGATTTCAAGTTCAGAGACCCCAGCGGGACTCCACTGAGGACCTGCCCCAAACCTGAGAATGGCAGAATTGTACCTTGTTGACCTGCCATGGGTCTGGGGAAACTCTAGATTAAGTGCTGAGAGAGTCGGGCTGGAGTAGGAAACAGCAGTGGAGGGAAAGAGAAAGCAGCTCACGGGCCTGACTGACAGCTGCTCGTGGATTTGCCCTCCACCCAGACCACATTATTCATGGTGCTAATTCAGAACCAGGAATCCAGTCCTTGGTGGTGATGGGTTAGTTGCTCAGTTGTATGCGACTCTTGCAACCCCATGGACAGTAGTCTACCAGGCTCCTCAGTCCATGGGATTCTCCAAGCAAGAACTGGAATGGATTGCCATTTCCTTCTCCAGAGGGTCTTCCTGATTCAGGAGTTGAACCCGGGTCTCCTGCATTGCAGGCAGATTCTTTACTGATGGAGCTAGGAGCGAAGCCCGACATTGTCTTTAGGCCTTCCTGATAGATAGCTCAAAGGCAGAGAAATCCAAGCCACTGAACTGTGGGGAGTAGTTGGGAAGACCGTAGCTGAGTGGTCGTCGAACTTGGCAAATTGTTTCAAAGGTAGATAACTGTGTTCCTTATTGCTTATTTACAGTGATTTGGACTAAAATCAATTTCTTTAGGTCAGTCTGAGAAAGAAGATGTGAACGGAAGCAAGTGGACGGTTACCACCTTTCACACCACACCCCACATGCCCACTTACTTGGCTGCCTTTGTCATTTGTGACTGTGGACACATCAGCAGGATCGAGAGGGGCAAGGAGGTGAGTGAGCGAGACTCTCCAGGTGCGGGACGTTTGTGCTGGCTGCAGACTGTCCGCGCACTCCTTAGCCTCAGGAGCTGGGCCTGCACCCCTCATGGACCTCTCCTGGTTCTTCCCGGAGCCCTGTCACTGCTCTGGGTGAAACGCCATGGAGCGGAGCGCAGCCCCCCCGCAGGGGCTCTGCGGCGGGATTTCTATCGAAAGGTTGCACCTCACGTCCCCTAGAGGCAGGTTCCTGAGCCCCTCTTCCAGACGCCGCTGCTTTCAGAGCACAGAGAGAAGAGGGAAAGGGGCCATACTAGCTTCTTGAAGCTCAGGTTATGTGTTGTGTGCCTTGCTTGCATGCTCCTGATGCCAGCTGAGGCAGCTGCTCTGGCTGAAGTGCAGGCAGGTTAAGCACTGTCCCTATGAAGGAGCAGGCCCGCTGGGTATGAACACTTCCTCAGAGTTGTGGAAATAGGTGCTCTGTCCTGGAACACCTAGTGTTCACCCAGTTGTACACTTGTTACATAATAATCCTATGGGAAAATATCAAGGTGATTGTAACAGTACTTTATGGACTGGTTCACTCCCTATGCTAGAAAGTGGGGGTAGGTAGGGCCAGTGCCTTAAGCTCAGTTCTTTCTAATCAAATGGACCTCATCAGGCTAAGGCCCTCCTGGGCCTGTGAACTTCCAGGCTGTGCCTTTGGCTTGTGCAGATAAGCAAGCTGTGGATGAACCGGCTCTTATCACCAGGGGAGACTTGCTCAAAGTTCCTCCTCTGAAGGATGAATGCACTAGATGCAAGGACAGCTCATTATCACCCTCAGCTGTTGGCTCCAGCCTGATTTCCTTGTTGAGTAATCACTGCTAGATCCTTGATATTCACAGATAGAACTTGGGCCAAGTCAAACATTCATGACATGTATTGATAAATCCACTCAGACACAGTGTGGAAGCCTATGCTTTGTACCTGGTATGAAGGAGTGACTCGGAGCTCACGAGCGATGGAGATGGCTGTCAGCATCCTCATCTCCATTGGCTTGCTGCTCGCAATGCTGCTGCACAGTGAATAATTCTTATAAACGAATTGTATCTGCTTCTTCATGAAAGGTCACCCTGAAAAGAAAGCCGCCATGGAAGCAAAGAGAAAATGGAACATGCCTAAGAAAGTAATGGTCTTAGCCAGAAAATTGAAATTTGGGATGAGTTTATCAGTGGAATGTTGTGTTTGGCTACGACTCAGTTCTGGAAAGCTAAGGAATTCACCATATACTCTACAGGGAACCAGACTGTACTCTTGGAATAGCACCCAGACTCTACAAAAAGGACTCCCTAAATAAGAGAAAAAATTTAGCCAAGTTGAAAATGTGGTTCACGCGTGGCATGAGGATAAATATAAGACACGCATAACTAAAGTTGGAAATGAGAAATGGAATATTTTCTGCTATATCAATAGAGAAGGATGTCACAGTCGTCAGCAATCGCAGCGTCCAGTGTGAGCTGGTGAGCCCTGAGGGAACTCAGGAGGGAGAAGAATAGCTGTCATTAGTTAGATGACAGCCACTCCCTAGGGTGAGCCCGAGGAGGCTCAGGACTCACTCCTGCCCTCGCCTCCTCAGAGCAGTTCTCTCTGGTTGCTTGAGATGCTGTCTCCTGGGCTTGAAGCCCTAAAAATTTCTGCCATAACTCTCAACTTTTAGGTTGCTCTATTTTTTCACCTCGGCAGTTACGGCCATGAAGGGACGTGAGCCCCCAGCTGGGACCGGTACCCTGTGTTTTTCACACCTTGAGTTTCCTTGGGGCTGCTCGCCATGGGGAGTGGCTACAGTCTGACGGCTGCTGGTGGCCAGCTGCTCTTTCCCTTCCTGTGTTCTCTCGGGGCTCCTCGGCTCATACGGGAGGGCTGCAGTCGTTGACGACTGTAACATCTTCGTTTCCTGATACAGCAGGAAATATTCTGTTTCTCAGAAATAACATTTTGGGTAGAATTTATCACACATGTGCACGTGTAAAGATATTTTTCCTTTAGAGGGTGAGGTCTGCTGGGTCTAAGCAGGACCACGAGGACACACTGGTGGGCTAGGTGTGATTTGGAAGGGACTTTTGCTTCAACGTGTTCCGCACGTATTTGTGATCCTCACTGCCCTGCCCCTCCCCCACAGCTTGGAATCATCCTTTGCCTCCACTGTGGCTTAGAGTGGTCATTTGTGGGAGGAGCCTTGTAAACTGGAAATTTATATACAGACGTTATTACTGCCTTCCCTCCCAAAAGGCTGCAGTTAATGTGTGCGTATTATCCTGAACATGGTGACTCTTGCCTCCGCTCAGCAGGTTTCGATGTCCTCCTGAGCTTGCCTTGGAGGTGAGAGCTTGAGACGGGGCAGGTACCGGGAGTGTAGGGGCAGGACTAAGGCCTTGGGGTGGGAGGAGGCTGGAAGAAAGGAGAGGATCCAGGCAGGAGGCTTCTGGAACAAGTGGTTGCATTTTGTGAAAGGGAAGCATTCCAAAGACCTCATGTCATGCAAAAGTCACAAAACACAAGACAAACTTTCCAGCAGAAATAAAAGCAAAGACAAGTAAACGTTTGGTTGGGGGACAGCAATCTGCAGATATTATGCTGCTTTTCGTTTTCTTCACGTTGTCTCTTGTGTTTTGTAGAGAGCTCTTTCTCAAATTAACTGCATTCACAATCAGAACGATTATCTTAATTCCCTCCTCACTAACTTTCATTCTAGAGTTAGGTGTTTCAGACACCAGCAATTCCATTTAAAAGTGCTCAGATGGTGTTGTTGAAGGAGTACCATGATTTCAAAATAAAATGACAATGGATGGTAAAACAACATCAAATTAATCACCCAAATAACACAAACGAGTTCAAGCACCCAAACAACAATGCAGTCACACTGAACTAACAAAGCATGGCAGAGCTTTCTTTGCATCTGCTGCTAACATGGAAGTGTCACATACAGAGGCTATAATTTGCTTACTTCAATAACTGTAGAAGTCATGAGACTGTTGATGAACTTTTTAAAATCAAGGAAATTAACCTTATTTCAAATTTTGAAAATAAGATGGGACTCTTCATGTTTTGGGTGCTTCCCATGTGGCTCAATGGTAAAGAAGCCACCTGCCAGTGCAGGAGATGCTGGTTCAGTCCCTGGGTCGGGAAGATCCCCTGGAGTGGGAAATGGCAACCCACTCCAGTATTCTTGCCTGGGAAATCCCATGGACAGAGGAGCCTGGTGGGCTATAGCTCATGAGGCTGCAAAGAGTTGGACATGACTGAGCACACTTGCGTTCATGTTTTTATTAACAAGTCATTTTAAATTTGCATGATTCACATTTGTTTCATATGTTCTATACTGTGTAAACCCTACTAACTGCACAACTGTTTTGAATCACTGGAAATATGTCCTGAAAAGGGAAGCTAGCATGCAAAGGGCCCTTTTACTCTAATATAGAATCCATGTTTTCTGTGGGGGTAGATACCACTCCCCAGGATTTTTTAAATTTATTTTCCTTCTATTTTCGGCGGTGCTGGGTCTCCGTTGCTATGCAGGCTTTTCTCCAGCTGCTGCGGGCAGGGGCGGCTCTCTCACTGTGGTGTGCGGGCTTCTCATTGCAGTGGCTTCTCTCATTACAGAGCACGGCCTCTAGTGTGGCTCCCGGGCTCCAGAGCACAGGCTCGGTAGTTGTGGCCCACAGGCTTAGTTGCTCAACAGCCTGTGGAATCTCCCCTGAATCAGGGATCAAACCTGCACTGGCAGGCTGACCCTTTACCATTGAGCCACCAGGGAAGACCCCCCCCATCCTCATCCCCCGCAACCAGGATTATTTTTGAATAATAGAGGTTTTACACATTATTGCAAAAGATTGAAATAACACACTTTCTGGAGAATCGCTGTTCCCAACTTAATGAATAGCCTCCAGGGCTTTTCTCATTGCATGGACACATGTAAACATTTTATCATGCAGCGTCTTCTGAAAAGATAACCTTTGGCTCCAGAGCATCAGGAAATCGGAGCAAGCAGGCTGCCACTTTCAAATATCACTGTACATATTGCTTTTCCTAATCACTGCTTAATTGTTTCTGTCTAGATACGCATCTGGGCCCGGAAAGATGCCATCGCGGAGGGAAACGCAGACTTTGCTTTGAACATCACAGGTCCCATCTTCTCTTTTCTGGAGGATTTATTTAATATCAGTTACCCTCTTCCAAAAACAGGTGAGGTATCTTCCCTTAAAATGCGTTTGATTTCCTATTAATGAGTGCTCTAGGTTGAGATCAAAAGATACCTAGATGGGCCTCCAGGGACCCGTTGGCATTTTGCTGTTTTTGCTGTTTTGGAGTCAGCCCTGCTGGCTTCCCCGTCATTGTGTCCTACACGTTCCTAAACACGCAGAGGCCTGTCTCTCCTTCTCTGCATGGTGCCGTGGACTAGCTGGTGCTCAGAGGGCTCCCAGCTTCAGCGTGGCGGCTTCCCTGCTCCAGACCTTGCCTTCTCCCTGGCTTTCTGTCCTTTCGTCTCATACTGCAAGCATGCAATGCAATGTTCTGGATCCTTCTAACCGCTTGCGTGAATTACTCCAGTTCCCTTTAGGAAGGTTTTGTTGTTTTTTTCAAACTATGTTCTTTAGCTGTGAGTCATTGGATTAGAACTTGGGGGTCCCATAAGTGAATTTTTATTGTATAAAATTGGAATCATGTGTGAACAGAATACGATCCTCGAAGGAATATGTAAACATTTTATTTCTGGTAGATCTGTATGGAATGTCCTTAAAATTATGTGAGCTGCTCAGCTCAGAGAAAATTGTTCCATGCTTTTTCTCTCTCGCTTAAAGGTATCATGTCAGGGTGTTTTGTTCCTCTGAAAGGTTATTTAGTCGAAGTCTTGTGGGGAAGTATGCTTGGCCTTTACTGGCAAACAGTGGAAGAAGGTGGGGAGTAAAAATTAGGGCGCTCCAGGCTCCTGAATGCTGCATAGCCAGGGCCTCTGCTGCTCAAGCCTCCTGGCTGAGGAGGGACGTGGAGTGAAGGAACGGGGGAACAGCCGTGGCCTGCTCGTGGATCCCAGAGGTTACACCTGTCACTCAGAGAGCTGGAGGCAGGGACTTCCCTGGCAGGCCAGTGGTTAAGGCTCTGAGTTTCTACTGCAGGGGGCACAGGTTTGATCCCTGGCCAGGGAACTAAGATCCTGGATCCCACATGCCACGCAGCATGGCCAAAAAAAAAAAAACACCTAGAAAAAGAAGGAAGGAAAAATGAAAGTTGGCAGCAACAGGAATCTGAGCGTGGAGACCAAGTTTCTGGCACTTCCGTGGCCGGAAGATCTCAAGATGACCCTTGTCTAGGCAAGAAAATTTTCTTTCTCTTTATTTAGATAAGGAGAAGTCCAGAGTCATTCTTGATATCCTCGTCTGTCGAAACATCCACTCCACCCAGTTAGCCACCTCCTTCTTATTGCCGCCTCCACCCGCTTCTTCCCCATCTCTCTCACTCTCCCTAGTTCGTATCACCAAAGTCTCAACCACAACTGCCCTTGCTTAGCTTGGACCGTTGTCCCTCTTGTCTCCTCCAGTTCATCTTCCACACTGAGGCCTGAGGGATCTTTCCAAAGCAACATCTGATCATGTTACTGCCCTGTTTAAAACTCTTCTGTGGCTTCCCAATGCCCTGGGGATAAAGTCCAAAGCTGACACCCTATCTTTAACAATGCATCTCTTGCCAACCTCTCAGGGCTTTTGACAGTTTCTCAGAGTAGAAGGAGCATCTCTGTCCTCTTCTACACTTTCATCTTCTTCCTCCTCTTGGTCAGGCTCTTGTACATTCAGTTTGTACATCCTGCCATTCCTTTTACCCAACTTGTTGATTCTTATATTTCTCAACGCAGTGCCTCCTCTTCGAGGAAGTCTTCCTTGACTCTCTCTCTCCCAAGCTTCCACAGCATCCTGTGCATCCCTCTATTCAAGTTCTTGAGCTGCTAGGTCTTAATCATCTCTGCATTAGGTCAAGGGCAAGTTGAGGGTCAGGGTCTGGACTGTCCTTTTAAAGTACCTTCTGAGCCTATGACGCTGCTTTTCTCAGAGTCGTTGTTTAGTTGCTAAGTCATGCCTGACTGTTTTGCAACCCCAGGCTCCTCTGTCCATGGGATTCTCCAGGCAAGAATGCTGGAGTAGGTTGCCATTTCTTTCTCCAAGGGATCTTTCCAACCCAGGGATCAAACCCACGTTTCCTGCATTGGCAGATAGATTCTTTACCACTGAGCCACAGGGAAGGCCCTCTCTCAAACTAGTAAACAGTAAGCATTTTTTTTTTTTTAGTGGGGAAAAATATGTTCAGTGAGTGCTGTAATTCCATGTAAATTCTGGCTAGATTGCCAGCTCCTGAAGTCAGGGTTCTGTTGACACTTTCTTTTTTTCTTCTGTATCTTTCATAGCATCTAAGCCAGTGTTGCTCTATGAGCACATGTGGGTGGTGCTTAGTCAAAACTGCCTTTTGATGGATAGATGATTACAATAGAGTTTCTCTCTTACTGGATCTTTAAGAGAAAGAAGAACTAATGTCTCCTAACGACTTTGACTTTTGGTTGAGTCACTTAAAAACACAACAAAAAAACTATTATAGCCGCTGGTGGAATTGGCTGTTTGGGTTGTTATAAGCTTTAAAAGAAAAAGTGACATCATGATGCTTTTAGGAGTAAGTATGGGTGTTTAAGATTTGCAGACTTTTAAAATAGCAACTTCCCTTTTAAGTTTTTATTTTTTCTTAACTTGTAACCATAGCAGGCTAACGATATATATGGTACATCTCAGCAAAGTTTGTATTTTTGAAGCAATAAAACTCAAGTACTCTATAAATCATAAAGTGGTGACATGATTACCATAATTAGTGAGAATCTACTGAGTAAATGAGAACCACTTACTACTTTTCTCGGTGCTCTCTGAATGCAGAAGCAGTAGATGGCAGAGGCTCTGTTCAGGTAGCTGAGTTCGGCAGATAGCTGCTGCTGCTAAGTCGCTTCAGTCCTGTCCGACTCTGTGCGACCCCTTAGATGGCAGCCCACCAGGCTCCCCCTGTCCCTGGGATTCTCCAGGCAAGAACACTGGAGTGGGTTGCCATTTCCTTCTCCAATGCATGAAAGTGAAAAGTGAAAGTGAAGTCACTCAGTTGTGTCTGACTCTTCAAGACCCTGTGGACTGCCGCCTACCAGGCTCCTCCACCTATGAGATTTTCCAGGCAAGAGTACTGGAGTGGGTTGCCATCGCCTTCTCCGTTGGCAGATAGCATCTACATGTTAAAAACAGAAGCAAATTGTGAAGGAGACAGCACTGACTCATAAAGTCAGCATGAAGTCTCAGCAGAAAGAGGACTGTGTGGAAGAAACCAACACAGTATTGTAAAGCAACTGTCCTTCAGTTACAAATAAATAAATTTTAAAGAAACAGTTAAACAACACACACACAAAAGGACAATAAGTGGTAATGGGAGTAGCCCAACTATGTAAAGAACACCTACAGATAAATAAAAAAATACAATAGGAAAAAAACAAGTAAAAGATATATGAATAGATGTTATACAGAAAAGGAAACACATGTGGCTAACAAACTTGTGAGAAATATTTAAGCTTATTAAGCAGTCTGAGAAATGAGTACGCAAGATCACAGTGACAACCTATTCAGTTGTCAAAGAATAGCCATTCTCACAAATCCAAGTGTTAGAAAGTGACACTGTTGAAAGGCGTATCAATTATTACAACTTAAAAGCTGTTTGTTGTCTTATAACGTTGATCATCAGAATACCTTAAAACCCAGAAATTCCATTCCCAGATATATCTTCAAGAGGAATTTGAGCACATACATGCCGGAAGATATGTGCAAGAAGGTTTGAAGCTACACTTTCCATACTAGTGCCAAACCAAAAGCAACCAAAGTGGTCACTGATAGAATGGATATGGGTCATTCACACAATGAAAAACTATCCAGTAGAATGGGAAACTCAGGCTGAGGCAACTAAATATGTCCAAAGATAATGGAGCATTACCTGCTGAGGCTATGTAATGACCTGAATATTTCTTACTATACACTGCCAGCTTCAACCAAGTGTGAAGTCAACTAAATTACTGAGCGTAGCACAGCGAAAGCACGCATGAAGCAGATGTAGCATGGACTGCAGCAATGCTATTCCTCTCACTAGCAAAGGAAAAATTTTAAAGCTTGCATCGTTCTAGTTTTAGAAGTAACAAATGACCACACTGTAAAAAAAATTGGAAAGATAAGGAAAGCACAAAAAGAGAAGCAAAATCTCTTGGAATGCTGCCATGCAGAAATGACCACAGGCAACATTTTGATGTCTGGTTTCCCGGTGTCTGTCTTTGTCTCACTTCCGTCTTTCTCTGTATTTGCTTCTTTGTTTTTAACAAAAATGACACCATGGAATTGATACTATTCATTGATTTTTTTAAAAATGAACAATATAAAGCAATATGATCCAGGTAACTTCTTTTATTGTCATTTTAACTCATAGGCTTCCTACATATCAATTTGACAAAACAATTTTTTTAATCTTCAGTGGTTGAAAATTTGGACTGATTTTTTCTTTCTTTGAGGGGGGGAGGAGGCTGCTTTAAAACATGAAAGAAAACATAAGGAAGTGTTTACAAATATCCATGCTATTTGCCTTAGTAGAAATTGCAAAATTTGAAAGGCTAGGAACATTTTTAAAAGTTACAAAGCATTTTGCAAGTATGCTCCAGAAAAACTACCAGTTCACACTCTCACCAATAGGCTATGTGTCAGTTTTCCTATACCTAATTATAAATTCTAGCCAATACTAATTATCATATTTGAAAATGTATTTCATACGTTTGAAAGTTATATCATTGTTTTAATTTTTGTTTTTGATACTAATGAAGCTGAAAATTTTAAATAAGATTTTTGGGTGTTTGAATTATTTCTTTATTGAATTGTTCACATTTTTCCTTTTGATTCATCAAAATTCTTTAAGTATTGAATAAATATTATCTAGTTGTGATATAGGCTGCAGATATTTACCCCAGTCTGTGTTTTGCCTTTCAAATTTGTGGTGTTTTTGGTGCACTAAAACATTTAATTTTAAATAGACTTAATTTTTTTAGAACAGTTTACGAAAAAGTGTGCCCAGACTGTGAAGTGTCCTCATATATCTCCCTCTCCCTCCCCTTGCCCCCACCTCTAGTTTCTCCTCTTGTTAACATCGTACATTGGTGTGGATTTTTAAAAATTACAGTTGATGAATCAGTACTGACACATTTTTATAACTAAAGTCCATAGCTTACAGTAGGGTTCACTGTTTTTGTTGTACAGCTCTGTGAATTTCAACAAATGCATACAGTGATGAGGGCTCCCCGGTGACTGGGCAGTAGAGAATCCTCTTGCAGTATAGGAGACATAGGGGACACGGGATTGTTTGATCCCTGGGTCGGGAAGATTCCCTGGAGAAGGGCGGCAACCCACTCCAGTGTTCTTGCCTGAAGAATCTGTGGACAGAGCCTGGTGGGCTACAGTCCAGTGGGTCGCAAAGACAGACTCAACTGGAGTGACTGAGTGCATAGTGTCAATGACATATGCCTGCCGTCACAGTATCAGACCATAGTTTCGCTGTCTGAAAATCCCCTGTGCTCTACCTGCTCGTCCCCTCTTTTCCCGCAGTCCCTGACAGCCACTGATCTTTGTACTGTCTAGATAATTTCGCCTTTTCCATAATGTTAGGTACTAATGGAATCATACCATGTGTAACTTTTTCTTACTGGCTTCTTTCATTTAGTGGGATTCCCTGGTAGCTCAGCTGGTAAAGAATCTACCTGCAACCTGGATTAGATTCCTGGGTCGGGAAGATCTTATGGAGAAGGGATAGGCTACCCACTCCAGCATTCCTGGGCTTCCTGGTGGTTCAGCTGGTGAAGAATCTGTCTGCAATGCAGGAGACCTGAATTTGACCCCTGGGTTGGGAAGATCGCCTGAAAGAGGGCATGGCAACGCACTCCAGTGTTCTTGCCTGGAGAATCCCCATGGATTATGAGGTCGCAAAGAGTCGGAGACCACTGAGTGACTTTCACTTTTCTTTCACTTAGTAACATTCACTTAAGTTTTATCCATGTCCTTTCATAACTTAATAGCTCATTTCTTTTTATCACTAAATAGTACTCTGTTGTATGGCTGTACTACAGTTTATTTAACCATTCACCTATTAAAAGACATCTTGATTGCTTCCACGTTTTGGCAGTTATGATTAAAGCTGCTATAAGCATTCACGTGCATGTTGCTAACTTTAGTTGTGAACTCATCTGGGTAAATCCTTAGGAGCTCAATTGCTAGACTGTATCGACAACCTATGTTCAGCTTTATAAGGAACTGCCGAATTGTCTTCTGAAGTGGCTGTGCCATTTTGCATTCTCACCAGCAATGAATGAGTGTTTTTATTGTTCCACATCTTCTCTAACATCGAGGTTTTGTTTTGAACTGGTGTGTCATGGTATCTCATTGTTTTAATTTGCAATTTCCTAACGACATATGGTGTTGAGCATATCTTTATCTGTTCATTTGCCATTTGTGTGTCTCTTTAGTGAAATGTCTCTTTAGATCTCTTGCTAATTCTGTAAAGTTGTTGCCTTATTTTTGAGTTTCAAGTGATCTTTGTATATTTTGGATATAGGTCCTTAATCAAAAGTATTTAATTTTCATATAGTCAAAACAATTTGTTTTCTGACCCTGTCTTCTCTGTGTCTTTAATACCTTTCTCCTGCCCCTTAAGTTATAGATATTCACTCGCATTTTCTTTCAGTAATTTTATGATTTCATTTTGAGATGTTGTATCTAGAACTCTCAAATCTTTGGAAAGAGATGATTCATTTTTCCCTCCATTTAAATCCACTTAGATATACTTGCTTTGCCTACTTTTGACAACCGTGCAATGGAAAACTGGGGACTATTGATATTTGACGAGTCATTATTGTTGCTGCAACCAAATGATAAACTAACAGAAAAAAAGATCATGATCTCCTTTACTATCTCCCATGAAATCGGACATCAGGCATGTGGTAAAATGTTCTTTCTTATTTCACACGAAAATATTCTCCAGCTTCTGTACCGAAAGCAGCAAAAACTCCTCAAACTCTACCATACAGCTAATTTTTAAAAATAACTTGAAAAGTGGTCCAGTGAGTGAAAACAAGGAAGGATCTATGTAATCAGATCCTGGGTGGATTTGAACTTTTGATGATAGATCATAGTGATGAGAAATCTCAGAACATTAGCAGGTCGTATATTCAAAGAGTAATTGTGTGCCACAAAGTTCTCTTCAGGAAAAGTAAGCCAAGCAGACCTATGATTATATCTGCTTTTCATTCCATCTTAAAATAGAGATATTCAAAAGAGTTACCAGAAGATATCCCATTTCATCAGTAGATTGTCACAAACTTTTTTTTTTTCCGAGAAGTTACAAGTTAAAGGATTATAGTCAATTTACTAGTATCACTGAGGTGACAATCATCTAAACTGTGAAATTATCTTCTTGTTATATGGACCCCTAAGACGTTTTGGAGAGGAATGATTTACTGTGATTAAATTATACCCTGTTACACAGTCAACACATACTTTCACAAGTCTTGATCATCACCCAAAGTGTCATTTTTCATTATAGCCTAAGTGACACATTGTTTTGGAAAATAGGGTGCTAACTATTAGTACATCACAGCTATTATAAGAATTTGGTTAAAAACCAGGGTGTGGATTTGTTGGTTTTGGAAATGATTGTTTTTCTTTCCTGATCCTATTCATCATCATGTGACACTTTCCTTCTGTTAAGCTCAAATAGAAAATAATTATAACTGGACCACTTTGCAGAAACGAATACTTGAGTGATTCTTACATGGTGCAGATCAAATTATGTCCTTAAAACATAATCAACTGCTTACAGCAAAATTCTGATGTAGTCTGTTTAGAGTATAAGAAGCTGTCATTAGTAGTTGTTAAGTGAACATTGAGGCCTTCTCCTTTAACTTAACTTTGGAGTAAAGTGGACAATTTAAGCAATGCTATTCTAGCTTACTTTATTTCTGAGCATCATAGTTTTAAAGCAAAAATTGCTGCCAGTCGTTGGATGTGAAATTTTACAGAAAAAAATAAATGACTTCATGTTATTAATAAAATAACAACATGACTTGGAGTCCTGTTTTCAAGTTTTATCACTGATGGCAAATTACATTCAATTTTGTCTTTGATCTTACATTTATTTAACATGTAATTACAATAAACATTACTTAAATTGAAGTTAAGATTGTTCTTTTATCCCCAACTCCAAAAGTGGTTTGGAAACTTGGTTACCATGAATTGGTGGAATAATATCTGGCTCAATGAAGGTTTTGCATCTTATTTTGAATTTGGGATAATTAGCCACTTCAATCCTAAATTCCCAAGGGTAAGTATGTCAAATTAATTTATAATTTTTCTTCTAATTATAATAGTAGTTAATTTTCATTGTTGAAAATGTGTAAAATACAGAAAAATATAGAGATAATAAATTATCTGTAATATCAGAGATGATCAATGTTGTCTTTTTGATTTATTTTCTTTAGTCAGGCTTTTATTATTGTAAATATTCCTAGAAGTGAAAATTACACAGAAATGTGTAATGCTCTTTCTACTTTATACTATATCAAGAGCTTTTCCACAGGTCATTACATCATCCTTGAAAATAAGATTTTTAAGGGTTGCATAGTATTTTATCCTATAACTTTGTAAGAAGTGTGTATATGTATGTATATATATATATATAAAAATAATAGTTTCCCTACTGTTAGATTTTAGGTTATTTTCATTTATTTCTACCTAGACTGAATTTTAAAGCACTTGCAATCAGTAATCTACAACTTTAATAATAAGTAATATGCTATGTTATATTACCCATAATGTAGCTGATATTGCATATGATACTCATAGCTGACATTGTATCTATTATAGCTGATAATCTTTTGCTATGTTGAGTAAATAGTAACATGGAAAATTAATTTATGTGTATGCAAATCTGAATTGAAAGTTATATTTCCAATATTTTATTTAGAGTAGTTAGGTAATGCTTTCAGAATGGCATGATAAAGCTAAATTGATTTAAGTGTTTTAATGTTTAGATTTAATATGATCTTTTAATATTTAATATGATCACAGACCTCATTTCTTCACAGCAAGTCAGGGTTTCTTCCTTCCTCTCTGTTCCTGCCTCCTACCATCTCTCTGATGCTCAGAGCTGCTCTTTCTGCTGCTTTTTGCAGGTCTTTTCTCCTCTCCCCTCCCAAGTGTTTCCAAGGCTCTCCTTCTAGCCTCTTTTCTCCTCTCCTTAGTGAAAGTGAAGTGAAGTCACTCAGTTGTGTCTGACTCTTCACAACCCCGTGGACTGTAGCCCACCAGGCTCCTCCGTCCTTGGGATTCTCCTGGCAAGAGTACTGGAATGGGTTGCCATTTCCTTCTCCAGGGCATCTTCCCAACCCAGGGATAGAACCCAGGTCTCCCACATTGCAGGCAGACGTTTTAACGTCTGAGCCACCAGGAAGCCTCTCCATACCCTTGCTCATTAGAGTGTATTGACGTTTGACATGCTGATTTCCACTGGTCAGATATTCACAGGCTAAATTTATTCACTTTGAAGGAGAATCTAAGATTGTTCTTTCTATTATTATGAAAGTGAAAGTCCCTCATTCGTGTCCAACTCTTTGCGACCCCATGGACTATGTAGCCTGCCAGGCTCCTCTGACCATGGAATTCTCCAGTCAAGAATACTGGAGTGGGTTGCCGTTTCCTTCTCCAGGGAATCTTCCCAACCCAGGCATCAAACCAGGGTCTCCTCGTTGCAGCCAGATTCTTTACTGTCTGAGCCATCAGGGAAGCCCATTAATATATTGGTTGTAAATTTTCCCCTCTTTTATGAAAGGAAGAAGATAGTAAGTAGATGATATTTATCTTTTGTTTATTAAAAAGTTGGCAGAATAAAAATTGACAGACCTCTCTTGGCCACACAGAAACTTAAAAAATTTTTTTTTTTTTACCTGTTTGTGAAATTGTAGCTTTTGAGGAGCACTGATGTAGCAGTCTTTTACTGCCCCAGTTCCATGCCACTTTCCAAGTTCAGTTCAGTTGCTCAGTCGTGTCCAACTCTTTGCGATCCCATGAACGACAGCACGCCAGGCCTCCCTGTCCATCACCAACTCCCAGAGTCCACTAAAACCCATGTCCATTGAGTTGGTGATGCCATCCAACCATCTCTTCTTCTGTTGTCCCCTTCTCCTCCTGCCCTCAATCTTTCCCAGCATCAGGATCTTTCCAAATGAGTCAGCTCTTCGCATCAGGTGGCCAAAGTATTGGAGCTCCAGCTTCAACATCAGTCCCTCCAATGAACACCCAGGACTGATCTGCTTTAGGATGGACTGGCTGGATCTCCTTGCAGTCCAAGGGACTCTCAAGAGTCTCCTCCAACACCACAGTTCAAAAGCATCAATTCTTCAGCACTCAGATTTCTTTATAGTCCAATTCTCACATCCATACATGACCACTGGAAAAACCATAGCCTTGTCTAGATAGACCTTAGTTGGCAAAGTGATGTCTCTGCTTTTCAATATGCTGTCTAGGTTGGTCAGAACTTTCCTTCCAAGGAGTAAGCGTCTTAATTTCATGGCTGCAGTCACCATCTGCAGTGATTTTGGAGCCCAGAAAAATAAAGCATAGCATCTACACATGGTTAGTGTTATCTGTAACTATTTCTGAAAGCATTTGGTTGTGCCCCAAATTACCCCTGTGCTGAGAGTCAATATGGAAAGACATTCCAGTCCTTAAAACAATTAGATTCACCTGTATGTCCTTTATAGACTGTACTATAAATATCAATCAGTTCAGTTCAGTTCAGTCGCTCAGTCGTGTCCGACTCTTTGCGACCCCATGAATCGCAGCACACCAGGCCTCCCTGTCCATCACCATCTCCCGGAGTTCACTCAGATTCACATCCATTGAGTCAGTGATGCCATCCAGCCACCTCATCCTTTGTTGTCCCCTTCTTCTCCTGCCCCCAATCCCTCCCAGCATCAAAGTCTTTTCCAATGAGTCAACTTTTAATGCGACAAAAATGGCTAAGATATTATCATTTCTGGGAAACATTGATGGAAACATGTTACCAATGTTTTTGAAGCTAAGATGGTAAGATTGTCATCTCATACCATTTAGTTTTATTTTTTTTATCATTGGCTCCTAATCACTGTTTTCTGAGTGTACATTTCTCAATCACTTGTAGAGCTGAGTGAACTATAACCCTTGCCAGAAGAGTATCAGATCTTGGAGCTTGAAAAATTGTCATGAGCTTTGTTTTTGAGAAGCTTAAGGCTTTGTTTCAATGGTCTTTAAGAAAATCAGAACTTTAGCTTCCCTTTGAATCAGTCGATAGATTGAAGTTAAGTAAAGAACATCACAGAAACATATGCAGAAACAGATTTCCATTTTTTCTAATTCTGGTCTAATTTCAGCTGAAATTTATTAACATACAAGATGAATAGGTTATGGTCAGTGATTCAGAACATTGCAATTGGTTTCTTGACCCCTGAAGCTCCAGTTTTAACATTGCTACTCACTGACTTTTCTGCATCCCTCTTCTGACTGGTCTAAGGAAGCAGCAGATCTCATGAAGAGAAAGGGCACGTAGGGGCCTTGCAACCAGTCAGGTCTCGCTGTGTTTTTATGATCACTGTAAGCTGAGAAAAGTAGTCGAACACGTATGAGCATTCATTCCTCATCTGTAAGATTAAGTTTCACACAGTCGCTCAATAGATTGAGTATTTAGTGGACTTCCCTGGTGGCTCAGAGGTTAAAGCATCTGCCTCCGATGCAGGAGACCCAGGTTCAGTCCCTGGGTCAGAAAGATCCCCTGGAGAAGGAAATGGTAACCCACTCCAGTATTCTTGCCTAGAGAATCCCATGGACAGAGAAGTCTGGTAGGCTAGAGTCCACGGGGTCGCAAAGAGTCGGACACGACTGAGCAACTTCACTCACTCACTCACTCACTCATTGTGACAGCCATCATTTACTAAGCATTCATTATGTGCTTAGAGTGTATTATGTACAATATCTGATTCACCCTTCTGAAGAACTAATGATGATGATATAGTTACAGTAGTGATTAACCCTTATTAAGGTAAGCTAAGGTAAGTCGCTCAGTCGTGTCCGACTCTTTGCGACCCCATGGACTGTAGCCTACAAGGTTCCTCCGTCCGTGGGATTTTCCAGGCAAGAATACTGGAGTGGGTTGCCATTTCCTTCTCCAGGAGATCTTCCCAACCCAGGGATCGAACCCAGGTCTCCCGTGTTGTAGGCAGACGCTTTACCATCTGAGCATATTCTATTTGCCAGTCACAGTGCTAAAAATTCTATATAAATTAATTTAGACTTGATAATAATCCAGTGAGGACAGTGTTCACCCCATTTTCAGAGGTGAAACTGAATTTCCAGAGTGATGAAATTAGTTGCCTTTGTGAGTCAAACAATCCCTAGGAGGCTGCAGTAGGAATCAGACCCAGGTAGCTCGACTCCAGACCCTATGCTTTCAACTTCAGTGATATTCCATACAAATTTCATAATAAATAGTTACATTTCTTAGGATAATCATAGATTTTGTTCTCTGGGGATCTCATAGCTTGCATGAAGAAAGAAATGGAGAGTGTACAGATTCACTTTATCCAATCATATATGCAGTAGCTAGATAATGTTTTTTTAAAAGCTGATATTGCTTTTTACGTAGAGTTTCCTTCCACAAGACCAGAACAGACTGAGACGAGCATCACCTTATGGAAGGCCCAGAGTAGAAAAACCGAGGAATGTTGAGTAAGAGGTATTCGCCTCATTCATCACAGTTATCTTGTGTGATTGGGAAGAAACCAAGAAGATTATATAAACCTTATGCTAGGCAGGCGCAAGAGAGACAATCCATTCTGAAAGAAAAATATGGAAAAGGTTATGTGTACAAAGGTATTCATTAATACATTGTCTATAACAGGGAAAAAACAAACAAACAAACACTGGAAACAATTTAAACACCTACCCAGCAGGGCAATGACTAAGTCAGTTATAGTCCATCAACCTGATGGGGTATTATGCAGCTGTGCATTTGTTTATTTTAGTGTTTTGCTTTTGCAAAAGTTATATCTTCCCTGTGAGAATCATGATTAAGTTTGAGGTTATTTCTTTCCAATTTGTACTTGTTTCATTTATAATACAGCAGCCATTATTAGGAATAGTTATGAAGATAAGATAGCAAAATTTCTAAATGAATGTGATAATAAGTAAATGAACAAGACGAAAAGTTTTTACAACTGTAAGAATGAATAAATGGGGGAAAGATTAGAAAGAGCTGGATTAACAGCATTCTAATGGGAGTTATCGCAGGGTGTGTACTTACGAGTGGTTTTATTTTTGCTATTTTCCTCATTGTGTTTATCTGAACACAGGGGTTGACAGTGCACACTCAAAAGCTCTTAGGTGTTAAATTAAGAAAACCTATACTTAATGAGTAAGGTGGGACTTTATGCAGATGTCTCCTCTAAATCTTTGCTACTCAAAGTGTGGTTCTTGAGCTATATACCAACATCAGCATCACCTGTTCATTTAGTAGAAATACAGACCCCAGACTTCCCTGGTGGTCCAGTGGTTAAGTGTCCATGCTTCCACTGGAACGGGCATGAGTTTCCATCCCTGGTCAGGGGAACTTTTAAGATCCTGTATGTCTCAATGTGTTGCCAAAAAAAAAAAAAAAAAGCGCAACCCCAGCACAGACCAACTGAATTAGAATACAATTTTACAAGATCCCCAGGGGACCTTACGGACAGTAAAGTTTGACCTGCATTTCTCTAAATGATAGGCTTTCTCATTTTGAGAAAAGCTCAGTTTGATGATAATGTAACCAAAGTATTCATAAATCTAAACATAATATGCTAACTAGAGAGGGTTGGTTGAAACACTGGCAGATGGCAGTGGGGCAGAGTTTGAAAGCTTATCTGACACTGTTGAGGGCTGAGGGAGTCCACCTGGGACCACAGAGAGAGTGCCCTGGGAGCTGAGACTCCCATGGTTCCAGGGGCTCGCCAGGGTATGCCTCTGCTGCCCTGCGGCATCTCCGTCTCCACGGCCTTTTCTTTGGCTCTGTCTTTGCACGCACCTCTTAACTCTTTGGTTTTCCTTCTAGCTTTCCTTCAGAAAGAAATGGCCCTTGTCATGTGCCTGAGAGAGATTCAATCTTTTGGAGAGTTCTAGACCTTATTAAAATATAAATAACTGCCAGTTTCTCTGGTGGCTCAGAGGGTAAAGAATCCGCCTACACTGCAGGAAACTGGAATTTGATCGCTGAATAGCAAAGATCCCCTGGAGAAGGGGATGGCTACTCACTCCAGTATTCTTGCCTGGAGAATTCCATGGACAGAGGAGCCTGGCAGGCTGAAGTTCCATGGGGTTGCAAAGAGTCAGACATGACAGAGCGAGTAACTTTTACAGTAAAAAAATTCCTAATGCATGAGCTATAAATTACAGTATCCAGTTTGTAGATTTATTTTGATTTATTTCTAATAACTAATATTACTACATCATCATCACTGTGAATTTGTAAATTTGGCATTGCTTTTGGTTTATAAATGTCCATATAAGAGACTGATACATTTTAAGGGATTACTAATAAAGTTACCAATAAAACTCTAGAGGATTAAAACCACCTAGAGATGCTGTTCCCTGGAAGACCTGCCTGGATAGTCAGGGACCTCCTTACATAGGAATGTGTTGGGTTGGCCAAGAAGTTTATGGAAAAGTCAAACAAACTTCTTGGCCAATCCAATAGATGGCTGTCTTGGAAACCACATTAACTTTTGTAATTGATTTTTTAAAATGAAATAAGGAAAACAAATGGGAAGGAAAGTATCACAGAGTTTTGCTATTCAAGTACTCCTGACCTATTTGGCACATTGTAACCCAAAATGAAAGTGAAGTCACTCAGTCATGTCTGACTCTGTGACCCCATGGACTGTAGCCCACCAGGCTCCTCCGTCCATGGGATTCTCCAGGCAAGAGTGCTGGAGTGGGTTGCCATTTAAGGGCTACTTCTCAATTATTGATTTCTTCCCCTCTTCAATGATAGTTTCTGGAAATATTTTAGGAACATTGAACTTCCTGTTTCTGTGATGCCTCGGAAGTTAGTGTGTCTCAATGTTTCCTTTTAGAATGAGATCTTCTTTTCTAACACTTTACATGGTGCGCTCAGAGAAGATCATGCTCTGGGTGTCTAGAGCCGTCTCCGTGAATGTGGAAAGTCTCACAGAAACCAATGAAATAAATGAGCTCTTTGACTCATTTACTTACAGCAAGGTAAAACGGTTTCACATTTATATTTGTGCTGCACTCTTGCAGAAAGCGACATAAAATGGGTTCTTTGGGTTCTAGACTGATGTGCTACTACACAATTTTGGTACAAAGACCTTAGATGGATTTCAAAAAGTGGTTAAATCAGTTCTTATCTAGTAAATGTTAATCTATAACAGGTGCTCAATGCCATCTACCTTTTTAATATAGACAGACAGCTGGATACTTTTAAGGTGAACTCTTCTGCCTCGTGGAAATTTGTTCTTGTGCACTGAAAGAAAAGCACACACCATGAAAGCTGTGTTATTCAGGAGCCTGACTGAGGACTCTAGCCCAGGAGACAGCCTCTCAGAGTATTCCAAGAAACTGTTGCAAAGAGATAAGGGAGGAGCCAGGATATAGCTGAAGGTTTGGTTTTGTGTTGTTCCTGGGAAAAACATCCAGTCAGGTATAAAAAGACTACTGCTAGTCACAAGGAGCATCCCAAATGAATACTTTTAGTGCTTTTCTGTGTGAGGATGCCAGAATCTGGGGTCATTGAAATTTTTCTTTAGATATGTATCTGAACTATCTTGGGATTAGTATATTCAAAACAAAGAATGCTTCCTAGTTTTCTCCATCCTGAATCCCCCTGCCTGCCCCTACACCCCCCCACCCAGGACATTGTCAGTAGGCAACCACAGTGGCTAATTGCTGATCCTTGTAGAACTGGAACAACAGGCAACATTTATTTATTTATACCTGTCATGTGAGTATCTCAATTTAAAAAGTTTTCTGTACCCTGAATTCTTATACGTAGGACATTTTCTCATCTTTTATCTATTAATTAGTGACAGTTTATTTTATTACCACATTTTGGGTTAACCCAGACATTCAACTGAGGTATACAATGCAATGAGGAGCACAGCCCCAAATCTTGCGTGCCAAATGGAATGTGTCAGTATTTAGATACTGAATTTTGTTCAAATAATGGACAACTTCTTATGTCTTAGGGAGCGTCTCTGGCCCGGATGCTTTCTAGTTTCTTGAATGAGAAAATATTTATCAGGGCACTTAAGGTGAGTTTACAAAATTGTTGTTACCTAAAGACAGTAAACATGAATTGCTTTGGCAGGCTATTCATCTTAACCTTACCTTTTCTATTTTAACAGTCATATTTGGAGACTTTTTCTTACTCAAATGCTGAGCAAGATGATCTATGGAGACATTTTCAAATGGTAATTCTAGCTCTCTGCTGTGTGTTTGCTGTGTTGTGCTGTAAGATCGTGAGGCCACGTGTGTATGCTGAAGCCGCAGGAAGCCCCCTTCCCTTGTCTGTGACACTCCTTTAAGCCAGAGGCTGCTTCTTTAGTCTTCACCTCTGTATTGCCAGGCTTCCCTGGTGGCTCAGACGGTAAAGAATCTGCTTGCAGTGCGGGAGACCTGGGTTCAGTTTCTGGGTTGGGAAGGTCCCCTGGAGAAGGGAATGGACATCCACTCTAGTATTCTTACCTGGAAGATCCCATGGTTGGAGGAGCCTGGTGGGCTACAGTCCACAGCATTTTGAACACAACTGAGAGACTACTAACATACACACTATGTTTCCAGTGCCCAGAATAGAGCCTGCATGTATTAGATCCATAAAAATTGTGTTCAGTGATTGAATGAATGAGTGAAAGGATGAACTAAGGAATCACTCATATATACAGAGATGAACAGAATTAAATTTGGTCCAGAAATTCCCCACTGGGTTTTACTCTATAAGTGAGAAATACGTTGCTCTGTATTGATAGTTTCTTTTAGGAGTTGGCTACCTCAAAAGATTTGGATGATAAATAACTGCTTTTGTGATGATTTTTTTTAAAAAACAGGCCATAGATGACCAGAGTAAAATTCTTTTGCCAGCAACAGTAAAAAGCATCATGGACAGCTGGACACACCAGAGTGGTTTTCCAGTTATCACCTTAAATGTATCCACGGGCGTCATGAAACAGGAGCCATTTTATCTTGGAAAGGTTAAAAATCAGACTCTTCTAACCCACAAGTAGGTAGATTTGTTCCTGTCTTCACCTTCCTTGGGGTTCAGCTCTGATCAAAAGGAAAGCAGCCTACGGATGAGGAAGCATAACTCCCACTGGATACACACCCCTCCATGAGATGACTTGGGGATGCTGACGCAGTGCTCCATGCTGGATGCCACTGTGTGCTAGGACAGGGCAGAGCCCTGAGGTCCTGAGCAAGGCCGGAGACCTGCCTTAGGGATTCTTGCAGTGTTCCTCCCCCGGGATTTAGGGCCACACCCACAACCAGAGCTTTTAGTGCTAGGCATTCTTTTTGTCCTTTAGACAGAGGTAATGAATGACTCAGAAATCTGTGTGAAAGCCAGTAAAATAGAATCAGAATGGCCTTATATTAACTAAGAAAAAAGGGGATCTGGTTGCCAGGTCGTCTTCCCTTCTCTAGAAATGGAACTGAATGGTGACTATATCCTTGAGGAATAATTCTGTGCATGTATGCCCACACATGAATGTGTGCTTTTGTAACCATACATAAAATATTAGTTATAGATCCCAAATTCAAACCTTAATCTTATTTAAAATCTCTGAGTTTCAGTTTCCTTATCTATAAAGCAAATGTAGTAATACAAACCCCAGGGGATTGTTGTAGAAGTGAAATGAGATAGTAAGTATACCGTGGCTTAGCATTCATCACTTTCTCCTTCCATTTTTTTCATCCTTAACTTGTTAGATAGTTTTCAACTGTTTTTGATAAGGGGTTTGATTCTCAGATCACATTGCATTAAGTATAAGCACAGATGAGTAATTTATTTTCATGTACCATCACCAGAAGTTTCAGGTTGTCCCACTACAGGGGAGGAAATAGACCTGCACGTCCCTTCTCCTTGTGATATTTCATGACTTTTGAGAAGAGGTGGCCTTAGCTATCGTATGAACAAAGACTCTCAGTCCAAAGTCTGAGAAGCCAGACGTGCGAGCACTTGAGCAAGATTGGAAATATTGTCTAAATTCCGAGTAATGTGTGTCTTCAGATGACTAATGTCCCCCTTGTGGTCAGTGACTTCATCCAGGTCACATCCACCAACACGGGAAGAGTTCCAGCATCCACTGAATATGAAGAATCTGGCTGATTGCTGTTGAACACTTTTCAAACTGGGAGAAAACTTGAGGTGGAAAAGCATTTTGAAATGTTTGTCATGCTTTTTCTTCTTAAACGATTATTCAGTTTTCTTGGCACAGATAGCTTGGGTATGTCTGCAGCATTTGAATGACCCCTGAGTAAGGCCAGATGGCTGTAATTGAATATAAACAGGCCTTGAAAGTTTCAGATACAGGAGAACCTTAGAAGCTACCCTGAGTTGCAAGAAGAAACAAATCTGTGAGGCACAAGAGAATAAATAAATAGCCAAAGCTGGCTTGTGAAACAACAGTGAATAATTCTAAGAGCAAAGTCCTGTATATCCACAAGGAATGACCAAAGAATTTGAGTTACTTTATTTTATCATCTTATTTAATATTGGCTCAACGCTTTTATTCTTCTGTGTGAACAATAACTGAAGTTTTCACTTTTTTCCCAAAAAGTGGCACATGGATTATACCTATTCTTTGGATAAAAAATGGAACTACACAGTCTTTAGTCTGGCTAGATAAAAGCAGCAGTAAGTAACAAATTTTTAAAAATACCTTCACATATATATGCAAATATATGTGTGTATCACACACACACATATATATAAAAGCAGAGAATAAATATTAAAATGTCTAGCTTTTGAATAGCTTATTTAAAAATAAAATATTATATCATTCTTGTTGAACATAGAGCTTTAAAGAAACATTTCTAATCAAAAGTCATTGCATGTGAAAAAATATATAGTAAGATCAGTACATATTTTGGAAATCTTTACTTTTTGTTTTACTGGATTGCTGTTTAGAATTAAGAGGGCAAAGTAAAACATGTAGTGAAATATTTTAAAAATGTACTAGTTCAAACTGTTCATGTATTTCTTTGTAGAAATATTTCCTGAAATGCAAATTTCAGATTCTGATCATGACTGGGTGATATTAAATTTGAATATGACTGGATACTATAGAGTTAACTATGATGAATTAGGTTGGAAGAAATTAAATCAACAGCTTGAAAAAGATCCCAAGGTAAGTTTTATTTTTATACCTGTTATTGACTGTCATTAATACTGTACTCTCTAGACTTTATAGGCTGAGCTTTTATTAACCTGACTGGTGGGAACCTGACCCCTTTGCCACCCCTCATACCAAGGCATGCTGGATTTTTTTTTTTCCTTAGAAAAAAAGAGGTTTTGGTTGAATGTATTGTGTTTTTGAACATTTCTCTCACTTTTCCACAATAATTTTGCCTTTCTAAGTGAAAATCAAAATAATTTCCAATTAACTGTTAATTTTGTGATCTTAGGCAAGTTACTTAAATGTTCTGCTTCAATTTCTTCACTTTAAAATGGGAATAATATCATACTTTCTTATTCCTTGTGAGAATTAGAGATAATGGAAGTAAACAAATTGTCTAGGGACTTCCCTAGTAGTCCAGCAGTTAAGACACTACTCCCAATGCAGGGGACACAGGTTCAATCCCTGGTCAGGGACTAAGATTCCCCCATGCCACCTGGTGTGGCCAAAACAAAAAGCTTTCTAAGCCCATAATAGGTGCCAGTACATAAATGCTAGAAAATGTTCATTTTCTAAAAATTGTATCTTCATCTTCTGGTCAAGGAGATAATTTAATTCACAAGATAGCAATAATAATCCAATATCACTTTAAATTATCAAATAACTAAATTATTATATGATATATAAAAATTAAAATATTGGCTAGCTGTTATCAGTCAGACTTGACTTGGTTGAATTAAACCAAATCTCCATTAGTGGAGATGGATGCTGGCTTAGAAGTCTGTAGAGCTGGTTCTGCTGTGAAATCCGGGGCAGCTCATTTAGACTCCATTTGTAAAACTAGTGTGTTGAATTAAAAGATATCTTAGGTGTCTCTGTGGTCAGAATTTCTGTGAGTCGCCCAGGAGTCTGGCAAAAGAGGCAGTGCACAGAGCTGGCCGAGCTTGGCTTCTGGGTCAGATCAACTTGTGTTCGTATTTTTGATCATCATTTACCAGATGTGTGACCTTGGGCCTCTTATTTAGCCAATCATGCCTTGGATTCCCTGTCTGTATAATAATGGGTATAATGGACCAATGTTAAAAGCTTGTTGTGAAAATTAAATAAGATGATGTATGTATGATGTTTAACAGAAGCCTAACCCAATTCAGGCATTCAGAACATGATCAGTAATTTTAAAAGATTTATCATTGGGCTTTTGAATAAAGGTACAAAACCCAGCTGTAGTAATAACTTTATTTAAAAATCTTTCTCGGCGTAGCTGTTTTTTTTTTAATTTCTAAGGGCAGTCTTAGCTGTGGAAACACTAGGTCCTGCCATTATAGCAATGGTTTCTTGAAGCCCTTGTAGATTTTACTTATTGAAAAACTGAAGTCAGTTATCCCTACAACATAATTGCTGAGCAAACAAAACATTTCTACTATTAATATTAATCTAGAAAATGTAAGTATTATTATCACCGCCAGAAAAGATATGTGACTACTGCCAAAGAAAGAATTAAGCTTGGCTTGTTCAGATGCTCCGAGCGATGTTGTGAAGATAAATCTTCTGGGACCACATATATGAATATGCTTGGCGGGGGTGGGGGTGGGGTGCTGCTGTTGAAGGAATGCTGTAGGAAACTTGGGATACAAGCTGAGACAGTCCTGTGGCCTGCCAGTGCTGGGGAGCTCAAACAGGAGCCTGAGAAGCTAGGCTGGCAGTTGACTCCTTTTCGTGATTCAGAGGGCTCTGTTGGTGGTACTGTGTTGAATTACTAAACTCTTGAGAAGAGAGATATCACTGAAAAGAACACCTCAGCAGTGCCAAAATAGTGCTAAGTAATATTTATCTAAGGCTTTCTGTGCCAAAAAGTCCCCTGACAACAATTTGGACGTTGTGATACAATTAATGTATACTTTTTGTTTCGGAGAGACCCTTTAAACTTGGCTTCCTGTTTTATTTTTTAACATGCTGTTTTTCACAGAGTATTTTGGCAGAACTCTCAGCCATATTGAAGCCATATGATTGATGTCCAAAGGGATCGCTTATCAAAAGCAGATGTATAATAAATAAATTATGGAAATTATCCTTAGAAATGATCATTTCTCTGTACATGAGATAATGCACATGAAAGTGCTTTGTAAGCAGCAATGATCTTGAAATGTTGTTATTATTTTGAAAGTTATTTTTCTACTAAAAATGTTCTCATCTTTTCCTGAGTGTTTTTGGATCTCATCTGCAGGCTATTCCTGTTATTCATAGACTTCAGCTGGTTGATGATGCCTTTTCCTTGTCTAGGTGAGTATATTTTCTTCTCTAGTCATTTAACAGTATAGCTTGAGAAATTTACAAAAATAATAAAACCGCATCCCTATGAAGCTGGCTCTTTAGTTTATACAAGCCCTAACTTATTAAGATTAGGGTCAAATTCTGTGGTTATTGTGAAATTTTATGATATAAAAGTTGCTGGACAATATGAATGGACCTAGAGAGTGTAATATTGAGTGAAGTAAGTCAGACTGAGAAGAAATATCATATTACATCCCTTACATGTGGAATCTGAAAAGAAATGATACAAATGAACTTAACAAAACAGAAAGAGACTCACCAACCTAGAGAAAGAACTTAACAGTTGCCAGGGGGATGGATGAGGAGAAGAGAGATGGCGTCTGGCATGCAGACGTACACATTGCTATATTTAAAACAGGTACCCAACAAGGTCCTGCTGCATAGCACATGGAACCCTGATTGGTGTCATGTGGCAGCCTGAGTGGGATGGAGTTTGGAGGACAAAGGATACATGTATATGTGTGGCTCAGTCCCTTTGCTGTCCACCTGGAGCTATCACAGCGTTGTTAACTGGCTATACCTCAATACAAAAAGAAAAGGGTTAAGTTTTTTTTTTTAAGTTGATGGAATATGCAACAACATGGATGAACCTTGAGGACATTATGTTATGTGAAATAAACCAGTCACAGAAAGACACTGTATGTTTCCATTTATATGAGTTACTTAGAGTGGTGAGAATCACAGAGAGAAAGATTGGTGATTGCCAAGGACTAGGGCGGGAGAATCACAGACAGAAAGATGGGTGATTGCCGAGGACTGGGGCGGGAGGGTGGGAGGCATGGGGAGATACTGTTTAATGCGTGCAGAGTTTCAGTTTCACAAGATGAGAAGAGTTTTCTAGATGGCTAGTGATGATAGTTATATATTATGAATGTACTTTTAAAAATTTTATTGGAGAACAGTTGATTTACAGTGTTAGTTTCTGCTGTGTAGCAAAGTAAATCAGTTAAACATATGAATGTATTTAACACCAGGGAACTGCACACTTTAAAATGGTTAGGAAGACAAACTTTATGTTATGTGTATTTTGCAACAATAAAAAATTAGAAAAAAGGCAATTCAAAAAGGTCATCATCAGGAAAGAGCAATAACACCCAATACTAATAAACATAAAAGCCACAGGACACAATATTTTTATAACAATTTGACAAGAAGGAATATATGTTCTTTGTCAAGTCAAAATTTGGTGGTTAATTATATGAAAGTCCCATGTATTTTGATTAAATTAACTTTGGTAAAATAAGATTTAAACTGATCATGGAGAAATTTTGAAAGGCTCTTAAAGGAGCAGCAAAGAAAATTTAATGTTTTAAAGGGAATTCCTGAGGGGAAGGGAGGGATAGACTGGAGTCTGAGATTGACATGTACACACTGCTATATTTAAAATAAAATAAAATGCCTTTCCATGATTAAAAAAAAAGGGGAGGAAGCCCTTCAAGGAATACCTTTAGAAGGACGCAGTAGAAACAGTGTGAATGGGAAAAGTGACAGTGTTTAAATATTTATAGGATTATTACAAAATGTACAAGAACCATTATTTTAAAATCTAGATCAAGAGTGAAAACTTAGGTAACATGCACGGAGTTCAGACTTGCATTTGTAAAGACTGTTAATGTTCAAATGGATAAATTTAGGAAGGTTATGAAAGATATTTTCATATCATTCTAAGATATTGGAAGTTAAGGAAATAAAGTAACTGATTTATCCAAAATAAAGAGTTTCTGGACATAAATAGACTATCAGTTAGGACTATGAAGTGATTTTTGTTACCCAAAGGTAATGCCTGGATATATAATTTTAATGAGCCTATATTCTAATGTATTACAAAATTATTGATCTCATTGATAGTGGATTTACTCTACTGCTAAGCTTCTAACCAGGGAAGTGAATGTATGTTCAGAATTTAAATTTTTAGACAATAAAGTTAAGGAGTACATGTAATAAATTATCCAGTGTATTCTGTCTTTCCTTCATCTGTTGTATTTCTTGAATGAATGTCTGCGTATTTTATCCCTCCTTTTTTTCTACTTTTCCCCTCTTGACGTAGAGCACATTTCCCCACCCACTACTTCACTGAAACATTTCTCTGAGATTATCATGAGTTTAGTATTGTTAAACACTTTTTGCAAACTTCTTTTTGACTTCCTGAGACTTCAGTGTGCAAATGTGGTTCTCCTCCAGTATCTGACTTCTTTTCCCAGCTGCCCTGAGCATCTTTAAGGCCAGTCATGGTTATGTTATTTTCTTCTGTCTTTCCTCTGAGTAATTCTTGCCTTCTTATGGTTTCAGTGGTCATTTTATTATGTATATATGTACAGTGCCCACCAGATATAAGGTATTCAATAAATGTTTGTAAAGGATATGTTGATGACTTCTAAATCTATGTATTTACTTGTCTCTTCCTGTCTTCTCTTCATTCTGAGGTTATTTAAATTCAGTACCCAAATCACTGAACTTTATTTCTGCCTCTAAATTGCTACTATCAATCTCTTTTTGTCATAGGTACTACTATTCTTCCCATCTCCCCCACTTGAAACATTAGGGATATCCTTGACCCTCCTGACTCTTTCCCTCTCCCATCAAGTCACTGTGTCTTATCTATTGATTCTGGGGATCTGGGGAACGTCTTTTGGATTCTCACCTCACTTACCACTTTCATTGTTTCCTTGCTAAGTCAAATTTGCATCACCCTTTGCCTGGCCTGTCACATTAGCTTCTAGCTGTTAGTCCTTTAAGAATTCTATTCTGTCTTCTACAGCACAAATTGAAACAAAATTTTAAGGCATCAATTTCATGATGTTACCCTGACTGTTTAAAGACCTTCCCACCAAATGTAAATTCTTTATCCTGATAGTCAAGCCTCTCCACACTTTTGATTACCTATTAGCTCCCATCTCTCAGTACACACAAAAGAAATTCAGTGCCTTGGTTAAGCTGGTCTGCCATGAACCCCCTCTTTGTCCAAACTGCTTTCTTCTATCTTTCTACTTATTCCAGTCCTATCCTTCCTTCATTCTTTTTCAAGTTCCTCCTCCAGAAAGCTTTCCCTGTCCCTCCCATCACATACCTATATTTTTCTTCTTTGCTACTTTATTGTATTCATTGACTTTGAATCTATCAAATTGAAATGGAGAGCCTGTCAACATTGCTTGGGTTCCACCTTATCAACGAGATGGGACCTTTGGCCTCTAGCTTCTTGATTTCATATACCTTCTTGAAATCAGGCACTGAATCATGTAACAAACATGGAAAGTGTGCAGATCATTTAGCAAGGAAAGGCTTTTTTGAATCTTTGTTGTTTTTTTAAAAACCAAACAGAAACGATTATATCGAAATTGAAACAGCACTTGATTTAACCAAGTACCTTGCTGAAGAAGATGAAATCATAGTGTGGCATGCAGTTTTGATGAACCTAGTAACCAGGGATCTTGTTTCTGATGTGAACAACCATGATATATATCCATTGTTAAAGGTAAATTCATTCTTTGTAAGATGGTTTTTAAAAATAATTCTTTTGTTTCATCTTCTTTCCATATTTTAGGTAACATCTATGAAACTAGTCTTTCCCAAAATAAGAGCCTGTTAGTTCTGTATATATTCATTTTCTTAGGAACAGTTGCTTATTCTTAAAAGAAAATACCTTGGTCATAGATCTGCCCTAGGAGATATATGTGAGAGAAGGTACTGTGTTCTTGCTGAGGTGTCAATGTGTCCTAAGAAACCAGAAGTGGATGGAAACGATATATTTTTCTTTTTTATATAAAGAAAGGATAGTGTCTATTAACAACTGTTTTCCTAAAAGATTGTTGGTAAACAGAATGACATTTCACAGTTCTTTATCCATAATTTATATACTCTGATTTATAGGGCCAGCACTTGAAACCAGAGAGCAATGTTCTAGAAAAGTAAATATTTTGAAGCTGCTTTTGATATTGGGAAGAGAGATGTGGAAATTAGAGTTAATGAATGACGAAATGACTGTGCCATCGTGTCCTTATTAAGGGGGAAAATAGCATCAATAAAACGGGAAGTTTCCATTATTAGATCTTTAACAGTGATCCAGTGATCATAAGATAGATGGCATAGGAAAAGCCTAAGTTTGGGTGCAGCTCCTCGGAGATTTGGGGACCACAAACAAAACAGCAGGTGTGTTAGGTCATGATTTCAAGGGAGTTTCCAGGGCCATCTGAGAGCAAAATCACAAGCACCTTGGAGTTCCAGACTTCGTTTTATCTAGTGTCTACAGTGCTGATGTAAACGTACTTGAATGTGGGCATGGTGGCCAATAGAAGGCGCTTGGATGTCTGTGGGGTTGAGGTGGCTCATTGATAACATCTGATCTTGGCCCGTGAGTAAAGAAGTAAAAGCTCACACTTGTTTTTTTAAAGAGTTTCAGTGAATAATACTGTTCTGAGGGAGGTATTGGTAAATATATGACTGTAAAATGCTGTTATTCACCAGCCAATAGCTCAGTTGAAGAAATCTTATTTTGGATCCAGGGTTTACATTTTTCCAAGGCATAAATCAGTGTTCCTTGTTTTCATATATATATGTGTGTGTGTGTGTGTGTTTATATATATATGCATGAAAGTTTGAAAGTTTCAAGGCAGAACGTTTGTCTTATATTTTTCCCTTTTTCCCCTCTATTTTAAAGATGACTAGAAATTTTGGGGTGATAGTAAGCGATAAGAGTGGCTAATACTGATTAAGCTCCTACTCTGTGCCAGGCACTGTGCTTGCACACATCATGTTGTTTACATATCGCTTTCTTATGAAGAAAGTGAACCTAAAATGTTAAAAAAATCAATTAAACATTTAGTAACAAATGAAGTTTATCTCCGAAGAAATATCTGTCACCTCTCTGTTAGTGTCTTTTTAGACAAGGGAAAAGCAGTGCAAATTGAGTGTTGTGAGCAGAACTAACTAATATTCTCTTTATTGTTTATAGAAGTATCTGTTGAAGAGACTTACCTCAATATGGAATACTTACTCAACTATGATTCGTGAAAATGTGACAGCCTTGCAAGAGGACTATTTAGCTCTGTATGTACTTTCTGAACAGTGACAATTGAATTAAATGATTCATATTAATGGATAGGTTTCCAGTTCATAAAATAAGAACCTAATAGTTAATGACTCACTGAGAGATTTGTGCGCAATTTGAGAATAGTAGCTTTGAGATTGGTGAGCTACATACATCTTAGTGGGAAATAGTAGTTAGGGATCTTAATTTACCTGCAAAGCACATACATGTACACACAGGAGTTTATAGCTTTATATTCTCCACTATTATGCTACTGGTTGAAATCTTAAGTAAGCTGTTCTATTGGTGAAAAGTTGTGCTAAGCAAAACCAGCTAATACAAATGAAGGGTATCAAAGACCACAGAAGAAAACATTCCACTCTGTGTATTATTGATGAAACGGGAAAGTTTCATTATGTATGTCAAACAGAAATTCTAACATTATGCAAATATGATGAGGGAGGTTGATGACTAATGATCAAATCATCAAACATCATGTGTCAATCATCAATGTGTGAGCATGAGCAAGTACTGCGAATGACATTGGTTTAGTGGGGGAGTAAGCCATAATGCTAGTCTAGGAAGAGGGTGAAAGGCAAGACAGGGCCACAGGACCCTGTGACAGAAGGTAGGCTGGGCTTCCAGATTTGGGGAGGGGATTTGTGATCAACGATGAACGGTGCAGGAAGTCCATCTACAGCTCTAGTCAATATCAGGCTGAAGTCAATAAAACCAAGCGAAAAATACAAACTATACAAAAGGTGATTATTCTGTCTCACGAGTTTCCTTCTAAAAGGGGAGAGATTTTAGCCTAGAGAGTGTGACTAGAAGGACATGGCGTTGGCTTTATAGATGGATGGAAGACAGGGGGAGGAGCTGGAATGGAGAGTGGATAGGCAAGTGGATAGGTGAGCAGAAAGGCCCAACCAGGCAGCACCTTTGTTAACCAGCTGTGGCCTCAGCTCTCCTACACTGGCCTGAAGCGACCTATTTTTTGTAGCATCCTGGGGCCAACCTCGGGAGTTGGATTGTGCTTCCAGAAAATTCCTTCTTGCTGCTGCCAGCTTGGGAAGGGTGGAGAGAGGAGTGAATGTGTAGTGAGTGGTCAGAGCTGTCTCTCAGAAGCCTTCCACCTCTGGTCTTACTACTACTGCTTATCAGAAGGTCAGGCCAGGCAGAGAGCAAACCAGAGGGAGGGTGGAACAAAGGAGATTTGGCTCTTGTATTTTCTGGAAAACTTCTGACCCTTCTGAGTTCTTTTACCTTTGACTCCAAACTGCAGAGTGTGAGGAGTCACACGTCACACTTATCTGGATTTATCATTGTTCCTCTCCATGTTGTTTTGAACCTACTTTCTTTGCAATCATAACACGTACCTCTGCTCAACTATAAAAACAAAACAGAAACCTCCGTTCCTTTTCTGGGGATGACATCAATAGCCAGGAGGAGCAGAAGGAAAAATGGAAGCTGAAGCGAGGGAAGGCATAGCGTCAGAGGAGAGAAATAAACCATTCCCTCTGTTTTCAAGTGTAGAGAAAGAACTTTATTTTTAAGTGTATTATATCAGATACTCTAAAGTCATTTTTTAAAATCTGTAAGCCAATTGTTGTATGAGAGAGAAAAAAATAAATTGATAACAGATGTGGTGTGTGTGTACACCCATCCATGTGTGTTTGAGGGAGATGAAGGATGGCAGTAATTTATTTCTTACCTTCAAAAAAATACCAGTCTGAGAGCTTATTTGGTGCCTGAGAGCGGTTCAGCAAATATTTCCCTGAACCTTAAATATAGTTGCCATCCACAAAGGCTATTTTTTAACAAACCTGATATTATTGGAAGGATGTTTTTAAAATACTCATCTTTTTATGAAACACATATTTTGGAAGCAGAAAAATATAAATGTAGTAATGAAAAATAAATGTTCTTTGACTTTTCCTTCAAGAATATCACTGGAAAAAGTTTTGGAACTGCATGTTGGTTTGGTCTTGAGGATTGTCTTCAGCTGTCCAGAGAACTCTTCAGAAACTGGATGAACCATCCAGAGAATGAGTAAGAGTCATATTGTAATTGCCTTCTTTTTGCCTTGTTTCAGCACCAACAATGTCTCTCAATGTTTGATGCTTTTACTCTGGAAAGGAACATTTTGTTTTTACTTACATAATCTCTTTCTCTTTTTATTTTTATTTTTTTCAAATATCCTTTAAAAACAGATATACACACACACAGAGAATTGTCTCATGAAGGTCTGTGCATAACAATCAGTTCAGTCCAGTCGCTCAGTCGTGTCTGACTCTTTGCGACCCCGTGGACTGTAGCACACCAGGTCTCCCTGTTCTTCAGCAACTTCCAGAGCTTGCTCAAACTCATGTCCATTGAGTCGGTGATGCCATCCAACCATCTCGTCCTCTGTCGTCCCCTTCTCCTCCTGCCCCCGGTCCCTCCCAGCATCAGGGTCTTTTCCAATGAGTCAGTTCTTCGCATCAGGTGGCCAAAGTATCAGAGTTTCAGCTTCAGCATCAGTCCTTCCAATGAATATTCAGGACTGATTTCCTTTAGGATGGACTGGTTGGATCTCCTTGCAGTCCAAGGGACTCTCAAGAGTCTTCTCTAACACCACAGTTCACAACAGATCAGAATTTATACACTGAATTCTGACCCAGGACCTCTCATTACCAGTGCATTCCCTAATAAGCACCTGTGCTTATTTAGGTTGTTCTTTATGGTTATTTATTCATACATATAAAAGTGCATCAGGGCATCTCTAAGTTTTCAGCTTCATTGACAGCTGAGACCAATACTCTGTCATTTTGGTGTTATTATATTACCTTGAATATATGCTTTCAGAGGGACTCTTAGAAAATGTGGTAATATATGAAATCAAACAGGATTATCAACATACACTGTCTGTACCATTCTAATTTGTTTCTCCCTCAAATCTCCTTAGTTTCTAAACTAATTTGATGACTTTAAGATATTAGTGTGAATGACACTTTTCACAGTTGCTTTTCTAGATTCCAGCTTTTGATATTCATATCTGAGATCGCAGACATTTTTTTCTAGATTTATTCTTCAGTGTTCTTGCCTGGAGAATCCCGAGGATGGCGGAGCCTGGTGGGCTGCCGTCTATGGGGTCGCACAGAGTTGAACACGACTGAAGTGACTTAGCAGCAGCAGCATACTTCTAAATATGTGACAACCTAGATTAACATATAACTAAACCACTATGGAAAATATCATTGCATGTTGTATCTTACAGAATACCTAATCCAATTAAAAATGTTATTTTATGTTACGGCATTGCCTTGGGAAATGATAAAGAATGGGATTTTTTGTTAAAAATCTACAATAATAACACAAAGGAAGAAGAAAGGATTCAACTTGCTTATGCAATGAGCTGCAGTAAAGATCCATGGATACTTAACAGGTGATTATTGTAACTTAACTTGAAAAGGTTCTTGGTGGAGAAATGCAATTAATAAACTAAAGGGAGAAAGACAGACATGAGCTAATGTAAGAATTAATATGAAACATATTTATACACCACTAACCTAGAACCATATGGGATTTTTAACTCCACTTATATTCTTTCTATTGAATAATTTTTACATATTTAGTTTCTGCCAAATGCGCTTTTGCAGATATATGGATTATGCCATCACTGTGTCTCCTTTCACTTTTAATGAAACGAATGTCATCGAAGTTGTTGCAGAATCTGAAGTTGGCCGATATGTTGCAAAGGACTTTTTAATCAACAATTGGGAAGCTGTGAGAGACAGGTGAGCCGGAAATGTGAAACCACCCTTTTCTTCGTGTCATCCAGCTGGTGAATGGCTCAGGTGTAGTCTGGCTAGGTCCCTAAAGGCCTTCACGTTGCCTAGAAAAGTGGTTATTTTCCTGCATTTAGTCTTACCACACACCAGCTTCGTGGAAGATAAGATCGCTTATCCTTGGTTCCGACTTTCTTTGTGAATGTAGTTTTGCATGAGATACTTATCTACCTCAGTGTCCCCATTTTGCCCACTAAGAATCTTGTCTTCAGAGACACAGATTAGAGTAAGTCATGTTTTTCGGTATGAGTGTACATTTTCCATTTTGTTTTGTGAAATACATCGCCGTATCTTTAAGAAACAACATGTGCAACATATTACTACATATGCTTGGATGCTGAGCTTGCGTCTTTTGTCAGATTCCCTTTATATATTTGAGTTCCATATTATTGAACATTATATGTTTTTCACCTTTTAAGATTAAATATGCTTGCTTCATAGCCTGTCGACTTCCCTGGTGGCTCAGATGGTAAAGCGTCTGCCTGCAATACGGAGATCCAGGTTTGATCCCTGGGTTGGGAAGATCTCCTGGAGAAGGAAATGGAAACCCACTCCAGTATTCTTGCCTGGAGAATCCCAGGGATGGAGGAGCCTGGTAGGCTACAGTCCATGGGGTTGCAAAGAGTCAGACAGGACTGAACGATTTCACTTCACTTCACTTCATAGCCTGTCAGATAAAATAGACGTTGAAATGCACAAATCAAATAGCTTACCTTTAATAATTGTTGTTTCTAGAACATGACTTAACCATACATTCTTTTTGGAGTGGGAGGGAATGAAGCTATTTTACTGATGGTCTTCGGCGAAGGTCAAAGGGCAGGAAGACAATGAGATTCAACATCCTTCTGGCTGAGATCTCCCCAGCTTCACAGTCATGGAAAGCCTTAATTAACCATGCCTTCTTAAAAGTCCAGAATTAAGACCCAGCTGCACGTTACTTCCCAGCTCAGTGCTTCCTAGTGCCGGGCACTTGTGTGTATTTGTAAGTGTTAAGGGTCTTCCATATTGTGTCTGAAGGTGACGTGGTGCCTGTCAGTCCAGGGTCAGATCCACACTCAGACAGGGGAGCACAGGCACAAGCCTGACACTTTCTAATGTTACGCGCCTAGTCTTGTCTGACTCTTTGCAACCCCAGGGACTGTAGCCCACCAGGATCCTCTGTCCATGGAGTTTTCCAGGCAAGAATACTAGAATAGATTACCATTTCCTCCTCCAAGGGCTCTTCCCAACCCAGAGATCAAACTCAGGTCTCCCCTATCTCGTGTATTGGCAGGCAGACTCTTTACCACTGACTCATCCCTGCCCCCCGCCCCCGGGAGGCAGAGCTTTGTAATTACCGGAAGTGTCTGATACATCTAAAGGCTTCCAAGCCCACCTACTCCTTAAAAATCAGAATCTGTCAGAATAGGTGCAAAATCTATATCTTTCGACAGTCCCCTGAGTGACCCAGGTGTAGTTTAACAAGGAACCAATTGGCACCAGATTAAAAAATTAACTAAGGCTGCATTGCTCAATACACTAGCTACTAGCTAACATAAGGCTGTTTAAATTTAAATTAACTGCAATTAAATAAATTTAAAATTCATTTCCCCAGGTGTACTAGCCTTGTTTTAAGTGCTTAGTGTGGCCAGTAGCTACTGTAATAGACCAGAGAGCATTTCCATCCTGGAGAGAAATCGACTGCACGGCACTGCTCTATGGGGTAAAACAGCCCCTTGGTTCATTCTCCCTCTCTTTCTATACCATACAAAGCACATCTAACTAGTGCAGATGGCTTGATCAACCTACGGGAAAGATTGCTCTTAATTTAAATGTGTTTTAATTTTTATCCCTCAGAAGAATGTTTTCTGTATTTGGAGAACAGAAGCATGTTTGCAATACTCTAAAAAGTCCATTGTCTAGTAATTTATTTAAATGATCTACCTGTATTAAACAGGAGTATAGAAGGACTTCCTTTGTTTAAGAAAAGAACAACTCTAAATGGACATTTCATCATCCCTGAGAAGTTCTTAGAATTATAAATGCATTCACTTTTAACCATGGCTTAAAGTTTTTATCTTTTAATAAAATGCTATGCTCATAAAATAGATGCTTTTCTTTTCTGTTTATGATAAATTAATCTCAGTTCACTCCTCTTGCCCATTCTGCTACAAAACGTTTTTGAGACTCAAGTAAATTTTCCTTCTACATCTAAAAGATTTATTTTTAGGATTCAATTTATAGTCATCAGTCTTGCTGAATTTTGAAAATGATTTTGAATAGTAATAATGTATATGGATTATAAGAGGACATAAAAGTTCAAATTAATAATTCAAATGTTTTCTACGTTAAAATGGCACCAGGATGCGTACATTATTCTTTGTATAGCAGAATATTTACTTATTATTTGACACAGATAGTTGTATGTCACCAGTCTTCATAAAATGATATGAGACAAGTAAACAAATGCTATGACAAATTTAACATTTATCATATTTAAGTGAAAAGGATTTATTCTGAATTTGCTAAAATGTGACTGATCACTTGTGAGTTAGCTTTGAAACTCGTGTTTCTCCAGAGTGTTTCAGTTCAGTTCAGTTCAGTCGCTCAATCGTGTCCAACTCTTTGCAACCCCATGAATTGCAGTACGCCAGGCCTCCCTGTTCATCACCAACTCCTGGAGTTCACTCAGACTCACGTCCATCGAGTTGGTAATGCCATCCAGCCATCTCATCCTCTGTCATCCCCTTCTCCTCCTGCCCCCAATCCCTCCCAGCATCAGGGTCTTTTCCAATGATTCAACTCTTCACATGAGGTAGCCAAAGTATTGGAGCTTCAGCTTTAGCATCATTTCTTCCAATGAACACCCAGGACTGATCTCCTTTAGGAAGAACTGGTTGGATCTCCTTGCAGTCCAAGGGACCCTCAAGAGTCTTCTCCAACACCACAGTTCAAAAGCATCAATTATTTGGTGCTCAGCTTTCTTCACAGTCCAACTCTCACATCCATACATGACCACAGGAAAAACCATAGCCTTGACTAGACGGACCTTAGTTGGCAAAGTAATATCTCTGCTTTTTAATATGCCATCTAGGTTGGTCATAACTTTCCTTCCAAGGAGTAAGCGTCTTTTAATATCATGGCTGCAGTCACCATCTGCAGTGACTTTGGAGTCCCCCAAAATAAAAGTCTGACACAGTTTCCACTTTTTCCCCATCTATTTCCCATGAAGTGATGGGACCAGATGCCATGATCTTAGTTTTCTGAAAGTCACTGAGCATTATTCATGGAAGATACTGACAAGCCTTCTGTAAACAAGGAGGCAGTAGCCCAGTCAGTTTGGAAACTACTTTAACTCCCTCAAATTCACAGTATATGTTAGCATCACAAAGCTCCGAGAAGCCCGTCAGAAGGAAATCTAGCATCTAGCCCAGGGTCTTGTCACTGTGATCCTGCTTTGTACTGTCTGTGCTAACATAAACTGTCATTCTGCCAGTACATCAGTTGTTCCAAAACAAAGACAGATGAGAAACTAAATTCTCTAACCCTCTCATCTGGAACTGAAACTAGACCAACCTTTATTTATTGATGGCCCACTAGTTAACTTTTAGGCCTTGGTTAAAAAGTTGTATAAAATGGAAGAAGTTGTATGTGATCAACTGTAAGGTTTTTCTGGTAATAAATGTTCTAGTTTTTCTATGTCAAGGCACAGTTAGCGCAAGCTGTTGGAGGGGTTGTAAAGTGATGAAGACATGGTGTCTGATAAATGTTACAGAGGACAGATGGAAAGGGCTCTGGGGATTGAGAAAAGAAGGGGCTTGAGTTGAAAGAAATCCCCTTCCGTGTGGAGGGGAGGACACCAGTAAATGCTGGGAGGGCAGGGCTGAGAGTCCGACTGGGGCGGGCCTTCATAACTGGCTGCAGCATAAGGCCCCTGGAAAGTGGCAGGTAGGACCGGCCAAGTGAAACAGTTGAAACACTGCCAGTAGCAGTCCAGGAACGTCTGTTCCCAACTGAGCCCAAGATTCTTCCCAAGGAGCCTGATCTGAAAGTGTATGTAGGACCATTTGCTTGAGCTAAATGGTTTGCTCTTGCTTCTCTCACTTCCCTGATCAGGGCTCTGCACCGGCAGTCATGGGGCGTTTAGTTCATTGTTAGAGATCTTTTGGGTCCTGATCCCAGTGAAGGAGCTTCCACTAACCATAAAGACATCTTTCAGGTTACAGAAGTCACTGTTTATACCTGCAGCTGTGGACAGACCCTATGAAAGAACGTGTAAATAGCCGTAAAGCAACACGATTTTTTGCGATGTTTCGTTGGATGTGGTAGAAACGTTATTTGTATTATCCTTGTTACCTTGCTTTTGGCTTTTATAAAACAGCATAGACTTTGTGGCCTATAGGAAAACCCTAGTTTTACTCGAATAGAGAATACAAAGTATCACCTGTTTCAAACTGAATAAATCTTACCCTCTTCTTCACCAAATGCTTAATTTCTTCTCCAGACAAGTTTTTTAACTTCCAAAACTTTGTGCCATTTTATTTACTTATTTAATTTTTTGTGCCATTTTAATTGGCAGCACTTTTCTTTTTCTGATTGCTCCAGTTTATTTCTTTAAATTTATTATTTCCTGTGGTCATGTATGGATGTGAGAGTTGGACTGTGAAGAAGGCTGAGTGCTGAAGAATTGATGCTTTTGAACTGTGGTGTTGGAGAAGACGCTTGAGAGTCCCTTGGACTGCAAGGAGATCCAACCAGTCCATTCTGAAGGAGATCAGCCCTGGAATTTCTTTGGAAGGACTGATGCTAAAGCTGAAACTCCAGTACTTCGGCCACCTCATGCAGAGAGTTGACTCATTGGAAAAGACTCTGATGCTGGGAGGGATTAGGGGCAGGAGGAGAAGAGGACGACAGAGGATGAGATGGCTGGATGGCATCACTGACTCGATGGACATGAATCTGAGTGAACTCCGGGAGTTGGTGATGGACAGGGAGGCCTGGCGTGCTGCGATTCATGGGGCTGCAGAGTTGGACACGACTGAGCGACTGAACTGAGCTGATATATAACAAATATTTTAATAATAATATATGAATTATAATAATATAAATTATATATATGTTGGCGGAGCCACACAGCCTGCAAGATCTTTGTTCCCCCACCAGGGATCGAGCCTGTATCCCCTGCAGTGGGAGCATGGAGACCTAACCACCAGACAACCAGGGGATTCTCTCCAAATGTGTTAAACTGGCTGAAGTCTTAAGCTTAACAGCTTACACTCATTTTCACTTGACTCTGTTCTATTTCATGATGGGGAACATAGAGCTGTAAGGGTTAGATTGGAACAGCCGAGAGAATTGAGATGTTAGTGTGGTGTGCTGAGGCACTGGAGGGCCCATTCCCATCGCCTATCACCGGGTCAGGCTAGATGCCTGGGTGCCTCCATGCTTGTTGCAGGAAGCCAGATGTGGCAGGAGAAGGGATGGGAGGGGAGGACGGATGTGAGAAAGGAGGGAAGAGGAAGGTGTGGACGGTGAGACGGACTAATGTTCCAAATCACCCTGGCTAGCCCTGAATGTTACCAGTTTCTTGAAGGGGCAACGATACTGACAAACAGTGGCTCCTGCCTTCACATTAAAGACTACTGGCAGGATAAACTGTTTGTAACATATATTTTTTGTTGAGTAGTATTTCAGAGAGATTACTCTTTCAGGAGTAATTACTCTTTCTCACTCTCAGGAGTGAGAAATCATCTGTCTCAAAAATATCTCTTCTTCAAACTTTCAAGAATAGGAAGGAATGAGGAGTGCCACGTACCCTGATAGGTGCTTCAACACACATCGTCACATTCAATGTCCACACCAATGCCTTTAACTATATGTGATTCCCCATTTTGACAATTTATAAGTTGTCCCGAGGTGTCTTCAAACCCAATTCAGCTTTTAGCATAGCTTTTCTCTTTATTTGGTAGAGAAGTCACACATTTAGCAACATAAGTAGTTTTCTTCTATTTCCTGCCATTTTTTAAAACTCAATTTCTTTGCAGATTTTGTCAAATTTCTTGAGTCATTTCACAGGCTTTTCATACCTGGCCAGCAAAAATGAAGAGTTAAGAAACATTTCTTCTTTCCCCATAGAAACAGGTTTGCTTGCCTGAATGATGTGTAGACTGTTGCTTGTTCTCCGCTGTGCTGAAGTAGATTCAGTTTACCTTACAGCTGGGAATTTAAAAAACGATGAAAGCACTGTTCCCTTCCACCTTCGTCACACAGATGCCAGTGTTAACTCTCACAAATTTTAGTTTCAAGTATACATTTTGGGAGTAAGTCCGTTGTGTGAATCAGCTATGAATAAGACAATGGTAGTTCAATCCTTTCTTGTCCATTCCATTATACTAACCTATTTTAATTTCCTTTCTTTCTTAACGCATCCAAAAGTCTTTCTTTACTTTTTTAACCACAGCAGCACTCTGAGCAGGTATGTATCTGCGGTCTTTCCACAGCAATGCTTCGTGGCTGTTTGTCAGGCAGTTCTTGTCAGGCATTTGGGGTCACTGAACTAAAAGGGAAGTTTCAGTGGCCAGACCTCTTGAGGGAGCTCAAGGAAACCCAGGGTACTTAGCCATCAGGGAGCACCAGCATTTTGAGAATCTCTGAAGATATGGCTCCTCTTTTGAAAAAGCACAAATACGAAAGTTTCAATAAGCTTTCATGGTATTTAAGTCAGAGCTTCTGAAACTGATTCTATATTAACTACATTTTTGAGGAATGTACTTTGAATATTTCCTTGTTCTCTTTTAAATTTTCTTAATTTGGGGTATGTGACATCTATTCTAACCACTTCATTTTAAAAGATAAATGCAGTTGCTGTTACTGCTTTTAAGAAGAGCTTTTACATTTATATGAAACTTTTAAAACCATGTGTTACATAAATCAGTATTTAACTGTCATTACTTCTTTGTGCTAATAGACTTTTCTACAGCATGAATTTTCTATTAAAAGATGAAGCTAAACTACTTTATATATGTTTTGCTTAGATTTGGGAGATAGGGATTAATAGGGACTATTTGCTTAGCATTTACCTGCTGTATAGCTTTGTCTTACAAAACATTTTCCACTCCTGATTCGTGGTTTGTTGTTTTGTAGGTATGGAACGCAATCATTGGTTACCCTACTATATGTAATCGGGAGAACCATAAGTACAGATTTACAGATCTTAGAGGTAAGTAGTATAGATAGTGTGAATTATGATAATGTAGAAGCCATTTTTATGTGATTTGGAGTTGCTAAAATTAAAAATAACAAGCTTATCTGAATTGTTACCTTCTGGGCTCTATTGGTGCTGTTATCGCTGTGCAGGAAATGTCTTTAATTCTTCCTTGATCCTGAAATAGAGACCATTCTTATTCATGGAGGGTTGGCTTTCACCATCTCGCATCTGAGTCACTGCAGCAGACGGAGGCCTCAGCACCCTGGTCTTGTCTTTCCTCCGTCCCATCCGTCACAGTGTTGCCGCTCATTGCCCTGCTCATCATAGTTCTCACAAAAATTTAGAAGTCTTTTCATTAGCTCACAAGAACCTTCATAATCTGGCTGCCTTACTCTCCATCTTAATTTTTGCCTTCTTCACGAACCGTTTCAGAGAATAAGAGACATAGGCACCTCTGCACATGTTTCCTTTAGTTACACCATTCCACTTAGAAAATTTCTTAAATTATCATGTTGTTGCACATTTCCTAGATTTCAGAAACACTCTACCTTCTGTCTCATGGCTTCCTCATGCCTGTCTTTGGCTGGATAATTCCTAATCATCCTTTTAGACCCTGCTCCAAACACATACTCTAGGACATTGCTAATGAGCTGATTGACACCCTCTCCTCCATGCGCCCAAATCATCCTATGTAGTTGTTACTGTGAGAGAGGAAAAACTGATAATTCCTGGAGGAATGATCTTTGCTTGAGTTTTGGCCTGCCTGAGACTGAGCTGTCAGGACCTAATTTATCAGGAATTCCCCAGACAAGAGAGTGAGGGCACACCCCAAAATGCTGAAATGGCAGCTCCCAGAAGCAACACTGAGTTTGTGTGTTGATCTCTTCAAAAGTGCCTCAGTTCAACTTTATCTCTCTCTACAGAAGCCAGAAAAGTGTTCCCATTGTTACTGAATGAGTGAGTGAAGTTTGTATAACTTTAGCACTCCCCAAAGCTCCAAAAGTCTACAATCACTGATGGTTCATTTTTTTTTAAAACGCAGAAGTAGTAGCTCAGTTATTGCAATTTTGAAAACAGGTAAGTTAGCTCCCGTGAATATCCTTATCAAAAGCTATTCATGCCCAACAGTCCTATTTGTATCAGTTCACATGGTAATATCGAAAATAATCACTAAAAAAGGAAAATGAAAGTCACATGAGTCCTTTTTCCCTCCATACCAGCGGTTTTTATCCACTCTCACATCTCTTGATCTGGTCTTTCTTCTCTGCCCTGCTGGAGCCTGGCCTCTCTCCTGGGCTCAAGCACCTGTGAAGCCCTCTGACACTACCCAGACCCACACTCTCCTCCCGCCCCCTGCAGACTCCCAGGCTGGGGCAATGCTGCTGTCCTGTGGCTCCCACTGCCTGGCAGGAATGCCCAGGTGTGGGGGAGAGAGAGAGGTTTGCTTTTGTCCCCTTAATCTACTTTTTTCCTAGAACCTTACTTTTCTTCTGCATTATAGTTAGGCACGACAACCCTATTGTTACTTAATTTCAAATATATTAAAAGTTTAAGTGACCTTCTGTGAAGTTTGTTGGCTCAGTGGTAAAGAATCTACCTGCCAATGCAGGAGATTGGAGTTTGATTCCTGGATCAGGAAGATCCCCTGAAGAAGGAAATGGCAACCCACTCCAGTATTCTTGCCTGGAGAATGCCATGGACAGAGGAGCCTGGTGGACTTTAGTCCATGAGGTCACAAAGGAGTCAGACAAGACTTAGCAACTAAAACACCGGGTCAGTTCAGTTCAGTCACTCAGTCCTGTCCGACTCTTTGAAACCCCATGGACTGCAGCACGCCAGGCTTCCCTGTCCACCACCAACTCCCAGAACTTGCTCAAACTCATGTCCATTGAGTCAGCAATGCCATCCAACCATCTCTCATCCTCTGCCGTCCCCTTCCCCTCCTGCCAGGAGGAGAAACAACAGGGTACACTATCATTTTATGGTAATGTGTGTTCTGAGTTCTTATCCAATGACACAGAAACAGACTTTTGACATATATCTTATCCATCCCTTGGCATCTGGCTTGTATGTAATACTGGAACAAATGTTCTTATAACTGAATGCTTGACCTGACTCAGTGACGTTTAGCCAATGGGTGATCCACTATAAGTACTCTTAAGGATAACATTTGTAAAGAAACAGATGCTGTGTACTGGGTTTGCGCTTTGGAAATTATGTTATTTTTGAGAAGAGGGAGGGTCTCTCTGTCCACAAATCTGGTCTAATATCCAACACGAATCAGGAAATCTTTGTTGAACACCTACTGTGTGCTGCTGGGGGAACAGAGCAGCAAATAAAGTAGACAAATTTTCTACTTCCTGGAACTTCCTCTCTACATCGGCTTCTTCAGGACAGGCGAATTCTTCGTCATATTTCTCAGTTGCAGTCTCCTCAGGGACACACATTTCTACTCGTTCCAACTGCCATTCATCCGTTTGCAAGATCACGCTACTACCTAACATGAACTGTGTCTTGCTGTGTCTGAGTGAGAAGTTCAGTTACACTCATGGACTGACCATCTATTTGTTCTTTCAGCTGCAGCAGTTTTGCAGTAACATGTTGGAGGAGCACCAGAGACTCACAGTTCAGGCCAAATTACAGACAATAAAGAACGAGAATCTGAAAAACAAAGAGCGAAGTGCCAGGATAGTGGCGTGGCTGCGGAAAAACACATAATTTACTGGTGACTTTCAGCCTTTCACTTGCATATTATAATGTGCTCACAGTTTTGTCTTCCAATATTCTCTGCGTCTGGAAAACCACACCTTTTGTTGTTTGTATTTCAGTCACATTTGCTGCTCAGAGTCCTGTTCCTCCCATGTTGTCGCATTTGGCCCTGTGGCTCAGCGACTGTTGGGGATTTGGCCAACCATGCTGCATTTCTGGGGAAGATTTTGCTTCATGTCAGGCTACCAACCACATAATTTACTTTAAATGCCTTGGAAAAACAAATTTACCTTGCAAAATTTTGCTTATTCTGTTGTGAAGGCCAGTGGAATATTACAACATTAGCTAAATGAGACCATTCTTTTCTGAGGGAAACACAAATGTGCAATTCTAGGGTTTATTTAGTTCAATACTGAAAAGAGTAATAAGCAAATGACACAACAGTGTAATGAAACAGAAACCAGAAAAATAATATTCACTGGCGGAGAGAAAAGGCAAAGAAATGCAAATTTTTAAAAGAACAGTTTTATGAGCCACGATAAGCGCCCCAGAGGCAAGAAACGAGTCTCCTCCTGCCCCTGTCTCTCTCCCCAGCATCTGCTGCATCGTCTCACACTTTACTGGCTACTGAACCTCCTGGTGTCACAAAGAGACCGGAGTCATAGCACCCAGGAAGTCCCTGTGGGATCGCTGTTGTGGAGACCAGATGGAGAGCAAGGCTCTGCTGAAGCTCTGGACTGTATACTTCACCTGTAGGATGGACTGTCTTTCAGCCAAAGTGTAGCCACAAAAATAGTGATGTCAACAGACAAATAGCAATTATGCGCTCATCTCGAGTGCAAAGGAAAATGGTCAAATAAAGAGAAATGGAACTAACGGTTTAACCAGAGCATCATCATCTTTACAACTTGGCACTCAGGGGATTAAGGTCAAAATGGGGTTTCAATGGACCAAATTGAACTTGTTTGTAGTGTGGACACTTTAAGCGCTGTCGTCAGTCCCTGTGTACAGAATTAGCTCAGTTTTGTTGCCTCTGATTTAATCTGGACCGCTAAGGCAAATCACCCGACTCTAGGCTTTGTGCGTCTACTGTTATAATTCTTGTTTAATTTTGATTTTGTTTTTACAGAATGGGGGTAAAACTTCAGCTCTCCTATCTACCTCAGAGTGATGCTGTAAAGACTAAGGATGTCAGTGAAAAGCCTCTATTTTTAAAAATTTAAAAGAAATTGGAATATAATTGCTTTACAGTGTTGTGTTAGTTTCTGCTTGCCACAACATGAACCCGCTGTATGTATGCCTATGTCTCATCTCTCTTGAGCCACCCTCCTGCCCCTCTAGGTCATCACAGAGCACGGAACTGAGCTCCCTGTGTTATATAGCAGTTGCCCTTTAGAAAAAGCCTTTAAATCTGTCATATAAGCTCAAGGCAATGTGATCTAAGGGCTTCTTTTTTAGCTCACTTTCATATTCACCTTAGAGGAAGATTCTCCCTGTGAGTGGGAAACTATGGGGCATGAGAACAAGCCAAAGCCTTCTCGCAGACTTGATGATGGATTGTGGGTCCAGGAGACTGTTCTTTAAGTTCAGCAATTTAAAATGTAAGCAATAAACCGCCTCCATGACTTCGAATTATCGCTGTGCACTATCTCCCTGTGGTTTTTTTAATGTGCATTCTCTGTTTCCTGTGTCTCTTCCAATGGTCCAGCGCATCTCTCTGTCACCGTGTCACGTATCCTCCCCACTGCTCTCTCCTCCTCCCCTCCCCTCCACTTCTACCTGCTCTCTTCCCTTGGGTTCCCCTGTCCTCCCTTTCCAGTCATCTTGGCCGTCCTTCCAACTGCTTGTCTGTGTCCCCTCTCCTTGATCGTCCTTCCCTCCCGTGCTCTCACTCCACCAAGTGTACTTGCACCCTGGTTCCCCAGGGGTCCGAGTGGGCCCTGACACCTGTTAGTAGGTGATGCCAAGTCCTGATCCCGCCAGAGGAGCACACCGGGTTCTTCAGACCATTTATTGACCAAGTCCTGTTATGGTATAGCTTCTGTAGTCATCACACAGCACTGAAAGCGTTTATTCAAACCAAATGCCCAAATATTTTGCCGGTAGTCCTTCCTCTAACTATGAACAAGAGTTTGAACAATATACACTTTCTTGTACTTGGATGAAGCCAGTTACTCCAAATAAGCATTTTATTACATTTTATTAAATCGTATTTTATATTTAGTATAAAAAGAAGTAATTATTGGTTACTGTGATAGCAGTAAGTCAGGCAGTGACACTGTGGCAGATTTGTCTAAATGCCAGAAATACTTTAATGACCAATGAGCCAGCTTGTCTACTAGCACCACAACTGTGACACAGTGTTTTGACCCATCCGGTTTGCTTTGTACTGTTCATCCTAAAACAGGTTCCTAAGATACGCAATGTATTCATGATTTTTTTCAATTTGACCATCAGAAATTAAAGTTTTCCTTACAATCTTATCCTTTCTTGCTCCTCAGACCCATTTGGTGACTTTCCATTGTTGACCTTAAGTGAAAGAACAAATGCCTTAGTCTTGAGGACTCTGGATGCTCTGTAACTTAGAGCTCAGTTGGTACAGCAATTTATTCTGAAGAAGGAAGAAGCAAGAGGGGCTTTTAAAAGCTCTGCTTGATTACTTTTCCTGTTTACTCCAGTAAATGCTATCTTTTTTCCATCCAGAGTCTAGCAGAATTATCTCAAGCTTTAAGAGAGGCTTAAAAATAAATATAACTGCTCCTTTGTATAAACGAATTATATAGAGTAGTCAGCTTTAGAAACTACACATATATTGCCTCCAGTTTGATCTTCTGTCCAATTACACAACATTCAGCAAAGACGTTCTTCACTGTTATTTGGAGAAGAGTTATTTGGACTCTTCCTTTCCCCTTCCTTTCATAAACAGGTCAGTCCTAAGAGTGAGGCATCAACATCAGTGGGAGCTGAGGGGCAGGTGGAACAGGGTGTAAGAGCTTGAGTAGGTGAAGAGGGAATCCAGCCAGCAGGGAATAGCTTGAAGGGTGAGTAGAGTGGTCACACGGTGCAAGGAGCTAGCTTATGACACAGATCATCAGAGCCCAAACAGGGTAAGAGTCGGGGAGTCCCACAGTGGGGTGGAGAGGACGTTCAGATTGGAGGGGGTTCAGCATAAGGTATCAGTGCCTTAGGAGAAAGACGGAGGCATTCTATGGGATGGGGGTGGGCAGGCAGAGATGGAAGCATGGTTACCACTGGGGGTATGGATCAAAAAGACAATTTACAAATGACAGTAGGATGCAGATTTCTCACTGCTGGAGAAGGGAGTTGCCGATACGCAAAAGGAAAAACTAGAATGAACCCTTTGTGTTGGACTGAAATTGAAGGTATTGATGTTAGCAGTTCTCAGTAAATGGATAGATTTACACATATAGCTTTCCAGCTGGTGTTAGTGGTAAAGAACCCACCTGCCAGTGCAGGAGATATAAGAGATGCGGGTTTGATCCCTGGGTTGGGAAGATCCCCTGGAGGGCGGCCTGGCAACCTACTCCAGTATTCTTGCCTGGAGAAACCCATGGACAGAGGAACCTGGCAGGCTACAGTCCATGGGGTTGTAAACATCCATGGTCTCACATAGACACAAAGTTAACCAAGTAGAAAAACATTTTTTTCTTGTGATGAGAATTCTCCGTTTACTCTCTTAACTTTCATATATGATACATATAAAGCAGTGTTAATTATATTTATCATATTATACATTATAGCCTTAGTATTTATTATCTCTGAAAGTTGAGATAATTTATCTTTTAATCATATCTTTTGAATACCTTCAGGTAACCCCTCCATCCACGCCACTCTCCCCCATTCCCTACCTTTGGTAATCATAAAAATCTGATCTCTTTTCCAGGAGTTGGTTAGTTTGTTTTTGAAGTGTATGCTTAGTCGCTCAGTCGAGTCGGACACTTTTCGACCCCATGACTATAGCCTGCTAGGCTCCTTTGTCCATGGGGATTCTCTAAGCAAGAATACTGAAGTGGGTTGCCATGCCCTCCTCCAGGGGATCTTCCCAACCCAGGGATAAAATCCAGGTCTCCCACATTGCGGGCAGATTCTTTACTGTCTGAGCTACCAGGGACGCCCACGAATACTGGAGTGGGTAGCCTATCCCTGCTCCAGGGAATCTTCCTAACACAGATATCGAACCAGGGTCTCCTGCATTGCAGGCAGATTCTTTACCAGCTGAACTACTGGGGGAAGCTCATGTTTTTAAAGTATAATTGACTTACAACACTATGAGAGTTCCTGGTTCAACAACATAGTGATTTTATATTTCTAAAATTACAAAATAGCCACTACAAGAAGTCCAGTTATGACGTCGCCATATGAAGATACAGAATTATTGACTATATTCCCCACGCTGTGCACTTCCTACCTGTGACATTTATTTACTAGCTGGTAGCTTGTACTTCTTCATCACCCTTACCTATTATTCTTCTCTCCAGTATTTCCTTCCCTCTGGCAATGACCACCTGTTTGTTCTCTTTATCAGTGACCTTGTTTCTGTTTCCTTATGTGGGTTCACTTGTCCTGTTTTTAGATTCTCAATCTAAACAAAATCATACATTATTTGTTTCTCTTTGACTTCTCTTAGCATAATACCCTCTGGGTACACCCATGTTGCTGCAAAATGCAAGATTTCATTTTTTCGTAGAAACAGTGGAAACAGTGTCAGACTTTATTTTTGGTGACTGCAGCCATGAAATTAAAAGACCCCTACTCCTTGGAAGGAAACTTATGACCAACCTAGATAGTATATTCAAAAGCAGAGACATTATTTTGCCGACTAAGGTCCATCTCATCAAGGTTATATGGTTTTTGCTGTGGTCATGTGTGGATGTGAGAGTTGGACTGTGAAGAAGGTTGAGCGCCGAAGAATTGATGCTTTTGAACTGTGGTGTTGGAGAAGACTCTTGAGAGTCCCTTGGACTGCAAGGAGATCCAACCAGTCCATTCTGAAGGAGATCACCCCTGGGATATCTTTGGAAGGAATGATGCTAAAGCTGAAACTCCAGTACTTTGGCCACCTGATGCGAAGAGTTGACTCATTGGAAAAGACTCTGATGCTGGGAGGGATTGGGGGCAGGAGGAGAAGGGGACGACCGAGGATGAGATGGCTGGATGGCATCACTGACTCAATGGACATGCGTCTGAGTGAACTCCGGGAGATGGTGATGGACAGGGAGGCCTGGAGTGCTGCAGTTCATGGGGTGGCAAAGAGTCGGACATGACTGAGCGACTGAACTGAACTGAATATTCCATTATATTTATATACACCACATATTCTTTATCCATTCATTCAATAATGGGCACTTGGGTGTGTGCGCGTTCAATCTTGCCCCACTCTTTGTGACCCCATAGACTGTAGCCGGCCAGGATCCTCCATGGGATTTTCCAGGCAAGAATACAAGAGTGGGTTGCCATTTTCTACTCCAGGGGTTCTTCCCTACCCAGGGATTGAACCTGTGTCTCTTGAATCTCCTGCATTGGCAGGCAGATTCTTTACCACTGCACAGTTGGTTCCGTATTTTAGCTATTGTAAAAAATGTGGCTATAAAGGTAGCTCAGCTGGTAAAGAATCCGCTTGCAATTCAGGATACCCCCAGTTTATCCCTGGGTCGGGAAGATCCCCTGGAGGAATTCTTGCCTGAAAAACCCTCTTGGAGAGAGGAGCCTGGCGGGCAAAAGTTCACGGGGTCACAAAGAATCGGACGTGAGTGAGCCAGTAAGCACAGCACACAAACATAGGGAGCAGGTATCTTTTCTAATTAGCGTTTTTACTAATTAGAAAAGGGAGGGGCCAGGGCTATTGCCAGTCTACCGATGGACACATTTGCGGGGTGGGGGTCGCTGGGTGTGGTGCCCTGGGGTAGTGGGGGCTAGTGCCAGGCCTCTGGTGGGCGGGGCTGTGTCTTGACCTTGCTGTGACCCCCCAACTACACCCACCTCCACCCGCCCCGGGAGTTCAGGGGTCCTTCAGCAGCCCCCCTGCTAATGGGTGGGGCTGCGTCTCTTCTCAGCTGGCTGCTCAGCCCCAGGCCATCAGATCCAGTGCAAACTGGCTGGTGGGTGGGGCCTGGACCAGCACTATTAAGCTGGAGGCAGGATTCTGAAACGGTGTTTACCACCTCCAGCGTCCTCGTGGTGGGACGAGCTCCCACAAGCGGCTGCTGTCAGTGCTTGTGTCCCCGGGGTGAGTCCCAGCTGCCTCCTGCCTCTCTAGGTGGCTCTCCCGAGATCAGCAAGTGGGTTTGGCCCAGGCTGCTTTCCCATTACTGTCTCTGCCCTGGGTCCCCGAGAGTGCGAGATTCTGTTTGCGCCCTTTGAGTGGAGTCTGTGACCCACGGCCTTCCAGCCTTCCTGAAAGTAAGGCCCGCTGGCCTTCAAGACACGTTTCCCGGGTTCCTCTTTCCGTGCCGTGGCCCCTGGCTGAGGAGCCCAGTGTGGGGCTTGGCTCCGCAGCCTCAGGGAGAACCCCTGCAGTGGAGCCTGCCTTCTCATGGGTGAGTTGCTGGGGCGGGGCCCGGGACAGCTGGGGCGGGTAGTTCTGCAGGGAGACGTTAGGCTGGGCCTCGGGTCGGAGGGGAGTGTGGGGGTCCTGAGAACTGGAACCCAACAGCCCCTGCGGCGGGGAGAACGCGGTGCCGCAGAAACCGGGAAACAGCCAGAGGCGCACGCGCGCTCGCCCCCGCCGGCCTCCCGCCGCCCGCCGGCGCCCCTGTCGGCAGAGTCGAACTGTGGTCTGCAGAACCCGGTGCTAACGTCTCACCGCGGGGGAGGACGGTGGATTTGGAGCTGAGACAACCGCTTAGTCACCCACTCAGGTCAGTCTCACTGTTCTGATGTTGGCAGCGGGGAAACAGAGGCTGAGGGCCCCAGTGCTGGGAGATGGGAGAGGCGGGCGCGTGTGCTCAGCCGCCTCCGCCGTGGCTTAGGCTCTTCAGTCTAAACTCGGAGTCTAAACTCCTCAGTCCCGTCTTCAGACTCCCTGCGACCCCGTGGACTGCCGGCCGCCAAGCTGCCTCTGTCCACGGGGCTCTCCAAGAAGCCTGGGGTGGGTAGCCATTCCCTTCCCGACCCAGGGATCGAACTCGCGGCTCTTTGGTGTCTCCTGCGTTGGCACGCGGGCTCTTTACCACCTGTGCCACCGAGAGCAGAAGCCAGTGCGGTTTTTGTTTTGTTTTGTTTTGTTTCTTTTTGTTGAAGGCCCACCGGCGTCCCGGGCCGCACCCGGACTGGACCTAACATCTGCCGGTTCTGAGGGGAAGCCTCGGCCTTGCTTGCCTACCCACTCCAGGCGCGGCCGACGCTGTGGCTGCCCTGCAGCACCCCCTCCCCAGAAGTCAGAATGTAAGACCAGCTCATTTACTGCCAAACCCTGTTTACTTCGGTATTTTTGTTTTGACTGTGTGCTTGAAAGTGAAAGTCGGTCAGTCTGACTCTGCGACCCCCGTCCATGGAATTCTCCAGGCCAGAATCCTGGGTGGGTACCTGTCCCTTCTCCAGGGCATCTTACCTTCCCAACCCAGGGATTGAACCCGGGTCTCACGCATTGCAGGCGGATTCTTCCCCAGCTGAGGCATCAGGGAAGTCCCCACTATCAGCTTGGAACATGGTTAATATGCTGAGAAGCCACAGGTGAAGCCTTTTAATCCATGCCGTCCTCCCAGGGGTCTTCCCTAACCAGGTATCAAACCTGTGCCTCGTATGTCTCCTGCATTGGCATGGGAGCTCTTGACCACTAGTGCAGCCAGGGAAGCTCCTAATCCACGACCTTACATAAACCAGACGGCGTGGCTCAGACGGTCAAGAATCCCACCTGCAATGCGGGAGACCTGGGCTGGAAAGATCCCTTGCAGGAGGTTATGGCAACCCACTCCAGTATTCTTGCCTGGAGAATCCCCATGGAGAGAGGATCCTGGGGGGCTGCAGTCATGGGGTCACAAGAGAGGACAAGATTGAGCTACTAAGCCAGCTAACCAGCCAGGCAGCTCTTAGAAATAACAAGCAATGCTTCAGGTAGGTATGTTGTTCAAAACAAAGGGAAACTTTCTAAAAGTAATTTCTTAAAGCTAAATTTAGACTTGTATTGAAAAGGAACTTTAGGTGAATGCATTTAAATAGGTCTACTTTTAAACATTACTTAGTCAGATTTTTATGGAATTCCAAAAGTTCTAAAAAAACAAAAACCTAGTTTCTTGCTGTCGAATCACTCTTTGTTATGGTTTATAATTGCATTTTGCAATATAGATGGTACAGAGAGTACAGGTTAAGAATATTTTATTGATAAAAGTAAACTTTATTGATACAAATGAATGTGCTTATCCAAGAATATGGTTATATTTCTCATGAAAGCTTGCTTTAGCTGAAATGCTGACTTCCTGTAGTTTGCATAAACCATGGAAAGGATTGAAAAGGATTTTAAATCATGAAAACTATTTAAGTGAATCCAAAGTTAATTCAACATAAATTTTAATTGCAGATGTCAGTCAAATGTGTGGAATGTATGAGTAATGAATTTATTGATGCATTTTGGATGTCCTTACTGATTTTTTCTTTTAAAAGCCATTAGTGACTTTTTTTGGTTTGTTTTTATGCATGTTTCCATTTCAAGTGGAAACTCGCCTCCTCTGAGGAGGAGAGTAGTAAAGTGAAAGTATTGCATTGCCCTTAGGGGGTTTCTCTAGGGCTTCTTAGAAGTATTTTATGGATTGCATAGCTGTTGATTAAGTATAGCCAATGCTTGATTATGCCAGCTCCGGGTACAGGGCTCGGGAAACTTGGACAAAGAGTAGGCTCAGGATGGCTCTTGTCCCTAACCCCCACTCCAGTTAGAATAGCTAGAGTTTTATTGGCTCAGTATATTGGGGTTTACTCTGAGAAAAATCTAAAAAACAAGGTATGAAAACTGATGGGACTCTACAACCTGCAAAACCCTTTTCAGGTGTGACATCACGTTGACACTCTATAAATTATTTTGTGTTGCAGCCTCTGGAAGTTCCATATGCCCCCTCTTTATAGTCTTCCTTTCCTTTGCAATGACTTGCCTTTGGCTATAGAAGAGGTCAAACAGATTACTTTCGGAGAACACAAATTGTAGAGCCAGCATGCGTGTTGATTGATCTGTGATCACCAAGAAACGTCCCCTCCACGTGCGCTTTCTTGAAACAGTAGGGTTATAATTTTTTATTAATCTAATTCTGGATTGAGGTTTTGTGCCATCTGCTGGACATATTTTGCCACACTATAAGAGAACATTTATTCTCAGAAGTGTTTTTGAAATATTTATTAATACTTTAAAAACTGTAAAAAGCATGTTTATTACAGGAAATGGATAAGTGTAGGAAATAATATAGCATAAGACAAAGATCCAGAGATAACTACTACTAATATCTAGCAAGTTTTTTTTTTTTTTTTTAATACACATGAGGATATGTCCCTGGAGTAGGAAATGGCAACCCACTCCAGCTCTGGGAAAATTCCATGAACAGAGGAGCTTTGATGGGCTACAGTCCATGGGGTTGCAAAGAGTTGGACACTACTAAGCACACAACGCACGAATATGTCATCATTAGGTGTGATTTGTGTTTTCAGGGGTTTTGTTTTGTTTTTATTGAAGTATAGTTGGTTTACAGTGCTCCGTTAGTTCCAGGTGTACAGCGTATACATATACACACATATATAAATTGTTTTGCAGATTCCTTTCCATTATAGGTTACCACAAGCTTCTGAAATAGTTCTCTGTGTTATACAGTAGGTGGTACTTATTTATCTATTTTCTATACAATAGTATATATGTGTTAATCCTAAATTCCCAATTATCCCTCCCACTTCCCCTTTAGTAACCATAAGTTGTTTTTCTATGTCTGTGAATCTGTTTCTGTTTTAAATAAGAAAAAATTTAAGTTTGCCATCCGCACTCTGCTCATTTGGGTTGCAGCTGTAATAAAAGGAGAGGGCACTTTGCAGATATGAGGTTCATGGGGTGGGAGTGCTCTTGGGTTCTATTGTGTGTGAACCTTAAGGTTTGCTTTGTGAGCTATGCGAGACAGGGATCTTATTACTTTTGAACTTACCTGAGCAGCGTGGGAGGGGGTATGAGTGGGGGTGTGGGTTACACCCTGGGGAAAGTGTCTTTTATTCCTGGATTCCCAGGAAACAGCTCCCTGAGTACTAGTCCAGTGTGGCACTGCTCCCTTATGTCCGTGATCATGTGCTGAGCCCCAGTGTGCTCATGGCTGTGATACATGCTGCAGAACTGAAGAAGCCTTACTCTCGCCTTGCTTCCACCAGTTCTTGTATTATGTCAATATTATGCTATTTATTTACATAAAGCTCCGTTATCATTATAGCTGTATTGGGACCATATATCTTTTATAAATACAAAAAATGATGCTCTCTTGTCCCTCCTAATTCTTTTCATCTTAAAGTTTGAAATTCAGATTGCCAACTGTATGTTTTTGTTTGAATGTTTCCATATATTTTTGTTTATTCTTTTGTTTTTAGCCTTTTTGATATATAATTTAGAATATTATGCTAGCAGATACAATAAAGAGTTTTTTTATTATTAAACTTGTCAGTATGTTAAAAAGGAAAATAAATGGAGAAATCTGTTGCTTTGAAATGAGATAAGTCCAGGACCAGAGACCAGTAGATAGACAACTAACTACAACACAGGGCTTCCTTGGTAGCTCAGTGGTAGAGAATCTGCCTGCCTATGTAGAAGACCCAAGTTTGATCCCTGGATCTGGAAGATCCCCCCTGGAGTGGAAGAACCCACTCCAGTATTCTTGCCTAGAGAACTCCATGGCCAGAGGAACCTGGTGGGCTACAGTCCATGGGGGCACAAAGAGTCAGACACGATGGAAGCAACTGAGCACACAGCACCGATGGAGCCTTAACAATATGCTGAGCCTTCCAATATGAAGTAGCAGACCCTTAGGGGAAACTGGAAACCCTTCCCTTGGAATTGAAAGCCTTCAGTAGACTTCTAGTACGTCCTTGGCACTTGAGTGACCAGGAAAATGGGGCAGAGTGTAGAGACGCGCAGAAGCGATGCTTGCTGTTGGAGTGGTAGGATGGGGGAGGCAGGGTGGCAGTCAGCCATGCAGTTCCTAGTCTTGATCAGTAAAAGGACCAGGGACATTCCAAGTCAGGGGAATTGCAAGCCAGGAGCACATGCGAAGCCAGAAAGAATGGCCTCCATGCTATGACCAGAGATAATCAGAAATGATTAGAATGGGACCTCTGCAAAGGCAATGGGGAAAAAACCAAATTAACTGGTAAAGAATACACAGCAGAACAAATACACCATAAAGAAGAAGAAAATATGAACAAATTTCTCCGTGGAATAAGAAAAAAATTTGGAAGCATTCCTCTTTGAAATGAGAGGTCAAATCAGAGATAGGACTCTTTTAAAGAGATGAATCATGTCTTATTTGTCTTTTCATCTTTCACAGGGTGCCTCGCTAGTAAGGCATTTAATCAGTGCTTGCTATGTGAGTGATTCAAAGAGCAGTCATAGTAGATCCCATTGAGCACCTCCAGTGATCAAGCCACTGGTCCTAGTTCAGGTTATCAGCTTCATTCACTTCTGAACCTTCATGTTGATTCCCACTAGGAAGTCTGTCCTTTCAAAAGTACAACTCATAAGAGTTTCACAACAGAACAGTACCTTAATCAGACGATAACCTGCAATAATGGTACTAGACAAGGATTCATCTCATTGGGATCCTTCCAGTAGAGGGTTAGATAAACCCACTGAAAGCCTGTTCAGTAGCTGCTGAGAAAGATTCTAATGCATTTAGAAAGTTAAACTAGAGAGTTTCCTTCTGCAGCCTCTTCCTTGATGCTCCTGACTCTCAAAATCAGTGACTGTTTAATTACTTTATAAGCCACATCCTGTATCACATTGGGTTTATTAAAATTATTTGGCTGCAAGTAACAAATTTTCTTATATACCCTTCTTTCTCACATGAAGGTAGTACACTTTCTTACATGAAGGGTAAATACTCATTTGTGCTATGAATAGAATATTCTGGAAATTACATCATAAAGATCTTCCTCATTCTTTTTCACAGCTGCATAGTAGTCTGTTTACAGTACATGTGTCTACATCATACTTTGTTCAACCACTCCTGTATGTATGGGCATTCCAGTATTTCCCAGTTTAAGAAATATGACAATAAATAAGTTTATGAGTGGTGTTATTTTTAAAGTAGCAGTTGAACTCTTGAACAGTGTGGGAGTTGAAGTGCTGACCTTCTACAGTGGCAAAATTCTGATCATAACTTGTAGCTAGACTTGCATATCCAGAATTCCTCTGTGTCCAAGGTTTCTCAGAATCCATGGATTCAGCCTCCAGTAGATTTAGCTATCCGTGAATCGTGTGTGCCTGCGTTCTAAGTTGCTTCAGTCGTGTCTGACTCTTTGTGACCCTATAAGCTGAAGCCCAGCAGACTCCTTTGTCCATAGGATTCTCCAGGCAAGAGTACTAGAGTGGGTTGCCGTGCCCTCCTCTAGGGGATCTTTCCAACCTAGCGATCGAACCCTCATTTCTTACATCTGCTGGACTGGTAGGCAGGTTCTTTACCACCAGCATCAGCTGGGAAGTCCATGGATCTTGTAGTATGGTATTGAAAAAAAAATTGCTGTATAAGTAGACCTGCGCAGTTCAAACCCATATTGTTCAAGGGTTAATTATGAGATGGCTGGATGGCATCACCGACTCGATACACATGAGTTTGGGTGAACTCTGGGAGTTGGTGATGGACAGGGAGGCCTGGGATGCTGCGATTCATGGGGTCCCAAAGAGTTGGACACGACTGAGCAACTGAACTGATCCAGTTTATGTTACAAATTTGTATACAGGTAGCTACAAACTGACAAATGAATATAACTTACGAATATAAAGGATTTTACACTCCAGGAATTAACAGGTAACTGAGAAATGCTTTACTGTGCGAATTCTTAATTTTAAAAAAGCAGCCAATTTTGAATTACCTCCACTTAAGCTCTAAAAAAACCTGAGAACATATGAAGAGAGAAAATTATTTTCTTAGTCAAAGTCATGTCGAAGTGCAATATATTCAGGACTAGGAACTTGAGCAAGGTATAATTAACTTTATAAAATACTATCTTCCATCTTTTAAAATCACATTGTTATCTGTTTAAAAAATAGTGTAAAATTCCTCTGAAACTTTGCTAGCTACATGATTAGTTTGCAATGCTTTAGTTTTTTTTAACCAGGTCTCCTTTTTTTTTAATTGAGATGTGGTTAATTTACAATGCTGTGTTAATTCAAGTGCACAGTGATTCAGTTATGCACATATATATTCTTTTTCAGATTTTTTTCATTATAAGCTATTGTAAGATATATAGTTCCCTCCGCTATTAAAAATATCATTAGATTTTGCTTGAGAAACTTGAAAATTATACAGGAAAATTATTTTGTGTAGTTTATATCTTTTTAAAATTGAAGAAATAAGAGGAAGCAATAACTTTTGAACTTGTGGCACACATTTCTTAGCACTTAAATTTTTTAAAAAGGTTTTCATCGTTGACCATAATCCATATCCTTTAGAGGATTTTCCTTCAGTTTTAGAGGATAATCCCTTGTATTTGGCCCTTGATGTATGTTCTTTCTGTAGCATCTTGTGTGGTCAGATCAGTGAAGAGTACATTCTCCTGTTATGCATGTAAGAACAAAGCCAAACATTGACCAAAGATACATTTTTGTAAGGTGTGATTGCCTGTGAAAAAATCTAGTAGGATTTTTACCTGATTTGATGATTGTTAATCCTTAACTGGCAAGATGGAATTGGCAGTTCTTTCATGACAAGATGACGTATTTTTGATGGGCGAAATTTACTATATAATCTCAAAAATACAGCCTTTGCTTTATGGTTATAAAATTCAGGTCAAACATACCTAATTCTGGTACCACCTTAAGGTTTTACATCACTGCCAAAGGTATTGCAAGCTCTTACAACTAAGATTTTATTTCACTTTTCCTTGTTTTTGTGGCAGAAGTTATTAGGAGTGAAATGATGGTTTTTACCGTATAATCCAGAAATGAACGAGGCAGCTGTTAAATTCTCTGGAAAGTGGTTTTAATGACTCACATCACAACATCTGAGTCCTGGTGACAGAGGAGAATGATTAGAGGACTGTAATTGAGAGATTAATGTATGTCTTAGGCACAGCTTATAAACATGGTTTAGTTTCTCATTGAGAAGTAGGCACTCACAACACAGTTTTTTACTAAATGATTTTTAGCTTAAATGTGTATATATACATATGTATATTTATATGCAATACTTACTGTGTAATCTCAAGAATATAGCAGTTACTTAATGGATATAAAATTCAGGTCAAATATACTTAATTCTGACAACACCTTCAGGTCTTGTATCCCTGCAAGATACAAGATGGGTTGGAAGCTCCTGTAACTGACAGTTTTGTTTCCTTTCTTTGTTCTTTGCAAGATTACTCTGTGTGTGTTGTGTGTTAGTCACTCAGTCACAGTTCTACTTCACAGTCCCATGGACTGTAGCCCACCAGGCTCCTCTGTCCATGGAGTTCTCCAGGCAAGAATACTGGTGTGGGTAGCCGTTTCCTTCTCCAGGGGATCTTCCCTACCCAGGAATGGAACCTGGGTCTCCTGCATTGCAGGCAGATTCTTTGACCATCTGAGCTATCAGGGAAGCCTTTACTACATATATGTGTCTATAATATATATATTGGGCTGTTTACACTGAAGTATAAAAATAGCTAGGAAACAATTTACTGTTAACATTAGTTGAATATCTGAAGATGAGATATAACATTGAGCAGTAGAGTTAAATTGTGGATTCTAGATTCATTTCTTATTGCAGATTGAAGATGGGTGAGCAAATGAAATGATCATTGCCTGATTTTACATGATTTTAGATAGACTTGTGGTGGAAGACATAGGTAACAATTACACCCACCCTCCAGCCCCTCCGTTTTTCCACCTTTCCTCTCAGCCACTCTGACAAAGCGCTAAATTGTAGGAACACCTTAGGGGCCTTCTGACTTTTCCCCCGGGTGTTCTGCGGTTTCTCAGCAAAACAAAGGAAACCAGGAAGTACAGTTTCTCTTTGTCCGGTATTCTTCTCTTCTTTATCATCCAAACATAAAGGTATGTGTGCTTTCTCTTTTCCACTGCTTTGGCTTGGCAAGGCAGCTCTCATTGCGAAGTAGGCACTCACAACATTGTGAAAATCATCACTGGAAAGACCCTTCTTTTCAAATGATGCTCTTGAGTCCCTCTGAGGCTGGCAAAGGAGAGGTAAAAGCAAGCCACAGGATGTCGATTCTGATTAGATACCACCACAGTCAGTTGGTGTAGGTAAGAGCAGAAGAAAATTGGTGTGCTTCTGTTGCACATCGTAAAACAAAAACTAAGAAATGAGCGTACAAGGGCCTTAGGAAAGAGGACCTCCACACTTGAAATTTGGAATGAGTGGTTCTGAAGTATGTTTACCAGGACACATTTGAAGGTATACTTAGCAGCATCAGGCTGAAATAGCCCAGGCTGCTGGTCTCATAAACCAGTTTTCTTCTTTCTTTGCTTTCCATTGATGGGGCAGAATCATCAGGCAGACATCTTTTTTTTTTTTTTTTTAATAATCCTTAAAATTGCAAGGAGGAGTATAAATGTATAACTCAAGAAATCCAGATAGTGAGGTGTGAACCCTTTAGGGGCTTTGGTTTCATTCAGAATGACCACAGAATGCAGCCTTCCTGGCACTAACAAAAAATAGAATAAAAGCAATAGTATGGTCGCACAGCTTATCATATTCTCTTCTGAGTGCATTTCACATTACTTTATGATAGCTGTTTTCACATTATTTTGTACTGGACCATTTTGTATGTGTATGTGTGGCAAATCCAACAATAAAAATGTTCCTAGGACATTGCAAATAAAGTTGTTTCTAAAGCATTAACGTTGTTTTAAAAAACTCTGAAAGACTTGGATCGAGATAACTTTTAATTATTATGGACAAAGGACGATGGAGATTTTGTTGGAGATATTGAATGATTTTGTGGGTTTGAATACAACTGAGTCAGCCAGGAGGGAGCAGCAAGGGAATGACCTAAATTGATCACCAGCACCAAAGTTGTTTCTTTTCTCAAATAGGTCCCTGGTGGAATTTGGCTCACCTGTCAGTTATCTCAGTGATCTGTCATTTTCACCAAGAATGGGAATTGAGGCTAGAGACAGAATGAGATTAAGATAACTTGACTCTCTTCTTCAAGGGCATTGAATGAAAATGTGTATGTGTTTTACTTCTAAACATTTCCTGAGGAGTGTCTGACTGAGAGCGTCTTTCCCTTTATCTGCTACTGAGTAAAAGTGGAGACCAACTTTTGAGCTAGAGCTTAAACTGAAGACTTTTCCTCCCTTGAAACTGTGAAAATATCCTTAGGGATCAAAGTAGACAAAGCACTTTACCTTGTGCAAGATACCATCAGCTGACTTCAACTGTACAGTGTTGGAGGCAACCTGAAGAGAGAGTTAAGTGCTTATGGTGTGAATCATTTCACTGATTTCCCTGATGACGGGTGCCTGAGAGTGAGCAGAAATGTGGGGGCTCAGGGCCCAGTGCTGTTTCTGGGGTGACCTAGTTCTGGAGGCCTCCACAGGGTGAGAAACTTGCTAGGGTGTATGGATCTGGAGTTTAAAGGTAAACATAATTCCGTCATGCTGGCTCCTGTGTACGTAGAGGAGTACTAGTGTGTGTGCTCAGTCGTGGCCGACTCTTGCGACCCCATGGACTGCAGCCCGCCAGGCTCCTCTGTCCATGGGATTCTCCAGGCAAGAACACTGGAGGGGGGTTGCCACTTCCTCCTCCAGGGATCTTCCCAACCCAGGGATCAAAGCCCTCTTGTTCTGCATTGGCAGGCAGATTCTTTACCACTGGTGCCACCTGTACATGTGAGTCAAGTGTTAATACCTCATCGGATTCCTAACCTGAGAACCTGGAGAAAAGCCTGTCTGTCTAGGGCTCTTCCCAGGCAGCATTTTCTGAAAGGATGTTTAAGAGTAATCTTACCTGTACATAACTTTCTTCTTTTCAGCTGACTTCTGAATCTAATCCTGAGGTCAGTTACGGCTCATGTGTCTGAGATGTTACCCCCTTTCCCAGCACGTCTTGGAGGTGTGTGCTGGGACAGAGAGGTGGGAGGAGGCGGACTTGAGTTGATCTGAATGCATCTTCCCTGGTGCCTAGTCCAGCTTTCATTGAAAAGGCCCCGTGTGGCTCAAGTTGATTATATCCTACCGCTAAACGATACCCTGTGGTCATCATAAAAACAAAGCTTGAAGCAGTGTAACTTCCTGAAAAGGGCTTAGTTTAGGGAGTCAGACAAATCTGGATTTTAAATCCATGTAGCCTGCATGATCTTTCTGGGCCTTAGTTTCCTCATCTGTAAAACAGGGATAGCAGTATCTAGTTCAGAGTGCAGTAGTGGAATTAAATAAAATAATATATGTAGAATGGTGGTTAACAAAGTGCTTGGCATATAGTAGGAGCCTAATAATTAGCATTATTAGCATGATATTTATGAAATATTTATTGAGTACTAGCTATGTACTGGAGAAGGCAATGGCACCCCACTCCAGTACTCTTGCCTGGAAAATCCCATGGGTGGAGGAGCCTGATAGGCTGCAGTCCATGGGGTCGCTAAGAGTCAGACCCGACTGAGCGACTTCACTTTCACTTTTCACTTCCTGCGTTGGAGAAGGAAATGGCAACCCACTCCAGTGTTCTTGCATGGAGAATCTCAGGGACAGCAGAGCCTGGTGGGCTGCCATCTCTGGGGTCGCACAGAATCAGACACGACTGAAGCAACTTAGCAGCAGCAGCACCAGCAGCTATGTACTGGGCTCACCAGGTGGCTAAGTGGTAAATAATCTGCCTTTCACTAAAGATTCAGAAGATGCAGGTTCAATCGCTGAGTCGGGAACATACCCTGAAAAAGAAAATAGCAACCCACTCCAGTATTCTTAATTTTATTTGTGTCGTGGATGCCTTTGGCCAGCTGTTGTATCTATGGACCGTTTTTCAGAATTTTTTTTTTTCCTGAGAATGATGTTTTTAATCATACAGAAAAAAATTTATAAGGTTGCAAAGAAAACCAATTATATTGGAATACACTTACCAAAATGTTTAAAAACAATTTATGTTGGTGATATATGTTTTATTGGGCCTTCCCAGGTGGTGCTAGTGGTAAAGAACCCTCCTGGCAATGCAGGAGACATGGGTTCGATCTCTGGTTTGGGAAGATCCCCAGGAGGAGGGCATGGCAACCCACTCCAGTATTCTTTCCTGGAGAATCCTATGGACAGAGGAACCTGGTGGGCTACAGTCTGTAGGGTTGCAAAGAACTGGACAAGACTCAGGTGACTTACATGCATATGTTCTATTATTAATGTGTCAAATGAGATCTACCATCATTTTGAAGTGATGATGAGTCTCAATAATATTTTGATATATCCTCAACTATAATGAGATATAAAAAACTTCTGTCAAAAATGTGACTAACACTATTGTGGTTTGTTGGTTGCCTTATAATAAAAGGAAATATCAGAATTTCAGTTAAAGATGAGTAAAAATAAATAGGTATTCTTTATTCATCCCAAGTTCAAAGGGCCCCTGCTTTCCTTCTTTGGTTAGGAACCCTTGCATGGGAAATGCCAAGCAGAGGAATAAATGGAGTTCTGAACCATTTTATTACTTTTCCTGGGACAGGTATTTTGGACTCAAACTAAAATCCAATTACAGTTTTAGGACCTGGTGGAATTCTACTAAAAACTCCTGCTTTATTCAGAGTAAGAAGGAGTTAAGTTTTACCTCTAATCTAATCTATTTGTGGAGACCTACATTTCTGTTAGAGAAGACTCTTGAGAGTCCCTTGGACTGCAAGGAGATCCAACCAGTCCATTCTAAAGGAGATCAGTCCTGGGTGTTCTTTGGAAGGACTGATGCTGAAGCTGAAACTCCCAATACTTTGGCCACCTCATGGGAAGAGTTGACTCATTGGAAAAGACCCTGATGCTGGGAGGGGTTGGGGGAAGGAGGGGAAGGGAACAACAGGGGATGAGATGGCTGGATGGCATCACTGACTCGATGGACATGAGTTTGAGTTAACTCTGGGAGATGGTGATGGACAGGGAGGCCTGGTGTGCTGCGATTCATGGGGTCGCAAAGAGTTGGACAAGACTGAGCGACTGAACTGAAAATTTCATGAAGGACTTAAAGGCATGCTGGATTGAGGATTTGGATAAAATATTCATTTCTCCCAATGCAGTTAAACAGATGATCTTTCAGAAGATGTTCTTGCTTGCAAAGATGATCATAAAGTCATGACTATTCCCATATGGAAGAAAATTTGTTACATGCAGAAGCTAGAAGGTTTAGGACCCCTCTGGGGGCAGTTTTCTTGAGGAAGCTTCTAACTGAGCCCAAGAAAGAAAGTATTCTTTGAGGATGAGGGTGATGGGGAGGCTTCTTGGAATAAAGAGATAAACCAGAGTTCAAAGGGGAAGGCTGAAATTAGGTAAGCAATGGGAGGGGTGGTAACAGGAGTGGGTAGCTCAGTAGCTTTGGCCCAAGGAAAGGAATGTGGGGAGGTGAGCCTAGACAGGTCACCAGAGTCCATTTCGATGGACCTTCACTGATATGCCAGGGATGTGGGATGTTATTGGCAGAGGGGAATCACTGAAGTCTTCATAGGAATCAGATAAAGACGTTTCTGATTTAAGAATATCAGCATGACCACAATGTTCTGGGTAAATTTAGGGTAGGAAGAAATTGTGGGCAGTTGTTATATAAGATGAGATGGCAAAACTGAGTGAAGAAAATTATACCTATCCTAACCGACTGTAATTTCCTAAGGATGATTCATCTAGAGATCTTAATTAATTATTGCTGATCATCACGATTTTCCTCCACAAGTGGTCACCCCAATAGGGCTGGCATCTGACAAAGAATTGATCATTTAAAAATAGTTCCGTTTAGTTTTATGTCCAGATAGCTTGAGAAATGCTCCCTGGGAATGTCTGGCTGATGAGATGTGAAATTGCATGGGATAGTGTCAACGCAGAAACTTCACCTGACCAAGTGAAGCAGGCAAAGTGGAGTGTATACCACGCTATCACAGAGAAGGAGAGCCTGAACTCAACTCCACTGAAACAGATGTGGGAGTGAAATATTAAAGTGAATTATTAGAGGGTTTTAGGGGCGAGATCCATGGGATGTGTTGAGCACACTGAGTAATTCCAAAGCTTGCAGATCTTCTCTGTGATTAGGCCACCTGTGTTTACTAACTGGCGCTCACTACTCCGCCAATGAGTGAGTGAGGCTTCTACCTTTCTCAGAGACTGGCAAATGGGTGCCTGGTCTTTCTGGAGCTGATAACATTTCAAAGGGATAGTTCATAGTCCTTGAGAAAGACCTTCTGGGCTTGTAAAACTGGCCTGAGGAAGCTGGGAAAAGATTTACGTCTCAGTGGAGTAGAGAAAGAATTCACAATGACACATTTTCTGAAGAAAGGATGTAAGAAAAGGGAGGTCAGGGCATAGAGTCAGAAGAAGGCGGAAGTTTAGACTGAGGTGAACATTATGCTCATCTTGGTCGTGACTCCTAGTACTATTGCTGTCTTTTGGGTAGTGTCTACCTGACTCACTGGGAAAAAAAACCTGATGATGGGAAAAAAATTGAAGGCAGAAGAAGAGGGCTCAGAGGATGAGACGGTTGGATGGCATCACTGATTCAATGGGCATGAACTTGGGCAAGCCCTGGAAGATGGCGAGGGACAGAGAAACCTGGCATGCTGCAGTCCATGGGGTCGCAAAGAGTTGGACACGACCTGGTGCCTAAACAGCAATAACTACCTGATAGAGAATGGAAAGGAAGAGTCAGTGTTAGGAATGTTAGGAAAGAAAAGTCAACATGACTTCTACCCTACCTTGGGAACTGGAGAGGGGATACAAAAGAGTGGACAGTCCACGTTGAGTGGCCCTAGACGTGGGAGAAGCAGAGGTGTTGGGTGGCATTGGAATTTCTGGTTGGCAGGCAGAGCGGTGGTGCGGATGAACTGGTCATAGCTGAGCATAACCCTCAGGTGCTTTGTTAGAATCCGCGCCCTGCTCCCAGCGTGGGTGGTTGATGAGAGAGGCAGGAGCCGTGTGGTCCTTTCTGACAGAACACTGCAGAGAGGCTCAGAGTGTGCATTTGTCATTGGCACCGTGTGTTAGAGTCACCTAAGACGCGCGTGTGTGCCTGCAGAGACATCTTGTACATATATTGAAGTATTTCAAAGTAAATTACAGGCATGTAAACCAGCTGAGTTGTATGGAAAACTGATTGCTTCCATTTACCACAAGTTGTGTTAGAAATTTGTCAGAAAACTTGAGTGAGAAAGTTGGGGCTTTTGAAGGCAACCCGGGCAATGATTTCAGAAGATGTGATAATGAAACCATGGGAACAGAGATGTTCGCAAAGTTACTGAGGATGTGTGTATGATATTAACACATCTTACTGTTTTTCAAGGAAGTAAGTCTAAGTGAGGGAAGAACCCAGGTCTAAGAACTTGTAGTCCTCTTGAGCAGGAGTGGATGGCCCCAGGGTTGCCTGCTCCTGCGAGGTCTGCGATGCTAAGAACTGTCAAAGGTACTTTGCTCATTAAACACCAGGCCAGGAAGACGTCAGTAAAGCATTCTGGAGAAGTCAGATGCAGGATTTAAGAGTGAGTGGTAAGTAAAAATTAAGAGCCAGGAAAGCAATGGTTTTTCCAATAAGTCTGGCTTTGAGAAGAGAGTAAGATGTAGAGAGAGAGCAGGGAAGTCACAGGGTTAAGTTACTCGGAATATATGCTGTTAATGTGTTTTTATTTTTTCCAGTTACTTCTCTTTAGTGATCAGAAATGAGTGAACAATCAGGAAAAACCAATTCCACGCAAGAGAGACCTGCAGGTCAAAGTTCTCCTGAGAAAAACTGTCAGATCGGACAGAAGCAGCTGGTATGGCACATGGATACTGTGATTCCGTGGTATTTGGGGGAGTTCTGAATGTCTGCAGTCTCTGAGTTGCCTTGGATTTGGGTGGGAAGGTGGCCCCATCAGGATTCCACGGGCAAGATCTCTGCTCCCTCATCCACATCCTGCTCACTGCCAGGCTGCTCTCATCTCACCTGTCCCCTCTGTGCCTCTCAGTTCCCAGTGTCCTGTGCAATAAAGTCGTACCCTTGGAGTAGAATAATTGTAGAGAATATGGTCAAATATTTTCATTTAACAAATCCTTGTGTTTTTTCCCCATGATATACTATTCCTGGCTCTAAAACTTGGCCCATGTTAACACACCTAACCCTTAACACAAGATACTATTGTTAATCCATTCTGCAAAAGGAGAAACTGAGTCTTAGAAGTAGGAATGTTCTTAAAGCACCCCAGTAAGAGTGGCAGAGGCAGGGTTTGAGCAGAGACATCTAATTCCTTGTTGTACTACAGAGAATAGTCGATCATTCTAAGCTGTGTTTATTGCACACCTATACCTAAATATGGAGAAGGCAGTGGCACCCCACTCTAAAATAATATGGGTATGTTTCTTTAAATTTCATTTTGGTACTCTTGCCTGGAAAATCCCATGGATAGAGGAGCCTGGTAGGCTGAGGTCCATGGGATCGCTAAGAGTTGGACACGTCTGAGTGACTTCACTTTGACTTTTCACTTTCATGCATTGGAGAAGGAAATGGCAACCCACTCCAGTTTTCTTGCCTGGAGAATCCCAGGGATGGGGGAGCCTGGTGGGCTGCCATCTATGGGGTTGCACAGTCAGACACGACTGAAGTGACTTAGCAGCAGCAGCATACCTAAATATAGAATTGTTTCCTAAGGTTGTTGGTAAAATAAAGCCATACACACCAACCAAAATAAAATTTAAATAAACATGCCGATATTATTTTAGAGTGACTAGACTATTCCTAAAAAAGCCTGAGGTTCTGTTACTAATTTGTTACATTGAAAGTTTCCCCTTGGTTTAGAAATGTCCTTTCATATATGTGTTAGCCTGAGTGTTTGGGGCAACTCAGATTACTTTTTTCTAACAACTTTTGAAACAGCATTGCCTTCCCTCCTGATAATGTGTGCTGCATGATCAGAACTAGTTCTCAGGGTTGATTGAAGCATATTTATTACTTGCCTTTCCGGTTCGTTGTTGTTTAGTCAGTAAGTCATGTCTGACTTTGATTCATGGACTGTAGCCCGCCAGGCTCCTCTGTCCATGGGATTCTGCAGGCAAGAATGCTGGAATAGGTATCTGTCCCCTTCTCCAGGGAATCTCCCCAACCCAAGGATCAAACCCATGTTTTCTTCATTGCAGGCGGATTCTGTTCCCGCTGAGCCACCAGGGAAGCCTCAGTTTCAAATTAGGTGTTTGTGTTAGTCACTCAGTCATGTCTGACTCTTTGTGACTCCATGAACTGTAGCCTCCCAGTCTTCTCTGTCCATGGGATTTCCCAGGCAAGAATACTAGAGTGGGTTCCCATTTCCTTCTCCAATTCAAATTATAAATATCCCCAAACAGGTATTTTGAAAATTTCCACTAACACGCTAGAAGGTCATTCAAGCAAGAGTTTTCTTCTTGCAACCTGGCTTTGACTGAGAAAGGATCCCTCAGGTGGCTGTATTCTGCTTTGGTATCCTGGGCAGTGAGTTCGGAGACATCCCTAGAGCAGCAGTCCCCAACCCTTTTGGGACTCAGGACTGATTTCATGGAAGACAGTTTATCCATGGACTGAGGCGGGGGGGAGGGACTGGTTACAGGATGATTCGAGTGCATTACATTTATTGTGTACTTTATTTCTGTAATAACATCAGCTTCACTTTAGATCATCGGGTATTAGACCCCAGAGGCTGGGGGCACCTCTGCTGAGCTTGGGGATGGAGGGCTCTAGGTGCTGTGCTCTCACTGTGTTCTGGACACTTTGCCTGGACGAAGGGCTTTTACTTTATCCCCACCAGTTTTGTGATGCCAAGGGGGTGTTTTCCAGGTTTAAATGAAATTCTTCTGTTCCCCCGTCTTTTTATTTTTCAATTATATGTAGTTTTACACTATGTATTTGTTTATTCAGAAAGAATGACCTAATATGAAAAAGTTTACATTGTCTTTTGAAACTAATCAGATTAAACTGTTTATTTCTTTAGGTAGAAGAGCTGAACTGTCATGCCGTTATGGTAGAAGTTACAGAAACTTTATCTTGATGCAATGTAAAACAGATAAAATTATCAGATTCTACTACTAATACATTTTATTTGTTTCATAGCAACAGATAGAGCGGCAGTTAAAATGCTTGGCATTTCAAAATCCTGGACCACAGGTGGCTGACTTTAATCCTGAAACAAGGCAGCAAAAAAAGAAAGCACGAATGTCGAAGATGAATGAGTATTTTTCTGTAAACTCCAAGTAAGATCAAGATTTATTATATTTGATCTGTGGGATTATAAAATCCTTTCTCCTTGACAAAGTAATTATAGGTTGTCTCTCTTTTATGATTTAAAAATGTATTTTCCGTGTTCTCTTCAGTAGCATATATACTAACAATGTCTTTTCTAAAGTACGATATCACCCCATATGTTTGGAAGTTACCAATTTCAAGAAATAGCCTGTAATCCCCAGTTAGGCATCAATTTTTTAAAAACATGCTTCAGAATTCCTTGCACCAGAGTAATAGCTGTAGTATGAAAGATGATTAAAATTAAGACAGTTATATAATTATGAAGGGCTTCCCAGGTAATGCTGTTGGTAGAGAACCTGCCTGCTTGTGCAGGAGTCATAAGAGACCTGGGTTCAACCCCTGAGTCGGGAAGATCCCCTGGAGGAGGGCATGGCAACCCACTCCAGTATTCTCGTCTGGAGAATCCCACGGACAGAGGAGCCTGGCAGGCTACGGTCTACAGGGTTGTAGAGAGCTGAGCATGACTGAAGTGACTAAGCACACACATATCATTATGCAACCTCTAGGTGGTGTTTCAGGGGCTCCAAAGAACTCTGGTCCTTTGTGTCTCAGTGCAGGAAGAATTCAGTGAGAGGCAAAGTGATAGGTAAGAAGTGATACATTAGAATAAGATGCTTGGAAAGATTATGGGCAGGCAAGAGGGTGCCAGGCCCTGAGAACTTAGTGGGCTACCATTTTATAATCAAAGGAAAAGTGAGGAGGGAAAGACCACCTTCTTCCTCTTTCTTAGCTGTCTCATCAGCTCCTTCCTCCAGGTTGGGCAGGGAGTTTTCTTGTCCCTAGAGTCAAGCCGGGACCGTCATGGCACTATGGAAAAATTATTTTAGGTCTCAGTGCAGTGAGGGCCTTTCATTTGGAAGTGCCATCTTTCTGTAACTCAGTGTTTTCTATGTGTCCAGATAGCACGTCCTAGGAATCATCAGCCTCCCGGGCTTCCTGGGCAGAGTGTGGGTCTCGGCCGCCACTGTTTATTGTCTGGGGGGCATGCCTCATGCTCCTGTTGGCACGGTGCTGTTGCTAAGCACGCCTGCTTGGCTTTGTGGGGAAGCCAACCTGCTTGCTTCAGTGATCACTAACTTACAGGGCTCTTCCATACTTCTTTCTTCATTACAGTTTTCTAGTGGGGTTAACAGTTTAATCACCTTTGTCCCTTTACTCCATCCCTTTCAAATAGGAGAAATAATATACCAACAGGAATGAATTCAAGTATCAGAAGGGCACAGAAGTATCATAAATTCAATTGTTGCTAGCACATCAGAGGCATAAATTAAGACCATAAAGAAGTTAAGAGTTAATGGCCTTTGCAAGATACCCTAAAAATAATGAGAGAGATATCACACGGTAGGAGAAGTTATTTCTGAAGGAAAAGATAACCATCCTAAGAGAAAAATGAACCACAGTGAATAGGTATTTATTTCATAGAAGAAAAGTCTTTCTCAGCCAGTAAAGGATCCGCCTGCAATGCAGGAGACCCCAGTTCGATTCCTGGGTCAGAAAGATCCCCTGGAGAAGGGATAGGTTACCTACTCCTGTATTCTTGGGCTTCCCTGGTGGCTCAGTTGATAAAGAATCTGCCTGCGATGCGGGAGACCTGGGTTTGATCCCTGGGTTGGAAAGATCCCCTGGAGGAAGGCATGGCAACCCACTCCAGTATTCTTGCCTGGAGAATTCCCATGGCACAGGAGATTGGTGGGCTACAGCCCATAGGGTCACAAAGAGTCGGACACGACTGAGCAACTAGACACACACACACACGCTAGTGAACACACACACACACACACACAGACACACACACAGACATACATGCTGGTGAACACTCAGGATGCTGAAGCCTCTTTATTGGTGCTGTATGGGAAGCGCTGCACTGCCCAGGTGGGTGGAGTTTAGTCTTCTGATACCACTGTTGATGAAGCCATGGGACGTGAACAAGTGTAAAATAGGACAGCTACTATTTTAAAACAGCTTGCATTGCTGCCTGTGTACCTTATGACCTAACCTTCACTCCTGGGTGTAAATCCTGGAAAAACCTATACGTGTACAACAGGATACATGTTCAACAAACTCATTTCTGCAACAGCAAAGAAAATAGAGCAGTAATAATCCAAATGCCTATCCATTATGGAAAAGATAAGTAGCTGGTATAGTTGTACAGTGGAATACATATAGACGTAGAAATATTTTAATATAGCTACATGGGCTACCATGGATGAATCTTAAGTCATGATATAGAATTCAAAAAGAAAATTACAGAAGGGAAAATGCAGAGTGCTTGGAGATACATACACATATGGCATCAGTTCAGTTGCTCAGTGGGCTGCAGCATGCCAGGCCTCCCTGTCCATCACCAACTCCCGGAGCTTGCTCAAACTCATGTCCATTCAGTTGGTGATGCCATCCGACCATCTCCTCACCCTCTGTTGTCCCCTTCTCCTGCCTTCAACCTTTCCCAGTATCAGGGTCTTTTCCAATGAGTCAGTTCTTCGCATGGCCAAAGTATTGGAGTTTCAGCTTCAGCATCAGTCCTTCCAGTGAATATTCAGGACTCATTTCCTTTAGGATGAACTAGTTGGATCTCCTTGCAGTCCAAGGAACTCTCAAGACTCTTCTCCTACACCACAGTTCAAAAGCATCAATCCTTCGGCACTCAGCTTTTTTTATAGTCCAACTCTCACATCCATACATGACCGCTGGAAAAACCATAGGTTTGACTGGATGGACCTTTGTTGGCAAAGTAATATCTTTGCTATTTAATATACTGTCTAGGTTGGTCATAACTTTTCTTCCAAGGAGCAAGCATCTTTTAATTTCATGGCTGCAGTCACCATCATCAGTGATTTTGGAGCCCAGAAAAATAAAGTCAGCCACCGTTTCCACTGTTTCCCCATCTATTTGCCATGAAGTGATGGGACTGGATGCCATGATCTTAGCTTTCTGAATGTTGCATCTGGCATCACAAAAAGTAAAACAAGGAGATGAGATTCCTTTTGGCCAAGTGGAGGGATGCAGCCGGTGGGGCATGAAGAAGATGTCAAAGATGCAATATTCCTTCATTAAGCTGGGTAGTGGGCATGTGTGTTTTATTGATCTACACATGTGTGTCTTGTACAATTTTGTTCATATCATAGCTTTGACTCTTACAGTGGATAGCATCAGTGGGTAGGCAACTAAGATCCGTCTTGACGTCTGAGCTGTGGTGGGGAGTATTTGGGTGAAGGCACAGGGAGGACAGAGGCTGAGCTGGGCTCTCTGCCGGCTGCATGACTCCCCATCCCTGTCTTCGCATAATTCTCCATCTCCTTGGCTGTTGACACTTGCGTTTCCTGTTAGGGGTAGGCGCTTTCATTCCTCAGATGAAATGCTTCCAGTGTAAGTCCTCATTGGAAGGCTGTCCTGCTAAATTGAGATGATCAGGCAAATCTGTGTAGTGACCCTTGACCTTCTCCACTAACAGGAAGGGGAGATAATGCTTGGGGACCATGGGTGCAGAAGGTCAGAGTGTCACAGCCTTGTCTGACTTCAGCTGGGAATAATGGATACAGGCCCTACATAGGTACTTTTGTCATTCTCAGGGTTTCAAGCGGCTCTGTATTGAAGGATTTATTTCAGAATGGTTTGGGTTTGAGAGGGTGGCAGAGTCCTGGTGGAAGACTTTTGCTTCCTGGACTTGTTGTAGAGGCTGAAGGCATCAAGCGGATGCAACTCACGAGGTAGATCTCTAGTGTTCTCCACTCATATAGAATTTCCTGCCTCTACACTGGGTGAGAAACAGAATGACACAGGGGCAGAAGCCATGGCCTCAGGAGACGGTGAGCAGAGGGGTCTTCAGTTTGCCTGTTTTTGTTCTTAGTGATGTCAGAATAGTAACAGTTCTGATGCTTATCTTGAGTCATTCGAAATGTGATTGTGTTCACTACAGTGCTTTTTCTTTTTTTCTGCTGCTGCTGCTAAGTCACTTCAGTCGTGTCCAACTCTGTGTGACCCCATAGACAGCAGCCCACCAGGCTCCCCCATCCCTGGGATTTTCCAGGCAAGAACATTGGAGTGGGTTGCCATTTCCTTCTCCAATGCATGAACGTGAAAAGTGAAAGTGAAGTCGCTCAGTCGTGTCTGACTCTTCACGACCCCATGGACTGCAGCCCACCAGGCTCCTCCATCCATGGGATTTTCCAGGCAAGAGGACTGGAGTGGGGTGCCACTGCCTTCTATTTATTTCTGGCTGCACTGGGCCTTTGCCGCAACACACAGGCTTTCTCTGGTCGCAGCAAGCGGGGCTGCTCTCCAGCTGCAGTGCATGGGCCTCACACGGCAGTGCCTTCTCTTGCTGCGGAGCACAGGCGCTACGGTGCTCAGGCCTCGGTCGTTGTGCCTGGCAGTGTGTAGGATCTTAGTTCCTAGACCAGGGATCAAACCTGTGTCCCCTGCACTGGCAGGCAGATTCTTAACTACTGGACCACCAGGGAAGTCCCTTCTTCCTTTTTTGTAAAAGTTGACCACTATTTAAAAAATTTTTTTATTTGATGTCTTTATTTATTTGGGGCTATATTGGGCCTTGGTTGCTGTGTGGGCTTTTCTCTAATTGTGGCACTCAGGCTCCGTAGCTGCGGCTCACAGGCTCAATGACCGTGGCACACCGTCTTAGTTCCATGACGGGGAATCTTCCTGCATCAGGGAAGGAACCATGTCTCCTGTGTTGGCAGGCAGATTCTTTACCACTGAGCCACCAGGTGAAGCCCAGTTTTAGGTGTATGGAATGCTTCTTGTTAAGAAAGAAAAAAAAAGAATGTAGTAGAAAAAAATCCCGTTAAGAATGGTTATATTTCTAAGTGAAATTTTGTAGAAGGAAGCTTTCAGTAGCTTTCAGTCAGCTATTCCTCACAGTTGGCTTCAGTTGGCTATCACGCCCTCCAGCATGCTGGAAGGATGGACCATCACTCTCAGTGACAGCCTGACTGCGTTGGTCAGGGAATGTATGGACTGAATTTCCCAGGACATACTGCCTGAGTTGGTGATGGACAGGGAGGCCTGGTGTGGTGCGATTCATGGGGTCGCAAGGAGTCAAACACGACTGAACTGAACTGAGCAACTGAACTGAACTGAAAGTTGTGAAGTGTGGCTGGGTCATCTTTAGGGTTCTGCTTCTTCAGAACAAAGGGAGCTTACTTTGGCAGATCGCTAGCGGCATTCTTTTTATCTGCAGAGTCATGAAGAAGTACGACAAAAGCGGCAGGCTCATCTGTAACGACGTGGACCTGTGTGACTGCCTGGAGAAGAACTGCCTGGGCTGCTTCTACCCCTGCCCCAAGTGCAACTCCAACAAGTGCGGGCCCGAGTGCCGCTGCAACCGCCGCTGGGTCTACGACGCCATTGTCACGAGACTGGGGATGTCATCAGCGCGCAGCCGTTTGACATCCCCCGACTAGGACACAGCCCTGTAGGCCGATCGCTTTTCTCTTGTTTGCATTTAAACCAGCTTCTGTCTCCTGGGTGAATTTTAGAACTGGGGGAAACAGTGTTTAAAAATGTTTAACTTAAGACTCCTGTTCTCTGAAGCCACAGAGTGGTGTGGAACCGCCCCCTTCTCCAGCCTTCCTGCTCTGATGTCTCAGATTCCTCCCCTGGTAACCCAGGGGTGAGGCCGGGGGTGGTTATCAGTACTAGCACCTCTATCACTACTCTGCTCTCAGATTATAAGTCCCTTTTCCCTTTGCTGGGACCTTAGAAGATGGAGTGTGAGGATTTTCAGAATTTTGTAGCTGAGAGCTTGTCTTGACATAGAACGTAGAGTCATACATTCATAATAGTTAGTTATGCTTAGGCTCTTACACATCGCCAGTTCTAGATCAGAACTGCTCTTTGGATTGATGTGGCACTGCATACCCATAGTCTCATTTTTTGTTGTTACTGTTTTAATAGTATTAGAATTTGTTAATACTTGGCAATGTTTGTATTAAAAATTTGTATTTTACATGAGAACTGGACTTGAATATCCTAAAAGTCAGTAGTTTACATTGTTTTTTCATTTCAGGATCAGTATTTCAAAAGGAGAAAAGTTATTTGACGAAAGCATGTTGTGTTGGCTAACTGAGTGGTTGATACCTGACTAGATATATGATGTGGGTTTTTTCAGTTCTGATACATGGTAGGAGGTTTATAGAGACTTGGACTCAGCTTGCTTTGAATTTGTCTTTCTGAGGCCTGTTTACTGCCTCAGTTGTTCTTATCCTCAGTGTGCATCAGAATCACCTGGAAGATGGGTTGGTTATATGGTAGAGCTTCCTGCCCCACTCCCCATTTCTCATTTGTTTAGGTCTGGGGCAGAGCTCAGGAATTTGCATTTCCAGGTGAGGTTGATGCTGCTCCTGTAGAGACCTGAAATGTTACTTTTCAGTCCCCCCCTGCATAATCAGTTTCAGAAGTAGTTATTACCGCACAATCCACATGCCTGGGAAGGTTCATGATAGTTCTGGACTTGTTACTTAACAGTACATTTTGGGACTGAAGTAACAAAATTCCTGCAGGTCAGGCTGTGATGCCAATATTCCTGTATATGTAGCAGGAAAACTGACTCTTTTTCACAGAATTTACTGGGTTTTCCAGACTCAACTTCGTGCTCTATGCTTCCAGTTCACTGCCTTTAACCATCACAGCCCTGGGAGGAAGAAATCAAATCACCCAAGTCAGATTCTTTGAAATACCCATCAGGAGCACGCAGCCCTGAGACCAGTCAAAAGAAATGCGGGCCATTTTTTTGGTTTAAATTATGTTTTGGTTTAAGAATAATCGTTATTTTGTAAATGACTGACCAAGTGAATTGTTCCATTACTTATTTTAGGATAATATAATTTTGAAGTCTAAAAGGAATCTTCCAGGTTGTCTAACTAGGGGTTTGTCAGCAGATTATAACCAAGAGGCTGTTCTGTGTGAAGCATGGGGATGGAGCTGTGCGTAGAACTTAGCTGGTCCTGTCTTCAGAGTCTAGAGACTAAAAACAATCTGTTTTTGTTTGTTTGTTTTTTACAATTGAGGAAATTTAGACCCAGTGAGATTAAAATGACTCAAGAACAAACAGAAGCCAGGGCAAACTTGGTGTTTCACAGCCTAAGACTAGTGAAGTGAAGTCGCTCAGTCGTGTCTGACTGTGTTACCCCATGGACACCAGGCTCCTCCGTCCATGGGATTTTCTAGGCAAGAGTACTGGAGTGGGTTGCCATTTCTTTCCCCAGGGAATCTTCCCGACCCAGGGAACCCAGGTTTCCCGCATTGTAGACAGACTCTTTACCGTCTGAGCTACCAGGGAAGTCCATAACATGATACCAGGACCCCCTAGATTCTACCACCCTCCACTCCACTCAGCCATCCAGGCATATAGCCAGAGGAATTCCTTTTTTCTCCTTTAGGGTGCCTCCCTAACATGCCCACACCTCCCCAGATAGCAGGTGATCAATTTCCCTTTCAGTTCTTCAGTTTGGACCCAGCCATTCTGGGCGGCTCGCCTAGGGAATGTTCCTGGAACAAGCACAGGGAGGTGGAATGGGAGACGTGCAGAGCTCTCCCTCCTCCTTGCACCCCCAGTTTCCCATTCCAGGGGGTGGGGGCTCCAGGCCACATCCTGGAGTGATCTCCCCCAGCTGTAGCTCTTCTCTCCGTGTATGCCACCAGGGCTGGGGTCCTGGGCGTGTGGAACACTACTAGCCTAGGGGACTACAGATCAGAATGCAAAAGAACTGTATTTTTGCTACAATACAAAATTGGAAGGGGAAGGGGAAGTGCTGCTAGCGTGGCCGGGTGGCAAAAGAGTGGTGCCAGGGAGGCTAGGATGGGAGGGTGGGCCGGGGAGCAGGAAGATGGAAGGCTTGCGTTCTGGAAAGAGGAGAGGGTGGGGGTGCGGAGAGCCAAGAGCATCGGAGCCGAGAAGCCAAAGCCTGGGTCCCAGAGAGCAAAACTCGAGCCCACCTGGCTTCCTCCACCGCATCCCATACTCCAGGTGGGCAGGACGACAAACGGAGGCAGGACATCCACTTGCACCCGGGACGATCCCCTCCCACACACCGCCGCTCCACTCTGGGCTGCACGTGGGCGGAGGGTCTTGGAGACAGGCGACCCCCGCCACCGCCGTCCACCTGCAGGCCCCCGAGCCCCCGTTCCTAGCGCTAGTTCCCTGCAGCAGTGATTCGGACCCCTGAGATCGCGACCCGCGCGCTCCCCTGGCTCCAGCGGTCCCGCTGCCCCCTAGTCACCTCCCTCTGGCCCTACAAATGCGCCCGCTCCCCACCGCTTCTCCCGAAAGATGTTTCGAGCCGCTCTTCCTCCCGTGCTCGCCCACCCGCCCAGGTAAGTGAGGTTAGGGTTATTTCTATGACATCACGTAAGCCCCTAGTTGGCCTGATTGTAATCTCTTGCGGTGCTTTTACTAGCGTGCATTCCTGAGCGCCCCCCCAATGTCCCACTATACTGTATAGGAATCAGAACCCCCAGGGAGGAGGCTTGGGAATTCACACGTTAAAACGAGTGCCCCCAAGTAGGTCTCGTGATCAGGTGAATCTGAGAAACATTACTTTACCATGTATATATACACACACATACACACATATATTTAATTTTAAAAATACTTTTAATATACATGTATTTGGGAAGTTCAGATTTGAACACTTAGAGTCAGCATGAACAAGGTAAAGTACTTTTCAATGATAAAGATTTGAAATGGGGAAATAAATACTGAACTGGTTCATATTAACCCCCTGTTCAATTTGTGTCTGTATCTTGTTCAGTGACAACTCATTTTCATATTAAAAATAATCAGGCAAATTGACATTAAACTGTCTTTCCCTTTTATCTCCTCTTGTCCTAGCTATTGTCTTAAACATTAGATGAGAGAATCTGATTTAAAACATGTTGGCAGATTACGTTGACAAATTTTCCAAATAAGGCAAAAAATAAATGCACATATTTATTAAGCAGATATCTCATACTGCTCTTACGGAAGCCTAGTAAAATCTTGGATGAAGTCCCTTTTTGTAAAGCAGTAAAGCCGTTTATTTCATCTTGATCTAATGCCAATTCAGTATATTTTTAAACCTTTTGCAGTCGATTATTGCAAAAACAAATTGATGTGAATTGTCAGAAACTTATTTTGTAAGTGTCTTGTTCTATCACAGACTGAACAAAGTTCTTTAGTTATTTGAACTAAATTCAGATTAACAAGGAATAGAGATTTGATTAAGGAAACTGTCTTGTCAGTGTAATAGGATTTTTTTCTCTTCTTGGTGATCCTTCAGTGTTGACCAATGTGTCTTCATGAATATGTATAGAAATTGTAAGGAAAGCTATTTCATAGGTTGTTTAAAATATAAACTGAAGGATTTAAAGTCACTCAGTACTCCTTTACACAAGGATTGATTCCATGCAAGTAGAATGGCATATCACATCAATTTGCATAATAGTTTATCTGAGTTTAATTTGTAAGAGAAAGAATCCGTACCTCCCCCAACCCGCAATACGAATCCTGGATGCAAACTCTCAGAAAAATCACTTAAGCTCTCCTGTATATATTTATTTACTTGTTGTGGAAAGTGAACAATGAATACTAACTTGGATATTTTGTGGTTATCGTGGATTGTAGTTCTCTAAGGCCTTGGAAACATAAACACATAGGCAGGACTGCAGTGTTTGGCCACGCAGGCTATTACACAGGGATGCTTTTCATGGGGACTTGCTTCCCTGGTGGCTCAGAGGTTAAAGCATCTGCCTGCAATATGGGAGACCTGAGTTCGATCCCTGGGTCAGGAAGATCCCCTGGAGAAGGAAATGGCAACCCACTCCAGTATTCTTGCCTGGAGAATCCCATGGACGGAAGAGCCTGGTAGGCTACAGTCCGTGGGGTCACAGAGTCGGACACGACTGAGCGACTTCACTCACCCATACTATATATACTATATTATTTGAAGGTCAGGAACGGCGGCGGTAAGGAGATACCTCTCATCCAAGGTAAGGAGCAGCAGCTGTGCTTTGCTGGAGCAGCCATGAAGAGATAACCCCATGCCCAAGGTAAGAGAAACCCAAGTAAGATGGTAGGTGTTACAAGAGGGCATCAGAGGGCAGACACACTGAAACCATACTCACAGAAAACTAGTCAGTCTAACCACATTAGGACCACAGGCTTGTCTAACTCAGTGAAACCAAGACATGCCTGCAGGGCAACCCAAGACGGGCGGGTCATGGTGGAGAGGGCTGACAGAACGTGGTCCACTGGAGAAGGGAACGGCAAGCAACTTCAGTATTCTTGCCTTGAGAACCCCATGAACATTATGAAAAGGCAAAATGATAGAAACCAAAAAGAGGAACTCCCCAGGGCATTAAGTGCCCAATATGCTACTGGAGATCAGTGGAGAAATAACTCCAGAAAGAATGAAGGGATGGAGCCAAAGCAAAAACAATACCCAGTTGTGCATGTGACTGGTGATAGAAGCAAGATCCGATGCTGTAAAGAGCAATATTGCATAGGAACCTGGAATGTCAGGTCCATGAATCAAGGCAAATTGGAAGTGGTCAAACAAGAGATGGCAAGGGTGAACGTCGACATTCTAGGAATCAGCAAACTAAAATGGACTGGAATGGGTGAATTTAACTCAGATGACCATTATATCTACTACTGCGGGCAGGAATCCCTCAGAAGAAATGGAGTAGCCATGATGGTCAACAAAGAGTCCGAAATGCAGTACTTGGATGCAGTCTCAAAAATGACAGAATGATCTCTGTTCGTTTCCAAGGCAAACCATTCAATATCACAGTTATCCAAGTCTATGCCCCAACTAGTAATGCTGAAGAAGCTGAAGTTGAATGGTTTTATGAAGACCTACAAGACCTTTTAGAACTAACACCCAAAAAGATGTCCTTTTCATTATAGGGGACTGGAATGCAAAAGTAGGAAGTCAAGAAACACCTGGAGTAACAGGCAAATTTGGCCTTGGAATGCGGAAGGAAGCAGGGCAAAGACTAATAGAGTTTTGCCAAGAAAATGCACTGGTCATAGCAAACACCCTCTTCCAACAACACAAGAGAAGACTCTACACATAGACATCACCAGATGGTCAACACTGAAATCAGAGTGATTATATTCTATGCAGCCAAAGTGGAGAAGCTCTATACAGTCAACAAAAACAAGACCAGGAGCTGACTGTGGCTCAGATCATGAACTCCTTATTACAAGATTCAGACTCAAATTGAAAGGAGGGAAAACTGCTAGACCATTCAGGTATGACCTAAATCAAATCCCTTATGATTATACAGTGGAAGTGAGAAATAGATTTAAGTGCCTAGATCTGATAGATAGAGTGCCTGATGAACTATGGAATGAGGTTCGTGACATTGTACGGGAGACAGGGATCAAGACCATCCCCATGGAAAAGAAATGCAAAAAGCAAAATGGCTGTCTGAGGAGGCCTTACAAATAGCTGTGAAAAGAAGAGAGGAGAAAAGGAAAGATATAAGCATCTGAATGCAGAGTTCCAAAGAATAGCAAGAAGAGAGAAGAAAGCCTTCTTCAGCAATCAATGCAAAGAAATAGAGGCAAACAACAGAATGGGAAAGACTAGAGATCTCTTCAAGAAAATTAGAGATAGCAAGGGAACATTTCACGCAAAGATGGGCTCAATAAAGGACAGAAATGGTATGGACCTAACAGAAGCAGAAGATATTAAGAGGTGGCAAGAATACATGGAAGAACTGTACAAAAAAGATCTTCATGACCCAGATAATCATGATGATGTGATCACTAACCTAGAGCCAGATATCCTGGAATGTGAAGTCAAGTTGGCCTTAGAAAGCATCACTATGAACAAAGCTAGTGGAGGTGATGGAATTCCAGTAGAGCTGTTTCAAATCCTGAAAGATGATGCTGTGAAAGTGCCGCACTCAATATGTCAGCAAATTTGGAAAACTCAGCAGTGGCCACAGGACTGGAAAAGGTCAGTTTTCACTCCAATTCCAAAGAAAGGCGATGCCAAAGAAAGCTCAAACTACCGTACAATTGCACTCATCTCACATGCTAGTAAAGTAATGCTCAAAATTCTCCAAGCAGGCTTCAGCAAAACATGATCCCTCAACTTCCAGTTGTTCAAGCTGGTTTTAGAAAAGGCAGAGGAACCAGAGATCAAATTGCCAACATCCACTGGATCATGGAAAAAGCAAGAGAGTTCCAGAAAAACATCTATTTCTGCTTTATTGACTATGCCAAAGCCTTTGACTGTATGGGTCACAATAAACTGTGGAAAATTCTGAAAGAGATGGGAATACCGGACCACCTAACGTGCCTCTTGAGATATCTGTATGCAGGTCAGGAAGCAACAGTTAAAATTGGACATGGCACAACAGACTGGTTCCAAATAGGAAAAGGAGTACGTCAAGGCTGTATATTGTCACACTGCTTATTTAACTTATATGCAGAGTACATCATAAGAAACACTGGACTGGAAGAAACACAAGCTGGAATCAAGATTGCTGGGAGAAATATCAATAACCTCAGATATGCAGATGACACCAACCTTATGGCAGAAAGCAAAGAAAAACTAAAGAGCCTCTTGATGAAAGTGAAAGAGGAGAGTGAAAAAGTTGGCTTAAAGCTCAACATTCAGAAAACGAAGATCATGGCATCCAGTCCCATCACTCCATGGGAAATAGATGGGGAAACAGTGGAAACAGTGTCAGACTTTATTTTTGGGGGCTCCAAAATCACTGCAGATGGTGACTGCAGCCATGAAATTAGAAGTCGCTTACTCCTTGGAAGAAAAGTTATGACCAACCTAGATAGCATATTCAAAAGCAGAGACATTACTTTGCCGACTAAGGTCCATCTAGTCAAGGCTATGGTTTTTCCTGTGGTCATGTATGGATGTGAGAGTTGGACTGTGAAGAAGGCTGAGTGCCGAAGAATTGATGCTTTTGAACTGTGGTGTTGGAGAAGACTCTTGAGAGTCCCTTGGACTGCAAGGAGATCCAACCAGTCCATTCTGAAGGAGATCAGCCCTGGGATTTCTTTGGAAGGAATGATGCTAAAGCTGAAACTCCAGTACTTTGGCCACCTCATAAGAAGAGTTGACTCATTGGAAACGACTCTGATGCTGGGAGGGATTGGGGGCAGGAGGAGAAGGGGATGACAGAGGATGAGATGGCTGGATGGCATCACTGACTTGATGGGCGTGAGTCTGAGTGAACTCTGGGAGATGGTGATGGACAGGGAGGCCTGGCGTGCTGCGATTCATGGGGTCGCGAAGAGTCAGACACGACTGAGCGACTGAGCTGAGCTGACACTGTCGCCACTCCCTCAGGAGCACAGCACAGTGGCTCTTCTGTTATAGCAGGTGCCCTTGATTTGTGGATTTATCTTGTATAAAATAATTAACAGAATAGCCCTACATCATGCTCTTTCCCCTTGCACTGTCTTACCTTTTTTCTCTTTGGTATCTTTTAACAGCAGACTACAGCTTGCAGGTTAGTTTGAATAGTACTCCAAATATATTATCTGGTCAAACCAGTTTTCATAGTTATAGTCTACATTTTAATCCTAGATTTGGATTATTCTTTTTCATATTCACACATTTCCTACAATTTTGCTTTTTCCGTAATCTTTTCACTCTTACCATCACTGTCTACATATATCCAACAAGTAATTTATTTTGTATTTATGGTTTGTAATTTCAGCAGAATTTCCCTCCTCACTTTGTATGGTTCTTTTAAAATTGGCCAATGCTTAAATCAGATATAATAAATTCAGAGAGATTAGGAACTGGTTTTAATTGTTATTCCTTGGATGCTGCTAAGTCGCTTCAGTCGTGTCCGACTCCATGCGACCCCATAGACAGCAGCCCACCAGGCTCCCCTGTCCCTGGGATTCTCCTGGCAAGAATACTGAAGTGGGTTGCCATTTCCTTCTCCAATGCAGGAAAGTGAAAAGTGAAAGTGAAGTCGCTCAGTTGTGTCCGACTCTTCGCTACCCCATGGACTGCAGCCCACCAGGCTCCTCCATCCATGGGGTTTTCCAGGCAAGAGTACTGGAGTGGGGTGCCATTGCCTTCTCCAATTCCTTGGATAGTGAATTCAATAGCCCTGAATGCTTAACAGATATACTGCTTGGTCACCATTCATTTGTACATTCGAGTACATCCTGTCTACCAGCTACTTTACTGGGTGCTAAGAATACAATGGGTAAGAAAAAAATTCATAAACCTGGGATATATGAAGTAGAAAGAAAACGCAGGCTACTTAAACTGTGTCATTCCTCAGATCTAGGGTCTCTTTCCAGTCTGCCTTCCTCTCAGTTTTTCAGAGTTCTCCTGTGTGTGTTTGTCTAACCTTGTCTCCTGTACTTCCTCAGAGAAATAGGAAAATATCTGTCCATCCCATCTTTTTGGAGGTGGGAGACCCTTGTGGTCTTTGATACAGAGATAATGGTCATGTCACAAAAGGAGTTGTAGATTCCTCTCTCTCTTTTCCTTCTCTGGGAGGCTTTCAGATGACTGTGGTTTCCTTAAATGTTTGCTGGAACTTGCCAGTGAAACCACTGAATCTGAGGTTGGTTGGTTGGTTTTTATAAGAAGGTGTTTAATAATACATACATTTGTAAAAACAGTTATAGTCTATCCTAATGTCAATTTTGGGATTATCCATTAAATCTGAATTTTCACATTTGTGAACATAAGTTTGTTCAAAATAAACTCTTATTATCATTTTTCACTATAAAATATTTCCCCAAATTTTAATTATAAACTGTTCAAAGGGTGGTACAGACCAATATCTTTCAATCAATTCCTTTCTCCTAAGTTAGTCAAAATTGGATTATAAATATTCTAACGCACACAGGTATGATGCATAAAACAGAAACACATGTCTATTTAGTGGCAGCAATTAAAAAAAAAAAAATGCCACCAGAAATGTTTCCCATCTCTTTCCTAAGTTTTATCTGAAGCCTGACCTAAGAGGTCTGAGCCAGACCTGTTTCTCTCTGTTTCTTCACCTATAACCAGTATGCTCCCTGCAGCAGTAGCTGAAAAAAGTGTTGATACAGCTCACAGAATGTCTCCACTGAAATAGAATACAAATGAGCTAGCTTTGGGGAGTTACTACAAATGAGCCCCAGAGAAGAGAGAAAAGGAGGAAGGGAGGGAGGGGGGGAGCGGGGGATGCTGCTTTTTGAACTAATTGAGATTCAGAATCCTTCTAGCTTTGAAAGTTCTCTAATGTACTTGGCATCAGAGTAGCGTTAAATTATAGGATTTCTACAACTTTTGCATATATTCTTGGAAGATGAGGTTTATTTGCATTTTGCACTTTTTAATTTCTGAAAAGCTTTGTGAAGTCATATGCATGGTTTTGGCTCCCTCTGCTGGCCAGTCCTATGTTCTTTGTAAGTTTTACAAGGGGAACAAAAACCAAGACACCACTACCGAAACAGATTTGGGTTTTTCCCCTGCAAAGTTTATCGCAATTTTTCAGTTTAATACTTCCAAATCTATGACAGTCTTTCAATTTTGTAACCACGTTTTAATTCTGGTGCTTTCTTTTCCTTCAAAGTTATAATTGAAAACAGGCTACATTTAGCAAAAACATAAAGTTTAGAAAGTATTTCAAATAAAAATGTGTGACTCTGTTATTCTTGACTTTTTCTCAAGCTGTCTGTGGTGAAGGTACCAGTTATGCAGACTGATGCCTTTGCATGTACCCATGGCAGCGCAAACAGGTCCAACAAGCTCCTGAGCTGCTCGCCATTTGAACTCACCACCTCTTTATCATCTGAGCAATGTTTCCCTCTCTTAGAAAGGATAGAGGTCTCCCAACACAGATAACTTTGACAGTCTGACTATGTCCCCGACCCCAAATCTTCATTACAACTTGTATTCTTTTCTTGCCTCCGTGCCTCTGGCGTCTCTCCTGCCAAAGATGTGACCTCTGGACCCCATCTCCCCTGATTCTTCTGGAGCCCCCTGTATTAATTGTTGTTATTTCTCTTTCTTTTCTGTATCTCTGCACTATTATTCTTTATTAGCTTTTCGTGATCAGCATATAGACATGCTTATATGTGTTACCGTTTTTGAACTGCAGTCTGGTTAATTTAAGCCAAAAAGGATCCACCACGTGTGAGGTAATGTATAAGAGCCCACTTTGGAAAGAGCAGGTTCTTTGTGGAGCTGGGGAGCAGTGCACAGAGGAAAGTGACCTCAGGACCAATTGGCAGGAGCTCGCTGAGCTGGGAGAAACAGCTGAGTTGTCAGGAGTTATAGCAGCCAATAAAGGGAACAGAAAGGAAAGAATTAAGTCTTTAATCACTTACTGAGATGGTAGTATGCAAGGGGCTAAAACCAAGCAAAGTACCACCCCCCTGTCACCCTGTTCTCTTTTCTCCATAGTGGAGGCTCAGGTGGACTGGGCAGTCATTGGAGGGCCTCTTACTGTCCACAAGTCCTGAACAAAACGTTCCTGAAGTTCTATGGGCCCTGGGATGGGGTGTGAGAGGACTAGGAGTGGATGAATACTGGATATTGAGTCAGAGTCGGGGAAGATGTCTTCAGTACAGTCACACAGTTGTGTCTGACTCTTTGTGGCCCCATTGACTGCAGCACGCCAGGCCTCCGTGTCCATTACCAGCTCCCGGAGTTTACTTAAATTCATGTCCATTGATGGTGTCCATCGGTGATGTCATCCAACCATCTCATCCTCTGTTGTCCCCTTCTCCTCTCGACTTCCATCTTTCCCAGCATCAGGGTCTTTTCCATTGAGTCAGCTCTTTGCATGAGGTGGCCAAAGTACTGGAGTTTCAGCTTCAACATCAGACCTTCCAATGAACATTCAGAACTGATCTCTTTTAGAATGGACTGGTTGGATCTCCTGGCAGTCCAAGGGACTCTCAAGAGTCTTCTCCAACAACAGTTCAAAAGCATCAATTCTTTGGCGCTCAGCTTTCTTTATAGTCCACTTCTTACATTTGCACATGACTACTGGAAAAACCATAGCCTTGACTAGATGGATCTTTGCTGGCAAAGTAATTTCTCTACTTTTTAATATGCTGTCTAGGTTGGTCATAAATTTTTTTCCAAGGAGTCTTTTAATTTCATGGCTGCAGTCACCATCTGCAGTGATTTTGGCACCCCCAAAATAAAGTCCCTCACTGTTTCCACTGTTTCTCCGTCTATTTGCCATGAAGTGATGGGACCAGATGCTATGATCTTAGTTTTCTGAATGTTTAGCTTTAAGCCAACTTCTTCACTCTCCTCTTTCACTTTCATCAAGAGGCTCTTTAGTTCTTCACTTTCTGCCATAAGGGTGGTGTTATCTGCATATCTGAGGGAGAAATATTGATATTTCTCCCAGCAGTCTTAATTCTAGATTGTGCTTCCTCCAGCCCAGCGTTTCTCATCATGTACTCTGCATATAAGTTAAATAAGCAGGGTGACAATATACAGGCTTGACATACTGCTTTCCCTATTTGGAACCAGTCTGTTGTTCCATGTCCAGTTTTAACTGTTGCTTCCTGACCTGCATACAGATTTCTCAAGAGGCAGGTCAGGTGGTCTGGTATTCCCATCTCTTGAACAATTTTCCACAGTTTATTGTGATCCACACAGTCAAAGGCTTTGGTATAGTCAATAAAGCAGAAATAGATGTTTATCTGGGACTCTCTTGCTTTTTCAATGATCCAGCAGATGTTGGTGGAGAAGACAATGGCACTCCACTCCAGTACTCTTGCCTGGAAAATCCCATGGATGGAGGAGCCTGGTAGGCTGCAGTCCATGGGTTCGCTGAGTCGTACATGACTGAGCTACTTCACGTTCACTTTTCACTTTCATGCACTGGAGAAGGAAATGGCAACCCACTCCAGTGTTCTTGCCTGGAGAATCCCAGGGGACGGGGGGAGCCTGGTAGGCTCTCCTCTATGGGGTTGCACAGAGTCAGACACGACTGAAGCGACTTAGCAGCAGCAGCAGCAGCGGATGTTGGCAATTTGATCTCTGGTTCCTCTGCCTTTTCTAAATCCAGCTTGAACAACTGGAAGTTCATGGTTCACGTATTGTTGAAGCCTGGCTTGGAGAATTTTGAGCGTTACATTGCCAGTGTGTGAGATGAGTACAGTTGTGTGGTAGTTTGAGTATTCTTGGGATTGGAATGAAAACTGACCTTTTCCACTGCTGAGTTTTCCAAATTTGCTGACATATTGAGTGCAGCACTTTCACGGCATCATCTTTCAGGATTTGAAATACCTCAACTGGAATTCCATCACCTCCACTAGCTTTGTTAGTAGTGATGCTTTCTAAGGCCCACTTGACTTCCCATTCCAGGATGTCTGGCTCTAGGTGAGTGATCACACCATTGTGATTATCTTGGTCATGAAGATTTTTGTACAGTTCTTCTGTGTATTCTTGCCACCTCTTCTTAATATCTTCTGCTTCTGTTAGGTCCAGACCATTTCTGTCCTTTATTGAGCCCATCTTTGCATGAAATGTTCCCTTAGTATCTCTGATTTTCTTGAAGAGATTTCTAGTCTTTCTCATTTTATTGTTTTCCTCTATTTCTTTGCACTGGTCACTGAGGAAGGCTTCCTTTTCTCTCCTTGCTATTCTTTGGAACTCTGCATACAAATGGGTATATCTTTCCTTTTCTTCTTTACTTTTCCCTTCTCTTCTTTTCACAGCTATTTGTAAGGCCTTCTCAAACAGCCATTTTGCTTTTTGCATTTATTTTTCTTGTCTCATGGTGTAGAGTTCTGACAAAATATGGGCCAGTGGAGAAGGGAATGGCAAACCACTTCAGTATTCTTGCCTTGAGAACCCCATGAACAATATGAAAAGGCAAAAAGATAGGACACTGAAAGATGAAGTCCCCAGGTCGGTAGGTACCCAATATGCTACTGGAGATCAGTGGAGAAATAACTCCAGAAGGAATGAAGGGATGGAGCCAAAGCAAAAACAACGCCCAGTTGTGGATGTAACTGGTGATGGAAGCAAGGTCCAACGCTGTAAGAGCAGTATTGCATAGGAACCTGGAATGTTAGGTCCATGAATCAAGGCAAATTCAGTTCAGTTCATTTGTTCAGTCATGTCCAACTCTTTGTGACCCCATGAATCGCAGCACTCCAGGCCTCCCTGTCCATCACCAACTCCCAGAGTTCACTCAGACTCGCGTCCATCAAGTCAGTGATGCCATCCAGCCATCTCATCCTCGGTCATCCCCTTCTCCTCCTGCCCCCAGTCCCTCCCAGCATCAAAGTCTTTTCCAATGAGTCAACTCTTTTCACATGAGGTGGCCAAAGTACTGGAGTCTCAGCTTCAGCATCATTCCTTCCAAAGAAATCCCAGGGCTGATCTCCTTCAGAATGGACTGGTTCGATCTCCTTGCAGTCCAAAGGACTCTCAAGAGTCTTCTCCAACACCACAGTTCAAAAGCATCAATTCTTCAGTGCTCAGCTTTCTTCACAGTCCAACTCTCACATCCATACATGACTACTGGAAAAATCATAGCCTTGACTAGATGGACCTTAGTCGGCAAAGTAATGTCTCTGCTTTTGAATATGCTGTCTAGGTTGGTCATAACTTTTCTTGCAAGGAGTAAGCATCTTTTAATTTCATGGCTACAATCACCATCTGCGGTGATTTTGGAGCCCCAAAAATAAAGTCTGACACTGTTTCCACTGTTTCTCCATTTATTTCCCATGGAGTGATGGGACTGGATGCCATGATCTTCGTTTTCTGAATGTTGAGCTTTAAGCCAACTTTTTCACTCTTCTCTTTCACTTTCATCAAGAGGCCCTTTAGCTCCTCTTCACTTTCTGCCATAAGGTTGGTGTCATCTGCATATCTGAGGTTATTGATATTTCTCCCAGCAATCTTGATTCCAGCTTGTGTTTCTTCCAGTCCAGTGTTTCTCATGATATACTCTGCATATAAGTTAAATAAGCAGGGTGACAATATACAGCCTTGACGTACTCCTTTTCCTATTTGGAACCAGATTGTTGTGCCATGTCCAGTTCTATCTGTTGCTTCCTGGCCTGCATACAGATTTCTCAAGAGGCAGGTTAGGTGGTCTGGTATTCGCATCTCTTTCAGAATTTTCCACAGTTTATTGTGATCCATACAGTCAAAGGCTTTGGCATAGTCAATAAAGCAGAAATAGATGTTTTCCTGGAACTCTCTTGCTTTTTCCATGATCCAGCGGATGTTGGCAATTTGATCTCTGGTTCCTCTGCCTTTTCTAATGGAAGTGATCAAACAAGAGATGGCAGGAGTGAACACTGACATTCTAGGAATCAGAGAACTTAAATGGACTGGAAATGGTCAGTTTAACTCAGATGACCATTATATCTACTACTGCCAACAAGAATCCCTTAGAATAAATGGAGTAGCCATCATAGTCAACAGAAGAGTCTGAAATGCAGTTGTTGGGTGCAGTCTCAAAAGCGACAGAATGATCTCTGTTCGTTTCCAAGGCAAACCATTCAATGTCACAGTAATCCAAGTCTATGCCCTGACTAGTAATGCTGAAGAAGCTGAAGTTGAGTGGTGCTATGAAGACGTACAAAACCTAGAATTAACACTCAAAAAAGATGTCATTTTCATTATATGGAACTGGAGTGCAAATGTGGGGAGTCAAGAAACACCTGGAGTAACAGGCAAATTTGCCTTGGAGTACAGAATGAAGCAGGGCAAAGGCTAACAGAGTTCTGCCAAGGGAACGCACTGGTCATAGCAAACACCCTCTTCCAACAACACAAGAGAAGACTCTACACTTGGATATCACCAGATAGTCAACACCAAAATCAGATTGCTTATATTCTTTGCAGCCAAGGATGGAAAAGCTCTATACAGTCAGCAAAAACAAGATTGGGAGCTGACTGTGGCTCACATCATGAACTCCTTATTGCCTAATTCAGACTTAAATTGAAGAAAGTAGGGAAAATCACTAGACCATTCAGGTATGACCTAAATCAAATTCTTTATGATTATACAGTAGAAGTGAGAAATAGGTTTACAGGACTAGATTTGATAGACAGAGTCCTTGATGAACTATGGATGGAGGTTCATGACTTTGTACAGGAGAGAGGGATCAAGACCATCCTCAAGAAAAAGAAATGCAAAAAGCAAAATGGCTGTCTGAAGAGGCCTTACAAATAGCTGTGAAAAGAAGAGAAGTCAAAAGATGTCTTCAGGATTCCCTAAATGCTGAATGAAGCACAAGCTGGAATCAAGATTGGCTGGAGAAATATCAGTAACCTCAGATATGCAGATGACATCACCCTTCTGGTAGAAATCAAAGCAGAACCAAAGAACCTCTTGATGAAAGTAAAAGAAGAGAGTGAAAAAGCTGGTTTAAAGCTCAACATTCAGAAAACTGAGATCATGGCATCCGGTCCCATCACTTCATGGCATATAGATGAGGAAACAATGGAAACCGTGACAGACTTTATTTTGTTGGTCTCCAAAATCACTGCAGATGGTGACTGCAGCCATGAAATTAAAAGACACTTGCTCCTTGGAAGGAAAGCTATGACAAACCTAGACAGCATATTAAAAAGCAGAGACATTACTTTGCTAACAAACGTCCATCCAGTCAAAGCTATGGTTTTTCCAGTAGTTGTGTATGAACGTGAGAGTTCGACCGTAAAGAAGACTGAGCACCAAAGAATTGATGCTTTTGAACTGTGGTGTTGGAGAAAATTCTTGAGAGTCCCTTGGACAGCAAGGAGCTCAAACCAGTCCATCCTAAAGGAAATCAGTCCTGAATATTCATTGGAAGAATTGATACTGAAGCTGAAGCTCCAATACTTTGGCCACCTGATGTGAAGAGCTGACTCATTGGGAAAGATCCTGATGCTGGAAAAGATTGAGGGCAGGAGGAGAAGGGAACAACAGAAGATGAGATAGTTGGATGGCATCACCGACTCAATGGACATGAGTTGGAACAAGCTTTGGGCAATGGTGAAGGACAGGGAATCCTGGTGTGCTGCAGTCCATAGGGTAGTAAAGAGCTGGACAAGACTGAGCACTGAGGATGAGATGGCTGGATGGTATCACTGACTCGATGGACGTGAGACTGAGTGAACTCCGGCTGTTGGTGATGGACAGGGAGGCCTGGCGTGCTGCAATTCATGGGGTTGCAAAGAGTCGGACACAACTGAGCACTGAACAATAACAACAACTGCCCAAGGCCTCAGATAAAGAGAATAAGGACTGAAGAAGGTCCTGGGGCTAGGAATGCAAGGGTGCAGAGCACTGGATCTGAGAATTCTTGACTGCCACACCCTCAGAGATTGCAGTGCACTGACTGTCTTCCAAGGGGTGGAGGGCGACCTTCCCCTGAGGCATCCGGGGAGAGCTCTTGTAATTGCCCATCAGTCCAGGTTAGTTCAGTTGCTCAGTTGTGTCTGACTCTTTCTGACCCAATAGAAGGCATCATGCCATGCTTCTCTGTCTCCAAGGGACTCTCAAGAGTCTTCTCTAGCACCACAGTTCAGAAGCATCAATTCTTCGGTGCTCAGCTTTCTTTATAGTCCAACTGTCACATCCATACATGACTACTGGAAAAACAATAGCTTTGACTAGATGGACCTTTGTCGGGAAAGTGATATCTCTTCTTTTTAATATGCTATCTAGGTTGGTTGTAACTTTTCTTCCAAGGAGCAAGCATCTTTTAATATCATGGCTTCAGTTCATAGTTATTGCCCATAGTCAGGCCTGAAAGGTCAACATAGGTTTTTAACCAGGAGCTGGACATCTCATCACTGTGCAGATGAATCAACTCTTAAGCATTTTTCTGCGTGTATCCTAGTGTCAGTCAATCCCTGGGGAAAGTGTTGAACTGTCCTATAGTAGATCAGAAACACACCCAGTGTAGCAGCCCCACCCAAACACCATAGAATGGGAGAAGGGAATTGGCTCAGATGAAATCAGGGGCTGTTGCAGAAAAAGACATAAGGGAAGCCAAGCACGTCAACTCAGCATCCATGCACTACCCATGCTCCAGTCTCTCCTTCTTAGAAAAACCAAAGCAAAAACCTATTACAGAAAAGTCTCTCATCCTGTCTGTTTACCCCTCCCCTTTTTGCCGTAACTGAGCTTCTAGCAATAATATTCAGCACTTCAGCTATTTCTTGGTTATTTATTTACTCATTTCTCAACTCGCTGCTATCTGTTATCAGCTCCGCCATTCCCCTAGTCAGCCAAAACTTCGCTAGGCAAGATCCCCAAGGACCGCACTGTGGTGAAAGCACAAGGACCTTTACATCTTTATTTTGGTATTTGACTCTGCTGGCTCTGGTCTGCTTTTTGAAACCATCTCTACCCTTGTTTCTTTCTCCTTACTTCCTTTCCATTTTTACCCAGTCTCTTTTGTGGTCTCTTTGTTGTTCTTCCATCACAGAGTCTTCAGCCCACTTGCACACTCCTTGTTAGATGCAGTCATTCTCCACCTCTCAGCAGGACCAAGGTTGGGAGTCCCAGGTCTTGAGTTAGCACGTGTGATCCAAATCCTGGCTCTACCTGCAGCTCAGTGAGTCACTGTGGGAAAGCCACTCCTGAGTTTCCTTATCGGTGAGAGTGGACCTGCCAAACAGGGTTCTTGTTGGTTTTAATGAAACAATGCTCGCAAAGCATTCCAAACAATGCCGGGGAACACGGTAAGAGTCGCTTGATAAATGGTGGCTGTCGTGTATTCAAGACATCTATCCTGCTCCATGCTCACATCAACCCTGGCCCCTTTTTGCTTTGTATTTTCTTTTATGAGACCTCACATTAGTTACATCAGTTTGTAACTTCCTTATCAGGAAGGCTGTGCTTTTTGGACAGCAGATCCTTAGCACAGCGCCTGGCACATAGAAGATGCTGGATAAGTGCTGGTTGGGTGGAGGTGATAGATGGGTTACATTCTAAGGGGAATATGAAAGTAAAGCCGGCATGGTTATGAAAGGTCCTCTGGGTTTCCTAGATAGTAACATACATTTTTTTCTTGTATGGCTATCTTTTTTTTTTTTTTTTGGTCCCACCTGACAAATATCCTGAACACTTGTTCAAATAAAATTCAAGAATCTATCAGATAAGAACTTTTCCTTTCCTTTGTCTTCCTATCACCATGACCTTCACCACCATCATCATTACCATCAGGATTGTCTTCAGGTACCTGATGTAATCACTGAATAATAATCTTGAAAATTTGTCCAATAAGAATCCCTGCTGCAAGGGTGAGATGTATGGAAAGAGTAACATGGAAACTTACATTACCATGTGTAAAATAGAGAGCCAATGGGAATTTGCTGTTGGCTCGGGAAACTCAAACAGGGACTCTGTATCAACCTAGAGGGGGTGGGGTGGGGAGGGAGATGGGAGGGAGTGGACATATGTATACCTATGGCTGATTCATGTTGAGGTTTGACAGAAAACAACAATTCTGTAAAGCAATTACCCTTCAATAAAAAAAATAAATCGGAAAAAAAAAAAAGAATCCCTGCTGCAACTCAGATTCCCCAGGAAGTAGAATCCGATCTTCAATTAGCATGCAGGAAGTTGGTTAAGAAAGATTCTTTTTTTTTTGATTACATAAAGCCTTTTATTCAGATTCAGATTTCCTTGGTTTCAATGTAATGTCTTTTTCTGGTACATACAAATTAAGGAGTGTTGTCTTCTTAAAGAATCATGTTCTGTTTGACACTTAGAATGGGGTGGGAAGAAAGCAGGATTAGCTGGAAGGAGAGGGTGGACTGCAATGCAAACAGACCACACACTCGGCTGGCCCAAAGAATCTCTGCAGCTGAAATGGTTCTTTGACGTTGTCCCTGTTTGACCTCAGGGAGACACAGTGGTGTGCTGGAGCTGGCTCCTACTAGCTCCAGAGAGGAGAGCTTGCATGCGTCTCTGTCCAAATACGCATTCACTGACAAAACTTTGATTTGAAACAGGCCATAATAGTATTTACCTTGCCAACCAGAGCAAGACCCTGTTTTACTCACAGCTATTCCTTCCCACCAGGAAGCTTCCACAAGCCTCTCATCCTTATCTATTAGAGGGCAAGCAGAATGAAAACCACAATCACAGGAAACTAATCAAACTGATCACACGGACCACAGCCCTGTCTAACTCAATGAAACTATTTGAGTCATACCGCGTAGGGCCAACCAAGACGGATGGGTCATGGTGGACAGATCTGAAAAACATGGTCCACTGAAGAAAGGAGTGGCAAACTACTTCTGCATTCTTGCCTTGAGAACCCCATGAACAATATGAAAAGGCAAAAGATAGGACACTGAAAGATGAAGTCCCCAGGTCGGTAGGTGCCCAATGTGCTACTGGAGAAGAGTGGAGAAATAACTCCAGAAAGAATGAAGGGATGGAGCCAAAGCAAAAGCAGTGCCCAGTTGTGGATGTGTCTGGTGGTGAAAATAAAGTCTGTTGCTGTAAAGAACAATATTGCATAGGAACCTGGAATGTTCCATGAATCAAGATAAATTGGATAAATCAAGATAAATTGGAGGTGGTCAAACAGGAGATGGCAAGACTGAACTTTGACATTTTAGGAATCAGTGAACTAAAATGGACCGGAATGGGTGAATTTAACTCAGATGACCATTATATCTACTACTGTTGGCAAGAATCCCTTAGAAGAAACAGAGTAACCCTCTTAGTCAACAAAAGAGTCTGAAATTCAGTTCTTGGGTGCAGTCTCAAAAATGACAGAATGATCTCTGTTCGTTTCCAAGACAAACCATTCAGTATCACAGTAATCCAAGTCTATGGCCTAACCAATAATGCTGAAGAAGCTGAAGTTGAACAGCTTATCTACAAGACCTTCTAGAACTAATAACCAAAAAGATACCCTTTTATCATAGGAGAATGGAATGCAAAAGTAGGAACCCAAGTGATACCTGTACTAACAGGCAAGTTTGGCCTTGGAGTACAAAACGAAGCAGGGCAAAGGCTAACAGAGTTTTGCCAAGAGAACACAATGATCATAGCAAACACTCTCTTCCAACAACACAAGAGAAGACTCTACACATGGACATCACCAGATGGTCAATACCAAAATCAGATTGATTATATTCTTTGCAGCCAAAGATGGAGAAGCTCTATACAGTCAGCTAAAACAAGACAGGGAGCTGATTGTGGCTCATATCATGAACTCCTTATTGCCAAATTCAGACTTAAATTTAAGAAAGTAAGGAAAATCACTAGGCCATTCAGGTATGACCTAAATCAAATCCTTTATGATTATACAGTAAAAGTGAGAAATATATTCAAGGGATTAGATCTGATAGACAGAGTGCCTGATGAACTATGAACAGAGGTTCATAACACTGTACAGAATGCAGTGATGAACACTATCCCCAAGGGAAAAAAATGCAAAAGGCAAAATGATTGTCTGAAGAGGCCATACAAATAGCTGAGAAAAGAAGAGAAGTTAAAGGCAAAGAAGGAAAAAAAAAGATATATCCATTTGAATGCAGAGTTCCAAAGGATAGTTCACTCACTTTTGAGTGAACAATGCAAAGAAACAGAGGAAAACAATAGAATGAGAAAGACTAGAGATCTTTACAAGAGTAGTAAAGATCCAAGGAAATGTTTCATGCAAAGATGGGCACAATAAAGGGCAGAAATGGTATAGACCTAACAGAAGCAGAAGATGTTAAGAAGAGGTGCCAAGATTACACAGAAGAACTGTACAAAAAGATCTTAATGACTGAGATAAGCATGATGGTGTGATCACTCACCTAGAGCCAGACATCTTGGAATGTGAAGTCAAGTGGGCCTTGGGAAGCATCACTGCAAACAAAGCTAGTGGAGGTGATGGAATTCCAGCTAAGCTATTTTAAGTCATAAAAGCTGATGCTATGAAAGTGCTGCACTCAATATACCAGCAAATTTGGAAAATTCAGCAGTGGCCACAGGACTGGAAAATGTCAGTTTTCATTCTAGTCCCAAAGAAAGGCAATGCCAGAAATGTTCAAACTACTGCACAATCGCATTCATTTCACATGCTAGCAAAGTAATACTAAAAATTCTCCAAGTGAGGCTCCAACAGTACCTGAAACGAGAACTTCCAGATGTTCAAGCCGTATTTAGAAAAGGCAGAGGAAACAGAGATCAAGTTGCCAACATCTGTTGGATCATAGAAAATGTGAGAGAGTTCCAGAAAAACATCTACTTCTGCTTCATTGACTATGCTAAAGCCTTTGACTGTGTGGATCACAGCAAACTGTGAAAAATTCTGAAAGAGATGTGAATACCAGACCACCTTACCTGCCTTCTGTGAAACCTGTATGCAGTTCAAGAAGCAACAGGTAGAACTGGACATGGAACAACGTACTGGGTACAAATTGGGAAAAGAGTATGTCAAGGCTGCATATTGTCACCCTGTTATTTAACTTATATGCGGAGTACATCATGTGAAATGCTGGGCTGGATGAAGCACAAGCTGGAATCAAGATTGCCGGGAGAAATATCAGTAATCTCAGATATGCAGATGACACCACCCTTGTGGCAGAAAGTGAAGAATTAAATAACCTCTTGATGAAGGTGAAAGAGAAAAGTGAAAAAGTTGGCTTAAAACTCAACATTCAGAAAACTTAGATCATGACATTGGGTTTCATCATTTCATGGCAAATAGATGGGAAAACAACAGAAACAGTGACAGACTTTTCTTTTCTTGGGCTCCAAAATCACTGCAGATGGTGACTGCAGCCATGAAATTAAAAGACGCTTGCTCCTTGGAAGAAAAGCTATGACCAGCTTAGCATACTAAAAGCAGACACATTACTTTGCCCACAAAGGTCTATCTAGTCAAAGCTATGGTTTTTCCAGCAGTCATGTATAGATGTGAGAGTTGGACCATACAGAAGGCTGAGCACCAAAGAATTGATGCTTTTGAACTGTGTTGTTGGAGAAGACTCTTGAGAGTCCCTTGGACAGCAAGGAGATCAAAGCAGTCAATCTTAAAGGAAATTAGCCCTGAATATTCATTGGAAGGACTGATGCTAAAGCTGAAGCTACAGTAGTTTGTCACCTGATGCAATGAGCTGACACATTAGAAAAGACCCTGATGCTGGGAAAGATTGAAAGCAGGAGGAGAAGGGGACAACAGAGGATGAGATGGTTGGATGGCATCACTGACTCAATGGACATGGATTTGAGCAAGCTCTGGGAGATGGTGAAGGACAGGGAAGCCTGGCGTACTGCAGTCTATGAGATCGCAAATGGTCAGACACAACTGCACAACTGAACAAAAACAACAGGGGCATTTACATTATAGAAGTTGGAGACAGGTTGCCCTGAGAATTGGAAGTGACCTCGAGCTGTTTAGGTAAGGAAATCCATGGAGAAGCCTGACAAGCTTCCCAGCAGCTGGGAGAATATCACCCTCCTATGTGGGGAGGAAATGGGCTACACAGCACAGAATTCCCCCCATGCCCCCATGATCTAGAGATGCTGATCTGAGAAAGCCCAAGGAGATGATGATATTTCTAAGTTTTATACCTGTCATTGTAACAGCAATATTTCCTTTATAATTCAAAAAGTTGCAAATAGTTAATTGGTTTTTTAAAAATAAACCTCTTCTAGAACAGTTTTAGAAAACAAAAAAATTGCAGATACTGTGCAGAGAGTACCCCACACCCAGTCTCCCGGTTATTAACATCTTAGGTTAATGCAGCATACTTGTTACAATTAATGAACCAACTAATGTTACAATTAATGTGCCGATACTGATACAGCAATATTAACAGAAATCTATACTTTTTCAGATTGCAAGGGAGAAACTACTCAATTCTAGATACAGAACTGAGAATGGGCAGGTTAGGTTTGATTGGATTGTCCTATATGAATACAACAATGAGGAACCTGGGTGAAGAATCAGACGAACCCCGTGTTGTTGTGCGTGGCTCTAAGGAGGCAGCTTAGGGCCCCGCTGGCTATTTGGCTGGTTAGAAGCACTGCTTTGTCTTGGTAATGCTACTCTGACTGTTCCTGGAGGGTAATAACTGGGCCGTCTGGTCAGTTTATTAATCTAAGCACACAGTATAAAGAAAGCCTTTAAAAATCTTGTGTAAATAACTGGGAATTACGCTGAAGAGATATATGATTGCATTCGCTTCAAATGCAATTAGTATTCGTAACTTATTTTGGACTTTTCCGTGAACACAAAAATATCTTAAGTACATTTGATAATTAATAAATTAATATTACAAATTACCATGAGAATGATGTTTATACTTGGATCAAAGTATTTTTATTGATATGTGACTCTTTCAGTAATATATTACAAAATAACTTGAATGTGTAACCAATTCACTTTGTTCTCATATTTTGAATAATAACTTTATTGTTTTTATATTATTAGAAATTCAAGCAGTACAGAGAAGTACAAAGTAGAGGGTAAAAAATTATAGAAAATCTTACCAACCTGAAATAATACTGTAAACATTAGCCAAACCAAATTCTAGTAGCCTCTAGATGGATATTTTTCTAGATTTCAGTCTATATGCAGTTTTTGAACGCTATATATGGCTATATAGAAATAGTTTTATCAAAGTGGATAAGGAAGGAAGAGAAATGGAAGAAATTTCAGATTGGAAAAGTTGTTTCTTTAACAAAGTCGAATATTCCTCTAAGGCAGAGAGAGGCCACAGACTCAAGCAGCTTCAGGACTAATGAACCAATGGCAACATGGCTTGTGAAGTGAGCTATGAATGTTAAATTGTTGGTATTATTTCCAAAATAAAAAATCTCTCTGATTACATTGGCAATGTCACCACTGAGTAGGTCAAAGAAAATGAAGAAGTAAAATATTTCCGTAGTCCATTAGCCATATTCAGCTGACAGCTCTCTAGGCTGTTACCCTTGCAAAGATTATTGAAGGCGCGAGGAGAAGGGGACGACAGAGGATGAGATGGTTGGATGGCATCACTGACTCGATGGACATGAGTTTGAGCAAGCTCTGGGAGTTGGTGATGGACAGGGAAGCCTGGCAGACTACAGACCATGGGGTTGCAAAGAATAGGACATGACTGAGCAACTGAACTGAAGAAGTTACAGTCAATTTATTTTTTAAGTAATGTGTTTCACTTAAGATAGAATTGACTGATACCATGCCATAAAGGATTAGGGAACCAGTACTGTTAAAACTTTATTTAATTTATTTTGTGCATTATATAAATTGGCTCTTTTATCTATAGATTAAATTTTTGCTTTCAAACATTAAAATATTTAGATTTAATTTCATAAACATAATTCCCACTTTAACTTTTGGTTCTAAATGGACTTAATGTTCACTGCATGTTATCGCATTTTCATCCCTATACTCTTTATTTTGATAATCTCTTGGCTGGCTTGTTTTTAACTATCAGGTTTCCCAAAAAGAACTCATGAAAACTACAAATACGATTATATTTGAGAATATCTGACTTTTGCTTTAATAACCAAATAGCATTGTGGCTGAAAATTATATGCTTTTCTCAAAATTTGCAGACAGTGCTGTGGAAAAGCCTGAGACTTGTTGACTTTTTTTCCTCTTGTGACTTAGGTTTTTCACCTAGATTCCTGAAGCATGTGCTCTTTATCCTTGGAGTTTGATAATTTCAGCAGAATTTTTCCCAGCATCATCATTCTATATCAGGCTCTTCCAAAATACAATTTTACTCTTCCACCAAAGTTCAGACTCAGTTTCCCCACATTATAGGAGTATATATTCATTGTGATCATCTCATAGAGGGGAGATGGGCTCCCCAACCCAAATTTGGTTTTCTGTTGAAACTGATGGTATCACACATACACTCCAAGAAGACAGGAAAAGGCTTGTTACTCACAAGACGAGGCTTTCTGGGGTGAGAAGGACTCGCTCCCAACAGGTCCAGAAATGGAGATAGCAGGGCAGGTGGCTGGCTTGGGCTTGACGGTGTTCAGGGAGGGGGGACCAAGAGGAGAGTCCACAGTCAGGGGCTCGTGCAGTCTAAACGTCCTTCCGGTGCCAGCGGAGGGAGGGCTAGGCCTTCCTCATCAGTTTGCCAGGATGAGGGTCAGGAGGGAAGGGGGAGAAATGGGCCTTGAAAATTGTCAGCAGTCACAGAAAAAATGGAGTCAGACTATTACAGAGACGGAATGTCTCTGTGTCTGTCTTTATTGGGTTCTTGCTTTGGGGACACAGTTATCCTCAGGGTGACTTTTCTTTGTTCTCAGCATCTACTTTGTGTTTGTCTGTCCTTTGCATTTGCTATGAATAGCCCTTCCTTTCTGTCGATAATTCAGTTTGCACTTGTATCTAGTCGATTCACAGTTTAGGAAACGATGTGCTTTTAGTCCTCCATTTCTTTCTTTGATTTTGCAGTGCCTTTTACGCCTAATTTTGTTGTTTCATCAGGTTATCTTTTAGCTCTTGTTCCACTTACTTTATTTTTGTTTAAGTTCTGTCTTGAGCAAGCACAGGGCAGCTGGCATTTTCTTCTATTAGGTTCTATTTTATCCTAGATTGAACTTTTCATCTGTTTCTTGTATGCAGTATACCCGTTTTCCCTGCTTTATTGGCCTACTTTTCCGCTCCGCAAGGGTCACTAGAAGACTGCTTCTTGGGGGTTCCTCCTTCCCCCATGGAGCCCTGCATCTGCCTTCACAGATGTATATTCTCTAAGGATGTCGCATGAGTCCCCCTGGCTGACAGTTGGCACAGTCCCCACATCCTCTGCTCCTCCCCAAGTTGGAGACTATGAAGAGAATTCTGGCCTGTGGATGCCTTCTTTTCTAGCACTGTTTCAGCAGTTTGGGGATCACCTCTAGGATGCATGTTAGGCAATACAGATGCTCGTTCTTGTCTTGGCAGATGCTTATTTCAAGTGTGTTATTAAATGCTGCGTGGTGCTTCCCTGCTTGCTGTTGATGGGTGGACTTATTTTTCCTGTCTCCTATTTGTGGTATTTACAGTTTTAATATCCTTTACTAATCATTGAGTAAAGGGAAGTCGGCAATTGAGCCTCTGTGGGTGTGTCTATAAGGGAAGCAACATCCAGTTCTTTTCAAATTGTGCTCACTGATGAAAATTACTGAAGAAACCATTCAGTGTTTCACACATCCTATGTGTAAATATCTGTCCTGTTAATGGCACAGGTCTCTGAGAGATTGAGTGGAGGAAATTAGGTGCAAATAAAAATGGAGAGGTGATAATTTGAAATAGTTTTCAACTTTAAGTTTGAGAATAGACTAGAAAGGGGATCTGTTCATATATCACAAAGTATATATATATATATATATTTTAAGTTTTAATAAAAATTTCCATCCTGTTCCCTTCCCCCACTCTCCATTCAGTTAAAGGTGGGTGAACATAAATACTGTTTGTGGGAACAAATGTGGCCTGCGCCCTTGATACTCTTCCTTCTTTTTTAAAAAAAATCTAATTAATGAATTTATTTTTGGCTGCACTGAGTCTTTGCTGCTGTGTGTGGGCCTTTGGGTTGCAGCAAGCAGAGGCCACTCTGTCACAGTGTGACGGCTTCTCACTGCAGTACCATCTCTTGTTGTGGAGCACGGGCTCTAGGCGTGGGGCCATCAGTGGCTGTGGGGCCTGGGCTCAGCAGCTGTGGCACGCGGGTTTGGTTGCTTTGCAGCATGTGGAATCTTCCCGGGCCAGGGATTGAACCTGTGTCCGTGGCACTGGCCGGCAGAGTCGGTTCCGCTGTACTAACAGGGAAGTCCAATACTTTTCTTTCTTTTCTTTTTTTCCCTAAGCTTCCTGCTTGCTTTTCACCTCAAATCCTGGTATGCAAATACTCAAGGAATAGTTTACATTATGCTCTCTTGATTCCTAATGGATCTCACATTAAGTAGGAACATGCACAAAACCAACTCATAAATTAAAATACATGACTAATACCTCATTCCTCTGAGAGTCTGGGGAGAAAATGTGGAAACGTTACATGTTTACCATCTAGAAGGTTGTTTTTCCCTTACACCCAACCGATTCACTTTCACTTGTGAGGCACATGCTGACGACAGATCTAAAAACAGGTCTAGAAAGTGTGATTGAGGCTGGTGTGGACATGAGGAGGTGGCGGGAAGGAGGGAAACTGAGCCAGTGGCTTCTGCAAGTGACTGTTCCAAGCAGCTGAATGTGACTTTTGTGTTTGCTCGTCGTCTGGGGATGGGGCATGGGTGGTGGGCAGTTCTCATCCTCTGCCAGGACATGACTCTAAACAACCTTTGATCGTGAGTTGTAGGACTACAGGCTTTCACATTGTTAAGGACCTGGGCCAAATCCTTAGCTAACCCATGGCCAGAATGACTTGGGTTGTAACAAAATGCCTCTACCCTTCAATTTGATGATATATATCAAGAGCTTGTTTAAATGGTCATTTCAGCTAGACTGGGCTCCTCAGGCTCAGGTACTGTTCTAATGGCTGAGTAGGTATTATCCTTCCTCCAAAGATCCCATCTGTGGCTGGAATGGATTTGGATTGGATTCCTTGATGTAGCCGAAGTTGACTAAATTGTTGGAGGAGACTTCTTGGGGGAAAAAGGCCCACACTTTGGCTCTACTTCACTGAGTGTTGAAGATATCCCTCGTGCCTAGTGGGCAGAAGGCAGTTGCAGACTAAGGCTACATTGCAGGACACTACCATGGGGACCTTAAGAAGAAATTTATCAAAAAGGAGGGCCTCCAAGGTCTTCCCTGGAGGTCCAGTGGTTAAGACTCTGTGCTTCCGATGCAGGGGACACAGGTTCGATCCCTGGTCAGGGAAGTAAGATTGTACGTGCTGTGCAGCCTGGCCGTGCCACCCTCCCACCCACCCCCCATTCCCCTGCCAAAATGGAGGGGCTACTGGGACAAAGGTCATACTGAGTTCTCAGGACACAGGGCAAGGCTGTAACCAATCTCACTCCAACCTGTGCTCCTGTTTTGATAAAACAACTAAGCACACGCGAATAGAAAAGTTGCATCAGTCAAAATGAAAAATCAAAAGAGCTGAAGCACTCAAGTCCAAGCAGCTCTTGTGCTGATATTCCACTCTAAAAGTAAAACTGTCTTCAAGTTGTATACCTCCAGAGAAGGAATGGTCACCCGTTTGAGTCCCAGGCTTCAGCCTGCTGCTGACTTTCTCAATAATGTGACCCCAGAAATGCTGAATTATTCCTGTGGTCTTAAAGCCCCTGCAACTTGCTGCCAGGCTTGGTGGGGCAGGGATTGGAAAGATCTCTGAAGTGAGTGTGAGCAGGCTTTGGGCTGTGGGCTCTTTCGTACAGCTCCAGGACTCACTTCCTACTCTACCCAACTGGTAGGAGCTCTGGATTTTCCAGTGGCTGCCTAGACGTTCCAGGTGACATAGCTTAGGGTTAAACGGAGGTGTGAGCCATTGGATAAATCTGGACCAAAATAAGACAGCAGATTGGAGAGAGTTTGCAGACAAAAATTTTCCCTCCACTGCTCTCTCTTGGCTATTGCAATATACAGTACCTTGGTTCAGACGGTGAAGAACCTGCGCACAATGCAGGAGACCCAGGTTCAATCCCTGGGTCAGGAAGATTCCCTGGAGAAGGAAATGGCAACCCACTCCAGTATTCTTGCCTGAAGAATCCCATGAATAGAGGAGCCTGGTGGGCTACATGGGGTTGCAAAGAGTCGGACACTACTGAGCAACTAATATTTTCAACTTTTTAACTTTCAAGACAGCAGACTGGAAAGAGTTTGCAGAGAGAAAATTTTTCCTCCACTGCAATCTTTTGGCTATTGCAACATACAGTGCCTTAAAATAGTTTCTCTCAGAAATAAGCCAAGTTTTATCCAAGTCACGACATCAAAAAAGAAAGAAACAAAGAAGCTAGGTTTTGAAGCTGTGATAAGCTGGATAATATGCCACCTTGTACTTGCTTGCTTCCTTCCTTTGCCCTCATTCCTAGTTCCCTACAGGTATAGCCCCCAACGAAACACCAGCATGTAACTCATGTTGCTTTCTAGAGAACCCAGGCTAACACAGAATATAAAAAAAAGAGTGAGTTTGGCAGAAGTTTGCAATAGAAGCAAGTGTATGGAAGAAAATTTGGGGCATTGAGAAGGTTTAATAGACATAACAGATCAGGGGCAGCAGATCTAGACTCTGGGTCCATCATAAAGACGAGTCGACAAGTTGTGGGGTTAGGAGTAAAGTGTGGTTATGGAGTTATGCCTCCAAGAGGTACATTTCATGTCCTCCAGCAGGTGGCAACCGGAAGATAACTACCAGGACTTTTCCATGTAGTTTGGGCTATGTATGCCTATACTCCAGAGATTACAGAAATATTGGCTGACAGTCTCATTTTGAGGGTGGAATTATTCACTGCATTAAGTCTTTATAGGAAAAAGAAGTAATAAGAAGTGATCACTCCATCAGTGAATATGAAGAGAAATAATATCAGAGTCTTCTGTGTCCGCTGGACACTCTTGCTGAAACCTTGGAAGTCTGTGCTTCGTTTTATACGGGAAACTAGAGCGATTCTCGCACAGACAAATCAGGCTGTTTAATCCCCACCATAGCCTGGGCCGCCGAGGTTTTTCTCACCTCCCTTTGCTGATCAGGAACTGGAGACTTGGTGCAGTGAAGTGCCCTGTTTCAGGTCACACAGGTTCAGGGCTCAAGCTACCCTGAGGCTCTTTGGCTCAAAACAACCTACTATGGTTTCAAGGGGAACTGAGGAGGAGATTAACCTCTCCTCCTCCTAGAGATTAAACATAGTTTTAGCTGGTTAGTGGTTCGACTTCAGGCAATGAATCAAGACATAGGGGAAATGATTCACAAGTTGAGGGAATTGGGACTCTATTAAAATGGTGTTAGGTGAGGTAATCTGTGTTTGTGTCAGAGACCTATAATTTATGTAGATTCACATGCACTTTTTTTTCAGATAGTGCATAAATTGGGAAATGTGTGGAGTGTTGTGGAACCAAATATATTTGTATGTGTTCAGCACACTGTACCATTGACTCAGTTATCTACATGTGGATTGGTGGTGTTAGTCGCTCAGTTGTGTCCAACTCTTTGCAATCCCATGGACTAGCATCCACCAGGCTCCTCTGTCCATGGGGATTCTCCAGGCAAGAATACCGGAGTGTGTTGCCATTCCCTTCTCCAGGGGAATCTTCCTGACCCAGGGATCAAATCCAGGTCTCCGGTACTGCAGGCAGGTTCTTTACCATCTGAGCCACCAGGGAAGTCCATGTGGGGATTATTCACTTTTTAAAAATTGATTGATTTATTTTAATTAGAGGCTAATTACCTTACAATATTGTAGTGGTTTTGCCATACATTGACATGAATCAACCATGGGTGTACATGTATTCCCCATCCTGAACCCCCTCCCACCTTCCTCCCCATCCCATCCTTTAGGGTCATCCTAGTGCACCAGCCCTGAGCACCCTGCCTCACGCATCAAACCAGGACTGGCGATCTATTTCACATATGGTAATATACATGTTTCAATGCTATTCTCTCAAATCATTCCACCCTTGCCTTCTCCCACAGAGTCCAAAAGTCTGTTCTTTACATCTGTGTCTCTTTCATTTGTGCTGCTCTTTACATCTGTGTCTCCAAATAGGGTCATCGTTACCATCTTTTTAAATTCCATATATATGTGTTAATATACTATATTGGTGTTTTTCTGTCTGGCTTACTTCACTCTGTATAATAGGCTCCAGTTTCACCCACCTCATTAGAACTGATTCAAATCTATTCTTTTTAATGTCTGAGTAATATTCCCTTGTGTATATGTACCACCGCTTTCTTATCCATTCATCTGCCAATGGATATCTAGGTTGCTTCCATGTCCAAGGTATTGTAAACAGTGCTGCAATGAACATTGGGGTACACGTGTCTCTTTCAGTTCTGGTTTCCTCGGTGTGTATGCCCAGCAGTGGGATTGCTGGGTCATATGGCAGTTCTATTTCCAGTTTTTAAGGAATCTCCACACTGTTCTCCATAGTGGCTGTACTAATTTGCATTCCCACCAACAGTGTAAGAGGGTTCCCTTTCTCCACACCCTCTCCAGCATTTATTGCTTGTAGACTTTTGGATAGCAGCCTTTCTGACCGGCATGAGATGGTACCTCTTTGTGGTTTTGATTTGCATTTCTCTGATAATGAGTGATGTTGAGCGTCTTTTCATGTGTTTGTTAGCTATCTGTATGTCTTCTGGAAGAAATGTCTGTTTAGTTCTTTGGCCCATTTTTTGATTGGGTCGTTTATTTTTCTGGTATTGAGCTGCATGAGCTGATTGTATATTTTGAGATTAATTCTTTGTCAGTTGCTTCATTTGCTATCATTTTCTCCCATTCTGAAGGCTGTCTTTTCACTTTGCTTATAGTTCCTTAGTTGTGCAAAAGCTTTTAAGTTTAATTAGGTCCCATTTGTTTATTTTTGCTTTCATTTCCATTACTCTGGGAGGTGGGTCATAGAGGATCCTGCTGTGATTTATGTCAGAGAGTGTTCTGCCTGTGTTTTCCTCTGGGAGTTTTAGATTATTCACTTTTAATTTGCAGCTGGCTTCTCCTTTCAGTTAGGATGTTTCAGGGCTGCTCTTGGAATGCCAACTAATTAAAATAATTTAAGTAAAACATAATTAGATACAAAAATAAAATCCAATCTTTTCTCAGCTCCTGAAGATTCTGCAGCTGAAATGTAACTCTAATTCATCCACTGTCTTTTCATTCTCCAGCACCATTTTACTGCAGAGAACTTTATTGCTTTCCATGGGTTTTCACAGTAGTTCCCTATCTGGCTTTACTGCTTACCTCTTCCCCATCCAGTAATCATTCTGCTGACAGTAATCTTCAACAAACAAACACACCTCTAGACACAAAATTTTCTTTGCTTGAATACATTTAATGACTCCCCATTTCTCATCAGATTGAATGTACATACCAAAACTGATCATTTAAGGATTCTTCATGCCGCCTGCCCCAGGAAGTTTACCTGATCAAAGCTCCATGTCTTATCTCTCTTCCTAGCTCTGAATCCTCTTAATGCACTAGATGTTTTTCTCTAAGGCAGACTAGGGTACTCTTGAACTCGTGTAGTCTTTCTGCTGTCCTATCCTTTTATTAAAAAAATTTTTTATTTTTATTGAAGTTTAGTTGTTTTACAGTGTTGTATTACTTTCTGCTATACAGCAAGGTGAATCAGATACACACACACACACATATACGTGTGCCCCCTTTGCCAGCACAGAGCACTGAGCGGTGTTCCCTGTGCTGCACAGCAGGTTCTTCTTTGTTTCCTATTTCTTACATAATAGTGTGTGTGTGTGTGTGTATATATATAATCAGTCTCCCGGGCCATCCCAGCCTTCACCCACTTCCCCTTGCGCCCATCCATTTGTCCTCTACCTCTGTGTTTCTATTTCTGCCTTGCAAATAGGTTCATCTGTACCATTTTCCACACATACGCATTTATATTAATCAGGGTCTCCACAGGAATTCATCTCAGCTACTATGCAATACAGTAGCAAATAGATGGGGAAACAATGGAAACAGTGACAGGCTTTATTTCTGTGGGCTCCAAAATCACTGCAGATGGTGACTGCAGCCGTGAAATTAAGAGAGGCTTGCTCCTTGGAAGGAAAGCTATGCCCAGCCTAGACAGCTTACTAAAAAGCTGTCTGTCTGGTCAAAGGAAATCTACTCTGAATACTTGTTGGAAGGACTGATGCTAAAGCTGAAGCTGAAGCTCCAATACTTTGCCCACCTGATGTAAAAAAATGACTCATTGGAAAAGACCCTGATGCTGGAAAGACTGAAGGCAGGAGGAGAAGGGGGAAGACACAGGATGAGATGGTTGGATGGCATCACCAACTCAGGGGTCATGAGTTTGAACAAACTCTGGGAGTTGATGATGGACAGGGAAGTCTGGTGTACTGCAGTCCATGGGGTCGCAAAGAGTTGGACATGACTGAGGGACTGAACTGAACTATGCAGTACCTAGCTTGGTGACTGACCCCAAAGAGGTGCAACAAATACTTGCCTACTTAACTAATGGCTCTAGGTGTCTCACCTAGAGCCAGACATCCTGGAATGCGAAGTCAAGTGGGCCTTAGGAAGCATCATTACGAGCAAAGCTAGTGGAGGTGATGGAATTCCAGTTGAGCTATTTCAAATCCTAAAAGATGATGCTGTGGAAGTGCTGCACTCAATATGCCAGCAAATTTGGAAGCTCAACCGTGGACACAGGACTGGAAAAGGTCAGTTTTCAATCCAGGGCCAAAAATGTTCAAACTACCACACAGTTGCACTCATTTCACATGCTAGTAACGTAATGCTCAAAATTTTCCAAGCCAGGCTTCAACAGTACGTGAACCATGAACTTCCAGATGTTCAAGCTGGATTTAGAAAAGGCAGAGGAACCAGAGATCAAATTGTCAACATCAGCTGGATCATCAAAAAGTGAGTTCCAGAAAAACATCTATTTCTGCTTTATTGACTATGCCAAAGCCTTTGACTGTGTGGATCACAATAAACTGTGGAAAATTCTGAAAGAGATGGGAGGGAATACCAGACCACCCGACCTGCCTCCTGAGAAATCTGTATGCAGGTCAAGAAGCAACAGTTAGAACTGGACATGGAACAACAGACTGGTTCCAAATAGGAAAAGGAGTATGTCAAGGCTGTGTATTGTCATCCTGCTTATTTAACTTATATGCAGAGTACATCATGCAAAATGCCAGGTTGGATGAAGTACAAGCTGGAATCAAGATTGATGGGAGAAATATCAATAACCTCAGATATGCAGATGACACCACCCTTATGGCAGAAAGCAAAGAAGAACTAAAGAACCTCTTGGTGAAAGTGAAAGAGGAGAGTGAAGAAGTTGGCTTAAAGCTCAACATTCAGAAAACTAAGATCATCCAGTTCTATCACATCATACAGATAGATGGGGAAACAGTGGAAACAGTGAGGGACTTTATTTTGGAGGGGGCTCCAAAATCACTGCAGATGGTGACTGCAGCCATGAAATTAAAAGACACTTACTACTTGGAAGGAAAGTTATAACCAACCTAGACAGCATATTAAAAGCAGAAAAATTTCTTTGCTAGCAAAGGTCCATCTAGTCAAAACTATGGTTTTTCCAGTAGTCATGTATGGATGTGAGAGTTGTATTATAAAGAAAGCTGAGCACTGAAGAATTGATGCTTTTGAACTGTGGTGTTGGAAAAGACTCTTGAGAGTCCCTTGGACTGCAAGGAGGTCCAACCAGTCCATCCTAAAGGAAATCAGTCCTGAATATTCATTGGAAGAACTGATGCTGAAGCTGAAACTCCAGTACTTTGGCCACATGATGCGATGAACTGACTCATTGGAAAAGACCCTGATGCTGGGAGAGATTGAAGGCAGGAGAAGAAGGGGACGACAGAGGATGAGATGGTTGGATGGCATCACCGACTCACTCTATGGTCACGAGTCTGAGCAAGCTCTGGGAGTTGGTGATGGACAGGGAAGCCTGGCGTTCTGCAGTCCATGGGGTTGCAAAGAGTCAGACATGACTGCATGACTGAACTGAACTAACTGCTGACAAATCCCACAGTCAGGAATTTTGGTCTTTTATCCCCTGAGTGTCTAGTATAGTGCCTGGCACACAGTAGGTGCTCAGTGAACACTACTGAATGAATAAAGTACCAAGAGCACAGGCTCCGCACCCACTGCAGAGCTCCAGGGATGCAAACACAGGAAGGGTAGTGGCAGCAGGACACGGGCTGGAGCTGTCCTGGGCCCCTTGAGGAGAGCGAGTGACGGCCCGCCCAGCTGTGCGGGCAGTGCACAAAACTTTTCCTCAAAAAAATTTATGTGTATATGTATGCACTCCTAAATATTTGTTTATACACACACTATCTACGTAATACATAAAAATATCCTCACTCTGTATGTGTATATATACATATGGAGTGATACATATAAAATCAGTTCAGTTCAGTTCAGTCACTCAGTCGTGTCTGACTGTTTGTGACCCCATGGGCTGCAGCACTCCAGGCCTCCCTGTCCTTCACCAACTCCTGGAGCTTACTCCAACTCATGTCCATAGAGTCAGTGATGCCATCCAACCATCTCATCCTCTGTCGTCCCCTTCTCCTCCTGCCTTCAGTCTTTTCAAATGAGTCAGATCTTCTCATCAGGTGGCCAAAGTATCGGAGTTTCAGTTTGAACATCAGTCCTTCTGATGAATATTCAGGACTGATTTTCTTTAGGATGGACTAGTTGGATATTCCTGTAGTCCAAGGGACGCTCAAGAGTCTTCTCCAACACCACAGTTCAAAAGCATCAATTCTTCGGTGCTTGGCTTTCTTTATGGTCCAACTCTCACATCCATACATGACCACTGGAAAAACCATACCCTTGACTAGACAGACTTCTGTTGGCAAAGTAATGTCTCTGCGTTTTAATATGCTGTCTAGGTTGGTCATAACTTTCCTTCCAAGGAGTAAGCGTCTTTTAATTTAGTGGCTGCAGTCACCATCTGCAGTGATTTTGGAGCCCCCAAAAATCTATTTGCCATGAAGTGATGGGACCAGATGCCATGATCTTAGTTTTCTGGATGTTGAGCTTTAAGCCAACTTTTTCACTCTTCTCTTTCACTTTCATCAAGAGGCTCTTTAGTTCTTTTTCACTTTCTGCCATAAAGGTAGTGTCATCTGCATATCTGAGGTGACTGATATTTCTCCAGCCAATCTTGATTCCAGCTTGTGATTCTTCCAGCCCAGCGTTTCTCATGATGTATTCTGCATATAAGTTAAATAAGCAGAGTGACAAAATACATCCTTGACGGACTCCTTTTCCTATTTGGAACCAGTCTGTTGTTCCATGTCCAGTTCTAACTGTTGTTTCCTGACCTGCATACAGATTTCTCAAGAGGCAGGTCAGGTGGTCTGGTATTCCCATCTCTTTCAGAATTTTCCACAGTTTACTGTGATCCACACAAAGGCTTTGGCATAGTCAATAAAGCAGAAGGAGAAGTTTTTCTAGAACTCTCTTGCTTTTTCGATGATCCAGCGGATGTTGACAATTTGATCTCTGGTTCCTCTGCCTTTTCTAAAACCAGCTGGAACATCTGGAAGTTCACATATAAAATAGGTAAATATATAAAAATGTGTGTGTTTGTATATATACATATATAATAGGTAAAAAAGTACATGTAAGTAAATTAATTCGTGTACAGCCTTGACTAGGAATGGCGAGAGATGGGTCAGGACAGCCGGGCCGCCCCCTGGCCCCTCGGGGACCGCCAGAGCGGAAGGGCGCGGTCGCGGCGCGGTTGGCCTTTCTGGCTTGCTGTCCGCCCGACGCCGTTGGGTGGGCTCCGGGCGGCTGATCTGGGCTGCGCGGTCCGGGAGCCGGGAGGCTGGCGGCGTCGGCAGCGCCCATCCTGCGGGAGAGCCCCAGGTCTCCCGGCTGCGCGCGGGGCCCCAGTCCCAGAGTGGCGCGGGCAGGGCCGGCCCGAGGATGCTCCTGCTTCTGTCCCCCGGCGGAGGCGCAGCGCGCGGGGACGCGGGGCGGGGGGGCCGCCCCCTGCACGCTGGCTCTCTCCTGCGCGGGTTTACAATGAATCTGGAGGCTGAGGTCGGTGCGACGGGTCTGGTCACTGTCGCTGTTCCCCGAGGCTGGTAGCACAGGTACCCAAGCCATCCTGGAGTTGTACTGAAATCACGTGAAAAGGTGATCTATTTCTATTTTCAGTCCCTTCAGACTGAGTATGAGAGAGACTCCCATTGGTCCTTGGATGGTCTTTTAATACCTAACACGTGTTAATAAATACACCTTTTCAATCAAGATAGAATAGGCCCCAGCTCAGGAGTTTGGGGCTGGTAACAGGCTTATGCGAAGAGCTGACTCACTGGAAAAGACTCTGATGCTGGGAGGGATTGGGGGCAGGAGGAGAAGGGGACGACTGAGGATGAGATGGCTGGATGGCATCATGGACTCGATGGACTTGAGTCTGAGTGAACTCCGGGAGATGGTGATGAACGGGGAGGCCTGGCGTGCTGCGATTCATGGGGTTGCAAAGAGTCGGACATGACCGAGCGACTGCACTGAACTGAACAGCATCTGACCAGAATTTGATAACATTGCTTTTGTTTTCACTTTATTTCCTTTTGTTCATTTATATGTGTAGTTAATTTCTATTCGTGGTAGGTAAGGTCGGCTGTCGATGGTGGTGATACAAATTTCTGTTTTAAAATAAAATTAAGTAAAAATGACTCCATTTATTGAAAGATAAGTAATAGTGTAGTTGGTTTGTAGATGAAGAAAAGTACGGAAGTATAACAGGCTGGAGAATGACTTCCTTGTGTCTAGACCCAAGAAGGCAATGGCACCCCACTCAGTACTCTTGCCTGGAAAATCTCATGGATGGAGGAGCCTGGTGGGCTGCAGTCCGTGGGGTCGCTAAAAGTCGGACACGACTGAGCCGACTTCACTTTCACTTTTCACTTTCATGCATTGGAGAAGGAAATGGCAACCCACTCCAGTGTTCTTGCCTGGAGAATCCCAGGGACGGGGGAACCTAGTGGGCTGCCATCTATGGGGTCGCATAAAGTTGGACACAACTGAAGTGACTTAGCAGCAGCGGCAGACTGGACAGGGGTCTTTTTGAAGAGACTTGTCATTTTGAAGTTTTTCCTTATTTGATTGAGCTCTGAGAGCTAATTCCTTTTCTCACACCAGTGTCCTGGGTGACACACACCATTGGTGAACCATATCCAACGTGGTGCAATAGAATTGCTTTTATCACATAATTTGAAGCTGATTACAGTTTAAGCAGGGTTTTATTTTTAATTAATTGATTTTAATTGGAGAGTAATTACATTATTGTGATGGTTTTGCTACACATCAAAATGAATCAGCCACAGGTATACGTTTGTTCCTCTCGTCCTGAACACACCTCCCACCTCCCTCCCAACCCTATCCCTCTGGGTTGTCTCAGAACAGTAGCTTTGGATGCCCTTAAGCAGGGTTTTAAAACAACTGTGTACTTAGTGACCCCAGATGATATTGTGCATTAGTGTTTGTTTTTATTCCATTATCTGCTATGTAGGTTTTTTTTTTTTTTTTTTTTCTATTTTTGGTGTAATTGCCACTTCCCTCCTCTCACTCTTTCCAGAGTTCTGAGTTAAAGTGAAGTGAAGTGAAGTTGCTCAGTCGTGTCCGATTCTTTGCGACCCCATGAACTATAGCCAGCCAGGCTCCTCTGTCCATGCGATTCTCCAGGCAAGAATACTGGAGTGGGTTGCCATTTCCTTCTCCAACATCCACTTCTAAATTGATACGGTTCCCCACCGAGTACAAGCTTTCCTAAATAGAGTGCCTGGTCCAGAAGAAAGAGAAATTCAACAGAAGTACTTCTGGGGGTATATTTTGGAAATGTCCTGTCTCCTTTGCTGGCCATCATCCGTTTTTCTTAATTTCACTTCATAGCAGTCAGTTATTGAAAACTTAACAGTCAACTGTACTTACAGCAATGGCAGTACCACTTGGGGAAAACTCATTTTAAAACCTTGTTTTGTGAATTTCTTTAGCATTAAAAAGCAGTGTCCCTGATAAATGAAATAGATATAGGAAGGTTTCCATGATTGCTCACCCAAATTCTTCAAAAGCTTCGCCTGAAGGTCTGTGTTTGAATGTCTATAGCTTATAATTTGTTCTTATGATTCCACTGCAACTCTAGGTTTCTACTTGAAGAACTTTTTGCAAGGTGTTGTTCTGCAGCAATACTGGAGAATACTGGGTCTTAATGACACCCCACTCCAGCACTCTTGCCTGGAAAATCCCATGGACGGAGGGGCTTGGTGGGCTACAGTCCATGGAGTTGTGAAGAGTTGGACACGACTGAGCAACTTCACTTTCACTTTTGACTTTAATGCATTGGAGAAGGGAATGGCAACCCACTCCAGTGTTCTTGCCTGGAGAATCCCAGGGACAGGGGAGCCTGGTGGGCTGCAGTCTCTGAGGTCGCACAGAGTCAGACACTACTGAAGTGACTTAGCAGCAGCAGCAGAAAATTTGATGATAGTCCATGATCAAAAGTTTGGGAAATTCTGTCTTCATTCAAAATACTGTTTTTAAAAAAGTTATGGAACTTTTCAGAGTATATTTTATGGTAGTGTTAATAATAAATATTTAAGGGTGAATATCATGTGCAGAATTTTCCATACGTATTTGACCATGGAACTGTTTTATCTGTTTTGGGACAAAGGCTTTGTGGAACTTGCTTTGGGAAAATTCTGATATCATGATTTCATTCTTCCTCTTGATAATAATTCTGTGGTTTTGCTATTAACCAATATATAACCTTTCTCTTCCACTTTTATTTCAAGGGTGTGGTTATCTTGAAAGTATTGATAGTTGGTAATTCACTACTTGGTCACTAAGCTTATCTCTTTATTGGGTTATAGAAGAATTATGAAAATCAGACACAAGAAATACCCAATTCATTACCAGAAGCTAGTATAATCCGATATACTTTGTTTACAGAAGTCTAGAATGGGTACCATACATTTCAGAAAGATTGATTTTAAAACTTTAAGTTATCTAATAGATTGACTTGTGGGTACCACCATATTTCCCTATTATGATAATTAGGTCTTAGTATATTAACATAAAGGACAATCACAGGTGTAAACCCCAGCATATAGAAATGTGTGAGGATTTTGGTGGTTGTTGTTACAGTGTGTTTAGGGTGCTGCTCGCATTTCTCTATATAGAAAAATTAATATCCAGTTTCTATTTAAAATTTAAGTTTCTTGGACACTTGGTTTCTAATTTTATAACATGGGCCTTAAATTTTTTCTCCCATTGAGAGGATAAAAATGAATGTATCTCTTTAACTTTCTCTTTAATGCCCATGTGTGCGTGGGTTACTTTTGGTACAGAGGAGAAGTTAAGCTGCTGTTGGAAGCAAACAATGTGACTTACATTTAATATTCATCTGCCCAGGGATGTTGTTGGATTAAGATGTTGAAGAGTGTTTGGAACTTTGTTTTAGAGCTGTGTTCTCCATTTGTTGTCCTGCTCACATATTTTAAGCTCCACCTTCTTTTAAGGGTTCTTTTAAGGGTGTGTCATGTATCAGTGAACGGGGGAGATAAATATTTCCTTGTCCCCCTTCACTCCAAACCACTTTATTAATAAAATGCTTTTGAAGATCTTAAGTATGTTCTCTTTTTTACTCCTTTTTTAAAAATCTCACTTTCTTATACATTTTGAGGACATTGAAGTTTGTTTTTCTATGTGCTCAATCATTTTTTATTTTGTCAAAAAAGCACCTCATTTGGTGTATGTTAAAAGGAATCAGTTGACAAACTTGGATGTTAGATTGTACATATTCATTGAATTTAATGCAACATGTGGCTCAGTGATTATACATTAGTAGTTCTGTTATTCTGTTCCTCATATTGACAAACTCTGGTACTGTAAGTCATTATTTCAAGAAGGTATATGGTAGTCACAGAAAATTACATTAAGCGATTCATAATTCAGGTTGACCCAAGTCTTTACATTCAAAGACTGCCTTTATTAACCCACATAGTTGTCCCTAATCCTCATTTCTGCCAGCTCCTCCCATAAACTTCCTGCACATTAATGTTAGAAAGAGTGATGGATGGTTTCTTTTTTTCTTTTACGTATAAGGAATCTCAAGGAGAGATGGGTTTTAGGGTCTCTAAGGTCAATCCAGAGGTGATGATCTCATAGAGACGAGACTGTTTCAGGGAGGGAGAAGCAATTCTTTAGGAAAGCACCGCATTGGATCCTAACATAACACTTCTTCATAAGTCAGTTTCAAGTGTATTATTTTTCTTCCGAACTTTGTTGGGGCTGTTTGCTGTTTCTGTAGTTGAACACTTAGATTTGGAGTGCATGTTTGTCTTTTAGCCCTAGAATCACCCTAGTACACGTGAGATCTCAGTACACACTGACCGAGGAAGCAGAAGACACATTCTGCATCTCATACTCACACTGACTTCAGGACTTAACTTGTTCAGGGAATGGAGGACCTCGTTATTTAGCTTGGAGAAGGAAATGGCAACCCGCTCCAGTATTCTTGCCTGGAGAATCCCGTGGACTGAGGAACCTTGTGGGCTACAGTCTATGGGGTCGCAAAGAGCTGGGCACGACTGAGTGACTAAGCAACAACAATTATTTAGTTAGTATTCTATCTCTGTTTGCAAAGTGTATAGTTGAAGTCATATAAGTGAATCCTGTTTGAATTCACATAAATTAAAATGTCACTCTGTTGTATTAACTGATGGCTTATTTACGCTTTGTCCCTTTTGTGTCTTTCCAACTTATGCCTTCAGAATCTTCAGGTTCTCTTGTCTTAAGATTTAAAAGTACTACTATAGCCATTAAAGAAAGCCTCTTACCTATCACCAGTCTCTTACTGATTTATGGGATTAGAGCCTGTGAGGAGAGAGAAAAAGTTTCTTAAACATAAACTCACTTGTATTCTGTATCTGTAAGGTAAGTATATTCTTATAAAAATCTTGTAGGTAAACAAATATTCTGTGTGTCCTAGTGAAAAAAGGAGAGGATAAGATAGTATAGATTTAGGTGTTAACTTTTAAAGTGGGAGGAATGTGAGTATCTTCACCTAGTTGGTGCCAATTTGAGGAATTCTAATATGATGCCCTGTTTCCCTTCAAACTGTATTGAGTTGGGTTCTGTTGCTGCAAGCCAAGTTATTTTAATTGAATTTAGATTCAGACATGACTGTTTCCCATGGCTTCCATTCTTATAGGCTCTATTTATACTGCTTTGTACAGTAAGGGTTTGCCTTTATTTATATTCACAGCATTCACTTCAGTTCAGTTCAGTTGCTCAGTCGTGTCCGACTCTTTGCAACCCCATGAATCGCAGCACGCCAGGCCTCCCTGTTCATTACCATCTCTCGGAGTTCACTCAGACTCACATCCATCGAGTCCATGATGCCATCCAGCCATCTCATCCTCTCGTCCCCTTCTCCTCCTGCCCCCAATCCCTCCCAGCATCAGAGTCTTTTCCAATGAGTCAACTCTTCGCATGAGGTGGCCAAAGTACTGGAGTTTCAGCTTTAGCATCATTCCTTCCAAAGAAATCCCAGGGCTGATCTCCTTCAGAATGGACTGGTTGGATCTCCTTGTAGTCCAAGGGACTCTCAAGAGCATTAATCACTTATTAATTTTTCATTTTAGGTTATTAAAACATCACATTCATTAGTATAATAATTAGAAAATCAATTATCCTAAGGACCAAAACATTTGAGAACAACTGTGATATTTAATTTTTTATATTTTAAAAGGTCTGGCTGAAGATTTTGATTTGAGTTTTCTCCCCATGTTAATATTGTTGTAGGAAGGTTTAGACTTATTAAATAGGTGTGTGTCCTGGAACAAGACATTTCTCTGGATCCTAGTGATTTCTACCATCCAGCTAAAAACTAACTGTATTACATTTGGTAGACAGTGGAGAATAAGGCAAAGGATTTGAAGGTGGCATTGATGTGTACTAAAAACAACACAGGCTTTGGGATCACACTGATTACCTCTTGGGGACTAGCTAAAGAATCTCGAGCAGGTTACTTACTTACTTGAGACTTAAATTCTAGTCTGAAAGTTTGGACAATAATAGCAACCTTTCAAGGTTTTTCTGGAATTAAATACAGTGCGTGCGTGCTCAGTCATGTCTGACTCTCTTGCAGCTCTGTGGACTGTATCCCGCCAGGCTCCTCTGTCCATGGATTTCCCAGACAAGAATACTGCAGTGGATTGCCATTTCCTCCTCCAGGGGATCTTCTTAACCCAGGGATCAAACTGTGTCTTTGTGTCTCCTGCATTGGTAGGTGGATTCTTTACCACTGCACCACCTCAGAAGCCCTTAAATATGGTCAGAAATGTTAAAGCATCTACTACAGTACAGCACATTCACATCTTAATTTTTTTTTTTAAAGTCTTTCCAGTTTAGGGCAGGAAAATAGAAATGCTCTTTATAAGGCCATTGTTAAGTTTTGCCAAAAGTTGTGAAAGTAGAAAGCATAAAGAAGATAATTCCTTCTTCTTCCTTTTCTTTTCTTTTTAATAGTCTATTATCTTTAGGATAAATTTAGGAAGAAAATGTTTAAGGGAAGATTCAGTTCAGTTCAGTCGCTCAGTCGTGTCCGACTCTTTGTGCCCCCATGAATCACAGCATGCCAGGCCTCCCTGTCCATCACCAATTCCTAGAGTTCACTCAGACTCACATCCATCGAGTCAGTGATGCCATCCAGCCATCTCATCCTCTGTCATCCCCTTCTCTGCCTGCCCCCAATCCCTCCCAGCGTCTGAGTCTTTTCCAGTGAGTCAACTCTTCGCATGAGGTGGCCAAAGTACTGGAGTTTCAGCTTCAGCATCAGTCCTTCCAGTGAACACTCAGGACTGATCTCCTTTAGGATGGACTAGTTGGATCTCCTTGCAGTCCAAGGGACTCTCAAGAGTCTTCTCCAACACCACAGTTCAAAAGCATCAATTTTTCAGCACTCAGCCTTCTTCACAGACCAACTTTCACATCCATACATGACCAATGGAAAAACCATAGCCTTGACTAGACAGACCTTTGTTGGCAAAATAATGTCTCTGCTTTTGAATATACTATCTAGGTTGGTTATAACTTTCTTTCCAAGGAGTAAGCGTCTTTTAATTTCATGGCTGCAGTCACCATCTGCAGTGATTTTGGAGTCCCAAAAATAAAGTCTGACACTGTTTCCACTGTTTCTCCATCTATTTCCCATGAAGTGATGGGATTGGATGCCATGATCTTCGTTTTCTGAATGTTGAGCTTTAAGCCAACTTTTTCACTCTCCTCTTTCACTTTCATCAAGAGGCTTTTTAGTTCCTCTCCACTTTCTGCCATAAGGGTGGTGTCATCTGCATATCTGAGGTTATTGATATTTCTCCCAGCAATCTTGATTCCAGCTTGTGCTTTTTCCAGCCCAGTGTTTCTCATGATGTACTCTGCATATAAGTTAAGTAAGCAGGGTAACATAGATCTATTAAAAGTCCTTACTGAATTTTGTTCTTCGGTGCTAGTGACCTTTCCCTAGCTGTTTGAACCAAGTGAAAAAGGTGAATAAAGCTCTACAGTAAAACAATCTGACTAAAAATAAAGCTGCATACTTAATAGAAAGCCTGGCCCTTTGCTTATAAGTGGGAGAATATAATTGAATGTTTGATGAATGCAGAACTTTCATAAGATTTGAGACTATACCAGTTCAAGTTTAAAAATAAAGTTTTCAAAATAAATAGGAAAAGAAGTTCAAAAGAAGTACAGATCACCAGATGAGAGTATAAATTATATGGGAAAGTGTATCAGTTCAGTTCAGTTCAGTCATTCAGTCGTGTCCGACTCTTTGCGACCCCATGAATCGCAGCACACCAGGCCTCCCTGTCCATCACCATCTTCCGGAGTTCACTCAGACTCATGTCCATCGAGTCAGTGATGCCATCCAGCCATCTCATCCTCTGTCGTCCCCTTCTCTTCCTGCCCCCAACCCCTCCCAGCATCAAAGTCTTTTCCAGTGAGTCATGAGGTGGCCAAAGTACTGGAGTTTCAGCTTCAGCGTCATTCCTTCCAAAGAAATTCCAGGGCTGATCTCCTTCAGAATGGACTGGTTGGATCTCCTTGCAGTCCAAGGGACTCTCAAGAGTCTTCTCCGACACCACAGTTCAAAAGCATCAATTCTTTGGTGCTCAGCCTTCTTCACAGTCCAACTCTCACATCCATACATGAACACTGGAAAAACCATAGCCTTGACTAGATGGACCTTAGTCGGCAAAGTAATGTCTCTGCTTTTCGATATACTATCTAGGTTGGTCATAACTTTTCTTCCAAGGAGTAAACGTCTTTTAATTTCATGGCTGCAGTCACCATCTGTAGTGATTTTTGAGCCCCCCAAATAAAGTCTGACACTGTTTCCACTGTTTCCCCATCTATTTCCCATGAAGTGATGGGACCGGATGCCATGATCTTCATTTTCTGAATGTTGAGCTTTAAGCCAATTTTTTCGCTCTCCTCTTTCACTTTCATCAAGAGGCTTTTTAGTTCCTCTTCACTTTCTGCCATAAGGGTGGTGTCATCTGCATATCTGAGGTTATTGATATTTCTCCCAGCAATCTTGATTCCAGCTTGTGTTTCTTCCAGTCCAGAGTTTCTCATGATGTACTCTGCATATAAGTTAAATAAGCAGGGTGACAATATACAGCCTTGACGTGCTCCTTTTCCTATTTGAAACCAGTCTGTTGTTCCATGTCCAGTTCTAACTGTTGCTTCCTGACCTGCATACAAATTTCTCAAGAGGCAGGTCAGGTGGTCTGGTATTCCCATCTCTTTCAGAATTTTCCACAGTTTATTGTGATCCACACAGTCAAAGGCTTTGGCATAGTCAATAAAGCAGAAATAGATGTTTTCCTGGAACTCTCTTGCTTTTTCCATGATCCAGCTGATGTTGGCAATTTGATCTCTGGTTCCTCTGCCTTTTCTAAAACCAGCTTGAACATCAGGAAGTTCACGGTTCACGTATTGCTGAAGCCTGGCTTGGAGAATTTTGAGTATTACTTTACCAGCGTGTGAGATGGAGTGCAACTGTGTGGTAGTTTGAGCATTCTTTGGCATTGCCTTTCTTTGGAATTGGAATGAAAACTGACCTTTTCCAGTCCTGTGGCCATTGCTGAGTTTTCCAAATTTGCTGGCATATTGAGTGCAGAAATTAGAGAGGTTGTGGGCATCCTAATATCATATCTATACTGAAGATATAAAAAATTAAAGTGTCTTCCAATTTTGTATTTTTAACCACAGGAAAGTCGTTTCCTGTGAATATTTCTATTTACCAAAACAACCACTGACTTGGTTCTAAAAGAGTTAGATTATTTAAGTTCTGTAAGAATTTCATCTGAAATAGTTTTAGCAGCATACAGTATCAGTAATTATGATATGAAATCAGTATAACGTTTGTATCTTCTAAAACTGGTTTGATATTTGCTTAGTGCAGCTTTACCCAATTATGTTAGTGACCTTGAGAACTAAAAAACAAAACAAAACAGTTGCAGCAGTGTCCTGTGAAAGAAGTTTCTGTAACCTGTAGTTAATTTAAAATTACTTATGATTGTCACTTATTTTGAGCTCCTAATAAAATCCAGTTACAATTTTAGGACCTGGCAAAATTCAGTTAAAGTTTCTATTTGCTTTATTCAGAGTACAAAGGAGTAAATTTCCCCCTAATTTGTTTATGGAGACCTACTTTTCATAAAGGACTTAAACAAAAGCATCTTGGATCAAGGATTTGCATAAAATATTCATTTCTCCCAATGCAGTTAAATGGATGCTCTTTCAGAAGATATTCTTGCTTGCAAAGATGATCATAACGTCATGCCTATTCCCATATGGAAGAAAATTTGTTATATGAAAAAGCTCAAAGGTTTAGGACAACCCGGGGCAGTTTTTTTTGAGGAAGCTTCAAACAGCCCAAGAAAGAAAGGACTCTTTTGAGGATGAGAGTGATGCACAGGCTTCTTAGAACAAAAAGATAAGCCAGAGTTCAAAGGGAAGACTTGAGTTAGGTAGGGCTTCCCTGGTGGCTCAGCTGGTAAAGAGTCTGCCTGCATGCCAGAGACCTGTCTTTGGACCTCCGTTGGGACGATCCCCTGGAGAAGGGAAGGGCTACCCACTCCAATATGCTGGCCTGGAGAATTCCATGGACTATCCATGGAGTGGCAAAGAGTTGGACACAACTGAGGGACTTTCACTCACTCACTGAGTTAGGTAAGCAATGGGAGGGGGTGGTAACAGGAGTGGGTAGCTCAGTAGCTTTGGCCCAAGGGAAGGAATGTGGGGAGGTGAGCCTAGATAAGTCACCAGAGTCCATTTCGATGGACCTTCACTGATATGAAGGGATGTGGGATGTTATTGGCAGAGAGGAGTCACTGAAGTCTTCATAGGAATCAGACAAAGACATTTCTGATTTAAGAATATCAGCATGACCACAATGTTCTGGGTAAATTTAGGGTAGGAAGAAATTGTGGGCAGTCGTTTTAGGATGAGATGGCAAAACTGAGTGAAGAAAATTATACCTATCCTTACATCACCTCTAATTGCCTACAATAAGATTCACCTGGAGAGCTTTTAATTATTGCAGATTATCACGATTTTCATCCTCGAGTGGTAACCCCAGTAGGGCTGGCATCTGACAGGGAATTGATCATTTTAAAAACAGTTCCATGTGGTTTTATCTCCAGATGGCTAGGGAAATGCTGAATATTCATTAGAAGGACTGATGCTGAAGCTCCAGTACTTCAGGCTCCAATGCTTCCAGGCTACCTGATGGGAAGACCTAACTTATTGGCATTGACCCTGATGCTGGGAGTGATTGAAAGCAAAAGGAGAAGGGGGTTGCAGAGGATGAGATGATTAGAAAATATCACCAACTCAATGGACATGAATTTGAGCAAACTGCGGGAGATAGCAAAAGACGGGAACTTCACCGGCCGCAGTGTATGCTGTCCCAAAGAGCTGGACGCAACTTGGCGACCGAACACCACCACCACCGCCTAGAGGAGGCAGGTGCTGCTTGCTTCCCGTTTTGGTCCTGCTTACAAGTATGAACCCTGCTACCAATATGAACCCAGCAGTTCCTGGAAGACGGTCCCTGCTCACTTCAGGTCTTCTTAGTCAAAGTGCCTTCACATCTCTCCGAACGTCAACTTCCCTGAATGAAAAAGGTCTGAGAGTGTCACTTTACCGTGCTATCTCAATCTGTCCTCAGCCTGTCACAGGCCCAGGCATAGAATTGCTGGTCCAGGGGCGCTTTTCTTCTGGGAGCTGGCGGGTTCGACACACGGAGCCCGGGCCCAAGACCGTCAGTGCCCGTGAGGATCCCTGGGCTTGCCGGATCTTGGACCACAACTCCCAGCATGCCCCGAGCCCCGCCCCCATCCTGCCAGATCTCGCGTGAAGTGACGCAGCCGCGGAGAGTTTATCAGGGAGGCCGGCCGCTGGTATCCTGTTCTCCCTCCCAGGTTGGCGTCTGGGACTTTCTGTGTCGCCACAGGCACAGCGCCGCTCACACCATGGCTTGGATCCGGACTGCGCAACAACCTTTCGAGAGACGTGGGTCTTTGGAGCCTCTTTAGTCCCGGGCCGCAGGCAGCTCCGCGGCGGCGGCGGCGGACGGAAAGGTAACTGGAGGAGCCGGGCTGCCCTCCGGGGGCTCGGGCTCCGCTGTGTAGGAGGGGCCTGGCCCCCGTCCCCCGCCGGGCCCGGGCCTGGGCCGCGTGGTGCCCTCCCTCAGGCTGGCTCACGCGGGCTCGGAGCTCGGCTGGACCGCCGCGTGCAGCTTTCGCTCCGCCTTCTGGGGCTTGGGGGGCGGGGTCCTCCCACCGGGGGGTTCCTCAGCGATGGCGCCCCCGCGGCCCCGGGCCTCGCCTCTGCCAAGCCGGCCTAGGCCTGGACCACCTTCCGCGCCTTCAGCTCCCCAGCCTCCTACTTGCCGTGCCCCGGGAAACCTTCATCTTGAGCCAGCCCCTGCCCCTCATCTCCCTAGTCTGTCTCAGCCTCGCTGGCTGGAAGAGGCGGTCGAGTCAGCCCAGGCCTTTCGCCTCCTGGTGCGTTGCCTTGCATCTGGTAAAGGAGAAGTCAGAGCTCTGCGGGGCCGGGGGAGGGCCGGGCCCCGGGAAGTGGAAGGGGAGGTGGCCTGGGCGGAACGCTCCCTGGGCTCCGAGGTTGACGGAACTTGGCTTCTGCGATGCTCTTTACTGCGCGTTTGCCGTCTGAGCTTCATCACGGTAGGGGGACCAGTGCAGCAAGTTGAAAGCAAGTAACGGCTTCCTCAGAGCTTTGAACTCCTCGGTGAAATGGGGCTGAAATCTGCCTTACAGATGGGCTACTTATCTGTGACCTTGGACAAGTCACTTCTCCTTTTTAGTTTCTTTCTTCTAAAGTGGGAGTAAACAATGGATTGCTCCAAGGGTTAAAACACAAGATAAGCGTTGTCTGAGTATCAGTCAGTACTAGCAACAAAGAATGAATTTATTGACTTGATCCCTAGCCCCTTGCTGTGGGTCAGGTTCTTTTGACCCTGAGCCCTAACTTACTGAAAAATAAAATGAGTATAGTATCTCTTTTTAGGTTGTTATGGCAAAAACATGAAATGCAGGGCTGTGCCAACGCTGGTTGTTTGTTATTCTCAGAACCTCTGGAATGGATGGACTCTTCCTGAGCAGTTTTACTAATTTGCAGCAGCTGGACAATGTTCCTCATTAATAGCTGTCTGTCGGCATAATCGTCGGATCATCTCTCTGGTAAGGGGACCTTTTCACTGTGCATGGTGTCTTTGTCGTATCATGGGTGTTGAGGTCAGTGACGGGTACGCTGAGTCCTTTGACTTTATCCTTTTTATTTCTGCCTTGGCATGTTTGTCACTCATTGGCTCTTTTTTGTGTTAAAGCCATAAAACTTTGTGTGCCTGTTGAAAGAACAGCATTGGAGCTAGTCTTTGGTGTTCCCTGTAAGAAAATACCCTTTGTTATTTTTATTAGGTGGCGGGGAACTCAGCTCAAAATCTGTGTAGGAAAGCGTCTGGATCCCAGTCTTTCAATGGCTTCGAGACAACCAGAAGTGCCTGGTAAACTTAGTTCTTTTTGGTAAAGTTATGTTTTACCCTTTAAGGTTTTAAACTAGACAGAAACCACTTTTTCTGAACCGGATGTTAACAGTTACTCTCTGCCATTCAGACTTACTATTTAAATGATGCCAATCTATTATCTTATTAATATAATCCTATTAAGTGATTAGTACTATCTTATTATCAGATTAAATCTTATCATATTATCTTATTAACCCACCTAGGGTGTGAACCCAAAATCTAACTTGAAAGAGTACCCTTATTGCACTTAAGGGTATGACAAATATGTCACTTTCTTATGTATCAAATCAAAATTCAGAATAGTTCTTGTACCAAAATGACTAAACTACTTTTTTTTGTGAGGAGGAAGTGATTGGGAGGAATGAAACTCAAAGCAAAAAGACACCAGCCTGATTTCAAGGCAGCTTGAACTTAGTTATGAGAATATTTACTGCAATTAGTGAGTCCTGGGCTCTTTACAGGGTGGTAATTTCTGGGTTAGTGAAGTCATTGATCCTTCCCTGGACTGTTTTAGTGGGAGTGGTTAGTGATTTTTAAATCTGAATCACTCGTTTTAAATTGAAAAATCTGTCTCCCATCGCCCTGGCTGCACTGGTCCTCGTGGCGGCGCGGGCTGCTTTCTCCAGTGCGGCGCCTGCCGGCCTGCCTTGGTAGTTGGGGCGCGGGCTCTCCAGTTGCGGGCGCGGGCTCTCCAGTTGCGGGCGCGGGCTCTCCAGTTGCGGCGCACAGGCTTCGTTGCCCCATAACGTGTGGGATCTTAGCTCCTGGCCAGGAGTGAACCCCTGTCCCCTGCACTGGAAGGTGGGTTCTTGGCCACTGAGCCACCCGGGAAGTCCCTGAAACAATTTTTGATTCTCAGTATAGATGATAGTGCCTGTCTCTCAGGGTTACTGTGAAGGTCAAACATAAAATAAATGAAAATTGTGAATCAGAAGGTAATATTGAATAGTTACTTACTGCCCAGAAAAATTTTTGTTTTCTTATTTATGGGAATATGTGTGAAAGTCGCTCTCAGTCGTATCCGACTCTTTGCGACAGTCCATGGAATTCTCCAGGCCAGAATACTGGAGTGGATAGCCATTCCCTTCTCAGGGGATCTTCCTAACCCAGGGATCCAACCCAGGTCTCCTGCGTTGCAGGCGGATTCTTTTCCAGCTGAGCCACTAGGGAATATATTTCCTCATAAATACTACCTGATTTTATTATTTTTAGGAAGGCTGTTGGGATGTCTTTAAGATGTTTGTGAAATTGCTCCCAAATTAAGTGGAGGGTTAGGAGTCTCCCCCTCTGTCTTTCGGTGCGGCTCCATCCTGAGTCTCAGACTTCCATCAGCTTGTGCTTCAGTTTGTCTTTCGTTGTGGTTGTGCTGACTGTAAACTCCCTGTGGGCGTCTGGGCCCCAGGGTTGCATGCACCAGGTTGCTGCTTGAAGGGTGGGGAGCATGGAGGGTTTGAGTGCTGGCTGGTTTCACCTCACACTTGCTAATGGGGTGTTGTTTAAGATCCTTGCCTCAGTTTCCCAAGCTGGAAAAGGGGAAGAATATCTGTTTAATGAGGATTAGAAAAGATGAGGGATGTGTGCTTGACAAGGAAGGGTACTTGATAATTGTTATTTGCTTATGTGTGTGTTTTGAGTGAGATAATCCACATACTATACAATCAGCCATTTTAAAGTGAACAGGTCAGTAACGATTTTTAGTGTCTAATTCTAGAATATCTTCTCACCCCCAAAAGGAAGCCTTGTCCCTGCAGTAGTGATGCCTTATCCCCTCTGTGGCTCCTCCCTCCACCCAGTTCCAGGCAACTACTAATCCTCTTTCTGTGGATTTGTTGGTAATTGTTACAAATCATAATAGTAAGGGTAACTGCTTGTCCCCCCCCTCTGTTTACCTAGAATATCTTTGCTGGTTTGGGACTTAACTGCCACACAGGTTGATGTTTTGGAGAGAGTCGTTGTGTAATTATAGCAAGAGGAAAATGTCAGCCTAGAGGCAGGATCGGGCATTAGTCCTGGTTTGAAAGGAACCGCAAACAAAGTGAACTTTGCTCCCTGGCCTGTTAGAGCTGAGCACGCCCTTGAAGTGGGAGCCTGCGTCAGGGTGGGGGCGTTCCAGTGGGCAGGAATAGCAGGGTCAGCTGGCAGTGCTTTGAGAGAACCGTCACCAGTGGTTTCTGGATGGACGTTGCCTCTGCTCTTTTGAGTCATAGTGAACACTTGAAACTGTTTTGGGCTGCTGGACACCCAGTGTGTCCAGCACATCATGTTGCTCTTGTTTTCTGAGGAGATGTAGGAAAGGCAGGATCTGTCACCTCTGAGCCTTCATTCAGTCACCTATCATATAAAATGGGAACAAGACTTCATGTTTTTTGGCAGGGTGGGTGGGCCATGAGGCTTGTGGAATCTTAGTTCCCTGACCCTGGATTGAACCTGGGGCCTCAGCAGTGAAAGTGCCAAGTCCTAACCACTGGACTGCCAGAGGATTCCTAAGACTTCTTATCCTCAGTTTTGCCTGAGTTGAGATGCTTGGGATTGCCACGGGGTGGCTTCTGTGGCCTAAAGAATACAAGCTTTGAAATCAGGTGGGTTTGGGTTTGATTCCTTACTGCACTTTGAAGTTATGTGACCTGGCTCAGGTAAATTGAATTGTTTGGTTTCCTAATCCATGAAGATGGATTAGGGCCGCTGTGTGGGTGAAGTGGAGAATCCAAAGCGGCAGGCCGAAAGGAAGGGCTTTGTCCTGTTTCCTTACCTTGCCTGGGTTAGCTCTTCCAGAACCAGCTGCTATTGCTTTGTCCCAGAAGTGGTTCAAAGCCTTCCTGCCTACAGACAAATTAGTTTAAAGCTACCAGTATGTTCAGCTGGTAAACCCATCCTGACCGGTGTCTCTGTTCTTAGCTCTTGAGCCTAGTGGGCCTCTAGGCAAGATGTCCCTGCCCATCGGGATGTACCGCCGGGCATTCAGCTATGATGATGCCCTCGAGGACCCTACACCCATGACTCCTCCTCCATCGGACATGGGCAGCATCCCCTGGAAGCCAGTGATTCCAGAGCGCAAGTATCAGCACCTTGCCAAGGTATATGACCCTGCTGAGTGCCGCTGGCAGGCCCAGCCCCTTCCTTCTCCTTCCTCTGCTCCTGAAGCTGCCGGTGGCTCCCAGCACCCAGCGAGTGGGGCGCCCACTCATCTCTGTACGTTAATGTTCTCTGTGGGGTTGGTGGGCCTCTTTCCTTTTATCATTTGAAACTAGGGTGGCCTGGTCTTCTCCCGTTACCCGCCCCTGCCGCTCCCACAGTATTGAGTCCAAGCTCCTTAGTCTTGGTCTGGCTTTGCATGATCCTGTTCCTCTGAACACCATGGCCCCCACATGCCGTGATCCAGCCTTGCCAGTTACCTAAGATTTCTTGTGCTTAATAGGGTATTTGATGCCTCTGGGTCTTAGCTTGTCACTGCTCCGATTGCCTGGAACAGTCCCAGTCCCTGTCCTGTCGTCCTGTCCCATCTGCCTGACAAACGGCATCCTTTGAGTCTTAGCTCGATCTCAGTCTCTTCTGTGGTCTTCCTCTGTCCTCCCAGTAAACTGTCCCCCTGCTTTCCAGGTCTCCAGTGTCCTCTGGACCCTGTGAGCATCCCTGCTGTGTTAGGGCACCCTCTGTTAGCATCCTGGGGGCAGGGCTGCGTCTGCTCTATACCCCTCTGCAGCATCTGGTGGAGGGCGTGGCAGACGTGCTGCGCCCGCTCCTCGTGCGGTCCTGTCTCAGGTGCCCATCCTGTGCCTGCCGTCCCCGGGAGCTGCCTCCCCTCCCCATCGGCCCTCCTGCCGCAGGCACACACGCCAATCTGCGCTCACAGCCCTTTGTGCAGCTGGGCTCATGATACATGTTGGCTGCAGGCGTGTTATTGGAGCCTCTGCTTCCTGTCTATTCTCGCCTCTGACTTCCCACGACCAAGATGCCGGAAAGTGGTCCCACTGCCTGAATTAGCTGCTGCTGCTAAGTTGCATCAGTTGTGTCCGACTCTGTGCGACCGCATGAGACGGCAGCCCAATAGGCTCCCCCCGTCCCTGGGACTCTCCAGGCCAGAACACTGGAGTGGGTTGCCATTTCCTTTTCCAATGCATGAAAGTGAAAAGTGAAAGTGAAGTCGCTCAGTTGTGTCCGACTCTTAGCGACCCCATGGACCTACCAGGCTCCTCCGTCCATGGGATTCTCCAGGCGAGAGTACTGGAGTGGGGTGCCATTGCCTGGATTGACTGGGCCTGCCCAGTTCAGGTGACTCCTCACCTGCACTGTGGCTGTGCTGCACTGTGGGGTCGTGTGGCGGCTCGGGTCCTGAGGGCAGGTAGAGCCCCCGTGTAAGCAGCCCTGGGGGTGAGCCCCGAATAGCCTGTGCCCCTGCCGTGAGCCTGGCCTCACCCCCGAGCCAGCCTCTCATGTGAGAGGTGAAAACACTTGTGGAGCTGCTGTGGGGATTGAAGAAGAGACAGCGGGGAGGCTCCCGTCTTTGGTGTGGAGCCGATGCTGCTACCCGGCTCCCAGCCCACCTCTCTCGGTAGAGCTGTATCTGAGCCTTCCTTTCCAATGGGGGTGCCCTGCTCACCGGCGCCCGCCCTGTCAGGCTCTCAGAATGGGGCGCCTCTTACTGTCGCCATGAAGGAGTACCCTGCAGCTCCAGGGCACACTCCCCACATTAGTCATCTACCAAGATCTGACCCAGTCAGTTGTTGAGGTGGAAGCACTCTGTAAAAAGTGCTGGCAGTACCAGGAGAGAAGGGCCTGGCAGCCTGCCTGTGGCGCCAAAGCAGCAGGCTCCCGGGACTGGAGCAGGAGATAGGGCGGCTCATGATGGGTCTTGGGGTTGGATGGCGGCCCACCACCCTCCTGCATCTGTGAAGGCTCCCGCTTGCTTCACGAGGCAAAGAGTTTGCGTCCAGTCTTCGGCTGTGCCCCAGCTGGGACAGCTGGTGTTTGGAACAGCCGCTCTCCACGGGGAGCCCAGCCCAACTCTGCGTGCATGCGTCCACTGGTCCTAACTCTCTATGCCCTAGGCATCCGCGTCCCCTACCCGCAGTTGTCCTCCAAGTGAGGAAGCAGAGGTTTATTTAGGTTTTACTCGAGTTAGTTAGATCGTAGCTGAGAAGTTTAAATCCTGTTTTGTAATGGGGATACAACATTTCAGTACTCCCTTCTACTCCCCTCCTTTCTGACCATCTTTCCTCTCAGCTCCTTTGGAGAAGCAGAGAATAAAGAGGCAGCCCACTTCTCTGCTTCCAGTCAGCACTGAGCACCACTTCAGGTGCTGAGCTGAGGGAAGGCAGCATGCGCCAGCTTGCTCACGTAAGATGAAGCGCTATGGAGACTTTCTAGTTTGTTTTAAAAGACTATTATTGGACCTTTAGAGCCGTGGTCCAGAAAGTGTGGTCTCAGGACCTGTAGCATCAGCATCACTTGGGGGTTTGTTGGAAATAACGTTCTTGAGCCCCTGTTCAGACCTCCTGAATTCCCTCTGGGTGGGGTCCAGCAGTTGTTTAACAAGCTCTCCAGTGGATGCTCGGCAGAGTTCCAGAACTACTTAGTAGATGCAGTGGTTGGGACACGCAAAAGCAGGGATGGGACACAGTCAATGCCTAGTGATAGGTCTCCTCTGTGTCCTTAGGGCATGGTAATGTAGTGTATTGGACAGTCTGGGCCAACAGTAAAGCCCCAGAGCTTCAGATTCTGGCTCTCCCACTTCTATGAATATATAGATACAGGCTCTTTGTACCATGTCATACGTGCTGTCGCTGTGCATCATATATATCTAACCAGGTGGGGATGACAGCGCCCTTCACGTGTTTCCTCATGGATCTGATTGCTCCTGAAGGGGGGTGAGGCTGTGACTCCGTGGCCGGCTCACGCACCCCCTCCCTCTTGAGCAGGTGGAGGAGGGAGAGAACAGCGTCTCCCCGCGTGCCCTGGCCCCGCCGCCGCCCACTGACAGTGCAGAGAAGGCCCCTGTGGTGAAGGCCAGAGCGACCCATGTCATCATGAGCTCTTTGATCACAAGTAAGCCTCCGTGCCCTTGGAATAGAGTCTCGTGGGCGGGGAGAGCCGAGTCACTGCAGCCAGCTGCCAGGGGCTCTGCACGCCCGCCTGCCTCAGCCTGTCCTCAGCGGGCCCCGCTGAGGCCAGCCTGGCTGCTCAGGCGGCGCCAGTGCTGAAGCTCCCCGGAGGCGGGGAGACTGACTCAGCGCTCAGCATCGCGGTTCATTCGGGGCCCTCCCGCTGCGCTGTGGCTACAGCCTTGCTTTCCCCTGCCCATCAGCGTGGTCTGGGGCAAGTTGTCTTAATTAACTGTGGCGGCTGTTCCCCCTCCATGAGGTGGGGGGATCTGGCCGGCAGTAGGTGGCAGGGTTAGATAGCACAGGGCTCAGGGGTCAGGGGCTGCTGCTGCCGTCTCAGGCTCTGCTAGAGGAGACCCACTGAGGCATCGCCCACCTGCCTCGCACTTAACTTTTTAAAATTAAATGGCTCAGAGTTGTTCCTTTTCCTGGACCTTGAGGCACCGGTCTTTAGTCTTAAGAATATGTGATTTATGGTACTGATAAGACTAGAAACAAGATGGTCTGAATTAGAAAAATCCTAACAAGTCATCTGAACTCAGTGGTTCTGGAGGGTCCTTGTAGTCGCTGTGGGAGGCGGACAGTTACTAGACACAGAGCCCTGCTTGTCCGCAGCAGCTCTGCTAGGGGCCGGGCACGTTGGAGGTCAGAAGCCCTTGTTTATGCGCGCGGGGAGGGCGCCAGTTCCTCTTGGGCAATTCCTGAAGAGCTCCCCCAGGAACCAAAAGTTCAGAGTCTTACCTGAACAGAAAATGCACTGTTTGAATCAGCAGCTACTACTTGTATTTTGCAACCTTGAGAATGTGTCCTGGCAGTGTTAAGAAGCTTAGTCATTGTTCTCTCTGTGCAGTAGAACTTCTTTATTGAAAATACAGGTTACCAACAGCATAAAACATCATAGAACCCCAGTATATATTATTATCACTCAGATACTTATTTGGCTTAGTTCTGCCCACCTGTAAGCATATTTTTATATAATTATAGGTATAATAAGCCATTTTTTTCAGTTAATCCTGCCATGAACTTTTGATGTTGCTATAATCTTAATTTTTTTTTTTTAAGTTGCATTTAAATTAGTGTATTGTATTCATTAAGAAGTCCTTTCCTGCTTTTAAAATTTTCAGGTGACTACCTGGCAAGATTGGAAAACATCTTTACACATTTAGTGTGTGTGTGTTTTCCTTGCTTCTTTTCTGATGGAAATAAACTAGCCCCTTGGAAGGGGAAGAACTAAGTCCTGAAGGGCCTGTGGTGGGCAGCTGCGTGCACCACGGGAAGCGCTGCATCAGTAGGCCTTGGCCAGTTCAAGGCACATTCTCTCTGCTTTGCATCTAACTGCTGCCCTGGTGCCATCTGGCCTAAATTTGGCCTGGTTTCTCTTTGGGCAAAGGTCTTAGAGAGGGTGGTAAGTCTCCGAGAAAGCTTTGTATTGGAGAGCTTGCCCTGTTTCTGAATGTCAGCTGCCTTTTGTTGCATGTCTATAAATATGAATAACACAGAAAATGTCCTGGGGTACAAATGAGAGGACAGTAAGGAGTGTTCCCCTGGAGGTTGTCCGGCTGTCTCTTGGGAGTAACCTGCATTTTAGCTTGTGTCAGGGGGCTTCCTTCTGCTCAGAGACGCTTTGTGGGAGATTCAGAATTGCTGCTATGATGCCTGTCTAGGGGATCCCCTCTCAGACGGCCAGTGTGAGCTCTTGCTCCTGGGGAGAATGGTGGCTATCTGTTGATCTCCCCCAGGTTGTGATGCGGGGGGGGGGATGGCCATGACTTTCATCTCCTCTGTCCCCAGAACAGACCCAGGAGAGCATTCAGCGTTTTGAGCAACAGGCAGGGCTGCGAGATGCCGGCTACACCCCCCACAAGGGCCTCACCACTGAGGAGACCAAGTACCTTCGAGTGGCAGAAGCACTCCACGTAAGCTTGTTCTTAGGAACTGAACACACACACACCCTTGTCCTTTTCAGCCTGAGCGCGGCTGTGGTTCAGGAGTTCCCAGTGCAGCTGGCTGGAGGCTCAGGAGAGTGGTGGGAAGAGACTGGAATTTAGAGCTGCTTTAGCCCCCCTCCAGAGTGGTCACACTTTAGCTGAAAGGTCCAGGGCTCTCACTCGTTTCTGCTTACCTGCCTATGAAGCTGGGGTTGGAGGGTCAGATGAGATTCTGGGCTGATCCGTGTGGGCATGTGATGAACAGCAGAGCCAGCGTGGGTCACTCTGTGTGCTAGTGAGTGACCGAGGGTGAGAAAGCAGAGTTGGGAACCTCAGCAGAGGTAACGCTGGATGGGAAGGAGTGTCAGGTTCTAATTTAATTTTTAAAAAATTAAAATAGTGTAGAATTGGGATGTTTTTGCTCTTTGATTTTTAAAATTGGAACGAATAAAGAATTTTCAGTAAGGCTTTTGTTGTTTAGTCACTAAGTCCTGTCTGACTCTCTGCAACCCCATGGACTGTAGCCCACCAGGCTCCTCTGTCCATGGGATTTCCCAGGCAAGAATACTGGAGTTGGTTGTCATTTTCAGTTTCTCCAGAGCATCTTCCCAAGCCAGGGATTAACCCACCTCTCCTGTACTGGCGGGCAGATTCTTTATCACTGAGCCACCTGGGAAGCCCCTTCAGTGAGGTTAATAATGACCAAATAATTGTATCAATAAAATAGTTTTAAATGATTTTCTTTCAGGGACTATCATTTTATAATTACTGCTTTTAAGATTTATCAAGCACGCATACTCACTTCATCTTATTAATCCTCTTACAGACACTATTATCCGTGTTTTGTAAATGAAGAAACAGGGGTTTAGGGTTATGTATTTAAACATCCACAGTATCTGAACTCAAATCTCTGGATACCCTATTATTCCCTGTGGATTCTTTCTCATATTCCAAAATCTTCTGAGAATGTGGCTCCTGAAGGGGCTTACTCGGAGGCATGATACACAGTGTGTAGGAGGAGGAATAATGTAGAGTTAGTGGCCTGTGGCAGAGATACAAGACGCTGTAGACGATGGTTGCATTTTGTAATGAGTGTCCTGGATGGTTTTTGCACACTACACATAAAACTATGCTGTGGGCGAGTCAGGGCTGGCTTGGTGTCCAGCTGAAGCTCTCAGACAAGACAGATGCTTCTGGAGAGGAGCAGTGTCAGCCTTTGACACTGAGAACTTTGCAGGGTGTCATTCTGAATTCACCTGCCCATTTCACCTCATGCACCCATGGAGCTGAATCTGGCGCATCCTCTGCATCTTGGCCATAGGAGTAGAACGTGAGGATGGCTGAGATGCCGGCCACATAGCTTCCCAGGCTGAGGATGGAGAGGGTTCACATGTGGGCACTGAAGCGTAGCCTGGGCATTGGCATACTAGCCACGGGACATGGAGACGTGTGGAAGCCTTGGCCCAGGAGCAGTGAGACAAGCCTGCTTGTCTGGGAAGCTGCTGGTGTGTGGAAGCCTGCTTGTCTGGGAAGCTGCTGGTGTGTGGTTAGGCGTCCGTCTACTGCACCCAGAGCACCGAGTGGCTGGGTACGGGAGGGAGAGGTTCACAGAGGCAGCGTTGAGCTGGAGAGAGTGGTGCGCTGAGGCTGGACCTAGGAGAGGCAGGGAGGGGTGCTGAGGAGGGCCTGCTGCTGGGCTTCTGGCTCCTCCACTTACTGGCTGTAAATGTGCGGAAATCAGAAGCTCTGGTGTGAAGTTAGTACAGAGATGTTTGAGACGTATTTGATGAAAATGTTTTTTAAAGATGGCCTTTTACCTAGCATGGCAGAGCCTGAAGAACGTCTCTACTGTAATCCAGCTGATGCACCTGTTAACGTTTCCTTTTCCTGAAGTTAGTGTGAAGCAGGTTGTTTACACCCTAACTTAGCTGTTTTGTATCTGCTCTGACTTTTACAAAGTCTCTCTTCTTAACCCATGTGAGCAGAAACTAAAGCTCCAGAGTGGAGAGACAGCAGGAGAGGAGAGGCAGCCGGCATCCACGCAGTCCACCCCGAGCAGCAGCCCCCAGGCCTCCCCTAAGCAGAAGAGCAGGTGAGCGCCTCGCCGGCCCCAGCAGCCGAGGGCTCAGTCCGAGGCTTCCACGTCGGGCGGGAGCTGGCGGTCTAGAGTTGGAGCAAAAGGATGTGTTACCTGGCATTTTATCCTTTCTCTTCCAGAGGCTGGTTCACTTCTGGTTCTGCCACAGCCTTACCTGGCCCCAGTCTTAGCACCATGGATTCTGGGAGTGGGGATAAAGACAGAAGCTCGGCTGATAAATGGAGCCTCTTTGCACCAAGATCCCTTCAGAAGTCTGAGTCAGGTAGGGCACCCTCTTCACTACAGAAAGCAGCGTGGCGGGCGTTTGGCCACGCATGCTGTTAACTGTCGACAGATCTTGAAATTGTCTGCTCTGTGGTTTACTTCTGCAGGAGGCTTTGCCATCCAAGCCTACAAAGGAGCTCAGAAGCCTTCTCCAATGGAAGTGATGCGCGGACAAGCCACCCGAAGGGCGGAGGAGCCAGCAACGTTCAAGCCACCCAAGATGGATATCCCAGTGATGGACGGGACGAAACAGCTGCCACGGGCCCACAGCCTCAAACCCCGGGACTTGAATGTTCTCACACCCACTGGCTTCTAGAGCTTTCTGCCCGGGGACTCTGCATCGAGGGTATTGAGCCCAGCTCCCTTTACCTTGGCTCTGACATAGGAAAAATTTTGTCTTTGTGAAAATCAGACTGAGGCTAGATGGAGACCTAATTGGTTTTGCGAAACATTAGTGCAAAGCTTGTCCTTGTGTGGAAAAGCCATTTTGTATTGCTTTAACGTTAGACTAAACTTGAGCAGTGGTGTATGAAGACCTCCCCAGAACTTGGACCACTGCTTACTAGGTGACTGCGTTGTTCGAAAACCAGGGCTTCAGGATTCCTTCACCACTGTCCAGGTGTGCGTGGACAGACTGCAGCGTGGGCACGTCCGTGGGCTAGCGCAGGCGACTGGTGCTGGGTGCTCCGGTCTGGTCAGTCAGGGAACCCAGGGTCTGCTTGAGATCTGGGTACCAGCCCCGGCAGGGACCCCCGTCTGTGCTAGCACCGGAGTCTCCTTGCGCCCTGGGGGACCTCGCGGGCCCGTGCTGTGGGAGGGGTGCTTCTCTTCTGCGTGTCACAGAACAAATACTAGTCTTAACACATCCTTTGTTGCACTTTAAAGTAACATTAACTTAGCTTCCGTTTGGTTGAAAACTTCCTAAAGGAGAAAGCGCAGTCTACTGGCTTGCTGCAGATAAATGGACGTTAAGCGTCTTTACAGAGGCGGCAGCTGCAGCTGGAATGTAGTCTCGAGGCTCACGGGAAACCAGTGTCACTCTAGTTGGATTTCTTGTTCAGGCTAGGGCTTCAAAATTTTTTTCCTGGGAGGCGGAAGAATTAAAAAATTTCTGTATGCAATCATTTCCCCTCAAATGAGCCTCATGCCTTTGTAAACATACCTCGCTGAGGAAGGAACTGGGGAAGCCACTCTCCTCCCTCTTCACTGTACATGTGCAACCACTGTCTTGAACGCTGTCCGTTCCTGCTGTCTTTTGCTTTGGATGGTATTGTGTCTACACGAGGAGCCGAGCTGACCTTCCCCCAGAGACACCCTGGAGTCTCAAATGATCAGAATTAATTTATTTGTGTTTTCTGTTATGCTTGTATCTCTTGTTTTGACAATAAAAATCCTTACTACTTTCTCAAATGGAGATGGAAGTTTTTTTTTCATTAAGTTATTCCATTCTGCCTGCTCAGTCATGAAGCCTAAGCATGATAAACTTGATATTTTGAAACACCATTGCCTTTTATTGTATCCTTTTAACATCAGTTTTTTGCAGCACACTCAATACTTTTGTTTCTATCCCCCTTCATTACATTAGGTCTTAACAGACTGGCCACAAATAGGCAATATCACAGGTCCGATATAGGATGTTTGTTTTCCATTAGGGAGACAAACATCTTTCTCTTTGAAACAGGTTCTCAGTACCTTGAATGACGTAACATTGATGTCTCAAATTTGTTCAGCACATGGATTTTTTTTTCACATCTTGAATGGAAATGTTAAACATATAGTGCATACAGTATTACCTGTTTCAAAAAGGTATACATAAATAATTTATTAAAAAATATATACACCGTATATATTTAAGTCATATCTGAGAAGAGGCTAGGACAGGGTTGTTAAAAAAAAAAAAGTTTACTATAGAGTTGTTAGAAAGTTATCATAGCCTACAGATAAATAAGGTAGGTTTGGTCCTATTAGCTTTTAAACTACTTTCTATACTTCTGGGACTTCCAAGCAGTTGGAGGTGGAGTTCAGGAGGTATTCTTGGTGTTCAGTGCCTCGGACGACCTTGGGCTGCTCCGGGCCTACGGAGAGGCCTCCGAGTCGGGGTTCAGGTCTGCGGCAAAGAAGAGCAGGAGCCTAAGGAGGCGCACCTTGTCCTGCAGCTGCGGAACGAGCGGCTCCCCAGCATGCGGACCAGGCGGCTGCGGAAGGCCTCAATCTGCTTCTCCACATCCACCACGGAGATGTCATCTCCCTGCTGGGGCTTGGGCTTGATTCTTTTGATAATTAAGTCTTTCCGGTCAATCACTGAGCTCCGCAAGTGCTCTGCAAGAGGGAAAAAGTCAGCGGCAATGTTCCGAATGACTTTCTATTCCTCTATGACTGGGGAAGATGGAATTTATTGATAGATAGGGTCTAGGCAAAGATTTGTTGGTGAGTGACTAGGTTACAAGTCAAAGGCCCATTTCTGAAAGGTCCTTTGTTCTGGTTCTCTCTGGACCTCAGGTTTTAGTATTTTAAAAAAGCCTTGGTTTCAGTTCTTTTTCCTTTGTTGATTTAGACAACGAACCTATATTAAATAATGAAACTATTTCAAATGGATATAATTGGAGAAGTATTCTTTGAAAAGAACTGCAAAGAAATATTAAATTTTATATGGTTTGTCATGATTTTGGTTTATTGTAATTCTATTTAAAATAATCCATTTTGTATGTATTGCAGGATAGACCAAATGAACAAATATATTTGTGTTGTTGAGAATAAAGCAAGAATTCTCACTATGGGATAAAAGATTGAATTAAGGGACAGGAAGAGGAAGAATTCTGTGGAAGTGGAAACAGATATCAGTATGAACTTTCACTTTTTAAAAATTACATAATTTACTAGCCCTTGTCAGAAAGTGCCTAGAAGCAATAATTACTGATGGCTGTCCCAGTAGCAATCAGCATACTGAGCACCTAGATCTTGGTTTTGAATACTATTTCCACTCCCCACTAAAAATACCAGAACTCTTGGCAAAAAGGCTGATTTTAGGATCATGGCAAGGAAGTTACAAGGGGAACCTGGAACGTTTTTTATAAGAAAGTAAGGGAATGCTTAGAAACTAATGGGGACATATTAGAGAGTTCCTGTTGGCCACATTTTGAACAATATGGTAAATAATGGCCCCCAAATGGGACTATAACACACTGAATTTTAAGATGTCCCAAATCCATAGTAAATAAGAATGAGTGCAGGGAGAAAGTAGTCATTTTTATCAGAAGGCCAGTTAAGAAATGTAGAAGGAATACATAACTAGAAAGGGGCCATTTTTCAATCTACAAAATCAATTCAGTAGTTCACCAAATGAAAGGCTGAACAGGATATTGCGTCTCAAAGTTTTACGCTCTGGGAGAGAACACAGGAGAAATCTCATAGGAACTCCTTGACCATATGGTCCAACTTAACATCAATGAGACCAAACTGATGTTCCTGCCTCTTGATGTAACGCACTGGAAAGGGGTGGACACCCTCATCTCTTCTGTGTTCTTCCTGCTCATGAGAGAATAACCTGACCACCCCAGTTGTGTGGTGTTCTATGAAATAACTGACCTGGACTCTTCAAAAATGTCCCATTACAAGAGACAAGTAAAGGCTGGCAGCTGTGTTAGATGACAGGAGGCAGAAGAGCACACCAACCAAGCACAATGTGTGATGCTTGACTGAATCCTGACCCAAAGCAAAACCAAACACCAGTCAAGGGTATTACTGGCACATATTAGATAACATTCTATCAAGGATAAAATCAGAGGGATAATGAGTAATGGCATGTAGGAGAATATTCTTAAGCTGAAGTATTTAACAATGAAGGATTATGATCGCACAACTTACTCTGAACTGGTTCAGTAAAAAAAAGTATGTGGATAGATCAATAGATAAGCCAAATATGGCAAAATGTTAACAGCTTCTGAATCAAGGTAAAGGTTATAAGGAGTGTACGTCATACTACTCCTTAAACTTTTCTGTAGGTCCAAAATAAAATGCTGGGGAGAAGTAAAAACTTCTAAAGGTACCCATTACAAAACCATGACTCGGTCCCAGCAGGGTTCTGGAAGCGTGTGGAATCAAGGCACACAGGGCACAGGGTCACAGGCAAGGCAAACGGAGGGGAAGGGGCCCTGCAGGCCTTTGAGTCCAGGTGCACCAGAGACCACGCCAGCATCATTTTATCCATCTCATTTATAAAAAGAGGGTAATGGCACCTTCATTAACAGGGTCACTAGGAGGACTAAACTACAGCGTCTAGAAATTTGAGAAAATAGAATCAATTGAAAAAAAAGTATAATAAATAGATTGTAGAATATCCAAAAAGTCTGGCAACAGGAGGCACAGCTGCTCTGAGATGTCATCATAGGGGCATTTCAACATTTAATCAACGTTACAGTGAGTGCCTTCCCTGCCTCTGGGACAGGGCTAGGCTCCGAGGAGACAGTGGGATCACAGACCTGGGCCCAGCCCTCATGGACTGACGTTCTAGCCACAAGAAGCCTGACAGTGAACCAGTCAACAAAGACAGTTGTGGTTTTGGTGAGTGCAACCAAATAAATAAACTGGGTGCTGTGATAAACAGGAACACTGAGGATCAAGGGAAGTAGTGCGTTATAGTTGGGGGAGGGCCTCTTAGTTGAGTCCCAAAGGATAAGGAGGTAAGCATGCAAAAAGTCTAGCGGAAAAGCAGTCCATGTAGCGGGAAAGGAGAAGGCAATGGCACCCTACTCCAGCACTCTTGCCTGGAAAATCCCATGGACAGAGGAGCCTGGTGGGCTGCAGTCCATGGGGTCGCTAAGAGTTGGACACGACTGAGCGACTTCACTTTCACTTTTACTTTCATGCACTGGAGAAGGAAATGGCAACCCACTCCAGTATTCTTGCCTGGAGAATCCCAGGGATGGCGGAGCCTGGTGGGCTGCCGTCTATGGGGTTGCACAGGGCTGGACACGACTGAAGCGACTTAGTAGCAGTAGTAGTAGTGGGAAAAGGCGCAAATGCCATGATATAGGAAAAGCTTGTTTGGAAAACTAGAGGTTAGAGCTGGGTAGTAAGAAGGAAAACAGGACTAGAAGAGACTGACATGCAGCCTGGGTCACAGACTGACGTGGAGTTTGTCTTCTGAAAGCAAAACGAGGTATGTGGAATGTTTTAAGCCGTGAAATGTGTGATACTTCAGTCTGCTACTGGGGAGGAATGATCACAGGGGACAAAATCCTTTTAGTAGAATTTCATTTTGTTAAAGCATGTGCTACTCTGAAAAACATGAAAATGACTTAGAAATAAGAGAATTGGCTGCAAAGAGAGGGATAGGGGAGACTTGGGAGCAAGAGGAACCTGGAATTTACTAATACAGGAAATTCAGAGAAGCGAAGGTCAGCAGTGCCCACCTACCCACCGCCCAAGGGGAGGAAGTCCTGGCCCGTGGACTTGAACCACCCTGGCCCAGCCGGGCGAGGCCTTGGATTTTATGCTTCAGTAGGGACGAGAGTTCTTAATGCAGAGGTTCTTGGGGTTGTTGTGTGAGGCAGTCTTTGCAAAGGGCTTATGTGGCACAAGGCCTGGCTCGAGGTACTTGGGCTGGGAGTGCTGTTACTAGTCCCTGGGTCAATACTAGAGCTAGCGATTATCATGGGTCAAGGTCATCGTCACCAGGGCCTCCATCCAGCGGTCACATGGAGCCCTTTACCGTCTCTGCAGCTCCTCCATGTACCTCCATGTCAGTGCCGGCACCCTCGGTGTACCTTCAGCCTCGACACCCCTGCCCTGCCGCACCCTCATCACCATTACCCTCGCCTGACCTCTAGTGTCCTCAGCCAAGCTGTCCGCCACCCATCCGGCCTTACGTCCAACCGTCTTGCCGGGCTCCCTTCACTCTGGAGTCCAGATGAGTGAGCTCCCCTAGTCGGGGGCCCTTCATGCCCGCTCCTGTCTAGGCCCAGGGTCTTGTTTCTTGCTCACTGAATCCTAGTCCTACTAGTTTGCTCTATGTTCCTTGGACTCATTAAGTTGCTTCTGGTGCCAAGGTCCCTGGACATGCTGTTTTTCTTTCTGGGAAACTCTGCCCTCCCTATTCGCCTGGCTAATACCAGTACATCACATCTTAGTCTGAGCATTACTCCTGTAGGGAGGCCTTCCTGAGCTCCCCCGTAAACAATTTAAGTCCTACTTTTTCCCTCCACAGCACTTATTTTCATTGCGATTATGTTACTAGTGTGATGGTTTGTTTCGAGCCAATCACTTCACTAAACAGTTAAGCTCAAGGAGGGCAGGGGCCATGTTGGTCGTAGGCACTGAAGTTTTCCCAATGAGCCAGGCACAGAGGCGGCACTGGGTAAATATCTGCTGTCTGAATGAATGCCTGAACTGCACTGATTGAGCCTGAGTCTGCTTTTCTCCCCTCTGTGGAGGAGGCTCCTTGCAGAAAGGCTGTGTGTCAGACTCTCCTTGGAATGAACAGGTGTCTGACTTCCACATCACCCTCAGGGGCTCAGAGTGAAATTCAGGAAAAGCATTTTATTCATTTAAATACCATATGTTTAAATTCCTAGATTCATAGCTTTAAAGCATATTCTAATCACTCACATCCATCAGGAGGACTCACAGCATATGGCAACTCATAATTTTGCTGAGGCTCGGACTTGAGTTTCATGGCTGTGAAACTGGGCTGTGGGGGCTCGCTTCCCTCAGCTCAGGTGACAGCTCAGCACCCCCCTTCTCAGGGGCTACTGTGCTCTCTATGGGAACATTTACAAAACGTGGGGGTTCAAGATACATTGCTCCCCAAGGCCAAGGGTCAGTATGAAAGTAATTTAACCATGTATAGAGAGTTTAGAAAGGGGGCATCAGAAATTCCTTAGAACCTCATCTTCTAATCTCATCTGGGATTTCACAGAAAATCAATTTCCTCCAGTGTGTCTCCACCGCACACAGGCTCTGGCGACATGAACCCTGGCTCTGCAGGTACTTTCCTCTCCGCTCCTGTTTGCCCATGTGTGAAGGGGGTTGGTGCTCATCTCACAAGCTTACTGGGTTAGATAAGCCAGTGTATGTGAATTTGCCTATGCCCGCTTCCTCTCTTCCTCCTTAGAAGTTCCCACAAACAAAGGGCAAACTTGGACTCCCCAACCTCTTTCTTCCCTCCCCACCCTTGGAGCTGGACAACTCTGTGTGTGCGCTCAGTCTCTTCAGTCGTGTCTGACTTTCTGCCACCCCGTGGACTGTAGCCCTCCAGGCTCCTTTGTCCATGGGATTCTCCAGGCAAGAATACTGCAGTGGGTTGCCATGCCCTCCTCCAGGGGATCTTCTCCACCCAAGGATCGAACCTGAGCCTCCTTAATTGCAGGGGGATTCTTTATCTGCTGAGCCACCTAGGAAGCCCATTGGACAAACTCTGGCTGACCTCAAAATGCACTCAATGACGTTCTCCACCCACTTGAACCGGGCAGAGATGACTAAGGAGCCGTCACAGTAAAATGCCTCCTGATAAAGACACTGACTATTTCAGGGAACCATTCAGTTGTGTTCTTTGCAGGACACTATTTTCAAACTTCTGGTTCTAAATATTTCTTCTCCTTCTTAACTCTTTTCCAAAGAAGCTGAAAAGGATGCTAAGGATAAAACAGGATTGGAATACCCCATTTATTCTTAGTCAGTATACACTGGTCTGAGAGCTTCCTCTCCCTTATTCAAGGCAGAAGAGAATATTCTGTAATAAAAATAGATCCCATGTCCACCTTAAATCACTATTGCCCATGACCCAGGTATATTCCCTGGGAAACAAAACAGAAATGAACAAATATTAAAGGTGAACATTAAACAAAACCAAGCTGCTTTAATATTAAACTTTCTGCTAGATCTCCAAAAGAAACAATTACATAAACTTCAGTGAGGCTGAGGACACATGGAATTTGCCTTTGGGGCTTTGTTCTTAAAAGGACACGTACCTTTCCGTGAGCATGTTAAAAAATGCACAAACCACACGAGCACACGTCATGGCCTTGACAGCGCTCTGTTAGGCTTTAGTCACAAGTGTCTGAAACAGAGGAGAGCCTTGTAGCACACTCCTGGCCTGGCCACAGACAGCCTGAGAGCCAGCAGCACTGACTCCGCACCTTCTGCTTTATTTCACACTGCTGCTGCTGCTGCTGCTGCTGAGTCGCTCCAGTCGTGTCCAACGCTGTGCGACCCCATATTCGGCAGCCCACCAGGCTCCCCCATCCCTGGGATTCTCCAGGCAAGAACACTGGAGTGGGGTGCCATTTCCTTCTCCAAAGCAGGAAAGTGAAGTCGCTCAGTTGTGTCCTACCCTCAGCGACTCCATGAGCTGCAGCCTTCCAGGCTCCTCCGTCCATGGGATTTTCCAGGCAGGAGTACTGGAGTGGGGTGGCTTTATTTCATGCCTATTAGCAGTTAGTCTTGGCAAGTTATGTATTATCATCCCTATTCTATAGAAGGTACAAACTGAGGTCTAGAGATATAAAATTAGCTGCCCAACACAGAGTAGGTGATGGAACTGGGATTCAATCCTAGAACTTCTATATTAAATCCAGTGCTTTTAATTTTTTTAATGTTTCTGTAATACCTTTCTCAATTCCAGGCAAAAGAGGGTGTAAGGACCATCTTATCTTCCCAAGAGCATTACCGAGCTAAAATCAACCTCCATATGATAATGGCAGGTAGATCATGTATGTGTGTATATAGGTGTATACATATATACACACACACATATATATGTAATGTATATATGTATTAAGGACAGAATAAATGGCAGAAATAGCAAGGACCTAAAAGAAGCAGAAGAGATTAAGAGGTGGCAAGAATACACAGAAGAACTGTACAAAAAGGGTGTTAATGACCCAGATAAACATGATGGTGTGGTCACTCACTTAGAACCAGATATCCTGCAGTGTGAATTCAACTGGGCCTTAGGAAGCATTACTATGAACAAAGCTAGTAGAGGTGATGGAATTCCAGCTGAGCTATCTCAAATCCTTAAAAATGATGCTGTCAAAGTGCTGCACACAATATGTCAGCAAATTTGGAAAACTCTGCAGTGGCCACAGGACTGGAAAAGGTCAGTTTTCATCTTACCCAATCCCAAAGAAAGGCAATGTTGAAGAATGTTAAAACTATCTTACAACTGAGCTCATTTCACATGCTAGCAAGGGAATGCTCAAAGTCCTTCAAGATAGGCTCCAAACAGTATGTAAACTGAGAATTTCCAGATGTACAGCTGGATTAGAAAAGGCAGAGGAACCTAAGATCAAATTGCCCACATCTGTTGGATCATAGAAAAAGCAAGAGAGTTCCAGAAAAACATCTACTTCTGATTCATTGACTGCGCTAAAGCCTTTGATGGTGTAAATCACAACAAACTGTGGGAAATTCTTACAGAAATGGGAATACCAGACCACCTTACCTGCCTCCTGAGAAACCTGTATGCAGTTCAAGAAGCAAGTTAGAACTGGACATGGAACAACAGATTTGTTCCAAATTGTGATAGGAGTACATCAAAGCTGTATATTCTCACCCTGCTTATTTAACTTCTATGCAGAGTACATCATGAGAAATGCCAGGCTGGATGAAACACAAGCTGGAATCAAGACTTACACGGCAGAAATATCAACAACCTCAGACATGCAGATGATAGCAGTATAATGGCAGAAGGTGAAGAGGAACTGAAGAGCTTCTTGATGAGGGTTTAAAGAGGAGAATGAAAAAGTTGGCATAAAACAACACTCAAAAAACTAAAATCATGGCATCTAGTCCCATCATTTCATGGCAAATAGATGGTGAAAAAGCAGAAACAGAGGCAGGTTTTATTTTCATGGGCTCCAAAATCACTGTGGTTGGTGACTGCAGCCATGAAATCAAAGGAAGCATGCTCCTTGTAATAAAAGCTGTGACAAACCTAGACAGCATATTAAAAAGCAGAGACATGACTTTGCCAAAAATGGTCTGTACAGTCAAAGCTATGGTTTTTCCAGTAGTCATGTATGGATGTGAGAGTTGGACCATAAACCAGCTTTTTTTTTCAGGATCCCTCCAGGATCATGTTTTGTATATAATATTCATGTGTTTTGGTTTGATTTTAATCTGGAATAGTTCTTCAGTCTTGTCTTCCTTTGTTTTTAAGACATGGGGACTTTTGAAAGTACAGGCCAGTTAGTTTGTAAAAGGCCCTTCAATCTGGGTTTGTCTGGTGCTTCCTTCTGATTAGATTCAGGTCATGAATTTTTGGCACCTAAGTGATGAGGTATTCTCAGGGTATATCAAGAGGACTGTCGGTTTTCTCCCTTGTAAACTTATCATCTTTCCTTATGTAATTTGTAATCACGTTAGTTTTCCTAAGGGCCTCGTTAATCCTTGGCTGATCAAATCACTCCTATTTGAAGCACCTACTCCACCATTATCCTTGTCGATGTTTGCCCCTGAGTGCTAGTTAACTAATTAGTCTAACTCTCCCAGATCCTCACTGGCTTTGCCTGTGACTAGGGCAGAGCCACATTCACAGTCTTACATCATTTGCAAGATGTACATGTTTACCTTGCCACTGATTTTCTGTGTATTTGTATCATACTGACAGATGTTTACAACATTCAAGTCAGTGAGCAGTAGATCCAACAAAGATTCTGCAGTGATGGGCCAGGGAAAGCTGCCAGGGCTCAGTCAGGTCATTACTGAATCTTGCTCATGTTAGGGTAACTTTCATTTACCTACACAGCCCTAAGGACTGTGAGGCCCACTGTAGTTCTGCCGTAAAAAAAATACTACATGAATTCTTCTGTTTCAGAGCAGCGATTCCAGCTACGTCCTTTCTCGTTTCTTGCAATTACACTAAGGAACAACGATTTACTGAAGTTAATAGAGTCCCTTATGTGACTTTAATTCATTGTCAGACTCCCACACCAGCTGGTTTGTGCCCAAATGCTCCTTACCTCTTAAAACATGCTGGTAACTGGATAACAGGAATTGTAGGTGTTCGACCAGCTCATCCCATTTCTGCCACTGGGTTTTATCTGACTGCAGAGATAGTAAAAGCAGTAAGAGGTTTATACAGGTTTTAAGTAACTTACAAAAGGCTCAACAGTTAAGGAAAAGGTGGTCTAGGCCTGGGACTGAAGTAGGGAAAAACATACCTGACACTTGAGCAGTGACGTGGAATTGTTCAGAAAATAGAGGGCCTGGGCCAGAGACAAGGGTAGGCGGGTGGGCGTCTCACAGCTGTGGAGAAATATGATCTCCAGCACTTTGCAGCGCAGCAGGTGGCTTTCCATGGTAGTAAAGAACATCTCTCTGCATGGAGGAGAGAGAGAGTGCACCATCGCAACTATTGTTTCAAGGAACATGTGCCCCAATTCTCCCTGAATGCTCTAACCTTCGCCTAAACCAGAGAAGGCTAAGAAGGAATGCAATGAAGGCCTACAAAATCACAAAGCCTGTGGACAGGGCAGAAACAGATTTGGTCATGAACTGACAACTGCCAGAAAACTCGGACCTTTGAAAGCGAGACTAGTTTAGGACACTTGAAGAATTACAGTGTACTCTAACCAAGAGAATTAATGGTGAGATTAAATGTTTCTGAATGGCCATAAAGTGCCATAATTGGCACAAAAGAGGAATATTATTAAGAGGAATAAAAGAGAGTATTGCTCTCGAAAAGCTGATGGTTGAATGGGGCAAGAAGTGTGCAACAGGAACCTAACGCGCAGGGCCAGTGTGTACACGGTGTGGTGGTGTCCCCGTGATGGAGACGGGAGAGCAGCCTCTGACGGGGGAGGCGGCACGGGCAGCAGTGGGCTAGGGGAGTAAGGAAGGCCCAAGGTAAGAGGCACTCCAATGCTAGGAGAGACATGGCGAAAAGCAAGAAGCAAAGAATTATGCACATCTGGGGCACCACAGCCTTCTTCAGTTTCAAGTCTCTAGGACTAAGGAGTCCCCGAGGGACCTGGCCAGCGAGGTTGGGCTGGAGCACACTCAGAGGCTTCTGAGAAGGAGAGCTGTAAAACGAAGGCTGAGCTTCGGGAAGGTGAATCCCACTCACTGTTCTAAACGCAGTGTCAGCTTCCCCCCAGAATGTGATGAGTTCAGGGTGCATCTCTGGACTGCCTAAAGGCTTTTGCCTGAAGGTCTGGTTGGTGGTTCTTGCCAGGTCTGCGCATCGGAGCAGTTTCTGAGGAGCAGGCAGTGAGCTGACAAGGAGACGGCAGCAACAGAAGCTGCCCAGGTATCAGGGGCCTTTCTTCTACAGCTGTCCCTTTGCAGGGGGGCAGCATCTGGAAAAGAGGGGCTCTTGGTGCCACTGTCTTATAACAACGATAAATAACAAAGTATCTATTCATTTTTATTTTCTTCTTCCCTTTCCTTTTGCTGTTCCACCAGACACGTTATTAGCGTAAAAGCAAAATTTTAAAAAGCAGAATAAATGATTTTAAAACCTTTGCTTAACATTCTAAAGTATTAAAAAAGTCTAAAATACTTATGAAAATCCATTTGATCTCTTTAATGTATTTTTTAGCACCATTCTATACCTTCTCTGATAAATTTTCTTTAATACAAAGGACTCCAAATTATTACATTCCTAAGATATTCTCCAAATTCTTTTAAAGTCTAATTTCTACTCTGCATTTGGTGTATGACTTTCACAGACAGTTGATCTATTCAATAACTTTTAATTTCAAACTGTATTTTCTCTTCCAGTTTTGACTCCAGAGCCTGCATTTGCCCTGGTTTTATAATCCAATACGGCAAACCCAGAAATATGCAAAGGACAAGAAAGTAATTTTAATGTGTTGGACATAGTAGGAAATGGAGGTACAATTATCTATAGGAATTCAAATTCAAATTTTAAAAACAAGATAGAGAGGAAGGCTAACTTCCAGATCCAGCCTTAACAAGTATATCTGGCATTGGATTTACTCTCCTTTTATCAACAATTATAAACCCGAACAAAATATATGAAATAACAATTTTCAGGCATTGGATAACCTACTACAAATGACTGTTGTTCTTGAGAGAAAGGGAAACAAAGGTGGTAAACTCCATGTTTTCCCCAGATTTCCCTGCCGGGGGCACTTTCTAACTAAGGCCCAGGAAAGTATGGGTCCTAAACAGACAGCAGTGGATGTGTTGGACAGAGCAGAGACTGGAGGTCAGGAGAGCTGAGGTGGCTAGAATATCTGTAATGGTCCCCCTTGGCACATGGACAGGGAGATAGCCAAAGCCTGGGAGAGAACAGTTAGTGAGGGCTGTGAGATGAGTGGGGATTCGGGAAAGTGCCCAGCGTTGAGAGAGATGTGGTTTCAACGAACTAGAAGAGAAACCTCAATTGAACATGTTAGGCATTCGGGAACAACCCCAGAAGACTAAGCTACAAGACATTAGTCTCTTAAGAAAGGCTGCTTTAGAATACCCTTACAATTCCTAGAAACAAGCTTCAAAAGGAGAAAGCTAATCTGCTAATAAATCACTATCTGCCAGATTGAAAGTCAATATTCTTTAAAGGAAGTCAGCAAATTTCAGAGTCTCAAAAACAGACCATTCATAATGTTAGGCATACAATAAAAAATTATTAGACCAGGGACAAAACAGGAAAATGAATCCATAACCAGGATCAAAATGCCCAGAGAAACAGACCAATAGATGACACAATGTTGGAATTAGTAGACAAGGACTTTAGAACAGCTATTATAAATATGCTTAAGATTAACCAACCAACCAAGATACATATACACGAATGAAAAGATGGGGACTCTCAGCAAAGAGAAATGGACACTCTAAGGATGAACCAAATGGAAGCTCTTGTTCTGAAAGATATAATATCTGAAATGAAAAAAAAAAAATTCACTGATAGGCTTACCAACAGATTAGGCACCACAAAAGAAAAGAAAAATCAAGGAGGAGGAAGTGCAACAGAGAGAGAAAAAAAGACAAGTCAAAACAAAAAACAAACAAAAAACAATAGTAGGAAACACCAGAGCCGTAATGTTCTATGGAACAGTGAGACACAGCCTAGCATATATGTACTTGAATTCCCAGATGAGAATTCAGGCCAAAAAAACAAAAAACAAAAAACAAAAAACGCCCAAGACATTTCAAACTTTGATCAAAAATATCAACTCACAGACTCAAGATCAATAAACCCCAAGCAGGGTAAACACAGTGGAAACTACAACTAGTTACCATAATCAAGTAGACGGAAAAAAAGCAGCAGCCAGAGAAAAAAAGACATATGACATAAAAGGAGCAACAGTCAGGAATTCTAACGACTTCCCATTAGCAAGCCAGAAGAGTGGGACAGCTTCAAAACAAGGAAAGACACGTATCAAACTAGAATTCATATCAAGTAAAACCACTATTCATATATGAAGGTGAGACAGCATATACGGATAAACAAAAGCTGAAAGAACGCACTCCCAGTAGACTTGCAGTACAAAAAATATTAAAGAAGCTAAGTTCTTTACCTGGAAGAGAAACAATACCAAATGGAACCTGGATAGTCAAGAAAGAAAGAAACACCACCAAAAATGGTAACTGTGTGGATCTGATCTGTGTTTTTCCAGCAACACTAAGCAGTTAACTCAGTTTTGACACTATTTACCGCAGCGTCAGATTCCTCAGGTTAAGGACTCAGGCCTACAAGGCTGCCCTCGCATTCTCTCTTTAGATGCCAACCCAAAGTCCAGGTTGTCAGTCTGTGTGCTTCTGAACCACTTAGCTATAGATGGGAGGTTCCCAGGACCCCCACTTAGCTTTGATTAACTTGCTACAGCGGCTTACAGAACTCAGACAAACCCTTTGCTTACTAGGTTACCAGTTTGTTATAAAAGGTATAACTCAAGAACAGCCAAATGGAAGAGATGTATAAGGTACGGGGCAAGGGTGAGGCACTTCCATGCTCTCAGGGTGCATCACTCTACAGGAAATCTCTACCAACCTGGAGGCTCTCTGGACCCTAGTCCTTTGAGGTTTTCAAGGAAGCTGCATCAGACAGGCATGGCTGATTAAATCAGTGACCACTGGTAGCTGAACTCAACCTCCAGCCCCTGTCCCTTCCCTGGAGGAGGGGATGGAGCAGGAGAAGGGAGGGCAGTGGAGAGCTGGAACGGAAAGTTCCACTCTCTATTCACATGGTTCCCCTGGCAACCAGCCCCCAACCTTCAGGTCACCAAGTGGTTTTCTGAAAGATACCTCATTAACGAACAAAAGATAACTTTATTAATTACTCTTATCACTTAAAAACTCCAAAAGAGCTCTGTGCCAGGACAGGATGAAGGTCTCTCTCAAACCTAGACACACACAAGCTTGGATGGTAAAGAATCTGCCTGCAATGTGGGAGACCCAGGTTTGATCCCTGGGTCAGGAATATCCCCTGGAGAAGGGAATGGCAACCCACTCCAGTATTCTACCCTGGAGAATTCCATGGACAGAAGAGCCTGGTGGGCTACAGTCTGTGTGGTCACAAAGAGTCAGACATGACTGAGGACTAACACTTACTTCCTTTATATATACATTTCTTATTGTAGGTTACAATATCACAGATAGATGGAACAAAGACCATTCCCCACCCCCATCCCTGAATTTCTTTTAAAAACAACTGTTTAAAGCAAAAACATGATTCCATCCCAGAGTGAAATGCATGATAACAATAACACAGATAGTGGATGGGAGTGGATAAATGAAAAAATGGTTATTAAGATTTTAACATTACATGTTATGATAGAGTATTAATTCAAGGTAGAGTAATTGTAATTCTAAGAGCAACCATTAAAAAAAAAAATCTCTGAAAAAGCATTTGATAAAATTTAATATCTACTCATGATAAAAACAGAAAACTAGAAATAGAAGGGAAATTCTTCAAGTTATTAATGAACATCTACCAAAAAAGTCCTTGAAATAGCATCATAATTAATGGTGAACTGATATTTTAATTAATCAATCATTAATTAATAAACTGAATGCTTTCCCCTAAATCATGACCAAAGCAAAGATGTCTGCTTTCACCATTGCTATTCAACATAATATTGGAAGTTCTAGTCAGTGTAGTAAGGCAATAAAAGGCATACTGATTGGAAAGAAAGAACTGAAACTTTTCCTACTTGCAGATGACATGATGATCTACACAGACAAGCCCAAGGAATCTTTGGCATGAGAGCATTTTCCATAAAAGAAAATCTGATAAGACAGATTTCATCAAAATTTAAAACTTGCTCTGTGAAATACCTTGTTACAGAGGATGAGAAGACAAACTACAGAATGGGAGAAAATATTTGCAAACTACAAATCTGAAAAAGGATTATATCTAGAATATATAAAGACTCTGAAAACAGGAAAAAGCAAAAATCTGTTAAGTATGAGAAAAGAAATATTTTAGTAAAGATGTTATACAATTGGCAATTAAGCACATGGAAAGATATTCAACTTCATTAGTGATTAAATAAATGAAAATAAAAATCACAATGAGATACCATCATACACTTATCAGAATAGCTAAAATTAAAAACTGTTTTAACAACACCAAATGCTGGTTAGGATGCAGAGAAAATTGAATCATTCATACTGCTGGGGAGAATGTAAAATGGTAAAGCCACTCTAAGAAACAGTTTGTCAGTTTCTTAAAAAAGAACTAAATAAGTAGCTACTATATAATGCAATGGAGAAGGAAATGGCAATTCACTCCAGTATTCTTGCCCGGAGAATCCCATGGACAGAGAGAGGAGCCTGGTGGGCTATAGTCCACAGGATCGCGAAGAGTCAGACACGACTGAGTAACTAACAAACATCACATAAAGCAGAAACTGCACTCCTTGGCATTTGTTCCAGAGAAATGAAGACTTACGTTTATTCAGAACTTTGTACATGAATGTTTATAAAAGCTTTATTCATAATATTCCCAAATTGGAAGCAACACAGATATCCTTCAATGGGTAAAATGGTTTAAAAAAATACCAAAGGTATACCCACACTGTGGAATACTATTCAGCAATAAAAAGATACCACAACCTGCATGAATCCCAAAAGAACTATGCTAAGTGAAAAAGCCAATCCCCAAAGGTTCCCTACTGTATGATTCCCACTTATATAATATCTTGAAATGATCTAATTTTAAAAATGGAAAATAGATAAGAGGTTGCCAGGGGTGGGGTGGGAGGGGAGTGGGTAGGGTTGTAAAGGTCAGAATTAAAATCCTTGTGGTGATGGAAATGTGCTAAATCTTATCTTGTGCCGTTCTTGGTGTCCTGATGGTGGCGCAGGCACTAAGCTTTGCAATGCCACCACTGGGCAAAGCTGCACAAAGAGCACATGTGGTATCTCTGTACTATTCCTGTCAACTGCATAAGAACCTGTAACTATGTCAAAATACAATTTTTATTTTAAAAAGTCACAAAGCTTTGCTTCTGCTCAGTCACTTCTTTCTCTTTGTGACCCCATGGATTATAACCTGCCAGGCTCCTCTGTCCGTGGAATTCTCCAAGCAAAAATACTGGAGTGGGAGCCATGCCCTCCTCCAGGGGATTTCCCAACTCAGATATCGAACCCAGGTCTCCAGCACTGCAGGCAGATTCTTCACCATCTGAGCCACCAGGGAAGCCCAAATGGAACAGAAAAAACTTGATTAATCCAAAAGAAGGCAGAAAAGGAGATAAAAATGAACAAAGAACAAATAGCAAACAAATAGTAAGATGATAGATGTAAAACCAGTAATTAATTTAAATGTAAATGGAATAGATAACTCCAGTTAAAAGGCATCGATTGTCAAGCTGCCTAAAAAGCAAATCCGACTATATGCTGTTTACATTAAACAAATCTTTTATTAAAAAAACAAAACAAAAAACTTCTTGTTAGACTCAAAGAAGAGTTGCAAGAATAGCACTAATAATTCCCAAATGCCCTTAGCACTTTTCACCCAGATTCCCTAAATGTTAAACATCAACCGCATCTTCTTTATCCTTAACGTCTTTTAATTTTTTTTGAACTATTTGATAGTAAGGTGTAGGCATGGTGCCCATTTATCCCTAAGTTCTTCAGTGTATAATTCCTAAAAACATTTTCTAAGGTAACCAAGTACAATGACCAAAAAAACAAAAACAAAAAACCAGAAAGTTAGTCTTACTGCAACAGTATTATATTAACGGTAGACTTTAATCAGATTCTTTTCATCGTCCTAATGTTGCTATTAATAGCAAAAGAAATCGCAGATTAGCACTGCATTCAGCTGCCTGTTTTTTTCCATGTCCTTTGATCTGGAACAATTCCTCATTCTCGCTTTGTCTTTTATGACATTGACATTTTGCAAAAGTGCAGTTCAGTTTTTTTCATAGAACATTTCTCATTGGGGATTTCTGATGATACTTATCCGTGATTTGATGGAGGTTATGCATTTTTCAGCAAGAGGACTGCAAAAATGTTTTGAGCATCCTATCAAGGAGCATATGATGTCAGTTTGCCCCACTGCTGGTGTTAATTCTGATTACTTGACTCCACAGTAAAGTTATTTTTCACTTCATAATTAATATCTCATGGGAATATACTTTCAGACTATGCAAATATTTTGGTACAACACAAAATTTCATCATTTTAGTACCCAGTCATACCTGAATTAATTGTTATTATGATGCATGCCAAATGGTATTTCCCCCAAATTCATCATTTCTTATTAGCTGACTTTCTACTATGAGGAAGAGAGTCCCTTCTCTTCCTTCCTATCAGTATTAGAATCATGGGTTATAATTCTACACAACAGTGTGTAGTCTTTTACTGTCAATATTTATTTTGATAATCAAATTATCTCAGATTTAGCCAGTGGAAGCTCTTTAAGCTTCTTTTGTCATGTTCTGAACATTCTTTGAACATTTCCTCACTTTTTGGATCAAGATGTTCTAGGCTCATTTTATACTTTATCTCAGGTCTGGAAATGGGCATTTCTTTTTTAATACAAATTTATTTTAATTGGAGGTTAACTACTTTACAATATTGTATTGGTTTTGTCATACATCAACATGAATCCGCCACAGGTATACATGTGTTCCCCATCCTGATTCCCCCTCCCTCCTCCCTCTCCATACCATCCCTCTGGGTCATCCCAGGGTACCAGCCCCAAGCATCCTGTATCCTGCATCGAACCTAGACTGGCGATTCGTTTCTTACATGATATTATACATGTTTCAATGCCATTCTTCCAAATCATCCCACCCTCTCCCTCTCCCACAGAATCCCAAAAGACTGTTCTATACATCTGTGTCTCTTTTGCTGTCTCGCATACAGGGTTATCGTTACCATCTTTCTAAATTCCATATATATGTGTTAGTATACTGTATTGGTGTTTTTCTTTCTGGCTTTCTTCACTCTGTATAATCAGCTCCAGTTTCATCCACCTCATTAGAACTGATTCAAATGTATTCTTTTTAATGGCTGAGTAATACTCCATTGTGTACATGTACCACAGCTTTCATATCCATTCATCTGCTGATGGACACCTAGGTTGCTTCCATGTCCTGGCTATTATAAACAGTGCTGCGATGAACATTGGGGTACACGTGTCTCTTTCAATTCTGGTTTCCTCAGTGTGTATGCCCAGCAGTGGGATTGCTGCGTCATAAGGCAGTTTTTCTTAACAAACTCTGGTTCCTTTTAGTGTAAACTAGTATTTCGAAACAAAGATCTGAGTACTAGGCCTGCTCATTGCTACTAGGGTGTAGTGGTTCCTATGCTCTCTTAGTGGGTAGAGGTAGGAAATAAATGTATGAGTTCACACACACATATAATAGGCATATAAATGCTGACACATCTACATTTATTCCTATATCTATCTATCTATTAGGAACCACAGTTCATATTGATGCCTCCAAACCCAATCCAGCACCACAGGGTTCCTTCTATCCTTTCCCCTTTTCATATGTGTAACTCCCTTCTCTGACAGTGAGCAACTTGGCTCTCGTTATCCACAATACATTTAAGTGTTTAATCCTAGAATACATATAAGATAGTTTTTGAATTGTTAACACTTTCTGTGAAAAACAAATTTACTAACTAGAGTTTAGTATTTATTTACACTTCATTTTTTGTCTTTAGCCTGAGGGTATTTAGTCCAAATACTGAGTTTTAACTTACTTGGGTGCGCTAGGGAACAGTTATCATAAAAGGGTAGTCTTTGGGATCTTTGTGGTGATGGAACAGTTCTGCATATGTTGACTGTCTTGGTGATTATATACAGCTACACATGTGATAAAACTTAGAACTACATATGATGAGTGCAATCTGGGCGAAATGGGTGAAATCGGAAAATGTTCTGTAGATTATACCAATATCAATTTCTTCTTTGTGATATTGTTACAGTTATGCAAGATGTAATCACTAGGAGATAGACAGTGAAGGGTATAGAGGATAGCTCCTACTAGTTTTTGCAACTTCCTGTGAATCTTTATTTAAAAATAAAAACTAAAGAAAAAAAGTTGCTTGGGCTTGTCCTCCCCCAACTCTCACCCCTCAGCCCCATTTAAATGAGTAATAATTCATTTAAAACACAGGTTAATTTGTTTGTATTGCTTGTTAGGCTCTCCTCCAACTTCCTTACTGATTTATTTTTCTTTTTGAGCATATCAAACATTAACATGATTCTAAAAGTCTAAAAGTTATAACTATACAAAGAAGTATATTCAGGAAGTACTATACTATCAATACCAAGTTAAGGTCATTATCACGCCAGCCCAGCACTCTAGCTCCTTTCCAGCCCATCTACCCCTGTATGTAAACAATTCGATTGGTCTGCATTTATCTTAACTATGTTTCTTTTTTACAATTATAATCATGTATATTAAAAATGTTCTCCTTCTTATATGTATATTTATTATGCATACTCTGTGTATTTTGCTTTGTTTACTTAACAATATATTTTGGAAAATAGTTCATACAAATTTTGCTCCTCTTTTTAATATTCACTCTTTTATAGCTACATCTTCATTGTGTAGATATACTATAGACATTCAACCACTGTCCTATGTATGGGAATTTGGGTTGTTTCTAGTATTTTGCAATTATAAACATGCTGTTGTGAATATCCTTTTGCATATGTATTTTCATACTGTTCAACGTGTATCTTTAGGATAAATTCCTACACATGATTTTTCTGGGTCAAGAGGTTATGTACATTTAGTTTTGTTAGATATTGTAAAATTCCACCACACACACCCCCGCCCCCCACTGGCCATAACGCTTGTACCACTTTGCATTACCACCAGCAATGTATAGCACCTACCTGCTTTCTCAACCTTCACTAACAGAGTTTTTATAGTACTTTAAAATTTTTACTATTTGTATAGGTTGGAAATAGTATCTCAGTGTAGTTTTAATTTACATTTATTTATTTTTATATACATTTCTTTAAATATAAATGAAGCTGGACATTATACAAAAATAAAATTACTTTCTCTAATAAACATAGATGAAAAAGCCCTTAACAAAATATTAGCAAATTGAATCTGTCAATAGAAAAGAATAATATATTACAATCAAGTAGGGTTTTTATTCCAAGAATGCAAAGTTGGTTATAATACGAAGGAATCAATCAATGTAATTCATCATATCAATGGAATGAGGGAGGAAAAACTATGATTATTTCAATAGATGAACAAAATACATTTTATAAATTCAAATATCTATTCTTCACAGAACACTGAATATCTTAGACAAAGAAGGCGGCCTCCTCAATCTGACAATGGGCACCTATGAAACATCCAGAGCTAATATTGTACTTAATGGTCAAAGACTGAATATTTTTCCTCTAAGATCAGGAGTAAGGCTCTGCTTATCACTTCTCCAACATTCTATTGGAGGTACCAGCCCTTGCAATAGGGCAAGATAAAGAAGGAAAAGGCAAACAGATTGGAAAGGAAGAGCATTAAATTTTTCATTTGCAGACAATATATTGTGTGTATAGGAAATTCTAAGGAAATCACAGAAAAATTCCTACTAGAATAACTGAATTCAGCAAGGCTGCTGGATTTCTACCACTGTCAATGAGCCACTGGAAAATAATAGGTCACATAAGTTATACTTTTGTCAGAACTTTGGAATGATACCTATGTAAATTAGTTTATATCATTTAACTGCATGTAAACTATACATAAACTTTAAAGATTAAAAGGTAAGGCCATATAAAGTATCTTCTAGTATAATTTGGGGTGGTTGCAAATTTTCCCTTCCTGAAAAGTTTTAAATTAGGACCAGGTTTCATTTAAACTATTCTTGTCTATGTTTAGTTTAAATTTGTTTACAGTTACCCATTCCTTAGGTTTCCCGCCTCTCACTAGAACCTGGGCATAAATAAATGAACAGCATGGGAGCTGGATCCCAATGAAACACCAACGAAGTGGCAGAGCGAGCACGAGTTTATGGATGCTTCCTCTGGCTGGCCACTGTAATGTGCTGCCTTCTTTGAACTGACCCTGCAATTAGGAGGCCCTAGGTTTAAATCTGGATTCTAAATCTGACTAGCGATGTAAACTTTGACTAGTTATTTACCTATTTAGAGTATTTTTTTCATTTGTTAAAATGGGAACAACATTATAAAGCTTTATAAAAACATGAGATAATTAATGTAACAATGACTGGCACATTGTATGGATCCAATAAATGTTTGTCATAATCTTAGCAGGATAGTTTAACTAAATCTTTACTACAATTCTATTTGGAATGACATTTTCTTCTAACAGAGGAACCAGAAATGTACAAGAGTAATCTTAGTCTTGGTTACCAACAGGGAGCTTAGGGCAGGGGGTGGGAAGCAGAAAAGGAGCCGACAGAGATTCCCTCAACGGTCACCGCCCTACAGTGGCTCTCCCATGCTTATTTCCTGTTCCAGCAACTGTTCATGAGATTATAGTCATGGTAGCTTATTTTCCTTCCTTTGGATTCTAAAATTACTGGTTCAAAGGAGGAATCATTGGTCCTAGCCAAGAACTCTTATTTCTTCTTCTCTTCCTAATGGAATGCTTCACTAATTAATGTTTAGAGAAAGTGAATTCCCTACTTTTAATATCTGGGCTCATTCTACAGGTACAGTTGTATTCACTCTTGGATCACCTCTTCTTCCCCTAATATGGCCAGGCCTATTTCACCCAACAAAACTTTAGTAAACATTTATACCAGGCTCTCTGGCTGAGGGTCAGAGAAGATGGTAGTGCTTAACAGCTAAAAACTTGAGGGATGAGTAAAGTTAGTAGACAAATGGATAAAGTGGGAAATTTAGGCTGCATTTAAGGTACCCTCCTCTTCCTAAGAAATTATGCCTTAGTTGCAAATAATAACAGTTGGTTGAGAAACTATTTCTTTCAAAGGTTAAAGAGACAGGAGCTACTTCTCTACCCTTTTCCCCCTAATTTAACTACCATTTGGAATTTTCTTTTGAAATTATGTTCCCAGATCAAAAAATAAAACAAAGCTAAGACTCACCTCTGACTCCTCTCAGGAATGTCCAGCACAAACCCAAACATCATTTCAGCAATTTTATTGGAGCTGCACGTGGGGGTCCTGTCCACCTCTACAGCAATAGACAGCATCCTCTGGAGCTGGCATACAATCCTGAGTCCAGAACACAGAGCACAAATGAACAGGAGGGTCCCTGATGGCTGGGATGAGGTGCCCGCCAGTGTACTAAAGGCTCTTGTAAAGCACACACTAGGTCAGGGAGAACTACTCAAGCATCAGCATGCTTTTATTAGCAATTTCACCTACCTGAATCCCTTTTGCCAGATCATACTATCAACCTCTCAGAACCTGGGGTTGTGCTGCAAAAGCAAGCTGCTTTTAAATTCAAAAATAGAAACATACAATCTTTTAAAAAATATAGTTCTTGTTGCTTATCTATTTATTAAAAAAAATTTTTGGCCATGCCACAAGGCAAGTGGGATCTTAGTTTCCTGACCAGGGATCAAATCTCTAGAACCTTCCTCAATCTGCCCCTGCCTTGGAAGCATGGTGTCCCAACCACTGGACTGCCAAGGAAGTCCGTAGGAACACATAATTTTAAGGATCTGGAGAACTTTAAGGATATCTAACCTAACACTTCTGTATTCTACCGGTGAAGAAACAGCTCAGAATGACTAACAATTATCTGAATTTCTTTGATAGGAGAAAATACAAATTTACTACATAGTTTTCTCCTGTTACTGGTTCCTTTACAACAATCTTTCCCTAAGTTCAGTGTCAGAATTTCAACTGGTGAAACGTGACCCTCTCCCATCAGACCCAATTGTGGGAGAGACCCAGGCTGAAGGAAGGAATCTGAGCAGCCCCTCAGAAGGTGAGCCTCACCTGAAGGTGGCCTTTTCTAATGTGTGCTGTTATTTGTGAGGCAAAGAGGGGCTCTGTTTGCAGAAAATGTGCAGCCAGGGACACAATAGGTGGACCAGAATCAGATCAGATTCTGGCTCTGCAATGACAAGCTATTCAATTTTTGACAAATTACTAAACTGCTCTGAGTCAAAATTCTCTCATCTCAAAAAAAGGGGAAATAGTACCACCTATTTCATAAAGCTGTGCTGAGTAACAGATCTGGCATATGGGCACTAGTTAATGGTAAACAGCAGTGCCTATTGCTAAGATCATGATAAATTTTCAAGGACTCTAATTTTATTTTTCTAATATCTACTTATAATTACTATTATTATATTAGCTTTCTCTTAAGGAACAGTGTCTGCCTCTCTCTTGGTCTATATACTGGGGTTCTGACATAATCTTATTTTCCTACTTTAGGACCTTCCCCACTGTGCCCAAGCAAATGCTTCATCGTTCCAAAACACTCTCCCTTTAGATACAGGATTGTCTCCTAGATTAGTTAAAATCCATAGTACTTATTTAAGAATCCGGTCAGTGGAACTAAATTATAGCACTGTGAATTTAGGCACAAATGCTATATTTGAAATATCAAGTTTAACTGGTTTTTTAAACATAATTGACATAGAATAGCAGGTTACTTGTACAAGGCCAGCTCTAGCCCATAAAATCCTGGCATTTCCCCCAAAATGCCAAGACCACTTTTGATTCCGTAAAAGAAATGCCAGGAATTTCTTTCCAGTGTAGTCTGGAGGGAGGGGGACCTGATCTGTTCTGAGCCATTGCTGTTACAACCTGTTGGAACCTACGGGTTGAACTGCTATTCTTCTTCCAGGACCGGAGGAGACAGACCCAGGCCCTTCAGGATTAGAGGCTGCTAGAATGTCCACTACCCATGAGTCTCCATCTGTCAGGGGACAGATGAAGTGGTGAGTGGCTTTGATCCTGTATTGTCTCTGGGAATCTAGGAAGGGGAGGCAAAGCACTGTTGTTCGCTTTGCTCCACTTCAGCTGGTGAATTCACTTAGTGACATCCTGTTCATCTAGGGGGAAAGATCTGCTTTTGTTTTACCTCTGGAATTAGGAACTTAGCCTTTAGTCAAAATAAGGTAGCTTTTAGTAAGAATCAGCCTATGTTATAAGAGCTGTTAACTTTGGGGAAACTGCTCGTAGAGAGTGGTGCTAGTTTTCAACACAGCAAACCCCAGAGCTCCAGGAAAGATAAGTTCTGTCTGCTCCTTACAGCTGATTGGCATTCTTTGTCAGGTGGGAAGAAGGGTGACTACTGCTGGTCTTCAAGATTCCTTTTCCTGGAGAGGTTTGATTCTCATCTGGGGGCTGGATTAATCTGTCTTCAGTTACTGCTCTGATCAACCACTTGATGACATCCCTGCAATGGAGAAAAAGATAAGAAAGAAAAAGTTTAAACTTCTGTCTTACTGTTAGGGTGCTCAGAACTGCAACTTTAACATGGACTCCTAGACACCTAGATTTCCCTAAAGGCAACAGAGAGGAGCCCTTAGGCTATTTTAAATATTTTACAAGTCTAATGGAAACCTTGCATTTAATTGCAGGAAGGTTACAAAAGAAAAGTAAAATGTCAACATTTTTCTTTAAGTTAGAATTATTGACAGGTATCTCCAAGGTTAAAGAGTACTATCCGTGGCTTCCTGACCAGGAACATGCCTTGACAAGGCAGAGAGTTGGCTTTCTATTATTAGGCTAATAACCAAAGTTAGAGTATGTTCAGTGCAGTCATATCTCACACAGGGTGTAGGCACTCAGCATTAGTGAGATAAAAGCTTCTCATATACTCCACATCTAATTTTCTTGCCTTCTAAAATCTCACTAATAGTAAATAATTTTTTTTTAATCCACAAAGAAGGGAAGAAAAGGAAGGTAGATAATAACGGTAAAAATCTGAAAGTTGGAAGGAAAATGAGTATTTCACAAAACAGAATATTATATAGTAGTGGAAATGAATATGCTACAGTGGATAGGTAACAATATGGACAAATTTTAGTACACTATAATATTAAGTAAAATAAAAGTACCAATCGATTACATACAGCATGATACTCTTATAAACAGCTAAAAGGAACTAGAATAAAAATATGTGCTTCACAGGAACACATATAGATCCAATAAACTATATAAAAAGAAAGAAAAATGATGAACATTTGGGATGCCAATTACTTTGGATGCAAAAGGTGCAAAAGTGGGTGATAGAGGATGGATGTGTGGTTAGATGTAGGTAACTGTCAAGGTCCTAGCCTTTGATTTAAGGGGTGAGGTAAGAGATGCTGATTACAAAATTCAGAGTAACCAATTAGCTAAGTAAATAAGGCAACTGTCATATTTAGATGATGTTTAATCTAACTCTATGCCTTTGGCAAAGGGATACATTTGAACTGACTTGGCAGAATTGAGGATGCTGAGTCCTAAGCCACCAGTAGAGAAGAGTAATCCTATTTAATCTGCAGTACAAGGTTTCCATGAAGTTAGGACAAAAGAGAGTAAATTTAAAAATAAATATAATGGTTTATAATCTGTTCAAGAAACTTTTAGAGCCCTAGATCTTCTTTTCCAGCCCTGAAGACTACAGGTTAACTCTGTGGGGAGATAAACAGGGTCTCTGGACTAGGATATCAGGCACAACTGGGAAACAAAGGCATCAAAGCAAAAACAGGGGCATTAAGTGGACCTGCGCATGCTCAGTGCAGAGATCCTCGCCATGTGCCCACACCTGTCTTTCAAAAGCCTGGCATCCTGGTCTCTATCCTTCATGGAGGAGATCTGAAGTCTTTTCTGGAAAACCCATCCAGCCCAAGAGGGAAGATCTAAAGTCATTGACAAGGTATTTTCTAAGAAATGAGAAGCCAGTTCCACTTACAGGAAAATTCAGAAATGACAAGTCCTCACCTGTACTCAGAGCTTTCATCAGCTTTTGAGCACATCAGCTTTTGCCCTTAAGAATAGAGCACCAAATTTTTCCAGACATCTATGGACATAACAGAAGAGATTAAGGAAAAAACCCAAACCAACCTGCCTCTTTCCTCAAAAAAGCAACTTGGAGAAAACAGACATTATACAGAAAAGTAACAAAAACAAAAGCTATCATTAGTAAAATCAAAGATATGAAAAGACATAGATCTATGAAAGAAAAAGACAGGAACAGATTCCTTTATTAATTTTAAAAAGGAACATTTAAAGAAAAAGAGCTCTTGGAAATTAAAAATATAGTAACAGCAATGAAAACTCTATTTTCCGGAAATGAAGGATATGAAACGGCCCACTGAATGTCCAGCATAACAGATGAATATAGACCTAAAACAACTATAATGGGAAAAAGAAGATTCTGCAAACATCCAGAGAAAACAATCAAGGCACATGCAAAGAATCAGTAATCAGAGTAGCCTATGGCTTCTTCACCACCAGAAGCTAGAAGACAATGGAAAATTTGGAAAATTTCCTTTAATATTCTGTAGAAAAGTTATTTGTAACCTAAATATCTATACTCACATGAATCAATGTGTGGAAGATAAAGATATTTTCAGATATAAAAAAACTCAAATTTACTTCCCACATAGCTTTCTAAGAAGCTACTGGAGACTGATCCATCAGAACAAGGGAGTAAACCAGGAAAGAAAAGAAATGAAACATATCCAACACTGGGAACAGGTGAAGGGAATTTCACATTTATGATACAGACTTGGCAAAGAGGACAGCCAATCCAGGTTACAGGAGGTCGAAGTACTCCACTGCAGACTTCAAGAAGAACCTCAGAAGTGGGAACAAACATCTTGACAGGATATTTAAATCAAACAGCAGAGAATTTGGGACTGACATGCAAAAGAATAGGAGGAAACTAAAAATGAGGCAATTATTAACTCTAAGGAAAACAAAAAGTTATGAATGGAGGGAAAAGTAATCATAGTTTATACTGGGCTCAACTCTGACTAGCACACAGTTACGGTGATCAGAACATCAAATACTGATCTAAACAAAATTCTGATATAGCTATATTATGGTACGGGGGCTGGGAAGTGTGTGTGTGAGTGAGGAGGGAGAGAGGAAAAAGAACTAACTCCTCATCTTACAGGTGGAGAGTCAATAGTCAGTAATAGTCAATTATAGCTAACAGGAGACAGCACGGAGATCCAACCAGTCCCTCCTAAAGGAGATCAATCCTGAGTGTTCATTGGAAGGACTGATGCTGAAGCTGAAACTTCAATACTTTGGCCACCTGATGTGAAGAGCTGACTCATTTGAAAAGACCCTGATGCTGGGAAAGATTGAGGGCAAGAGGAGAAGGGGACGACAGAGGATGAGATGGTTGGATGGCATCACCGACTCACTGGACATGAGTTTGAGTAAACTCCGGGAGTTGGTGATGGACAAGGAGGCCTGACATGCTGCAGTCCATGGTGTCGCAAAGAGTCAGACACAGCTGAGCGACTGTAGTGAACTGAACAATAAAACATCAGTAATTAGCAACACAGGCAAGTTATTCAGCCATGAGAAGTTAAATCCAAGGACTCTCTTAAATGAAAGAGTTGAAAGTAGCTACCACTGATGGAAAAGAAAATGTAGGTGAGGTCATCTGGGGACAACTATACTTCTTAAATTGTGTAGAACTAGATTACTCTTTGTATGCACAGTTAAAAAGAAAAGAAAATCCCTTAAGGGGCCATATGGAGACTGACTTACCACCACTCTCTTTTAAAAGCTTGACTTTGAGGTATAACTTATATAAAATAAACTGCACACGTTTTTTGTTTAATGAGGTTTTTTTTTTTTTAATTTTAAGACAGAAAACGGAAATTTTAATTGCACCACACTGAGGATTACAACCCAGGAATAGCCTCTTCTCTGACAACTAAAGGTCAAAGCACAGTTGTACCATCTGATGAGTTTTGATAAATATATGCACATATCCATGTACCACAACTTCAATCTAATAGCCATCTCTTATTGAATCAAAGGGCTTCCCAGATGCTCAGACAGTAAAGCATCTGCCTGCAATGCATGAGACCCGGGTTTGACCCCTGGGCCGAGAAGATTCCTTGGAGAAGGAAATGGCACCCCCACTCCAGGACTCTCATCTGGGAATCCCATGGACGTAGGAGCCTGGTAGGCTATAGTCCATGGGGTCCCAAAGAATCAGACATGACTGAGTGACTTCAATTTAGTTTTAGATTTCTATTGAATCAAATACAGCTGGTTTTCCTCCAGCTGGAATTGACTTTTTTCATTAAGAAAGCACAAAATAGTGTATTTTATTTCCATTTAGAGGTCATAAATTCCCATCTTTAAACTCAAGATTTTAGTGTTGGGCACACTGAGAGGCTCACGTCCTGAAAGGTAGAAATGAAAGTGAGCAACTTGTTAACGGACTGAGTTGGGTTCATGTCTCCCATCTCCCAATTCAACGCCTAAGCTCATGAAGCAGAATGGTCAGGAGGGCTGCTGTCACTATTTAAACTGCTGTTTTTCAATTTTACACCCCGTTACGCTATCCTGTGCTCTTGTAGTTTCGCTACTTACTGATTTTCTACCCCTATAATTAACATTTAAACTTCGCAAAAAATGCCACATTCATGGAAACGGATGGAAGCAGGCAAACCTAGGGAGAAAAAGCTGTTGTCATTGTTATTGCTCAGTTGCCCAATCGTGTCTGACTCTTTGAGACCCCATGGACTGCAACATGCCAGGGCTCCCTAGCCCTCATCATCTCCCAAAGTTTGCCCAAGCTCATGTCCACTGAATTGGTGATGCCATCTCATCTTTTGACGCCCTCTTTTCCTTCTGCCCTCAATTTTCCCAGCTGACTGATAATCAAAAACATAATGAAACGTCCTTCTTTTTTAATTAAAGGAATTATAATAGTAAATATCCCATATTGGCCTGTGAAAACTATTCTTAACAAATATGCAAGAACATATGAGAATGTATATGACTGAAAAAAATCTCAGTGATGTTTTAAAAAAGGAATGCTGAAGAGAACAGTTTCCAAAAGAAGGGTGTAGTTCCAGGATGAAAATTCTAGTCTGAGATCCCTACCCTAGAAACCATATTTCTCCCTACTTTTATAAGGATATAGCAGTTTCCCACTCTGAAGCTTCCAGAAGCTTTAGCCCTGATTTTACAGAAAAATACATGTGTTTGCTACCTTACTGTATCTTGTTCCATGTAACCTATTATCATAAAAGATTTCTCAGAAAGTTCAGTTCAGTTCAACTCAGTCACTCAGTCATGTCCGAATCTTTGCGACCCCATGAATTGCAGCACGCTAAGCCTCCCTCAAACTCATGTCCATAGAGTCGATGATGCCATCCAGCCATCTCATCCTGTCGTCCCCTTGCCCTTCTGCCCCCAATCCCTCCCAGCATCAGAGTCTTTACCAGTGAGTCAACTCTTCACATGAGATGGCCAAAGTATTGGAGTTTCAGCTTTAGCATCAGTCCTTCCAAAGAACACCAGGACTGATCTCCTTTAGAATGGACTGGTTGGATCTCCTTGCAGTCCAAGGGACTCTCAAGAGTCTTCCTCAGCACCACAGTTCAAAAGCATCAATTCTTCAGTGCTCAGCTTTCTTCACAGTCCAACTCTCACATCCATACATGACCACTGGAAACCCAAAAAGATGTCCTTTTCTTTATTAGGGACTAGAATGCAAAAGTAGGAAGTCAAGAAACACCTGGGGTAAAAGGCAAATTTGGCCTTGGAATACGGAATGAAGCAGGGCAAAGGCTAATAGAGTTTTGCCAAGAGAACGCACTGGTCATAGCAAACACCCTCTTCCAACAACATGAGAGAAGACTCTACACATGGACATCATCGGATGGTCAACACCGAAATCAGATTGATTATATTCTTTGCAGCCAAAGATGGAGAACCTCTATACGGTCAGCAAAAACAAGACTGGGAGCTGACTGTGGCTCAGATCATGAACTCATTGCCAAATTCAGACTTAAACTGAAGAAAGCAGGAAAACCACTAGACCATTCAGGTATGCTGCTGCTGCTGCTAAGTCGCGTCAGTCAGGTCTGACTCTGTGTGACCCCTTAGGCTCCTCTGTCCCTGGGATTCTCCAGGCAGGAACACTGGAGTTGATTGCCATTTCCTTCTCCAATGCGTGAAAGTGAAAAGTGAAAGTGAAGTCACTCAGTCGTGTCTGACTCTTAGCGACCCCATGGACTGTAGCCTACCAGGCTCCTCCGTCCATGGGATTTCCCAGGCAAGAATACTGGAATGGAGTGCCATTGCCTTCTCCAATTCAGGTATGACCTAAATCAAATTCCTTATGATTATACAGAGTAAGTGAGAAATAGATTTAAGGGACTAGATCTCATAGAGTGACTGATGAATTATGGATGGAGGTTCGTGACCTTGTACAGGAGACAGGGATCAAGACCATCCCCATGGAAAAGAAATGCAAAAAAGCAAAATGGCTGTCTGGGGAGGCCTTACAAATAGCTGTGAAAAGAAGAGAAGCGCAAAGGAGAAAAGGAAAGATATAAGCATCTGAATGCAGAGTTCCAAAGAATAACAAGGAAAGATAAGAAAGCCTTCCTCAGCAATCAATGCAAAGGAATAGAGGAAAAGAACAGAATGGGAAAGACTAGAGATCTCATCAAGAAAATTAGAGATACCAAGGGAACATTTCATGCCAAGATGGGCTCAATAAAGGACAGAAATGGTCTGGACCTAACAGAAGTAGAAGATATTAAGAAGAGGTGGCAAGAATACACAGGAAAACTGTACAAAAAAGATCTTCACGACGCAGATAATCACAATGGTGTGATCACTCACCTAGAGCCAGACATCCTGGAATGTGAAGTCAAGTGGGCCTTAGAAAGCATCACTATGAACAAAGCTAGTGGAGGTGATGGCATTCCAGTTGAGCTATTTCAAATCCTGAAAGATGATGCTGTGAAAGTGCTGCACTCAATGTATCAGCAAATTTGGAAAACTCAGCAGTGGCCACAGGACTGGAAAAGGTCAGTTTTCATTTCAATCCCAAAGAAAGGCAATGCCAAAGAATGCTCTAACTACCGCACAATTGCACTCATCTCACACACTAATAAAGTAATGCTCAAAATTCTACAAGCCAGGCTTAAGCAATACGTGAACCATGAACTTCCAGATGTTCACGCTGGTTTTAGAAAAGGAAGAGGAACCAGAGATCAAATTGCCAACATCTGCTGGATCATGGAAAAAGCAAGAGAGTTCCAGAAAAACATCTATATCTGCTTTATTGACTATGCCAAAGCCTTTGACTGTGTGAATCACAATAAACTGTGGAAAATTCTGAAAGAGATGGGAATATCAGAACACCTGACCTGCCTCTTGAGAAACCTATATGCAAGTCAGGAAGCAACAGTTAGAACTGGACATGGAACAACAGACTGGTTCCAAATAGGAAAAGGAGTACATCAAGGCTGAATATTGTCACCCTGCTTATTTAACTTATATTGAGAGTACATCATGAGAAACGATGGGCTGGAAGAAGCACAAGCAGGAATCAAGACTGCTGGGAGAAAATCAATAACCTCAGATATGCAGATGATACTACCCTTATGGCAGAAAGTGAAGAGGAACTAGAAAGCCTCTGGAGGAAGGTGAAAGAGGAGACTGAAAAAATTGGCTTAAAGCTTAACATTCAGAAAACAAAGATCATGGCATCTGGTTCTATCACTTCCTGGGAAATAGATGGGGAAACAGTGGAAAGAGTGTCAGCCTTTATTTTTAAAAACATGTGTTTGCTACCTTATTATACGTTGTTCTATGTAACCTATTATCATAAAAGATTTCTCAGAAAGTAGTAGTGACAAATGAGGCTCATCCTGAGTTACTCAGAGGGGTGGGAGTAAATTCAGGCTTATAGCAGCTGTGAAGTTTTATACAAGTTCATGTTTTCCCCTGTATCTCTTGAGGCTGTCTGAACAAAACTGAAATAGATTAATGGAAGTCTGATGGTCTCAGGAGGAAAAACCACACAAGTTATGGTACCTGACACACAGTTGGTACAGAGGTTTCTTTTTCTAGGACTGTCTATATATCTGCCTGCAACGCAGGAAACCTGGGTTTGATCCCTGGGCCAGGAAGATCCCTTGGAGAAGGGAATGGCAACCCACTCCAGTGTTCTTACCTGGAGAATCCCATGGACAGAGGAGCCTGGTGTGCTAGAGTCCATGGGGTTGCAAAGAGTCAGACACAACTGAGCGGCTAACACTTTCCCTTTCATAGTAATAATAACTGTCCCTTTACATTATCTAGTTGCTAGACAGTCTCGTCCACCTGTTGTGTTCTCTGGACTTGATGGCTCTTGTCATCCCAGGCTTCGGATGGCTGGTTACCTGACATTGTGGGGTTGCTTGTCACAGGACAGCACAGTGCTTGCAATGGCTTGCTGCAGGTGCTGCCGCTGCTTCCTCAGGATCTGCTGGAAATCATCTTCCAGGGTCTGTACTACATAACGCAGAAAGAAGACTCGCCCGGGCAGGTTTTGTCCCTTGGGGAGAAAAAATGAGAAGTAAGTATTTGCTCTCAGTCTCCTGGATGACACTGAGCACTGGGCTCTCATAAATACTACATCAAGGGAAGATGCACGAGTCAACAAGTGTGTCTGTATCCAAAAGAGAGGCCTGTGGGAGAGAGCAAGCAGCCTAGGTCATTACAAGAGGGCAAACAAGGCAATCCTAGAGCTTGAAAAGTCAGCCTCTTTCTCTGACTGAACCTCAGTGGTGACCCCCAGTCTCAGGAGAGGCCCCAAGCTGTGTATATCTGAACAGAGAGACAGAAAAATGACTGCTAAGCTGCTATATCAAACCACCATGATCTTTATCCCACTGCCAAACTTCTAGTAACATGAGCTGATCTACAGTCTACTGTTTAAGCAACTCTGAGCTGGGTTTTTGTTACAGGTCAAATGATCCTAATTGCTGAGGCCCAGCTAATGCAGGTAAAGAGCACGGGCTTTGGTGATGCAGACCTTATTTATTTGTTTGAAACTCAGCCCTATTCCTTATTTAACTTACTGCTCTGAGTCTCAGTGTCCTCATCACCTACATGGTGCTCACCCTAACCTTACCAAAGCCAGGCAGGCATGCACAATTTGTTGGTTTCCTTTTACTGATAAAGAGAGACTTAATTCTGGCCTTGTTCTATTTGTTTTCTAAATGCCTTACAGTTTTTGGTCCCTCATTTCCTACATCACTGTCTTTTGCCTTTAGTTGATTTTTTTTTTTGGTAATGAAATGCTTATATTCTTTTCTAATTTCCTTTTCTGTACATTGTATAGCTGGTGTCCTTGTGGTTACCATGGGGATTACATTTAATATTCTAAAATTATAATACTTTGAATTTATACTAGGTTCACTTTAATAACACACAAAAGCTCAGCTCTTTATAGCTCTGTTCCCACCTGTTTTAACTGAAGTCACAAAACTACATTGTGTGACCAAAAATAAACTCCTAATTCTTAAAAAAATTTTTGGTTTATTTATTTAGTTTTGGCTGCTCTGGGTCTTCACTGTTGTGCTCAGGCTTTCTCCAGTTGCTGCAAGCAGGGACTACTCTCTAGTTTCGACCTGTGGGCTTCTTGTTGTAGTGACGACTTCTCTTGTTGCAGAGCACGGTCTCCAGGGCGCATGGGCTTCAGTCGTTATGGCTTGCAGGCTCTAGAGAGTGGGCTCAGTAGTTGTGACACAAGGGCTTAGTTGCCCCATGGCATGTGGAATCTTCCCAGTCCGGGGATGGAACCTGTGTCCCTTCATCGGCCGGCAGATTCTTCACCACTGGACCACCAGGGAGGTCCAATAACTCTTTTCAGTTCTTTTCAATCTTTCAAATTAGGTAGAAAACACAATGTGGAGTTACAAAGTTAAATAACATTAGCTTTTAGATTAATAATTTAAAAATGAGGTGGGAGGGGGCTTTGGCATTGGGAGATCATGGACACCTGTGGCTGATTCATGTCAATGTATGGCAAAACAAATACAGTATTGTAATTAAAAAAATAAATTAATTAAAAAAATGTATTAGTCAATACATTATAGAAAACCAGTGTGGAATTACAAATCACTGTCATAATAGTTTTTATAATTGCCCATGTATTCACCTTTACTAACATCTATTTCTTCATATGTCTTCAAGTTAGTGTTTAGTGTTTCAAATGCAGGACTTCCTTCAGCGTTTCCTGCTGAGGAGGACCAGTGGGAATGAATTCCCTCAGCTTTTGTTTATCTGGGAGTCTCTTTGCCTCTCCTCACTTTTGAGGGACAGTTTTGTTGAATACAGGAATCTTGGTTGAGCTGTATTCCTTAGCACTTCCAATGTATCACCCCACTACCTCTGGCCTCAGTTCTGACAAGAAATCTTACTGAGGCTCTTGTATCGACGTGTCACTTCTCTCCTGCTGCTCATTCTCATTTCTTGAAGGCAAGTTTTGCCAGATATGGTATTCTTGGTTGACAGCTTTTTTCTTTTAGAACTTTGAATACATCATCCCATTACCTTCTGACCTACATGGCTTCACTGAGAATTTGCTAAGAGACTTATACAAACTCACTTGTATGTGATAATTCACTTTTTCCTTGCTGCTTTTAAGTCTTGACTTTGGACAGTTCGATTATTCTGTTTCTTGGTGTGAGTCTCCTTGGTTTATCCTCACTGGTGTTAACCTTCTTGACTCTGTGTGTCTATTTCTCTCCTCAGAGTTGGGAGGTTTGGTCATTGGGCTCCCTGCCCCTCTCTTTTCCTTCTCTGGAACTCCCATAATGTATGTGTGGTCCGTTTAATGATGCACCATAATCCTGCAGGTGCTCATCAACTTTGTTCACTGCTTTCTTTTTGCTCCTCTGTCTCAATGATTTCAAAGACCTTTCTTCATGTTCACTGATATGTTTTCCTCCTGCCTGATCAAGACTGTTGTTGAACTCCTCTAGTGAAATTTTCAATTCAGTTATTATACTTTTCAGCTCCAGAATATGTTTATTATCTACAGTTTAAAAATTTAATACTGTCATTTTGTCCATGCATCATTTTCCTGCTTCATTTTGTTTGTGTTCTGTTTTAGCTCCTTGAGCATCTTTAAGATGGTTGTAAAAGTTCTTTCTCAGGAAGTTGAGAGATTTTATTTCTTTAGGGTCACTTTCTGGAACTTTATTTCATTCTTTTGATTGGGCCACACTTCCCTGTTTCTTTGTGTGCCTTGTACTCTTCTTCTGAGATCTAAACATTCGAAAAAAACAACCAACTTTCCCAGTCTTTATGCACTGAGTTCATGCAGGGCAAGGCCCTTAACAATCAGTCTGACTAAAGGTTCTCAGCGCTCTCAGAACTTTTCTGGAGATGTGTTTTCTCTGAGCTTGTATGTATGCTTTTATCTGTCTTAACTCCCCAAGCAGCTTGCTCTTGTTTCTTCTCAAGAGCCACAGTCTCTTGCTCCCCAGTAACTGTTTATGGAAATGCATACTCTCTGAAGCTCTAAAATGCTGCAGTGCTCACCATTTTTTGCAGCCAGAAAACTAAGCCAGAGTTTCAATAGTGTTCTGAGTCAGGTGAGACAAAAACTATGCCCATAACAAGCCAGAACACTGGACTTGATGTTCTCTCCTTTGTTTCCATCCCAAGGGAGAAGCCAGGGTATGGGAGATTTCCTCCCAGTAGCATTGCACTAGGCTGGGAACAGAGAGGGGCATGGACATACAAAAATACCAAAAGCATTCCTACTCCTTTTAATGGAGTCCCTTCTTGGTTATGCTTTGGCCTGGATACTGCAATTTCTCAACTGGTTTCTAGAGTTTTCACAAAGGTATTCTGGTCCATATATTGTTGTTAAGTTGGTGTCTCCATTGGGGAACAAGGGCCTGGAGCCTCATCTACCATCTTGGTGGTATTTCCCAGGTCATTCTTTAGTAAAGCCCTGTGGTTTTTTACTCCAATCTGGAGTGACTTTAGGTCTACTATTTGTGGTAGGCTCAGGACTTCTTATTCTTCTGGATTAGATCTAGTGTCCTTTGGATCCCATGCCTCTTCCTCTTTTGATTTCTCCCCTATTCTTTGTAGGCATATCTTCAAGTAACCTATGAAATGGGGTGTATGAATATTTTTAAGCTTGTACATGTCTGGAAATGTCTTTATTCCACCTTCACACTTGATCAATATCTTGGCTGACTGCTGCTGCTGCTAAGTCACTTCAGTCATGTCCTACCCTGTGTGACCCCATAGACGGCAGCCCACCAGGCTCCTCCGTCCCTGGGATTCTCCAGGCAAGAGCACTGGAGTGGGTTGCCATTTCCTTCTCTAATGCATGAAAGTGAAAAGTGAAAGGGAAGTCGCTCAGTAGTGCCCAACTCTTAGCGACCCCATGGACTACAGCCCACCAGGCCCCTCTGTCCATGGGATTTTCCAGGCAAGAGTACTGGAGTGGGGGTGCCATTGCCTTCTCCTTGGCTGACTACAGAATTCTAAATTGACAATAATTTGTTCCATCCATGTTCTTTTGGGTAAGTAGACACAAAGCTGGCAATTAAGCTCAAGGATCCCTAAAGGTCAGAATGTAGACTTTTTTCTGGAGCACCAACTCTACACTGAAAGAAAGTGAAAGTGAAAGTCAAGTCAGGTCCAACTCTTTGGGATCCCAGCCTTCCCGCCTCTGGTAGGACTACCAGGCTCCTTCATCCATGGGCAAGAGTACTGGATTGGGTTACCATTTCCTTCTCCAGGGGATCTTCCCGACCCAGGGATCGAACCTAGGTCTCCTGCCCTGCAGGCAGACGTTTTGCCCTCTGAGCCACCAGGGAAGCCCATATAATAAGTCCAAAATTCTCTGTTCTAAAGGGCAGATTTCCTTCCTCTTTAGCAAGCCTGTGTTCTAGTCTGTAGCTTTTGCCGCCTAGCTTCATCAGTTATCACTGTTACATTTCCTTTAGCTTTTCCAGTCTTCATTCAAATATGTTGTCTCTCCCCTTATTTTCAGTGCCGGAGGTTCATAACTTCTTCTATTCATTTACTGTTATTTTAAGTGAAATCTTTAGAAGAGGAGGAATAAATGAGTATATTCGATCTTGAACTGGAAGACAGCACATACCATTTCAATAGAAATATTTTGGTCTGGATCAGGGGAGTAAAAGCTAAAAGGAAGGAATAATGGCAAAGACTGTACTACCAGATTTACTGTCAGTTTTGTTTCTAGTTAAAACATCCTCCGCAAAAGATTTCTGCATGCAAACTGTTGTTACCTCTTCCTCCATGACATAAGCAAGCAGCTTCCAGTCCCACTCTACCGTCTTGGCATTAGCTGGATGTAGCCTGAAAGTCAAGTGATAGCAGTTAGAATTCTGGAGATTTTAGTGGAAGGAAGGATGGGATCTGGAAGACAACAGAAGCAAGAAGCCTCTTCTTATCCTCAGTGCTCTTGCCCACTCTCATCTCTGAGGGAAGCGGAACTTCATTTTTTTTTTTTTCTGGCTACCTATTATCTACTTCTCTTTTGGGAGGCATTAACACTCCAATTTTGCCTTGAAGAAATCAACTCTTCATTACTCTTAGCCCAGTGGCTTTCACCCACTAGGACCCTAGGATGAAGCCTATGAAGCATGTTGAGCTAATCACGATATTCTGTCCCACAGTTCACTTGACTGGCTCAAAGACAGACTCATGTCTTATATCATGCCAGTTAAAACCTGTAAGACTCAATTTCAGAACTCTCATGTGATTATAAAGGAAATGGATGCTCTTTTGTATTAAGAGTGTCTGAGAAACCTACCATATGAAGCCTAGAAACAGAAGCAAAGTAAAGCTGAAAAATGGATATTGGTAACCATTTTGGAGCTGAATTAAGTCACATCTTACTCCTAGGTTTCTAGGTTTTTAGTAACATGTGTCATTAAATTCTCTTTTATCATTTGTTAAAGCCAGTTTGGATTCAGTTTCCTGTCACTTTCAATCCAAATAATATTAATATCCTGTCACCCTCTCTAATGTTGAGTTGAATAAATCTTAGGCAAGAGAAAATTGTGCCCTCATTTCAGGTTCCCTAAGAGTTTGCCAACAGCCAAGGTTCATACTGTTGAATCTTCATGAGAAGCATGTAGGCCTCCTTTAGAACATCCACAGTCTCAGAGCCACTGAGCAGGATTTTCTGGATGATGTGAGCCACAATTTCTCGGGGTGGGTAATGCTGGGGTGACACAAAGTCCATCAAAAACTGCACAGTCCCCAAGGGGAAATTTTCTTCAATGGTGTTTGTCACCATCCTTAATCTTCGATGAGGGATAGGTTCTAATTTTTGACCCTTGTTCTGTAGAGATAAAAAGAAAATAAATTAGGTAGGTTTCTATAGACAAAAACACAAAAGGTTCTAGAAAAAGTTAAAGACAGCATTTGAAATATTCATAATTAGAAAAAGCTGAGATTGGAAAGCCTTATCTAAAAAACTTCTAATGCTATGGGAAATGCTTACATTAAGTTAAATAAGAATTCAAAGTTTTACATGTAAATATGACTTTATTTATTAAAATATAGCATAGAAAGGAAAGTACAAGAATCAAGAGTTAGCCTAAGTTGATTCTGAAGTGAGGGTGGTAAGATATTTAGGGGTAGTTATGATACTATATCAGATATCAAAAAGATGAAGAAAGATGTTTAAAATATGTTTCATTGTTAGAAGAATTTCATTTTGTTGATTTTTTTTTCAGTTCAGTTCAGTTCAGTCGCTCAGTCGTGTCCGACTCTCTGCGACCCTATGAATCGCAGCACGCCAGGCCTCCCTGTCCATCACCATCTCCTGGAGTTCACTGTCCATCGAGTCGGTGATGCCATCCAGCCATCTCATCCTCTGTCGTCCCCTCTTCCTCCTGCCCTCAATCCCTCCCAGCATCAGAGTCTTTTCCAATGAGTTAACTCTTCTCATGAGGTGGCCAAAGTATTGGAGTTTCAGCTTTAGTATCATTCCTTCCAAAGAACACCCAGGGCTGATCTCCTTTAGAATGGATTGGTTGGGTCTCCTTGCAGTCCAAGGGACTCTCAAGAGTCTTCTCCAACACCACAGTTCAAAAGCATCAATTCTTCCGCGCTCAGCTTTCTTCACAGTCCAACGCTCACATCCATACATGACTACTGGAAAAACCACAGCCTTGACTAGACGGACCTTTGTTGGCAAAGTAATGTCTCTGCTTTTGAATATGCTATCTAGGTTGGTCATAACTTTTCTTCCAAGGAGTAAGTGTCTTTAATTTCACGGCTGCAGTCACCATCTGCAGTGATTTTGGAGCCCCCCAAAATAAAGTCTGACATTGTTTCCACTGTTTCCCCATCTATTTCCCAAGAAGTGATGGGACCAGATGCCATTTTTTTTTTTTTTAGTCAACAGTGAATATTAAGCTGCTTCACCCCCTGCCCCTACCCTAAAACAGCACATATATGAAGACAGAATGTGTGAAAAAACTTTCCATTATCTAGGTGGTGAAATGATGGCTACTTTTTACTCTGTATGTACCTTTGTATTTTTCACTTTTTCTGTAACAGACAAATAATCAGAAGAAAAACAAGTGCTAAAAAGTCTATTATGGGACTAGTATAATAACAATAATTATAATAATTTTTTTTAACATCTAACTTATTCTCACCGAATTTTCACAACTCTAAGAAATACATGTTGTTATTATTATTCCTATTTCATACATAAGGAAACAGATTTAGAAAGAAAGCACTTGTCATGCAACAGAAGTTGGTTTCATATGGTGCTATTACTTCAGAGCTACCCTCTACATTCATACTCTCTATAAACAACAAACCAAACAATAATAAATATTTTTGTTAAAACTCCCAATTATTAAAAAATTTAAAATACCTACAAAAAGTCAAAAGGAAGGAAATATACCCAACAATTAATATTAATAAATGCTGACTGATAGCATCATGTGGGTAATTATTTTTTAATATTATATACTCTAAAATGTTTTATACTAAGCAAGCAAGCATTATTTCAAAATCTGAGAATAAGCATTTAATTCTGAAACACCAACTAGACAAAATTTTGCAGGTTATGTGTAACAGTAAAATGGTGATGGCTAGAATTGCCCTTATAGGGAGAGGGCAGTTAGCATTTTGGAGGAAAGAAGTGCAGCTAGTTTTCTTACATCTCAAGGCACCTGAGTGTAACTCCGCTGATCTCACTGATGAGAAACCAACACTGTAAACAGCATATAACAAGAATTAAGAGCAAGAGAAGAATAAAAATCTTGCTCGGTGACTATTTTATGTGTGATGCACTTTATGATCTTACAATTGTATTTTATTCATTACTTGCCTGCAAATGGGGACCTCTACAAATTTTAGATAAAGTTTATAAATTGTTCTAATGCCCTTATCCTTAAGGGGAACTACTATTCATAGAACATTTCTATAAACCCTGAAAGGTTGCTTCATGCGTCTATGTGTTTACCTTTAAGCCAAACAATGGCATGATACAGGCGATATGACCCATTCTAGAGCACAAGAGAAAGAGACTCAGCAGAGTTAAGGTCCTTAAGTAAGGAACTAAGTGGCAGCATAGAGCCTGTCCAAGAAGTTACTGGGAGAATTTCCTGTAGAGCTTAGAAACCGGCAGTGCCTGAGCGTCTCTAGTGGCAGCACAGGGGCTTCTCTCTAGTTCTGCTACGTGGGCTCTAGAGCACGTGGGCTCAGCAGCTGCAGCACAGGGGCTTAGTTGCCCCGTGGCATGTGGAATATTAGTTCCCTAACCAGGGATTGAACCAATGTCCCCTGCATTGGAGGGGGACGTTGGAGGGTTTTCTATATAGAAACCCCTATACAGGGGACTATATTCAACATCTTGTGAAAACCTATAATGGAGTATAATCCGAAAAAATAATGCAATCACTCTGCTATACACTTGAAACTAACATGATATTGTAAACCAACTATATTTCAATAAAAATATTATTAGAGTGATCCTAGTAGATGTGATTTTTTTTTTTTTGGCAGTTCCCTAATGACTGGCTTAAGACTCAACATTCAAAAAACTAAGATCATGGCATCTGGTCCCATCACTTCAAGGCAGACAGATGGGTAAACAATGGAAATAGTGACAGACTTTATTTTCTGGGGCTCCAAAATCACTGCAGATGGTGACTGCAGCCATGAAATTAAGACACTTGGTCTTTGGAAGAAAAGCTATGACCAACCTAGACAGTATATTAAAAAGCAGAGACATTACTTTGCCCACAAAGTAATCTAGTCCAAAAGTCCATCTAGTCAAGGCTATGGTTTTTCCAGTAGTCGTGGATGGATGTGAGAGTTAGATCACAAAGAAAGCTAAGCACTAAAAACTGATGCTTTTGAACTGTGTTGGAGAAGATTCTTGAAAGTCCCTTGGACTGCAAGGAGATCAAACCAGTCAATTCTAAAGGAAATCAGTCCTGAATATCATTGGAAGGACTATGTTGAAGCTGAAACTCCAATACTTTGGCCACCTGATGCAAAGAGTCGACTCACTGGAAAAGACCCTGATGCTGGGAAAGATTGAAGGCAAAAGGTGAAGGGGGCACCAGAAGATGAGATGGTTAGATAGCATCACCTACTCAATGGACATGAATCTGAACAAACTTTGGGAGATAGTGGAGGACAGAGAAGCCTGGCGTGCTACAGTCAATAGGGTCACAAAGAGTCAGACACAACTTAGTGACTGAACTACAAGAATGTGATGTCTCCAGTGCCAGTTTCTAAGTGTGAGGCTGAATTTGAACCCGGACCTGATTCTATACCGGATGGTTCCACAAATGGGAGAAAGATAATGTGAAACTCAACTGGTCCTGTTGTCTCATGTATAGACCGCCTTGAGCATATACAAGGCCTATACAAAGGACACTTGATCCCCAAGCGAAGGCATGTTAGCTCACCTCTCTTGTGTCTTTATCTGGTATTAGTGTCTGGAAGAAGAGGTGATGCACTGGAGGTCGTAAGAAGTACTTCAGTCTATGTAGGCATGGTCTGTTGTACAACCCGCCTTGCGGTATCTGTGTCTGTATCAGGGCACACCCGGGGTTGACAGGCTCTGACAGTGATCTCTCTTTTCTGGTTGGATTTTCTGTGACAGAGAGCCAAGGAACTTTCTCTAAGGAAGTCTCAAACTCTGGGGACTGTGGGCTGGGAAAGGAGCTTGGAGAGGATGGAGCCGAGACATCCATAGGGGTGTCATGGTTCTGTATGTCATTCTGTGGAGAGGCAGGCCTGATTTTTTGGTAAACGAGTCAGCTGTCCAACTGTGGGTGGCACGTCTTCCAACGAGCATGACATGTCCCCAAGTGAATGCAGGGTATCTCCTGATAAGCGTGAGACTTCTCTAGATGAATGTGGCACACTTGCTGGTGACGGTGGCATATCTCCTGCTGACAGTGACGCATCTGCTGATGGAGGTGTGCTGCTGGGTGACTGTGATGCATCTGCTGGTAGCTGTGGCATGCTGACCAGAGGCGGTGGCATGTCTCTCGGTGACTGTGGTGTGCTGACTGGCGACAGTGGCATATCTTCTGATGACTGTGGTATGTCTCCCAGGGGCTGTGGCACGTCCTGTAGATGGACCACATCTTTCAGATATGATATATTCTGAGGTGGACCCGGCACATCTTGAGGTAGGCCCAGTGAGTGTTGAGGCGGGCAGAGTGAGTCTTGAGGTGGGCAGAGTGAGTCTTGAGGTGGGCTTGGTGAGCGCTGAGGATGCCATGATGAATCATGAGGTGGACTTGGCATACCCTGCTGGGGGCCTGGCACATTCTGAGGGCAGGGCATGTCTTGAGGACATGGCTCTTCTTGAGGCAGGTGAGGCAAAGTTTGTAGCTGGTACTGCATGGTTTGTGATGGGCATGACAAGGCTCGCGGTGGGCATGAGGAGGCTCGAGGTGGACATGGTGAGGCTTGCAGTGGGCATGGCAAGGCTCGCAGTGGGCATGGCAAGGCTTGTGGTGGGTATGGCACATCTTGCTGTGGGCATGGCAAGGGTATCCTTTGATTGCTACTGCTACTATTATTGCTGGTCTGGGGGAGGGAGTGAATATTTGAAGAGGGCTGTAGGCTTGCCAAGAAGCTGAGGTCACCTTTGAATATGGTTGAGCTACAGTTCGGCTCTACTGGGTAAACAGAGTCCCCACTGATAGACATGGGTGGCTGGGGACCTTCGAATGCTGTTTCTTCCAAAAGGTCCAAATCCACAGGTTCACTGTTGATGATTCTCCGTGCTGCAGGCCTAGAGCTTCTGTCCACCCACCCTTCCATTATCTCTTTGCTGGAGAGGCTGGCACATGCTTGAAGACTGGCTGGCTCTTTCTGGGAAGGAGCAACAGGTTCTAGAGTCAAGTCAAGAGTGGCAATAGGTCTACTTTCTTCCTCAGATCCTGTCAGGTCAATCACACAGAGTCCACTGCGATCCTTTGCCCTTGGTCTGGTTTCTCTAGTTAAGTCGATGATGTCCTGTTGAAGGATTGTGAGAAGATAAGAGGTTAAGTTGGGGGTGGGGAAGGGTGTCTTAGCTTTATCTAAGAGGACTTTAAGCTTAGCTTTTAAGGCTAAACCTATTTTACCTTTTCGTTTCACTGACAATTTACGTATCTTGTATAACCTAAGTATTAGTTTATTTCCTTTGGTCAAAAGTTTCACTATTGTCAAAGCTGCCAACTTCCATACCTTCTTAAATTATCCAAAGGCCATAAGCACATAACAGAGGGCACAGAGGGAAATGTTTTATGATCCATGGTAGACAGGGGAGCGGTAGGGAAGATTTCAGCCTTAAGTCAAAGTGAAAAGCAACCTTTGTTTGGAAAAGCAAATACACAGGATAACCTACAATAGAAGTGAAAGAAGGGAAGCTAGTACAAGAGAATCTACTTTGCGCTAAGAACACGGTGAGTGCTTCCATACATCTTTAATTTTCAGTTACCCTATCAGGAAGGCATTTTATCATCAGGAAAGCATTAGCATCTCCATTATACAGGTTTGGAAACTAGAGTTTAGAGGGTTATAAATTATTTAGCTATGAAGTAGAGAAAGACACTCAAACCCAGGCCTGTTTTTTTCTTTTCCTGTTAGGCCCTAAGAATGTACAACCTCATTCAATGCATAATCAGCTTATAGTCAGATATGGAGGATAATACAATAAGGGTTATAAACCTAACCATTGTAAGTTTAAGCCTACATTAATTACAAAAATATCTTCTATCTTCACTACCATTCCTTGGCAAAATGATTAAGCAGTTCACAAAATCTAATGATGCCAGTTGGAGGTACTTAAACAACCTCTGTGTCAGGAGCCAAGAATAATATCGCTCTATCTTCCAGGTTTCTCTTCACTCGGTTGGGTACCACTGCTACTGGTGTATTAGGCAGCAACTGCTGGGCTACCAGTGCTATTGCTGCTACCACAGTTTCCACACTTTCTTTTAGCAAAAGTGATGGTTACCACTGTCAACAGTACCAAAGCTGGACACAGGATTCTGGGTGAGTCAAGTGAGAGGTTGGCATGCATCTCACCCTGGAATAGGGATTGTTTGGTGAAGCCAAATGCCTCATTCCTAAGAAGCAGCCATAGAGTATCACTGCCTCTCTACTGCTAGCTGAACTCAACATAAATAGCTATAAGGGTCTGAATTGAACTCCTCTGCCATGGCCAACTCCTAAAAACACAATATTATCATGTCTCTTTCACTTAAAACTCACCATATGAGGTACAGGATAAAGGACAAAGGCCTTAGTAAGACTCATGAAAAAGTTGAAGTCCCTCAGTTGTGTCCCACTCTTTGCAACCCCACGGACTATATAGACTGCCAGGCTCCTCTGTCCATGGAATTCTCCAGGCAAGAATACTGGAGTGGTTAGCCGTTCCCTTCTCCAGGGGATCTTCCCAACCCAGGGTTCAAACCCAGGTCTCCCGGATTGCAGGCTGTTTCTTTACTGTCTGAGACACCAGGGAAGCCCATGAATACTGGAGTTGGTAGCCTATCCCTTCTCCAGGGGATCTTCCCGACAACAGGAATCGAACTGGGGTCTCCTGTATTGCAGGTGGATTCTTTAACAGCTGAGCTAGAAAGTGAAAGAAAGTGAAGTAGCTCAGTTGTGTCCGACTCTTTGCGACCTCATGGACTGTAGCCTACCAGGCTCCTCCGTCCATGGGATTCTCCAGGCAAGAATACTGGAGTGGGTTACCATTTCCTTCTCCAGGGGATCGAACCTGGATCTCCCACATTGCAGGCAGATTCTTTAACCGCTGAGCCATCAGGGAAGCCCTTTAGCCGAGCTAGAGTCCTTCATAATTTAGTGTCTTCCTGATTTCTCTTCTTCATTTGAGCAAATCACATAGAAATACTTCATATCCTTAAATATGCCATGCTTTCTCAGTATTTCTATCTTTATGTTTGCTTATGGTTCTTTCTTTTGCCTGAAATTACTATTATCTGTTTGTTTGAAAGTTACATGTCTTTTAAGACTCAGCACAGATATCACTGTGTCTGAAAATTCTTCCAGATCACTTCTGGTCTCAAATTATTTGTTTCCTTATATCCCCACTGCATCTGTACAAACCTTTTCCTTTTTAAAATTTATTTTTAATTGGGGGAAAATTGCTTTGCAATGTTGTGTTGGTTTCTACCATACAGCAATGCAAATCAGCCATAATTACACATATATCACTCTCTTGAAGAAACACTTAAAATATATATATTTACTTATTTGGTTGCATCATGTCATATTTGCAGCATGGAGGATCTAGTTCCCTGATCAGGGATTAAAGCTGGGCCTCCTGCATTGGGGGCATGCAGTTTTATTCACTAAACCACCAGGGAAGTCCCCAAAACTTTTCTTTTGATCCCAAAGAATTTGATGCTTTTAAATGATATTGAAAATGGAAAAAATTTTCATTTTCCAATTATTCATTGCTAGTATAAAGCAATACTATTGATTTATGTATGTGTATTATCCCTTGTCCTTTGACCTAGCTAAATTCATTTACTAGTTCAATTAACTTATTTTTTTGTAGATTCCTTAAGGTTTCCCATATAAAAATTCATGTCTGTAAATAAAAGAGTTTTATTTCTTCCTTTTCAATCTGCATGCCTTTTATTTCCTTTCGTCACCATTGCAGTGGCTAAGGCATTCAGTACAATTCTCAATAAAAGTGCTAAGAGCAGGCATATAATCATTAAGTACCACGTTAGCTGTGTTGTTTTCATAGATGCCCCATATCATGTTGAGAAAGTTTCCTTATTTTTTTTCCTGAGAGTTTTAATTGGGAATGGTCATTAGTCAAATGATTTTTCTGTACCTGTTATAATTTTCCCTTGTACTATTAATATAAAAATTATATTCATTGATTTTCTAATGTTAAATTAGTCCTGGGGAAAACTCCACTTGGTTATAATGTATTACTCTTTTTCAACAGTTTGGTTTAACATATCAATATTTTGTTAAGAATCTTTACATATTCTTGAGAGATATCCAGTTCAGTTCAGTTCAGTTGCTCAGTTGTGTCCAACTCTTTGTGACCCCATGGACTGTAGCATTCCAGGCCTCCCTATTCACCACCAACTCCCAGAGTTTATCCAAACTCATGTCCACTGAGTCAGTGATGCCATCCAACCATCTCATCCTCTGTCGAACCCTTCCCGTTAGTTTGTAGTTTTCTATTCTTATAATTTCTTTTACTGATTTTGCTATCAAAATAAAATTGGCTTCTTAAAGTGACTCGGGAACTATTCTCATCCCTCTATTCAGGCTGTTGTTCAATTGGTACCACATCTTTCTTCAGTGTTTATAGAAGTGAAGCTATCTGGGCCTAAAATGCTTTGTAGTTAAAATTTGGAAGACATAAGGCTATTAACATTTTCTACATCTCGTGTTAATTTTGTGACTTGTGAAACTGGTCTGTTTCAACTAAACTGTCAAATTTATTAGCATAAAGTCATTCAAAATAGTGTTTAATATCTTTTAAATTCTAAATTCCATATAGATTTATTCCCAATTTTCTTTTTTATGCTCAATATTGGTAACTTATATCATCTGCATTCCCCCCCATCCGCCTAGCTAGAAGTTTATCAATTTTACTGATATTAACAAAGAACCAGCTTTTTCACCTATTTCCTTTATTTCTATTGTTATCATTGTCATTTCCTTCATTCTATTTACTGTGGGTTTGAATGTGCCTTCTTTTTCTAACTCATCTTACACTTATCTTTGGTTGTGGTGGGTCTTCACTGCTGTGCCTGCTACTCTCCACTGCAGTGCGTGGGTTCTCGCTGTGGTGGCTTCTCTTGTTGTGGAGCACAGACTCTAGGTGTGTGGGCTCAGTAGTTGTGGTGCATGGGCTACATTGCTCCACAGCACGTGGAATCTTCCTAGACAAGATGGGATCTGTGTCCCCTGCACTGGCAGACGGGTTTCATCCACTGTACCACCAGGGAAGTTCTTCTTCTACCTTCTTAATGTGGAAGCTTAGATAACTTGATTTTTGAAATCTTTCTTTTCTAACATTAGCATTTAAAGCTAAATATTTTTCTGTAAGTACTGCTGTAGCTTCATCCCACAATTTTTAATACAAAGTCATTTTATAATCATGCAGTTCAAGCTTACCTTCACTATGGACGGAAAACAAAACCCTGTAAGATTTCAATCTTTTGAACTACACTGAGGCTTGTTTTATGCCCTACATAAAACATGGCCTACTTGCTGAATGTTCCTTGTATATTTGGGGGAAAAATGCGCATTCTGCAATTGTTGGCTATAAATGTCAATTAGGTCATGGCTGTTGACAACTTTTGGATCTTTGACTTTCTTCACCTTTGAAGCAATGCAGTTGTGCTATTAATTACTGAGTGTATTAAAGTGTCCAACTAAGATTGTGCCTTTGACCATTTTTCCCTTGTGTTTGGTTAGTTTTTGCTTCATGTATTTTGAAATTCTGTTTATTAAGCGTAGTAATATACTTAAAATTATTCTACTTTCTTAATGTATTAACCCATTTATCATTATTAAAACAACATTTATCCTCTCAAGTCTCCAGCAATCTTCCTTGTACTGATGTCTATTTTTTCTGGTAAATAATAGAGACACCTTTTTATGCATATTGTTTGCCTAGTGTATTTCTATCTTTCTATTCTCCACATATTTGTGTCTTTGTATTTAAAGTGCACCACATATAAATAGCTAATAGCTGTTATTGCCTTTTGTCCAATCTGACCACCTCTGCTTTTTGATTACTTTTTGGTTCATTTACACTTAATTGTCGATATAGCTGCATCCATATATTTATTTCTTATTTATCCTTTGTTAACTCTTCCTCTGTTGCTCCTTTCCCACTCTCCTTTGAGTTAATCATATATATATTTTGGAGTTCCATTTTAATTCCTCTGTTGGGGTTCTAGCTATATTTTTAAATTATATTTTTAATGGTTACTCAAGGGCTTCTCTAGTGGCCCAGATGGTAAAGAATCTGCCTGCAATACAGGAGACCTGGGTTTGACCCCTGGGTCAGGAAAATCCCCTGGAGAAGGGAATGGCAACTCAATCCAGTGTTCATTCTTGCCTGGAGAATTCCATGGACAGAGGAGCATGGTGGGCTTGTCTAACTCCTCTCTTCAGCTCTTATTTGGGCTTTCCCGGTGCCACTAGAAGTAAAGAACCCACCTACCAATGCAGGAGATGTAAAAGACATGGGTTCAATCCCTGACTTGGAAGATCCCCTGAAAAGGGCGTGGCAACCCACTCCAGTATTCTTGCCTGGAGAATCTCATGGACAGAAGAGCCTGGTGGGCTACAGTCCAAAGGGTCACAAAGAGTTGGACAAGACTGAAGTGACTTAGCATGCATGTGGTTACAGGGGCTTTCCTGTGGCTCAGATAGTAAAGAATCAGCCTGCAATGCAGGAGACCTGGGTTCGATCCATGGCTTGGGAAGATTACATGGAGAAGGGAATGGCTACCCACTCCAGTGTTCTTCCCTGGAAAATCCCACCAACACCGGAGCCTGGAGGGCTATAGTCCATGGGGTCCCAAAGAGTTGGACACAACTGAGCGACTAACACTTTTACATTTTTCATGTGGTTACAGTATACAGATTCAATTTATTCCAGTGTACTTAGGAAAAATATTAAAATACTTAAGATAAAAAAGTAGAAATCTTACAAAATATTTCTTGCCTTGTGCCCCATTCTTTATTTTTATTGTCATATATATTATACTTATATATATACAGCATAAGTATTTACTTTCAGTTATTCATTTCTAAGGAAATTAATAGAAGAAAATACTTTCTTTTATACACATATTTACAATTCCTAGTTCCTTCATTTGTGTAGATCCAACGTGCCATTTGGTGTCATTTCCCTTCAGCTAAAATATCTTATAGTACAGGAGTGCTAATGATAAATTCTCTCATTCTATCTGAAACTATCTCTGTTTTGTCCTTATTTTTTTAAATAATTTTATTTATTTTTGGCTGTGTTGGTTCTCCATTGCCATGCAGACTCTTCTCTGGTTGCAGCAAGTGGGGGCTACTCTCTAGCTGAGTTGCACAGAGTTCTCATTGCAGTGGCTTCTCCTGTTGTGGAATACCGGCGCTGGAGCATAAAGGCTTCACTAGCTGTGGCTCGCGGGCTCTAGAGTGTGGGCTCAGTAGCTGTTGTGCATGGGTTTTTAGTTACCACAGGATCTTCCTGGATAAGGGATCGAACCTGTGTCCCCCACACTGGCAGGCAGATTCCTAATCAGTGGACCACCAAGGAAGTCCCTATGTAACATATTTTTTCTGGACAGTAAAGTAGTGGTTTTCTTCGTGTTCATCTTGTCTTGAGTCTGCTTTGCTTCTAGGATGTGTGACTCATTTTTTTCCTCACCAAATTTGAGAAAATTTCAGCCATTATTTCTTTAAAAAATTTTTTCCAGTTATTCCCACCTCTCCTTAAAAGATTCTATTTTTTGAATTACTTGATATTTCCTTGGAGATCTCTGATGTTCTGTTCAACTTTTTCCATCTTTTACTCTACTCTATTCTTAAAATTGGGTGGTTTCTACTGTTCTGTCTCAAACATCTCTATCCCTCTCCACCTGCCATCACCTGCTTTCTTTCCTAATTTGCATTGACCCTATCTAGTTACTTTAAAATTTTAGTTACTGTATTTTTAAACGCCTGAACTTTTCTTTTCTAAAAATTACAGAACTTTATTGTCTCACAGCTCATAAGTCCAAAATTAAGGTGTCAGCAGGGCCGTGCTCTAACGGCTGTAGGGGAGATGCCTTCCTGGGCTCATCTAGCTTCTGCTCATTGGTAGCCTGCGGCACTCCTTGGCTTGCAGACGCAGCACTCCCATCACATGGCCATCTTCTCCCTGTGTGTCTTCACACTGTCTTCCCTGTGGATGTCTCTCTATATCCAAATTTTCTGGTTTTATTAACTGAATTTCTGCTTTTTATAGCTTTCATTTCTCTGCTGAGATTTTCTATCTATTCACTCACTGATGTCATATTTTCTTTAACTGAATAAATGTATTTATAGTAATTATTTTGAAGTTTTTGTTAAATTCAACACTTAAGCTCATTCCAGTCAGATTCCATTGACTGCCTCCTTTTATTTTCTCCCCTGAGAAAGAGTCACACTTCTGTTGTTTTGGATGTCTAGTAATTTTTGGTGGAAAATTGAGCTGTATAGCTACATGTAATGATTTGATTGTTTTCTTCCAAAAATTATCCTTTCATTGTTGTCGTTGCTCTAGTAGTTAATCTGCCTGAAGTCAAACTGCAAGCTTGTCTCCTTCACACAATGTAGGTGCTGGTATCTCTGTTCTTATGCTTTCCAGCTGCTGGCCTTTTGGTGGTGAGGGACAGGGTGGTTCTCATTTGGGCAGAAATTTTACTTTAATTTTGGGGTTTGCTCTTCCTGTGATTTTCTTGCTTCAAGAGATTGGGGACTGTAGCCCTAATTCTTTGCTGCTCTGCTATCCTTTACCTCTATCCCCTGACATTTCAAAACCATAAAAATTTCAGCTTTCTGTCACTTAAGTGGCAAGTGATTAGGGAATGTAGTCTGTTAAAAGAGCAGCAAATTCATAGATATTGCCCTATGAAGCTATCTTTCAGTAGATTTCTCACTAGTGTCTGCCTGATTTTTAACTGGGCACTCAGGGAATATTTTGGCAGGTGAGTTTCACAGATTGGAAGCACAATTCAACTGCATTGCTCAACCTTGGAGAGCTTATTGCTTCCCTTTTGATTACTCCAAAGCACTCTGCACACACCAATATCACTTTAGTGCATATCAGAGCACTTCCATATCCTTCCCCTCATTAGACAGTAACTTATTCTTGTATCCTGTACCCTTACATAGTATTTTAGATTCAACTCGTAGTATTTATTACCTCATTAAATAAATGAATAAATTTAATTTAATGACAATTGTTTGTTTATCCTCTCATCTCATTGTCCTCCGATAGCCCTAACTCTTAAGTATTTTGCATTTTATCACATATTACTCTAAGTTTTCAGAGATAACAAATTATCTTTCTAGTTTTAATAATTATGTCATCAGATGGAAATACAGATGACTAAGACTCTCCAATGGGCTTCCCTGGTGGCTTAGTGGTAAAAATCCACCTGCCAATGCAGGAGACTCAGATTCAGTCCCTGGGTTAGAAAGATTCCCTGGAGAAGGAAATGTCAACTCACTCCAGTATTCCTGCCTGGGAAATCCCATGACAGAAGGAGCCTAGCAGGCTATAGTCCATGGGGTCACAGAAGAGTTGGACATGACATAGCAACTAAACAACAAGAAGGCCCTCTAACAGTCTGCATCGGGAGAATGGAAACACAGCAATAAGCCCATAAAGCCCTTGTCTACACCAATAACCCTATTTTTTGACCGAGATGTCTCACAATAACCCTGTGAGGTGAATATAATTCATGTTTTCTAGCTATAAAAACTAAAACCCAGAAAGCAAACTACTTCTGGGTTTCTGGATCTGTTTAAATGAGAAATTTCATTCATTTACAGCTTCAAGTGGCTGGTCCAAGACTTACTTCCTGATTATGCTGCTGATAATGGGATTTGCTCTTCACCAGTTCAGGTTATTTCATGATTTTGGTTTTACTTTTACTTTTCTCCTTCGAGATTTCTGTTAATTCCTACCAACCCAGCAAGCAGGAAAAATTAGTTTCTTTCAGAATCTAGTTGTTGTTTTAGCAGAGATCCCTTTAAAGTCAGTCAGTCATATTGCTGAAGGAAGAAGTTCCTAGATCCAGGTCTTTTTACAATATTCCAGTATTGGCTGCTTATCTTTCCCTCTAGGACTGAGTATAATGCCATAATGACTAGCACAGCATCTTTTGGAAAATGGCAAAGTGCTCAAGAAACATCAACTGAATCTAAAAAACACAATTTTGAAGTGGAAAGCTCATCTTCCATACCTCACATATGGACCTTCCATTCAACATGACTGAAAACAACAGAAATACTTCAGGTTTCTCTCTACCTATCACTGTTTTCCAACAAGACAAATGGAATGGCTTCATTATTTGAGGAAACTAGAACCAAGGGCTGAACTAAGTCCCCTTTCTTTGTTTTAAGCCCTCTTCCCTAAAGATTCTATCTGCTTTTTCCATGGGTAAGGTTACCATGCAGGCTTTTAACTTGAAACTTGTTAGGTAGGAAGGGGACAAAGGAGCATTAAGTTTAATTATAGTTTTAGGGAGTCAAATGTAGCTACAGATCCATGAAGCTTATTCTAACTAAGCACTATTAGTAACATAGCTATTATATCAATCTCCAGCTATCTGACCTATATATCCTTTTCCTGTCTCTGAATTTGCCCATTCTAATATTTCATATAAATGGAATCATAATTATTTGGCCTTTTATGTCTGACTTCTTTTTATTAAAATACATATTTTACTGAAGTATAATTGACTTACACTGTTTCAGGTGCAAAGCAAGGTGATTCAGTCATACTTACATACAAATATTATTTTTGAAATTATTTTCCATTATAGGTTACTAGAAGATGTTGACTATAGTTCCCTGTGTTATATAGTAAACCTCTGTTGCTTGTTGCATATCTGTTTTTTTAATTAGAAATCTAGCACTCTACTTATACTAAGTAAAACAAGTGGAATCAAAGTTTTATAAATTTTTAGGCAAAAATTGGTTAAGTTTTCTAAAAACATATATTACACATATTACTTATATATATGCATACAAAATTTTTCTATTAAACTTGATAAAGGCTTGAGAAAGAACATCAGGAAAAAAAAGAGATGGAGAAACTGGAAAGCAAACTAAATGAAGCGAAAGAACTAAATATTAAATAGAAACAGTGAAAGAAACTAGATAAAAGTAAAAGATCATCATATAGTCCAGTTGTTTTTAAACATGACTGCTTATTAGAAACCTATCTGGAACTCTGGAGATAAAAAAGCAATACATGAGCATTTGTATTTTACAAAAAATTTCAAGATAATTCTGATTTGTATCTGGATTTTAAAAAAGTGATTAAAGGTTTTTCTATTAAATTACAGTTTTGGTGATACAGAATTCTATTATTTCTCTGCTGACAAATCATGATACAATGGTATTAAGTGACTAATAGTTACACAGTCACCATAGTGAAAGATGTTTATCAGTTTTCAAAATGAATAGCCAGAAAAAAAAAAACCAAGATAATTGTAACTGCAAGCCATAATAAGAATATGATTCACTTAACAATATAAAATAATTACATACAATTTGGAGGGGTCAAGAAGAGTGATGTGGTAAGTGGAAGTGTATACATGCACATGTTTTCATCTGCCTAGCCAGTCTATGTCTTTTGGTTGGTACATTTGATCCATTTACGTTTTAGGTAATTATCAGTCTGTATGATCTTATTAGAAAGCATTGCTCAGTGATCAGTGCAAAGAAATAAAGGAAAACAGTAGAATGGGAAAGACTAGAGGTCTCTTCAAGAAAATTTGACATACCAAGGGAACACTTCATGCAGAGATGGGCACAATAAAGGACAGAAATTGGATTGACCTAAAAGAAGCAGACGATATTAAGAAGAGGTGGCAAGAATATACAGAACTATACAAAAAGATCTTCATGACCAAGATAACCACAGTGGTGTGACCAGTCACCTAGAGCCAGACATCCTGGAATGTGAAATCAAGTGGGCCCTTAGAAAGCATCACTACAAACAAAGCTAGTGGAGTTGATGGAATTCCAGTTGAGCTATTTCAATTCCAGTTGAGCTATTTCAAATCCTAAAAGATGATGCTGTGAAAGTGCTGCATTCAATATGCTAGCAAATTTGGAAAACTCAGCAGTGGCCACAGGACTGGAAAAGGTCAGTTTTCATTCCAATCCCAAAGAAAGGCAATGCCAAAGAATGCTCAAACTACCCCACAATTGCACTCATCTCACATGCTAGCAAAGTAATGCCAAAATTCAAGTGAGGGTTCAACACTGTTTGAACCATGAACTTCCAGATGTTCAAGCTGGATTTAGAAAAGGCAGAGGAATCAGAAATCAAATAAACAAGATATGTTGGATCATCAAGAAAGCAAGAGAGTTTCAGAAAAACATCTACTTTTGCTTTATTGACTACGCCAAAGCCTTTGACTGTGTGGATCACAACAAACTGTGTGGAAAATTCTGAAAGAGATGGGAATATCAGACCACATGATCTGCCACCTGAGAAATCTGTATGCAGATCAAGAAGCAAAAGTTAGAACTGGACATGGAACAACAGACTGGTTCCAAATTGGGAAAGAAGTACGACAAGGCTGTATATTGTCACCCTGCTTATTTAATTTCTATGCAGAGTACATCATGCGAAATGCCAGGCTGGATGAAGCACAGGCTGAAATCAAGACTGCCGGGAGAAATATCAATAACCTCAGATATGCAGATGACACCACCCTATGGCAGAAAGTGAAGAATTAAAGAGACTCTTGATGAAAGTGAAAGAGGAGAGTGAAAAAAAAAGGCTTAAAATTCAATATTCAAAAACTAAGATCATGGCATCTGGGTCCCATCACTTCAAGGCAAATAGATGAGGAAACAATGGAAACAGTGACAGACTGTTTTGAGAGGCTCCAAAATCACTGCAGATGGTGACTGCAGCCATGAAATTAAAAGATGCTTACTCCTTGGAAGAAAAGCTATGACCAACCTAGACAGTATGTTAAAAAGCAGAGACATTACTCTACCAACAAAGATCCGTCTAGTCAAGGCTATGGTTTTTCCAGTGGTCATGTATGGATGTTAGAGTTGGACTGTGAAGAAAGGAGCACCGAAGAATTGATGCTTTTGAACTGTGGTGTTGGAGAAGACTCTTGAGAGTCCCTTGGACTGCACGGAGGTCCAACCAGTCCATCCTAAAGGAGATCAGTCCTGGGTCTTCATTGGAAGGACTGATGCTAAAGCTGAAGCTCCAGTACTTTGGCCACCTCATGCAAACAGTTGACTCATTGGAGAAGACTCTGATGCTGGGAGGGACTGGGGGCAGGAGGAAAAGGGGATGACAGAGGATCAGATGGCTAGATGGCATCACCAACTCAATGCACGTTGAGTTTGAGTGAACTCCGGGAGTTGGTGATAGACAGGGAGGCCTACCGTGCTGTGACTCAACGGGTTGCAAAGAGTCAGACACGACTGAGCGACTGAACTGAACTGAAGCTTCCTGATGGGAGCAACAGGCAATGGGAAAAACTGTCTTGCTCTGGTGGGTGAGTCCTGCTCAGTAAAGCTTTAATTCCATTATTTGCTGATGGGTGGGGTTGCACTCCATCCTTAGTAGTTGTTTGGCCTGAGGCAATCCTGCCCTGGGGTCTATGGGCTATGATAGGGTTAATGGTGAACTCCAAGAGGGTTTACACCAAGAGTGACCTTTGTTGCCTGATGCTGCCAGTGTACCTGTCCCTGTGGTGAGCCCCCTGCCAACCCATGCCTCCACAGGAGACCCTCCAACACTAGCAAGTAGCTTTGGTACAGTAACCTAGTGGTCACTGCTCCTTTCCTCTGGGACTTGGTGCATGCAAAATGTTTGTACCCTCTAAGACTGGAGTTTCTGTTTCCCCAGTCCAGTGGAAGTCCTATAATCAAATCCCACTGGCCTTGAAGGCCAGATTTCCTAGGGATTCCCAGTTCCTTTGTCATATTTGATTTTTATCATGATTGCACCCGTCCTGCTGTCTCACTGTGGCTTGTCTTCGGATGTGGGGTATCTTGTTTTGGTGGGTTCTAGTGTTCTCTTGTCAATGATTGTTCAAAAGCTAATTGCAATTTTGGTGTTCTCACAGGAGGACATGAGCGTACATCCTTCTACTCTGCTGTTTTGAACCAGAACCTATATGTGAGCTTCATGGTAACCATAAAGCAAAACTCTCTAATATGTACATAAAAGATAATGTGAAAGGAATATATGCATAACACTAAAGAAACTCAAATCACAAGTAAGAGAGCAGAACAGAAACAAACCAGAAAACCGACAGAAAACAATTAACAAAATGGCAGCAAGTGCATATCTGTCAGTAATTACACACCTATTGATAATTACTTTAAATATAAGCAGGCTAAATTCTCCAATCAAAAGACATAGAGTGGCTGGGTGGATTAAAAAACAAGATATTAAAAAAACAAACATATGCTGCCTGTTAGATTTACTTCAGATGTTAGGACACACTCTGACTAAAAGTGAAGGGATAGAAAAGATGTTCCATGCAAATGGAAACCAAAAGAAAGATTGAGTAACTATACTTATATAAGACAGAATAAACATTAAAATCAAGACTGTAGTAAAAGACAAAGAAGGGCATTACATAATGATAAAGGGGTCAATCCAACCACAGGATATAACATTTGTAAATATTTATGTACTCAACACAGCACCTAAGTATATAAAGCAAATATTAATAGATACAATGGGAGAAACTGACAGCTAATAAAAATGTGATACACTTTAATACCCCATTTACATTAATGGACAGATCATTCAGACAGAAGATCAATAAGGAAACACTGGTCTTAAAAGACACACTAGGCCAGATTAATTTAATATATATAGAACACTCCAGCCAAAAGCAAGATATTATACACTCTTCTTATGTGCACATGCAACATTCTCCAGGATAGATTCTATTTAACAACAACAAAAAAATCCCAATAAATTTAAGAAAAAGAGAAGTTTAAAAAAAAACCTTGAGACAAATGAAAATGGAAAAATACAACCTTGCAAAATCTATAGGATGCAGCAAAATAAGTTTTAAGAGGAAACTTGACAGTGATACAGGCCTACTTCAAGAAACAAGACAAATCTCAAATAAATAATTTAACTTTACAACTAAAGGAACTAGAAAAAGAAGTGAAGCCTAGAGTTAGTAGAAGGAAGGATATAATAAAGATCAGAGTAGAAAGACATGAAAGAAAGACTAAAAAGACAACAGAAAAGATCAATGAAACTAAGAGCTGGTTCCTTGCTAGACTCACCAGGAAAAAAAAATAGGCAAGGCTCAAATAAATAAAATCAGAAATGAAAGAGAAGTTACAACTGATACCACAGAAATACATAAGATCATAAAAAAATACTAAGAGCAATTATATGTCAACAAATTGGACAACCTAGAAGAATTGTATAAATTCCTAGAAACACAATCCTCCAAGACTGAATCATGAAAAAATAGAAAATCTGAATAGACAGATTACTAATAATAACGAGATTGAATCAGTAATCAAAAACTGCCCATCCCCCAATAAAAGTACAGGACCATGGTTTCATTGGTGAATTCTACCAAATATTTAAATAAGATTTAATACCTATCCTCCTCAAACTCTAAAAAACTGAAGAGGAAGGAATGCTTCCAAACTCATTTTACAAAGCCATCATGGCCTTGATACCAACCAGACAAGAATATCAAAAGAAAAGTATAGGCCAATATCACTGATGTACATAGATATAGAAATCTTCAACAAAATAATAACAAGCCAAACCCAACAATTTGTTCTAGGAATGCAAGGATGGTTCACCACCCACAAACCAATCAACAAGATATACATGAACAAAATGAAGGATAAAAATCAAGATTATAGCAACAATCGCAGAAAAGCATTTGACAAAATTCAACATTCATTTATGACAAAAACTCTCAACCAAGTGGGTAGAGATGGAAACACACCTCAACATATTAAAGGCTATATATGACAAACCCACTGTTAATATCATATTCAGTGGTGAAAGCTGAAAGCTTTTCCTCTAAGATCAGGAATAAGACAAGGATGTCCACTCTTGTCACTTTTATTCAACATGGTACTGGAAGTCCAAGCCAGAGCAATAAGGCAAGATGCAGAAATAAATGGCATCCAAACTGGAAAGGAAGAAGCAAAATTTTCACTATTTGTGGACAATATATAAAATGCTAATAACCATATCAAAAAAACTATAAGAACTAATAAATTCAGAAAAGTTGCAGAGTACAAACTAAATATACAAAAATCTGCTGTATTTCTACACACTAACAATGAATTGTTAAAAAGAAGTTGAGAAAACAATTCTATGCACACTAGTATAAAAAAAAAATACCCATGAGCAAATTTAACCAAGGAGGTGAAAGACCTATATATCGAAAACTATAAGACACTAAGGAAAGAAACTGAAAACACAAATTAATGGAAAGATGTTTTGTACTCATGGTTTGGATGAATTAATATTGTTAAAATGTCCATATTAGCCAAAGCAATCTACAGATTCAATGTAATCCCCATCAAAATCCCAATGGCACATTTCACAGAAACAGAACAATCTTAAAATTTATATGGAACCACAAAAGACCCGAAATAGCCAAAACAGTCTTGAGAAAGACGAACAAAGCTGAAAACACTGCACTCACTGATTTCAAACTGAATATGATTTGGCATAAAAGCAGACATGTGGCTCAATTTTAAGAAAAACAGCCCAGAAACAAATCCCATGCATACATGTTCAATTAATTTATGACAAAGGAGGTTAAGATTATACAATGGACACTCTTTAATAAATGGTGCGAGGAAAACTGGAAAGCCACATGCCAAATAATGAAACTAGACTACCATCTTATACCATACACAAAAATTAACTCAAGAGACTAGAGACTTGAATATAAGACTTGAAACCACTGAACTCCTAGAAGAAAATAGAGGCAGTATGCTCGAGGACATTAGTTTTGGTGATTATTTTGTATCTGATTCCAAAAGCAAAGCCAACAAAAGCAAAAACAAACAAATGGGATTACATCAAACTAAAGCTTCTGTACAGCAAAGAACACTATCACAAAATGAAAAGACAACCTCCTAAGTGAGAGAAAATCTTGGCAAATCATGTATCTGATAAAAGATTAATGTCCAAAATCCATGAAGAACTCATACAACTCAATAACAAAAAGCCAAAAATCTGATTATGGGACAGAGGACCTAAATAGACATTTATAGATGGCCAGCAGACACAAGAAAAGATGCTCCACATCACTAAACATCAGGGAAGTAAAAATCAAAACCGCAATGAAATATCCCTTCATTCCAGTAATAGTGGCTCTAATTAAAAAGACAGGCGATAACAAGGGTTGGTAAGGATGTTGAGAAAAGGACACCCTTGTGCACTGTTAGTGTAATTAATGTTTAGCACAGTGCTATGGAAAATAGCATAGAAGTTTCCCCTCAAATTAAAAATAGAACCAACATGTGATTCACCTAGCAATTCTACTTCTGGTTATTTATCTGAAGAAAACAAAAACACTAATTTGAAAAAATATATGCACCCCTACATTCACTGAAGCATTAGTTACAATAGCCAAGAAATGGAAACAACGTAAGTGTCTGCTGATAATTGAATAGCAGTCCATATATGTATCTATATGCATACACACGTTGGGCTTCCCTAGTGTCTCGGACTGAAAGAATCTGCCCACAATGCTAGAGACCTGGGCTCAAACCCTGGGTTGGGAAGATCCTCTGGAGAAAGGAATGGCTACCCACTCTAGTACTCTCATCTGGAGAATTCCACGAACAGAGGAGGCTGGTGGGCTACAGTCCATGGGGTCACAAAGAGTTGGACATGACCGAGCAACACACACACACACACCAGAATTCTACTCAGCCATAAAAAGTATGAAATATTGCCATTTGCGACAACATAGATGGAACTTGAGGGTATTATGCTAAGTAAAATAAGTCAGACAGAGAAAGACAAATACCATATGATTTCACTTACACGTGGAATCTAAAAACAAAAACACACAATATGAAATTCACAGGTATGAGGATTATAATGGTGGTTGCCATGAGGGTTGGGAGGGTAAGCAAAGTTGGTTAAGGGGGTCAAGAGGTATAAACTTCCTATCAATAATGTTTTATAATGTATTGATATATGATAAATGATGCAGACAGACTTATTATGGATGTCATTTTGCAGTGTGTATAAATACTGAAGCATTATGATGTACACCTGAAACTAATATAATGAATGGTATATGTCAATAAATAAGTGAAGGATTTTTGCAAAGTGGGACATGACACTAAAGTTCATTTACAATGTATGAAACTTTGATTAAAACATAAAAACTTTTTATTAATTAAACTGTTAGTTAAATCACTATGATATATACTTAAAATATCTTAGTTTCGACAATTATAAATCAACAAAGCAAACATTTTAAATAAATAACTTAAAACAAGAGAAATGTGAGAAAACCTAGAAAAACTGTGGAAAATAATGAGCTGGGGACTAATACTACCCTAATTCTCATTGCATACCATTCTCTAGTATTTGAAATTTTGGACTAGTACATTTTTAAATGGATGAACTTTACTTTTTAGAGCAGCTTTTGGTTCATGGCAAAACTGAACAGAAAGTATGGAATGTTGCCCTATAGTCCAACTCCCCACATATGTACAACTTCCTCACTATCAGTATCTAGCATCACAGTGGTGCATTAGTTACAACTGATAAACCTACACTGGCACATTATCAATACCCAAAGCCCATAGTTTATATTAGGGTTTACCCTGGTACATTTTATGGGTTTTGACAAATATATAACAACATGTATCTACCATTGTGGTATCATACAGAACAGTTTCACTGCCTGAAAAATCCTGTGCTCTCCTTGTTCAGCACTTTCTCTCTACTAACCCCTGAAAACCAGTAATGTTTTCACTGTCCCCTTAGGTTTTACTTTTCCAGAATGTCATGTTGTTGGAATCAAACAGTATAGTCTTTTAAGACTGCATATTACTAAGTGAAAGAAGCCATTTAAGTTTCCTCCAAGTATTTTCATGGCTTGATAGATCATTTCTTTTTAGTGCTGAATAATATTTCAGTGTCTGGAGGTAACAGTTTACTTATCCATTTACTTACTGGAGGACATCTTAGTGGCCTTCCAAGTTTGGGCAATTATGCATGAAGCTGATATAGAAACATCTATATTCAGTTTTGTTTTTTTTTTTTTGTGGATTTAAGTTTCAATTCATTTGGGCAAATACCAGGGAGCATAACTGTTGATTTGTACTATAAGAATACATTCGGTTCAGTTCAGTTCAGTCGCTCAGTCGTGTTCGACTGTTTGCCACCCCATGAATCGCAGCACTCCAGGCCTCCCTGTCCATCACCAACCCCTGGAGTTCACTCAGACTCATGTCCATCGAGTCAGTGATGTCATCCAGCCATCTCATCCTTTGTCGTCCCCTTCTCCTCCTGTCCCCAATCCCTCCCAGCATCAGAGTCTTTTCCAATGAGTCAACTCTTCGCATGAGGCGGCTAAAGTACTGGAGCTTCAGCTTCAGCATCATTCCCTCCAAAGAAATCCAGGGCTGATCGCCTTCAGAATGGACTGGTTGGATCTCTCTGCAGTCCAAGGGACTCTCAAGAGTCTTCTCCAACATCACAGTTCAAAAGCATCAATTCTTCAGCACTCCGCTTTCTTCACAGTCCAACTCTTACATCCATACATGACCACTGGAAAAACTATAGCCTTGACTAGACGGACTTTTGTTGGCTAAGTAATGTCTCTGCTTTTCAATATGCTATCTAGGTTGGTCATAACTTTTCTTCCAAGGAATAAGCGTCTTTTAATTTCATGGCTGGAATCACCATCTGCAGTGATTTTGGAGCCCCCCAAAATAAAGTCTGACACTGTTTCCACTGTTTCCCCATCTATTTCCCATGAAGTGATGGGACCGGATGCCATGATCTTCGTTTTCTGAATGTTGAGTTTTAGGCCAACTTTTTCACTCTCCACTTTCACTTTTATCAAGAGGCTTTTAGTTCCTCTTCACTTTCTGCCATAAGGGTGGTGTCATCTGCATTTCTGAGGTTATTGATATTTCTCCTGGCAATCTTGATTGCAGCTTGTGTTTCTTCCAGTCCAGCATTTCTCATGATGTACTCTGCATATAAGTTAAATAAGCAGGGTGACAATATACAGCCTTTACGTACTCCTTTTCCTATCTGGAACCAGTCTGTTGTTCCATGTCCAGTTCTAACTGTTGTTTCCTGACCTGTATGTAGGTTTCTCAAGAGGCAGGTCAGGTGGTCTGGTATTCCCATCTCTTTCAGAATCTTCCACAGTTTATTGTGATCCACACAGTCAAAGGCTTTGGCATAGTCAATAAAGCAGAAATAGATGTTTTTCTGGAACTCTCTTGCTTTTTTCATGATCCAGTGGATGTTGGCAATTTGATCTCTGGTTCCTCTGCCTTTTCTAAATCCAGCTTGAATATCAGGAAGTTCACAGTCCACGTATTGCTGAAGCCTGGCTTGGAGAATTTTGAGCATTACTTTACTAGCGTGTGAGATGAGTGCAATTGTGCAGTAGTTTGAGCATTCTTTGGCATTGCCTTTCTTTGGGATTGGAATGAAAACTGACCTTTTCCAGTCCTGTGGCCACTGCTGAGTTTTCCAAATTTGCTGGCATACTGAGTGCAGCACTTTCACAGCATCATCTTTCAGGATTTGAAATAGCTCAACTGGAATTCCATCACCTCCACTAGCTTTGTTTGTAGTGATGCTTTTTAAGGCCCACTTGACTTCACATTCCAGGATGTCTGGCTCTTGGTGAGTGATCACACCATTGTGATTATCTTGGTTGTGAAGATCTTTTGTACAGTTCTTCTGTGTATTCTTGCCATCTCTTCTTAATATCTAATGGACTGGAATGGGTGAATTTAACTCAGATGACCATTATATCTACTACTGTGGGCAGGAATCTCTTAGAAGAAATGGAGTAGCCATCATGGTCAACAAAAGAATCTGAAATGCAGTACTTGAATGCAATCTCAAAACGACAGAATGATCTCTGTTCGTTTCCAAAGCAAACCATTCAATATCATGGTAATCCAAGCCTATGCCCCAACCAGTAACACTGAAGAAGCTGAAGCTGAAGGTTGTGTGAAGACCCACAAGACCTTTTAGAACTAACATCCCAAAAGATGTCCTTTTCATTATAGGGGACTGGAATGCAAAAGTAGGGAAGTCAAGAAACATCTGGAGTAACAGGCAAATTTGGCCTTGGAATACAGAATGAAGCATGGCAAAGATTTAATAGAGTTTTGCCAAGAAAATGCACTGGTCATAGCAAACACTCTCTTCCAACAACACAGGAGAAGACTCTACACATGCACATCACCAGATGATCAACACCGAAATCAGACTGATTATATTCTTTGCAGCCAAAGATGGAGAAGCTCTATACAGTCAACAAAAACAAGACCAGGAGCTGACTGTGGCTCGGATTGTGAACTTCTTATTGCCAAATTCAGACTTAAGTTGAAGAAAGCAGGGAAAACCACTAGACCATTCAGGTATGACCTAAATCAAATCCCTTATGATTATACAGAAGTGAGAAAGAGATTCAGGGAACTAGATCTGATAGAGTGCCTGATTCAAGGAACTAGATCTGATAGATAGAGTGCCTGATGAACTATGGACAGAGGTTTGTGTCACTGTACAGAAGACAGGGATCAAGACCATCCCCATGGAAAAGAAATGCAAAAAGCAAAATGGCTGTCTGGGGAGGCCTTACAAATAGCTGTGAAAAGAAGAGAAGCGAAAAGCAAAGGAGAAAAGGAAAGAGATAAGTATCTGAATGCAGAGTTCCAAAGAATAGCAAGAAGAGATAAGAAAGCCTTCCCCAGCGATCAATGCAAAGAAATAGAGGAAAATAACAGAATGGGAAAGACTAGAGATCTCTTCTAGAAAATTAGAGATACCAAGGGAACATTTCATGCAAAGAAGAATACATTAGTTTTGTAAAAAAAAAAACTGCCAAACTGTTTTCCATATTTGCTGTACCAGTTTGCTTTCCCACTAGTAATTAATGAGAATTCTATTATTCCACATTCTCACCAGCATTTGCTGTTGTGTTTTGGATTTTGTCTTTTCAAAAATCCAAATGTAACAATAGTTCACTGTTGTTTTAATTAGCAATTCCCTAATGGTGTATGATGTTGAACATCTCTTCATACCCTTATTTGCCATCTGTATGCCTTCTTTATGATGTATCTGTTTATGTCTCTTGCCCATTTTTTAATCAGGTTGCTTGTTCCCTTATTGTTGATTTTAGGAGTTATTTGCATATTTTCAGTAACAGTCCTTTATCCGATGTGTCTTTTATAAATATTTTCTTCCAGTCTGTGGCTTATCTTCTCATTGTATTGTCTTTCACAGAGAAGTTTTTAGTAGTAGTGAAGTTTAGTTTAGCAATTATTTCTTCCATGGATTATGTTCTTAATGTTATATCTAAAACATCACCAAATTCAAACTGATCTAGGTTTTCTCCCATCTTCTAGGAATTTCATAGTTTTGCATCCTACGTCAGGTCTATGATCCAGGTTTTGAGTTGATTTTTATGAAAGTTGTAAGGTCTGTGTCTAGATTCATTTCTTTGCCTGTGACTCTCCAGCTGCTCCAGCACCATTTGTTGAAAAGACTATCTTTGCTCCATTCTATTACTTTAGCTCCACTGTCAAAGATTAGTTGACTAGCGTAATTTGGGTCTATTTCTGGGCTTTCTATGGTGTTCCACTGATCTATTTGTCTATTCTTTTACCAATTCCATACTGTTTTGATAACTGTGGTTTGTAGTAAGTTTTGAAGTCAAAAGTGGCAGTCCTCTGACTTTGCTCTTCTCCAATATTGAGTTGGTTATTGCATTTTCTTAAAGAGAAAGGGAATACCAGACCACCTTACCTGTCTGTCTCCTGGAGAAACCTGTCCGTGGATCAAGAAGCAACAGTTAGAATCAGACATGGAACAATGGACTGGTTCAAAATTGGGAAAGGACCACATCAAGGCTGTATTTCATCATGCTGCTTATTTAACTTATATGAAGAGTACATCGTGTGAAATGCTGGGCTAAATGAATCACAACTGGAATCAAGATTACTGGGAGACAATGTTCACTACAGCACTATTTACAATAGCTACAAAATGGAAGCAACCTAGATGTCTATCAACAGATGAATGGGTAAAGAAACTGTGGTACATATACATAATGGTTATTACTTAGCCATAAAAAGGAACGCATTTGAGTCCGGTCTAATGAGGTGGATAAACCTAGAGCCTATTATACAGAATGAAGTAAGTCAGAAAGAGAAAGATAAATACTGTATACTAGAGCATGTTTATGGAATCTAGAAAAATGGTACCAATGACTTTATTTGCAAGGCAGCAATGGAGAAACAGACATAGAGAACTGACTTATGGACACAGGGAGAGGGGAGGAGAGGATCAGATGTATGGAGAGAGTAACATGGCAACTTACTTTACCATATGTAAAATAGATAGCCAATGGGGAATTGCATTATGTCTCAGGGAACTCAAACAGGGGCTCTGTATCAACTTACAGGGGTGGGATGAGGAGGGAGATGGGAGGGAGTTTCAAGAGGAAGGGATATATACCTTTCGGTATACCTATGGCTGATTCATACTGATGTCTGACAGAAAACAAAATTTCTGTAAAGCAATTATCCTTCAAAATAAATAAATAAAAAGATTACCTTTTAAACCTCAGATGTGCAGATGATACCACTCTAATGGCATAAAGTGAGAAGAATTAAAGAACCTCTTGATGAGGCTGAAAAGAACAGAGTGAAAAAGCTGGCTTAAAACTCAACATTCAAAAAACTAAGATTGTGGTATCTGGTCCCATCACTTCATGGCAAATAGAAGGAGAAAAAGTGGAAACAGTGGCAGATTTTATTTTCTCGGGCTCCAAAATCATGGTGGACAGTGACTGCAGCCATGAAATTAAGATGCTTGCTCCCTGGAAGGAAAGCTATGACAAACCTAGATAACATATTAAAAAACACAGGCATCACTTTACTGACAAAGGTCCATATACTCAAAGCTATGGTTTTTCCAGTAGTCATGTACGGATGTGAAAGGTCGGCCATAAAGAAGGATGAGTGCTGAAGGAATGCTTTCAAATTGTGGTGCTAGAGAAGACTTGAGAGTCGCTTGGATAGCAAGGAGATAAAATCAGTCAACCCTAAAGGAAATTAACCCTGAATATTCATTGGAAGGACTGATGCTGAAAACTGAAGCTCCCACACTTTGTTCATCTGATGCAAAGAGCCAACTCACTGGAAAAGACTCTGATGCTGGGAATGATTGAGGGCAGGAGGAGGAGGGGGCAGCAGAGGGTGAGATGGTTGGGAGCATTACCGACTCAATGGACATGAATTCGAGCATATTCAAGGAGACAATGAAGGACAGGGAAGCGAGGACCATGGAGTCTCAAGCAGTCAGACATGTAAGTGACTGAACAACAACAAATTGCCTCTCCATATAAATGTTAATCAGTTTACTGATATCTACAAAATAACTTGCTAGAATTTTGATCAGGATTGCATTGAATCTATAGATAAGGTTCATAAGAACTGACATCTTAACAATATTGTTTTCCTTTCCATGAACACATGATCAGTTCAGTTCGTCGCTTAGTCGTGTCTGACTCTTTGCAACCCCAAGGACTGTAGCACGCCAGGCTTTTTGTCCATCACCAACTCCCAGAGCTTGCTCAAACTCACGTCCATCAAGTCGGGTGATGCATCCAACTATCTTATCCTCTGCTGTCTCCTTCTCCTCCTGCCTTCAATCTTTCCCAGCATCAGAGTCTTTTCCAGTTGAGTCAGTTCTCATCAGGTGGCCAAAGTACTGGAGTTTCAGCTTCAGCATCAGTCCTTCCAATGAATATTCAGGACTGATTTCCTTTAGGATTGGCTGGTTTGATCTCCTTGCAGTCCAAGGAACTTTCAAGAGTCTCCTCCAATACCACAGTTCAAAAGCACAATTCTTCAGCACTCAGCTTTATGATCCAATTCTCACATCCATATATGACTACTGGAAAACCGTAGCTTTGACAAAATAGATCTTTGTTGGCAAAGTAATGTTTCTGCCTTTTAATATGCTGTCTAGGTTGGTCATAGCTTTTCTTCCAAGGAGCAAGCGTCTTTTAATTTCTTGGCTGCAGTCACCATCTGCAGTGATTTTGGAGCCAAAAAAATAAAGTCCGTCACTGTTTCCATTGTTTCCCCATCTATCTGCTATGAAGTGATGGGACTGGATGCAATTGAGTTTTAAGCATCACTCTCCTCTTTCACTTTCATCAAGAGGCTCTTCAGTTCCTCTTTGCTTTCTGCCATAAGGATGGTGTCACTGCATATCTTGAGGTTTTTGATATTTCACCCAGCAATCTTGATTCCAGCTTGTGCCTCATCCAGCCCAGCATTTCACATGATGTACTCTCCACATAAGGTAAATAAGCAGGATGATAATATACAGCCTCGACATACTCCTTTCCTAATCTGGAACCAGTCTGTTGTTCCATGTCCAGTTCTAACGGTTGCTTCTTGACCTGCATACAGATTTCTCAGGAGGCAGCTCAGGTGGTCTGGTATTCCCATCTCTTTTAGAATTTTCCAGTTTGTTGTGATCCAGCCAAAGGCTTTGGTGTAGTCAATAAAGCAGGTGTTTTTCTAGAACATGGAATATATCTCCATTTATTTCTTCTTTGATATATTTTATCAGTTTTATAGTTCTCCTCATATAGATATCTCTTGTAGATATTTTATTAGATTTGTATTTAATTTTTACAGTTTTGATGTAAATGGTAGTACGTTTTTAATTTCAAATTCCCTTGTTCACTGCCAGTATACAGGAAAGTGGTGACTTTTGTAAAGTGACCTTGCATCCTGTGATGTCTTTTGTAAAGTGACTTTGCATCCTACAATGTTGCTATTATTACTTATTAGTAGTTTTCTTGGGGGTTGCTAATTCTTTTGGATTTTTTTCTACATAGGCTATAATGACATCTTTGAGTAAAAATTTTTTTTTTCTTTCCTAATCTGTATATTTTTTCTTGCCTAGTAACATCAGATAGGACTTCCAGTACAATGCTGAAAAGCATTGGTGAGAGAGGATGTCCTTGACTTGTTCCTGGTCTTTTTGTTGTTTTTCACCATTCTCTCCAGAACGGTGAAAAACTGTGAACTCAGAAGTTCAAAATTAAGGTGTCTGCAGGACCATGCTCTCTTAAATGCTGTCGGAAAAACTGTTCGGTGCCCTTCTCTTACCTGCTGGTGTTCACTGATTTGCAGTTGCATAATTTCCACTGTCTCACAGTATTCTTCCTCTGTCTTCACATCTTATGAAGATATTACTTATATCAGACTAAGGGCCCACCCTACTTTCTATGATCTCATCTTCACTGATTACATCTGCAATGACTTGATTTTCAAATAAAGTCACATTCTGTAGTGGCATTGGGAGCTTCAACACATCTTTTGGAGGACCCAATCCAACCTATAAAAAGTCTTATACTATGCAAGTAAAACTATGCTAAGTTGCTTCAGTCATGTCTGACTCTACTGATTGCAGCCTGCCAGGCTCCCTCCGTCCATGGGATTCTCCAGACAAGAACATGGGAATCGGCTGCCATTTCCTTCTCAGAGATCTTCCCAACCGAGGGATTGAACCCACATCTCTTTTGTCTCTTTACCACTAGCACCACCTGAGAAGTCCAAGTAAAACTGACAAATTAGTAAAACAAAGACAAAAAAATCCACAAAAAAATCCACCAGGACAAGAATCGGCAGTTAACTCTCATAAACTATATACACACACACACTCACATAGATATAGCACACTACATTTAAGAATTCATGAATCTTTCCTCTAACCCTGTTCCTCCCCAAGACATTCTCATGTCAATGACTGACAGCAACCTGCATCCAGTTGCTAGGGAGAAACCAAGCATCATTCAGGAATCCCCCTTCCCCTCATTAACCACAACCAAGGATCAGGACTGTAACCAAAAGTAGGGTCTGGCTGCTTGTCATTCAAAAAGTCAATAAAGAGGCAAGGTTGTTGGAAAGGAAAGTTTGCTTTATTTTGGATGCCAGCAGCTAGGGTATGGGAGTTGTAGAGGGTGGACACCTGTCCAAAGGCCAACTCCGCCTCCTGAAAATCAGTGGACAAGAGCTTTTATAGGCTGAGGGAAGGGGCTACATGCAGAAACTGTACAGTCAGCTCTGACAATCAGCTTGAAATTGGTCATCAGTGGTCTGATCAGTGTCACCTTGATTGTTTTAAGTATAGTTGGTCTTCAGTTCCAGGGTTGGTTTGTTCTTACTTCTTTGAAGCCAATTCTTGGAATTGTGGCAGCTTATGTCATGGTTTCCCTGGTGGCTCTGAGGTTAAAGTGTCTGCCTTCAGTGCAGGAGATCTGGGTTCGATCCCTGGGTCGGGAAGATTCCCTGGAGAAGGAAATGGCAACCCACTCCAGTATTCTTGCCTGGAGAATCCCGTGGCCAGAGGAGTCTGGTGGGCTACAGTCCACAGGGTCACAAAGAGTTAGACACGACTGAGTAACTTCACTTCACTTCACCTCATGGTTACAGTCTGGTCATTATGTGGTTAACTTCTACCTGGTTGGGGTTTCAGTAACCATAAGACAGCTCACAGGATTTGGCTCAGAATGTTATCTATAGTGCCTGAGAAGGAAGGAAAGGTCCTTGACTTTGTTTACGTACTCAAATTATTATTACTTGGTCTCCTTGACTGCTTTCCTTTGTTTCTGCATGTTCTTACTTCTCTGATTAAACTTACTATGTAGCTAAAGTTTTTCCACAGACAAAAGGCAGGCAGAGGACGTATAAGGCAATGACCTCAGGGTCCTGCTGTTTTATGACCAGTTGATTTTACTTCATTGGAACCTTCCATATCCCTCCAGTTATCTAGTTGCACCACCTACAAAGCTACAATGATCTCTGGTCTGGACTACTGCTGCAACCTCCAAGACAAATCTCTTTGATTCCACTTTTGTTCCCTTACAGTAAAGTGAAACTGGTTTGTATGGGACAGTTTCAGTTTTAACTTGTTGTTTGACACCCTGTCCAGTTAGTATCCTCTTTCATTTGCAAAAGGATCCCCATCTGGATGATAAATTATATGGTCACCCTACCTTACAGTCTTTTCTTCTCACAGTAGCTAAAGTCACTTTTTAAAATGTAAATTAGATCATGTTATTCCCCTGTTTAAGACCCTTCAAAGATTTCTTATTACATAAGAATAAAATCCAAATTCCTTATCGTGGTCTACAGGCCTTAATCTAGTCCACCTACTTCTCATTGTTTTCAACTCTGTCTATCATCTACATTCTAGCCCCACTGGCCTTTTGATTCCTCCAGTTAGTCATGCGCCTTCTTATTTCCAATCTTTGCTTTTTTGCTACACCCTTTGCTGTTACTTTATTCCCCAAGATCTTCTCCTAACAAATCTGTCATTTTGTTCTCAGATCAAATATTAATTCTTCAGAGAGGCCTTCTTTGAAGACACAATCTAACGTTCCCAAACCCACCCAAGTTGCTCTGTTATATTGTTCACTTATTTCTTAGTTTATTGCTATTTCCCCACTAGAACATAGGTTAACTTTCACCTTGTTCACCTTTGGTACCCAGGGACAGAGCTCTGTGCTCAACAAATATTTAATGAGAATGAATCACTACCTACAACCAAAGAAACAAAATTAAAACTATGACAGTTCAGAGAATCTAGCTATCAAACCAGCAAATACTGAAAAACCAAAAATGCCTTACTTTCCTTTCTAACACTCTGTGTATCATCTGACAGGACACCTATGTGATTGTTTACCCTTTGTCTCCCTCTCACTAAAATAAAATCTCCACAAAAACGGGGACTTGGTTTTGTATTTTTAGCTGCATTCTTAGCAACTGTATGCCAACAAGAGTGTCTGGCATATAGTGAGTGTTCCATAATTATTTACATATTTGGTAAATTGACGCTATCTAGGGGTGAGTAAGTAGTAGAGAAAGGGGTACAGTGAGAATATAATTGGTGTACAATTTCTGTAGGAAATTTGACAATATATATCCAAAGTCCCGGAAGAGGGCATACCTTTAGACTTAGCAATCTCACTTCTAAGAGAAACTTATCCTAAACAAACAAATGAACAAAGGTACAAAGATAATTTATGAGGAAATTCTGACTTGTTTTATAATAGACAAAATTTAGAAATGGCAGCATAATACCCATTTATAGGAAAAGGTACATGTAATTATAAATCTGTATAATGAAATACATTATAAATATTGGTGAAAATGTATATTTGTTGATGTAGAAAAGTATATTAAGACAAAAAGGCAAACCAAAGAAAGAAGTATAGCAAGATTTCATTTTTGCAAAAACACAGTGGGAGACACATGTATGTATGAGCGCACACTTGCACTCACAAAGAAAAGTTTAGGCAGGCATACTTCAAAATGTTAGCATTGGTTATGTTTGTATGGTGAGATTACGGCAATTTAAATTTTCTTCTGTATACATTTCTCAATCTTTGTAATTAGGCCAACCAAAATTAGCTGAACATGTTCTGCTTTTATAAGTGTGTGTGTAGGGAGAGGGGGAAGCAATAACTATTAAAAACACAGACACATTTCATCAACTTACTGAAGTCTAAAGCCCAGGTTAAGACCAGTTCAGAAACATCAACTTCAGCATAGGAGGTGGCTTTCTATTTCCTGAATTCAAGCAAGTTGTTTCCCCTCAGTCAAGATTTGCAAAAAGAAAAGAAAAAAATCACAAAACTTGTTTCTTTTATTTCATTGCTTGCCAAGTTTGAGAAAACAGCATAAAGTGTAGCAAAAGCTATCATTTCTGCTGGGCACTATCCTTGCATTGTTTCATTAAAAACCTTCTAATGGTCCTGCCAAGTAGATACTGATGTTCTTAAATGCAGAAGCTGAAAGAGACAACACAACTTGCCAAAGCTCCCAGAGCTGTTGGGCAGATTGGGAAGTAGAGTTGGGGGAGTTCTTGATTTAAACAGAGGTTTCTCTGACCTCAGGGCCTTGAGGAAAACCTGGACAAAAGTGCTTGAGAGTCTCTTAATGCCTCTGATATTGTGCCTCTTATAACTTGCAAGAAGGATAAAAGGAGAACCAGCCAGGAGTTCTGAGAAAGCTGGAATAAATATCTGGAGAAGCGAGATTTACATTGGGTGCTACTCTGGAACGTACCTTTTACTTCTCTTCAGTTCTAAACGGCTCCCACTCAAAATGCTTGATTGAGTGGTCACAGAGGAGGAGGGGAAGTTTATGAGCACCCTTACATATGTGCAAGGAAGGTTATAGCACATATTACAGACTTGGCTAAGGATGACATCTGGATACTTGAAGAAGGAAGCTGGCTCAGGATGACGGGAGGTGGACATCACTTGGGAGGAAAAAGCAAAGTTGGTAGGAAGTACAAAGTTAAAGGGGGACTGAGAGAAGGAGGAGGAGGGAAGAGGAAAAACTAGGAGAGGCAGTTGAGGGTTATTCTGCAGTACTTTTTCCTTCTGCCTTTTTTCTTTCTACATTCTTTCCCTTGATTATCTCAATCATAATTAGACCTTCAGTGCTTCTTTCTATTTAGATAATTACCAAATCTCTCCAATCCTGACTGTTCTCCAGAGTTCAAGTCCTTTGAGGCCCAAACTGAATGCAGCTTTTCTGCCACCTCAAGCCTGCTTGTTATATTCACTCTCACCATCAAACTACTGTCTGAACTGCTCTCTCCCCCATTCCATCAACCATTCTTTCATCCAACAAATATATCTAGTATGTCCCCCACACTGTACTAGGGACATCCAGTCACTTTCACCTTGAAAATCTCTTCTAAATTATTTACTGAAAGTTATAGAGAATTCCTCTTGCTTGAACCATGGCAACACAGCAGTATAAGTTAATTGGTTTTGCATGCCATTCATTCTTATAGTGACCTCCTAGATTTAACACTATACCTGTGACACAGAAATGGCTCACAGTGGAGGCTTAGGGACTAAAAACGCTGAGAAGGGGATTGGAGGAGCAGAATGTGGACTTGTCTTGATTAAGTATTTACACAGGAAGAAAGGCGTTTACAAATAACATCAACTTGACAATTCTGTTATTTCTGGGGTGTGGCTTTAGGAGGCTAGGAAGATTGTTGGAAGTCTGATGTTGAGAGTCTCCGGATACCGAGAAAGCCCCGCCCACCTCCCCATCCTTTGAGTATTCTATAGCTACTTGTTGATTCTATCACCTTCTATGACAGAAGCCAGGAATGTGTTCTTCACCGTATCCCCAGCTCTTAGTACACTTGGCCCATAGTAGGGGCTCAATAAGTATCTGTGGAGGATTCTAGAAAGGCAGGGACCATAGATGTTTTATTCACCACTGTAGGCATAAGGACAAAGACTAACGAGCCCGAGGGGTAAAGAAATCATGGATGTTTCCCTCCCTATTCCTTTAGAGCTTGGTAAATGTTTGCGAAGCGCCATAATCCGCGCTCCCGCACAACTCCCAAAATCAGGCCCCTCGCTCGACTGCCAGGCCCTGGAGCTTGGCCACCGTCGGGCCCAGGCCCCAGCTCCCCTCCCTCCCTCCCCTCCGGGCTCCTGTTACCTCCCTGCACACATCTGTACACAACACAGGGCAAACAATTACACGCACCCGCAAGCCCGCCTCGAGGTCCGGGTCTCCCCAGAGGACCCCGAGTGTCCCCGGCCCCCGCCCAAGGCTCGGGGCAGCCCGCGGCCTGGCCTGAGGACCGCCGCCGGCTGTGGGCTCCAGCGGCCCCCCGCACCTGGCGCGCCAGGACCTCGTCCATGTGCCCGGCGGCCACTCACCAGCCTCAGCCGCTCTAGGGCTTGAGCGCGGAGCCCGGGAGGCCCAGCGTCTCGACCCGGGGCCCGCCGCCCTCCTCGGGGCGGGACACACCGGGAGGCGGGAAGCGGCTGCAGCCGTGAGGCGCCCGGGGGCGGGCGGCGGAGCCGCGGAAAGCAGCGGGCCGGGCCGAGGGCTGTGCGAGCGGCGGCGGGCTCCGGCCGCAGCGGGGCTCGGCGAGCCGCGGCTCCCTCACTCACCACAGTCCGGCGGGGCAGCGCGCCGGCGGTCCGGGACAGGGCCCGGCGGAGCCTCCGCGCCCGGCCCGAGCGGGTCCCCCGGAGCTCTCGGAGCCGCTGTCGTCCGAGATCACAATGAAGTCCTCCATGGCTGCGGACCGGCCGAGACAGCGCGCGGGCGACCAGCGACCCTGGCGGCAGCGACTTCGGTTCCTGCTGCTGAGGTGGGGGCGGACGACAGCCAGAGCTATCAGTCCGCCGGCCCCGCCCCTTCCCGCCCCGCCGGCCCCGCCCCCTGCCCTCCGGGGCCCCGCCCCCTGGCGGCGGGCGGCGGGCGGCCGAGTCGGGGCCGCCGTCACGGTACTTGGCAGTCTGTGGTCCTCGTCCACCCTTCCGGAGGAGAAAACAGAGAAGGGGGAAAGATCGAGTCGCAGCCGGCTTGGGCTGGTGTTGGGGCGGTCGTACGGGACGCTGAGGCTGTGAGGGCTTTCCTCGCTGCTTCCAACTGACTCCTGTGTGAAGTGAGGTGTGAATAGGCCTTTCTGACCACCATAAAGGGCTTCAGCGGACTCACCTGGAGAGGCCCTTTGAGTACGGGACCCAGGCTTGGACTGGCGGGGTGCGGTTAGGTGGGGGGGATTGACTGAAGGTGGGTGAGCTGGCCTTTGGTTGAGCAGGGGGAGAAAGGCCCCCTTCTTTGTGCACACATGCAGGCCCCTCTGTAGGATCACTTCTCAGAAGTGGAATTACTGAGTCGAAGGCGCTGTTGCTGTTGTTTTGTAAGTGAGGCAGAATACGAAGTTGTACCAATTTGCAGGTTTCACCAACAATCTATGTCACTCAGGAATTTAAACTGAGATTTAGAGATTTGTTCAGTTGATAGCAGGATCGGAGATTGGGAAAAATGCACAAAGAGAAGCAGTGAACGAGCAGACAGTTGTGAATAGTTAGATGTAATGAAGAACAAAAAGATAACACAGTGGACGGAGAAGTGGTCAGTAGTTGGTATAGGATAGGAATTGTGTTACAATAAATGTGGAGTATTGACCCAATCTTGCTGCTCAGGCTCTGGCAATTTGGCAACATGTTATTAACAGATGCAAAGGAAAATGAGTTTATCAAAAAGGGGATTGTAAAGGAATGGCTATCAGGTGCTATCTAAGCACCTTCTAGAGCAGCGATTCTCAAACCTTAGTGAGGATCAGAATCACCCACCAGGCTTGTTAAAACAGACTCCTGGACCCCACCCCAGACTTTCTGATTTAGTGGGTATGAGGTGGGGCCACCCAAATTCATTTTTAACGAGATCCCAGGTGATGTCAGTGCTGCTATTGTGGGGTCCACTGCATCGAAAACCCACAGGTCAATGGCCAACAGATTTCAGATGTTCTGGTGGTATGTTTGAAATCATCCTTGTGAAGGGATTCGTTAAGTTTTTTATCTTCACCAAATGCCATTAAACATTTAGTTTAACTTCTTTTCTGGGTTTCTGTGACTCACACCTCTGTTACGACTTCTTTTCATTCTCGTTAGCTGACTTACTTAGTAAGTCCTCTAACTTACTCCTTAAATCATAGAGTTCCTCATGATCTTTGCATACTCTGCCTACACAATCTCAACCATTTCCAATGCTTTAATGATACTTTTATGGTGGTGACTCCCATATGTTTATCTTCAGCCCAGTCCTGTCTTCAAAGTTCCGGATGTATATATCCAAATGTCTACTGAGCCTCATGGGCTCAAGTTGAGTATGTCCAAAAGTGAACTCAAAAATACCTGTCCCCTACCCTGTGAACTCCAGGAGTTGGTGATGGACAGGGGAGGCCTGGCGTGCTGCGATTCATGGGGTCGCAAAGAGTAGGACATAACCGAGCGACTTAACTGAACTGAATCCTTTTCTCCAGAAATAAAACCTGTTTCTTCTCTGTGTTTCCTCCTTCAGTGACTGGTGGTACCACCAGCCAGTAATTGCTCAAGTCAGAAATCTGAGCTTTATGCTCTCAACAAATCCTATCTCTTTTACCCCCGAAATAATTCTTGCACTCACTTGCATCTTTAGGTTTCTCACCTTAGCTCTTGCTCCTGATACGTAGGGATGAGGAGAAGGGAGAAAAATGTTCTCTGCAAGACTGTCTATGAAGAGTTGTCTGCTCATTTTCTTCTGGTTTTTGCTACTGCAGTAACAGTTCTCCTAATGTGTCAGAAATCCAGATACCAGCTCTCTTATTTGGACTGGGAACATTCTTGCTTTCTGGGGCCTCCCCTGTGCACTCTCTAATGTAGGAGGGGTCAATCTCAACTCTTTCTCCTGGGACATCCCCATCAGTTCCTACCAGGGGTAGTCTAACATATAGCCTTTTGTTGTTGGGAGAGCCTTGTCTAGAGGAGCTTTGTGGGGAGCAATAGCAAGGGACTGAAGTCTCGGCCATCTTCTGTGCTCTCCAGTTGACTCATGCATGGAGAATTTACATGGGTAACTCAAGGAGGAAAGGAATGCACGCAACTCCCATCTTGGTGCCCTTCTGTCAGCATCAACTAGCTCTCCCCACCCTTCCTTCACCACAAAGGTTATCAGGGGCTTGTTGAAGCAATAGTTCAGTGACTTTGAGACAGGATCTCATCTTGGGGAGTAGTGAGAGTAGTTTATTGCATTTTAAACTGTGGGAAGGGATTGGAGAACAAGATGAATGGCTTGCATCTTTAGCTAAGGAAAAGCAAATAGATGGTTGCTATCTATAATAAGTGATGTTCATTCATGGATATATGAAATAATTGGAAAAAATTCAAATATCTACCTCTGTTGCAGAAAATATGATAACATTATAAATATTAGTAGCTGACTTTAAAGCATATAAATAGTGATAAGACTTTAGGGGTATAGCAGTTTTATGATTGTATGTATCTTTCTCATCAGCCATCCTGCCTGAAACTCAAGAAATACAGAATCCCTGGGAATGTAATGTGAGTACACTTGCAAAGTTCCTTGTCCTTAGCTGGCAGCCTAAATGGATGAATACTGGCCCTGAGGTTGCCTTCCTTAAAACCATAAGTAGCGTCACTTATGTTTTCTTGGCCATCCTGGATCTTTCTTGAAGTAGGCTGTTTACTCAAGACTTCCAAATTTATGATGATGTCTTTTTCAGAAATTAGTATGTATGTGTATTTTTCTTTTTCTTCTGGGTGATTTATTTTTTCCAGATTTAATGAGATACAATTGACATATAACATTGTGTAAGTTTTAAATGTGTGATGTTTTGATGTATGTATATGTTGAGAAGTGTTCGCCACAATAAGGTTAGTTAACACATCTTTTCCTAGGTAGCACTGGTGATAAAGAACCCACTTGTGGGAGATGTAAGAGATTTGGGTTCAACCTCTGGGTCAGGAAGATTCCCTGGAGGAGGGCATGGCAAATCCACTTCATGCCCCACTTCACGTATTCTTGCTTGAAGAAACCCATGGAGAGAGGAGGCTGGCAGTCTATGGTCCATTGAGTCACAGAGAGTCAGGGACAACTGACTTTTTTTTTAACATAGCACAGTACATCTTTTTACATCACATAATAACCATTTTGTTTTTGTTGTTATGGTGAGAACAGTAAAGAAATGTTCAAGTATATTATACAGTATTGTTATCTGTAGTCATCATGCTATGCATTAGATCCCTGGAACTTATTCACCTTATAATTGAAAGGTTGTAATTTTAACCAACATCTTCCCCAGTCCCCAGACACCAGCAGCCCCCATTCTATTCTCATTTTCTGTAAGTTTGCTGTTTTTAGATTTCACATGTAAGTGAGATCATAGAGTATTTATCTTCCTCTGTACAACTATTTCACTTAGCATAGTGCCCTCAAGATCTATCCATATGGTCCCAAATGGTAGGATTTTTCTTCTTTTTTTTTTAATGGCTGAATAATATTTGTGTGTCTGTTTTGCAAGGTGACAATTCCTCATGACTTATTCCCCTCAATCATACATAAATTGGGAGGATAATGCAGCCATTTATTCCTCAAGTGTATACCCTAATGAATGAGTTCCCACTAGGTGCCAGGCATGTTGTTAGGGGTTGGGAATGCAACAATGAGCAAGACAGCCCTGGCCTCGATCTCCACAGCCTTTTGTTGTTGTTCAGTCACTCAGCTGAGTCCAGATCTTTGGAACCCCATGGACTGCAGCACGCCAGGCGTCCCTGTCCTTCACCATCTCTTGCAGCTTGCTCAAACTCATGTGCATTACGTTGGTGATACCATCCAACCATCTCATTCTCTGTCATCCCCTTTTCCTCCTGCCTTCAATCTTTCCCAGCATCAAGGTCTTTTCTAATGAGTCAACTGTTCACATCAAGTAGCCAAAGTATTGGAGCTTCAGTTTCAGCATCAGTCCTTCCAGTGAATATTTAGAACTGATTTCCTTGAGGATTCACTGGTTTGATCTCCTTGAAGTCCAAAGGACTCTTAAGAGTCTTCTCCAACACCACAGTTCAAAAGCATCAGTTCTTTGGTGCTCAGCCTTCTTTATGGTCCAACTCTCATACCCATACATGACTACTGGAAAAACCATAGCTTTGACTAGACAGACCTTTGTTGGCAAAGTAATGTTTCTGCTTTTAATACATTGTCTAGGTTTGTCATAGCTTTTATTCCAAGGAGCAAGCATTGCTACAGAGTTTAGCAATGAAGAAAAAGTATCTGTTGTCTATGAATGAAGAAAAGAAATCCTGATCCCTTAACTCTCTTTTTCTGAAATAATTTTTAATTAAAAATTTATAGTACATGAAAAAAATAATATGTAAAAATGCAAATCAAAACCACAGTGAAATACCATTTCACACCCATTACAGTGGCTTATTATTTTGGAAAAGAAGTGAGGATGAGAAACAAGTTTTGGCAAGGATGTGGAGAAATTGGAACCCTCAATCATGGGAATGTAAAATGGTGCAGCTGCTGTGGAGAACAGTTTGGCAGTTCCTCAAAAAGGTAGAATTACTATATGAACCAGCAATTCTAGATATTTTCCCAAAAGCATTGAAAGCAGAAACTCAAACAGATACTTATCCACCAATCTTCATAGTATTATTCATAATAGCCAAAGGTAGAAATCAAGTGTTCATCAACAGATAAATGGATAAACAAAATGTGGTATATCCACATAATGGAATTCTACTCAGCCTTAAAAAGGATGGAAAATATGACAGTTGCTACACCATGGATGAAAATTGAGAAACCTATGCTAAATATAATAAGCCTGTCAAAGGGACAAATATTTTACGATTCTACTAATATGAGTTACCTTTAATAGGTAAATTCATAGAGACAGAAAAATATTGGTTATCAGAGGTAAGGGGAAGGGAAATGGGGAGTTATTTAATGGGGGCAGAGTTTCTATTTGGGATGATGAAAAAGTTCTAGAAATGAAGAGTGGTGAAGTTTGTGTAATACTGTGACTTTACTATACTAATGAATTGTGCATTTAAAATGGCTATAATATGAATTTTATGTCTATTTTAATCACAACATGTGAATACTTTCCTTTTACTAGAAAATTTAAACATTATAATAGACAAGGTTAGAGCCCTCTTTGACTACTTCCTTCATCCTGATTCTAGTCACCCCTGTTCAGTGCTTCTGTGCTTACTTTGCTAGAGTTTTTTTTTTTTTTTTTAATATTTATCTGTATTCATATGTACTTTCCAAAATGCTATGTATTTTCAGCTTTATCCAAAAAACATATCTGCTTTAGTATGGAGATGTGAATCCATGGTTTGCAGTGAAAATGTTCTAAGCAGCAAGGCTACCTGGCTTATTAATGGAGACTTCTTTTTTTTTTTTTTGATGGATATACATCTTTAAAAGTTTTTTTTTTCAGTTTTCTTTTTTTGTTGTTGTGGCAGGGTTAGGGCCTGCAGACCCACTTTTGTTTATGCTAAAGCTGGCCAGCTCAGGTTTCACTCCTGCCCTAGGGAACATTCTGTTCTCCTTGCTGAATTCCAGGTATAGACTCCCAGTTTTGGGTCACTGCTCTCTTTTGCACAGGGCTGCTTTAGTAGGCAGTCTCTCAGTGTGCATAACTTTACTTAAATCATCTTCTTTTCCTTTTCCCATTTCTATTACAGCTTCTAGTTTGCAGAAATATCAAGTAGATGTCAGAATTTATATTAAAAATTATCTTCTGTGTTCAAAGATGATGCATCCTCATTCTGAGAAAATTAAGGCAATTTAGAATGGTTGCAAAGCAGAATGTATATGCATTTTGATAAGCTTTCCAGACATTTCTTAATTACCCACAGGTGCCAACACATAATTTTACATAAGTAGGATCATACTATGCACATTGTATTGCAATTTGCTTTTTTAAATTAAAAAGGAAATCTGTGTAGTTTTCTGTGTCAGTGAATAGATATACAAACCCATTTTTGACTCACAACAATACTTTTAAAAATAGAATGGGATTTGCTCTTATTCTATAGAAAAGCACAAAGAAGCAAACGTTCTCCCAATCTTGAATGCCTACAGGGAACAGTTTGTTAAATTAAAAGAAACACATCTATGAGATTTAAAAGTTCATGCTACCAAAGTTCCCTTTTCTGGGGGTGGCTTCCCTTGTGGTTCAGCTGGTAAAGAGTCCACCTGCAACACGGGAAACCTATGTTCGATTCCTGGGTTGGGAAGATCTCCTGGAGAAGGGAAATGCTACCCACTCTAGTATTCTGGCCTGGTGAATTCCATGGACTATCCAGTCCATGGGGTCGCAAAGAGTCGGACACTACTGAGCGACTTTCACTTTCAAAAAGTTATAAAATAAAAAATGAACGTTGAGAGCCACCCTCCCTTTCTTAGTTCATTTACCCAAGGCTAAAATGCCTTTCTTAGTTTCTTGTGAATCCTTCAAAACGTACAAAATTATTTACATATGCTTATTTCTGTCTCTTTGTTTGTCTTTAATACAAAAGATCATAGTATACAGTTACTTACTTTGCTTTTATCATTTAATACATTATGGGGTTAGTTCCCTAACAGGAAGGTATAAAATATAATATAGTGTAATATAACACGCATGCATGCTACATCACTTCAGTTGTGTCCAACTCTTTGCAACCCTGTGAACTGTAGCCTGCCAGGCTTCTCTGTCCATGGGATTCTCCAGGCAAGAATACTGGAGTGGGTTGCCATGCCTTCCTCCAGACCTTCCTGACCCAGGGATCAAACCTGCATCTCTTACGTCTCCTATAATTGCAGGTGGTATTTGCAGGTGGGTTCTTTACCATTGGTGCCACCTGGGAAGTAATATAATATAATATATAATAAATATATTTCTGGGCTGCTAAAAAAGTCAGTTGTTAGAATGTGCCACAATTTATTTAATCAGTTTCCTATCATGGTAATTTTGACTGTTGCTAGAGTTTTCCTTGTTTGTTTAATGTAGGTTTTGATTTTACTGTTACAAATAATATTACAAGAATACCTATGTACTTATGTTACCAAGTCCAAGCTTGTTTCGCTGGCCACACAACAGGCCATGAATTGGAGACGAGGTGTTGAGGCAAAGTATGTGACTTTTTGCATTTGCAATGAAAAGCAAGTCAAAGAAACCATTACAACATAGAGTCATCTCTTCAACATTTATCTTAAGAAATCTTATCAGCATATCCACAGAGAGAATCCTAAGCAGTGAGGACTGGGTTAAAGGATGTATGTGTCTTACATTTTGAATGAAATTACCAAATTATTTTCCAGAAAGCTTGTATATAATATGCCAGCAAAAGTGTCTGAGGACTTGTCTCCTAAAATTCCACAAGCACTGGTCGTCAAAAGTTTTAGTTGTTGCCAATCAAATACATTAAAATTAGTATCTTGTTCTGATTTGCATTTACTATATTATGAATGAAGCTGGGATACTTTAAAAATGTTCATTGGCCATTTGTAGTTTTTTCCTTGGAATGTTTATTCACTGTGGTTTTCTCCTGGGCTGTTCATCTTTTTCAAGATGGCAGAGGAGTAGGACGGGGAGACCACTTTCTCCCCCACAAATTCATCGAAAGAACATTTGAATGCTGAGCAAATCCCACAAAACAACTTCTGAACGCTGGCAGAGGACATCAGTCACCCAGAAAGTCAGTCCATTGTCTTTGAAAGGAGTTAGGACAAAATATAAAAGATAAAGAGAGGCAAAAGAATTAGGGACAGAGACCGGTCCTGGGAAGGGAGTCTTCAAAGAGAAGTTTCCAAACACCAGGAAACTCTCTCATTGGCAGGTCTGTGGGGAGTTTTGGAATCTCAGAGGGCAACATAACTGGGAGGAAAAATAAATAAAACCCACAGATTATGTGCCTATGGCAACTCCCAGCGGAGAAGTAGCCCAGACGCTCGCACCCAGCGGGGGCTGGACAGGGAGGCGCGGCTGCATTGCTTAGGCTAAGGACCAGGCCTGAATGCCCTGAGGGCAATCTGAGGGAGCTGATGTGAGACAGCAACCCAAACTGTGGGTAACCAGAGAGAGAGAGAAAAGGAAAGAGAGACAGAACTTTTCCACGAAAATCCCTAACCTAAGCCACTGCTGGCGGCTCACAGAACAAAGGACTGAGCGAATACCAGAGGAAAGCTAGCTGGCTGCGGACTGGCCCATCCCCCGCTGGAGGCAGGGAGGCAGGCGAGGCAGCCAGAGCTGGAAAGGGGCAATCTCGCCCCAGAGACGGCATCCTCTACCAGACTGAGCAGGCTCCCAGTTGCTGGACTGTTGATATCCGCCAGGAGGGTCGCAGCCAGAGATCAGTGCCCCAGAGGAGACACACGGTAGGTACACCTGAGATGCCACTCCTGCTGTGCACCCAGGAAACCGAGCGGCTGGGATGGGGGAGGTGGTAAGACTCACTGGCCCACCTAGGGAGAGTGCACTCACCAAGCACCTGGCTGCCTGAGCTGCTGGGACCTGGGAAGTGTGCAAAATGCAGGCCCAACTGAGTCTGTGCCTTTGTGGGGTACCCAAGAACCTGAACCTGAGTGGCTTAGACCTGGAAGTGCCTGCAACCCAGGGCCCGCTTTAGACAGTTCCCCTGCATAGCAACCTGGAGCCTGAGCAGTGTAGACTGGGAAAGTACACACACCGTGAGCAGGGGCAAACCCAGTGTGGCCCAGACACTGCGAGCACTCCCCACACACGCCAGTGATATTTGTTTTCAGTGTTCCTCCCTCCCCACAGCACAACTGAACAAGTGAGCCTAAATAAGTGACCACCTCCGCCCCCTTCCGTCAGGGTGGAAATTAAGCACTGAAGAGACTTGCAAACAGAAGAAGCCAAAATAAACAGAGGGAACCGCTTTGGAAGTGACAGGTGCAACAGATTAAAACCCTATAGTTAGCACCAACTACATTGGAAGGGGCCTATAGATCTTGAGAAGTATAAGCTGGAACAAGGAACTATCTGAAACTGAACTGACCCCACACTGCCTGCAACAGCTCCAGAGAAATTCCTAGGTAGATTTTTACTGTTATCATTTTTTAAATTAAAAAATTTTTAAAAATTTTAAGTCCTCTATTACTCCTTTAATTTTCATTTTTATAACCTACTATTACCTTGCCAAAAAAAAGACCCTATTTTTAAAGCAAACTTCGTATATTGATTTTTTTTTAATATTGTATTTTTGAGAGTCTAATATCTACTCTAGATTTTTAATCTTTGCTTTTTGTTATTTGTTATCAATTTTGTACCTTTAATAATCCAATCTTCAGTACTCATCTTTACTTGGGAGTGTGATTACTGGCTTGATTACTCTCTCCCCTTTTGACTCTCCCTTTTCTCCCCCAGGTCATCTCTGTCTCCTCCCGCCCCGTTCTCTTCTCCAAGTCTGTGAAACTCTGTGTGTGTTCCAGGCTGTGGAGAACACTTAGGAACTGATACTGGCTAGATCTGTCTCTCTTCTTTTGATCCCCCTTTTATCCCCCTGGCCACCTCTGTCTTCTTCCTCCCTCTTCTCTTCTCTGTGTATCTACGTGAACATCTCTGAGGGAACCAGACTGTGGAGAACACATAGGGAAGTGATTACTGGCTAGCTTGCCCTCTTCTCTTTTGATTCCCCCTCTCCCTCCTCCCTCTTCTCTTCTCCATGTAACTCTGTGTTATCTCTCTGGGTGTCCCTCACTGTGGAGAAACTTTTCATCATTAACCTAGATGTTTTTATTATCAGTGCTGTATAGATGGAGAAGTGTTGAGAATAAGACTGAAAACCAGAGGCAGGAGGCTTAAGTCCAAAACCTAAGAACACCAGAGAACTCCTGACTTCAGGGAACATTAGTTGATAAGAGCGCATCCAAAAGCCTCCATACCTACACTGAAACCAAGCACCACCCAAGAGGCAACAAGTTCCAGAGCAAGACATGCCATGCAAATTCTCCAGCAATGGAGGAACATAGCCCTGAGCTGCAATATACAGACTGCCCAAAGTAACACCAAACCCATAGACACCTCAAAACTCACTACTGGACACTTCATTGCACTCCAGGGAGAAGAAATCCAGCTCCACCCACCAGAACACTGATGTAAGCTTCCCTAACCAGGAAACTTTGACAAGCCACTTGTTCAACCCCACTCACGGGGAGGAACCTCCACAGTAAAGAGGAACCACAAACTGCCAGAATACAGAAAGGTCACCCCAAACACAGCAATCTAAACAAGATGAAAAGGCAGAGAAATACTCAGCAGCTAAAGGAACATGATAAATGCCCACCAAATCAAACAAAAGAGGAGGAAATAGGGAGTCTACCTGAAAAAGAATTCAGAATAATGATAGTAAAAATGATCCAAAATCTTGAAAATAAAATGGAGTTACAGATAAACAGCCTGGAGACAAGGATTGAGAAGATGCAAGAAATGTTTAACAAGGACCTAGAAGAAATTTTTAAAAAGCCCATGAATAATGCAATAACTGAGATCAGAAACATTCTGGAGGGAACCGACAGTAGGATAACGGAGGCAGAAGATAGGATGAGTGAGGTAGAAGATAGAATGGTAGAAATAAATGAAGCAGAGAGGGAAAAAAAAAGAAAGAAAGAAATGAGGACAACCTCAGAGACCTCTGGGACAATGTTAATGCCCCAACATTTGAATCATAGGAGTCCCAGAAGAAGACAAAAAGAAAGGCCATGAGAAAATACTGGAGGATATAATAGTTGAAAACTTCCCTAAAATGGGGAAGGAAATAATCTTCCAAGTCCAAGAAACCCAGAGAGTCCCAAACAGGATAAACCCAAGGCAAAATACCCCAAGACACATGTTAATCAAATTAATGAAGATCAAACACAAAGAACAAATATGCAAAGCAGCAAGGGAAAAACAACAAATAACACACAATGGGATTCCCATAACAGCTGATCTTTCAATAGAAACTCTTCAAGCCAGAAGGGAATGGCAGGACATACTTAAAGTGATGAAAAAGAAAAACCTAAAACCAGATTACTGTACCCAGCAAGGAGCTCATTCAGATATGAAGGAGAAATCAAAAGCTTTACAGACAAGCAAGAGCTGAGAGAATTTAGCATCACCAAACCAGCTCTTCAACAAATGCTAAAGGATCTTCTCTAGACAGGAAACACAGAAAGGATGTAAACTCTAACTCAAAACAACAAAGTAAATGGCAATGGGATCATACTTATCAATAATTACCTTAAATGTAAATGGGTTGGATGCCCCAATCAAAAGACAAAGACTGGCTGAGTGGATACAAAAATAAGACCCCTATATATGCTGTCTACAAGAGACCCACCTCAAAACAAGGGACACATACAGACTGAAAGTGAAGGGCTGGAAAAAGATATTTCACGCAAGTGGAGACCAAAATAAAGCAAGAGTAGCAATACTCATATCAGATAAAATAGACTTTGAAATAAAGGCTGTGAAAAGAGACAAAGAAGGACACTACATAATGATCAAAGGATCAATCCAAGAAGATATAACAATTATAAATATATACGCACCCAACATAAGAGCACCGCAATATGTAAGACAACTGCTAATAAGTATGAAAGGGGAAATTAATAGTAACACAATAATAGTGGGAGACTTTAATACCCCACTCACACCTATGGACAGATCAACTAAACAGAAAATTAGCAAGGAAACACAAACTTTAAATGACACAATGGACCAGTTAGACCTAATTGATATCTATAGGACATTTCACCCCAAAACAATGAATTTCACCTTTTCGCAAGTGCACATGGAACCTTCCCCAGAATAGATCACATCCTGGGCCATAAATCTAGCCTTGATAAATTCAAAAAAATTGAAATCATTCCAAGCATCTTTTCTGACCACAATGCAGTAAGATTAGATGTCAATTACAGGGAAAAAAACTATTAAAAATTCCAACATATGGAGGCTAAACAACACGCTTCTGAATAACCAACAAATCACAGAAGAAATAAAAAAGAAGTCAAAATATGCATAGAGACAAATGAAAACACAACAACTCAAAACCTATGGGACACTGTAAAAGCAGTGCTAAGGGGAAGGTTCATAGCAATACGGGCATACTTCAAGAAACAAGAAAAGTCAAATAAATAACCTAACTCTACACCTAAAGCAACTAGAAAAGGAAGAAGTGAAGAACCCCAGGGTTAGTGGAAGGAAAGAAATCTTAAAAATTAGGGCAGAAACAAATGCAAAAGAAAAGAGACCATAGCAAAAATCAGCAAAGCTAAAAGCTGATTCTTTGAGAAGATAAATAAAATTGATGACCCATTAGCCAGACTCATCAAGAAACAAAGGGAGAAGAATCAAATCAACAAAATTAGAAATGAAAATGGAGAAATCTCAACAGACAACACAGAAATACAAAGGATCATAAGAGACTACTATCAGCAACTATATGCCAATAAAATGGACAACTTGGAAAAAATGGACAAATTCTTAGAAAAGTATAACTTGAAAACTGAACCAAGAAGAAGTAGAAAATCTTAACAAACCCATCACAAGCACAGAAATCAAAGCTGTAATCAGAAATCTTGCAGCAAACAAAAGCCCAGGACCAGATGGCTTCACAGCTGAATTCTACCAAAAATTTCGAGAAGAGCTAACACCTATCCTACTCAAACTCTTCCAGAAAATTGCAGAGGAAGGTAAACTTCCAGACTCATTCTATGAGGCCACCATCACCCTAATACCAAAACAGGACAAAGATGCCACAAAAAAGAAAACTACAGGCCAATATCATTGATAAACATAGATGCGAAAATCCTTAACAAACTTGTAGCAAACAGAATCCAACAACATATTAAGAAGATCATACATCATGCCCAAGTGGGCTTTATCCCAGAGATGCAAGGATTCTTTAATATCCACAAATCAATCAATGTAATACACCACGTTAGCAAATTGAATGATAAAAACCATATGATTATCTCAATAGATGCTGAGAAAGCCTTTGACAAAATTCAACATCCATTTATGATAAAACTCCCCAGAAAGCAGGCATAGAAGGAACATACCTCAACATAATAAAAGCCATATATGATAAACCTGCAGCAAACATTATCTTCGATGGTGAAAAACTGAAAGCATTTCCCCTAAAGTCAGGAACAAGACAAGGGTGCCCACTCTCTTCACTACTATTCAACATAGTTTTGGAAGTTCTAACCATAGCAATCAGAGAAGAAAAAGAAATAAAAGGAATCCAGATTGGAAAAGAAGTAAAACTCTCACTGTTTGCAGATGACATGATCCTCTACATAGAAAGCCCTAAAGACTCCACCAGAAAATTGCTAGAGCTAATCAATGAATATAGTAAAGTTTCAGGATATAAAATTAACACACAGAAATCCCTTGCATTCCTATATACTAACAATGAGAAAACAGAAAAATTAAGGAAACAATTCCATTCACCATTGCAATGAAAAGAATAAAATACTTAAGAACATATCTACCTAAAGAAACAAAAGACCGATATATAGAAAACTATAAAACACTGATGAAAGAAATCAAAGAGGACACAAATAGGTGGAGAAATATACCATATTCATGAATTGGAAGAATCAATATAGTGAAAACGAGTATACTACCCAAAGCAATCTATAGGTTCAATGCAATCCCTATCAATTTACCAACAGTATTTTTTTACAGAACTAGAACAATTAATTTCACAATTTGTATGGAAATACAACAAACCTCAAATAGCCAAAGAATCTTGAGAAAGAAGAATGGAACTGGAGGAATCAACCTGCCTGACTTCACGCTATAGTACAAAGTTACAGTCATCAAGACAGTATGGTACTGCTACAAAGACAGAAATATAGATCAATGGAACTAAATAGAAAGCCCAGAGATAAATCCGTGCACCTATGGGCATTTTATCTTTGACAAAGGAGGCAAGAATATACAATGGAGAAAAGACAATCTCTTTAACAAGTGGTGTTGGAAAAACTGGTCAACCACCTGTAAAAGAACGAATAGAACACTTTCTAAAACCATACACAAAAACAAACTCAAGATGGATTAAAGATCTACACGTAAGAACGAACAGAAACTATAAAACTCCTAGAGGAAAACAAAGGCAAAACACTTTCTGACATAAATCACAGCAGGATCCTCTATGACCCACCTCCCAGAGTAATGGAAATAAAAGCAACAGTAAACAAATGGGACCTAATTAAACTTAAAAGCTTTTGCACAACAAAAGAAATTATAAGCAAAGTGAAAAGACAGCCTTCAGAATGGGAGAAAATCATAGCAAATGAAGCAACTGACAAAGAGTTAATCTCAAAAATACATAAGCAACTCCTGCAGCTCAACTCCAGAAAAATAAATGACCCAATCAAAAAATGGGTCAAAGAAGTAAACAGACATTTCTCCAGAGAAGACATACAGATGGCTAACAAACACATGAAAAGATGCTCAACATCACTCATTATCAGAGAAATGCAAATCAAAACCACAGTCTGGTACCATCTCATGCCTGTCAGAATGGCTGCTATCCAAAAGTCTACAAACAATAAATGCTGAAGAGGGTGTGGAGAAAAGGGAACCCTCTTACACTGTTGGTGGGAATGCAAACTAGTACAGCCACTATGGAGAACAGTTTTCTTTTAAAAACTGGAAATAGAACTGCTATATGACCAGCAATCCCACTGCTGGCATATACACCGAGGAAACCAGAATTGAAAGAGACACGTGTACCCCAATGTTCATCACAGCCCTGTTTACAAGAGCAAGGACATGGAAGCAACCTAGATGTCTATCGGCAGATGAATAGATAAGAAAGCTGTGGTATATATACACAATGGAGTATTACTCAGCCATTAAAAAGAATACATTTGAATCAGTTCTAATGAGGTGGATGAAACTGCAGCCTATTATACAGAGTGAAGTAAGCCAGAAAGAAAAACACCAATACAGTATACTAATACATATATATGGAATTTATAAAGATGGTAACGATGACCCTATATGTGAGACAGCGAAAGAGACACAGATGTAAAGAACAGATTTTTGGATTCTGTGGGAGAAGGCAAGAGTGGGATGATTTGAGAGAATAGCATTGAAACATGTATATTATCATATGTGAAACAGATTGCCAGTCCAGGTTTGATGCATGAGACAGGGTGTTCAGGGCTGGTGCACTGGGATGACCCAGAGGGATGGGATGGGGAGGGAGGTGGGAGGGGGGTTCAGGATGGGGAACACATGTACCCCCATGGCTGATTCATGTCAATGTATGGCAAAAACCACTACAATATTGTAAAGCAATTAGCTTCCAATTAAATACATTTTTAAAAAAGAAATGCTGATAATATATATTAAAAAAAATAGTTACCAGTAGAATTTGGTATGAATACCTAAGGCAAAGCATTACATTATTTTATAATTTATTCAACTACCTAATAATGAACACTTAGGGCATTTACAACATTATACTGCAGTTTCGAGCATTCTTATACTGACATACTTATTTGTACCAAATATCCCTTTAAGTTAGATTTTCAGAAATGGAGTTCCTTATTTACAGCCAAAGTATTTTTCAAAATTTTCAAAACACCATTGTTTGATGGGGGAAAAGTGCACGTGGGAGAAAAGAGGAATGAAATAGTTTCTCCTAAGTGTAAGGCTGCTTCTAAGTCACTTCAGTCATGCCTGACCCTGTGTGACACATAGATGGCACCCCACCAGGTTCCCCCATCCCTGGGATTCTCAAGGTAAGAACACTGGAGTGGGTTGGCATTTCCTTCTCCAATGCATGAAAGTGAGAAGTGAAAGTGAAGTTGCTCAGTCATGTCTGACTCTTAGCGACCCCATGGACTGCAGCCCACCAGGCTCCTCTGTCCATGGGATTTTCCAGGCAAGAGGACTGGAGTGGGGTGTCACTGCCTTCTCCAAAGTGTAAGGCTCAGTTCAGTTCAGTTCAGTTAAGTCACTCAGTCGTGTTCGACTCTTTGCCACCCCATGAATCCCAGCACTCCAGGCCTCCCTGTCCATCACTAACTCCCAGAGTTCACTCAGACTCAGGTCCATCGAGTCAGTGATGCCATCCAACCATCTCATCCTCGGTTGTCCCCTTCTCCTCTTGCCCCCAATCCCTCCCAGCATCAGAGTCTTTTCCAGTGAGTTAACTCTTCACATCAGGTGGCTAAAGTACTGGAGTTTCAGCTTTAACATCATTCCTTCCAAAGAAATCCTAGGGTTGATCTTCAGAATGGATTGGTTGGATCTCCTTGCAGTCCAAGGGATTCTCAAGAGTCTTCTCCAACACCACAGTTCAAAAGCATCAATTTTTTGGTGCTCAGCCTTCTTCACAGTCCAACTCTCACATCCATACATGATTACTGGAAAAACCATAGCCTTGACTAGATGGACCTTAGTAGGCAAAGTAATGTCTCTGCTTTTGAATATACTATCTAGGTTGGTCATAACTTTTCTTCCAAGGAGTAAGCATCTTTTAATTTCATGGCTGCAGTCACCATCTGCAGTGATTTTGGAGCCCCCCAAATAAAGTCTGACACTGTTATCACTGTCTCCCCATCTATTTCCCATGAAGTGATGGGACCAGATGCCATGATCTTAGTTTTCTGAATGCTGAGCTTTAAGCCAACTTTTTCACTCTCCTCTCTCACTTTCATCAAGAGGCCTTTTAGTTCCTCTTCACTTTCTGCCATAAGGCTAATCAGCTCTAAATTAGAGTTGAACTATTAGTCTAGTTGATGTTATCATCTTTATTGCTTCATTATTAAGCTTCTAAAAAAATCCCAAATCTTTTTCTCTACTTGTGTTTCTCTATTTATAGACCTCTTGGGAGTCTACAAATCCTATGGAGAAAAAAGAAAAAAAGCTTAATAGTTTTGTAATTTTAAATTGAATAATAGTGTTTAAAAATTGTAAGCACATTCTGAATCATTTTATGGCCATGCAGTTTTTATGTTGGCTTTAAATTTCTGTTTACAATTGTCTGAGTTGGTACATACTGTTTGAAGGAACATTTAACATTGTGGTAGTTCATGAATTTCAACTGAATAGAGAGAAGTAGTGGGAGAGTTAAGTCAGTTACCTATGGCACTAGTGGACTCCGGGGAAGCAGAGTTCAAAAGAAACCGCACAAACCAACCCGTTAAATTAGAAGAATGCAGGAGACTATTTGGTGGAGGATGAATTACTTAAATCCTGTCTTTGTACCTAACACGTTAATTAATGATACATGTGGTAGAAAATATAGAGTGAAGAAACTTTCAGTTCAGTTCAATTCAGTCACTCAGTCGTGTCTGACTGTTTGAGACTCCGTGAATCGCAGCACGCCAGGCCTCCTTGTCCATCACCAACTCCCAGAGTTCACCCAAACTCATGTGCATTGAGGTGGTGATGCCATCCGGCCATCTCATCCTTTTTCATCCCCTTCTCCTCCTGCCCCCAATCCCTCCCAGCATCAGGGTCTTTTCCAATGAGTCAACTCTTTCAAATGAGGTGGTCAAAGTATTGGAGTTTCAGCTTCAGCATCCGTCCTCCCAATGAATATTCAGGACTGATCTCCTTCAGAATGGACTGGTTGGATCTCCTTGCAGTCCAAGGGACTCTCAAGAGTCTTCTCCAACAACACAGTTCAAAAGCATCAATCCTTCAGAAACTTTACATTTCTCATTTGAGTAATAACTGGATTAGAATACCAATTTAGGCCAAATTGTATTAATGACCACAGTGCCAGCCTCAGTCTTATAGGAGTTATAGAGATTTTTAATTTTAACTGCATTAAACCAGGTATTCTGAGATTGCTTGGGTGGGCTGCCTTGAGTTAGTAACGAAGGAAGTTATTAACACAATTTCATATAACATAATTATCTGAACAGGTGTTTTCTGCATTTGTATTATTGACAAAATCAAGTGGGCAAAAATTGGTTTGTTCTCATTATTGATCAAATATGGATTTATTTGATTATTATGAGACTATATACACATATATACATATAAAACATTAATCTATTTTTTCTTTTTCCAGTATTACTTACTTGACAAAAACTCCAAGATGGAAATCTGTGACTTCGTTTAAGTTTTCCTTAGTCCTCGTTACCACTACATTCAGTTTTACATCCTCATTTGTAATGTTATTACTATTAGAGTTTGATTTCTACATTTCATTTAACATGTACCATAAATAGCTTTCCATGTTTTAATCTGATTTTATTCTTATTTTCTTTTGCCTATGCATTCTTTCTTGACAATCATCATGTAACCTATGTCATTTGCCCAGGTATATGAGCCCACACATTTTTCTCCATACAAATAAATACATAAAATATTTGGAAGATTGTGAGTTTATCATTTAGTTTTACAAAAGCAAGATGATAAAATCATAAACCATATATATTTCTTAATTATATCCTTTCTTACTTAATTTATCAGGGTAGTCCACCAGAGTAGGAGCTGTAAATTCAACTTGATTTTTTAAAATAGCAACATAGTTATCCATACTCCACATGGATACATTAATTTACTCTTCTTCCATTGGTAGAAATTAAAGTTGTTTTCAAGTTTTTTGTCATTATAAATAATGCCACAATAGATATTCTCATAGGTTCATCCTTAGATGTTTAGAACTGGAACTATTAGATCAAAGGATATGTATATTTTCTGTTTTTAATATATAAGGCCATATTACTTTAAAAGCTGTGTGTGAATATAAAAATATACAAGCAACTCCTGCAGCTCAATTCCATAAAAATAAACGACCCAATAAAAAAGTGGGCCAAAGAACTAAATAGACATTTCTCCAAAGAAGACATACGGATGGCTAACAAACACATGAAAAGATGCTCAACATCACTCATTATCAGAGAAATGCAAATCAAAACCACAATCAGGTACCATTTCACACCAGTCAGAATGGGTGCAATCCAAAAGTCTACAAGCAATAAATGCTGGAGAGGGTGTGGAGAAAAGGGAACCCTCTTACACTGTTGGTGGGAATGCAAACTAGTACAGTCACTATGGAGAACAGTGTGGAGATTCCTTAAAAAACTGGAAATGGAACTGCCTTATGACCCAGCAATCCCACTGCTGGGCACACACACCGAGGAAACCAGAATTGAAAGAGACATGTGTACCCCAATGTTCATTGCAGCACTGTTTATAATAGCCAGGACATGGAAGCAACCTAGATGTCTATCAGCAGATGAATGGATAAGAAAGCTGTGGTACATATACACAATGGAATATTACTCAGCCATTGAAAAGAATATATTTGAATCAGTTCTAATGAGGTAGATGAAACTGGAGCCGATTATACAGAGTGAAGTAAGCCAGAAAGAAAAACACCAATACAGTATTCTAATGCATATATATGGAATTTAGAAAGACGGTAATGATAACCCTGTATGTGAGAGAACAAAAGAGACACAAATGTATAGAACAGTCTTTTGGACTCTGTGGGAGAGGGAGAGGGTGGGATGATTTGGGAGAATGGCATTGAAACATGTATAATATCATATAAAAAATGAATCGCCAGTCCAGGTTTGATGCAGGATATAGGATGCTTGGGGCTGGTGCACTGGGATGAACCAGAGGGATGATATGGGGAGGGACGTAGGAGGGGGTTCAGGATGGGGAACATGTGTATACCTGTGGCAGATTCATGTTGATGTATGGCAAAACCAATACAATGTTGTAAAGTAATTAGCTTCCAATTAAAATAAACAAAGTTACATAAAAATAAAAAGCTGTGTGTGGACCTTATTTGGATCTCAATTCACACAAGCTATGAAAGTAAGTATGACATTTGTAAGACAATTGGAAATTCAAACACTGACTAGATATTTCATTAAACTGAGGAATTTTTGTTATTTTTTAGATTTAATAATGGTATAGACACAAAATGAAATATTTATGGATGAAATACCTCAGAAAATTGCTAGAGGGAGAGAAGTGAATGAAAGGATGGAAGAAATAAGAGTGGTTGTGACTTGATAGTTGTTGAAGCTGGTATAATGGGAGTTTATTATATCATGATCTTCTTTTTTACGTGTTTGAAATTCTCCACAATAATAATTTTCAAAAAATTAACAAGTCATACTATATCTAGTGAGAAACCTTATTTCCATACATTTCCCTTAAAACTGAGTGTTACTGCTTTCTATTTTTGAAAATCTGATGTGTGAAGGAAAGGTGTTAGTTGCTGTAATCTGCATTTCCTTTATTGTTAGTGAGGTTTATCATCTTGAGAGAGTGTAAATCTTCCTCACTGGCAGTTAGCATCTAGGCCATGGTGTTCCCAAAGGAACTTAGATAATACTTTCTAGAATCTAAATAAGCTGTACACAAGGCCACTCTGACATATCTGGAACGAGAGAGACAAGACCACTTTGCAACCATAGAAACAATAAAACATCCCCCAACTCTGCCTAGCCTGAGTGGCAGCTGCTCTTTTACCAACGACAACTTTAGCCTTGCTTTAATGCTACTTACTAGATAAAAATTATGAATCTATCCGGCTACTAAACTGTCCCAGTTTCTCGACACCCTTCAATCTGTAACTGGTCTCCACTTCTTTAACTTTTCTGGAATAGCCCAGCACAAGTGCAAGTTCTGTGAGAAGCCCCTTCCAATCCTCTTGTTGAGGCCTATGGTTCCTCTGGAGAACGTTCTCCCCTGAGGCAGCAACGTAAAGAAACCTTTTCTCTTTTTTTAACTACGGAGATGATGGTAAACAATCCACCTGCAATGTGGGAGACCTGGGTTCGATCCCGGGTTGGGAAGATTCCCTGGAGGAGGGCGTGGTGGCAGCCCACTCTAGTATTCTTGCCTGGAAAATCGCCATGGACAGAGGAGCCTGGCGGGCAATAGTCCATGGGGTCTCAAAGAGCTGGGCATGGCTGAGCTGCTCACCCCAGTGCAGCACATGTTTCTGAAGCTCTTTGGTCAGTGGTCTTTAAAACAATCTTTGCAAAGTTTATCGTCTTTGAATTTCCTCTTCTCTGGGACATTTTCCCAGGTTAGTGGGTAGTTCTGAAATTTTCCCTTTTGTTTTACAGTCAGTTCCATTGATAACTGTAGGACCTGTATGTACTAGTTCTTAGTCAGAAGGGGCAAAAGATAAGGATTCTTACTCAGGATGGATCATTCCAGGTTTGATGGCATTAGCAAGAATTTTCAGGATCTTATTAATTCATCAGTAAGGCTGCTGAGAGAGGAGGTTGAAAGTAGGAGCTCAGCTAAGTTGGACTTTTCTATTTGCTGCAGACAATTCTGGTTATTTTCTTGGCCACCAATCTTATTTGGCCAGTGTTGATGGAGTGTGTGTCTAAGTGTGTATGTGTTTGTGTGTGTATACCAGTTATTGCTTGTTGCATTAGGTATTGAAAGAGAAAATTTATCGTTGTAACGCAGAAGTCTAATGTTTCTATTAGATTTTGTTTTATATTTTTACAAGGTCTAATGTGAGATAAATAAAAATTCAGTGCTACTTTGTTCTTTGTTAATTGTTCTTGTATTGATATGAAATATTACTGTTTGTCCCTTTTAGTGCTTTTCATCTTGAATTCTACCATTTGTTATGTTAACATTGTAGCATACATAAGACAGTCTTTGTTTGGTATGCTGGGAAAATATTTTGATATTTAAAGCTGTGTGTTTTTATCTAGTATGTAACTGTTTTTCCATTTAGATGACTAAACCCTTAGTCATCCTTTGCCATAAGGGAGATTGTCACAATAGAATCAGAGTAAAAGAGAGGCAAATTCCTGGCTAGTGAAGTTCCTGGCTGAGGCTCAGGTATAGCTATAGGACGTTCAGAGCCAGTCTCTTCACCTTCAGTTAGTGGAGAGAAGAGACATGTCCTGTTCTGTTTGCTCTATTAGTTCTGTTTCCTTAGGTGTTAATGTCTGTCTTTTGTGAGATGTAGTGTTTATCAGTTTTGATGTTAGAGTGTTTCTCAAATGTTTTGTAATTCTTGGGTTAGGTGTTCATTTTGATTTTCAAAGTTCCCTTAGTCCACATGTGCGCGCTAGATCTGTGTATCTTATCTTGTTGCCAGGAATTTCAGGAGAGTTTGAATTTGCTGCTGGACATATTAGTGAGGCAGATATGATAGCCTCTTCACTATGGAAACCAGCCTGGATGGCTGATATTAGTGTCTGGTCTTCTGGGACCAGGGACGACCACATTACTTACCATAGGCACTGCAGTGCCCTACCTCGGTGGCTCAGTTTCTTACACTCACTGCCCTTACCAGAAGCAGAGGTCTCTACTGCTAGTTGCTTTGCAAAATCTGGAGAAGATTATTTTAGTAGTTGGCTCAGCAAAGTCTCATTCCTATTTCCCTGTATCCTCCATCTCTGAGGTTGGAGAACCTTCAAGTTGCTGTTCACATTTGCTTCAGTTTTTTCCTCTGAATATTTTAGGTTATAATGTTCTCTTCCAAGTAGTCATGTATGGATGTGAGAGTTAGACTATAAAGAAAGCTGAGCACCAAAGAATTGATGCTTTTGATCTGTGGTGTTGAGAGTCCCTTGGACTGCGAGGAGATCCAACCAGTCCATCCTAAAGGAAATCAGTCCTACATATTCATTGGAAGGACTGATGCTGAAGCTGAAACTCCAATACTCTGGCCACCTGATGCAAAGAGTCAACTCATTAGAAAAGACCTGTTTCTGGGATAGATTGAAAGCAAAAGGAGAAGAGGATGACAGAAGATGAGATGGTTGGATGGCATCAATGACGTGACAGACATGAGTTTGCGCACACTCTGGGAGTTGATGATGGACAGGGAATCCTGGCATGTAGTCCATGGGGTCAGAAAGTCAGACACCACTGAGTGACTGAACTGAACTAAATGTTCTCTTTCAACCTGATACCATTTGCTTTCCATTTTCCAAAGGTTTCCTTATCATTCCAGCAGATTAATGTCATTATCAACATCGTATCAGCCCTCAACACTTTAAAATCAGTTGGATTTTCTGCTCCATATTTATTCTATACTGCTTAAATTTGTTGACTATTCCAAGTCAGAAGGCCTTGCCATTTACTGCATTACCCCTCTATACGCTACAGAAATGGTGCTCACTCAGTAAATCTGACTTCTGTGGTGGTTTTAAAATCTGGATACAAATTCTTTAATCTTCCTCCTTCAAAATGTAGAGTCTTATTCCCTAGCCTTAAGTGTAGGTTGTACTACCTGACTTGCTGCTGATGAACAGAGTGTGCCAAAAGTGATGGTATTTGACTTTCAAGACTGGGTCACAGTGTAGCTTCAACCACTCTGTCCTGGGCTGTTTGCTCTGTGGAACCCAGCTGTGAAGGGGCCCTGCTGGGAGGGGGGTCTTCCCATCCTGGAAGGGGGTCCTCCCAGCCTGGAAGGGGGTCCTCCAGGCCTGGGAAGGGGTGCTCCCCGTCCTGTACACTCTGCAGAGGACCACAGCCTGCCTGGCGTCCTGACTGTAGTCTCGTGGGAGGCTGAGCCAGAACCATAGCTCAGCAGCTCCTGGGCCTTCCTTTCAGAAATCATATTCCATCGCATGTGTATACTACATTGTGCTTATCTGTTCACTCACTGATGGACACCTGAGTGTGTGCTGCTGTGAACATGGGTGTACAATTATCTTGGGGACCCTGCTTTCTGTTCTTCTGGATATATACCCAGAAGTGGGATTGCTGTCATGTAGCACAGTATTTCTAATTTTTTGAGGATTTCCATAATGGCAATATCATTTTGCATTCCCACCAACAGTGAACAAGGATTCCAGTTTAGGCAGTTTACCAAATTTTTATTTTATGAATTGTCGCTTTTGTGTGATATCTAGGACTTTTTGACTAACCCAAGGTCATAAGGGTTTTCTCCTGGTTTCTTCTAAAAATTTTATAGTTTTGGCTCTTACATTTAGATCTTTAATTCATTTTGAGCTATTTTTTAATGAATGGTGTGAAGTGAGGACCTAATTCATCTTTTTTGCTTGTTAATATTTAATTGTTCCAGCAGCATTTGTTGAAATTAATATTCTTTCCCCATTAAATTATTCTGGCACTTTTTTGAAAAATCAGCTGACCATAAATGTTAAGAGTTTAGTTTTGGACTCTCAATTTCTGTTCCATTGATTTATATATCCATTAAAAAAATTTATTTGGCTTTCCAGGTCTTTCTTGCTACACACCAGTTTTCTATAGTTATGGTGACCAAGGCTACTCTCTAGTTGTGGGGTATGGGCTTCTCATTGAAGTGGCTTTTTTGTGGAGCACGAGGCCCTAAGGTGAGGACTTTAGGAGTTGTGGCTCGTAGGCTTAGCTACATATAGATTCCAAGTGGAATCTTCTTGGACCAGGTATTAAAGCCATGTCCCCTGCATTGATACGCAGATTGTTGTCAATCACTGAACCACCAGGGAAGTCCCATATATCTATATTTATGCCAGTACACTGTCTTGATTTCTGTAGATTTAGAATTTATTTTGAAATTGATAACTGTAAATCCAACTTTTTTTTTTTCAAAATTGTTTGAAGCAATTCTATTCTTTTGATTTTTATATGAATTTTAGGATCAGATTGTCAATTTCTGCAAAAAAGGCAGCTGGGATTTTGGTTTGCTTGCACTGAATCTATTTATCAATGGGGAAGAACTGCCATTTAAGAAGAGTAAGTCTTCAAATCCATGAGTATGAAATGTCTCTCCTTTGATTTTAATCTTCTTTAATTCCTCTTAGCAATATTTTATAGTTTTTTTTCCAGCTTCATTGAGATATAAGTGATATACAGCATTGTATAAGTTTAAGGTGTCCAACATAATGATTTGACTTAAATACAGTATATGGGTCTTATGCTTTTTTGTTAAATCTAGTCCTAACCATTTAATCTTCTTGATATTATTGTGAATGGAATTCTTTTCTTTTCTTTTTTTATTAGCACTGTTGTTATTGTTTAGTTGCTAAGTCATGTCTGACTCGTTTGCCACCCCATGGACTGTAGCCCACCAATCTCCTCTATCCATGGAATTTCCCAGGCAAGAATACTGGAGTGGGTGGCCATTTCCTACTCCAGGGGATATTCTTGACTCAGGGATAGAACTTGCGTCTCCTGCAGTGTCAGGCAGATTCTTTACCACTTGAACCACCTGGAAGTCTGTGTTGATGCAAAAGATAAGATAAATGGTTTTCAGGTCAAACCTCATTACACATTTTTGCCCTTCTACTTAAGAGATTTTACACTTTGGTTAGTCTCTCTTATCTTCCATATCACTATCTATGAAAGGGGGTTGAAATGTATTTTAGTTGCTCTGGATCCCAGCTCTCAGAGCCTCAGGAGACTCTGCCCTTTGAGGGGTGTTCCCCTCAGAGGGTCCCCATGGCCAACAAGAAGGGGTGCTGGAAGTGGGCCATGGTTAGTGGTGTCAGGACGGTTCTAGTGTTTGCATTGCCGTGATCATGGGCTTCTCACTGCAGAAGCGCACCGTCCTGCCAGGCTATGAACAGGATGGGGCCTGCCGCTCTGACGCAGACGTGCTGGGCTGCCTGCTAAGTTTGGGTCAGATCATCCAAAGGGACGGCCTGCTGGTCACCTGGTACCACACTGCCAACAGCAAAGAGATGAGCCCTCAGCAGCAGCATCACGGTCCTAGAATCAGATGTCACAATAGAAGGGTGTGACACAGTCGACAAGACAGCGGTCCCCATCACGGTGCACCCCCAGCCATCTACAGTGACAACAACTGAGAGCAGTGGCTGGAGGCTGTGCTGGCCTCTTCCAAGAAGGGCATCAAACTAGACTTCAAGAGCATCAAGGCTGTGGGCCCCGCCCTGGACCTCCTGCGGCGGCTGACAGAGGAAGGGAAAGTTTGAAGGCCTGGATCAATGCCGACATCCTGAGGGGTCCCAACATGGTCAAACCAATAGAGGTCAATGCCCCCACAGTTCCTGGCCTTGGTCCAGGAGAAGTATCTTGAGACAACCCTGTCTCCAGGCTGGACTACCATCTACCTGCCCTTGTTCCCAAATGGGACATACACCTAGACCACGGTGGAGAAGATGCAGGAGCTGATGGGAGCAGCACCATAGAAGGTGACCTTCTCCGTGTGGCTTGTCATGGCCAGGGCCGCCCGGCCCCACTTCAGCTGGCTGCTGGGCCGATCTGACAGGTACAGCCTGACAATGCAGCAGTCTGCCTCGGACCCCGCGACAGTGGATGACCTCCTCTATATCCAGGACAACACCACCGCCCACCAAGTCTGCTATGACTTCTTTGAGCCTCTCCTGTCTCAATTCAAGCAGCTTGCTGAACCTCACGGAAGCAAAGGTACTACACCAGGGGCAGCCTGATCCCTGCTCTCCAAAACCCTGGAGATGAGGGTCTGAGAGTGGAGTGACTGGTCCTGACATCCAGGGCAATGGAAGCACAGCAACAGTGTGGCTCCCAGACTGAGAAGGCATGATCCTGCTGGACGTGGGCCTTCAGGAGCCTGCAGCTGGGGATCCCGTGCCCATCGTCCACGCCCCAGATGGCCATGCCCTGATGCTTGAGTCCTGCCTGCAGCAGCCGGCCATACGCCCTGGACGGTGGGGCCTGCATTTGCACATAACAGAGCCCACCACCCTGCAGCCATCCCTGGCCACGCTGGCCACTCTGTGTGCCCTTGGCCACCTGTCTAGGCCTGTGGGGGTTGGGGCCACAGACTCCCACAGGAGTTTCATGGTCCCTGACTCTGTGCCTGGCACGGAGTTGCTTACAGCTGTGGCCGAGGTGTTCCCCCACGTGACAGTGGCACCATGCTGGCCCAAGGAAGTGCTGGGCAGTGGCTATAGGGAACAGCTGCTCACAGATACGCTGGAGCTGTGCCAGGGCCTCTGGCAACCCGTGTCCTTCCAGCTGCGGGTCGGGCCTCTGGGCCAATTTGTGATTGCAAAATAGTGCTATTGTAATTCTCTTATTTCTTTTTAATTTATTTGTTGAAATGTTTTTGTAAAGAGATATTTACCTTTATGTGGTTACTTAGTGATTCATTTCTTTTCAAAGGTTGGACAAATGTTTGATTTTTACCTTTGTTTACAGTTCTCAAAATAAGAAATTTCCTATCCTTTACCTCAAAATGTGGTTAGTTTAAAAAAAATATTATTGTGGCGTTATGTCCTTAAACATATTTGATATGGTTCACTGTATTCTAATTACTATTCTTATTGAAGCACAAATTAAGCTCCAGATAATATTCCTTAGGAAGTGCTCATGCAAATAACATTCCCTGACTTCTTGCTTATTACTAATAAAGTTGATTTGTGTCCTTTACACTTGAAATTTAGTTTTGCTGGATATAATGATCCTTCACTTGAATTTTCTATTTTGTTTATCTTAAATGTCCCCCTCTTTTTATCTATACAGATATGTGGCATAAAGTGTGGCTTTCAAAGAGACTGATGATTTTTAACTTATTTTCCTTCAAGAAACCAGCTTTTTGCCTAGATTCCCAGAGACTTTTTCCAGTAATTTATTATAGTATATGCCTTGGTATTGGTTGTTCTGGGTTCAGATTTTCAGGTTTGGTTCAGTTCAGTTCAGTCACTCAGTTGTGTCTGACTCTTTTCGACCCCATGAACTGCAGCACGCCAGGCCTCACTGTTCATCACCAACTCCCAGAGTTCACCCAAACCCATGTCCATTGAATCGGTGATGCCATACAATTATCTCATCCTCTGTCATCCCCTTCTCCTCCTGCCCTCAATCTTTCCCAGCATCAAGATCTTTTCCAGTGAGTCAGCTCTTCACATCAAATGGCCAAAGTATTGGAGTTTCAGCTTCAACATCAGTCCTACCAATGAATACCCAGGACTGATCTCCTTTAGGATGGACTGGTTGGATCTCCTTGCAGTCCAAGGGCCTCTCAAGAGTCTTCTCTAGCACCACAGTTCAAAAGCATCAATTCTTCGGTGCTCAGCTTTCTTTAAGTCCAACTCTCACATCCATATATGACCACAGGAAAAACCATAGCCTTGATTAGACAGACCTTTGTTGACAAAATGATGTCTCTGCTTTTGAATATGCTGCCTAGGTTGGTCATAACTTTCCCTCCAAAGAGTAAGCATCTTTTAATTTCATGGCTGCAATCACCATCTGCAGTGATTTTGGAGCCCCTAAAAATAAACTCTGACACTGTTTCCCCATCTATTTCCCATGAAGTGATGAGACCAGATGCCATGTTCTTAGTTTTCTGAATGTTAAGCTTTAAGCCAACTTTTTCACTCTGCTCTTTCACTTTCATCAAGAGGCTCTTTAGTTCTTCTTCACTTTCTGCCATAAGGGTGGTGTCATCTGCATATCTGAGGTTATTGATATTTCTCCTGACAATCTTGATTGCAGCTTGGGCTTCCTCCAGCCCAGCGTTTCTCATGATGTACTCTGCATATAAGTTAAATAAGCAGGGTGACAATATACAGCCTTGACGTACTCCTTTTCTTGTTTGGAACCAGTCTTGTTCCATGTCCAGTTCTAACTGTTGTTTCCTGACCTGCATACAGATTTCTCAAGAGGCAGATCATGTGGTCTGGTATTCCCATCTCTTTCAAAATTTTCCACAGTTTATTGTGATCCACACAGTTATATGATATATCCTTTTAGTATGTAGCTTGAAATGGTTTTTTATTTCAGGAAGGCTTTCTTGAATTAGTTTTAGGTATTTGTTGTATTGTTTTCCTTTGGTTTTCTTCAGGTTCTCTTATTATCCTCTTAGTATTCCAGTCCACTTGCCACTGTCTATCTTGTTTCTCAGCCACCCAGAGCTCAGGCCTATGTGCTCATCCTTCTAACTGTGTCCATATCAGGTCTGACCCATGGAGAAGTACTTTGCTTCCTGAAGTGCAGGTGCTTTGGTCAGCATTGAGGGTATGGATGAGTTAGTTTGGTGCAGTTTCTTTTTCCAGGTAAGCTATTCTGCTAGTACCTTCCTTTTTGGATGGTTTTATTTCATCCTGGGTGAAATTGTGCCCTCCCCTTATTCTTTATACATGGGAAATTCTCTTTCTATCCTGTATTATAGCCTCATTGGTCTGTGAGGACCCTCAGTTTTAGCAATCATAGGCAGATGCTACCTTTAATATTCAAAGAAGGCAATGGCACCCCACTCCAGTATTCTTGCCTGGAAAATCCCAGGGACTGAGGAGCCTAGTGGGCTGCAGTCCAGGGGGTCACTAAGAGTCGGACACAACTGAGCGACTTCACTTTCACTTTTCATTTTCATGCTTTGGAGAAGAAAATGGCAACCCACTCCAGTGTTCTTGCCTGGAGAATCCCAGGGATGAGGGAGCCTGGTGGGCTGCCGTCTATGGGGTCGCACAGAGTCGGACACGACTGACGCAACTTAGCAGCAGCAGCAGCTTCAATATTAGAGGATCATTTTATTGACACTGCATAACTAGAGACAGGTAACTAAAACCCCCACTTCCATAGTGAGAATCATATCTTTCATCTTCAGCCATCAGAACTTCTTGAATATCATATGTTTTTAATCTCTGCACATTGCTACTTCACCAGTATTAGCATAAATGAATTTTCCTCCTTAAGACAAGTTTGTTTATGTCATGACAATCACTGCCAGGTAACAAGAGAGCAAAAGGTTTGAAAGGAAAGTGGCAAGTCACAAGGAAAATTCTTTGTAAAAATATTTTACATTTTAGTAAATTAAAATTTTTCCATAAAAACTACTTATTTTTGCACTGAGTCTTAGTTGCAGTACACAGGATCTTTAATCTTTTTGTGACATGTGGGATTTTTTTGCTTTATTGTGGCATGTGGGATCTTTAATTTTTTAATATTTATTTATTTTTAGTTGATTGATGATTGGTTTACAATATTGGTTTGATTTCTATCATACATTGACATGAATGAACCATAGATATACATATGTCCCCTCCCTCTTGGATCTCCCTCCCACCTCCTGCCCATTCCTACCCCTGTAAGTTATTAGAGAGCCCAGTTTGAGTCCCGAGTCATACAGCAAATACCCATAGGCTATGTATTTACATATGTTAGTGTATATACATCCATGCTACTTTCTCCATTTATTTCTCCCTCTCCCTCTTCTCCCCCCACCCATGTCTATAAGTCTCTTCTCTATGTCTGTGCCTCCAATGCTGCTTTGTAAACAGATTCGTCAGTACCATCCTTGTAAATTCCATATATATGTGTTAATATACAATATTTGTTTTTCTCTTTTTGACTTACTTCACTCTGTATAATAGGCTCTAGGTTCATCCACCTCATTAGAACTGACTCAGATGTGCTCCTTTTTATGGCTGAGTAGTATTCCATTGTATATGTATGCTGCAACTTCTTTATCCATTCATCTGTTGATGGGCATCTAGGTTGCTTCCATGTTCTAGCTATTGTAAACAGTGCTGCAGTGAACATTGGGGTACATGTGTCTTTTTCAGTTTTGGTTTCTTCAGGGTATATGCCCAGAAGTGGTATTGCTGGGTCGTATGGTGGTTTTATTCCTAGTTTTTTAAGGACTCTCTATACTGTCTTCCATAGTGGCTGTATCAATGTACATTCCCATGTGGGATCTTTAGTTGTGGCATGCAAACTCTTAGTTGTGGAGTCTGGAATCTAGTTCCCTGACCATGGACCAAACCTGGGGCCCCTGCATTGCAGATGTGGAGTCTTAGCCACTGGACTGCCAGGGAAGTTCCCCAATTTTTTCATTATAAACAAAAATTTTAAAAACAGAAATTATGTGAAAGAAAGAAGAGTAACCTTTGGTGTCATTACCTAGAGACTAGCTGTAGTAATGTGCATTTCTTGTTTGTTTGTTTGTTTTTTTAATACATAAAATGTATTAGTCACTTAGTCATGTCCAACTCTTTGCAAACCCATGGCTTTTCTGTCCATAAAATTCTCCAGGCAAGAATACTGGAGTGGGTAGCCACTCCATTCTCCAGGGGATCTTCCCAACCCAGGGATCAAAGTTGGGTCTCCTGTGTTGCAGGCAGATTTTGTACCATCTGAGCACCAAGGGGCTTACATATATTTGTCACGAATTACCAAAATAATTATGCTTTTCTTTTAATAAATCTCTCCCCCAAACAAAGCAGAACTTGAAAATGGAAAAATGGAGAAGAGTATTCATATTACAACAGAAATTCCCTCAAACTTATTTTTAAATGTGTTTTTGGAAATATCATACCCTTAAACAATTTCAAATTATGTAAAAGAATAAGAGAAGGTAAAAAGCTGACATTCTCCTATTTAGAATGAACTACTGTTGGGATACAGCTAAGCCATTGCTCCACTTTCCAGGTGGCACAGTGGTAAAGAGTCTGCCTGCAGTGCAAGAGATGCAAGAGATGCGAGTTTGATCCCTGAGTCAGGAGGATCCCCTAGAGTACGAAATGACAACCCACTCCAGTATTCTTGCCTGAAAAATTCCCATAGGGTTGCAAAGAGTCAGACACGGCCGAGCACACACATACATACAACCTATTGTTTAGAGATAAACTCATGGCTGTGGGTTTTTATGTTGAAAAGAAAAAGAACTCAAATTAATAACTTAATCTTCTATTTTAAACAACTGGAACAAGAGTAAACTAAACCCAAAGCAAACAGAAGGAAGGAAATATTAATGAGCAGAGTAGAAGTAAATGAAATAGTAGAAAAACAGTAGAGTAAATCAAGAACACCAAAAATTTCAACAAAATTGGCTAACTATTAGCTAGACTGACCAAATGTAAAACAGGGAAGATTCAAGTTATTAAAATCAGGAATAAGAGGCGGGACATTGCCACCAACATTATAAATGAAAAGAATTATAAGGGAATGCTATGAACAACTATATGCCAAAAAGTTAGATTATGTAGATAAAATGGACAAATTCCTAGAAATACACAAATTAACAAAATTGACTTGAAGAAATTTAAAAACCTGAATAGATCTGTGACAACAAAAGATACTGAATTAGTGATCAAAACCTTTTCACAAAGAGATGCCTAGGACCATATAGCTTCACTAGTGATTTCTACCAAACATTTGAAGAAGAGTTAAAATCAGTTCTTCATAAATTACTCCAAAAAATGGAAACAGAGGGATATCTCCTAGCTCTTTCCAAGAGGCTAGTATTACCCTGTTGCCAAAATCAGAGACAAATGGCAAAAGAAAACTATAGACCGATATCTGTTATGACTCTAGATACAAAAATCCTCAGCAAAATACTAGCAAACTAAATACAGTAGCATGTAGAAAGATTGTACACCATGACTAAATAGGATTTACCTGAAGAATGCAAGGTTTGTTCCACATATGAAAATCCATCAATGTGTATTAATACATAGTAATAGAATAACGGAGAAAATCCACATGATTATATCAATAACTTCAGTTAAAGCTTTTGATCAAATTTAATACCCTTTTAAGATAAAGACAATAAACTAGGAATAGAGGGTAATTTTCCTAACCCATAAATAATATCATACTGCATGGTGAAAGATGGAGAGCTTGTCCTCTAAGATCAGGAACAGAATAAAGATGTTTGTTCTATTCAACACTGCACTGGAAATTTTAGCCAGAGCAATAAGGCAAGAATGTAATTAAAAAAAAAATCCAGATTGGAAAGGAAAAAAGAAAATTATTTGTGTGCGTGTGTGCTAAGTTGCTTCCAACTCTCTGTGACCCTATGGATGAAGTCCACCAGCCTTCACTGTCCATGGTTTCTCTAGGCAAGAATACTGGAGAGGGTTGCCATGCTCTCCTCCAGGGGATCTTCTCCACCCAAGGGTCAAACTCACATTTCTTAACTGCTACACTGGCAAGAGAGGTGTTTACCACTAGCACCACCTGCAGATGATACAGTCTTTTATATAGGAAATCCTAAAAAAAAAAAAAAAAAAAGGCATCAAGTAATTCAGCAAAGGTTGCAGGATACTAAGATATCAAAATCAGTTCTATTTCTATATGCAAGCAATGAACAATCCAAAAATGAAAACAATTCTATTTACCAGTAGCATCAAAAATAATAAAATACTTGGGAATAAATAAAATAAAAAATACAAGAAGTGTAAGACTTGTGCACTGGTAACTACAAAACATTTTTAAAAGAAATCAACGTACCAAATAAAAAGAAAGTCTTCTTGTATCCATAGATTTGTAAGACTTCATATTTTTAAGATGGCAGTGCTCTTCAAATTGACCTATATAGATTCAATGCAATCCCTATCAAAATCCTAACTACCTCTCTTTTTTTTTTTGCAAAAATCAACAAGTGGATTTTAAAATTTATATGGAAATGCAAGGAACCCATTATAGCCAAAACAACATTGAAAAAGAAAGAACACAGAAAAAAATATTTCAAATTTATGATACATGAATTTTATCTCAAAAAAAACAAAAATACAAAGGAAAATGTTAGTTACTGTTGAGTACCATTGTGGTGAGTACTGTCCAGCCATCTAGATTCATTATATAACCCTGTCTTCATGTGACACAAGGATGCATTCCTGCTGCTCTGTGGCCTGTTCCTCCTTCATACAATAAAGAACACAGTGATGATTATCCTTTATGAAGTTTTTTTTTCATTATGTTATCGTCTTTTGGATAAATCATTGAACTCCTAGACTGAGAGGAGTCACACTTTGTAGAGGACCAAACAGAGTCAGACATGGCTGAGCAACTGACATTTTCACTTTATACAAACCACCTTGTAGAAAGTTTATTTCAGTGTATGCTTTTATCACCAGGTCATGCTATATTTGTGCAAGTTTAATTATCTACTTCACCTACTACATGTAAAGGTGAAGGTGAAGTTGCTCAGTCGTGTCCGACTCTTTGCGACCCCGTGGACTGTAACCTACTAGGCTTCTCCGTCCATGGGATTCTCCAGGCAAGAGTACTGGAGTGGATTGCCACTTCCTTCTCCAGGGGATCTTCCCGACCCAGGGATTGAACCTGGGTCTCCCGCATTGGAGGCAGACGCTTTAACCTCTGAGCCACCAGGGAAGCCCAAATGTAATTTAATTTACATATAACCCTTCAGGAATATATCAAATATGGATGCATTACTTTTTCTAAATAGTTCAGCATAATACCATTTTGTATATGATTTTTTCCCTATAACCTAGGTTAAGAGACAAAAATAAAATTCTCATAGAAGTAGAATAAATAAATCTCAATTTCAACCTTGATGAATAGGAGATAGTCTAAGTTCTCATTAGAATAGTAATAGGTAAATAAGTTATAGTACATCCTGTGAGGACACCAAAAGAATGAGGAAGAATTATAAGTATTGAAGTGTAAGGTCTGCAAAACATACAGCTAAAGGAGAAGAGCAAATAGCAAATCCGTGTATATGATGGGTTCTAATATAGACCGAAGAATACTAAAACTAAGTATATAGGAAAAGCTCTTGAAGAATATACATCAAACAATACATTAGGGAAATGAAGTAGAATGGAAGGTGAAAGGGAAGTATAATATCTCACTCTTGTGTGAGTTTTATGCAGTAAGCATGTCTTCATGTGCTACCTTAGGTGATAGAAGTAATATTTGCTCTTTGCAGAATATTTCAATATGCTGATAGACATAAAAGTGAAAGCCACTCAGTCATGTCCAACTCTTTGTCACCCCATGGGCTATGCAATCCATAGAATTCTCCAGGCCAGAATACTGGAGTGGGTAGCCTATCCCTTCTCTGGCAGATCTTCCTGACCCAGGGTCTCCTGCATTGCAGGCAGATTCTTTACCAACTGAACTCTGAGGGAAGCCTGATAGATATAAAGAGAAGATTAATAATAAACTATAGGCCCATAAATCAGAATCATTAAACATTCTAATATGTTTTGATATAGTCTTTCTGTATACGTATTTTATCATATAGTAGATACAATTTTGATTTTTATTTTTTTTTACTTACCAGCATACTATTAGTTGGAGGAAGCAATAGGACCCCACTCCAGTACTCTTGCCTGAAAAATCCCATGGACGGAGGAGCCTGGTAGGCAGCAGTCCATGGGGTTGCTAAAAGTCAGACCCGACTGAGCGACTTCACTTCCACTTTTCACTTTCATGCATTGGAGAAGGAAATGGCAACCCACTCCAGTGTTCTTGCCTGGAGAATCCCAGGGACGGGGGAGCCTGGTGGGCTGCCGTCTCTGGGGTCGCACAGAGTTGGACACGACTCAAGCGACTTAGCAGCAGCAGTAGCATACTATTAGTATTTTCCTACTTTAATCTTAATCATGGTTAAAATATTGAAAATCAAAAGCTAAAGAAATATTATCTCGGGGAAAAATTGTATATTTTAAAAATGAGCCAAAGAAGTACGATTTTGGTTTAAAAAAAAGTCTATTTGTGAGACTGTATGGTTTAGTGGAAAGAATCATGTCTCTGGAGGCAGATAGAACTTTTTTCAGAATGCTGACTCTACTACAAGGTGTGACCTTGGTTAAGTAACCAACCTATTTATGTAATGATATTAAAATTTATGCCTTATCAAGGCACAAATTGAAGAGATAGAAGACCTATATAAATGTAGAGACATATTGTATTCATGGATCAGAAGACTCAATATTGCTAATTCTCCCTAAATTGACTTATTAGAGATTTAATGCAATTCCCATCCAAATCCCAGAAGGCTTCTGTGATAGACTGAATGTTTTTGTTCCCCTCCCCACAAAATTCCTAAGCTGAAACCTGATCCCTAAAGTGATGGTATTTGGAGGTGGAGCCATTGGCAGGGGATTGGGTCATGAGGCAGGGCTGTCATGAATGGGATTACTGTTTTTATAAAAGAGACTCTGGAGAGAAACCTTGCCCCATTTACCGTATGAAGACTCAGCAAGAAGACAGCTTGTCTATCAATCAGGAAGCAGACTCTTACCAGACACCAAATCTGCTGGTACCTTGATTTTGAACTTCCTGCCTCCACCACTGTAGGAAATAAATTTTTCTTATTTGTAAACCAACCAGTCTGTGGTACTCTGTTACAGCAGCCTGAACAGACCAATAGAGAGTCTTTGTATATAGTGTATTCTGATGTTGTATGGAAAGGAACTTGTAAGCCAAAACAATTTTGAGAAAGAACAGAATTGAAGGACTTTTACTAACTGATTTTAAGACAGACTGTAAAGCTATAGTAAGACATAAGATCGGCGAAAAAATACACATATAGACAAATGAAATCTATACACAATATAAGATATAGAAAATATACTGTCATAAATAGTGTCAACTGATTTTTGGCAAACGTGAAATGGCACTTTTTAACAAATAGTGCTGGAACACCCAAATACAAAAAGTAAATGTTAATCTATACTTCATGTTGCATACACACCCCTACCCCTACCCCCAGCCCCGGCCAAAACTCCAACTGGTTGGTAGACCTAAGTATAAAACATAACATTATAAAGCTTTTAGAAGAAAACATAAGAGAAAAAAATTTTCCTATTGGCTTTAGGCAAGTACTTCTCAGATCTGACACCACAAGCATGATGAAAGTGAAAGTGAAGTCGCTCAGTCATGTCCGACTCTTTGCGACCCCGTGGACTGTAGCCCACCAGGCTCCTCTGTCCATGGGATTCTCCAGGCAAGAATACTGGAGTGGGTTGCCATTTCCTTCTCCAGGGGATCTTCCCGACCCAGGGATCGAACCTTGGTCTCCTGCATTGCAGGCAGATGCTTTATCCTCTGAACCATTACAAGCATGATACATAAAGAAAAAGTTGGTTTGTTGAATCTAGTCAAAAGTGAAAACTTTTGCTTTACGAAGGACTCTGTTAAGAGAGTAGAAAGCCAGCTGGAGCACATTACAAGAAAAAAGCGCTTGTGTTTAAGATATATGAGAAACTCTCAAAACTTAGCAGCATTTACCCAAACATGTAAAAAATGGGCAAAAGCAGCAGCAGCAGCGTGTGTGTATATAGCAGTATAACTCATAAAAGAATGGAAACCACTCAAATGTCAGTCTGTAGGTGAATGGATAAACAAATTGTGGAGTGCTACTGAGCAACTATTAATGCACGCAACAATGGGAATGCAGTTCAGACTTGTTATTGTAACTGGGAGAATCCTGTCTCAAAAGGTTATAGAATATTCCATTTATATGACAGTCTGGAAAAAAAAATGTAGAAACAGAGACCAGAGTAGTGACTGCCAGGAGTTAGGTTTGGGAATTTGAACACAAAGGGTAAAGGGAATTCTTTTTCAAGTTGGAATTATGTCCTGTCTGTTAGTGGTTACAATATTGCACTCATGTTAAAATCTCATAGAACAGGACATGGGAAAAACAAATTTTACTTTTTGTGATTAAAAAAAAAACCACCCGTGCCTTGCTGGGTTGTCACTGGCATTCAATAAAGTATAATCCACCTGATTCATAAAGAATTTTCATCAAACAGTAACAGCTATTACTGTTTTGCCAGGAAAGTCAGCATAGGCTTGTCAGTTACCTGGCCTGTGTTGAGATCCTGCTCTGCCACCTACTGGCCTGTGACCTCACTGCACCTCAGTGTTTGTAAAATGAGGTTGTGATAGTATTAATACCTATCCTAAAAGGGACGGAAGGGACGGGGGAGCCTGGTGGGCTGCCGTCTATGGGGTCGCACAGAGTCGGACACGATTGAGCAGCAGCAGCAGCAGCAGCAGCAGCAGCAGCAGCAGCAGCAAAGGGTTGTTAAGCAGAAAATAAGTTAATATAGACAAATACTTAATGAATTATTGGCTTCTCTCTACTGATTTCTAAAGGAGATAAGCTGGGGAAGTATAGTGGGACCCTCTGAACTCCTTGTGGGTTGGCACTCCACAGTCTTCTGAGGTCATTTCCCTTTGCTGGTAAAGATAGCAAATATGACAGCAGTCAGAAAGCAGGAAATGTGAAGCCGCTGGGTATCCTGATGATTCCTGGTGGGAGCACCTGGTGTAGGGAAAAGGCCCTGGCAGAGAGACACCTTCCTTTTGTCAGGGGAGTGTTCTGTCTCATCACAACAAAATTTGGCGGACATTAAAGCCCTCGACGGGTCACAGCTCTCGGACAGTGTTACAGCTCAGTTTTATTTAGAAAATAAAGGAAAATACATCCTCGAGGCATGAGGGCATGCCGACCCAAAAGACCAAACAGAAGAGAGAGAAAGAGAAAGACGCCCCAGCCCGTTGACTCCTCTTTTTATTTGTTCTTTCCTCCCCCGGGACCTGCCATATGTAAATTGGGCTAGCCAAGAGTGACCTTTGTTCTACCTGAGGTCCTCACTCCTGTCCTTGCCCCTCCTTTGTTCTATTTCCTCGGGCTTTTCCTTTCCTTGTCTTTTAGCCACTGCCATTCTGGACTCCTTTTTCCTATTCTAAAAACTGTGGAAAATTCTGAAAGAGATGGAAATACCAGACCACCTGACCTGCCTCTTGAGAAACCTATATGCAGGTCAGGAAGCAACAGTTAGAACTGGACATGGAACAACCGACTGGTTCCAAATAGGAAAAGGAGTACATCAAGGCTGTATATTGTCATGCTGCTTAGTTAACTTATATGCAGAGTACATCATGAGAAACGCTGGGCTGGAAGAAGCACAAGCTGGAATCAAGATTGCTGGGAGAAATATCAATAACCTCAGATATGCAGATGACACCAGCCTTATGGCAGAAAGTGAAGAGGAACTCAAAAGCCTCTTGATGAAAGTGAAAATTAAAGTGAAAGTTAAGTCGCTCAGTCATGTCCGACTCTTTGTGACCCCATGGGCTGTAGTCTACCAGGCTCCTCTGTCCATGGGATTTTCCAGGCAATAGTCCTGGAGTGGATTGCCATTTGAAAGTGAAAGAGGAGAGTGAAAAAGTTGGCCTAAAGCTCAACATTCAGAAAGCGAAGATCATGGCATCTGGTCCCATCACTTCATGGGAAATAGATTGGGAAACAGTGGAAACAGTGTCAGACTTTATTTTGGGGGCTCCAAAATCACTGCAGATGGTGATTCCAGCCATGAAATTAAAAGACGTTTACTCCTTGGAAGGAAAGTTATGAGCAACCTAGATAGCATTTTCAAAAGCAGAGACATTACTTTGCCAACAAAGGTCCGTTTAATTAAGGCTATGGTTTTTCCAGTAGTCATGTATGGATGTGAGAGTTGGACTGTGAAAAAAGCTAAGCACCGAAGAATTGATGCTTTGAACTGTGGTGTTGGAGAAGACTCTTGAGAGTCCCTTGGACTGCAAGGAGATCCAACCAGTCCATTCTGAAGGAGATCAGTCCTGAATATTCATTGGAAGGATGGATGCTGAAGCTGAAACTCCAATACTTTGACCACCTCATGCAAAAGAGTTGACTCATTGGAAAAGACCCTGATGCTGGGAGGGATTGGGGGCAGGAGGAGAAGGGGATGAAAAAGGATGAGATGGCCGGATGACATCACCACCTCGATGGACGTGAGTCTGAGTGAATTCCAGGAGTTGGTGATGGACAGGGAGGCCTGGCGTGCTGCGATTCATGGGGTCACAAACAGTCGGACACGACTAAGTGACTGAACTGAACTGAACACTTTGTATACTTAGCTTGTTCTGTTCTCTTGAATCTGATAGACATCTCAAGTGTTTGAACTTCCTGAGCATCTTTTTCAGCAGCAGAAAATTAGGACTTCCTGCTTCCCCAGCCTGAGGGAGGCCTCTCTTTGGAGAATGGTGGTGGAGAGTTACTGGGAGCTGATTGACTGGCTGCAACAGCCCATTGAGGACCTCTGAAATTCTGTCCCAGGTCTTTGAGAGAATGGTTTAATTAGTGCCTCTAGTCTTTCCTTAAGAGCAACTTTGTTGGGTTTGCTACTGCTTGAATATATCAGAATTAAGCTGCGTGGGTAGAGAAGGGTAGGGACAAAAGTGGCGTTCTTAAAATTGAATTTTAACTTTAAAATTAACAAAGATTTGCACATAAAAATCTAAATTTATATGTTATATACATTTTGTATATATGTATATATACACATTTATATATATATACATTTATATATATATAAGTGACTGAATTCTAGGAGTTTGAAAATTATGTTTCTCAGGGAGATTTTGTGGGTTTGCATTTTTTAAAAATCTCAGAAGTAAAGTTTAAAAAGTATATAATTTTGTGTTTCGTGTTGTAACCAAGATCTCTGTGAGATATAAGAAATGTGAAGGTGAAAGAGAAGAGTGAAAAAGCTGGCTTAAAGCTCAACATTCAAAAAAAAGAAGATCATGGCATCCGGCCCCATCACTTCATGGCAAACAGATGGGGAAAAAGTGAAAACAGTGACAGATTTTATTTTCTTGGGTTCCAAAATCACTGCAGACGGTGACTGCAGCCTCAATATTAAGACGCTTACTCCATGGAAGGAAAACTGTTCGGGGAAGCACACTGATTGAAACCGCCCACCCTGGCCAGGCACCATAGTAACTATTTGCATGAGTTGTGTTTATGACAGGAGATCCTGATAAGGAATATGGAACTAATAAGCCACCACCAACTGGAAGAGTTCCGGAAAGGTCTAAAGAAGACACTGCCTGCCCATCCACTTCCCAGAATCCCTCTCGCTAGCATCCATCTTGGCTGAGTGATGCGTGCGCCACCAGGAAAGACTCCGAATTAGAATGATTGACCAAAGACCACCCGGAAACTAATCCTTTCACCATAAAACCCGAGACCACGTGGCAGAGCAGTTCTTCTGGGTTCCCTTACCCTACTGCTCTCCGCCCGTGCCCTTTCCCCAAATAAAATCTCTTGCTTTGTCAGCACATGTGTCTCTTTGGACAGTTCATTTCCGAGTGTTAGACAAGAGCCCAGTTTCAGGCCCTGGAAGGGGTCTGCCTTCCTGCAACAAAACTATGGTAAACCTAGACTGCTGCTGCTGCTGCTAAGTTGCTTCAGTTGTGTCCAGCTCTGTGCGACCCCATAGACAGCAGCCCACTAGGCTCCCCTGTCCCTGGGATTCTCCAGGCAAGAACACTGGAGTGGGTTGCCATTTCCTTCTCCAATGCATGAAAGTGAAAAGTGGAAGTGAAGTCGCTGAGTCGTGCCAGACTCTTAGTGACCCCATGGACTACAGCCTACCAGGTTTCTCCATCCATGGGATTTTCCAGGCAAGAGTACTGGAGTGGGGTGCCATTGCCTTCTCCGATAAACCTAGACAGCATGCTAAAAAGCAGAGATGTCACTTTCACGACAACAGTACCTTTGGTCAAAGCTATGGTTTTTCTATTAGTCATGTACGAATGTGAGAGTTGGACCATAAAGAAGGCTGGGTGCTAAAGAATTGATGCTTTCAAACTGTGGTACAGGAGAAGACTTGAGTCCCTTGGACAGCAAGGAGATCAAACTAGTTAATCCTAAAGGAAATCAACCCTGAATATTCATTGGAAGGACTGATGCTGAAGCTGAAGCTCCAATACTTTGGCCACCTGATGCGAAGAGCCAACTCACTGGCAAAGTCCCTGATGCTGGGAAAAGTTGAGGGCAGGAGGAGGAGGGGGGTGACAGATGGCTGAAAGGCATCATTGACTGAATGGACATGAGTTTGAGCAAACTTTGGGGGATAGTGAAGAACAGGGAAGCCTGATATGTTGCAGTCCATGGGGTCACAAAGAGTCAGATGTGACTTAGCAACTGCACAACAACAATGCAGTGCATGGGCTACAGCAAGCCTGAAAAATCGTTAGTTGTTTGTATGTTATTAGCATTTCTATGTATGTATGTTATTTGTATGTATGTTATTAGTATTTGTATATGTAGTATTAGTATTTGTATGTTATTGCACAGTTATTAGTATTTATATGTATACCTGGCCTCATTCTATAAAGGATTTGTAGTGGCTTATGACAAACATTGAGAAAAGTAGTAAAATATAAATAAATACAGTATTAGGAAAAGACAAACATGAATTAGAATAGAAAGTCAAAATTGGGGCAAGCAGAGAAATTGAAGAGAAATATGCAAAGAGTAAGGGCTTCGCAGGTGGCACGGTGGTAAAAGATCTACCTGCAGTGTGGGAGACACGGGCTTGATCCCTGAGTTGGGAAGATCCCTTGGAGGAGGGCATGACCGCCCACTCCAGTACTGTTGCTGTTGTTCATTCGCTTAGTCCTGTCCCACTCTTTACTACCTCATGGACTGCAGCACACTAGGCTTCCCTGTCCCATCTCCCGGAGCCTGCTCAAGCTTATGTGCATTGAGTTGGTGATGCCATCCAACCATCTCATCCTCTGTCGTCCCCTTCTCCTCCTTACCTTCAGTCTTTCCCAGCATCAGGGTCTTTTCTGATACTCCAGTATTCTTGCCGGGAAAATCCCATGGGCAGAGGAGCCTGGTGGGCTGCAATTGCAAAGTGTTGGACATGATGGAAGAGACTTTGCAAATTTGCTTAACCAAACTTCCTCAGCAAAGTGAGGAGAGGAGTAAGCTAATTTTATTACTAAAAGAAAAACACACACACCAATTCCTTAGAGAAAACAAAACTTTTGTTACCTATTACCTCCAAAAGAAATGGCTCATGTAGGAGGCTATTACATATGAATATAATTTTAAAAAGTGTTTTGGCATAAAAAGAAGACAAAACCAAAACATGTGTTACATTTTGGTGTATATCAGGACTTTTTCTGTGTTCATATTGACATATAAAATATATATTAGTTTACTTAATCGTCATAAAAATCTTTTGAAGGATAGACAAAGCAAGTATGACATGTTATAAGCAAAGTACTCAGTACAGTTGTTAGCAATATTGTAGGCAAAATGTAATACTTACTGGTTGTTAATAGATCATTTTCATTTATTAGGCATGCCTTCTGTGCCTGATACTGTAGTAAGTACTTTATATAAGCTGCTGCCCAGTTGTCACAACAGATTTCTCTCAAACTGGATCATTACCATCATTTTATGGCTTCAGCCAGAGTGAGTAACTCAAGGTTACTCAATGACAGTGTTCAGATCCAGATTTTTCTAAAGGTCTATACGCCTTCTGTGGCAACAGGCTACTCTGTCTCCACAAGTCTTGCCATCTCATTTTACAGACTCACATTTTAAATAGCTCTGAGAAGGTGACTGTTGGCCAAGCTTAGCAAGAGATGGAACCAGGTGTTCCGTTTCAGAGCACTGACTTGTGCCTTTCAGGAAATGGCCTCCTCCTACCTTGCCTGAAGAGTGTTGCAAACCAGCTTGCTACCACTTTGTGTTGGCAGGATATTGCTCTCAGATGCCTGGAGAGCCCTCGTTCTCAAGGTTTCTGTGAAAGGCCAGTGAGAATAGTATTTGCAAGTATCCGTCATGCTAATGGCTGCCTGTGGTTCCATTTCTGGGTCTATCCCCTGGGAATTGTGACCAAATGCAGAGGGTTTGTTCTAGGTATTATCTGTCCTATTGACATGCCTTTCCTATCAGTATGGGTTCTTCTATTTTCTCCTCTAGATGTGTGAAAAGCAAATGTAGAAACTTCACACTTACTACTTAAACAAGAGAGTCATTACTTTTAACCAAAAGAGCAACCGTAGCAATGGGAAAATTAACACACACATCCAAGAAGGTGGCCCAGCCTGTGGCCTCCTCATCTGACTATCAAGGTCATGCTCCATCACCTTCTTTCCTTGGCTACACCTGGGCTTACTATCCAGCCCTAGAGACCAACTAAGAAAGAGGGTTTCCAACTTAGTGACTCAGACACAGAATTCTATGGTTTGGCTAGTTCTCTAGTTTTTCCAGTCACGTCTGGCTGTTTATTCATTGATCAGTCCAGGCATATCCTTCAGTTAGTTTCTCCTCTACATACCAGTGAGTTGGGAGGATGATAAAATTAGCAAGGGGCCAGACTGGAGTTGGCCTGGAAAAGCTGAGGCTGGTTGTGCTGATGCCGTGCAGCTGTGTTGACTGGCATTGCAAATGGGGCTGAGAAGTAGTTACGATTAGAGTATCATCCAAAGAACAGAGTGGTCTCATGCGACCTGATCTTTTTCTGTTGTTTTTGTTCCTGATCTTTGCCGATTCCCAAAGTATCTTTGTAGCTTTAGATCATGGAAGGATTAACTTGTTTATCATGCCAAATATTAAGTTGTGAGATGTATGTGTGTGCCTTGTGGCTTGTTTCCCTCACCCTAAGCTGTGTGGCATTAAGGGTGTGCAGTAGAGGTCCTGGCAGGGAGCTTCGAGTGGGTGAACCTGAGGCTGCAGGAGAGCATCCTGGCCCGAGGCAGTGAACATCCAACAAGCCAGAAGCAGTTAGTTCCAAGGAGCAGGACTGGCCAAAAGCAGGTTGAATTCTCTGCATTAAAGGCTGGAGTAGGGAGTATAGAAGAGGAATCAGGAGCTGGCCAATTCTGGAGTCTCCATAGGAGTGTGTGTGTGTGTATGTGTATGTGCATGCACGTGTGTGTGCAAGGAATAAGCTGAGCTGTTTGAGGTATGATGCATCAGTGGGCTCAGCTTAGAATGACTAAATGGGGTATCCCATCAGATCTTTTCTGTTCAAAAATGTTTGTTTTCTACTCTCGAAAAGTTCTAGTTACAAAAGGGACCATGAGAGGTCGGCCTTCATTGGAAGGAGAAAAGCACACGGGTGGAATTAAGGGGTAAACCTGTCTTTGAAGGCGTGGAGGGTGTACCTGTGGAGGTGCAGCACACCCTCAGAAGTCCCACATGTGGGTAACACAGCACCTCCTTTCCTCCCCTGACTGCTGCTCTGCAAATCAGGCGACTTCACACTTGAGCAGAACAAGGTCTGAATCCTGGCCCCAGCAGGGACTGGATCTGAGCCACACTCCTCGTCCATGAAGTGGGGACCATCAATCCCTTCTCCTTGGGTTGTTAGCAGAATGAGAGGAGGCGAAGGGTTTGTGAAGCACCCAGCACAGCCCCTGGCCCATGGAGATGCTTCATACAGCCCTGCCCTGTGAGGAGGAGCAGCTTCTAACGAGAACACGGGCCACCTGGCCGGCAGAGACAGGCCATCAGTCTGTCAGCTTTCTCGGCTGTAAACGTGGGCACTGCCCAAGCCAGTTCATCCTTCCAGGAGTAGGTGCTGGGCAGGAGGAAGGCTTATCCATCACACCCTGGGCCTGGTGGGAGGTCCAGAGGAGAAATGTTAGAGCTGCTTCCTGCGGCATCCGTTGGGGCTCATGATGGATGTGTGTGCCTGTGAGCAAGTGGAGCAGAAGCGGCGACTGCGTGTGACAGTGAAGGAAGAGCAGGGGAGGGTGAAGCTCTGTTAGCTGAGGTTTCTGGAAGGGATTGGAGGGGGAGGAGGTGGACACAGTGCGAGTCTTCACTATGGGGGTGTGAATATTGGGCAGAGGATGGAGATGGGGTGCTGTGGGCTGGAGGTGGTGGCAGGGTCCTGGGATGTAGGATAGGTCAAGTGGAATATGAGATGGGCTTAGGGAGAAAGGGGAGGGAGGGTAGATAACATTGGTTTGGACTGGTTGGCAGAGTGGCCTAGTGAGTAGGGCAAAGTCTTATAGCCTTGGGCTGAAATCCTCGTTCTGGAAGAATTTGGCCAAATTGCTTGACCATCATTATTTTTCTTATGTTTAAAATGTACATAATCAATAGTGCAACTTGTGATGGCTGAGTTGACTAACATGTGAAGGACCTGGCACATTGTGGATATTCAATAAATAGCAAGTGTTATGGCTATGTAGGTGCTATATAGACCTCTTGGGGCTCCCCTGATGGCTCAGACAGGAAAGAATCCACCTGCAGTGCAGGAGACCTAGGTTCAACTCCTGGATTGGGAAGATCCCCTGGAGAATGGAATGGCAACCCACTCTGGTATTCTTGACTGGGGAATCCCATGGACAGGGGAGCCTGGTGGGCTACAGTCCATCAGGTTGCAAAGAGTCAGACATGACTGAGTGACTATCACTTCACTTAAACCTCTTAGTTTATGAGGTTTTCATTGTCCCCTGGGCTAATCACATTGTGTACAAAAGGGAGGGCTAAAGAGTTGTTAATATGATAGAGTAGCCGACAAAAATATATGGGAATTGGACAAAAGAATATTTAAAACTTATTTTTAGTACTCATTTGTGGGTGTCAGACCCATTGTTAGCATTTAAGGACACTAACTTGAAAAATATTCAATGATTACAAATTTAGTAAGTTCAAGGGTTTAAATTTTTGCTCAAATGGAGCCATAAGCTATTGAACTTAACAGCATCCATCACTTCAGTCTTTCACCCTGTGGGACAAGCAGGCAAAGTGTGAAGAATGCCCATCTGACCGGCGGTGTCATAGCGACAATGTCACCAGGTAGAATCTACCTGGCTGAAATGCCACCAAGTCCCCCTTATGGTCTTTAGTTATCCTTGGGAGGTGTTGTCTCTGGAGCCACCTTGGGTTTGCTAAGAACAAGTTGCTAAACTTTGTTTCCTGTTCCCTTCTTGAGAAAGTTACCAGGATACAGGACAGGCAGTGGTGTGGGTACAGCACAGAATCTGTCAGAACATCTCCTGGAGAACCAAAGGAGATCTGGGCAGGGCACAGGCTGATTTGTCCCTGGTCATCACCGTACCCAGAGTGGGGATTAAAGTCAACTAGGAGGAAAGTTTCCTCTGAAATGAGATCTCACCGTGGAGTTCCGGTGGATGGTGACCAGGCCTGTGAAGATTTATTGGACGTTTCTGAGGCATTGCATCCCTGTAGTGGCAGCTGAGGTGCTGTGATCAACACGGAGCAGAGGGAGGCCCCTTGTGCTCTGTGTAGAAAGGAATCTTTGTCAGGTTGACCAAACTTCAGAGCTTCCTCTGAGTGCTGAGCCTGGTACAAGAGAGAAGGGACTATCAGACAGCTGTACCTTGGACCTATTTTTCAGATGAAAACCGAGGTGCAGGGAGGGGTGAGGGAAGGCACCCAGGGTTGCCGGGTCAGCACGCTGGTTTGAGGTTTCTGCTTTCCGCTGCTATGCCCTGCATGTGGGCCCGCGGTCCCAGCAGTTGAGGGTCAGCGCAGACTAGGTGTGCCTGCACAGCCACTCCGACGTGACGGTGTGGGAACCTTCGAGGACTCATCATCCACAATGGGGTCCTTCTGGAGCTTTGTGCAAAGTTGTCATGATGCTGAGACCAGAGAAGAGAAGGTTTGGCTTGGTGAACTGAGATGACACACGAAGGGCAAAAGGATCCACTCACTGAGTACCAAACCCTGTGCCAGGCCTGTGCTGGGTGCTGAGGGTACAGATGTCAAGATCAGCCAGTCTCTGCCCCCAGGCACCCACAGCCTGGTGTGGAGATGGTGACAATATAGTGTGACTGGTTTCACAGAAGAACTTTCCCCAGATCTGGTCTTCCTAGACCGTGTCCTTCTCAGCATTTACATGCCTTCTGTTAAAAAAAATAGCAACTTTATTAAGCATATACCATGTGAGGCTAAATAATGACCCCCAAATACATCTGCATTCAAATCCCTGGAACTTGTGAATGTGTTACCTTTCCTGGTAAATTGACTTTGAATACGTGATTAAACTAAAAATTTGGCGATAGCAAGATTATCCTATATTATTCAGGTGGGTCCAGTAGGGTCCTCATAAAAGGAAAGCAAGAAGGTGAGAGAGAGAAAAAGGAAATGTGATGTGGAACCAGGAGTTTAAGTGACTTGGAAGATGCAGTAAGGGGCCAAGAGCCAGGGAATACTGTCGGACTCCAGAAGCTAGAAAGAGCAAGGAAAGAGATTTCTCCCTGGGCTTCCAGAAGGAACACAGTCCTGCTAACACCTTGATTTTATCTTTTGAGCTCCAGACTATCAAATGATATACTGGTGTTGTTTAAAGCCACCTGAATGTGGTGGCTTTTCATAATGGTGACAGGAAATTAATGTACGTGCTACACAATTCATTGGATCTTCATATATTCACAGACTTGTACAACCATTACCACAATCAATTTCAGGACATTTTATCACTCTCTCTTAAAAGTTTATCCCCGTGAGTGGTCACTCACTCCTTTTACTACTTAGAGTTAGTCATGTGACTTAGGGGTAAGTTTCCTTACTTGCACAAACCTCAGTTGACTCATCTGTAAACGGGATACTTTATAATTCCAAAGGTGGTTATACAAGAGTTCAGTGAGACCTTGTGTATAAGCGTTTGGCACAGTGCCTGCAGAGTCAGCCTTCAGTAGGTTATCTTACTATTTTTATAAGTGCCCATGAGGAGGCTGTTGTAGAAATGCAAGGGAGAGATGAAGGAGGGCCTTAATGAGGCCGGTGACGGAAGAGTGGAGGGTACGGGATCTGGTTTCTCACAGATGCAGTTTTACCTTTCTGCTAGCATTTTAATTCCATAAAACTGGTCCCTGTGTGATCGCTAGAGGGCAATAGAACAAAGGCCGCATATAGAAGGTGGCAATGGCCCTAATCTGTGCATTCAGCCTTTATTCCCGATCTGAAGCCTAATTATATTGTATATGCATTGGACTGTCTCCTCCCTCCCTCCTTGCTCTGTGTATGTGCTGACATTTTTTCCCCCAAACACTTCACATCTCAGGGCACCCCTGAGTTCCTATTCCATCTGTGCCCTGGGATTAGTCATGGCTAAAGCCTCTTACTTTCTGACAGCTGTGTTTATTTCTCAAGGGCACAAGTGGCTGCAGAGCATGGGGGCCTGCATCCCACAGCTCAGCAGAGCCTAGGATGAACCACAGTTGCTCCTCTGCCAGATCAGGACTTGGGGGTCTCTTTTATCTTGCGTTTGTCTTCCGCCCCTCAGGGAATATCAATTTCACCCAAATCACTTGGATTGAGATGGTGATGGTGGGCTATGGTGGGTGTGATCCCCCAGAAGATTCAGATGAGGTCCCTAGAGAGAGGGAGAATGGATATTTATGCAAAATGCACAGATATCCACTATGACTATCACATGGGAAAAGAATAATCCACCAGTTAAGAGTCCTGACTTCGCACTCCAGTTCCCATGGATGGAATCCCAGTTCCAGCATTTACAAGTTGTGTGACCATGACTGGGTCACTTCACTTGTCAGTCTGAGTCTCAGTGTTTCCATTTACCAGATGGGAGTAGTAGCCCAGCATGGTGGGCTTGAACTAGTGTGAAAGCACACTGCAAAAGCGCCAGGAGGCACGAGCCTGTGTTACTGCAATTGGTGTGGCTAGAAATCTGAAGTCTCTGATCCAGCAAATCAATTTCTATATATCTAATTAAAGGAAATGAAAAAGCTAACTCAGAAAAAGTACCTGTAGCCCCATGTGCATCGCAGCATTATTTACACTAACCAGTATGGAAAACACCTAAGTGTTCACTGATGGATGAGTGAATAAAGAAATGTGGTGTCGAGGAAACCAGAATTGAAAGAGACACTTGTACCCCAATGTTCATTGCAGCACTGTTTATAATAGGCAGGACATGGAAGCAACCTAGATGTCCATCAGCAGATGAATGGATAAGAAAGCTGTGGTACATATACACAATGGAGTACTACTCAGCCCTTAAAAAGAATAAATTTGACTCAGTTCTAATGAGATGGATGAAATTGGAGCCGATTATACAGAGTGAAGTAAGCCAGAAAGAAAAACACCAATACAGTATACTGACACATACATATGGAATTTAGAAAGATAGTAATGATGACCCTCTGTGTGAGACAACAAAAGAGACACAGAGGTATAGAATGGACTTTTGGACTCTGAGGGAGAGGGAGAGGGTGGGATGATTTGGGAGAATGGCATTGAAACATGTATACTATCTCGTAAGAATGAAGCACCAGTCTATGTTCAATACAGGATACAGGATGCATGGGGCTGGTGCACAGGATGATTCAGGGAGATGATATGGGGTGAGAGGTGGGAGGGGGCTTCGGCATTGGGAGATCGTGGACACCTGTGGCTGACTCATGTCAATGTTTGGCAAAACAAATACAGTATTGTAATGTAGAATAAAGTATTAAAAAAAAAAAAAAATAAAAATAAAAAAATAAAAAGAAATGTGGTGTATATATACACGATGTATACAATATAATTCAATTATAGGAAAGAATGAAATCTTGCCATTTGCCACAGCATGGATCGACCTTAATGGCATTGCATGTGTGTGTGTGTGTGTGTGTGTGTGTGTGTGTGTATGTGCATGCATGTGCACATGCTTAGTCGTGTAATACTCTTTTTCAACCCCATGTACTGCAGCCCACCAGGCTTCTCTGTCCATGGGATTTCACAGGCAAGAATGCTTGAGTGGCCAGCTCCTTCTCCAGGGGATCTTCTCGACATATGGATCGAACCTACGTCTTTTATGTCTCCTGCATTGGCAGGCGGGTCCTTTACCACTTGAGGGCGTTATGCTAAATGAAATAAGTCAGACAGAGAAAAACAATACTGTATGATCTCACTATATTTGGAATCTAAAAAGTAAACCCAAACCAAGCTCACAGATACAGAGAATAGATTGGTGGCTGCCAGAGGTAGAGGGTGGGAGAGTGGGTAAGATGCTTGAAGGGGGTCAAATGTATAAACTTTCAGTTATGAAATAAGTCCTGGGATGTAATGTACAGAATGGTGAAAGAAAGTGTAGTGAAAGTGAGTCACTCAGTTGTGTCTGACTTTTTGCGACTCCATGGACTATACAGTCCATGAAGTTCTACAGGCCAGAATACTGGAGTGGGTAGCCGTTCCCTTCTCCAGGGAATCTTCCCAACCCAGGGATCAAACCCAGGTCTCCCACATTGCAGGCAGATTTCTTACTAGCTGAGACATCAGGGAAGCCAAGAATACTAGAGTGGGTAGTCTACCCCTTCTCCAATGGATCTTCCAAACCCAGGAATCGAACCGGGGTCTCCTGCATCGCTGGTGGATTCTTCACCACCTGAACTACCAGGGAAGCCCGCAGAATGGTGACTATAGTTAACAAGAGTGTATGGCATATTTGAATACCCATCACAAGAAAAAAATTGTAACTATATATGGTGGCACATGTTAACAAGACTTACTGTAGAGATTATTTTACAATGTATGCAAATATTGAATCATTATGTTGTTCACCTTAAATCAATATAATGTTATACATTAATTATACCTAGATAAATGAAATCCAAAGTCTCTGATTTTTTACCTGATCAGTTCCAGTGCACCTGTCCACAGGTAGCCAAAGCCCCCTGGGTTCAAGTCCTCAATCAGCCCCTTACTAGCTACATTTCCTCCTTGATGAAGTGAAGGTCATCATTCCTGCCTGCCAGCATTATTGGGAGAAGTGATGAGGTGATGTGTAGACAGTGCCTGGCACGTATTGTTCTGTAACTAATGATAGACATCTTCTCAGTACAATTATTACTCCAGAGCACACTAGGAGTCCAGGTGCGTCTCTGGCAGGGCAGACCACGTGCTCTGGAACAAACAGCCATCCTTCTGGATAAAGGGTGCCTTTGGCCAGCAGCCAAGAGCCCTGGGAGGCTTTGTAGCCTGGCCCTTCCTGCCTTCCTTTCAACTTGGGCTGGGTACAGCCTCACAGAGGTTCATGTTTCTCTCTTAATTACCCCTCAGGCTCTCCTCTCAGCCTGTCTTTCATTTCCACCACAGGCTTTCAGCCAGACAATTTGAACAGAATCTCATCTGGAGTGTGTTAACTCTTCTCCCCCGTTGCTGGCAGATATCTGGGATCAGCTCTGCATTAGGACAAGTTGTAAGAAAACATACATTTGCTTTAATGTGGCCCCTCCTCCCATTTGATAGCCTTATCTTAGATTTGCATGGCTTCAAATCAGGGAACATAAGAGTGTTTGGGAAAGACCTTTGTAGTTGTGTAGTTGCTAAATGCTAAGTCAAATCTGACTCTTTATGACTCCATGGACTGCACCATGCCAAGCTCCACTGGCTTCCACTGTCTCCTGGAGTTTGCTCAAATTCTTATCCGTTGAGTCGGTGACGTTATCTATCTCATCCTTCTCCTTTTGCTTTCAATCTCCCAGCATCAGGGTCTTTTCCAATGAGTTGACTTTTGCATCAGGTAGCCAAAGTATTGGACCTTCAGCTCCAGCAACAGTCCTTTCAATGAATATTCAGGGTTGATTTCCTTTAGGATTGACTGCTTGGATCTCCTTGCTGTCCAAGGGAGTCTCGTGAGTCTTCTCTAACACAACAATTCTAAAGACCTTAGAAAGCATTTAATCCACTCTACCTGTTTTACAGCAGGGCAAATGGAAGATGTTAAGTTGCTCATGTTCACATAGATAACTTGAGGATACAAATGGAGATGGAAATTAGGTCGTCTGAATCTTAGTTCAAAACTCTACAAAAACTCTTTATCTCAATCTTTCACTTATTCCTTCAAAAATATGTATTGAGCAACTAACACCTTATGCCTAGTCCTTTTGTGGACACTGGAGAAAGAAAGGTAAATAAGAAATGATCTTCTCTCGAAGTGCTTATGAACTCTTTATCTATTTGTCTGTTGGTCATCCATCCATCAATTCATCTGTTTATTCATTCATCCATCCATCTCCCTTTTTCCCATCCATCTTTCATTCATCCCTTCATCTTCATTCTTTTGTACATTTGTTCTGTCCATTAATTTTAACACTAATCTTACCATCGATTTGTTGGCACATCTATCCATCTGTTCCTTTATTTTCCTCCTACCCATCTGTCATCTGTTCCTATCAGTCTATTTCTCTTTTGGTACACACATTGGTCTCGTCATCATTCCCAATTTCTTGTGTTATGTGGCTCTAGGTTTTTGGCTTGAGCTCAGGACCTAGATAAGTGAGAAGCATTTGTATTCAGTCTTTGTGTGAACATATACTTTCTTATCTCTTGATTAAATACCTAGGAGTAGAATGGCTAGATCATACAGTAGACATTGGTTTAATTTATAAGAAATTGCTAAAAAATTTTTTCAATTAATTTTTACTCTTTTACATTTCTACCAGTTCCTACACACCTTTCCCAACTTTTTGCATGGTAAGACTTTTAAATTTTATCCATTGGGCTTCTGGTCCAAGATGGCAGAGTAGAAGGACATTCACTCATCTCCTGCGAAAGCACCAAAATCGCAACTAGCTGTTGAACAACTATCAACAGGAGAATGCTGGAACTCACCAGAAATGGATACCCCATATCCAAAGACAAAAAAGCAGCCTCAATGAAATGGTAGGAGGTTCACAAGTGTGATAAATTCAAATCCTATAACCAAGGAGTGGGCAACCATAAACTAGAGAACAATAATACCAAAGAAGTTCGCTCACTGTTGTGAAGGTTCTGAACCCTACATGAGGCTCTCCAGCCTGGATTACAAATTGGGAATCCCCAGGCAATCTGACCTTAAAGGCTAGCAGATTTGATTATAGGACTTCCACAGGACTGGGGGAAACAGACTCCACTTTTGAAGGGCACAAACAAAATCTTGTGTGTGCCAAGACCTAGGGGGAAAGGAGCATGACCCCACAGGAGACTAAACCAGACCTACGTGCTAGTTTTAGAGAATGAACTGTGGAGGCATGGGTTGGCAGAGGCTCACCACAGGGATGGGAGCACTGGCAGCAGCAGTCCTGGAAGGTCCCCCTTGGTGTAAGTCCTCTTGGAGGTGATCATTAACCCTACTGTGAAAGTGTTGCACTCAATATGCCAGCAAATTTGGAAAATTCAGCAGTGGCCACAGGACTGGAAAAGATCAGTTTTCATTCCAATCCCAAAGAAAGGCAATGCCAAAGAATGCTCAAACTACTGCACAATTGCACTCATCTCACTTGCTAGTAAAGTAATGCTCAAAATTCTCCAAGCCAGGCTTCAGCATTACATGAACCGTGAACTTCCTGATGTTCAAGCTGGTTTTAGAAAAGGCAGAGGAACCAGAGATCAAATTGCCAACATCCACTGGATCATCAAAAAAAGCAAGAGAGTTCCAGAAAAACATCTATTTCTGCTTTATTGACTATGCCAAGGCCTTTGACTGTGTGGATCACAATAAACTGTGGAAAATTCTGAAAGAGATGGGAATACCAGACCACCTGACCTGCCTCTTGAGAAATCTGTATGCAGGTCGGGAAGCAGCAGTTAGAACTGGACATGGAACAACAGACTGGTTCCAGATAGGAAAAGGAGTACATCAAGGCTGTATATTGTCACCCTGCTTCTTTAACTTATATGCAGAGTACATCATGAGAAATGCTGGACTGGAAGAAACACAAGCTGGAATCAAGATTGCTGGGAGAAATATCAATAACCTCAGAAATGCAGATGACACCACCGTTATGGCAGAAAGTGAAGAGGAACTAAAAAGCCTCTTGATAAAAGTAAAAGAGGAGAGTGAAAAAGTTGGCCTAAAGCTCAACATTCAGAAAACGAAGATCATGGCATCCGGTCCTATCACTTCATGGGAAATAGATGGAGAAACAGTGGAAACAGTGTCAGACTTTATTTTGGGGGCTCCAAAATCACTGCAGATGGTGATTGCAGCCATGAAATTAAAAGACGCTTACTCCTTGGAAGAAAAGTTATGACCAACCTAGAGAGCATATTCAAAAGCAAAGACATTACTTTGCCGACTAAGGTCCATCTAGTCAAGGCTATGGTTTTTCCTGTGGTCATGTATGGATGTGAGTGTTGGACTGTGAAGAAAGCGGAGTGCTGAAGAATTGATGCTTTTGAACTGTGGTGTTGGAGAAGACTCTTGAGAGTCCCTCGGACTGCAAGGAGATCCAACCAGTCCATTCTGAAGGAGATCAGCCCTGGGAGTTCTTTGGAAGGAATGATGCTAGAGCTGAAACTCCAGTACTTTGGCCACCTCATGTGAAGAGTTGACTCATTGGAAGAGACTCTGATGCTGGGAGGGATTGGGGGCAGGAGGAGAAGGGGACAACAAAGAATGAGATGGCTGGATGGCATCACGGACTCGATGGACGTGTGTCTGAGTGAACTCTGGGAGTTGGTGATGGTGTGGTGCGATTCATGGGGTCGCAAAGAGTCGGACACGACTGAGAGACTGAACTGAACTGAACTGAGAGTCCATAGACCCCAGGGCTGTTTCCACCTCAGGCAAACAACTAACAGGGAGGGTGGGCAACCCCACCCATCAGCCAATAATTGGATTAAAGCTCTACTGAGCAAGATCCTGCCCAACAGAGCAAGGCCCAGTTTTTCCCACTCTGTCTCTCCCATCAGGAAGCTCACACAAGCCTCTTAGCCTCATCCACCAGAGAGCAGACAGAAGAAGCAAGAAGAATCGCAGTCCCACAGCAGCTAAAACAAAAACCACACTGCAGAAAGTTAATCAGGATGATAAAAATAAAAAGTTACATCCCAGTTGAAGGGATAATATAAAACCCCAGAAAAACAAATAAATGAAGTGAAGACATGCAACCTTTCAGGAAAAGATTTCAGAATAATGATAGTAAGGATGATCCAGGATCTCAGAACAGAATGGAGAAGATGCAAGAAAGGCTTGCCAAAGACCTAGAGGAAGTAAAGAATAAACAAACAGAGAAGAACAGACTAGAAGGGATCAATAGCAGAATAGCTGAGGCAGAAGGACAGATAAGTGACCTGGAGGACAGAATGGTGGAAATCACTGCTGTAGAACAGAATATAAAAAGAAAGAATGAAAAAAATGAAGACAGCCTAGGAGATCTCTGCTGCTGCTAAGTCGCTTCAGTCGTGTCCAATTCTGTGCGACCCCATAGACGGCAGCCCACCAGGCTCCATCGTCCCTGGGATTCTCCAGGCAAGAACACTGGAGTGTGTTGCCATTTCCTTCTCCAGTGCAGGAAACTGAAAAGTGAAAGTGAAGTCACTCAGTCGTGTCCGACTCAGTGACCCTATGGACTGCAGCCTACCAGGCTCTCCCATCCATGGGATTTTCAAGGCAAGAGTACTGGAGTGTGTTGCCATTGCCTTCTCCATAGGAGATCTCTGGGACAACATTAAATACACCAATATTTGCATTATAAGGATCCCAGAAAAAGAAGAGAGAGAGAGAAAGGACCTGAGAAAATATTTGAAGAGATAATAGCTGAAAACTTCCCTGACATGGAAAAGTAAATAGTCAGCCAAGTCCAGGAAGCACAGAGAGTCCCAGGAAGGCTAAACTCAAGGAGGAACACACCAAGATACATAGTAATCAAGCTGACAAAAATTAAAGACAGAGATGAAATATTAAAAGCAACAAGGGAAAAATGATAATATACAAGCGATTTCCCATCAGGCTATTGGTTAATTTCTCAACAGAAACTCTACAAGCCAGAAGGGTATGACATGACATATCTAAGTGATGAAAGGAAAGAAACTACCACCAAGAATACTCTACCCAGCAAGATTCTCATTCAGATTCTCTTTTTTAAATTAATTTATTTTAATTGAAGGCTAATTACTTTACAATATTGTGGTGGTTTTTGCCATACACCAACATGAATCAGCCATGGGTGTACATGTGTTCCCCATCCCAAATCCCATTCCCACCTCCCTCCCCATCCCATCCCTCAAGGTCATCTGAGTGCACCAGCTTTGAGTGTCCTGTTTCATGCATTGAACCTGGACTGGTCATCTATTTCACATATGGTAATATACTTATTTCAATGCTATTCTCTCAAATCATCCCACTCTTACCTTCTCCCATAGAGGCAAAAGTCTGTTCTTTATGTCTCTTTGCTGTCTTGCATATAGGGTTGTCATTCAGTCAGTTCAATTCAGTCACTCAGTCGTGTCTGACTCTTTGCGACCCCATGAACTGCAGCATGCCAGGCCTCCCTGTCCATCACCAACTCCCAGAGTTCACTCAGACACACGTCCATCGAGTCCGTGATGCCATCCAGCCATCTCATTCTTTGTTGTCCCCTTCTCCTCCTGCCCCCAATCCCTCCCAGCATCAGAGTCTCTTCCAATGAGTCAACTCTTCACATGAGGTGGCCAAAGTACTGGAGTTTCAGCTCTAGCATCATTCCTTCCAAAGAACTCCCAGGGCTGATCTCCTTCAGAATGGACTGGTTGGATCTCCTTGCAGTCCGAGGGACTCTCAAGAGTCTTCTCCAACACCACAGTTCAAAAGCATCAATTCTTCAGCACTCCGCTTTCTTCACAGTCCAACACTCACATCCATACATGACCACAGGAAAAACCATAGCCTTGACTAGATGGACCTTAGTCGGCAAAGTAATGTCTTTGCTTTTGAATATGCTCTCTAGGTTGGTCATAACTTTTCTTCCAAGGAGTAAGCGTCTTTTAATTTCATGGCTGCAATCACCATCTGCAGTGATTTTGGAGCCCCCAAAATAAAGTCTGACACTGTTTCCACTGTTTCTCCATCTATTTCCCATGAAGTGATAGGACCGGATGCCATGATCTTCGTTTTCTGAATGTTGAGCTTTAGGCCAACTTTTTCACTCTCCTCTTTCACTTTTATCAAGAGGCTTTTAGTTCCTCTTCACTTTCTGCCATAAGTGTGGTGTCATCTGCGTATCTGAGGTTACTGATATTTCTCCCGGGATACCTCAACATAATAAAAGCCATTTGTGATAAAACCACAGCAAACATTATCCTCAATGGCAAAAATCGAAAACATTTCCTCTAAAGTCAGGAACAAGACAAGGGTGTCCACCTCCACCTATTCAAACTACCATTCAACATAGTTTTGGAAGTTTTAGCCACAGCAATCAGGGAAGAAAAAGAAATAAAAGGAATCCAGATTGGAAAAGAAGAAGTAAAACTCTCACTGTTTGCAGATGACATGATCCTCTACATAGAAAACCCTAAAGACACCACCAGAAAATTACTAGAGCTAATCAATGAATCTCGTAAAGTTGCAGGATATAAAATTAATACACAGAAATCCTTGCATTCCTATACATTACCAATGAGAAAACAGAAAGAGAAATTAAGGAAACAATTTCATTCACTATCGCAATGAAAAGAATAAAATACTTAGGAATAAGTTTACCTAAAGAAACAAAAAACCTATATATAGAAAACTATAAAACACTGATGAAAGAAATCAAAAGGATGCAAATAGATGGAGAAAGAAACCGTGTTCATGGATTGGAAAAATCAATATAGTGAAAATGAGTATACTACCCAAAGCAATCTATAGATTCAATGCAATCCCTATCAAGTTACCAATGGTATTTTTCATAGAACTAGAACAAATAATTTCACAATTTGTATGGAAACACAAAAAATCATAGAATAGCCAAAGCAATCTTGAGAAAAAGAATGGAACTGGAGGAATCAAGCTGCCTGACTTCAATACTACAGAGTTACAGTCATCAAGACAGTATGGTACTGGTACAAAGACAGAAATACAGATCAATGGAACTAAATAGAAAGCCAGAGATAAATCCACACACCTCTGGACACCTTATCTTTGAAAAAGGAGACAAAAATATACAATGGAGAAAAGACAATCTCTTTAACAAGTAGTGCTGGAAAACTGGTCAACCACCTGTAAAAGAAAGAAACTAGAACACTTTCTAACACCATACACAAAAATAAACTCAAAATGGATTAAAGATCTACATGTAAAACCAGAAACTACAAAACTCCTAGAGAAAAACATAGGCATAACACTTACTGACATAAATAATAGCAAGATCCTCTATGACCCACCTCCCAGAGTAATGGATTTAAAAGTAACAATAAACAAATGGGACCTAATTAAACTTAAAAGCTTTTGCACAATGAAGGAAACTATAAGTAAGGTGAAAGACAGCCTTCAGAATGGGAGAAAATCATAGCAAACAAAACAACTGACAAAGAATTAATCACCAAAATATACAAGCAGGTCACGCAGCTTAATACCAGAAAAATAAATGACCCAATCAAAAAAATGGGCCAAAGAACTAAATAGACATATCTCTAAAGAAGACACAATGATGGCTAACAAACACATGAAGAGATGCTCAACATCACTCATTATCAGAGAAATGCAAATCAAAACCACAATGAGGTACCATCTCATGCTGGTCAGAATGGCTGCTATCAAAAAGTCTACAACAATAAATGCTGGAGAGGGTGTGGAGAAAAGGGAGCCTGCTTACCCTGTTGGTGGGAATGTAAAACTAGTACAGCCACTATGGAGAACAGGGTGGAGATTCCTTAAAAAACTGGAAGTAGAACTGCTACACGACCCAGCAGTCCCACTGCTAGATATACACACTGAGGAAACCAGAACTGAAAGAGACACGAGTACCCCAGTGTTCATTGCAGCACTGTTTATTACAGCTAGGACATGGAAGTAACCTAGACGTCCACTGGCAGATGAATCAATAAGAAAGTTGTGGTACGTACACACAATGAAATATTACTCAGCTATTAAAAGAATGCATTTGAGTCAGTTCTAATGAAGTGGAAGAAACTGGAGCCTATTATACAGAGTGAAGTAAGTCAGAAAGAAAAACACCAATACAGTATATTAATGCATATATATATATGGAATTTTGAAACATGGTAATGACATCCCAGGCAGAGGAACCAGAGATCAAATTGCCAACATCCACTGGATCATCAAAAAAGCAAGAGAGTTCCAGAAAAACATCTATTTCTGCTTTATTGACTATGCCAAGGCCTTTGACTGTGTGGATCACAATAAACTGTGGAAAATTCTGAAAGAGATGGGAATACCAGACCACCTGACCTGCCTCTTGAGAAATCTGTATGCAGGTCGGGAAGCAGCAGTTAGAACTGGACATGGAACAACAGACTGGTTCCAGATAGGAAAAGGAGTACATCAAGGCTGTATATTGTCACCCTGCTTCTTTAACTTATATGCAGAGTACATCATGAGAAATGCTGGACTGGAAGAAACACAAGCTGGAATCAAGATTGCTGGGAGAAATATCAATAACCTCAGAAATGCAGATGACACCACCGTTATGGCAGAAAGTGAAGAGGAACTAAAAAGCCTCTTGATAAAAGTAAAAGAGGAGAGTGAAAAAGTTGGCCTAAAGCTCAACATTCAGAAAACGAAGATCATGGCATCCGGTCCTATCACTTCATGGGAAATAGATGGAGAAACAGTGGAAACAGTGTCAGACTTTATTTTGGGGGCTCCAAAATCACTGCAGATGGTGATTGCAGCCATGAAATTAAAAGACGCTTACACCTTGGAAGAAAAGTTATGACCAACCTAGAGAGCATATTCAAAAGCAAAGACATTACTTTGCCGACTAAGGTCCATCTAGTCAAGGCTATGGTTTTTCCTGTGGTCATGTATGGATGTGAGTGTTGGACTGTGAAGAAAGCGGAGTGCTGAAGAATTGATGCTTTTGAACTGTGGTGTTGGAGAAGACTCTTGAGAGTCCCTCGGACTGCAAGGAGATCCAACCAGTCCATTCTGAAGGAGATCAGCCCTGGGAGTTCTTTGGAAGGAATGATGCTAGAGCTGAAACTCCAGTACTTTGGCCACCTCATGTGAAGAGTTGACTCATTGGAAGAGACTCTGATGCTGGGAGGGATTGGGGGCAGGAGGAGAAGGGGACAACAAAGAATGAGATGGCTGGATGGCATCACGGACTCGATGGACGTGTGTCTGAGTGAACTCTGGGAGTTGGTGATGGACAGGGAGGCCTGGCATGCTGCAGTTCATGGGGTCGCAAAGAGTCAGACACGACTGAGTGACTGAATTGAACTGACTGAATGACAACCCTATATGCAAGACAGCAAAAGAGACATAAAGAACAGACTTTTGCCTCTATGGGAGAAGGTAAGAGTGGGATGATTTGAGAGAATAGCATTGAAATAAGTATATTACCATATGTGAAATAGATGACCAGTCCAGGTTCAATGCATGAAACAGGACACTCAAAGCTGGTGCACTCAGATGACCTTGAGGGATGGGATGGGGAGGGAGGTGGGAATGGGATTTGGGATGGGGAACACATGTACACCCATGGCTGATTCATGTTGGTGTATGGCAAAAACCACCACAATATTGTAAAGTAATTAGCCTTCAATTAAAATAAATTAATTTAAAAAAGAGAAATCTGAATGAGAATCTTGCTGGGTAGAGTATTCTTGGTGGTAGTTTCTTTCCTTTCATCACTTAGATATGTCATGTCATACCCTTCTGGCTTGTAGAGTTTCTGTTGAGAAATTAACCAATAGCCTGATGGGAAATCGCTTGTATATTATCATTTTTCCCTTGTTGCTTTTAATATTTCATCTCTGTCTTTAATTTTTGTCAGCTTGATTACTATGTATCTTGGTGTGTTCCTCCTTGAGTTTAGCCTTCCTGGGACTCTCTGTGCTTCCTGGACTTGGCTGACTATTTACTTTTCCATGTCAGGGAAGTTTTCAGCTATTATCTCTTCAAATATTTTCTCAGGTCCTTTCTCTCTCTCTCTTCTTTTTCTGGGATCCTTATAATGCAAATATTGGTGTATTTAATGTTGTCCCAGAGATCTCCTATGGAGAAGGCAATGGCAACACACTCCAGTACTCTTGCCTTGAAAATCCCATGGATGGGAGAGCCTGGTAGGCTGCAGTCCATAGGGTCACTGAGTCGGACACGACTGAGTGACTTCACTTTCACTTTTCAGTTTCCTGCACTGGAGAAGGAAATGGCAACACACTCCAGTGTTCTTGCCTGGAGAATCCCAGGGACGATGGAGCCTGGTGGGCTGCCGTCTATGGGGTCGCACAGAATTGGACACGACTGAAGCGACTTAGCAGCAGCAGAGATCTCCTAGGCTGTCTTCATTTTTTTCATTCTTTCTTTTTATATTCTGTTCTACAGCAGTGATTTCCACCATTCTGTCCTCCAGGTCACTTATCTGTCCTTCTGCCTCAGCTATTCTGCTATTGATCCCTTCTAGTCTGTTCTTCTCTGTTTGTTTATTCTTTACTTCCTCTAGGTCTTTGGCAAGCCTTTCTTGCATCTTCTCCATTCTGTTCTGAGATCCTGGATCATCCTTACTATCATTATTCTGAAATCTTTTCCTGAAAGGTTGCATGTCTTCACTTCATTTATTTGTTTTTCTGGGGTTTTATATTATCCCTTCAACTGGGATGTAACTTTTTATTTTTTATCATCCTGATTAACTTTCTGCAGTGTGGTTTTTGTTTTAGCTGCTGTGGGACTGCGATTCTTCTTGCTTCTTCTGTCTGCTCTCTGGTGGATGAGGCTAAGAGGCTTGTGTGAGCTTCCTGATGGGAGAGACAGAGTGGGAAAAACTGGGCCTTGCTCTGTTGGGCAGGATCTTGCTCAGTAGAGCTTTAATCCAATTATTGGCTGATGGGTGGGGTTGCCCACCCTCCCTGTTAGTTGTTTGCCTGAGGTGAAACAGCCCTGGGGTCTATGGACTCTCAGTTCAGTTCAGTTCAGTCTCTCAGTCGTGTCCGACTCTTTGCGACCCCATGAATCGCACCACACCATCACCAACTCCCAGAGTTCACTCAGACACACGTCCATCGAGTCCGTGATGCCATCCAGCCATCTCATTCTTTGTTGTCCCCTTCTCCTCCTGCCCCCAATCCCTCCCAGCATCAGAGTCTCTTCCAATGAGTCAACTCTTCACATGAGGTGGCCAAAGTACTGGAGTTTCAGCTCTAGCATCATTCCTTCCAAAGAACTCCCAGGGCTGATCTCCTTCAGAATGGACTGGTTGGATCTCCTTGCAGTCGAGGGACTCTCAAGAGTCTTCTCCAACACCACAGTTCAAAAGCATCAATTCTTCAGCACTCCGCTTTCTTCACAGTCCAACACTCACATCCATACATGACCACAGGAAAAACCATAGCCTTGACTAGATGGACCTTAGTCGGCAAAGTAATGTCTTTGCTTTTGAATATGCTCTCTAGGTTGGTCATAACTTTTCTTCCAAGGAGTAAGCGTCTTTTAATTTCATGGCTGCAATCACCATCTGCAGTGATTTTGGAGCCCCCAAAATAAAGTCTGACACTGTTTCCACTGTTTCTCCATCTATTTCCCATGAAGTGATAGGACCGGATGCCATGATCTTCGTTTTCTGAATGTTGAGCTTTAGGCCAACTTTTTCACTCTCCTCTTTTACTTTTATCAAGAGGCTTTTTAGTTCCTCTTCACTTTCTGCCATAACGGTGGTGTCATCTGCATTTCTGAGGTTATTGATATTTCTCCCAGCAATCTTGATTCCAGCTTGTGTTTCTTCCAGTCCAGCATTTCTCATGATGTACTCTGCATATAAGTTAAAGAAGCAGGGTGACAATATACAGCCTTGATGTACTCCTTTTCCTATCTGGAACCAGTCTGTTGTTCCATGTCCAGTTCTAACTGCTGCTTCCCGACCTGCATACAGATTTCTCAAGAGGCAGGTCAGGTGGTCTGGTATTCCCATCTCTTTCAGAATTTTCCACAGTTTATTGTGATCCACACAGTCAAAGGCCTTGGCATAGTCAATAAAGCAGAAATAGATGTTTTTCTGGAACTCTCTTGCTTTTGATGATCCAGTGGATGTTGGCAATTTGATCTCTGGTTCCTCTGCCTGGGATGTCATTACCATGTTTCAAAATTCCATATATATATATGCATTAATATACTGTATTGGTGTTTTTCTTTCTGACTTACTTCACTCTGTATAATAGGCTCCAGTTTCTTCCACTTCATTAGAACTGACTCAAATGCATTCTTTTTAATAGCTGAGTAATATTTCATTGTGTGTACGTACCACAACTTTCTTATTGATTCATCTGCCAGTGGACGTCTAGGTTACTTCCATGTCCTAGCTGTAATAAACAGTGCTGCAATGAACACTGGGGTACTCGTGTCTCTTTCAGTTCTGGTTTCCTCAGTGTGTATATCTAGCAGTGGGACTGCTGGGTCGTGTAGCAGTTCTACTTCCAGTTTTTAAGGAATCTCCACCCTGTTCTCCATAGTGGCTGTACTAGTTTTACATTCCCACCAACAGGGTAAGCAGGCTCCCCTTTTCTCCACACCCTCTCCAGCATTTATTGTTGTAGACTTTTGATAGCAGCCATTCTGACCAGCATGAGATGGTACCTCATTGTGGTTTTGATTTGCATTTCTCTGATAATGAGTGATGTTGAGCATCTCTTCATGTGTTTGTTAGCCATCATTGTGTCTTCTTTAGAGATATGTCTATTTAGTTCTTTGGCCCATTTTTTTGATTGGGTCATTTATTTTTCTGGTATTAAGCTGCGTGACCTGCTTGTATATTTTGGTGATTAATTCTTTGTCAGTTGTTTTGTTTGCTATGATTTTCTCCCATTCTGAAGGCTGTCTTTCACCTTACTTATAGTTTCCTTCATTGTGCAAAAGCTTTTAAGTTTAATTAGGTCCCATTTGTTTATTGTTACTTTTAAATCCATTACTCTGGGAGGTGGGTCATAGAGGATCTTGCTATTATTTATGTCAGTAAGTGTTATGCCTATGTTTTTCTCTAGGAGTTTTGTAGTTTCTGGTTTTACATGTAGATCTTTAATCCATTTTGAGTTTATTTTTGTGTATGGTGTTAGAAAGTGTTCTAGTTTCTTTCTTTTACAGGTGGTTGACCAGTTTTCCAGCACTACTTGTTAAAGAGATTGTCTTTTTCTCCATTGTATATTTTTGTCTCCTTTTTCAAAGATAAGGTGTCCAGAGGTGTGTGGATTTATCTCTGGCTTTCTATTTAGTTCCATTGATCTGTATTTCTGTCTTTGTACCAGTACCATACTGTCTTGATGACTGTAACTCTGTAGTATTGAAGTCAGGCAGCTTGATTCCTCCAGTTCCATTCTTTTTCTCAAGATTGCTTTGGCTATTCTATGATTTTTGTGTTTCCATACAAATTGTGAAATTATTTGTTCTAGTTCTATGAAAAATACCATTGGTAACTTGATAGGGATTGCATTGAATCTATAGATTGCTTTGGGTAGTATACTCATTTTCACTATATTGATTTTTCCAATCCATGAACACGGTTTCTTTCTCCATCTATTTGCATCCTTTTTGATTTCTTTCATCAGTGTTTTATAGTTTTTCTATATATAGGTTTTTTGTTTCTTTAGGTAAACTTATTCCTAAGTATTTTATTCTTTTCATTGCGATAGTGAATGAAATTGTTTCCTTAATTTCTCTTTCTGTTTTCTCATTGGTAATGTATAGGAATGCAAGGATTTCTGTGTATTAATTTTATATCCTGCAACTTTACGAGATTCATTGATTAGCTCTAGTAATTTTCTGGTGGTGTCTTTAGGGTTTTCTATGTAGAGGATCATGTCATCTGCAAACAGTGAGAGTTTTACTTCTTCTTTTCCAATCTGGATTCCTTTTATTTCTTTTTCTTCCCTGATTGCTGTGGCTAAAACTTCCAAAACTATGTTGAATGGTAGTTTGAATAGGTGGAGAGTGGACACCCTTGTCTTGTTCCTGACTTTAGAGGAAATGTTTTCGATTTTTTGCCATTGAGGATAATGTTTGCTGTGGTTTTATCACAAATGGCTTTTATTATGTTGAGGTATCCCGGGAGAAATATCAGTAACCTCAGATACGCAGATGACACCACACTTATGGCAGAAAGTGAAGAGGAACTAAAAAGCCTCTTGATAAAAGTGAAAGAGGAGAGTGAAAAAGTTGGCCTAAAGCTCAACATTCAGAAAACGAAGATCATGGCATCCGGTCCTATCACTTCATGGGAAATAGATGGAGAAACAGTGGAAACAGTGTCAGACTTTATTTTGGGGGCTCCAAAATCACTGTAGATGGTGATTGCAGCCATGAAATTAAAGACGCTTACTCCGTGGAAGAAAAGTTATGACCAACCTAGATAGCATATTCAAAAGCAAAGACATTACTTTGCCGACTAAGGTCCGTCTAATCAAGGCTATGGTTTTCCAGTAGTCGTGTATGGATGTGAGTGTTGGACTGTGAAGAAAGCGGAGTGCTGAAGAATTGATGCTTTTGAATTGTGGTGTTGGAAGACTCTTGAGAGTCCCTTGAACTGCAAGGAGATCCAACTAGTCCATTCTAAAGGAGATCAGTCCTGGGTGTTCTTTGGAAGGAATGGCTAAAGCTGAAACTCCAGTACTTCGGCCACCTCATGCAAAGAGCTGACTCCCTGATGCTGGGAGGGATTGGGGGCAGGAGGAGAAGGGTATGACAGAGGATGAGATGGCTGGATGGCATCACTGACTTGATGGACATGAGTTTGGGTGAACTCTGGGAGTTGGTGATGGTCAGGGAGGCCTGGCGTGCGTGCTGCAATTCATGGGGTCACAAAGAGTTGGACATGACTAAGCGACTGAACTGATGCCTCAACATGCCTGCTTTCTATGCCTGTTTTCTGGAGAATTTTTATCATAAATGGGTATTGAATTTTGTCAGAGGCTTTCTCTGCACCTATTGAGATAATCTGTTCTGATTTTTATGATTTCTTTCCTTCTGCTAACTTTGGGGTTCTTCTTCTTTTTCTAGTTGTTTTTGGTTTAAAGTTAGGTTATTTATTTGATGCTTCTCTTGTTTCTTGAGGTAAGCTTGTATTGCTATGAACCTTTCTCTTATTTAGCACTGGTTTTACTGAATCCCGTCGGTTTTGGGTTTTCCTGTTTTCATTTTCACTTGTTTCTATGCATATTTTCATTTCTGCTTTGATTTCTTCTTTGATGTTGGTTATTCAGAAGCATGTTGTTTAGCCTCCATATGTTTGTAATAGATTTTTTTACCCTGTTTTTGACATCTAATTTTACTGCACTGTGGTCAGAAGAGATGCTTGAAAGGATTTCAATTTTTTGAATTTACCAAGGCTAGATTTATGACCCAGGATGTGAAATTCTCTATCCTAGAGAATGTTCCATGTGCAATTGAGAAAAAGGTAAAATTCATTGTTTTGGGGTGAAATGTCCTATAGATATCAATTAGGTCTAACTGACCCATTGTATCATTTAAAGCTGTGTTTCCTTGCTAATTTTCTGTTTGGTTGATCTGTCCATAGGTGTGAGTGGGGTATTAAAGTCTCCCACTATTACTGTGTTACTGTTAATTTCCCTGTTCATACTTGTTAGCGTTTGCCTTATGTATTGAGGTGTTCCTATGTTGGGTGCATATATATTTATACTTGTTATATCATCTTCTTGGATTGATCCTTTGATCATTATATAGTGTCCTTCTTTGTCTCTTTTCACGGTCTTTGTTTCAAAGTCTATTTTGTCTGATATGAGTATTGCTATTCCTGCTTACCTTTGGTTTCCATTTGCATAAAATATCTTTTTTCCAGCCCTTCACTTTCAGTCTGTATGTGTCCCTTGTTTTGAGGTGGGTCTCTTGCAGACAACATATATAGAGGTCTTGTTTTTGAATCCATTCAGCCAGTCTTTGTCTTTTGGTTGAGGCATTCAACCCGTTTATATTTAAGGTAATTATTGATAAGTATGGTCCCGTTGCCATTTACTTTGTTGTTTTGGGTTAGAGTTTACATCCTTTCTGTGTTTCCTGTCTAGAGAAGATCCTTCAGCATTTGTTGAAGAGCTGGTTTGGTGGTGCTGAATTCTCTCAGCTTTTGCTTGTCTGTAAAGCTTTTGATTTCTCCTTCATATCTGAATGAGATCCTTGCTGGGTACAGTAATCTTTGTTGTTGGTTTTTCTCTTTCATCACTTTAAGTATGTCCTGCCATTCCCTGCTGGCCTGAATAGTCTCTATTAAAAGATCAGCTGTTATCCTTATGAGGATCTGCTTGTGTGTCATTTGTTGCTTTCCCCTTGCTGTTATTAATATTTGCTCTTTGTGTTTGATCTTTGTTAGTTTGATTAATATGTGTCTTGGGGTGTTTCGCCTTGGATTTATCCTATTTGGGACTCTCTGGGTTTCTTGGACTTGGGTGGCTATTTCCTTTCCCATTTTAGGAAAGTTTTGAACCATTATCTTCTCAAGTATTTTCTCATTCCCTTTCTTTTTGTCGTCTTCTTTTGGAACACCTATGATTCCAATATTGGGGCATTTAACATTGTCCCAGAGGTGTCTGTGGTTGTCCTCATTTTTTAAATTCTTTTTTTTCTTTTTTCCTCTCTGCTTCATTTATTTCCATCATTCTATCTTCCACTTCATTTATCTTCTCTTCTGCCTCAGTGATTCTACTGTTGGTTCCCTCCAGAGTGCTTTTGATCTCAGTTTTTGCATTATTCATTATTGATTGTCTCGTCTTTATTTTTTCTAGGTCCTTGTTAAACATTTCTTGCATCTTCTCAATCCTTGTCTCTAGTCTATTTATGTGTAACTCCATTTTGTTTTCAAGATTTTGGATCATCTTTACTATCATTATTCTGAATTCTTTTCAGGTAGACTCCCTACCTCCTCTTCTTTTGTTTGGTTTGGTGGATATTTATTAAGTTCCTTTACCTGCTGAATATTTCTTACCTTTTCATTTTGTTCAGATTGCTGTATTTGGGGAACTCTTTCTGTAGGCTGGATATTCATCAGTTCAGTTCAGTTGCTCAGTCGTGTCCGACTCTTTGCAACCCCATGAACCACAGCACACCTGGCCTTCCTGTCCATCACCAACTCCTGGAGTTTACTCAAACTCATGTCCATTGAGTCAGTGATGCCATCCAACCATCTCATCCTCTGTCATCCCCTTCTCCTCCTGCCTTCAATCTTTCCCAGCATTAGAGTCTTTTCCAATGGGTCAGTTCTTTGCATTAGGTGGCCAAAGTATTGGAGTTGCATCTTCAGCATCAGTCCTTCCAATGAATATTCAGGACTTATTTCCTTTGGGATGAACTGGTTGGATCTCCCTTGCAGTCTAGGGGACTCTCAAGAGTCTTCTCCCACACCACAGTTCAAAAGCATCAATTCTTCAGTGCTCAGTTTTCTTTATAGTCCAACTCATCCATACATGACTATTGGAAAAACCGTAGCTTTGACCAGATATACCTTTGTTGGCAAAGTAATGTCTCTGCTTTTTAATATTCTTTCTAGGTTTGTCATAACTTTTCTTCCAAGGAGCAAGTGTCTTTTAATTTCATGGGCTGCAGTCACCATATGCTGTGGTTCCTCTTTATTGTAGAGTCTGTTCCCTGTGAGTTGGGTTGGAGTAGAGTCTTGTCAAGGTTTCCTAGCTGGGGGAACTTGTGTCTATGTTCTGGTAGGTGGAGCTGGGTCTCTTCTCTCAGGAGTGCAATGAAGTGTCCAGTATTTTGTTTCATTTTTTTCTATCTAGTATTCAGTGCTCCCATTTTATTTAGTTTATGTTTTCTAGTTTCTCCATCTCTTCTTTTTTTAAAATATATTCTTTCTCAAGTCTTTATGAAACATAGTAGAAAAGCTTTTGTATACATACATATATAAATAGTATGTACATTATATATAGTTTAGAAAACATGAATTTTTGCCTAACTAAAAATTTATGATATTTTGATTCCATTTGTTTGACTTAGTATGAATAGAATGCTAGATTTCTAATTTAAAGAAAATAACAAGCAACAAGGGTTTACTGTATAGCACAGGAAACTATAGTCAATATCTTGTAATAACTTATAATGGAAAATAATTTGACAAATAATATATGTGTATATGTATAACTGAATCATCTTGCTGTGCACTTGAAGCATTGTAAGTCAACTATACCTCAAGAAAAATATATATATATATTACAAAAAACCAAAAAACCCAAAATTATCCATTGTAGTAGATACAATTTTAATTTTGTTGTTCACTTAATGACAAATGCTGGTGAGCTCCTTTTCATGTACTTATTTACTATGCATTTACATTTTGGCAAAGTGTGTGCAAATATTTTGCCCATTAAAAATTGAATCTCATATTCTTATTATTGAGTGATATTTTTAAAGTGTACATATATTTTGCATTGAAGTCCTTTATCAGACGTATACTTTGCAGATACTTTTTCTCCATCTGTGATTTGTCTTTTCATTTTCATAATAGTATTTTTTAAAGAGCAGAGTACATTAATTTTGGTGAACTCCAGTTTATTATTTTGTTCTTAAATGGATCTTTGCTTATGTGCCATACGATAAATTTTTGCCTAGCACGAGGTTATAAAAATGTTCTATTTTTTTCTTACATGTCTTATTGTTTCAGGTTTTACATTTAGGTCTATGATAGATTTTGAGGTAATTATTGTGTATGGTGCAAGGATCCAACATTATTTTTTGCATATGAGTATCCAGTTTTTTTACCACAATTTGCTGAAAGATTGCCTTCTCCACTGTATTGCCTTTTACTTTTGAGAGCTGATTCATTGGAAAAGACCCTGATGCTGAGAAAGATTGAGAGCAGGAGGAGAAGGGGACGGAAGAGAATGAGATGGTTGGATGGCATCACTGACTCAATGGACATGAATTTGAACAAACACTGAGAGACAGTGAAGGACAGGAAAGCTTGGCATGCTGCAGTCCATGGGGTCACGAAGAGTCGGACATGACTTAATGGCTGAACAACAACAAAAAGACTACTTACATTTAATGTGATTGTTCATGTGGTTAGGATTGAGTTTATCCTCTTGCTACATTTTTTCTTATTTGTTTCATCTGTTGTTATTTAAATGGTTGTTTTAGGGTTTATAGTATATATTTTTAGCTTATCATTGTCTACCTACAAGTGACATTATAACATTCATATATAAGAATTTTGTTGTATTATAGTTTCATTTCTTCCTTCTCAGACTATATGCTATTATTGTCATATATTTTACTTATATGCATATTATAAATCCCACTGCATATTATTTTTTTTTTTACATAAACTCGCTTTTAAAAATATTTAAATAAAAAAGCAATCATACATACCTATATAGTTATCACTTCTGGGGCTCTTCATTCCTCTGTGTGGATTTGCATTTCCATATAGTGTCATTTTGCTTCTGCCTGAAGGACTTCCTTTTTATAGTACAGACCAGTTGGTACTAAGTTATTTCATCATTTCTTTGTCTGATAAAGTATTTCTCATTGGGTTTGGAAAGGTATTTATAGTGGATATAGAATTCTACACTGACAGTTTTTGTTTCTTTCAGTACTTTAGGAATAAGTGTCATTCTTTCCTCACCTGCGTTGTTTATGATGGTCAATCTGCTGTCACCTTTTTCTTTGTTTCTCTCTATATAATGTCTTTTTCCTCCTCTGGTTACTTTTTCTCTTTATTACTGATTTTGTACTTTTATTATCATGTACCTTGGTTTAGTTTTCTTCATTATTTGTGCTTGGGTTTTATTGATCTTCCTGGATCTATGAGTCTATAAATTTCATCAAATTTGAAAATTTTTTCGTAATTTTTCTGTCCTCCTTCAGGTGCTCTGTTTACACGTATACAGTTGGCCTCCATATCTTCAGGTTCTGTGGCTATGGATTCAACCAACCATGGATTGAAAATACTACTCAACTGAGATTGGTTGAACCCACAGATGATGAATCTGTGGAAGCGGAGGGTTAACTAGAAGGGAACCAAGCATCCTCCGGTGGTCCTGGAACTAATCCCCTGAAGATACGAAAGGGTGATTCTATTAGGCTCCTTAAAGTTGTCGCACAGCTTACCGGTGCTCTTAAACATTTTTTTCCTCTTTCTGTTTTATTTTAGATAATAAATATTGCTATATCTTCAAGTTTACTTTTTCTTCTGCAGTGTCTAATCTGCCATTAATCTTCTCTATTGAATTTTATGTCTTAGACGTTGTAGTTTTCATTTCTAGAAGTCTAGTTTGGGTCTTTTAAAAATATCACCATATCATCCATGTCTTGTCTTAACTTTTGGCTCTATGGAGTTTAGTTACAGTTATCATAGTTATTTGATGTTTTTATCAGCTTTTTTTGTCATTTCAGGGTCTGTTTAGATTGACCAGTTTTTCTCCTCATTATTGATTATCTTTTCCTGCTGCTTTCTATGGTGTTAATCAGATTAGATGCCAGATGTGAATTTTACCTTGCTCTTTGCAAGATATTTAAGTACTTCCATAAATATTGTAAAGCTTTGTTTGGGGATGAAGCTAAGTTACTTAGAAAAACATTGATTCTCTCAGGTCTTACTCTCAAGATTTGTTAGGTGTGATAGGAGTAGTATTTTTTCTAGGGCTAATCAATCTCCATTACTGAGGCAAGACCTTTTACTTATACTACCCAGGGCCCCTGAATTGTTAGGTTTTCTAATCTGACCAGTAGGATCAGGTACTCTTCTCAGCCCTCTGTGAACTCAGGTACTGTTCTCACTCTTCCTTTTAGACAATTTCTCTTTCATCTCTGGTACTTTCCTTATACATGTGCAACTGATCAGTTCTCTGCCTTATTCTCAAGACAGACACTCCACAGATGTCTGGAGATTTCTTTCTAACTTTGTCCTGTCTGTTATTCTATCTTGTGAACACTAGCTGCTTTTGTCTCCCCAGCTGCTCAACTCTGTCTGCTCAACTCCAAGAGTCCAACTATTCCTTCTTATTTCCTTCTCTCTGTGCCTGGACAGTGCTCAAGGCAGTAAGCTAGGGCAGTCATAGAGCTCACCTCGACTGTTTTCTGTCTTACCTGGTTCATTACCATTATTGTCTCAGGTCCACTCTCTTAAAAACTATTGTTTCATACTTTTTCTGTTTTTCTTTTCTGTTGTGTCAGATGGGAGGTTGAACCTGTTCCATTACTTCATCTGGCTGGAAGCAGAAGTGTCCATTACCTTTTATTCGGTTGTTCTTCTTCTAAAACTCACCATAGTAGCAATCTTTCTCTGTAAAACCCAACAGCTTGACAAAGTGTATTCCATAACCCTTTGATTACTTTGCTTCTCAAACAAAGCATTGCTTTGCTTTTCAAAGCAGGTTCTTCTCAAAGAACTGATCAGTTGCACCCGTATAAGGAAACTACCTACCAGAGATGAAAGAGAAATTGCCTAAAAGGAAGAGTGAGAACAGTCCCTGAGCTCACAGAGGGCTGAGGAGAGTTCCTGATCCTACCTGATGATCTGAGGTGTTGTCAGATCATCCCCATTTTATAGATATGGGAACCAAGCCTCAGAGAGGTTAAGGGACTTGTCCAAAGTCACGTGGTCTATAAATGAGTAAGCCTATGTCCCCACTACACTGTGTTGCCCTTGTAGTTCCCAGGAGGGTCAATAGAGCCACATGAAATAAGGCTTGTCTTAGTTATATGTTTTTTAAAGAGTTTGGTGGAAGAGATAGATAGATGGACTCAGAATAATATTTTCCAGATCACAGAGCTAATGAGCCCGGTACTTAGAGAGCATTAAGGGTCTCAGTGAGTCATCTTCTAACTGCACTTAACCTTGACTCACTTCCAAGGAAGGGAATATGTCTTCTAGTGAGATAGGAGAGTTGGGCTTTTTAAAGAGCTGTAGAATTGGGGGTCTAAACCCTCTAGAGAAAGAGAACGTTACTGACTGCTCAGTAGCAGGGTGTGTGTGGGTGAAGGGGAGGCAGGAGCACCAGATGGCCAAGCATAGACTTGTGAAAGCTGTGGGTTGAGGGTGCTGAAGTGGGGGTTATAGGTGCAGCTGGCTCCCTATCCCTTTCCACCCATCTCCTGGCTTGTATGATTCTCCCTGCTTCTCCCCTTGTTCTGAGTGAAAAAGGTAGGGAATAAAATAATGAAACCATGAGTAGGTGAGGTGTTAGGAGACAGCTTGCTAGGGTGGGCAGCACAAATGCCTGGAGGGTGGGGAGGGAGGTGATAGGAGCAAATGTGCATATCTGAGCTCTGAGAAACTGGGTGATGGGGGTCAGCCTGGGTGTGCAAAGTTGCAGGTGGGGACACTGGATGATGATATCCCAGGGAAAAGTGCTCCTTGGGAAGAAGGCTATATAAGCTTTTCCTGGTCATAGGGGAGACTTTGGAACATTCTCATGTTGTTTCTTTAAAGTGAGGTTCTTAGAATCTTTTAAAGTATGAAATGGAGTGGAATATGATAGTTTTCATTTATTCAGTGCCTATTATATATATGCTCAGAACCTGTTTGACATGCATCATCCCATTTCATATCACATTATACTAGCTGCTATTATTTATTCCATTTCACAGGTACAGAATTTGAGGATCAAGCAGGTGGTGGCCCACTCAAGCATCCTATGCTCTGTTTTCCTTTTAATGTGAGAGACGTAGGAGCTGGAGCCTCACTGAATTGCACTCATGTTGCTGGGTGGAGCGCAGGGTGTCTGTCCTCAGCTTGGCAGATTTGGAGAGGGATGAGAGAAGAGAACAAGGTATTGAAGACTGACATCAAACACAATATTGGATACTATTCTTATGCATTATGCTTATTTTGACTATGCAATAGCAACTCTCCTTCCCCATGGGAAGCTGGAGCTTTGATTTGCATGTGAACATTCCCAATTTATTTATTTACTTTTAATTTTAAAATTGGAGTATAATTGCTTTACAATGTTGTGTTAGTTTCTGCTGTTACAACAACATGAATCAGCTATATGTATAAATATATCCCCTCCTTCTTAAGCTTCCCTCCCATTTCTGCCCCTGCCCCACCCCCCCATCCCTCTAGGTCATCACAGCACTCCAAGCTGAGCTCCTGTGCTATACAGCAGCTTTCCACCAGCTAACTATTTTGCACATGGTGGTGTATACATGTCAGCGCTACTCTCTCAGTTCTTCCCAGCCTCTCCTTCCCAACACTTTGTCCACAAATCTATTCTCTACATCCCTGTCTCTAGATTCCATATATAAGCATTAATGCACGATATTTGGTTTTCTTTCTGACTTACTTTATTCTGTATGACAGACTCTAGGTTCATCCATATCATTACAAGTGATCCAACAGTGTTCCCTTTTGTGGCTGAGTAATATTCCACTGTGTGTGTGTGTGTGTGTGTGTGTGTGTGTATTACATCTTCTTTATCCATTCATCTGTTGATGGACATTTATGTTGCTTCCATGTCCTGGCTATTGTTATTTACAATAAACATGTATGGATGTGAGAGTTGGACTGTGAAGAAGGCTGAGTGTTGAAGAATTGATGCTTTTGAACTGTGGTGTTGGAGAAGACTCTTGAGAGTCCCTTGGACTGCAAGGAGATCCAACCAGTCCATTCTGAAAGAGATCAGCCCTGGGAGTTCTTTGGAAGGAATGATGCTGAAGCTGAAACTTCTCACCACCTGATGTGAAGAGTTGACTCATTGGAAAAGACTCTGATGCTGGGAGGGATTGGGGGCAGGAGGAGAAGGGGACGACAGAGGATGAGATGGCTGGATGGCATCACTGACTCGATGGACGTGAATCTGAGTGAACTCCAGGAGTTGGTGATGGACAGAGAGGCCTGGCGTGCTGCAATTCATGGGGTCACAAAGAGTCAGACACAACTCTGAACTGAACTGAAGATAAACACTGGGGTACATGTGCCTTATTTTTTTAAAAATCTTTATTGAACTTGTTACAATATTGCTGCTGTTGTCTATGTTTTGGTATTTTGGCCATTTGGCATGTGGGCTCCTAGTTCCTGAACCATGAATCGGACTTGCACCCCCTCCATTGGAAGGCAAGTCTTAACCTCTGGATGCCAAGGAAGTCCCACATGTGTCTTTTTGAATTATGGTTTCTCAGGGTATATGCCCAGTAGTGGGACTGCTGAGTCATACGGTAGTTTTTAGGGAACCTCCATACTGTTCTCCATAGTGGTGTTATCAATTTACATTCCCAGCAGTGCAAGAGGGATTCCTTTTCTCCGCGTCCTCTCCAGCATTTATTTTTGTACATTTTTTGATGATGGCTGTTCTGATCAATGTGAAGTGATACCTCATTGTGGTTTTGATTTTGATTTGCATTTCTCTAATAATGAACAATGTTGAGCATCTTTTCATGTGTTTGTTGGCCATTTATATGTCTTCTTTGGATAAATATGTCTTCCGCCTGTTAAAAAAATTATATATCTGGTTATGCTGGGTCTTTGTTGAGGCATACAGGATCTTTAGTTGCAGCATGTGGGATCTAGTTCTCTGACCAGGGATCAAACCCAAGCCTTTTGCACTGGGGGCTTGGAGTCTTACCCACTGGACTACCAGGGAAGTCCCTGTCCATTAAAAAAAAAAAATTTAGCTACATGAGCTGCTTGTATATTTTGGAGATTAATTTTTTGTCAATTGCTTTGTTTGCAAATATTTTCTCTAATATAATGTCCTTTATGTCTTATGACCTTTTCAAAAAATTTAAAGTCTATTTTCTCTGATATTAATATAGCTACTCTTACTTTCTTTTGGTTATTTGCATGGGGTATCTTTACCAATCCTTTCACTTTCAATCTATTTTGGTCTTTGGCTGTAAAGTATCTTACAGATGGCATAGAGTTGGCACATGTGTTTTGATCCATTTTGCTAGTCTTTATCTTTTGCTTGGAGAGTTTAGTCCATTTGCATTTGAAGTAATTATTTAGAAGAAGGGATTACTTGTGTCATTGTGCTAGTTATTTTCTATATGTGTTATCCCCTTTTAACCCCTCGTTTCCTGCATTACTGTCTTATTTTGTGTTTAGATGATTTTTGCAGTAAAATGTTTAAATTCCTTTCTAATTTTCTTTCTTTTTCTTTTTGGTATCAGTTCAGTTCAGTTTAGTCGCTCAGTTGTGTCTGACTCTTTGCGACCCCATGAACCGCAGCATGCCAGGCCTCTCTGTCCATCACCAACTGCCAGAATTCAACCAAACCCATGTCCGTTGAGTCGGTGATGCCATCCAACCATCTCATCCTCTGTCATCCCCTTCTCCTCCTGCCCTCAGTCTTTCCTAGCATCAGGGTCGTTTCAAATGAGTCAAGTCTTCGCATCAGGTGGCCAAAGTATTGGAGTTTCAGCTTCAACATCATTCCTTCCAGTGAACACCCAGGATTGATCTCCTTTAAGATGGACTGGTTGGATTTCCCTGCAGTCCAAGGGACTCTCAGGAGTCTTCTCCAACACCACATTTCAAAAGCATCAATTCTTCAGCACTCAGCTTTCTTTGTAGTCCAGCTCTCACATCCATACATGACCACTGGAAAAACCATAGCCTTGACTAGATGGACTTTTGCTGGCAAGTAATGTCTCTGCTTTTTAATATGCTGTCTAGTTGGTCATTACTTTCCTTCCAAGGAGTAAGTGTCTTTTAATTTCATGGCTGGAATCACCATTTGCAGTGATTTTGGAGCCCCCAAAATAAAGTCTGACACTATTTCCACTGTTTCCCCATCTATATGCCATAAGGTGATGAGATCAGATGCCATGATCTTAGTTTTCTGAATGTTGAGCTTTTAGCAAACTTTTTCACTCTCCTCTTTCACTTTCATCAAGAGGCTCTTTAGTTCTTCTTCACTTTTTACCGTAACGGTGATGTCATCTGCATACCTGAGGTTATTGATATTTCTCCCTGTAGTCTTGATTCCAACTTGTGCTTCATCCAACCCAGCGTTTCTCATGATGTACTCTGCATAGAAGTTAAATAAGCAGGGTGACAATATACAGCCTTGATATACTCCACTTCCTTTTTGGAGCTGGTTCTAACTGTTGCTTCCTGACCTGAGTACAGGTTTCTCAAGAGGCAGGTTCCTATGCAATATTACTCATTACAGCATCAGACCTTGCTTCTATCACCAGTCACATCTACAACTGGGTGTTGTTTTTACTTTGGCTCCATCCTTTTATTCCTTCTGGAGTTATTTCTCCACCGATCTCCTGTAGCATATTGGGCACCTACCAACCTGGGGAGATCATCTTTTCAAGGCAAGAATACTGAAGTGGTTTGCCATTCCTTTCTCCAGTGGACTACATTTTGTCAGACCTCTCCACCATGACCCGGCCATCTTGGGTGGCCCCACATGGCATGGCTTAGTTTCATTGAATTAGACAAGGCTGTGGTCCTAGTGTGATGAGACTGACTAGTTTTCTGTGAATGTGGTTTCAGTCTGTCTGCCCTCTGATGCCCTCTCTCAGCTCCTACCATCTTACTTGTTTTTTTTTACCTTGGACATGGGGCATGTCTTCACGGCTGCTCCAGGAAAGCGCAGCCGCTGCTCTTGACCTTGGACATGGGTTAGCTCCTCTCTGTCACTCCTGCATCGCACAGCCACTTCTCCTGCACTGTTGTATAGCTATTTTCTTTGTGAGTACTGTGGGAATTACACTTAAAATCCTAAAATTATAACACGTTAATTGGAATTTATACCAATTTATCCTCAGTAACACAGAAAAAACTTGTCCTTTAGTATTAATAGATTTGTCCTCAGCCCTTTTAGTTGTTGATTTTACAAAATTACATCATTATACATTATATGCCCCAAAACATAAACTTATAATTCTTCTGAGTACATTACACTCTTAAATTGTGTAGAAATTCAATGTGGAGTTACAAAAACATTACAATTCTAGCTTTTAGATTTATAACTTTTAAAAGTGTACTAGTCTTAAATCATGTAGAAAAGAAAATGTAGAGTTGCAAACTGTTGTTACAGTAATAGCTCTTATAGTTGCCCATGTCTTTTCCTTTATTGGTATCTTTATTTCTTCATATGGTTTTGTGTTATTTCTTATTGTTGTTTCCTTTCATCCTATAGGATTTTCTTGAAAATTTCTTGCAGGGAAGGTCTAGTGGCAGCAAATTCTTTCAGCCTTTGGTTATCTAAGGGTGTTTTAATTTCTCCACCATTTTCAAGGACAGTTTTGCTGGATGATTCTTTGTTCACAGTTTTTTGTTTAGCACTTTGAACATGTTGACAATAGTGTAACAGTGCAATTTATAGTCTTCTGGACTATAAATTTCTGATGAGAAATCTGCTTATAATCTTATTGACAGTTCCTTATCTGTCCTGATTGCTTTTCTCTTGAAGCTTCCATGGTTCTGTTTTTCATTTTTCTTAAAAAATTTTTAATGAAATGTTGTTGATTGACAGTGTTTCAGGTGTACAGCAAAGTGATACATACACACACATATATATGTGTAAACATATATATAGTATTTTCAGATTCTTTCCATTATAGGTTTTTTACAAGATATTGAATTGTTCTTGTTGCTTATCTATTTAATATATAGTAGTGTGTACTTGTTAATCCCCAACTCCTGATTTATCCCTCCCCCTCTCTATTTGCTTTCATCCATTCTGAAAGTGTGAAAGTTTGATTTTAATGTGTCTCAGCATGGGTCTCTTGGAGTTCATCTTACTTGAAATTTGTTGAGGTCCTTGGAAGTTTATTTTTCAGTGAATTTAGGAAGTTTTCAATCATTTGTTTATCCAATACGTTCTCTGCCCCTTTAACTCTTTCTCACCCCTCTGGGGCACCTTCCCCCTCCCTGCTACATGCTGGTACACTTGGTAGTGGCCCACAGTTTCCTCAGGCTCTGGTCACTTTTCTTCAGTCAAGTTTTTTCACTGTTACTGGGATTTGATAATGTCCATAATCTTATCTTTAGGGGCTTCCCTGATGTCTCAGACAGTAAAGAATCCACCTGCAATGTGGGAGCCCTGGATTCTGTCCCTCGGTTGAGAGGATCCCCTGGAGAAGGAAATGGCAACCCACTCCAGTGTTCTTGCCTGGAGAATCCCCATGGATAGAGGAGCCTGGTGGGCTACAGTCTGTGGGGTTGCACAGTCAGACAAGACTGAGTGACGAAGCACAGTGCGCTTGCGCGCGCGCACACACACACACACACACACACACACACACACACACACACACACTTATCTAAGTCTTTCTTTGAATCCCTGTAGTGAATTTTTCATTTCAGTTCAAAATGCTAGTTTCACAATTTCTTGTTGGTTTCTTTTTATGTTTTCTATATTGATATTTCCATTTTGTTCATATGTTGTTTTCCTCTTGACTTTCTCCATATCTTCCTTTAATTCTTCAAGCATTTTAAAGATAGTTGTTTAAAGTCTTTTTCTAGTATATCTATCATCAGATGTTTTTTGGGGACAGTTTCTGTTGATACATCTATTTTTCTTTGAATAGGCCATATTTTTTGGTTTCTTTGTATGGCTTGTGATTTTTATTCTTGAAAATTAGAAATTTTGAATCTAATAAAATGGTAATTCTAGAAATCAGATTCTCCCCCTTTCTCAGGATTTGCTGGGTTTTGTTATTGTTTTTCTTCATTACTTCTGGTTTTAATTGTTGTCAGCTCTCTCTGTGCAGACAATCAGCCTGAAGTTTGAATAAGATCTTCTCAGGTCTTTTATGAGCTTTTCCCTGAGCACAGCATTTATTTTCCAATTTTCCCTGTATACGCAGTTGTTTTTTGAATGTCCTGGTATTTAATGTCTGGCTCTCAAAAAGCGAAACAGAGAAAAGTGAAAGAAGGGCTGGCCTTTTAAATTCCCTGAAAGTCACTTCAGCCAGAGGAAGACGGGCTTGCAACAAGATGGGGTGGAGGAGGAGGGAGGTATAATGGCTGCCTTCCTTTTTGTCTGCATCTCTGTGATCAGAAGTAGATACCAGCAATCACAGCACAGATTCCCAGTATTTAGAGGATAGGGTCCTTTCTGCTCACCTGACCTCAGCAAGCTATGTGCAGGGTTTTTGAAGAATACATGGCACGGCTATATGCCATGGGGCTGGAGGTGGAGACGCATAGCTGGTGCTGTGCTAAGAGCTGAAATTGAAATCAACTGGAAGTTTACTGTCCAAGCCTTCCCCTGGAAATTGCAAGCCTTCACTTATCTCCAGAGTTCCCAAACAGTTAGCATCAGACAGAGTCTTCTAGTGCAGCTCTTGTCTATGTGGGAAGACAGATTCCTAGTTCTTTCTTATCTGCCATCTTCCAGAACTCTCCTTAAACAATTCTTACTATAATAGCAAGGTCAACTTTTTTAAGAGAAGGGAAATCTTCTTTAGTTCCCAATAATACCTAGGTGTGTGTATATGTATGTATATATACACACACACACACACATACCTAGAACTGTGATACTATCAGTTTTATAATTAAAATTCTAAGCTGCTAAAATCAACCTTGTACCATTTCCTTAGTTTGCTTTCCTCGCTTGTCTGACCATTGTCATGAGTCTGCCTTGCCTAGGAGACTCAAACTGCCCCCACCCTGTAATGATTTTTTTGATGCGTCAGCTTGGCTAGGCTACAGTCCCCAGTTAGTCAATCAGACATTAATCTAGATCTTTTCTGTGAAGGTGTTTTATAGATGAGCTCCACAATTAGTTGACTTTAAATAAAGCAGATAATTTTATATAATCTGGGTGGGACTGAGTCCATCAGTTGAAAGAACTTTAAGGCTGTACAGGGTCGATACGACTTTTCACACACACATGTGACTTCCCTGAGAGAACAAATCTGCTTTTGGAAATTACCTTCAGCCAGAGCCTTAGAGTTCCAGCCTACCCACTCTGACAGCCTGCTCTGTGGATTTCAGAGTTGCTTAGTAACCCCCACAGTGGTGTAAACAAATTCCTTAAAATCAATCTTTCTGACGTGTATCTTTCAATAGTTTGCTTCTCTGGTTAAACTGATACACAACTATTTGTCGAGGATTTGCCAGAAGTAAGCGGCTCCTTCCTGTTTTCTTTTTGCAACAACAGCTTCTCCAAAGCTCCCACCAAAATAAGACATATTTCAAGCCCCCTCCTTCCTTATCAACTCTTCTTTCATTGTAGCATGTTTGCCTCAGCTCCTGAAAATTCCCTCTACACATCCTGGCATCTCTGGCCTTACTGTGTTTGACCTGATCCTGCCCTTAATAACCCTTAAATTCCTAAGACTCCTATATATAAAAACATCCTGCAGAGTTTGAACAAAGGTCAGCTCTCAAAGAGAATTTCTGGGTAGCAGAAATGACTATAAAAATGGTCCATCTAGGGGCTTCCTTGGTGGCTCAGTGGTAAAGAGTCCACCTGCCAATTCAGGAGACAAGTCTCGACCGCTTGCCTGGGAAGATCCATCCCACTTGTCGTGGAGCAGCTAAGCCTGTGTGCCACAACTGTTGAGCCTGTGCTCTAGAGCCCGGGGCTGCAACTACTGAGCCCACGTGCTGCGGCTGCTGAAGCCTGAGAGCCCTAGAGCCTCTGCTCCACAAGAGAAGCCACAGCAATGAGAAGCCCCCATGCTGCAACTAGTAACTCGAGAACCCCGCTCACTATAACTAGAAAAAAACCCACACAGCAATGAAAATCCAGCACAGCCAACTAAATAAATTTAATTAAAAAGATGATCCATTAATGGTATTTTTTAAAAGCAATATGAAGGTCATAGAAGCACAGAAATGCTGGAGAATCTTTATAGATTCAAGGAGACTGAAGAGACATGATAACTAAATACAGTATGAAATTCTAGACTAGATCTTGCATTGGAGGAAGAACGCACTAAGTATATCAGTGGCTGAACTGACACAATTGAAATAGGTAGTAGATTACAGTCTATGTTATGGTTCAAATTACGAATGTTTATAACTATGCCGGGATAGGAAACAGAACATCCTTATTCTTAGGAAATATTCACTGAAATGTTTAGGTGTAATGAATCACTTAAACTTACTCAAGTAGGCAAAATAGTGACATGCATAAGTATAGACAGAGAAAAATAGAACAAAATGCCAAAACTAGGAGAATCTGGGCCATGGGAAGGGCAGCACTCTTACTGTTCTTGCAGCTGTTCTCTAAATTTGTTAGTTTTTTCCAAAATGAAGTTTTATTTATTTTTTAAAAATAACAGCCAGTGCCTCTGTTCCCCTGAATTTTCTCTCTCCTTTGGTACTCTGACTTCAATCTCATAGCCCTCAGAAGTGTGCTATCACAACTGTCTCAGTGAAGAGCAGAGGGAAACACTTAACACAACCGAGGTTTTATACAGAATATAGAACAAGAACACAAGGGAGAATGAAATAAAAAGCATAATATATACCAAAAACACAGAATTAATACAGAAATAGAAAGAAGTACATTTATAACAGTTTCAGATGCTAAGAATCAGATTGAAGAATTTAAAGTCAATAAAACCAGAGTTCTGATCAATATCAGCCATGTGACCTGGAGCAGGACATTTTACCTCTTTGTTCTTAGTGTTCTTATCCAGCACCGGGAGATATATTCTCAGTGCATGTAGGGAAAAAAGTGCTAGCAAAATTGTTGCTGGCCAGAATCTTGGCTTTCTCTGCCCACTGGAGCCAAATAAAAACTACAGAGACAGAGTTCAGAGGAAATAGAAAGGTGGCTTTAATTCTCAGCAAGCAGAGAGGGGAACACAGTAGGCTCACGCCTCAAGAACTGTGTCTCCCGCCCCCATGAGAAGTCTAGGGGCTTATATAAGATGAGGACTCATAGTCAAGAGTCAGTGATGAGGAACAAAGGTGTTAGGGTCTTGATTTCTTCCTTTTGCACTGTTTCAAAGACAGTCATAGGCTGGCATCAATAACCCAGTGACAGTCTGGCAGTTCGGTGGCCCTGTGGCCTTCTTTCTGATGTGTAACTACAAGGGGAAGCGTGTTGTAAGGGTAAACTCCAGATCCAGGATGTATTTAGTGTACAGTCAAAAGAAAATAGGTGTGAATTATAGCTCCTGCAGAGTTAGGGGGCAGAAAAGCACACTTAGTTACAGACAGGCAGAGTTAGGAGCAGCACTGGTGGCTCAGTGATAAAGAGCCTGCCTGCGACTCAGGAGACATGGAAGACATTAGTTTGATCCCTGGGTCGGGAAGATCCCCTGGGAAGGAAAGGGCAGCCCACTCCAGTATTCTTGCCTGGGAAATCCCATGGACAGAAAAGTCTGGCAGGCTATAGTCCATGGCTCACAAAGAGTCAAACATGACTGAGCCACCGAGCAAAGGAAAAAGAGCTAGGAGTGTTCAGGCCTGCTCACTGTTCTCTTTATTTTCTTCTCAGGAAAGGGAAAGAAAAAAATTCATTCCTCTTTTTTCCCCTTTCACTGCAATAATATGAAGAAGATTCCTGAAAATGAAAGGTAAGGCAGGAAAGCTAGATACAAGATCTTAGAAACATCATCAGTATTCTTTGCAGTCTGAAAAGCTTTGAAGTCTCCAAGAATTTCTAGCTTTAAAGGGGTAGGGAAGTGAATGGGGAAAGAAAAGGGCCATATTTCCTAAGGCTCCTCTCAGAACCTTGTGCATTATATGTGGACTCACTTAGTATTTAAGACCTCTTGGCACTCTCCCATGCTGCTGGTAGAAATATAGATGTTAGAACTTCAGGTGTTTTGACAATACTTATTCAAATAAAAAGTGCATATGTGCACAATTAAATTTGTATGGGGATGTTCACAGCAGTATTGTCCTAAAGCAAACTCATGGACATGAAATGTCCACCAAAGTGATCAGTTGATTAAACTATTATATAATAACCTATATTAAAGACTGTATCCATTAAAAGAATGAGACATATGCATATACTTATGATTTCTTATATGTATTTACAATAGAAAGCAAGTTATGTAAGGAATGCTACCATTTTGGGGGGTTGGAAGAGGGTAGGATACACGCATACCTGTCTACCTTTCCCAAGGCAATCAATTTACACTTAAATTACTGTGTGGATCACAGCAAACTGTGGGAAATTCTAAAAGAGATGGCAATACCAAACCACCTTACTTGCCTCCTGAGTAATCTGTATGCAGGTCAAGAAGCAACAGTTAGAAGGAGACATGGAACAACGGACTGGCTTAAAATTGGGAAAGGAGTATATCAAGGCTGTATATTGTCACCCTGATTATTTAACTGATATGCAGAGTACATCATGTGAAATGCCAGGCAGGATGAATCACAAGCTGGAATCAAGATTGCTGGGAGAAATATCAACAACCTCAGATACATAGATAATACCATCCTAATGGCAGAAAGCAAAGAGGAACTAAAGAGCCTCTTGATGAAGGTGAAAGTGGAGAGTGAAAAAGCTGGCTTAAAACTCAACATTCAAAAAACTAAAACCATAGCAGCCAGTCTTATTACTTCATGGAAAATACAAGGGGATAAAGTGGAAACAGTGACAGATTTTATTTTCTTGGGCTCCAAAATCACTGTGGATGGTGACAGCCATGAAATTAAAAGATGCTTGCTCCTTGGAAGAAAAGCTATGACAAATCTAGACATTATATGAAAAAGCAGAGACATCACTTTGCTGACAGAGATCTGTATAGTCAAAGGTATGATTTTTCCAATAGTCATGTATGGATGTGACAGCTGGACCATAAAGAAGACTGAGCGCCAAAGAACTGATGCTTTCAAACCATGGTGCTGGTGAAGATTCTTGAGAGTCCCTTGGACAGCAAGGAGATCAAACTAGGCAATCCTAAAGGAAATCAACCTTGAATAATCTTTGGAAGGACTAATGCTGAAGCTGAAGCTCCAATACTTTGGCCACCTGATGCAAAGAACTGACTCACTGGAAAAGACCCTGATGCTGGGAAAGATTGAAAGCAGGAGGAGAAGGGGTGACAGGATGAAATGGTTGGATGGCATCACCGACTTGATGGATAAGAGTTTGAGCATGCTCCGGGAGTTGGTGATGGACAGGGAAGCCTGGTGTGCTGTGGTTCATGGGGTCACAAAGAATCAAACGTGACTGAGTGACCAAGCAGCAACTGTAACAGAGCAGAATGAGCACAGCCCTTAGCAGGCAGCCATATCTGTGCCTCATTACTCTGCAACCTGTAACTAGGCAACAGTTCTCGCTCAGCCATTGGTCAGTGCCTTAGGGGGTCCCCTCCCCCACAGGCAATCAACTGTTAATGAGTGACCATTAGGGAAGTGATTCAGCCAAAGATCAGTCAGTAGTCATCAGGTGGAGAGTGAGGTAAGAGGCAGATTCAGGCCTTCTCCTGGAGGGCCCAGGGAACAGACTGGGCACTATGTCCTTCAGAGCTCTGGAGCCCTGACTAAGGCCCTCCACTAGCCTTGGCCCAGGTCTTGAGACAACGGTGAATCTCTCCCCCTTCCCTGTCTCTGTGACCTAATAGCAGTGACCATCTGCCTGGGTTGCAGTCTGTGAGACCTGATCTCTCCCATTTGAGTGGTCTGAGGAGACTGAGGGGCTAGTTTGATTCTGTGCCTGGCTCCCTCAGAGATGACAGCTGGGCAAAGTGTGGAAACCTGACCCTGCAGGAGCTGCCGACTGAGATATGCCTCCTCTTGGTCAGGACTGAGACCTTGGAGAGTGGAAGCTGTGCCTTGGGACCTTGCTCTTTCTTGTCAAGACAGAATAACATTGCTTGGTAGGAGATTATAGGAACATTGTTACCTGATCATGACCTGACTTCAAGAGCAAAGGCTCTGGCATCAAGAAGTTTGCAACAACTTACCATGCCCCTCCCTCACCTTTTGCTTTTAAAGGGGCTTGCTGAAAGCTTTTAGTAATTTCAGGGTTCTTAGGGCATGAGCCACCCATCTCCTTGTATGAACCTATATATAATAAGCCTGTCTCTGTTACAAACTCTTAATGTTTTAGTACTGATTTGCCTCGCTCTGCCGTTGTGAACTTGTGATTTGGTACCAAAGCCACCTTTGGAAGGCCTCACAAGAAATTTTACGTTATTTTTTTTGTAAGGGGAATTTGGGTACATCAGAGAGATGTAATCTCACTCTACCACTTTATTCTCTCATTTTTTCTACATTTATTATCAAATGCACGTGTTACCTTTTTTAAAAGTCTTGTTTTATGCAAATTTTCAATCAATTTTTCACCACCGAAACACAGCCCCCAGCTCACTGGCCCTTCTTCAAGCGACTTGTCTGGCGCTGGCAACTCACCACCCCTTTCTTCAGTAAGAAAATGCTGGACGTGTGGTTTGAGGTATGGGTGTGAGGTGTGGGGACCAGTCCAAGGGGCATGAAAAGGCAATTACTCTTCACTCTGTGTATTTTATGCATTTTTGCATATATAATAACGTGCATATAAAACAGCCTTCTAAACACAAGAAATTTGTCTCAAAATCATCCCAACAGCCTTCGGCACCCTCCTCTCCCCACAGCAAGTGAAAAAGAGAGTCACTCAGTAGTACCCCAGAATAGTGGAGTGGGTAGCTGGTTCCTCCAGCAGGAGATCTTCCCAACGCAGGAATCGAACCCAGGACTGCCACAGTAGCAGGTGGATTCTTTACCAGTTGAGCCACCAGGGAAACCCCAAACTTCTAGCCTATTTCCCCAGTGAAGTTCACCAGCTCCTCCTGCAGTAGGAAGTAGAGAGCCTTTGGCTCTAAGTGAGTGGGCTGAAAGGTGGCAGTAACCTAGAAAAAAAGGTGTTTTTAACTGACAGCGAACTGAGGTTTAGGATTGCGTTATTTCTTCGATTAAACAGGGATACAAATATATCTACCAAACAGTAGGTAAGGAGAAAACAAGGACCCTAAAAACCTCCTAATGGTTAATAGTGAAGGAAATTCCAAGCGGAATGGCGAACACTGGAAAAGGTAAAGGCGGGAGCGCGCTGCATGCTGGGACTTGTAGTCTTCCGGGAGTGGTACACAGGGCGGGTGCGCGGAAGCGCGGGTGGTCTCTCCCGCGCATGCGTGCGGCGGCGGCGGCAGGGCTGATTGCCGCTGAGGAGAATATTACCGAGCCGGCGTCCGGGAATTCGTCATGGCGATTCCCCAGGCGTCCATGGGACCCTCAGCGCTGGGCCAGAGCGGTCCCGGCTCGATGGCTCCCTGGTGCTCAGTGTCAAGCGGCCCGACGCGTTACGTGCTCGGGATGCAGGAGCTGTTCCGCGGCCACAGTAAGACGCGCGAGTTCCCGGCGCACAGCGCCAAGGTGCACTCCGTGGCCTGGAGCTGCGACGGACGTCGCCTGGCCTCGGGGTCCTTCGACAAGACGGCCAGCGTCTTCTTGCTGGAGAAGGACCGGTTGGTGAGCCGCTCTGACCCGGCTCAGGCTAGGGAGAGAGGGGGGTGCAATAAGGCGAGGTTGAAGAATGGCGTGAGTGGGGCTGAGGAGAAGGGAAGAGGAAGAAGGGGTGTGGCGGTGAGGGGGTGTGTGTGCTGCGCGGAAGAGAAGTGTCGGGGGTGTGGCGGGGGGATCGGACTGATGAGAGGTGAAGATGGGAGTGATGGAGAGGAGGGCTGGTGGTTGGGGTCGGGGGACGGTGTGTAGGGAGTGTAATAGTAAGGAGGCGTGAAGATGAGCGGGGGTGAAGGTGAGTGTGGAGAGTAAAGGCCGGTGGTGAGGATGGCGGGGAGACTTGTGTGGTGGTGAGGAGCGGCTGGGACAGTGGTGATGGGCTCCTGTGATGATGAGGAGAGTCATTCTCAAAATGACAGGGCCTCCGTGGAATTGAGTAAGCGGGTTGGGACCCTTGGTGGAAGAGTAAGGGTAGAAAACCACAAAAGAGAAAGGCCAGGGAGGGATAAAGAGTAAAGGGCATTGGTGTGGACCCGGTCCTCAGAACTGTTCACACTGATTGGGGAGGAAGGGAGGGTAGGGTATTGGGAAGGGTTTAGGGGAAGTGACTTAGAAGGGCTGGACTCTTTACTCATCCAAACTTATGTTGGTAGCCAGATACCTCGTTTTGAATAACGTTAAGAAGTTACATGGGTAGGCGGGTACATATGGGTGAAGTGGTATCTGGATTTTGTTTTTTCAGGTCAAAGAAAACAATTATAGGGGACATGGGGATAGCGTGGACCAGCTCTGTTGGCATCCAAGTAACCCTGATCTCTTTGTCACTGCGTCTGGAGACAAAACCATTCGCATCTGGGATGTGAGGACTACGAAATGCATTGCCACTGTGAACACTAAAGGTAACTGTTCAGAGGGCAGTAGGAAGATGAGCTACTGATAGTCATTCATTTTAAATATCTTCTCTGTGCCTGGCCCTGTTGGTATGGGACATCCTGATCTGAATAAGACAGTTCCCAGCTCCAAGGACCTGAGAGTTTAGTGCAGGGAGAGACATAGGTATTGAGAAAACTAACATAATATTAACATGGTCATCCTGTAATGGATAGGTTTACAAGGTGGATACTGAGAGTGGAAACACTTAAGTATGCCTGGGGAAGACAGGGAAGGCTTCACAGAATTTGAGCAAACCCTTAAGATAGCCATATAGATTGAGTGGTCACCTTGTAGTGGGTAGGCAGCTCTAGCAGGGAACAGCATGTGCCAAGGAGTGGAGGATTTAGGAAACTGCTAATAGGCTAGAATGACTGATCTTGGAATAAATGACTTTGACAGTTGGGGAGAAAATGACCTGGAAGTTGTGTAGTACATAGACTGTTCTTCCCCAGATATTGCCTTATAAACCTTGAGGCCATTTATTAAGTTACATTGAGTGAGTGAGTGAAGTCACTCAGTCGTGTCCGACTCTTTGTGACCCCGTGGACTGTAGCCTGCCAAGCTCCTCTGTCCATGGGATTCTCCAGGCAAGAATACTGGAGTGGGTTGCTATTTCCTTCTCCAGGAGATCTTCCCAACCCAGGGATCGAACCCTGGTCTCCTGTATTGGAGGAAGATGCTTTAACCTCTGAGCCACCGGGGAAGCCCAAGTTACTAAGATGTTATTGATTATAAGATGCATCAATATTTTATGTTTCATTAGGAAAGAAAATAAAGTTTTACTAGATAGCCATGATACACCAAAAATTTGAAATACATCCTGATGCATTCTAAGATACATTACGGGTAATAAGGTATGAAAAATATGCATCTTAGAATCAATAAAGTTGATGAAATTTGTGGGCTATTGGACTTTGTTGGCAAGACTTTACCTGGAGGTAGAATGATATGGTTTCCCCAACTAGACAACTGGTGATATGTGAGTGATTTAAGTATGTAGATCAACATTAAAAACTGATTGTATATATATTTTAATGCCTACTAGAAAAAAAAGAATTAGCTTATAGAACTTATTGCCAAAGTGAAGCTATTTAAAAAGTTTGGAGGGGTCAGTTTTAATAAAAGTCTTGAAGGAAAAAGTATAGCTATTACATGGATAGTTCAAAAATTGTGGAAATGGCATGTGAATGACTGGAGTTTGGGAAGTACAGGTATAAGAGAAAATTAGAGGCTCTGGTCGGAGAAGGCAATAGCACCCCACTCCAGTACTCTTGCCTGGAAAATCCCATGGACGGAGGAGCCTGGAAGGCTGCAGTCCATGGCGTTGCTGAGGGTAGGACACGACTGAGCGACTTCACTTTCACTTTTCACTTTGATGCATTGGAGAAGGAAATGGCAACCCACTCCAGTGTTCTTGCCTGGAGAATCCTGGTGGGCTGCTGTCTATGGGGTCGTACAGAGTCGGACATGACTGAAGTGATGCAGCAGCAGCAGAGGCTCTGGTGTCAAGTACGCATTTAGATCTTGGCTCTGTTACTTCATAGTTTTGATACTTTGGCCCATCTGTCTTTCAGTTTTTCGTCTGTAAAATGGGGAGGAAAAATGGCCCTTAGAGGCATGTGAGCACTAAAGGAGGAAGTGTGTAGATGAGTGTGCTGGACTTCTGGTTGGTCCTACTGATGAGGACCTTAGTGAATGAACTCTGGCAATAGCTGTAGTCTTTCTTTGATAACAAGATAAACTTCTGGAGGGTTGTGGGCTAACAGTATCTTGCTGATCATATCTGGGTTCCCAGGGGAGAACATTAATATCTGCTGGAGTCCTGACGGGCAGACCATCGCTGTAGGCAACAAGGATGATGTGGTGACGTTCATTGATGCCAAGACACACCGCTCCAAAGCGGAAGAGCAGTTCAAGTTTGAGGTCAATGAAATCTCCTGGAACAATGACAATAACATGTTCTTCCTGACAAATGGCAACGGTTGTATCAACATACTCAGGTGAGGGGGTTCTAAGTTTAGGGGACTGTCATGTCTTTGCACTGGGTGCTGTAGTGGATCCTGAGATGAATTAGATGTGAATCTATCCTGAAGGAGCCAGAAGGACAAACAATTAACTATTGAACAACATGGATTTAAACTACCCAGGTCCCCTTACATGTGGATTTTTTCAGTAGTAAATACTGCAGTACCACATGATCTGAGATTGGTTGAATCTGGGATGCAGAGCCACAGATACAGAGGAACTGTGGATACAGAGGACCAGTTGTAAGTTTTATATGAATTTTTAACTGTGTTCAACCCCTGTCAGATCGACCCCTGACTTTGTTCAAAGATTGACTGTAATAAGAAATTCTAACCTCTTGAGCACCTTTTAGCTAGGTATCTTATATTTTACTGAGTCTGGAGAGAAATCCTAGGGAGCTGATAATGGTGTGCTTCCCATTTCACAGATGAAGATCAGGGATCTCAGAGGGGTTAAGTGACTAGTTAGCTAGTGAGCACTTGAACTGGATGTACCTTGAAGTATAGCTAATTTGTACTTTCAAAGTCTCAGTTTAAATATCACTTTCCCTCCAGGGAAGCCCTCTTTATCCCTGAGGTTAGAAGCTTATTTTATGTACTTATGTTGGAAGCATTTCTCATTCTACATTATAAATGCATGTTTATTTCTTTGTGTCTTCTAGTAGACTAAATTCTGTGAATTAGGAGCTGTATTTAACTTGTTTGCTGTTGAATCCCTAGTGCCTAGCCCAGTACCTGCTACACACAGTCAAGATCTTAGTAAATATTCTGTAAATGAATGAAGCTGTGGAATTGAAGTTGAGGTCTATCTGATTCTGTTCTTTCTGCTGTCTTGGGTGGACACTGCAAAGCAGAGTGTGCTAGGCTCTGTGTTAGATTGGGGGTTTGCTGTAGAATTCCAAGGATTGACTGTGGGACTTGGGAGTTGAAGGAGGCAGCTTCTGAGCTTGACCTTGAAAGATTAATAGAATTTTAAGAATCAGCAAAAGGGAACTGGACAATGGACAAAACAAGTATAAACGAACATGGCTTCTTAGTCAGTAGATCAGAATTGCTGGGAGTGGTGGCAGATAAAGTGTCTGAAGAGAGGTCCTGAAACAGGAAGATAAAGTTGAAGTATAATTTGGTACCAGATTATTTGGCTCTAGAATTCTGTGCTTAGTAACTTGAATTTTACTCTGTAGGCAGTGTTTTTTGTTTTGTTTTGTTTTGTTTTTTTAAATTTAAGCTTTTGTATTAGAAAATAAAACAGATGTAGAAAACCACAAAATGCAAGTATATATAGCTTAATGAACTATTATATGCATAACACCTGTGTAATCCACCAAGTCAAGAAATATTACTTTGCTTGCCATCTCAGAAGTCTTTCCATGGGCTTTGTCCTAATCAAAAACTTCCTCAAAAAGCACTGTCTTGATTTTTATATTATTTCTTTATAGTTTTGTTACTAAATGTGAATTTCTGGATAGTTTAATTCTGCCCATTTAAAAAACTGTGATATGCCTTTTAAGTCAGTTAAACTATGGAGTCTCCTCCTTTCCTTTGTTTTACTAGAACTTAACTGTTTAAAAAACAGACTGTTAACCTGGGGAGCTTGTCCCAGTCTGGATTTTGCTGATTCCGATTGTCTTACCAGTTTGGTTACCCAGTAATACAGTACATTTAGAGAAGGCATGATAAATGCTTGATGATTTCCCTTTGTCATTAGGGTAATGAATTAGTTCTCTATTGATTCCAAAGATGATCATCTACTTTTTTTTTTTAAAGAAGGATTGTTATGGACCTATGTATTTAAGCATAGTAGATGTGTTTCAGTCTGTCATAATCATTATCCTTATTGAAGCTGAATTTATCTTTGGCACATGGAATCCTCTTCAAGTTGGTTCCTGAATCATGTTTTTTAACATAATCCTCATAGTCTCAGTTTCTTGCTCTCTGGTGTAACAAGATATGCCAAGTTCATCCTGTGTATTTCTTGTCTTAAATCTTTAATTAGAAAATTCCCAGAGAATCCCTGGATTCTTTCACTAGAAAATATTAAAACTCAGAGCGTCCATATTGTTGAGTTGATCATTTCTAGATGTTTCCAGTAGACAGAGCTAGGAAGTATATGTATATACTTAAAGACAAAATAATTTGTAAATTCATACATATAACTTCCAGTTTAAATCTCCTTCCTTCCAAGCTAAGTATTCTGATTCTCAGAAATGCAGGGGATTATAGAATCTGAGTTTCCCATGGTTGCCTACTACCTTCATCCCCTGTTACACACACAGATATTTAACAGTAGTACTACCACCACCAGTGTGATTACTGAAAATTGTAAATTTGCTTTTAGAATATGTCTTCCTCCATTAAAAAAAGTTAATACTACACGTTGTCAGATTACACAGTTATTACGTTACTTTTAAACGTATATAATTTCTACAAGAGACTATATGTATTTAACGTTCATCACCAACCTTGGGCTGGTAAGTCTTCAGTCACTGATTGTCACAGTTTACTGTCCAGTTTCTATTCCTCAAAAAGTGTTCAAGGGGAGCAATGTTGCCTGAGTTCATACTTATCATAACTTATACACTTATAAAACTTAAGAGATACTTATATTGTGCTGCTTCTTTGAACACTTTATAATTGATAGTCAGCTTTGCTAGATATAAAAACTTTGATTCCTATTTTCTTACTTGTTTTATCTTTTTACTCCATTTTCTTTTGGTGTAAAGTGTTACTGTCAGAAGTCTGCTGATAATCTAATTTTGAAAGTCCATTATTTTCAGCTCCTTATTGCAAAATTCAAACTTAAACTGAAGGAAATAGGGAAAACCACTAGGCCGTTCAGATATGACCCTTATGATTATACAGTGGAAGTGACAAATAGATTCAAGGGATTAGATGCAATAGAGTGCCTGAAAATTTGTGGACAGAAGTTCATAACATTGTACAGGAGACAGTGACCAAAACCATCTCAAAGAAAAAGAAATGCAAGGCAGCAAAATGGTTGTCTGAGGAGGCCTTCCAAATGGCTGAGAAAAGAAGAGAAGTGAAAGGCAAAGGAGAAAGGGAAAGATACCCAACTGAGTGCAAGGAGAGATTAGAAAGCCTTCTTAAGTGAACATGCAAAGAAAAAGAGGAAAATAATAGAATGGGAAAGACTAGAGAATCTTCAAGGAAATTGGAAATACAAAGGAAACAATTTCATGAAAAGATGGGCACAATAAAGGACAGAAATGGCAAGGACTAAACAGAAGCAGAAGAGATTAAGAAGTGGCAAGAATACCCAGAAGAACTGCACCAAAAAGACCTTAATGACCTGGATAACTATGATGACGTGGTCACTCACCTAGAGTAAGACATCTTAGAGTGTGAAGTCAGGTAGGCCTTAGGAAGCATTACAATGAACAAAGCAAGTATAGTTGATGGAATTCCAGCTGAACTATTTCAAATCCTAAAAGATGATGCTGTTAAAGTGCTGCACTCAATATGTCAGCAAATTTGGAAAACTCAGCAGTGGCTACAGGACTGGAAAAGGTCAGTTTTCATTTCATTCCCAAAGAAGGGCAATACCAAAGAATGTTTAAAACTGTCACACAGTTGCACTCATTTCACATGCCAGCAAGGTCATGCTCAAAATCCTTTAAGCTAGGCTTCAACAGTATGTGAACCAAGAACTTTCTGATATATGAGCTGAATATAGAAAAGGCAGAAGAACTAGGGATAAAATTGCTGTCATCTGTTGAATTATAGGAAAAGCAAGAGAATTCCAGAAAAACATCTACTTCTGTTTAATTGACTATGCCAAAGCCTTTGACTGTGTGGATCACAACAAACTGTGCAAAATTCTTAAAGAGATGGGAATACCAGAACACCTTATCTGCCTCCGTCTAGACAAAGCTATGGTTTTTCCAGTAGTCAAGTATGGATGTGAGAGGTGGACTAGAAAGAAAGCTGAGTGCCAAAGAGTTGATGCTTTTGAACTGTGGTGTTGGAGAAGACTCTTGAAAGTCCCTTGGATTGCAAGGAGATCGAACCAGTCAGTCTTAAAAGAAAATCAGTTCTGAATATTCATTGGAAGGACTGATGCTGAAGCTGAAGCTCCAGTACTTTGGCTGCCTGATGCAAAGAACAGACTCATTGGAAAAGACCCTGATGCTGGGAAAGATAGAAGGCAGGAGGAGAAGGGGACGACAGAGGATGAGATTGTTGGATGGCATCACTGACTCAATGGACATAAGTTTGAGCAAGCTCTGGGAATTGGTGATAGACAGGGAGGCCTGATGTGCTTCAGTCCACGGGGTCACAAAGAGTTGGACATGACTGAGTGACTGAACTGAACTTACCTGCCTCCTGAGAACCTGTATGCAAGTCAAGAAGCAACAGTTAGAACCGGTAACAAAGGAGTGGCTCTAAATTGGAAAAAGAGTAAGCTACTGCTAAGTCACTTCAGTCGTGTCCGACTCTGTGCGACCCCATAGACGGCAGCCCACCAGGCTCCCCCGTCCCTGGGACTCTCCAGGCAAGAACACTGGAGTAGGTTGCCATTTCCTTCTCCAATGCAGGAAAGTGAAAAGTGAAAGTGAAGTCGCTCAGTCGTGTCCGACCATCAGCGACCCCATGGACTGCAGCCTTCCAGGCTACTCTGTCCATGGGATTTTCCAGGCAAGAGTTCCAGAGTGGGTTGCCATTGCCTTCTCCAGGGCTATATATTGTCACTCTGCTTGTTTAATTTATATGCTGAGTACATCATGTGAAATGCTGTGCTGGATGAATCACAAGCTGGAATCAAGATTGCTGGGAGAAATATCAACAACCTTAGGTTTGCAGGTGATACCATCCTAATGGCAGAGAGTGAAGAGGAACCAAAGAGCCTCTTGATGAAGGTGAAAGAGGAGAGAAAAAGCTGGCTTAAAACTCATCATTCAAAAATCTAAGATTATGGTATCCTTCCCATCCCTTCATGGCAAATAGATGGAGAAAAATGGAAACATTGACAGATTTTCTTTTCTCGGGTTCTCAAGTTACTGTAGATGGTGATCGTGACCATGAAATTAGAAGACACTTAATCCTTGGAAGAAAAGCTGTGACAAACCAAGTCAGCGTGTTAAAAAGCGGAGATAGAGGGATGGTATGGGGAGGGAGGTGGGAGGGGGAGTTCAGGATGGGAAACACGTGTGCACCCATAGCAAATTCATGTTGATATATGGCAAAACCAATACAATATTGTAATTAGCCTCCAATTAAATAAATTTATATTTTAAAAAAGGCAGAGATATCACTTTGCCAACAAAGGTCCATATAGTCAAAGCTATGGTTTTTCCAGCAGTCATGTATGGATGGCTGAGTTGGACCATAAAGAAGGCTGAGGGCTGAAGAGTTGATTCTTTTGAACTGTGGTGCTGGGAGGATACTCTTGGACAGCAAAGAGATCAAACTAGTCAAAAGGAAGTCAACCCTGAATATTCTTTGGAAGGACTGATGCTGAAGCTGAATCTCCGATACTCTGGCCATCTGATGGGAAGAGCTGACTCATTGGAAAAGACCCTGATGCTGGGAAAGATTAAGGACAGGAGGAGAAGGGGACAACAAAGGATAAGATGATTGGATGGCATCACCAACTCAGTGGACATGAGTTTAAGCAAATACCAGGAGGTAATGAAGGACAGGGAAGCCTGATGTGCTGCAGTCCATGGTCGCAAAAAGTTGGACACTGCTTAGCTACTGAACAACAACAAAATGTCTTTGTGTTGGTTAGTCTGGGTTCTTATTCTTAAGTATGTAGTGTGTTGTTTCAGTATATTTTTGAAATCTTCTTATTTCAGGAAAGCCTTGATTTACAGTCTTTGATACTTACTCTGTTGTCTTTGGTTTTCTTCTTCAGCATCTCCTATTTCTATCTTAGTACCAGGGTCATTTCCCGCAGTTTGATTGATGTCTGTTTTGTTTTTCAGCTACCCAGAGCTGAAGCCTGTGCAGTCCATCAATGCCCATCCTTCCAACTGTATCTGTATCAAGTTTGACCCCATGGGGAAGTACTTTGCAACAGGAAGTGCAGATGCTTTGGTCAGCCTTTGGGATGTAGATGAGTTAGTGTGTGTTCGATGCTTTTCCAGGTAAGCAACTCTGCCAGCACTTTGCTTGTTGGATAAGTTAATTTTATTTCATTTTGAGTGAAGTTGGGCCCTCCTCTTTGGATTATTCTAATGTCTCCTCTGTCTGGTCTGCTCGTCTATAGGCTGGATTGGCCTGTGAGGACCCTCAGTTTTAGCCATGATGGGAAAATGCTGGCATCAGCCTCAGAAGATCACTTCATTGACATTGCTGAAGTAGAGACAGGTAACTGAACCCTCACTATCTTAATGAGACTCCTCTGTCATTCTTCCTTGGCCGTGAGAACCCCTGTCGTGTGTTTTCATCTCTGTTCCTTACTGCTTTGCCAGTATTAGCATAGATGCATCTGCCTCCTTAAGGCAAGTGTGTTTACTATGACTATTATCAGGTAATGAGGAAGCAAAGATTTAGGGAAAGAGAGGGCCAGGTCTGGAAGAAAGTGATTAAAGAATACAGTTTGCTTTTTATTCACTTTTAATTTTTCCATTATAATAATATTTTTTCAAAATTTTTAAAATACAGAGAGGAAGAATGAATGGATGGATGGATGGATGGATGGATGGATGGATGGATGGATGGGTGATCTCACCATTTAAATACACCCTCTTTTAGCAATATAGTATATTTCTTTTTGTCTTTTGCCTGTATGTTGACTTATATATTTTACAGTTTAAGAAATTATCAAAGCACATGTGATTTGTTTTAAAAAGCAACAAGACAGAACTAATAGAAAAATGAGAGGCAAGTATTCATTCTACAAAAGTATTTCTTCAGGTTTATTTTTAATGTAACTTTATTGCTTTTGGAAATACATGATTCTTTAGTAAAAGAATTCGAACTATATAGAAAACTTCAAAAAAGTATGTGTGTGTGTAGAAATAATATATATAAAAACAGCTTTATCGAAAAATTCATGTACCATCTAAATTGACCAATTTAAAGCGTATAATTCTGTGTATCTTGCATTTTTAAATCAACACCACACTGTGAACACTTGACTACATTAATCCAGCTTAAAAAGTGGCTTTGGAAAAACCATGTTTAATTTCAGCAAGCAGGCAGGATAAAAATTTTGGAAAAGAATTTTATTTGCAAGGCAAGTGTGGTTGAGTAGAAAGATCTGTGGCTTTGGACAGACTGGCTTTCTGTGCTAACTCTATTTCTCGCCCTTTTTTTTTTCCCTACTGCTTCTTTGAGGTGTGACTTAACTGTTCAGTTACCCGTTTCTTTATAAAATGGGGTTTAAAACCATTACTTGTGTTGATGGATAAAGTCGTCATACTTTATTAAGATAAGTATAATGCATCTGATTCATAAGACATGCTCAACAAAGAGCTGACATTGCAGTTCTTTAGGAAGTGTAGGCTAGGGCTCAGAGCATGGGCTGTTAGGTTCAGATCCTGCTCTGCCACCCCACTGCCTTGTGACCCCTCTGTACCTCAGTGTTCTCTGTAAAACGGGGTAGAATTGTTCGATATCCTATAGGACTATTATGCAGATTAAATGAGTTAACATAGGTAAGTACTTAATGAGTGTGGTCTACTGTTAACATAACGATTGATATCGCTATATTGATTTTTATAGGAGACAAGCTGTGGGAGGTTCAGTGTGAGTCCCCGACCTTCACCGTGGCGTGGCACCCCAAAAGGCCTCTGCTGGCGTTTGCCTGTGACGACAAAGATGGCAAATACGACAGCAGTCGGGAAGCTGGCACTGTGAAGCTGTTTGGGCTTCCCAATGATTCCTGATAGGAGGCCCCAGTGTGTGGCGGAGGCTTCCGCTGTATCGTTAGTCTGCTCTGTTCTCTGGGGGTTGGTGGGCACCTAAAGTATTTATGAATTGGTATAAATTGTATCAGTGTTTTGTTCGGCTGCCCATTCTGGTCGTTCCCTGCCCCTTGCCGTGATGACACCAGCATGCCTTGTCCTCTGGGGACTCCTGTCTTCCCGCTGTTGGCCGTGTGGTGGGATTTGTTGGGCTTGGTTCTACTTGGACAGTATGTAGTTTGAAGAGGTAGGTGAGGAAGGGTGAGATGGGGTTGGAGATTTTTATAATAAAAAAAAGTATATATTACTAATTTTGAGAATTGAACATTTAATAAAACTGACTTTTAGTTATGGGACTTCTAGGACTTTAAAAATTATGGTAATATTATCCTTCTTATTTTCTTATGTTATTATAGGGAGGTGTTGTACTGTACTTAAAAAAGTTTCAGATAGGATTTAAAGTTTGTAATCCTGTCATTTAATGTCATAAGCAAGAATCTGATGGTTTGTGGTGTGAAATACATGGACAATGGCACTCTGATAACATGTTGAGTCATCGTTTATGTCTACGTGTACCTGGCTTCACCCTGCAAAGATTTGTAGGCCACAGATTTATGATAAACATTGAGGAAAAATAGTAAAATATAGAATTTTTATATATTAAAAATATAAGAAGAGATTATGATATGACCTATAAATTAGAATGGGAAGTCAAGACTGGGGGAAATTAAAATAGAAACCTGCAGAGAATAAGAACCTAATTGAATGATTGAACTAAAATTTGGCTCTGTACTCCCTGGTGGCAAAGTGAAGAAGGGGCTAAGTCAGCTAATTCTTATTAAAATAAGCACATGCCAGCTCCCTCAGGGAAGACATAGCTTTTAATAGCTCTTATCACCAGAAGAAATGGCTCATGTAGGGGGTTGTTATCTGTGAGCAGCATCTTGATTTCATTGTGTTTTAATGGATTTCAGCTTTAAAAAGAAAAACCAAATCAAATATACCTCAGAAAGTGATGTTTGTGGAAAAATTTGGGAAAAAGCCAGTAAGCAAAAAGAAAACTCATATTTCTAACGCCAGGAGATAACCGTTTTTCTGCTAATATGCATTTTTATATATACCCTTCTAGGAGTTTTCTTGTACTCATGTTTTTATATAAAAACATGTTTATAAAAATCTTGAGGGGTAGGCAAATCAAGTATGAGCAGATAAAAGCATACAAGGTGCTCAGCTCCATGTTTGGCAGTATATAAATCACCAAGTCTTAATAGGCATTTTTAATTATCAGACATACCCTGTGTGTCTGGTATTGTCATGATCACATCACTCAATTTTTGCAGCAACCTTCAGAGGTTCGGTGTTACCACCATTTTACTACCTCAGGGAGTTCAATATTAAGTGACAGTATTCAGATCTAGGTTTGCTTAAAGGCCCATATGCCTTCTGTTGCAATGGCTATTCTGGTTCCATTTGCGCTCTTCCCATTTGACAGATGAATACACCTTGGCTCTGAGCTGTTAAGTCTTGGTGCAAGCAGATGATCAGCTGAGCTCCATCTGCAGGCTTGGTAGTATTTCCTGCAGCCTGGAACAGCCTCTGCCTCCACCTTCCCTGGAGAATGGTTTCTTTAGTTGCAAACCAATTTGCCACCTCATTGTGTAAGAAGTTCAGATTTGCTGCGTTGATAACCCCATTGCTAAATTGACTAGAATTACAAGTCAGATTGAGATTATGGTGTCTCTTGCTGAGATCCTGGATTTTCTGTGGCATGAGAGCCAGGGAAGGATGGAACTTACCAAGTGTTAAGCTTGTGTGAGGTGTACGTGTGTGCCTTGAGGATTGTTCCCTCCACCCTAGTGTGTGGAGGGGGAGGGTTGTGCAAGGAGCTGTGTGGGAGCAGTGGAAGCGGGAAGGTTCCTGGCAGAGTGATGGGAGGCTAGAGCAGGGTTAGATCCAAGGAGCAGGCAGGCAGGCAGGAGCAGGCTATGCTCTCCAGTCAGGACACTGAGATGTGGAGGACCAGAGGGTGGGTCACAAGAGGCCATTTCTGGGAGTTCCCAGAGAGGGTGCCGGGGTGCGAGTGGTGTGTGTAGCTGGTTGGGATGTGATGTGTGGGTGAGTTCGGTGTGTGTGTAGCTGGTTGGGGTGTGATGTATGGGTGAGCTTGGCGTGTGTGTGTGTGTAGCTGTTTGGGGTGTGGTGGTGTGGGTGAACTCGATGTGTGGGTGAACTCGATGTGTGTGTGTGCGCGCGTGCGTGCGTATATGTAGCTGGTTGGTGTGTGATGTGTGGGCGAGCTCAGTTGAGAAAGACCAGGAATGACTTCCTAGCTGTTTCCCTTACACACTTAAGCTCTTTACTGTCAGAGGTGTGTTTTCTACTCTTGGAGAGCTCTAGTCACAAAAGGGACCATGAGATGTCGGCCTTCATTGGAAGGAGAAAAGCACACGAGTGGAATTAAGGGGTAAATCTGTCTTTGAAGGCGTGGAGGGTGTACCTGTGGAGGTGCAGCACACCCTCAGAAGTCCCACATGTGGGTAACACAGCACCTCCTTTCCTCCCCTGACTGCTGCTCTGCAAATCAGGTGACTTCACACTTGAGCAGAACAAGGTCTGAATCCTGGCCCCAGCAGGGACTGGATCTGAGCCACACTCCTCGTCCATGAAGTGGGGACCATCAATCCCTTCTCCTTGGGTTGTTAGCAGAATGAGAGGAGGCGAAGGGTTTGTGAAGCACCTAGCACAGCCCCTGGCCCATGGAGATGCTTCATACAGCCCTGCCCTGTGAGGAGGAGCAGCTTCTAACGAGAACACGGGCCACCTGGCCGGCAGAGACAGGCCATCAGTCTGTCAGCTTTCTCGGCTCTAAACGTGGGCACTGCCCAAGCCAGTTCATCCTTCCAGGAGTAGGTGCTGGGCAGGAGGAAGGCTTATCCATCACACCCTGGGCCTGGTGGGAGGTCCAGAGGAGAAATGTTAGAGCTGCTTCCTGCGGCATCCGTTGGGGCTCATGATGGATGTGTGTGCCTGTGAGCAAGTGGAGCAGAAGCGGCGAGTGCGTGTGACAGTGAAGGAAGAGCAGGGGAGGGTAAAGCTCTGTTAGCTGAGGTTTCTGGAAGGGATTGGAGGGGGAGGAGGTGGACACAGTGCGAGTCTTCACTATGGGGGTGTGAATATTGGGCAGAGGATGGAAATGGGTGCTGTGGGCTGGAGGTGGTGGCAGGGTCCTGGGATGTAGGGTGGGTGGTGGAATGTGAGATGAGGTTGGGCTTCCCTGGTATCTCAGTTGGTAAAGAATCCACCTGCAGTGCAGGAGACCCTGCTTTGATTTCTGGGTCAGGAAGATCCGCTGGAGAAGGGATAGGCCTCTCCCATCCAGTATTCTGGCCTGGAGAATTCCGTGGACTGTATAGTCCATGGGGTCCCAAAGAGTCATACACGGCTGAGCAATTTTCCCTTTCCCTTTAGGGAGGAGAGCAGGAGGGTGGATAACTTGTTTGGACTGGTTGGTAGTGTTGCCTGGTGAGTAGGGCAGAGTCTGATGGGTGTTAGGGGAAGTTTTTGTTCTGTTCAGTCTGGGAGACTGGTGAAATTGTTTCACCTCTGTCGCTGCAGTTTGCTTACATTTGTATATCCGTAATGGCTATACAGCTTCTAAGAGTTAAATGAATTGGCCTGTGTCAAATTCCTGGCACATTGTAGATGTTTAGTAAGTAGCTACTGTTGTTCTGTAGGTATTAATACCGCATCTGTATAAACTCTTGTACCATACAGAGCTTTCTTGCCTCCTAAGCTCATCACATTTTGTACAAAAAAGGGTGGGGGTTGGATGGGCGGGGATTTGGAGAAAATGAATATTTAACGCACCTTAAAATACCCACTTTTGAACTAAGGCCCTTTGTTAACGTTTAGGGACACTAAACTGAGACGTGCAAATTTACTAGGAGTGCACATGTTTGAAATTGTTGCTGACATGGAACCACAAGCTGTTGAACTTCACAAGGCATCCAGCATCTTGTCTCTCATCCCTTAGGAGCAGCAGGCAGAGTGTGAAAGCATGCTCGCCCGACCGGCAGTGTCACAGCACTGGAGCTGGAGCTCACCTTGGCTGGAGTGGCAGGAACATCCCTGGGGTCCCTGTGCATTTGCCAGGAACAAGTTGCTAAACTTTGTTTCCCGTTCCCTTCTTGAGAAAGTTACCGGGATACAGGACAGGCAGTGGTGTGGGTACAGCACAGAATCTGTCAGAACATCTCCTGGAGAACCAAAGGAGATCTGGGCAGGGCACAGGCCGATTTGTCCCTGGTCATCACTGTACCCAGAGTGGGGATTAAAGTCAACTTGGAGGAAAGTTTCCTCTGAAATGAGATCTCACCGTGGAGTTCTGGTGGATGGTGACCAGGCCTGTGAAGATTTATTGGAAATTTCTGATGCATCTCTGTAGTGGCAGCTGAGGTGCTGTGATCAACACGGAGCAGAGGGAGGCCCCCTTGTGCTCTGTGTAGAAAGGAATCTTCATTGGTTGACCAAATGTTGGAGTTGCCTCTGAGTGCTGAGCCTGGTACAAGAGAGAAGGGACTATCAGACAGCTGTACCTTGGACCTATTTTTGAGATGAAAACCGAGGTGCAGGGAGGTGAGGGAGCTCGCTCAGGGTCACTGGGTTGGCACGCTAGTTTGAAGTTTTTGCTGTCCACTGCTGTGCCCTGCGTGTGGGCCCGCGGTCCCAGCCATTGAGGGTCAGCCCTGCATTGCCACTCCAATGTGACGGTGTGGGAGCCTTCGAGGACTCATCATCCACACTGGGGTCCTCTGGAGCTTTGTGCAAAGTTGTCATGATGCTGAGACCAGAGAAAAGGTTTGGCTTAGTGAACTGAGATGACACATGAAGGGCAAAAGGATTCACTGAGTACCCAACCCTGTGCCAGGCCCGGGCTGGGTGCTGCTGAGAGTACAGCCTATTAAAACAGATTCCTAGCTCCCATGCTTGGAATTTTTAGTTCCCTTACAAGGGATCAGGGTCCTAGGGTTTCTAGGAGATTCTTAGGGGATGCTACTGCTGATGCGTTTCAAGCTGGCAGGTATATGTATGTAGGGCCTGACCCAGGGTGCTGCTGGGTGTAAGCTTTATATCTTCCACATGTAGCTGGCCATGTGGCCTTGGCCAAGTTCTCTAACCTGTGTGAGTCTGTTCCTCATCTGTAAATGTGATCCGACCCAATTTCAAGGTGGCTATAAGAAAGCAGTTAGACAATGTAAGCGCTAGCACAGTGCCTATGGTCAGCGTTCAGTAGGTTGTTTTTATTAATACCAATGAGGAGGCTGCTGTAGAAGCACAAGGGAGAGCTGAAGGAGGGGCTGGACCAGGCCATTGGTTGAGGGGGTGGAGAGGAGGGGATCTAGGTTCTTTGAGAGGCTGCAAGCCCTGTGAGTTATGACTTATTTAATTGCTAAGTCAGGACTGACTCTTGCAGCCTGGTTGACTGTAACCAACCAGATTTCTCTGTCTATGGTATTTCTCAGGTGAGAATACTGGAGTTGGTTGCCATTTCTGTCTCCAGGGGATTTTCTCGACCCAGAGATCAAACAAACTGAGGTCTCCTGCATTGCAGGTGGATTCTTTACCGCTTATTCAACTGGGAAGCCCTGGGCCAGGATTTGGCTCTAGGTTAAAACCTGCCTGCTAGACCCTGTCTGGCCACTAGAGGGCAGTGGAGCCAAGGCTGCAAAAGGAAGGCAGTGAGCCAGGAAGGCTGGCGTGGATCTGTGCATTCAGCCTTTATTCCTATCCTGAAGCCTAATTGTGTATTTGCATTGCACTGTCTCCTCTCTCCTTGCTCTGAGTACTTGCTGACGTTTTTGAAAAACACTTCGCATTGCAGGGCACCTCTCATTGCTTGCTCATCTTGTGGCCCAGGATTAGCCATGGCTGAAGCATCCCCCTTTCTGGCAGCTGTGTTTATTTCTCAAGGGCGAAGGCAGAGCAGAACATGGGGGCCTGCACCCTGCAGCTCAGCAGAGCCTAGTTTGAACCACAGTTGCTCTTCTGTCAGTTCAGAACTTGGGGCCTGTTCCATCTTGCTTTCCTCCTCCGCTCCCCAGCCCTTGCCTGCACCCTTTGATCCTGTGGGTGGAGAAATAAAGGGAATTCCAAATCTTTAATCCATTTTTGAAGGCTGGTAAACAGCACTGGTTGAATCATTTCAGAGAAATGTGGGTGCTCTTTCAAGGTCACAGAATATAGTGAGGAAAGGAAAAATACTGGAAGCACGTTTATAATATTTGATGGTGTATCTGGTACCAAGCCCTATCCATCGATGAATTGCTTTATTCCTTGAGAATGACAGAAGGTACCAGTGACAGCAGCCTGGCCCTGTGCTGGTTTTCATGCATCAGTTCTTTGAACCCTCGTAACTGCCCACAGGGTATTCATTCTGAAGAAACTGAGACTTGGAGAGGTTTCAGAAGGATATATAGAGCCAAAGATCAGTGCTGGTAGAAATTGAAACCAGTGTATCTCACTGCAAAATCCAAACTCTATTTTGTTAGCAGTATTGCTAAGTAACTTTAGTCGTGTCTGACTCTTTGCAACTCCATGGACTGTAGCCTTCCAGGCTCCTCTGTCCATAGGATTCTCCAGGCAAGAATACTGGAGTGGGTTACCATTTCCTGCTCCAGTCAGCAGTATTGGACCTGGCCAATTCTACTTTTAACCCAGCTCTTTCTAGAAGTGAGGTATATAGATATTAGGAAGGAGAAGGTTAGGCTTATGACAAAACAGCTTATGACCCCATATGACCTGCTGCTGCTGCTGCTAAGTCCCTTCAGTCGTGTCCAGCTCTGTGCGATCCCTTAGACGGCAGCCCACCAGGCTCCCCCATCCTTGGGATTCTCCAGGCAAGAACACTGGAGTGGGTTGCCATTTCCTTCTCCAATGCATGAAAGTGAAAAGTGAAAGTGAAGTTGCTTAGTCATGTCCGACTCTTCGCAACCCCATGGACTGCAGCCTACCAGGCTCTTCTGTCCATAGGATTTTCCAGGCAAGAGTACTGAAGTGGCCACATGACCTAGTGGACTAGTTAAGAACATGGTATGAAACCAGATTGCCTGAGTTTAGATCCTGACTCTGCTGCCTACCATGTCTATGACCTTGCTTGGGTAAATTCTTTGGCATCTGAGTATTTGTAAAATGGGAAGAATAATAATAGCTCCCTTACTAGCTTGCTCTGAGGGTTAAATGAATTAATACATGTAAGTGCTTAGACTGGGCTTCCCTGGTGGCTCAGATGGTAAAGCCACCAGATGCAATGCAGGAGACTTGGGTTTGATCCCTGGGTTGAGAAAGTCCCCTGGAGAAGGGAACGGCTAACCATTCCAGTATTCTTGCCAGGAGAATTCCATGGACAGAGGAGCCTGGTGGGCTGCAGTCCATGGGGTTGCAAAGAGTTGGACAGAATTGAATGCCTAACACGTGTGCACATGGACACACACACACACACACACACACACACAACGTGCTTAGATTATTGCCTGGTACTAAGTAAAAGCTCAGTAAATGTTAGCTCTTATTCTCATCTTCTTTAGCCATCATGTCATAGTCATCTCTGTATTCTCACTGCCTGGCATATAGGGGTTGGCAAATGTTTATTGAGTGAAATGAGCCCTTGGATTCAGAAAAATATTTTCTGCCCTGGAGGATGCCAGGTGCTGGCTTGATACATAAATGACTCCATTTTGAACCCTGTCCTCAGGCCTTCTCAGTGGAATAGAAGAAGTCAGACAGCATGCTAATTTATTTCACAAGGCAGAAATAGTCCATGGATGCTCTGGTGGGGGTGAGAGCACCTTTGGAGTGGGGCTGGGGGCCAGTTTCAGTGGAGACAGGCTTTGAATTAGGCCTTGAAAGATGGTGGAGGAGAAGGATGGACGGGTGGACTGGGCCAGAGAATTCAGATTTCTTGAACCCAATATGCCTCCAACTTCGACAAAGGACCATTGAGTCAAGTTGGAGTTGTATTCATCCAGCAACTATTCATCTGGGATGGTTGGAATCAGGCACAGTGATGGCTTTTAGCCAGTCTCTGCTGCCCTCACATGACCTGGGCCTAATGGGTGAGCAGGAAACAAGTGATGAAAATTCAGCCTCCTGATGGACCAGTGTTGACTTGCAGCCCCTTAGGTGCACGTGAAAGACACAGCTCTGACTGCTTTAAGTAAAAAGGAAATTCTCACTGGACAGCCTTGGCTGTGTGTGTTCACTGTGACCAGGGAGGTCATCTGTCCACCCTGCACAGGATGAGGAGAGTACAGGGCATATCAGTGTTGCCTAAATCACATGGGTTGTGGTGGCGATGGTGGGCTGTGGGGGGTGTGATTCCCCAAAGAAAATTCAGACGGGGTCACTAGAGGGAGGAAGAATCAATGTTTACATGAAATATACAGATGACCACTATGACTGCCACGTGGGAACAGAATAATCCACCAGCTAAGAGTCCTGGCTTGGCACTCCAGTTCCCAGAGAATACCACTTCCACCATCGACAGCCTGGGTGACCATGGCTGGATCACTTCACCTCTCGGTCTGTGACTCAGTGTCTCCATCTACAAACTGGGGGTGACGGTCCAGCACTGTGGGCTTGAACCAGTGTGAGAGCATGCGGCGGAGGCACCAGCACGTGTTGCTGCAGCTTGGTGTGGCATGAAGTCCGAAGTCTCTGATCCAGCAAATCAACTTCCAGGTATTTAATCAGAGGAAATGAAATGAAAATGCTAACTCAAAAGGTATCTGTACCCCATGTTCACTGCAGCATTGTTTACATTAGTCAGGATATGGAAAGTCTAAATGTCCCCTGATGGGTAAATGGGTAAAGAAATGTATATATGTATACACACACACACTATATATGCAATGAAATTAAGCCACAGTGAAGAATGAAATCTTGGCATTTGCCACAACACGGAGGAAACTTGAGGGCATTATGCTAAATGAGTTAAGTTAGAGAAACACAAATATCGTTTGGTCTCACTTACATGTGGAATCAAAAAACCCCAAACCAAGCTCGTAGATAGAACAGATTGGTGGTTATCAGAGGTGGGTGAAGTGGGCCAGATGGTTGAAGAGGGTCCAAGGTATAAACTTTCAGTATAAGCTCTGAAATGTGATGCACACCATGGTGACTGTAGTTAATACTGTGTTATATATTTGAATGTTTCTAACAGAGTAGATCTTAAAAGTTCATCACAAGGAAAAAAAAAATTGTAACTATGTTTGCTGACAGATGTTAACTAGACTTATTGTGAAGATCATTTTACAGTGTATACAAATATTGAATCATTGTGTAACACACCTTAAGTCAACGTAATATTATATGCCAATTATATTGTTGTTCAGTTGCTAAGTCATGTATGTCTCTTTGTGATCCCATGGACTACAGCACACCAGGCTTCCCTGTCCTTCACCATGTCCCAAAGTTTGTGCAGATTGATGTCCATTGAATTGGTGATGCCATGACTACCATCTCATTTTCTCCTACTCCCTTCTCCTCCAGCCTTCAATCTTCCCCAGCATCAGGGGCTTTTCTAGTGAATTGGCTCTTCGCATCAGGTGGCCAAAGTATTGGAGCTTCAGCATCAGTCCTTCTAATGAATATTCAGGACTGATTTCCTTTAGGATTGACTGGTTTGATCTCCTTGCAGTCCAAGGGCCTCTCCAGAATCTTCTTCAACAGCACAGTTCGAAGGCATCAGTTCTTTAGCCTTCTTTATGGTACAGCTCTCACAACCATACATGACTACTGGAAAAACCATAGTTTTGACTGTACAGCTCTTTGTCAGCAAAGTGATATCTCTGCTTTTTAATATGCTGTCTAGGTTTGTCATAGCTTTCCTCCCAAAAGGCAAGTGTCTTTTAATTTCACAGCTGAAGTCACTATCCACAGTGATTTTGGAGCTCAAGAAAATAAAATCTGTCCCTGCTTCTACTTTTGCCCCTTCTATTTGCCATGAAGTGATGAGACCAGATGCCATGATCTTAGTTTTTTGAAAACTGAGTTTTAAGCCAGGCTTTTCACTCTCCTCTTTCACCATTGTCAAGAGACACTTTAGTTCCTCTTCTCTTTCTACCATTAGAATGGTATTATCTGCATAGCTGAGGTTGTTGATATTTCTCCTGGCAATCTTGATTCCAGCTTGTGACTCATCCAGCCTGGTATTTTGTATGATGTACTACTTTACTTTGCTGACAAAGGTCTGCCTAGTCAAAGCTGTGGTTTTTCCAGTAGTCATGTATGGATGTGAGAGTTGGACTATAAAGGAAACTGAGAAGAACTGATGCTTTTGAACTGTGGTGTAGGAGAAGACTCTTGAGAGTCTCTTGAACTGCAGGGAGATCAAACCAGTCAATCCTAAAGGAAATCAGTCCTGAATATTCATTGGAAGCACTGATGCTGAGGCTGAAACTACAATGGTTTGGCCACCTGATGTGAAGAACTGACTCACTGGAAAAGACCCTGATGATGGGAAAGATTGAAGGCAGGAGAAGAGGATAACAGAGGATGAGATGGTTGGATAGTATCACCGACTGGATGGACATGAGTTTGAGCAAGCTCTGGGAGTTGGTGATGGACAAGGAAGTCTGGTGTGCTGCAGTCCATGGGGTCACAAAGATTCGGACATGACTGAGTGACATAACTGAACTGAATTCTACATATAAGTTTAATAAGCAGGGTGACAATATACAGCATTGTACTTTTTTCCCATTTTGAAACCAGTTAATTGTTCCATGTCCATTCCCAACTGATGCTTCCTGTCTTGTGTACGGGTTTCTCAGGAGACAGGCAAGATGGTCTGATACTCCCATCTCTTTAAGAATTTTTGACAGTTTGCTGTGATCCACAAAATCAAAGGCTTTCACATAGTCAATGAAGCTAAAGTAGATGCTTTTCTGGAATTCCCTTGCTTTCTCTATGTTCTAATGAATGTTGGCAATGTGATCTCTGGTGAAAGTAAAATCCAATGCTGTAAAAAGCAATACTGCATAGGAACCTGGAATGTGAGGTCCGTCAATCAAGGTAAATTGGACATGGTCAAGCAGGAGACGGCAAGAATGAACATTGACATCTTAGGAATCAGTGAACTGAAATGGACTGGAATTGGTGAATTTAATTCATATGACCTTTATTTATACTATTATGGTCAAGAATCCCTTAGAAGAAATGGAGTAGCCCTCATAGTCAACAGAAAAGCCTGAAGTGCAGTACTTGGGTGCAGTCTCAAAAATGACAGAATGATCTCGGTTCATTTCCAAGGCAAACCATTCAATATCACAGTAATCCAAGTTTATGCTCCGACCACTGATGCGAAAAAGCTGAAGTTGACTTGTTCTATGAAGACCTACAACTCCTTCTAGAACTAACACCAAAAATGATGTCCTTTTCACCATAGGGGACTGGAATGCAAAAATAGGAAGTCAAGAGATTACTAGAGTAACAGGCAAGTTTGGTCTTGGAGTACAAAATGAAGCAGGACAAAGGCTAACAGTTTTGTTAAAAGAGCACATTGGCCATGGCAAACACCCTTTCCTAAGAACACAAGAGATGACTCTACACATCGACATCACCAGATCGTCAATACTGAAATCAGATTGATTATATTATTTGCAGCTGAAGATGGAGAAGATGTATACAGTCAGCAAAAATAAGACTGGGAGCTGACTGTGGCTCAGACCATGAGTTATTTATTGCCAAATTCAGACTTATATTGAAAGTATGGAAAACCACTAGACCATTCAGGTATGACCTAAATCAAACCCCTTATGATCATACAGTGGAGGTGACAAGTAGATTCAAGGGATTAGATCTGGTAGACAGAGTGCCCGAAGAACCTGTGGACAGAGATTTATAACATTGTACAGAAGGCAATGACCAAAACCATCCCAAAGAAAAAGAAATTCAAGAAGGCAAAGTGGTTGTCTGAGGAGGCTTTACAAATAGCTGAGAAGAGACGCGAAAAGCAAGGAAGAAAGGGAAAGATGCACCCAACTGAATGCAGAGTTCCAGAGAATAGCAAGAAGAGATAAGAAGGCCTTCAATGAACAATGTGAAGAAATACAGGAAAACAACAGAATGGGAAAGACTAGATATCTCTTCTAAAATCTTGGAGACATCAAGGGAACGTTTCATGCAAGGGTGGGCATAAATGGTATGGACCTAACGGAGGCAGAAGAGATTAAGAAGAGGTGGTAGAAATACACAGAACTAGACAACAAAGGTCTTAAGAACTGAAATAAGCAGGATGGTGTGGTCATGCACCTAAATCCAGATATCCTGGAGTGTGAAGTCAAGTGGATCTTAAGAAGCATTACTACAAACAAAACTAGTGGAAGTGATGGAATTACAAGCTGAGCTATTTCAAATCGCAATAGATGTTGCTGTTAAAGTGCTGCACTTAATATGTCAGCAAACTGGAAAACTCTGCAGTGGCCATGGGACTGTAAAAGGTCAGTTTTCATTCCTTTCCCAAAGAAGGGCAATGCCAGACTGTTCAAACTACCACACAATTGGGCTCATTTCACCTTTTAGTAAGGTTCTGCTCAAAATCCTTCAAGGTAGTCTTCATCAGTATGTGAACTGAGGACTTCCAGATGTACAAGTTGGGTTTTAAAAAGGCAGAAAAACCAGTGTCAAATATACCTAAATTTTGACTATGCCAAAGCCTTTGACTGCGTGGATCACAATAAACTGTAGAAAATTCTGAAAGAGATGGGAACACCAGACCATCTGACCTGCGTCTTGAGAAACCTGTATGCAGGTCAGGAAGCAACAGTTAGAACTGGACATGAAACAACAGACTGGCTCCAAATAGGAAAAGGAGTACGTCAAGGCTGTATACTGTCATCCTGCTTATTTAACTTATATGTAGAGTACATCATGAGAAACGCTGGGCTGGAAGAAGCACAAGCTGGAATCAAGATTGCTGGGAGAAATATCAATCACCTCAGATATGCAGATGACACCACCCTTATGGCAGAAAGTGAAGAAGAACTAAAGAGCCTCTTGATGAAAGTGAAAGAGGAGAGTGAAAAAGTTGGCTTAAAGCTCAACATTCAGAAAACGAAGATCATGGCATCTGGTCTCATCACTTCATGGGAAATAGATGGGGAAACAGTGCCAGGCTTTATTTTTGGGGCTCCAAAATCACTGCAGATGGTGATTGCAGCCATGAAATTAAAAGACACTTATTCCTTGGAAGGAAAGTAATGACCAACCTAGATAACGTTGAAAAGCAGAGATATTACTTTGCCAACAAAGGTCCGTCTGGTCAAGGCTATGGATTTTCCAGTGGTCATGTATGGATGTGAGAGTTGGACTGTGAAGAAAGCTGAGTGCTGAAGAATTGATGCTTTTGAACTGTAGTGTTGGAAAAGACTCTTGAGAGTCCCTTGGACTGCAGGGTGATCCAACCAGTCTATCCTAAAGATCAGTCCTGAGTGTTCATTGGAAGGACTGATGTTAAAGCTTAAACTCCAATATGGTGGCCACCTGATGCGAAGAGCTGACTCATTTGAAAAGACCCTGATACTGGGAAAGATTGAGGGCAGGAGGAGAAGGGGACGACAGAGGATGAGATGACTGAATGGCATCACTGACTCAGTGGACATGAGTTTGGGTGAATTCTAGGAGTTGGTGATGGACAAGGAGGCCTGCCAATGCTGTGGTTCATGGGGTCGCAAAGAGTGGAACACAACTGAGTGACTGAACTGAACTGAAAAAATAAATGAAATCTGAAGTCTCTGAATTATTACCTGATCAGTTCCAGGGCACCTGTCCACAGGTAGCCAAAGCCCCCTGGGTTCAGGTCCTCAATCAGCCCCTTACTAGCTACATTTTTCTCCTCGATGAAATGAAGGTCATCATTCCTGCCTGCCAGCATTATTGGGAGAAGTGATGAGGTGATGTGTAGACAGTGCCTGGCACGTATTGTTCTGTAACTAATGATAGACATCTTCTCAGTACAATTATTACTCCAGAGCACACTAGGAGTCCAGGTGCGTCTCTGGCAGGGCAGACCACGTGCTCTGAGAACAAACAGCCATCCTTCTGGATAAAGGGTGCCTTTGGCCAGCAGCCAAGAGCCCTGGGAGGCTTTGTAGAGGAGTCTTTGTAGCCTGGCCCTTCCCACCTTCCTTTCAACTTGGGCTGGGTACAGCCTCACAGAGGTTCCTGTTTCTCACTTAATTACCCCTCAGGCTCTCCTCTCAGCCTGTCTTTCATTTCCACCACAGGCTTTCAGCCAGACAATTTGAACAGAATCTCATCTGGAGTGTGTTAACTCTTCTCCCCCGTTGCTGGCAGAGATCTGGGATCAGCTCTGCATTAGGACAAGTTGTAAGTAAACATACATTTGTTCTAATGTGGCCCCTCCTCCCATGCCATAGCCTTATCTTAGATTTGCATGGTTTCAAATCAGGGAACACAAGAGTGTTTGGAGAAGACCTTAGAAATAATTTAACCCAGTCTACCCATTTTACAGGAGAGTAAATTGAAGATATTTTGTTAAGTTGTTCATGTTCACAAAGATAACTTGAGGATATGAATAGAGCTGAAAATCGGGTCTTCTGACTCTCAGTCTGAAACACCACAATAACCTGGTCCTTAATCATTCATCCTCTCCTTCAATAATATATATTGAATATCTATTACTGTAATTCTAGACCCTATGTACTGAGCATGTGAAAATAAGTTGAGTAAGAAAAAATGCTTGCCCTTGAACTGATTATAATCTCTCCATCCATCCATCATTCATTCATCTTTTCATCAGTCTACTTCTCTTTCCACCCATCCATGAATACATCGTCTTATTTATCTGTTCATCCAGTTATCAATGCCTCTATAAAACCTCAAGTCTGGTGCTGGGGGCCAAGATAAGTAAAAACTTTGCTCTTTAGGTTTTCACCTGTTGTGGAGGAAGGCACACAGAAAGCTGCCTCTAAGGTATGTTTGCAGGGCTCTGTACACAAAAGGAGACTTTCTCTTCTGCCTCTTATTTTTGAGAAGGCTTCATTCTGAGGGTAAAAACAGAGCTGCGCTTTGTACAGAAGTCTCCAGTGGGAGAGATGGGAAAGGACCTTCTGGGCTGAGAGAACAACAGGGGAAAAGCATGAGGATGTCTGATGGGTTCAGGAGGGAGCGGAGTTCCATTGCATTTGATTGAGCTGATGGTTATTAGTGAGGAGCATGTGTGCTAAATCACTTCAGTCCTGTCCGACTCTTCACGATCCTATGGACAAGGTCCTCTGTCCATGGGATTCTCCAGGAAAGAATACTGGAGTGGGTTGCCATGCCCTCCTTCAGGGGATCTTCCCGATCCAGGATCGAACCCGCTTCTCTAATGTCTCCTGTGTTGGCAGGCAGGTTCTTTACCACCTGGGAAGAGCATGTCAAAGGTTCTTTTAAAAGGACCTTGGATACAATACCTGGGGCTAGAATGTCACCCTTTGGGCATATGGAAACCATTGCAGAGTTGTTTTTTTAGCAGGAAGTGATTTTGGCCAGTGTACATTTTAGAAAGATCACTCAGGGCAGTTGGGTCAGAAGTAGGAGACTAGAAGTACAGGAATGTTGAAGACCTGTCCTCACAGCCCTAACATCATGGCTTAAATCAAGGTATTGATAGTGGACATGGGACCTATGGGTGGGGTTTGAGCAACAAATGGAAGAACAAAGAACTTGATGGTGACTTATTATATGTAGACATTCAGAGAAGGTGGTGAATCAGAGAAGACTTTGAGATGTCCGACTGAGTGCCAGGTGACAGTGCCACTTTCTGAGTTCAAGATCATAGGAGGAAGGGGATTTTGAGGAAATGATGTATTCAGTTTTAGACATGTAGGGTACGGTTAGTTTAAGATCTCATATGTGTCACATGAGGGATGGGGCTGGGGGTGGACATGGAGCAGTCCCTGAGTGTGGAGTGTCGGTTGCACACAGAGCAGCTGACGTAAAGCTAGAAGAGAGGCTGGGGCTTAGACCTGCTCACTGGAGGGGACAGGGCTGCCCGACTGCAGCTCACTGTCCAGAGAGTGAGGAGGGGAGGCTTTAGACGCAGATTTTGGTAACTGCACCAAGGCTGCTCCAGTTCTCAGCCTCAGGGGGAGCTGGGTGAAGTGGAGGGCATTTGGGAACTATCTCTGCTGTCTTTGCAACCCTTCCAAAGTGTAAAATGATTTCAAAGTAAAAGTTAAGAGAAAGACCTAAAGTGGATTGTACCAGATGCATCATAATGTAAGCAAAACCTTTTGTTTTAGGCATGAAAATGAACATTTATTTAGAATAGAAAAAGCAATAGTTACAAACATCACGAAATTCAGAAAATAACATAATATTTATATTAATTGCCTGTCTGGCACATCAGTGTAATATCGCAGACTCACTTCTGGCTTTTATTCATCAAACCCTGTTTTTCTAGAACTGCCTAAGTACCTCATTCGGAGGACAGAGGTTCATAGACTAGATTCCCGTCACATTTCAGCAAATCTTTATTATTATTATTATTTATTTATTTGTTTTTTATTGAAGGATAATTTTTTGTTGTTTTCTGTCAAACCTCAACGTTAATCAGCCATAGGTATACATATATCCCCTCCCTTTTGAACCTCCCTCTGGTCTCCCATCCCATCCCACCCCTCTAGGTTGATGCAGAGCCCCTGTTTGAGTTTCCTGAGCCATACGGCAAATTCCCATTGGCTATCTATTTTATATATGGTAATGTAAGTTTCCATGATACTCTTTCCATACATCTCACCCTCTCCTCATGTCCCTAAGTCTGTTCTCTATGTCTGTTTCTCTGTTGCTGCACTGTAAATAAATTCTTCAGTGCCATTTTTTTTAGATTCCGTATATATGCATTAGAATATGATATTTATCTTTCTCTTTCTGGCTCATTTCACTCTGTATAATAGGTTCTAGGTTCATCCACCTTTTAAAAATAGCTTTTTTGATGTTCATATTGACATATAATAAAGTACACATATTTAAAGTCTATGGGTTTGTAGGTTTTGGAATATGCAGTCTGTCATGAGATCCATCCCCACAGTCAGAGTAGTGAACATACTCACCTCTTACAACCATTCTTCATGTCTCTTTATCTCCTTTCTCCTCACCTCCCTCCAAACCAGGTGATCACTGATCTATTCTGTGTCACTATAGATTGGACTGCATTTTCTAGAGTTTCATATAAATAGAATCATACAGCATATACTCTTTTTGTCTTAATTCAAAAAGCATTCTTATTTTGGGATTCATCCATGATATTGGTTGTATAAATAGTTATTTTCCTTTTTGTTGCTAAATAGTATTTCATCAGATGAATATACCATGAGTTGTTTATCCATTTCCTGTAGATGGCCATTTGCATCATTTCCAGCTTTTGGCTGTTAGAAGCAAAGTTGCTAGGAACATTTGTATATAAGTCGTTGTATGGATATATATTTCTTTTTCTCTTGGAAAAAACACCTAGAGGCAGAATGACTGAATCATATGTAAATGTATGTTTAAGTATATGTTTAACTTCATCAGCTTTAGAGTTCTGGTTCCTCCATATTTCCACCGACAGTTGCTATGGTCAGCCTTTAATTTCACCCTCTCTAAAGGGTGTATAGTGGTACCTCATTGTGGTTTTAATGAGCATTCCTTTAATGACTAATGATGTAGAGCATCTTGGCCTGGCGTGTGCAGTTCATGGAGTCATAAAGCATTGTATATGACTTAGCGACTGAAAAACATCTTCACAAGTGTTTTTTTGCCATCTTGATATCGTCTTTGGTTAAAAGTCTGTTCAGATGTTCTCCCTATGTTTTAAAATATTGGATTGTTTGTTTTCTTGATGTTGAGTTTTGAGAGTTCTTTATTCTGGATGTGTCCTTTATCAGAAATATGTTTCACAAATGTTTTTACTTGTTGTTTGTTAGTTTTATTTTCTTAAAAGTGTCTTTCAAAGAGCAGAAGTATTTACTTATGATGAAGTCCAACTTGTCAATTTGTTCTTTTACAAGTCATGCTTTTGGGTGTCAGCTCTAAGAAGTCTTTGATATGCTATCAACCCAAGGCCACAAAGTTTCCTTTCCTAAGTTTTCATCTGGTAGTTTTGTAGTTTCAGCCTTTACATTTCAATTTTTAATACATTTTTGAGTTAACTTTTATAGATGTGACAAGTATGGATCCAAAGGTTTTTTTTTGTTGTTGTTTGTTTGTTTTTGCATATGACTTTCCAGTTGTCCCAGACCACTTGTTGAGAAGATTATCTTTTTCTCCTCTGCATTTCCTTTACACTTTTGTCGAAACCTGTATATGTGTGGGCCATTTCTCAGCCCTCTCTTCTGTTCCTCTGATCTGTATGGTTACTCTGATGCTGATACTACACTGTCCTGGAGGTTAATATGCGTGCATGCTAAGTCGCTTCAGTCATGTCTGACTCTTTGTGACTCCATGGACTGTACCCCATCAGGCTCCTCTGTCCATGGGATTTCCCAGGCAAGAATGGAGTGGGTTGCCACTCCATTCTCCAGGGGATCTTCCTGACCCAGGGATTGAGCTTGTGTCTCTTAGGTCTCCTATATTGGCAGACAGGTTCTTTACCATTAGCACCATCTGGGAAGCCTCCTGATTAATATAGTTTTATAATAATTCTTGAAATCAGGTGGTCTTAGCCCTTCACCTTTGTTCTTCTTCTTCAGAGTTGTGTATGTGGATTTCTTTTGCATTTCCATATGAAGTTTAGAATCAGGTAGCCTGTTTAAACAAAAAGCTTTCTGACATTTTGATTTAGCTTGTGTAGAATACATGGATCAATTTGGGGAGTACTGACATGTTAATAATATTAAGTATTCTGACCCAACAACAAAGTATATTTTTAGGTCAGTTGTGACTGATTGTTTGAAACCCCTGGGAAATCCCATGTACTGTAGACCATCAGTCTCCTCTGTCCATGGGATTCTCCAGGCAAAAATACTGGCGTGGGTTGCCAGTTCCTTTCCCAGGGGATCATCCCGACTCTGGGATGGAATCAGGGTCTCCTGCATTACAGGAGGATTCTTTACCAACTGAGACACCAGGGAAGCCCACTTTTAGGTTTACTGTTTTACTTTAAATATATTGCCCCACAGTCTTTCTCCTTGGCTGCATTATTCCTGATGAGAAGGCTGTGTTATTCTTATCTTTGTTCTTCCATATGCGGCATGCTTTTCCCCTCCTCTGTTAGATTTTGTCTTGTTTACTGGTTTTGAGCAATTTTATTATGTATCTTGGTGTAGTTTTCTTGCTGTTTCTTATTCTTGGCATTTGTTGAGCTTCTTGAATTTGTGAGCTTATCCTTTCATCAAATTTAGAACATTTTGGATGTCATTAACTATTTTTCTGTCTACCTCCTGCTTCAGAAACTCCAACTGCACATACATTAGGGCCTTTTCAGTTGTTCTGTAGTTGACTGGTGCTCTTTTAATTTTCAAAATTTTTTTCTTTTTCTGTGTGTTTAATTTTAGGCAGATGCTATTTCAAGTTCACTAATATTTGCTTCTGCAATAACTAATTTGCTGTTAATTCCACCAGTATATTTTTAATCTTAGACATTGTAGTTTTTAATCTCTAAAAACTGGAGTCTCTTTAAAAAATGTATCTTACATAGCTCCAGTTAACTTTTTTAAAATATGGAATATTTTAAATATATAGTATATTATAATGTGGTATTATATTAAAAGATATTCTAATGTGATATATTAGTTGTTTAAATGTCCTTCTTTGCTAATTTTAACAGCTGTGTCAATTCTAGATTGGTTTTAATTGATTTTTCTTCTTTTTATGGGTCATATTTCCTCACCTCTTTTCATGCCTATTAACTCTCTTGCTGGATGCCAAACACTGTGAATTTTACCCTATTGGTTTCTGGCTATTTTAATCTATTTTAATAATAAAAAATATTCTTCAACTTTACTTTGGAAAGCAGCTAAATTACTAGTTTCTTTTGTGTGTCTTGCTCTCCAGATTTGCTTCATGGGACTAGAGCATGGAGAGTGAAGGGTTAATCATTCCTCATTGTAAAGGCAAGTCTGGCTGGTAGGAATAGCCCTGTTTCCAGTCCCTTGACCCCGTGTGTGGCCGGGGCTGTGCCTGTCATCCCCTGGACGTTCTTTCCCTGGCCTCACGTAGTTTCCTCACGTGCTTGCAGGCACTGCCCTGCGCTCTGCTAAACGCTGCAGAGGCCTCGAGCGTTCTCTTTCTGGCGCTCTCTGTCCTCGCGGGTACTCTGCGCTGGGTCCTGAAGACACCCCAGTCTCTCTCAACTCTCAGCTTGGTCTTTCAGCTCGAGCTGTTGGCCAGCCTCTGCCTTCCTTCCCATTCCTCACTCCGCAGCCTGGACTCTCTCCCAGGCTGTGAGGTAGGGCTCACTCCGTTTTGTTTTCTGCCTCTCGTGGGGGTCATTATCCTCTGTTGCCTTACGCCCTTACTGTCTTGAAAACTGTTGTTCCGTGTTTTGGGGGTTTTATTTTTCAGTTGTGTCGGATGAGAGAGTGAATCTGCTCCATTACCTCATCTGGCTGGAAGCAGAAGTGTCCATTACGCTTTTATTCTATTATTTCCTTTCAAAACCCTTCTTTGAAGCAATCTTCCTTTGTCACAGCAAACAGCTTGACCAGGCTGTGTGCTCCTCATCCTGTGATTGCTCTGACCCCCAAAGCGAGCCCGTGAGATGGGTGTCAGATCATCCCCATTTCATGGATAAGGGAGCCGAGCCTCCGAGAGGTGAAGAGACTGGTCCAAAGTCACCCAGTCTATAAAGATTAAGCCACATTCCTCCACAGTGCTGCCCTTGTAGCTCCCAGGAGGTAGTGTTATATTTTTAAAAGTATTTTGGGGAAAGAGGAGAAAAAAAAAGGTGGGATCCAGGTCACAGGGCTAATGAGCCGGGAGCAGGAGAGGGTCAGGGATTCTGTGAGTGGTTTTCCTACTGCACCTCTCCTTGACCCACCTCAGAGAAGGGGACTGTGTCTCCCAGCTAACGCACCCTGCCAGACAGAGTGACTGAGAGGGATGGGGGGAAGAAGGGAGCGTCAGAGGGCCAGAGGATGTGTGTGGAGGGTGTGGCACCAGGGGGCAGGGGTACGTTCCAGCCAGTGCCCAGGGCCCCCTGCCTTGTGTGATCATCCCTGCTCCCACCTTTCTCTGCGTGAGAAATAAAGGTAGAGGAATAAAATAATGAAGATGTGAGTAGGTGAGGTGTTAGGGAGACAGCTTGTCAGGGTGGGCAGCACAGATGATTGGAGGGTGGGGATGGAGGTGGTGGGAGGCAAACGTGGAGATTGGAGCTCTGAGAAACGGGGGGGCGGCGGTCAGCGTGGGTATGCAGAGGGACAAGTGGGGACAGCAGAGGGTAACATCCGGGGGCAGGTGCTTCTTGGGAAAAAAGTGATGTGGTCTTTTCCTGGCCCTGGGGAAGACTTTGGAATGTTCTTGGGCAATTTATTTTTAGTGAGATTCCCTTTTGACAATTTTTTTTAAGTGTGGAATGGAGCATAATAGTTACCATTTGTTAAGTGCCAATTGCATGCTCAGAATCTGTTTCACATGCATTGACTCAGTTCACATCATGCACAATTACTTTCCGAGTTGAGGACTGTCACTAACCCCATCTGACAGGTGAGGAATCTGAGTTTCAGGGATGTGGTGGCTCACCTGAGCACTTTCTGATTCTGTTTCTTTATTTTAAGTGAGAGAGATGAGCGACATAAAGAGGGAATCAGAACCCACTTACACAGAAGTCACCCAAGGGTTTTTGTTTTATGTTTTTTTCAAGGTCTGCCCTTCGGTTTGGCAAACTTGGAGCAAGGTAGGGGTGGGAGGCTGGGAAATAAATTAGGTATTACAGACACACTGCCAAAGAAGAAACTTTGTGTACATTGTCTCAACAAGTGGACTCCTATTATCTTGTCTACCCAAGCAGGTGCTGTAAATCTAGCACCTTTCCTGGCTTAGGGTAGGTGTCTGGTGCTAGCTGTGACAGGCACGTATCCCATCTCCCTGGTAATACTGCTTGTGCCGGGCATGAACATGTGACCCAAATCAGGGCAATCACCCCTTTTCTTGGGATTTAAAAAAACTGGAGCTGACAACTCTGTTTATCTTCTTAGCGTAATGTCTGACTATAATCTGAAAGACACATTCTTCAGCCCGAGACACTGAAAGAATTAAACAGATATGCAGATAGAAACAAAGGAAACTAGGAGGTTCTAATGACATCTCTCCCTTTCTCCCTTCCCAAAGCTATGGGACTATAGAAACACTGCCTACCCTACAGCTTGACTCGAGGGGAACACTTGGCCTGGGATAGGCCACTCAGCACATCCATTCCTCCATTAAAGAAATTGCCAGAGAAGGGTGGTACCAAGCCGTCTCAGTGAGAATTAATTAAGGACCTTAACTTAACTTCCCTGGTGGCTCAGACGGTAAAGCATCTGTTTACAATGTGGGAGACCCGGGTTCAGTCCCTGGGTTGGGAAGATCTCCGGGAGAAGGAAATGGCACCCCACTCCAGTATTCTGGCCTGGAAAATCCCATAGATGGAAGAGTCTGGTAGGCTTCAGTCCTTGGGATCACAAAGAGTTGGACATGACTGAGTGACTTCACTTTAACTGAATGTTGAGGCACAGTTTTTCTGTTTGTTAATATTGTAAGTTACATTGATTGGCTTTTTAAACATTAAACCCACCTTGAATTCCTGGCATAAAATCTACTTGGTATTATCCATTTAGTATTTTCTTAGATTCTGCTAAAGTTTGTTTAGACTTAAAAAAAAAATTGTGCTGATTGAGAGTTATCAGTCTGTAGCTTCCTCATAATGTCTTTTTTGGTTTTGGTGTCTGGTAGTGCTTGCTTCATGAAATGAATTGGAAAACATTGCTCTTCTTCAATTTTTTGGAAAAGTTTATATAGAACTGGCATTTTTACCCCGTAAATGTTTGATAACGTTCACAAATGAATCCCTGTGGACCTAGAGTAGTGGGAAGGTTTTAACTACAGTTTCAATTTCTAAAATATATGAGAAGCTATCCTCTTAACTGTTTCTTCTTGAGTTTTTGTGTTTGTGTCCTTCAATTAATTTGTTTGTTTCACCTAAGTTTTCAGGTTTATTGTTATAAAATTATTCTATCCTTTCTATATCTGTAGAATCTATAATAATCTCACCTCTCTCTTTTGTAAGTTTGGTAATTTTGTTTTATTTTTCCCCAATTCATCTGGCTAGAAGTTATCAGTTTTATTGATCTCAAACAACTAGTGTTTTCTTTATTTTTTCTGTTCTTTTTCCATTTTGTAGTTCATTGATTTCCACTCTTTGTTGTTTCATTTCTTCTGCTTATTTGTGGGTTTAATTTCTCTTCTTATTCTAGTTTTATACTAGGGAAGTTAAACTCACTAATTTAAAATCTCTATTATTTCCTAACAAAGGCATTTAGTGGTTTAGCAAAATAGTGGTTTAGCAGCCTTACACAGATTTTGATATGTTGTATTCTCATTTTCATTCAGTTCAAAATACTTTCTAATGTCTTTCTGATTTCTTCTTTGATCCATGGGTTACCTAGAAATGGAATATTTAGTTTCTAAATATTTGGGGTCTTTTTCCCAGAGATCTTTTTACAACTGATTTTTAATTTAATTGTATTTTGGTGAGAAAACACCCTTTTTATAGCTTGCTTCCTTTTAAATTCATTAAGACTTGCATTATGGCCCAGTGTGTGGTCTGTCTTGGTAAACGTTCCATGTGCACTTAAGAAGATGTATATTCTGTGGCTTTTGGATGGCCTCTTCTGTAAATGTTTAATCAGGTCAAGTTGTTAAGTGTTGCTCAAGTCCTCTATATTCTTGCTGATTTTTAGTCTCACTGTTCCATTAATTATTGATGGATTTACAGTTTCTGACTAAGATTGTACATTTGTTTATTTCTCCTTGCAGTGCTATCAGTTTTCACTTTATGTACTTTAAAACTCTGGTATTAGGTGCATGACTGTTTGAGGTGGTTATGTTCTTTTGATTAATTGGCCCTTTTACTTTAAATGGTCTTTTTCTCTTGTAATATCCTTTGCTATGAAATCCACTTTGCCTAATATTAATATAGCTACTTCAGATATCTTTTGACCTGTGTTAGCATACTGTATCTTTTCTATCTTTTACTCTTAACCTATTGGTGTCTTCATATTTAAAGTGTGTTATTTGTAGATAACATGTAGTCTATACTGCCTTTTATAAAATATAATCTGATAATCCCTGCATTTTAATTTTAGACCACTTACACTTTAGTGTGATTATTAATATGGTTACATGTGAGTTCATCATCTTGCTATTTGCTGTTTTTTATCTGTTCTTTTATCATTTTTTGCCCCTGACTTCTTTTGGATAAATTTTAAAATAATTCACAAATGTGAATGAATGACTTATGTAATTCACATTACTGGGCTATTAGCTATACTTTTTGTTTCATTACTTTAGTGATTATTTCAGTGTGTATAATACACATCTTTAACTTATCATGGCCTATCTTCAGGTACTGTTACACCACTTCATGTATAGTATAAAAAGTTTACATTAGTGTTCTCCCACTTTTCCTTTCATATTCTTTATGCTATTAATGCCATGTATCTTACTTTTGCTTATGTTTAAACTCCAGGATATATTATCGTTACTGTTTAAATAGTAAAATATCTATTAAGGATATTAAAAAAATAAGAAAAAAATATTTTGTACTTACCCATATAGTTATCATTTCTGTTGCTCTTCATTCCTTTGTGTAGATTCAGATTTCCATCTGGTATTATTTCTCTCTGCTTAAAAGTCTTCCTTTAACTTTTCCTGTAGTGTGGTTCTGCCAGGATGAATTCCTTCAGCTTTTCTCTTTAATGCATCTTCATTTTTGCAGAATACTTTCACTGGGTATAGACTTTGTTGACAAGATCCCTGCATGCTTTAATGATGTTGCTCTGCTGTCTTCTTAGTTGCCATAATTTTGATTAGAAATCTGTGTCATGTTATCTTTGTTCCTCGCAATATGGTGTGCCTTTTATCTATAGTTGCCTTAAATGGTTCTCTTATTTACTGGTTTTGATCAATTTTATTATAATGTACATTGGTGCAATTTTCTTCAGAAGTAGGCTGTGTGTGTGTGTGTGTGTGTGTGTCTGTATGAGCTCTTTGAACTTCTTGAATCTGTGGCTTTACAGGTTTTACCAAATTTGGAAAAAAAATTGGTTGTTGTTTCTTCAAAATTATCTTTGTTTCCTCACGTCCTCCAGTCCTTCGGTGACTTAAATTATATGTGTGTTAGTCTTCTGGACTTATTCAGATTATCTATTTCTGTTCGAGTGAGTTAATATAGATTGTGTCTTTCAAGAAATTGCTGCATTGCATATGAGTTATCAGTTTTGTCAGCACAGATTTGTTGATACTCTTAATGTTTTCCCTTTTTTCTTTCTGTGTTTTATTTTGAAGAGTTCCTATTGCAATATCTTCAAGTTTACTAATTTTTATTTCTGCAATATTTTATTTGCTCTTAATCCTATCCTGTGTGTTTTAAAATAGCTTTTAATGTATTTCTTTGAATTAGTGTCAGTTAATGGTCAGATTTGATTTATTAATTATTCTCCTCTGTATGGTTTGTGTTTTCCTACCTCTTTGCATTTTTAGTAATCTTTCATTAGATCCTAGATGTTTTGAATTTTACCTGGTGGGTGCTGGATAATTTTGTATACCTATACATCTTTTATTTTGAATAACAAAATTAAAAAGATTTTATTGAGAAATACAAAGTATCTGAATACATTTAATGTGTGTGGAGACTCATGACAATACTTTGCAAGTAAGCAACTTTATTCTGTGGGTTGAACCTAAGCACTTGCCTTCCAAGTCTTTTGTTCATAGTATTACACATTTTTTTTTTTGCTACTAATTTGTCTGCTTGTTCAACATCCCAATGTTATTCTCAGCAAAATTTCTTCCTTCTTGAGAGAGAGGTATCAATTCCAAATGCTAGGATGCATGTTTGCAACTGAGCTTTCTCTTGTGTCATAAAAGCCTCTGCACTGCTGTTTGTTCTTGGCATTTTTGTCACATGCCTTCGATAGACACTACAAAGTTTTATGGGAAATGCAGATTCACGTCTGTGCCTTCAAGGTCCTTGGCCTCTTTTCTGCCATGTCTTGTGTTTCAGAAAAAGAAACCAGCTTGGGCAAATCATCATCTGTCATGATTTCTGTACTGTGTATATCCAACCAAACAACCAGCCAGACATTTTATCTTTTACAGCAAAATTGCCTTACAGCCAATTAGTTATGTGGCAAAGAGTATTTTCAGCAAAAACGCATGTGACAAAGATATTTAGAGCAGAGAAGATTATGATAAAAATTCTAGGCACGTGATAAATTCAGTCAGACTCTCTCCATTCTCTTCATCTGTACCTTCTGGGCTCTCTGGACCTGCTCGTCACTTCCTTGCATAACCTCTCTTTTATATCATCTATTTTCTTATTTCTCCGTGCTGAATCCCAGGGGATTTTTTTCAGATCTGTTTGCCAGTTTATTAATTCTCTCTTCCTCTTGTTCAATCTGCTCTTTAACCTATCCATTGAGGTAGTTATTTCCAACAATGGTATTTCTCATTTTTTAGTGTCAATCTTTATTCAATCTGCCATGCCATTTTTATAGCCTGTTTACTAGTTTATTTTTAAATTTTCCTATTTATTTATTTAAATATTTCATGTATAATCTTCTTAATCTTTGATCTGGAATGTAGTGAAGTTGCTTAGAAACAGTTTGATCTTTTGGTTCTGGCTTTTGTGATTTGTTAGGAGGGTCTAACAAGTTCTAACAATGCCCTAAGCATTGTTAGGGCAGTGCTTAATCTAGGATGAGTTATTCTCCATAAGTAAAGGAAGACCTTTATGATTGCTCTACCTAATGCCCTGTGAAATTTTAGGCAAGAGGCATTGTTTTCAGCCTCATATGAGTGCCAGGTTCTATTCGTTCCCACACTTTTAGATAGTTCTTTCCATAGCCTCAGATATTTTTCTTGTGGGTATGAGCTGATCATTACTCTGAAGCAGGGAAAAGTCTAACAGAAGTTTGACAAGAGAACATGCTGGTTATAGCAAACACCATCTTCCAGCAACCCAAGAGATGATTCTATACATGGGCATCACCAGATAGTCAATAATGAAATCAGATAATGTTCTTTGCAGCCAAAGATGGAGAAGCTCTATATAGTCAGTAAAAATAAGACCTGAAGCTGACTATGGCTCAGATCATGAGCTCCTTTTGCCAAATTCAGACTAAATTGAAGAAAGTAGGGAAAACCTCTAGCCCATTCAGGTATGACCTAGATCCACCCCCTCATAATTTTATAGTGGAAGTGATGCATAGATTCAAGAGATTAGATCTGATGGAGTACCTGTGGATGGAGGTTTGGCACATTGTATAGGAGGCAGTGACCAAAACCATCCTGAAGAAAAAGAAATGCAGAAAGGCAAAGTGATTGTCTGAAGAGGCTTTACAGATAGCTGGGGAAAGAAGAGAAGCAAAATGCAAGGGAGAGAGGGAAAGATATACCCAACTGAATGCAAAATTGCAGAGAATAGCAAGGAGAGATAAGAAGCCCTTCTTCAAAGAACAATACAAAGAAAAACAGGAAAACCATCGAATGGGAAAGACTAGAGATCTCTTCAAGAAAATCAGAGCTCTTAAGGGAACATTTCATGCATGGATGAGCATGATAAAGGACAGACAAGATAAGGCCCTAACAGAGGCAGAAGAGATTAAGAAGAGGTGGCAAGAATACACAGAACTAGAAAAGCCTTAATGACCTGGATAACCATGATGGTGTGGTCACTCACCTAGAACCAGTGGGCCTCAGGAAGCATTAGTATGAACAAAGCTAGTGGAAGGGACAGAATTCCAGCGGAGCTACTTAAAATCGTAAACGGTGATGCTGCTAAAGTGGACCTAGGCACTTCAAGCCTGTGTTGTTCAAAGGTCCATTGTTTTAATATGCTCAGACTGCCATAACAAAATACCATAGACAGGGTGGTTTAAACAACAGAAATTTATTTTCTCATGGTTCTGGAAGCTTGAAGTCCAAGATCAAGGTGCTGGAAAATTTAATTTTTGATAAAGACTCTGTTCTTGACTTGTATATAGTCACCTTCTCACTATGTCCTCGCATACCTTCTTCTCTGTGTGTGTTACCAGTTGCATTGTATCAAGCCTCCACTTTATGACCTCATTTAAGCCTTAATTATTTTCTTTAAAAGCCCATTTCCATATACATCACATTGGAAGTTAGGACTTCACATACAAATTTTGGGTGGGACACAATTCAGTCCATAACAAAGTTTTTGTTCATCTTTAAAGTGGGTTGTTGTATTTGTTGTTGTTGACATATTTTCTTTATATATTGACATATGTTCTTTATATATTCCGGATATTAATGTATTATAATGTATATGATTTACAACATTTCCTCTCGATCCACAGGTTGCTTTTCAGTCTGCTGATTGTGTCTTTTGAGGCATGGAAGTTTTAACTTTTGGTGTCATTCATTTTACCTATTTTTATTTTTGTTGCCCGTGCTTTAGATAATGTATCCAAGAAATCAGACAAATGCAGTGTCATTAAGATTTCCCTCTATGTTTTCTTCCAAGAGTTTCATTTTCCCTTTTTTTTTTTTTACATGTAGCTATCCAACTTTACCAACATTTTTTAAAATAAAAGACTTTTCCCATTGAATGATATTGGCTCCCTTGTCAAAAATTATTTGACCATATATATGAGGATTTATTCTGGGCACTCTATTCTATTCCATTGGTCTATATGTCTGTGTTTATGCCAGTACCATAGTGACTTCCCTGGTGGCTCAGAGGGTAAAGCATCTGCCTACAATGCGGGAGACTCAGGTTCGATCCCTGGGTGGGGAAGATCCCCTGGAGAAGGAAATGGCACCCCACTCCAGTGCTCTTGCCTGGAAAATCCCATGGACAGAGGAGCCTGGTAGGCTACAGTCCATGGAGTTGCAAAGAGTCGGACATGACTAAGTGACTTCACACACACACACACACAGGCCAATACCACACTATTTTAATTCATTTATATTTGTAGTAAGTTTTGAAATAAGAAAGTGTGAATTCTCCACCTTTGTTTTTCTTTTCCAAGATTGTTTTGAATATTTGGAGCTCCCTGAGAGTCTATATGGATTTTAGGACAGATTTTTCTACTTTTATAAAAAAGGCTTTGGGATTTTGATAGAGAAACATTGAGTCTACAGATCACCATTGGTAGTACTCTTAACAATATTATCTTCTAACCCACGAGCATGGCTTGTCTTTACATTTATTCGTGTCTTCTTTTGTTTTTTTGAGCAACATTTAATAATTTTTAGTGCACCAGTCTTTTGCCTTCTTGGTTAAATTTATTCCTATTTTATTCTTGATGCAATTATAAATGGAATTGTTTTCTAAATTTAGGAATTTGAGAGTAGCTTAGCTGGGTGGTTCTGGTTCAGAGTCTCTCATGAGGTTGCTGTAAACCTGTTGGTTGAAGCTGCAGTCATCTCAAGACTTGAATAATGCTGAAGAATCCACATTTAAGCTCATTGCATGGTCTGGGTGCCTTGGGTCCATGCTTCATTGCCCCATCTGTAGCCTACCTAAGTGTCCTCATGGCATGGCAGTTAGCTTTGACCAAAACAGGGTATCTTAGAGCCAGAGAGTGCTAGAGAGTGCCCAGGATGGAAGCTGTAACCTTTTATAACCTAACTGTGGCAGTGACTTACGTCCCTTCTGCAATATAGTGTTAGACACCATAATAAACACCAACCCTGGCATAATATGAAAGGGGACTTCATTAGGGCCCCTTAATTCGGGTGCGGAGGAAGTGATCATTGCGATCTGTCTTGGAGGCTGGCTGCCTCATCATCTAATATTCAATTGGTATCCAAACTTCTCCATACAGCCTATTATTAAGAACTTTTTATTTGGTGTTCGGTATAGCCAGTTACCAATGTTGTGATAGTTTCAGGTGAACACTGGGGGACTCCACCATACATGTACATGTATCCATTCTCCCCCAAGCTCCCCATCCCATCCAGGCTGCCACATAACATTGAGAAGAGTTCTGCATGCTATACAATAGGCCCTTGTTGGTTATTCATCTTAAATATAGCAGTGTGTGCATGTCCATCCCAAGCTCCCTAAATATCCCTTCCCTTGGCAACCATAGGTTCATTTCTAAGTCTATGAATCTCTTTCTGTTTTGTAAGTTCATTTATATAATTTCTTTTTAGATTCCACATATAAGGGATGCCATACACTATTTATCCTTCTCGGACTTAACTTCATTCAGTATGACAATCTCCAGGTCCATCCATGTTGCTGTGAATGGAATTATTTCATTCTTTTTAATTACAGCCTATTTTTAAAAAACTAGGATCCACGGTATTTGGTTGTCATATACATTTATATGTCATCTAGTTTTTAAAATCTAGAACGGTGACTTTCTGAAGAGGCCAGGCCAGTTGTCTGTCTTGCAAAATATCCCACAGTCTAGGTTTGCTGATTATTCTTACTTGACTTGTTCCTCCCTCTCCTGAATTCCCTGTGGACTGAAAGCTCAGTCTCAAGGTTTATTAGATTCATGTTAAATATAATGGCAAGAAGACTTGATATTATAAGCTGTGTACCTCTTTTGAAAGTCCTATTATTATAATAATCTCAGAAAGTCCTACCATTAGTGGGACTAAGTTTCCTCATTTGATTCCATCTCTGTCTCAAACAGGCTTTCCCCAGTCCTCTGCTGTGCATGCCACCTTCACATCCTTGTCTGAGGCACTTGGTGCCTTCACTTCATGAGCTTTTCTAGAGATTTATGGTGCTAACTGAACGCATTCCCCCACAATTGAGGAGAAGCTGTTTCTTCTGGACTGCTAAGACAGTTATCATCAGTATCATCAATCCACTTTCCCTCCAGCATCCATGATTTTGTTGCTATTATTTCCTTTTCTGTTCTCTTAGTCATCATGACTGAATGCTCCTTAAAGCCTTAGTTGTCAACCTACCAAAGACCAGAAATTTATCTTTGCTCAAGCTCATAAGCTTAGGACTCTGTCACTTTAACTAAAGCTCTAACCGATGAAACTACTCTTTCCCTTTGCAGATGAAGAACATGAGGCCGAGAGAGGTTTTGCATGTACTCAGACTCACACAGCTCATGGTTGGGGTGATGTCAGGACTGGACCTCAAATCTGCCTGATTCCACAGCTGTTGTTGTTCCCCAGGCCCTTGTACGTGCTTTAGACCCAATCTTACTGCTTCTAACAATTAGACATTTTAATAAATCAAAAGTTAATAAAACAGTTCAGTTCAATTGCTCAGTCGTGTCTGACTCTTTGCGACCCCATGAATTGAAGCACGCCAGGCCTCCCTGTCCATCACTAACTCCCGGAATTCACTCAAACTCCATATCCATCGAGTCAGTGATGCCATCCAGCCATCTCATCCTCTGTTGTCCCCTTCTGCTCCTGCCCCCAATCCCTCCCAGCATCAGACTCTTTTCCAATGAGTCAACTCTTGGCATGAGGTAGCCAAAGTACCAGAGTTTCAGCTTTAGCATCATTCCTTCCAAAGAAATCCCAGGGCTGATCTCCTTCAGAATGGACTGGTTGGATCTCCTTGCAGTCCAAGGGACTCTCAAGAGTCTTCTCCAACACCACAGTTCAAAAGCATCAATTCTTCGGCACTCAGCCTTTTCACAGTCCAACTCTCACACCCATACATGACCACAGGAAAAACCATAGCCTTGACTAGATGGACCTTAGTTGGCAAAGTAATGTCTTTGCTTTTGAATATGCTATCTAGGTTGGTCATAACTTTTCTTCCAAGGAGTAAGCATCTTTTAATTTCATGGCTGCAGTCACCATCTGCAGTGATTTTGGAGCCCCCAGAAATAAAGTCTGACACTGTTTCCACTGTTTCCCCATCTATTTCCCATGAAGTGATGGGACCGGATACCATGATCTTCGTTTTCTGAATGTTGAGCTTTAACTTTTTCACTCTCCACTTTCACTTTCATCAAGAGGCTTTTTAGTTTCTCCTCACTTTCTGCCATAAGGGTGGTGTCATCTGCATATATGAGGTTATCGATATTTCTCCCAGCAATCTTGATTCCAGCTTGTGTTTCTTCTAGTCCAGCGTTTCTCAAGTTGTACTCTGCTTATAAGTTAAATAAGCAAGGTGACAATATACAGCCTTGATGTACTCCATGGAGAACTGAATCTTGATGGCTAAACATTTATACAAAAGTCTGACAAAAATCAGAAGTCAGAGTATTTTGTTTGGCATGGGTAGAAGGTGAATAGTCCTTTATACTGACTGGAAGACTAGTGTCTACATCTGAGGCCTCCCTTTCCTAGAATGACACAGTAAGCAAGCCGTGGAGAATCATAGTGATGTGTCTTAGTATCCAAAAATTTAGTCTGGGAGGTTTTTATGGGCTGAATTGTGATATCCTCAAATTCATGTGTTGAAGCCCTAAACCCTAGTGCCTCAGGATGGAGATAGGGCCTTTAAAGAGGTCATTAAAGTGAAACAAGGTCATATGAGTGGCCCTGACCTAATGTGGCTGGTATTGTTTTAATAAAAGGCAGTGAGGATGCGGACAGTGGGAAATACCTGAAACGTGCGGAAACAGGGAAGATGCTCACTGAGCAAACCGTGAGGCTGCCATCTACAAGCCAAGGAGAGAGGCTTAGAGGAAACCGAACCCACTGGCACCTGATATTGAACTTCTAGCTTCTAGAACTGAGAGGAAATAAATTCATATTGTGTAAGCCACACAGTCTGTGGTCTAACCCAGAGGGACAGTTGTTGACTTCTTACCTTCCTCATTTCATCACAGAAATGGTGGTTTTGTATTAGTCTGGGTCAACACTATCTTCTGTAGCAAACATGCCCCCCCTCCAATATAACATGAGTCATATAAAATCAGTTTACTTTTGTTCAGAATAGATATTTCTGATGGGTGCACATTTCTCCTTCAACTGCTGATGCAGGGACTTAGGTTCCTGCCATTGAGTGGCTCCACCATCCACCAGCTTCAAAGCCTGACCGCCGAGATGCCTGCCTGCAGCAGGCCACAGGAAAGCATGGAGGCCGTGGGGGACAATGCAGGGGAGGGCTCTGTGGGCAGTCCTGAAGTGACGTGACCACTTCTGCTCACATTCTTCTGGCCTGAACTCGGCCACTGGGCTGCACGGAGCTGTCTGGGACCTGCAGCCTAACCATGGGGCCAGGAGGAAGAAGATGAGGCTTGGGGAAACCCAACGAGTTTTGGCCACCAGTATAAGTCTCAGAGAATTACCGTTCCCTCATCATATTATTCCAATCAGATAGGATACTCCAAATAACTTCTTTAGGCCTCAGTTTCAACTATGACTGCCTGGCTCAAAGATTTTTAGGAAACTGCCTTTTGTTCTACAGCTCCTCAGAGAGGCTGTATAGAACCAAAGCAAGTCGAAACCTTACGCTGACTCTTATTGCATTCTTGGGTCAGGGTGGCATTTTCTGGATTCATTGACCAAGATCATGAAAGCTTAGGGAAGAACTCTGAAAGGAAGTTCCTCCAGGCTCCATTATGAAATAGAGGAAGTGAAGTCTTGTGGTTGCATACAGCAGAGTTCAGATTTGCAACCAGGTCTGGTTGGCTCAGAGTTTTAGGGCAGAGTGCAGTGGCAGTGACTTTTGCTTTCAGTAAGTAGGACCATTGTTATAGGTTACTCTATCCTCGGTTAATAGGAATTCATGGTTGAGTCTCAATTCTGTCTGTAAATATCTATCTTCTTGTCTGTTATGTCTTATCAAAGCTTTGTGGTCTTGGGTGGGTTTCTTTGTCTTTTGGAGCCTTTCGGCATCTGTGATATGGGGTTGTTAGTAGTTAGTTCATGAAACTTTCTTATGGGCTATAGAAGCTGGTTCTTGGGATGGGCTTTCTACAGTGCTCCTAGGATATAGACTAGGGGACCTGGCTGGCACGTCTGTTGATGTGAGGCTGGAGTTAGACATACATGCCACGTATGCATAGGAACTATGGGGACTGCAAGGACTAGAGGACACATGACAGGTGCCATTGGAAGAGACAAGGAGCAGCTGCAATTCATCCCCAGCCGACTGTCTCCACATGTGGAAACCAGACCTCAGGGTATAAAGCATCGATTTTCCAAGAGAGGCGAAAAACCTCAATTTGTTTATGAACTCTCTCAACTATTAAATGTTGGCATCTTATTAAAACAGAAATCCTGTGAACCAAACAAGTTCTTGACTGCAAGCGAGAGGAGATTTTTGTCATGGAGCTCCCACAGTGTGCCAGGCTCTGTGCAGGCTTGGCAGGAGACAGGGCAAGTTGGCCCTGACCTCCCCAGGAGGGCCATAAGCCAGCAGTGAGAGAGCCTACATGAGAGGGTGGCACTCTAATAGGATTTGGTGTGATGGGATTTGACCTGCATTATTTTTGAACTCCTTAGGCCTGGGTCTGCAGAATGTTCTTTGTAGCCGAAATTGAAACAATAAAGCAATTTATGGCACTCAGAGATGTCTTGGGAAACATTTCCAGGGCTTTAGTGTTTCCTGAGGATTTTGACTATCTCACTTGATCCATTCTGTTAAATGAGCAATAATACATCTTCCCTGGTGGGGCAACCAGGACTTATAGAAAATAAGGGTCTGAGAGTCACATGAGCTAGCCTGGGACCCCAGCCACAGGGTGGCTCAGGTAGAGGTGGGGATGGCGAATGACGGGTTTGAACCCTGGGTGTTTGTGCTGAGCTGGTTGGATCTTCTCTCAACGCTGTGAGATCAGCCTCATTGTCTCCATTTTAGAGCAGTGACTGAGGCTCAGAGGGCTGAGGTGACTCGTCTAGAGACACAAGCCAGGACACTCATCAAAGACACCAAAGAGTGTCCATGAGCTCCTTGAAGTCACCTGCAAAATGTTTCATGTTTGCACTTTTGTCTCTTTCTAAGAGGAAAGATTAAAATCTTCAACAGATTCTTGAAGGGATCAGTGATTCCAAAATGATTAAAAGTCATTAATTTAAGCCAAGTTCTTTCTGACTCCATGGCCTAGACCCTGAGATCCCTCCATGGGATCCTGGTTAAAAGACTGTTCTTTCAACCAGCTGATATAATCTCTGGGTCTGGGTCCCAGCTCTACCACTTACTAGCTGCAAAGACCTCATTTCCTCATCTGTAAAATTTGGATTCATTTATTCAATAAATATTTTATCAGACTTCCGTACTGACTCAGATACTGCTGTGGGCCCGGAGGACACCGCAGTGAACAGTGTTCTTGCTGCCCTTGATCTTATGTTGTAGTGAGGCGATGAAGACAGTGAACAGGAAGATTGTTAGGTGGTGCTAAGTGTTCATGGAAACAAGAGTAGTGGGGTAAGGGTATCAGGTGTGCTGCTGGGTGAGACTGAGCACTGTCATATAGTGAGGGCAGGTAAGCTCCTCTGATGACCATCTAAGCAGAAACCTGAATGAAGAGAGTGTCATGGGGCTACTGAGGGGACAGCCTTCCATGCAGAGGGGGAAAAGAATAATTTGCCACATGTGAGGGAAGACGAAGAACTCTTTGTGGCCCACAGGATAAATGCTGGAATTCTTATACTGGCATTAAAAGCTTTCCTCAATCAGGTCCCAAATTATTTTCTGATTCTCTTCTAAATTTCCTTCCTCATGCCTCATGTCTTTGCTTGAGTTTTTTTTTTAAATTAATTATTATTGGAGGATAATTAAAACATTGTGATGGTTTTTGCCATATATCTACATGAACTGGCTGCAGGTATACATGTGTCCCTCCCATCCTGACCCCCCCACTCCCACCCCACCCTATCCCTCTGGGTTGTCTCAGAGCACTGGCTTGGGGTGCCCTCCCTCATGCTTTGAACTTGCACTGGTCATATGTACATGTGTCAATACTCTTCTTTCAAACTACTCCACCCTCGTCTTCTCCCACTGAGCACAGAGTTCTATTCTTTACATCTCTGTCTCCTTTGCTGCCCCTGCAAGTAGGATCATCAGTACCATCTCTCTAGAGCCAGACGTCCTGGAATGTGAGTCAAGTGGGCCTTAGGAAGCATCACTACAAACAAAGCTAGTGGAGGCGATGGAATCCCAGTGGAGCTGTTTCAAATCCTGGAAGATGATGCTGTGAAAGTGCTGCACTCAATATGCCAGCAAATTTGGAAAACCCAGCAGTGGCCACAGGACTGGAGAAGGTCAGTTTTTATTCCAATCCCAAAGAAAGGCAATGCCAAAGAATGCTCAAAACTACCACACAATTGCACTCATCTCACACGCTAGTAAAGTAATGCTCAAAATTCTCCAAGCCAGGCTTCAGCAGTACATGAACCATGAATTTCCTGATGTTCAAGCTGGTTTTAGAAAAGGCAGAGGAACCAGAGATCAAGTTGCCAACATCTGCTGGATCATGGAAAAAGCAAGAGAGTTCCAGAAAAACATCTATTTCTGCTTTATTGACTATGCCAAAGCCCTTGACTGTGTGGATCACAATAAACTGTGGAAAATTCTGAAAGAGATGGGAATACCAGACCACCTGACCTGCCTCTTGAGAAACCTATATGCAGGTCAGGAAGCAACAATTAGAACTGGATATGGAACAACAGACTGGTTCCAAATAGGAGTACGTCAAGGCTGTATATTGTCACCCTGCTTATTTAACTTATATGCAGAGTACATCATGAGAAATGCTGGGCTGGAAGAAACACAAGCTGGAATCAAGATAGCCGGGAGAAATATCAATAACCTCAGACATGCAGATGATACCACCTTTATGGCAGAAAGTGAAGAGGAGCTAAAAGCCTCTTGATGAAAGTGAAAGAGGAGAGTGAAAAGGTTGGCTTAAAGCTCAACATTCAGAAAACGAAGATCATGGCATCTGGTTCCATCACTTCATGGCAAATAGATGGGGAAACAGTGTCAGACTTTATTTTTGGGCTCCAAGATCACTGCAGATGGTGACTGCAGCCATGAAATTAAAAGACGCTTATTCCTTGGAAGAAAAGTAATGACCAACCTAGATAGCACACTGAAAAGGAGAGACATTACTTTGCCAACAAAGGTTCATCCTGTCAAGCTATGGTTTTTCCAGTGGTCATGTATGGATGTGAGAGTTGGACTGTGAAGAAAGTTGAGCACCAAAGAATTGATGCTTTTGAACTGTGGTGTTGGAGAAGACTCTTGAGAGTTCTTTGGATTGCAAGGAGATCCAATCGGTCCATTCTGAAGGAGATCAGCCCTGGGATTTCTTTGGAAGGAATGATGCTAAAGCTGAAGCTCCAGTACTTTGGCTACCTCATGAGAAGAGTTGACTCTTTGGAAAAGACTCTGATGCTGGGAGGGATTGGGGGCAGGAGGAGAAGGGGACGACCGAGGATGAGATGGCTGGATGGCATCACTGACTCGGTGGACTTGAGTCTGAGTGAATTCCGGGAGTTGGTGATGAACAGGGAGGCCTGGTGTGCTTTGATTCATGGGGTTGCAAAGAGTCGGACACGACTGAGTGACTGAACTGAACTGAACTGAACTGAAATTCCATATATATGTGTATTAACATACAGTATTTGTCTTTCTCTTTCTGACCTACTTTACTCTGTGTAATAGGCTCCAGGTTTATCCACCTTATTAGAACTGACTTAAATGTGTTCTTTTTTATAGCTGAGTAATATTTCATTGTATATATGTACCACAACCTCCTTATCAATTCATCTGCCAATGGACACCTAGGTTGCTTCCATATCCTACCTATTGTAAATAGTGCTGCAATGAACATTGAGGTACGTGCGTCTGTTCAGTTTTGGTTTCCTTGGGATATATGCCCAGTAGTGGGATTGGTGGGTCATATGGTAGTTTTATTCCTAGTTTTTTAAAGGAATCTCCACACTGTTCTCCATAGTGGCCATACCAGTTGTGTTACCACTAACAGTGTAAGACACCCTCTCCAGCATCTATTGTTTGTAGACTTTTTGATGATGGCCATTCTGACCAGTGTGAGATGATACCTCATTGTAGTTTTGATTTGCATTTCTTTAATAGTAAGGGATGTTGAGCATTTTTTCATGTGTTTATTAGCCACCTGTTTGTCTTCTTTGGAGAAATGTCTGTTTAGGTATTTTGCCTACTTTTTGACTGGGTTGTTCGTTTTCTGGTATTAAGCTGCATGAGCTGCTTGTGTATTTTGGAGATTAATTCTTTGTCAGTTATTTCATTTGCTATTATTTTCTCCCATTCTGAGGGCTATCCTTTCACCTTGCTTATAGTTTCCTTTGCTGTGCAAAGCTTTTAAGTTTAATTAGGTCCCACTTGTTTATTTTTGTTTCTATTTCCATTACTCTAGGAGGTGAGTCATGAGGATCTTGCTGTGATTTAGGTCGAAGAGTGTTCTGCCTAGGTTTTCCTCTAAGAGTTTTATAGTTTCTGGTTTTACATTTAGGTCTTTAATTCATTTTGAGTTTATTTTTGTGAACAGTGTTAGGATGTGCTCTAATTCCATTTTTTTCACATGTCCAGTTTTCCCAGCATCACTTATTGAAGAGACTGTCTCTTCTCCATTGTATATTTTTGCCTCCTTTGTCAAAGATAAGGTGTTCATAGGTGCATGGATTTATCTTTGGACTTTCTATTTTGTTCCATTGATCTATATTTCTGTCCTTGTGCCAGTACCATACTGTCTTGATGACTGTAGCTTTGTACTATAGTCTGAAGTCTGAAAGGTTGATTCCTCCAGCTCCTTCTTCTTTCTCAAAATTGCTTTGGCTACTTGGAATCTTTTGTGTTTCCATACAAATTGTGACTTTTTTTTTGGTCTATTAATAGTTCTGTGAAAAATACCATTGATAGTTTGATATGGAATTGCACTGAATCTGTAGATTGCTTTGGGTAGTATAGTCATTTTCACAATATTGATTCTTTCAGTCCAAGAACATGGTATATCTCTCCATCTGTTCATGTCATCTTTGATTTCTTTCATCAGTGTCTTATAGTTTTCTGCATATAGGTCTTCTGTCTCTTTAGGTAGGTGTATTCATAGGTATTTTTTGTTTTTGCTGTAATGGTGAATGGGATTGTTCCCTTAATATCTCTTTCTGATATAAAGCCCAGAGATAAACCCACACATCTATGGGCACTTTATCTTTAACAAAGAAAGCAGAAATATACAATAGAGAAAAGACAGTCTCTTCAATAAGTGATACTGAGAAAACTGGACATGTGAAAAAATGGAATTAGAGCACATCCTAACACTCTTCACAAAAATAAACTCAAAATGAATTAAAGACCTAAATGTAAAACCAGAAACTATAAAACTCTTAGAGGAAAACCTAGGCAGAACACTCTTCGACCTAAATCACAGCAAGATCCTCATGACTCACCTCCTAGAGTAATGGAAATAGAAACAAAAATAAACAAGTGGGACCTAATTAAACTTAAAAGCTTTGCACAGCAAAGGAAACTATAAGCAAGGTGAAAGGATAGCCCTCAGAATGGGAGAAAATAATAGCAAATGAAATAACTGACAAAGAATTAATCTCCAAAATACACAAGCAGCTCATGCAGCTTAATACCAGAAAACGAACAACTCGGTCAAAAAGTAGGCAAAATACCTAAACAGACATTTCTCCAAAGAAGACAAACAGGTGGCTAATAAACACATGAAAAATGCTCAACATCCCTTACTATTAAAGAAATGCAAATCAAAACTACAATGAGGTATCATCTCACACTGGTCAGAATGGCCATCATCAAAAAAATCTACAAACAATACATGCTGGAGAGGGTGTGGAGAAAAGAGAACCCTGTGGTTCCATTGGTGGGAATGTACAGCTTCTATGGAGAACAATATGGACATTCCTTTAAAAACTAGGAATAAAACTACCATATGACCCACCAATCCCACCACTGGGCATATACCCCAAGGAAACCAGAATGAAACAGACACGTGTACCCGAATGTTCATTGCAGCACTATTTACAGTAAGTAGTACATGGAAGCAACCTAGATATCCATCAACAAATGAATAGATAAAGAAATTGTGGGGTGTATGTATGTATATATATATATATATACACACACACACACAATGGAAAGTTACTTAGCTATAAAAAGTAATGCAGTTGAGTCAGTTTTAATGAGGTGGATGAACCTAGAGCCTATTATATACAGTGAAGTAAGTCAGAAAGAGAAAAACATATATCATACATTAATGCATGTACATGGCACCTAAAAAGATGGTGTCGATTAACCTGTTTGCAGAGCAGCAGTGGAGACGCGGATGTAAAGAACAGACTTGTGGGCACAGTGGGGAAGGAGCGGGTGGGACGAAGTGGGAGGGCAGCGCCGGAACACACGCATCAGCACATGGAAAACACAGCCAGCAGGCATTTGCTCTCTGACACAGGGAGCTCAGACCTGCGGCTCTGTTACAAACCAGACACGTGGGACGTGGCGGGAGGCGGGAGGGAGGTCCAGGAGGGAGGGCACATATGTATAACTATGGCAGATTCATGTTGATGTATGGCAGAAACCAACACAATATTTGTTGTAAAGCAATTATCCTCCAATTAAAAATAAAGTGTACAATTCAATGATTTTTAGTATATTCAAACAATTGTGTAGCCATTACCACAGTCAACTTTAAGACATTTTTATCACCTCAAAAAGAAATCTCATACCTTTTATCCATCACCCCCAACTCCCATCACCAATTCCCCGCCCTCTTTCCCTGTGGATTTCCCTATTCTGGACATTTCATATAAATAGTATCTTAACTATTTATATGATAGGTAAAAAGATTTATGGCTTCAAAGATTCCAGCGTTCTCTGTATGTTAATATACAGATGGTTCTAAGTGAAATATTTGATCTGCAAACACATTCTCTCAAGTATGAAATCTTTTCATTCTCTTGTCTTTGAAGAGAAGAAATTCTTAATTTTGATGGTGTCCAGTTTGTCAACTTTTTCTTATACCGTATTGGTCATTCTTTCACTGTTGTGTAGCAAAGACGTCTTTGCCCAACCCATGATCACAACGATTTTCTCATATGTGTTTGTGTAGGAACTTTTTCTTCTAAAGAGAGACTAGAAATCTGTTTGTCATGTGAAGTATCTCAGTTTGGGTTTTTAAAATAAAATATGTCTATGGGCTAGAAAAGAACCACGAGCTACCAGTTTTCATATGTTAGGGCCCTCCACACAGTTGAAAATCAGCTTGTAACCTCCAGTTGTCCCTATATTTCTACAATTCCTCTGTTCCTGCCGTTTTGCACCCATGGGTCCACTCTTTGTGGATCACGCGGTACTGTAGTATTTACTACTGAAAAACAGTCTACACTAAGTGGACTTTCACAGTTCCAATCCATGTTGTTCAGGGATCAACTGTATTGTTTGCAAAATTGCCTTTATTTGGCTGTTTTGATCTGCTAAAACTGGAGCTTCATGCTTGATGCTCTTTGCCAATTGTTAAAGGCCACCAATGGAGTCACTGATGTCTGCATGTTACAGCGACACATTTTGGTCTGTCCTTTTGTTTTTAAAAATTTTGTCTCTCTGTTCGATTTCCTTGGGCTTGCAAGGGATTCCCTGACACATGAGGAAACCAAAGCTCAGTGAAGTGAGGCATCTTGCAGGACGCCCAGCAGGACTGCACTTAGGTGCACGCATTGGAAAGCTCACAGACCACCTGGCACTGTGCTCGCCAGAGCAGAGGACTCCGTGAATGTCATACTTGCACTTCACAGTTTAAATATGGTCAGTTATTTAAACATTGTAGCCAATGCAACAAAATCCCTCCGATACCTTGCATGCCAGATATTAATACTGCAGAGACAACCAGCACGGCTTCTTACATGTTCAGTTACCTGGACCGAATGCAGCCTGCCCACTCAGTCCCTCAGTCGTATCTGACTGCTCGCAGCCCCATGGACTGTAGCCTGCCAGGCACCACTGTCCATGGAATTTTCCAGGCAAGAATCCTGGAGTGGGCTGCCATTTTCTCCTCCACGTTGAGTGCAGGCTTGACACTAAAGTTTCTCCTCTGCCTCTGTTTGTGTAATTACAGAGAATACTGAAATTGCAAAGCAAACTTTTAAATGCCATGAGCATTTCCACCTCGCATTCCTTGCAACTTGGGATTTTCTTGATATTTACAATTTTTAAAAGGACAGGACTTTAAAAAGTCAGTGCTGAGGTTGAAACATGATTGTATCTGTCAACCATATCAAATATCTAATTTCCTATTCTTGATCCTTTAAAACAACATCATTGTTCTAAGTGATTGACCTTATAATAAGTAAATGTTACAGAGTTTGCAGCAGAGGTACCAAAAATTTTATCATTTTCCTTTACTTGGTAAAGAAAGATTGCATTTCCCGGAGTCCCTTTCGTCTGAATTGAAGCAGGTTAACTGGATTCTGTCATAAGATAGGAGGAGGAAGGATGTAAGTCACTGATTCAGAGAGATGGAAATCTGCCAAGAGACAGATTTTTGATCTGTAAAAGATCAAAATCAGTGATCGAATTTAATGTCCAAGTTTTACAGGTGAGGAACTCAAGGGCCAGAGAGAAGCAATGATTGTCCAGGGGTACACAGACAAGGCAGGGCTGGAATCCAGTGTAGGGACAGCTGTGATTTTAGCCTGTTTTTTTCTTTTAGTAATGGCAGTCAAAATTCCCATTCTCAAATTCCAGCTATATGCTTCATACAGGACTCACTCTTATCCCTCATCTTATATAATCTATCAGTCAGACCTGAATGATTAGCTTGATGACAGACCTGTGACCCTGTCAGGACCAATCAAAACTGGTCTCTGGATTTTTGCTGGAGCTGCTGGAAAATAGTTACTCCTCATGGGCTGTTGAACCAAAAAGATCTGCGTTGATCTGCTGAGGGCCATCTTGATACGTTTAGGTTGAGAGTACAAGGGAAAGCAGAACTGCAAGGTGAAGCCTCATCTTGGTGATGGTGTTTGAGCACCTAGAGCCAAGCATTCCTGAAACCCACACTTTTATTCACATGAGTCAATACATTTCCTTTTTGTGTTTTTACCAGTTTTGATTGGTTTTCTGTCAATTGCTTTTGAATTATTCTGGTTTATACAAACAATTTTGTGCTTTTTTCACTAATGAACAGGAATTACTGTATTTTTCTGCTTTACTGACAAGAAAATGGAGACCCAGTCCACTTGTAATCAGGTGCTTCGAGTTTCGTAAGATTCAAAGCTTGTTGGCTGTCTTTTGTCTTGGGACTGCCTCCATCCCTTGCCTGGGTGTGGACATACTTTTTCCTCTTTCTTGAGAGGTTGCTGAATACAATATCCACCACAGATTAGGTGCCAAAACACTGTTGATAGGAAAGAAAGAAAGAAAAGCCCTACCTACAAACTATTCAAAGTGTATGAGGTTCACGGTTCACGGAAAAAGAAATACAAATAACAAGCACACGCCTGAATGATGTCTAACATAACTAATAATTAAGAAATAGAAATAAAAACGAGGTACCATTTTTCACCTATAAGTTTATCAAAGAGCTAAAGGTTGTCTTATACCTGGGGGTGGGGAGATGAGCACTTTCATGAGGACGGCACTGGCATTATGGAGGGTAATTTGGCAATTCTGTTGAATGTGAACATGAACAAGCCACTAGGCCTCCAGCTTGAAATTTATTCCATAAATCAACTTCAGCAAATATGCAAAGATACAGGTAAAAGGACATTCAGTACAGTAATATTTGTAATGGCAACAAACTAGAAACAAATGCCCATCAGAAGGGGACTGTGTAATGAATCACAGTATATCCAAACTACAGAACAAATTCAGTGAGTGAGAAGCAGGAGGTGACCCCGGATGTCTGAGTGTGGCAGGGAGTCCCGGGCGTACATGTAGGTAGAAATCAGAACATACCACATGATGCTATTTATAACAAAAGTGAAATCTCACCCAAGTTCAAATGAGGTTCCATTGGAAAGCAAGATCAGAGGGTGAGGGAGCTTTCATTTGCAACTCATACATTCTTCTTTACAATTAAAAAAAAATATTATGAACATCTAAGAATAAAGATAAACAGAAACAGACTCACAGACTTAGATAATGAATTTATGGTTAACAGCAGGGGAAGGCTGGAGGGGAGGGAGTTTGGGATTAACATGTACACACTTCTGTATTTAAAATAGGTAACCAACAGGGACCTACTGTAAATAAATAACCAAAATTATGAACGCATATTACCTTACAGTTTACTCATTTGAATATCCATTTGAATAATGCACAAGGTAAATCATTCAAAAGGCACAGAGAGGAGGAGTACACTTTTCCAGTCCCCATCTCCCCTGCCAGCTGGAGAATGTACTGTTTTCAGAAGGAGCAGGGGAGGGCACTGGCTGCTTCTCTGTGGCCGGGTGTGGCAGTGGGTTGTCCTTCTCCAGCTCACTCTGTTCTTGGCTTTCCAGCTGGCATGAGGTTTCCCGAGACCTCACTGAAATACAGGCAGAGACCTTCAAGGGTGCCCTGGCTGGGAGTCTGGGTCCTGTACCCCAGCACCCCAGAGAGTGAGACATGGGGGTCCCCTGAGGCTGATCCCTTTCCTGCCAGCTCCACTCGGGTCAGGTTTGCCTGGCAGATGCCCCAACACTTATTAGGAGACATGGGGCTCTAGGCAAATATTGATCCCCGGGCAGCTGCGGGCTGAGCTGAGGCAGCAGTTGCAGGGCAGAGTCCTGTTTACCCAGCGCTGAGCCGGGCGGGTGCTGCCTATTTGCTGAGCTGCCTTCCTGGCCTGGTTCAGATGCCCAGGAGGAAGCTGGGCACAGAGGATGTGCCAGGTGGGCAGTCAGCTGAGCCTTTGGCCACCAAGCCCTGCACGGGCCTCGGTATCAGGGCCTGACTCCTGAGCTTGTCCACAGGGTCGTGTGAGGCTGGCCTCTTTCTCTCCCTTCTCCTCTGGTTGCCCTCCAGGGGTAGGTTCTTCCTCCCCATTCTTGGGTCATCCTGACCCTCATTCTTGGGTCATCCTGACCACTCCCCAGCCCAGAGTGGGGCCCCTGTTAGCCTTTGCCATGGCCCCACAGCTCTGGGAGTCACACACTCATTTCCCCACACTTTTCTGGCTAGAGGCCAGAAGAACAGGGACAGCGGGCAGATGTTTCCGTTTCCCCGATACCTCCCGTAGGGCCTGGCACCTAATGGCTGCTCACCAGATATTTGTTAAGTGTGAGCCTGAGTGAAGCCAGGCAGAGGGAACTGCATGGGTGAAGGCATAGGGGTGGGTGGAGGGGTTGAGAGCGCGGCATGGGAAACCAAGAGACTGGACGCTGAAAAGATACATGGGGGCCAGGACTCTGGAAGGCCTTGAGTGCTATGTCAATGAATTTGGTTTGATCCAGTCAGAAATGGGGAATTGTTGGAAGGAAAAGGCAATGTAAATAATACACCAAATGAGAAAATGGTAAAGTAAATCCTTGAGTTGAGCCATATAAATCCTGAAGCTCTTACAATGGCCTACAAGGCCCTCCATTCTCTGCATCCCTGCTGGACCCCTTTCTTAATCATTCTCCCCTCACTCACCTTCACCACACTGGCCTTAGCATTTCTTGAACATCAAAGGTATATTCCTGCCTCAGGGCCTTTGCACTTGCTGCTGCTCCCTTGAACTAGAATGCATTTGCTTTTGATATCATCATTTACCTTCATACTTTGTTTAAAACTTGGCTTCCCGAAAAACGAGAAACAAAACAAAACACTTAGCCTCCAAGTCACCTTACCGGAGAAGCCCTCCATGACACTATAGACAAAGAACCTCACTCCCCAGTGCCCTTATCTTGCTTTCTTCTCCATGTAACACTTGTGTCTATTTATGGTCTGCCTCCTGAAGCTGAAGGATGTCAGCTTCAAGGGACCAGGAGTATCATCTCTTTTGTTCACTGCTCTGTCTTCTAAGCCTAGAACATGTTCAGTTCAGTTGCTCAGTCGTGTCTGACTCTTTGTGACTCCATTGACTATAGCACACCAGGCTTCCTTGTCCATCACTAACTTCTGGAGCTTGCTCAAGCTCATGTCCATCCAGTCAGTGATGCCCTCCAACCATTTCATCCTCTTCTGTCCCCTTCTCCTCCTGCCTTCAGTCTTTCCCAGCATCAGGGGCTTTTCCAGTGAGTTGGCTCTTCACATCAGGTGGCCAGAGTATTGGAGCTTCAGCTTCAGCATTAGTCCTTCAATGAATATTCAGGACTGATTTCCTTTAGGTTTGACTGGTTTGATCTTGCTGTCCAAGGGACTCTCAAGAGTCTTCTCCAACACCACAGTTCAAAAGCATCAGCTCTTTGATGCTCAGCCTTCTTTATGATCCAACTCTCACATCCATCCATGACTACTGGAAAAACCACAGCTTTGACTAGATGCACCTTTGTTGGCAAAGTAATGTCTCTGCTTTTTAATATGCTGTCTAGGTTGGGCAAAGCTTTTCTTCCAAGGAGCAAGCATCTTTTAATTTCATGGCTGCAGTCACAATCTGCAGTGATTTTGGAGCCCCCAAGATAAAATCTGTCACTGTTTCCATTGTTTCCCCATCTATTTGCCATGAAGTGATAGGACTGGATGCCTTGATCTTAATTTTTTGAATGTTGAGTTTAAGACAGCTTTTCCATACTCTTCTTTCACTTTCATCAAGAGGCTCTTTAATTCCTCTTCACTTTCTGCCATAAGCCTAGAACATGTACCTTTAGACATTATGCATGCTTGCTGAATGAATGAATGGATGTGTAACATTAAGCTCAGTCACCCAGGGCCTGTAATGATGTTGACCGTTACTTCTTGGGGCCCAGCCATTTCCTATTTCCAAAACCTTCCCACAGCCATTAGCTCCTTTGATCAGCATGTCAGCCAAGTGGGGAACATGGGACAGGGATTATTATCTGCCTTAAAAAATGATTATCTATGGCACAAAAATATCACAGTCACATGGACAGGAACCAGAAAGAAATGTCCACAGACTCATGATTTTAATAAATCAATTTTTAAAATTTGATATGCAGGGATTGTGGCAAAGAGGAAAGAGATTTCATTGTGAGGCTGATCTTCCTTGTCTTTGACTCCCAGCTCAGCTTTGTGCTTCCCAGGGGCCTGGGACAAAGCAAATCCTTTCTCTGAGGCTTGGCTACCCTTGCTGTGAAAGAGAGATGAGATTCTTTCAAATAGGTATATTGCAGTCATTCAAACAGGGACATTTCCTGGGCCACCCTGGAAACTTCTGCGCATCCTTTTGGGTAGCTGTGTAATACCACTGAGTGGAGTCACAAGGCTTTGCTTCATCAGCTGGCTGTTGCTGTGTGTGGTGACAGTTAGCTGCTGATCGTTTAGCACTGGGCCCTGCTGAGTGCCAGGCTGAGCACTGCACTGTTATGAGCTTGTTCAATACTTGCAGCTCAGGTAGCTGCTGTTCACTGTCCCGTTATACAGGTTAAGTGGTTTGCCCAAGGCCACCTGGCCCCAAATGGAAGCCAAGTCGACAAATTCAAACTAACTGTGCTCTACTGGGATCTTTGCTCCTATTTCTCTGATGAGGAAAACAAGGCTCAGAGAGGACAACGCCTGCCCCCAGGCAACACTGGGCAGGGCTGGCATGAGCCAGAAGCCTGCTCTTCCAGTCTCTGCCGAGGGCTCTCCTCTAGCCCACGCTTTTGCAGCCTGAAGAAAGCACACGTCTCCTCCTCCTGAACTGGGACAGCAAGTACCCGGGGAGGGAGGGGCCTCCTCGTTTCTGCGCCCATCACTGGCAGAGGGCTTAAGAACCTGGGGAAAATCACTGGTGAGCAGAGGAAACCTGTTTCTACTCTGGAAGCCACGCAGCTCTCCCTCTCCCTCCCTTCTCTTCCTTCCCCCCTTCCCCATTACCTTCCTCCAGGAGCGAGCTCTGCACAAATTAATCAGCAGACATCCGAGGCTCCAGCTGGGATGAAGTGGGCTGGACTCATTAGTCCAGAATGATATTAATATCAAAAAAATGTTGAGACAAATGCAATGATTCCGGGCAGGCACCTACATCGGCCTGACTCTGAAGCTAGTGTGGGCCCAGGAACCTTGGTAAGAGGCCGAAGGGAACAGTGTAGACGCGGGAAGAGAGCCAGGCCAGGTCCCCTGTACAGCCAGTGGGAAGACGAGCAAAGCCACAGGGTCTGTTCTCTTGTGCAGTCTGACTTGTCCCACCTCGCTGCTCAGGGGCCCTCCCTGAACTGTGCAAAAGAGCATCCAGGGAACAGAGTGCCCTTTCTGTCATGGTCGTCGTAACCTGTGGCGAGGCAGCTCGGCCATGGCTGAGACCCCAGCCCCGTCTCCTCTCACCGCTCACAGTGTGACCTTCTGCAAACGGCTGCGTCTCCTTGGGGCTCAGTCTCTCCATCTGGACCAGGAGTCTCAGGAGCCCTTTTGGGGCTGCTGAGAGGATGCTAACATGGATGAGCTTGACGGGATGTGGGCTAGAGGGAGGACTGGCTCCTCTTCCTTCATCCTTCTCTGCTCAGCAGAGCTAAACACCTAGACTCTTTACCTTTACGGACGGGGGTCTCAAACCAGCCCCTCTGAAAGCCTTAGACTAGAACTCTCTTTGTTTCCTAAGCCATTTAATTCCTTGCTCACTCTCATTCCTTCACATGTACTGAGCGCCTCCCATCGGTCAGGCCCTGGGGATAAACAGGGGCATGGGACGCGATTCCCACTTGCTAGGGCACCTAGACAACTGGGGCGCCTGTAAGGGTGAGAGAACAGCTCTAACGTAGGTTAAGGAGAGCTGTTGATTTCAGACTGCAGCCTGGATTTTCTCCAGATATTTTAAATCTACTGTCTCACACACCATCCTCATTAACTCATCCCTATCAGGTTTTTTTTTTTTTTTTTTTTTTTAGTCCTCACCATGCAGCATGCTGGATCTAAGTTCCCCGACTAGGGATTGAACCCCCGTCCCCGAAATTGGGAGCACAGATTCTTAAGTGGGCCCCGGGGAAGTTCCACATTTCTTTCTTTTTTTTTTTTTAATTTTGGCAGTGAGGCCAGCACACCTCGTTCTTTGGAGCTGTGGGAGTGTGTCAGCCCGGACAGGCTGGATTGTGCTGTGTCTGGGGGCAGCCCCAGCGGCCGGGAGCACAGACGAGGGGTGGTGCTTCCTTCCTGGCGCCCCGAGTGTGGCCGGGAGAGGCGGGGCAGCGGTCCCTGCAGTTTGAGGAGGCGTTGCCGGGCAACGTAGGGGCGGGACAGCAGAGACGTCATTTATTCCACAAATAGTTACTGACGATGATGTGCCAGGCACAGTGCTAAGTGTAGGGATACAGTTGTGAACAAAACAGACAAATCTCTGCCTTCGAGGAGACGACTTTCTGGTGGGCGGGGACACGGGCTGTGGAGAAAGAGGAAGCAAAGCAGCAAGGGTGCTTGCTGTTGGGTCTCCGGGGTCAGGGCAGGCCTTGGTGGCAGGTTCCGTCTGAGCAGAGGCTGGAGCGGGCGAGGGGGCAGGTCAAAAGTGATGTAGAGGAAAATTCTGTAGGCCGAGAAAACTGTCCGGGATGTGGAAGAATCGCTTGAGGGGCCCTGGGGAAAGCCAGCCTGGGCTGCCAGGGAGGGTGGGGCTGACGCGAGCGTGGGGGAGGGTAGCGTGGGGGCGGGCCTGGCTGCTGGAAAAATACAGAACACCACGTTCAATGTGAATTTCAGTTAAACAATAAATGACTTTTTAATATAAGCATGTCCCAGTCTAATTTGCCTGCCTCTGAAATTCAGATTTCAGAGGTCTTGTATTTCCAGTGTCTTGTATTTTTACTTGCTATATTTGGCTACCTTCCCTGACTTGGCTTGACTCTGAGACGGGGGACCTGCAGGAGGGTACGGAGAGGAGGAGGGACAGTTTGTGAGCAGTTTTAAAAGGACCCCCTGGGGGCTGTGTGGTGGGCTGAGACAGAGACCAGAGATGGAGACCTGGATGGCAGTGCTGGGGGCGAATCTGATGGGTCTGGGAGATGGAGCTGGTCCATGTGCTGAAGGTTGCTTAGGGGCCGGGAGAGGAAGAGAGGAGTCAAAGGCAGCCCTAGGACTTCTGGCCTGAGCAGCTGGAAGGGTTGAGGTGATAGGAGGAGGAATGTGAGTGTGTGTGCGTGTGCGTACGTGTATGTGTGTGTATTTGGACACACTGTTGAGATGCATCTTGACAACCAACATGAGACACTGAGTAAGTGGTTGGACTCATGGGTCTGGAGTTTGGGAGAAGGCTCCCTTCATCTGTCACCACTGGAGCCAGCATTCTGGTCTCTGTGCCCCTGGCGGAGGGCACTGAGGGGTACTGTAGATGGAAGCGCCCCTGCTCCTGACATCTGCAGAGGCCTGGAGACTTGAGAGTCTGGGTGCACTCAGGGCAGCAGGAGGGTTGAGTGCTGATGGCTGAGCCAAGCTGGGGAAAACCAGGATGGCATGGTCTTGAGGGCCAGAAGCCAGGGAGGGTTGTAGGCAGTGGTCAGACCTGTGTGTTATAGGAGGCCCGTCCTGGGCAAGACAGAGCCATGAGGAGACTGGGGTACCAGCCCTGCCAAGTAAGTGGTGAGGCCTGGCCTAGGAGTGCAGCTGGGGGTCCACGGTTGGGGCTGCAGAAGGGAGGGCCGGCTTCTTGGGGCTGGAGGGACTGGGTGACGGCTGGATGTGCAGAATAGGAAGCTGGGTGTCCAGAGCCTTCGGGTACTCTCGCAGGGCTGTGGGGGCAGGGAACGGAGCACAGAGCCTCCCCCGCCTCAACACCCTACAGCCCCTGTGCTTGTTAGCAAGGAACACTCCTCAGAGGGAACATATGCGCAGTTATTTTTAGGTGATTAGCCACACGGCGTGGAGCGTTTGTTTGCCAGTCATGGGTAAACAAAAGCCATTTGTCAAAATGAGATGTTCGAGCCTCTCCTCCCCTCCGCAGGCCAGTTGCTGCTGTGAGTTCCTGTTGCATCAGCAGCGAGGCTAATTAGCTCCACGGCTCCTGAATGATAATGGCTGTGTTCTCAGAGGTGTCTGCCTGCCAGGAGCCCCGCAGGCGTGCAAACATGCACGTGGACAGCCTTACTGGTCCCATTTTGGAGTTGAGGAAACCGAAGCTGAGTATCTGCCCTCCTCTGCTCTGGATGGGACTCAGTGATACTGCCCATCACTGTGCAGCAGATTAGGGCATCAGATGGACATTCCTAGTATGGAGCCCAAATCTGGCTGCTGTGAATTCCATGAAGAGGCCTGCTCGGCATCTCCTCTTCTGGGTCCTGCATGTGCTGACCTCTTGGGTCGCTGGGTAAAGAAGGCCGGATGCTCTAGAGGAAGGTGTATGGGCTTTGGGCCAGGAGAGTTCTGCAGCGAGGTCTCTGCTGCTAGGACTCAGGGAATGACTTAGAGCTGGTCTCTGTGATGCAGCAGGCAGGGGGTTTATTAGGGAATGCTCTGCAGATCGATGTCTTGGGAAGGGAGAGGACAGACACGGGACTGGGCCAGAGGGGATGCCCACCTATGACGCTGACTCGATAGAAGCTTGGCTTGTCCTGCAGGGAGTTCCGAGGACAGGATGGCACTTCGGGGAGTCCTGAGTTGTGGTGAAAGGGCTGAGCCTTGGTGCCTGCGTGTTGGTCTATCATGGCATGTATGTCTCCTGGACCAGGGAATGAAGTGGGAGGGGCTGACAACCATCTGCCAATGGCTGCCCAGCAGCCAGGGCGGTAAGTCCTCTGTCGGTTCAGGGAGACCTGGGCGGTGCCTGACAGCCGCCTTCTGGGAGATGCACCTCTTCGGGGCATTGGAAGGGAGAGGCTAGTGGGTGAACGATTGCTCCCTCACTGAGGCTGTGGTCTCAGGGCTGCAAGGACGCTCCTCTGCAGCCCTCTTCACTAACCCCCGCCTTGGGTTTCATCTCTCTGGGGACGGAGACTCTGGTCACCGCGTCCTTTTCAGGCCAGGGTGGCTGCACTGGTCAGTCTACTATCCACATGGTCATGGAAGCGCCAAGAGGTGCCCAAGGGCACCACCGAGGTGTCAGCGCATTCTTCCTTGTCCCCAAGGGTGACCTCTTTCTGACGTCCAGGGACAGTTGCTTTGTCCAGAATGGTGACTGTTCTTGCTTGCCAGTCCCCTGACACATGAGCCTGAAGTGCCAAGGAGGCAACTGAAATTTATAGTTTAAGGGATTCTTGCTGTGTCCACTGGCAGGAGCGTTCTTTCTTTGGAGACAAGGGTGTCTAAACCCACAGAGCCCGGAGCTGAGGGAATGGAGACCACAGCATTCCTAAGCAGAGAGAGGTCTGTGGAATGATGGGGAGAAGGCCACTTTGGCCTCCGCCCCTTGACTGTTAGACCCACGCATCCTGCCCCCTGGGGACACAGTGTAATACAAGGTGTTTGATTTAAGGTGATCCTGCCTCCCGGAGGACGGTGCCAAAGCCTCATGAGGTATTGTCTCTGAGCTGGCTTTTCCACTCTCTCAGCCCCACCCCGTCACACTGCTCCATCTGGCTGGAGATTTGGGGTGGTGGGCTGTGTGGTGTTACTGGTGGATCCCTACGGTTGCGGGCCAGCCCATTCCCACACTTCCTGGATTATAGCCCTTAAGGTGGGTTTTTCGGTCTGAGGTGAGGTTATGGGGGGTCATGTGCTATTGAATCAAATGCTTCATAAGCCCTTGGGTAGAGAACCATGGGCAGGAAAGGTGAGTCTCTGCTGAAACGCATCTCCTCTCCTGGTCTTTCAGGGGCGGCGGGGTCAGTCCTGTATAGTCATTTCCCACATACTGACCCAAACCCATCCAGAGGTTTGTCTTCCTCTCCAGCTAGGTGGCACAGGACCCCGACGTGGCTGTCGGTACGAGCTGGTGCTGGTGCAATAGTGGCGGTGCCGGGGGTCTTTCTACCTGTGGTGTAGCTTGCTGTGAACTCAAGTCCTGTTTGAGTTCCGCTCAAGATGTGCCCACCTTCTGAGGCGGTGGGTCTGACAGACCCAGCCCATGTCAGGCAGTCCCCGTGACAGGGTTGCTCAGTGTCTTGCGATCGGGTGCTCTGTTTTCAGGAGCACACCACAACCTCTTTTAAGAAGGTGTGTGATTCTTGGCTGTAAATGATCTCCTTGCTGTGAAACCCCCGAGACCGTGGCTGTGATTCTCTCCTTAGAGTCTGCTGCACGTCATGTGGCAGCCTTCCTATGACTAGAAAAGAAAGATAGCACTCAGTCGTGTCCAACTCTTGCGACCTCATGGACTGTAGCCCGCCAGGCTCCTCTGTGCATGGGATTCTGCGGGCAAGAGTGCTGGAGTGGGTGCCGTTTCCTTCTCCAGGGGAGCTTCCCGGCCCAGGGACTGAACCCAGGCTCCCAGCATTGCAGGCTGCTTCTTTACCCTCTGAACCACGCGGCAAGTGTGCCCTACCACTACCTGACTCTGTGCATGTCACTGTCCTTTATGTCTGACACCACAGGGGCCGCGGGGCCACATCCCAAGCCATAAGGCTAACAGTAGCAGCAGCTGGAACCTTCTATGGGGCCCTTCCTTGCTCTGGGCCATGGTGGTTCCTCATGTCACCTGCCTGGGGAGTTGGAGCACGAGTCCTAGCTAATGGAGTATGTCGCCTCCAGACTCATCGATCAGGTGTTTTGTTTCCTTCTTCATGATGGGAAGTGAAAGATGAAATAATTTGCCTTTACTTTGGAGACATGCTCCAGTATTTACCAGACCACTGGAGTCTCAGAAATTTTACTGATGCGATGGGCCCCTGGGTCTTTATTAGTTTTCTCTCTTGCCTCTGGCCTCTGGCCTCCAGCTCCCTGGTACCTCTTGTTCCTCAGTCTTATCGGCACAGTGTGGGCAGTGTACTGGATCAGTGTGACGCTTGGCAACAGGCCGAATTGTGCTCGTCTCCTTGGACCACCCAGGCAGTGCTCTGTTAAGAGTGGTGGACGCATACTGTCATCTGTTCCTTGTGAGTGTAGACTCTTTTTGATTCTCTTTCTTGACTGGGATGGTTTGTTGTCAAGTTGCTAAGTTGTGTCCAACTCTCTGTGACCCCATGGACTGTAGCTCACCAGGCTCCTCTCTGCCCATGGGATTCTCCAGGCCAGAGTACAGGAGTAGGTTGCCCTTTCCTTCTCCAGGGGATCTTCCCGATCCAGGGATGGAACTCGCATCTCCTGAGTCTCCTGCATTGTTAGCAGGCAGATGCTTTACCACTGAGCCCCCAGGGAAGCCTGAGGAGAATCCATTCAGCAAATGAATGGCTTCATAACATTTTCCAGAGTTCACATTAACCTCTGCAGCGGCCGCGTCATTCCTGGTAAGGCGCGAGCTGCGGGGCTGCCACTTTTCACATTCCTGGTCGTCTGCAGTTCCCACGGGGGCCAAACCCAGGAGTTCAAAGGAGCAAAGAATTACCATCCTGCACCTTTGGATCTTTGAAACAGCACGGATCTTTGTCATCCCTTGGGGATGTAACACTGTTTTTGATTTACTATTTTAGCCAGAAGCGGCAGTTTCAAAAGCTTTCATCCATCCTTCCGATCATGACAGCTGTAACCTCATAGGATTAGGAGGAGTGTGTGTGTGTGTGTGTGTGTGTGTCTGTCTGTCTGTACCAGTCAGTCATGTCTGAATCTATGGGACCCCATGGACAGTAACCCACCAGACTTCTCTGTGCATGGGATTCTCCAGGCAAGAATACTGGAGTGGATTCCATGCCCTCCTCCAGGGGATCTTCCTGACCCAGGGATTGAACCCAGGTCTCCTGCATTGCAGGCAGACGCTTTACCATCTGAGCCACCAGGGAAGCCTTAAGGAGGAGTACATGCCAGTTACTAAGCATGTCAGTTCTGATTATCCACTTGGAGACCATGGGTTGGGGTGTGGCTGGAACTACTGTGAGATGGTCCTGGGTAGAGCTCCATTTATAAGTACCCCCCTCTTAGCAGGGACCATGAGGATGCTTAGCTTTCCAAGTATCAATGTGAGTTTCAGTTCTGTGTCCAGCTGTTCTCGAATTGCTTGGCTAACCGCTTTCCACAGCCTTCAGTTATCTGAGTAACTCTGGGGAAGGACTGGGGTCCTTCTTCCTTTTAGCTAATGAGTTCCAGGTCCAAAAACCTGCTCAAGTATGAAACTAGGGAAGGGATTATTACTTTCTATTGGGGTGACTACTGTCAGCCTCCTGACCACCCATCCCTGATCTCTTTTGATTTTGCAGATGGAGTCGTACCCTTGTTAGCTGCCCATCTATGCTACCCTAGGGAAGCGTTCCAGTAACTCCATCACTCTTCGCAGGACTTCCTGTTTGCTCCTCCACCTTACCACGCATCACAAAATTGTGTCTTTCTGCCTTTGGATGGCTTCTGGTTTTTTGTTTTTTGGTTCATATATTCCCCATTGCTGTGAACAAGTCCAGTTCTGTAACAGCATCTATCCATCTCCAGCCCCAGCCTACAGGGAAGAGTCATCATTGATTTCCAAGTGATGGGGGCTGGGGCGGACTGCTCGCCTGCACTCTCCTGACAGCCTGGCTGAGTGGGATGTCCTCTGGGTACTGGGTGTAACACTGGCCTTTGGAGGTGGGGTGGGGTTTCCAGACTTACAAAGTACATCTCCTCAGGCATGCCCACTTCTCTGAGCCTTTCCATCTCCTCTTCTCCTGTGTGCCAGGCTGCTTCTCACTTCAAGTTGCGTTGCCCACTTCAAGTCTCTTGGGGTACTTGTCAGAGTATTAAATCCTGAGTCCGGGAAGAATGCTCCCAAATTGATAAGCTTGTCTTGTGGCTCAGCTGGTAAAGACTCTGCCTGTAATGCGGGAGACCTGGGCTTAATCCCTGGGTTGTGAAGATCCCCTGGTGAAGGGAAAGGCTACCCACTCCAGTATTCTGGCCTGGAGAATTCCATAGACTGTTGTCTGTGGGATCACAGAGTTGGACACAACTGAGCTACTTTCACTTTCACTTTACTTTCACCCTTTATCCAACTTTATGATCTGGGGCCCTTGACCAAATACCCTCTGTCCAAATCTAGTCACATATTGACTCTGTGCTGCTGCTCCTTTGGGGTATAACCCCCATCTTTCCACGTCAGGACCAACAGGCACACAGCTAGTTTCTGTTGTGACTTAAGCCTAGTTGTTGGCCCAATGGCAGCAGGAGAAATGGGGCAGCTCCTGGGTCTGCATGGGCTCTGCAGTCTTCCAGTGAAGAGGCAGCTCTACCCCCAGCAGGAAGGGGTGAGTCCTCTGCAAGCTTAGAGGGCTCAGGAGAATCTGGAGAGCCAATCCAGAGGTCTCCATCCCAGGTGTCAGGGCGCCACTCTTTCCCAGCTGGGGCTTTGACTGTGGCAGAATGGACCTGCCTTGGCTGGAGTTAAGCCTTCTTTGGAGCGTGGGATGAGTTTTCATTTCTCTGCCCTGCCATGGAGGGAGATGATAGCTTCTCTAAATGCCAACAGCAGGGCCTCTGCCTTTCCCATTTAGCTTTTAATTGCTGATTAACCACACTCTACCCTTTGTTATGTTTTTCCAGATCAGTTGGGTTTAACAATAGCCACCCAATTCAATTGTCCTGCTAGTTACTGTTCCCACCATAATTCTCAAATGTATCACACCAGTTAATGAATTCTCTTTTCCAGGCTGCCATCCTAATTTATCACCTATGCCGGGGGCTATCTGTTGGGGGTGGGGGGTGGGATTGCCAGCTGGTTAGCAGGTATTTCAGCTCCAAGCTCTCATCCCAGTGTCTGCTTTCCTGACCCAATTTCGGTACCAGCTGTATGTAACAGGTTGGGCTCTCAAAAAGCAGATTCTGTGACAGAATTCAGTGTGTAGAATATTTATTAAGAATTATTCTTAGAATCAACACCTGTGGAGGGAAAGGGAAAGAAGCAGGATGGGGCAGAGAGGGAAGTTGCGTTGTCCTGCTCTGACAGTCGAAGCCTCAGCTGACCCTGGGCTGAGTTCTGTAAGTGGCATATCCTTAGTATGTTAAGAGGTGTCCTGAGTTGGGGCAAATGGGCCTGGCCTTTATATCCCCATTTTGATCAGTCACAGGACGTGTGAAATCCTGAGAACAGGAAGTCACTTTAGGTAAGAAGGCCCTCTTCTTGTGAGGCAATCCCTGAAGGAGCTGATAGCTGAGGACGGTCTGATGGAGGCAATAAAAGATTTTTATTCTTGAAAGGGTACCTGAGTGGTGTATCACAGTATCCATGCAAGGAGTGTACTTATTTGTAAAAGAAAGATGAAAAAGTTCTTAGCTGGTGTTGAGCTAATCCATAAGGACTCCATAAACTACTGCATACTTGATAGGTAGTTATTTGAGGATATTTACAAGTGATAGAGCATTCTTTGGCATTGCCATTCCTCGGGATTGGAATGAAAACTGACCTTTTCCAGTCCTGTGGCCACTGCTGAGTTTTCCAAATTTGCTGGCATATTGAGTGCAGCACTTTCACAGTATCATCTTTGAGGATTTAAAATAGCTCAACTAGAATTCCATCACCTCCACTAGCTTTGTTTGTAGTGATGCTTCCTAAGGCCCACTTGACTTCACATTCCAGGATGTCTGGCTCTAGGTGAGTGATCATACCATTGTGATTATCTGAGTTGTGAAGATCTTTTTGTACAGTTCTTCTGTGTATTCTTGTCACCACTTCTTAATATCTTCTGCTTCTGTTAGGTCCAGACCATTTCTGTTCTTTATTGAGCCTATCTTTGCATGAAATGTTATCGTGGTATCTCTAATTTTCTTGAAGAGATCTCTAGTCTTTCCCATTCTGTTGTTTTCCTCTGTTTCTTTGCATTGATTGCTGAGGAAGGCTTTCTTATCTCTCCTTGCTATTCTTTGGAACTCTGCACTCAGATGTTTATATCTTTCCTTTTCTCCTTTGCTTTTCATAGCTATTTGTAAGGCCTCCTCAGACAGCCATTTTGCTTTTTTGCATTTCTTTTCCATGGGAATGGTCTTGATCCATGTCTCCAGTACAATGTCATGAACATCCATCCATAGTTCATCAGGCACTCTGTCTATCAGATCTAGTCCCTTAAATCTATTTCTCACTTCCACTGTATAATCATAAGGGATTTGATTTAGGTCATACCTGAATGGTCTAGTGGTTTCCCCTACTTTATTCAACTTAAGTCGGAATTTGGCAATAAGGAGTTCATGATCCGAGCCACAGTCAGCTCCTGCTCTTGTTTTTGCTAACTGTGCAGAGCTTCTCCATCTTTGGCTGCAAAGAATACAATCAATCTGATTTCAGTGTTGACCATCTTGTGATGTGCATGTGTAGAGTCTTCTCTTGTGTTGTTGGAAGAGGGTATTTGCTATGACCAGTGTGTTCTCCTGGCAAAACTCTGTTAGCCTTTGCCCTGCTTCATTCTGTACTCCAAGGCCAAATATACCTGTTACTCTCATTGTTTCTTGACTTCCTACTTCTGCATTCCAGTCCCCTATAATGAGAAGGACATCTTTCTTAGGTGTTAGTTTTAAAAGGTCTTGAAGGTCTTCATAGAACCATTCAATGCACAATTGCACTCATCTCACAGGCTAGTAAAGTAATGCTCAGAATTCTCCAAGCCAGGCTTCAGCAATACGTGAACCATGAAATTCCAGATGTTCAAGCTGGTTTTAGAAAAGGCAGAGGAACCAGAGATCAAATTGCCAACATCTGCTGGGTCATGGAAAAAGCAAGAGGGTTCCAGAAAAACATCTATTTCTGCTTTATTGACTATGCCAAAGCCTTTGACTGTGTGGATCACAATAAACTGTGGAAAATTCTGATAGAGATGGGAATACCAGACCACCTGACCTGCCTCTTGAGAAACCTATATGCAGGTCAGGAAGCAATCATTAGAACTGGATTGGAAAAACAGACTGGTTCTAAATAGGAAAAGGAGTATGTCAAAGCTGTATACTGTCACCCTGCTTATTTAATTTAAATGCAGAGTACATCATGAAAATCGCTGGGCTGGAAGAAGCACAAGCTGGAATCAAGGTTGCTGGCAGAAATATCAATAACCTCAGATATGCAGATGACACCACCCTTATGGCAGAAAGTGAAGAGGAACTCAAAAGCCTCTTGAGGAAAGTGAAAGAGGAAAGTGGAAAAAGTTGGCTTAAAGCTCAACATTGGAAGGTGGGTTCATTGGAAGTTCAGTTTAGTTCAGTCGCTCAGTCGTGTCTGACTCTTTGCGACCCCATAAGTTGCAGCACGCCAGGCCTCCCTGTCCATCACCAACTCCCAGAGTTCTCCCAAACTCATGTCCATTGAGTTGGTGATATCATCCAGCCATCTCATCCTCTGTCATCCCCTTCTCCTGCCCTCAATCCCTCCCAGCATCAGAGTCTTTTCCAATGAGTCAACTCTTCACATGAGGTGGCCAAAGTACTGGAGTTTCAGCTTTAGCATTAGTCCTTTCAATGAACACCCAGGACTGATTGCCTTTAGGATGGACTGGTTGGATCTCCTTGCAGTCCAAGGGACTCTCAAGAGTCTTCTCCAACACCACAGTTCAAAAGCATCAATTCTTTGGCATTCGGCTTTCTTCACAGTCCAACTCTCACATCTATACATGACCACAGGAAAAACCATAGCCTTGACTAGATGGACCTTTGTTGGCAAAGTAACGTATCTGCTTTTTAATTTGCTATCTAGGTTGGTCATAACTTTCCTTCCAAGGAGTAAGCATTTTTAATTTCATGGCTGCTATCACCATCTGCAGTGATTTTGGAGTCCCCCAAAATAAAGTCTGACACTGTTTCCACTGTTTCCCCATCTATTTCCCATGAAGTGATGGGACCGGATGCCATGTTCAATGGAAGGACTGCTGCTAAAGCTGAAACTCCAATACTTTGGTCATCTCATGTGAAGAGTTGACTCATTGGAAAAGATGCCGATGCTGGGAGGGTGGGGGCAGGAGTAGAAGGGGACAACAGAGGATGAGATGGCTGGATGGCATCACTGACTGGATGGACATGAGTTTGAGTGAACTCTGGGAGTTAGTGATGGACAGGGAGGCGTGGCGTGCTGCAATTCATGGGTCACAAAGAGTCAGACATGACTGAGCAACTGACCTGAACTGAACAAGTGATAGAACTTCAACTCAAAATAATTTAAGTAATATAAGATTTGTACTGTTCACATAATTAAGAAGACGGCATGGACTTCAGAAATGGATGGGTCTAAGAATTAGAGATACCAAAGGAACATTTCATGCAAAGATGGGCTCGATAAAGGACAGAAATGGTATGGACCTAACAGAAGCAGAAGATATTAAGAAGAGGTGGCAAGAATACATGGAAGAACTGTACAAAAAAAATCTTCATGACACAGATAATCATGATGATGTGATCACTAATCTAGAGCCAGACATGTTAGAATCTGAAGTCAAGTGGGCCTTAGAAAGCATCACTACAAACAAAGCTAGTGGAGGTGATGGAATTCCAGTTGAGCTATTTCAAATCCTGAAAGAGGATGCTGTGAAAGTGCTACACTCAGTATGCCAGCAAATTTGGAAAACTCAGCAGTGGCCACAGGACTGGAAAAGGTCAGTTTTCATTCCAATTCCAAAGAAAGGCAATGCAAAAGAATGCTCAAACTACCGCACAATTGCACTCATCTCACACGCTAGTAAAGTAATGCTCAAAATTCTCCAAGCCAGGCTTCAGCAATACATGAACGGTGAACTTTCAGATGTTCAAGCTGGTTTTAGAAAAGGCAGAGGAACCAGAGATCAAATTGCCAACATCTGCTGGATCATGGAAAAAGCAAGAGAGTTCCAGAAAGGCATCTATTTCTGCTTTATTGACTATGCCAAAGCCTTTGACTGTGTGGATCACAATAAACTGGAAAATTCTGATAGAGATGGAAATACCAGACCACCTGACCTGCCTCTTGAGAAATCTGTATGCAGGTCAGGAAGCAACAGTTAGAACTGGACATGGAACAACAGACTGGTTCGATAGGAAAAGGAGTATGTCAAGACTATATACTGTCACCCTGCTTATTTAACTTCTATGCAGAGTACATCATGAGAAATGCTGGACTGGAAGAAACACAAGCTGGAATCAAGATTGCCGGGAGAAATATCAATAACCTCAGATATGCAGATGACACCACCCTTATGGCAGAAAGTGAAGAGGAACTAAAAGCCTCTTGATGAAAGTGAAAGAGGAGAGCGAAAAATTGGCTTAAAGCTCAACACTCAGAAAATGAAGATCATGGCATCCGGTCCTGTCACTTCATGGGAAATAGATGGGGAAACAGTGGAAACAGTGTCAGATTTTATTTTTTGGAGGGGCTCCAAAATCACTGCAGATGGTGACTGCAGCCATGAAATTAGAATTCACTTACTCCTTGGAAGGAAAGTTATGACCAACCTAGATAGCATATTCAAAAGCAGAGACATTACGTTGCCGACTAAAGTCCATCTAGTCAAGGCTATTGTTTTTCCAGTGGTCATGTATGGATGTGAGAGTTGGACTGTGAAGAAGGCTGAACACCGAAGAATTGATGCTTTTGAACTGTGGTGTTGAAGAAGACTCTTGACAGTCCCTTGGACTACAAGGAGATTCAACCAGTCCATCCTGAAGGAGATCAACCCTGAGACTTCTTTGGAAGGAATGATGCTAAAGCTGAAACTCCAGTACTTTGGCCACCTCATGAGAAGAGTTGACTCATTGGAAAAGACTCTGATGCTGGGAGGGATTGGGGGCAGGAGGAGAGGGGGACGACCAAGGATGTGATGGCTGGATGGCATCACTGACTGGATGGACGTGAGTCTGAGTGAACTCCGGGAGTTGGTGATGGACAGAGAGGCCTGGCATGCTGCGATTCATGAGGTCGCAAAGAATCAGACACGACTGAGCGACTGAATTGAACTGAACTGACTGAGGAGCTCAAAAGATGTCATCAGGATAGGTCTTAATCTCCTGCCACGCGCACACACCTGTCTCTCCATCTCTTAAGTCCCGATCTCCTCTGCATCAGCTGGAGTCTGAGGCAGTCTGGCCTTGTGGACTGGAAGATGGCCACCAACAGCTTCAAGCCCATGTCCTGCCAGTTCGGCAACAGAGGGAACAACCCCTCACCCCTCATCCCACCCAGGGATGAGTAGTTCTAAGGTAAATCTCAGAGCTGACACTCTTTGGCCAGGCCTGGGTCATGTGCCCATCCCTAGAGGTGGTGGGGGGGTGGGGGTTGGGGATCAGATTAGCCCCTCTTGATGGGCAGTTGGGGTGAAGAGGTTTCCCAAAGGAAAACTTAGAAACTCTGAGCTTATAAAAGGGAGATGCTAGTTAAAATACAAAAGCAAACAGCCCAAAGACAAGTATCCATGCCCTTTCCATCTGGGAAGACCTCTTTCATTCTCTCTAGAGGATGAAGGGCATCAGACTGGTCTTGTCTATTTGGGGGCATGTTCTGCTTTCAAGGGTGTGTCTCACATGTCTACACGGGAAGCGTCTATATGGCTTCCTGGCCCACTGGACCTGACTCTGGGGAACGTCAGGCTGGGTCCTGGGACAGAGGCTAAATGCAGGTGGATTGAGAGGCCACCTCCCACTCCAGTTTGTCCTTAAATCATTCCTTCTGTATTCTTGCATCCACTCAGTACACATTTTTCAGCCTCTGCTTTTCTTAGCCCCAGTGCTGAGCCCTGGTGTGGTAGCTGATGGCCCCTCTCCAGTGAGAGGCTGGGCGTGCCTGAGGGCCTGGCCATGTCGTCTTCATGGGACAAGGCAGCTCAGAGCTCATGGTTGAGGGAGTCGGGCTCAGAAGCCCCCAGCCTATCTGGGGAGTGCTCTCTTTGGCTGGGCAGTGTTTTCACGCATTTAATTGCATTGATGATGGTTTAGTTGCTCAGTCGTGTCTGACTTTTGTGATCCCATGGACTGTAGCCTGCCAGGCTCCTCTGTCCATGGGATTCTCCAGGCAAGAATACTGGAGTGGGTTGCTGCTTCCTTCTCCAGGGAATCTTCCCAACCCAGGAACTGAACCCAGGTCTCCTGCATTGCAAGCAGATTCTTTACCGACTGAGCTACAGAGGAAGTCCTTTATATACATCACCATTACTGTATTATTTCATCAAACCTACTGTGAGACTGATTGAAGATGTACCTCCATTCTATGTACCATTAAGGAAGAAAAGCTCACAAACGCTGACATGCCATCAGTTGCAAGATGAACCCCAAATTCAGTGATTTTCAAATGTGAAAACGTCATTCCCAACATTTAAAAATGGGGCTAGTTCACATTAAAATCCTGTATTCTGTTTTCTTCCTAACTGGAAACTCTGGCAATGCAGGACCCACATCTTTGCGTGGCAACAGTCAGCTGGAGATAAGTGGGGCTTTCTTCTTCTGTTATTTAACATTTTTTATTTGTTTTATTTTAAATAGATAATACATTCTTAGAGTTTGGAAATCAAAACAGTACAAAACAGAATAAAAAGAAAAGTCTAAACTCCCACACTTGTTGCCATCCAGTCTGTTCTCAACCCCCTCACCACAAATAAACCCTTGTATTAGATTCTTGTGTATCCTCCCAGTTTTGGTTAAGGAAAACAAACAATAAGAATAGATATTCCTTTGAGTTTCACTTACAATGGTGGTGGTTTTAGCTGCTCAGTCGTGGCTGACTCTTGCGACCCCATGGACTGTAGCCCACCAGGCTCCTCTGCCCATGGGATTCTCCAGGCAAGAATACTGGAGTGGGTTGCCATTTTCTTCTCCAGGGGATCTTCCTGACCCAGGAATCGAACTCAGGTCTCTTGCATTGCAGGCAGATGATTTACTAACTGAACTCTTAATGATGTATCTAGCAGATATTTCCAAATCTTTAGAGAGTCGCTGGCCACCCAGAGAAGTCAGTTCTTCTTTAACTGAAGTCTCCTTGCCACCCACTTTCTTCTTTACAGACCCATTGGGTCCCTGAGGCGTTGATACTGTGCAGGGACCTTGTTGGTGCCCCCTTGTACCCCCTTGGGCTCCAGGGCACAAGGCCTTTCTGTGTCCCCCATTTCTTTGATTATAGAAGCAGCTTTCATTTAGCCTCCATGACCTTCCCTGAGTTCCGATTGGTGGACTCAAGCAGTTGTTAATTAGGGAAGGGAGGGGATGCGAGACCAGGGAGAAACAAGCAGTCAAGAGCAGCCTTGGGGCAAGGTTCTGTTTCCCTATCAACAGATACACAAAATAATATCTCTGAGCTCTTCTGCAGATATTCAAACCCCCTCCAGGTGGGAAGGTTAATTAGGTTAATATGATTAGTCATATGCTGCCCACATGCATGTAGACCTCAGACAAGCTGGACCTGAAGGTTGATGATGCAGACTCCCACATACCTCACCACCAACCCATCAGAGGAATGTCTACAAGCTGCTCACACCCTCTTTGAACAATTACTATAAAACTTCTCACTGTCTTCTGCAAGTTGGGGCACATGGTTTTGAGGGTGTTAGCCTGCTGTGGCCCCCTTTGCATGGCAAAAATAAAGCTCTCCTTTTCTACTTCACCCAAACTCTGTCTCCGAGATTTTATTCAGCACTGATGTATGGAGAAGCTGAGCTTTTGGCATCAGCATTAGAGTGCACCCTCCTCATCTTTCCTGGGGACACTTGGTGAATGTCAGGGCGATGCAGGTGAGGAGAAAGATGGCTAGATAAATAGGAAGGAGTATTTATGAGTCTTTCTTGGTGGTCAGCCTGTGTGTGAATGCTTCCAACTAATGGTAAAGGCTCTCTGGTGCGTGGATAAGGATGCAGGGCTGCACAAGGTCAAGGAGTTCAGAATCTTGTTGGGAGTAGGGAGGGGAGAATAACAAGAAACAAAATGGACCATGATGCCACCAGAGAGGAAGGTATGATTCTGGGTAAGTTAATTAAATTCTTTGAGTTTCTGATGCCTTATTTGAAAAATAGGGATATTTTAGCTCCCATCTTTTAGGGTTATTGTGTACCTTAATGCAATAGCACAATGCCTGGCATATAGCAAGCTCTCAGTATGTATTGTCTCTGTAGGAGGCGGGTTGGAAGGAATAATAAGACTGCTTGGAGGTTACAATGAGTGGGGTCTTGAAGGCTAAGTGGGAGTTCACAAGATAGAGAAGCAGAAGTAGTACACTCTAACCAAGGAATAGTGAGGAGTCTTCCAGCTTGCCTTCAGGTATTAACTCCATTTCAAAAAGAATGTAACTGCATCTCATGCAAAAGATGTAGCCTGCCCGAGGTTAAGCATGCAGGGGTGCAGAGCTGGGGCCCATAACCAATTCTATCTGACCCTGAGCCTGCTGGTCAATGCTCACTTCAGCACTTGGGAGTGCTATCACTCCCTAGATTCATTCAGGTGGCAACTCAGAGTTTATAAGTTTGGTTGCTGTGGGACATGGGCAACTTTGCTTTTTGCAGGAGGGGTGATCGCCTGGTGCTCAAGAGCTCAAATCAGTGTCTTTCACCACAGCTTAGCTCTGAGCTCCTCTGTATAAGCGGCCCTCACAGATGAGTTTTCCACATAAGTAGTAAAATGACTGCGGGAAGCTCAAAGCTCTTACTGGGCCAACTCAGCCACCGCACAAGAGAGATGGAGCCTCTTTCCTGGTGGTTTCAGGTAAAGTCCCACGTAGGGCTCTCACTGGTCAGACTTGGGTCACAGACCACTGTCAAATCAATCACTGCACCTAGGAGCATGAGGCCCTCTCATCGGTCACATCTGGGTCATGTGACCATTCCTGAACCAATCAATTGGCTGAAAGAATGTGGCCTTCTTACCGGTCAGACCTGGTCACATGGCTACTGCTGAACCAATCAAATGGCTAGAGGGTGTGAGCCCCTCACAGATCAGGCCCGGGTCACGTGACCACACCCAAAGCCTTGGCATCCTGCACTGCAGGAGCTGAAAGTGCGGGAGAAGCAGTTCCGCAAGGTAATATTGGGTCGCACATCTAGAAGGAGAGGAGATGACATGCAAGCAGACTAAGTGAGTGTTCCTCACAGGGCCCAGAGGAGCCCACAGAAGAGGTTTGTGGAGAGAGACCTGCCCCTGGGTCTCCTTAGACCCCGGCTGAGGGAAACTGGGGGTCAGGAAAGCCCTCATGCAGTCCTGTAGGGAAGGCAATCAGGGCCCCAGACAACTGCACACCTGGGAGTGCCATAGCCCTTGCTAGGGACTGGCCTGGTTACAGGCAGCCCCGCGGGGTGGGGAGGCAGCATCCTGTTTCCTCCCCACACTTTGTGCATTACAGTTTGGAGTAAGGAGGTTTAAAGGGACTTCCCAGGTGGTGCAGTGGTAACGAACCTGCCTGCCAATGCAGGAGACATAAAAGCTGCGGGTTCAATCCCTGGGTTGGGAAGAGCCTCTGGAGGAGGGCACAGTAACCCACTCCAGTATTCTTGCCGAGAGAATCCTATGGATGGAGAAGCCTGGAGGGGTACAGTCCAAAGGGTTGCAAAGAGTAGAACACGATTGAAGCGACTGTGCACTCATGCACAAAGGAGGTTTAATGGAAAGATCTGAGCTTCTGTGATCCATGGGCCCAACCATGGAATCCGTCTGACAAATCACTCCAGGGATTCGTGGTGATTAAGCAAGAGGAGGAAAAGGGTTTTCCAAATTAGTACCAACCCCTGGAGGGACAGAAACCGGCCTAGGGTAAGCCAGAGAGGGGAGGCCAGTCCCGCAGCATCCACTCACCCTTTGTACAGAGAAACCTGTGTTTCCAGGGCAACAGCCACATCCTGATTGGACAACTCACCTTGCCAGGGAGTGCAATTTGAAACATTGTGGCATATAATTTATTGCGAACATTCTGTGCCCCAGGCCTTGTGTCAAGTGCTTTACACACGTGACCTCCTTTTATCCGTTCTGCGTGAGGGGGTATCATTGTCCCTGTTTTAAGTAGGAGAGATCCAAGGCTCCAAGAAGTTAGGCTCCCAAGGTCACACATTGTGAGGCAGAGACATTCGTTTAATATGCAAACCCTGGTTCTTCCAAACCGGGACTCCGTTGGTGCTGGGGGATGGAGACCCATGTGCAGCCTGATGCCCTTAGAAGTGAGGTGGGTCGATGTGCTGGCTGTCTCCTGCAGCCACTCAGCAGACATTCTGAGAACACTCAGATATAAGACCCAGGTAGGGACGTTCTGGCCCCAGATCCCCTGCCCCAGACAGGTGCCTCCTTTTGTGGCCTCTCCTGGAGCTTGGAGCTCCCTTTGTCATCTAAAGCCTGGCAATTTAGGGCCCAGATGGAGGCCCCCCGGCCTGAGCGCTTCAAAGGGGAGAGTGGGAGGTTTGACAGGAGGGGGGAGTAGGCGGGGAGGGGCAGGGGCTCAGAGCCCCAAGGGCTGCAGGAGGCGGAAGGCGGCTTCATTAGTCTGTCCCCAGGAGGCCTGGCAGCCAGTTATTAGATGCTCCCTAGGATGGTGAGCTTGGCAGAGGAGGGAAGAAAGCAACTGTGGAAGTTGTGGGAGGTTGTTTGCCTCTGTCCAGACCAGAGAACCCCTTCTTCTCATCATATGAAGGCACGGCTGAGACTGGGGTTCTCCAGGCTCTAAACTTGTCACCATGGTACCAGAACTTCTTTGGCAGTAGGGCTGGAGTCCTAAGCATCCTCGGATGCAGTCATGGAGGTAGATTGACCCCAGAGCCGTCCCTAGGCCTCTCCGAGATGCACTGCCATCCTGGAGTCTCCTTGGCTGCCATGATGGCTAGGCAGGGACCTGCGGGGTCCAGCGGACCCTCAGTCCTTGTCTTGTCTCTGAGTATCCTGACAATTCTCTTTGTAGTCTTGAAGTGTCTTCCTGCTCCCATTTGTAGAGAAATCTGTTATGTGACTGAATTGCCTCTCCTCTTCTCTCTTCCCAGTACTCTGCTGGGCCATCGGTTTCCAGAGCCTTGAAGCTCCTCTGTGCTAACTCACATTCCTCCCCCGGGCTCAGACTCACCGCTGAACTGTTGCCTCCTGGACATCTCCTGGGGTTGCTTCCAGGCTCCACTGACTTCACCCCTTCTCATTTCTCCTTCAGGTCTGCTCCGCCTCTGCTGTGTCACCAGCTTGGAGAAGGGCTCCCACTAGGGCAGCCATTCCCCCACTCCCTCCCTTCCTGGATGCACCATGGGCAAGCCGCGCCTGGCCTGCTCTATTCTTCAGTAGCTCTTCAGTGTCTCCTTCTCTGCGCCCTTCTCCATGGGTGTGCTCTAGTTCATCTACCCTTCCTTCTCTCCTGGAGTCTCCATGTGGGTCTCTGAACCTCTGCTTGACCCTCCTTGCTCCCTGTTCATATCTCTCTCCTGCTTAAAATTCTCCATAGCTCCCCGCACCTGTGAGCTTCCCTGATAGCTCAACAGCTAAAGAACCCACCTGTAATGCAGGAGACACAGGAGACATGGGTTCAGTCCATGGGGTTGGGAAGATCCCTCGGAGGAGGACATGGCAACCCATGCCAATATTCTTTCCTGGAGAATCCCACAGACTGAGAAGAAGGCGGGCTACAGTCCAAAGTGTCACAGACAGTCGGACATTAGTGAGTGACTATGGGCTTCCCTTATAGCTCATTTGGTAAAGAATCTGCCTGCAATGCAGGAGACCAGGTATTGATTACACAATCATGCATGCCCCATGCCTGCGGATGATGTTTATATTCATCCTAACATTCTGGCTTCTACATGGCCCAGCCCCTGCTGGAGCCTCTGCTCTCATACCCTTCCCACCCTTTGCATGCTCCATGTCCCACAACGTGCCATGTTTCTTGACACTCTGAGTCTTTGTGTCTGCTGTTCCATCTCCCAAGAACAACTTACCCTGCTTTTGGTTGTGATCTCAGCTTTGACTCCTCCAGGAAATGTTCCCTGAATATGTCCCTTCTCCCTGCCTTTGGTAGGTTTAGGTGCATCTCCTGTGGGATCTCATAGCATCCCATATGCTTCTGCATCGTGGTACTTAGCACTGTCCATTCAAATTGACTACAGATCCTGTCCTCTGCTCCGAGCTGGCTGTGGGAGCCTAGAAGGTCAGGGTCAGGTGTCTGGTTGGTGTTCCCAGTATCCAGCTTCAGTTCAGTCACTCAGTTGTGTCCGACTCTTTGCGACCCCATGAATCGAAGCACGCCAGGCCTCCCTGTCCATCACCAACTCCCAGAGTTCACTCAGACTCACGTCCATCGAGTCAGTGATGCCATCCAGCCATCACATCCTTGGTCGTCCCCTTCTCCTCCTGCCCCCAATCCCTCCCAGCATCAGAGTCTTTTCCAATGAGTGAACTCTTCACATGAGGTGGCCAGAGTACTGGAGCTTCAGCTTTAGCATTAGTCCTTTCAATGAACACCCAGGACTGATTGCCTTTAGGATGGACTGGTTGGATCTCCTTGCAGTCCAAGGGACTCTCAAGAGTCTTCTCCAACACCACAGTTAAAAAGCATCAATTCTTCAGCGCTCAGCCTTCTTCACAGTCCAACTCTCACATCCATACATGACTACTGGAAAAACCATAGCCTTGACTAGATGGACTTTAGTCGGCAAAGTAATGTCTCTGCTTTTGAATATACTGTCTAGGTTGATCATAACTTTTCTTCCAAGAAGTAAGCGTCTTTTAATTTCATGGATGCAATCACCATCTGCAGTGATTTTGGAGCCCCCCAGAAATAAAGTCTGAAAACGTTTCCACTGTTTCTCCATCTATTTCCCATGAAGTGATGGGACTGGATGCCATGATCTTCGTTTTCTGAATGTTGAGCTTTAAGCCAACTTTTTCACTCTCTCCTTTTACTTTCATCAAGAGACTTTTTAGTTCCTCTTCACTTTCTGCCATAAGGGTGGTGTCATCTGCATATCTGAGGTGATTGCTGTTTCTCCTAGCAATCTTGATTCCAGCTTGTGTTTCTTCCAGCCCAGCGTTTCTCATGATGTACTCTGCATATAAGTTAAATAAGCAGGATGACAATACACAGCCTTGACATACTCCTTTTCCTATCTGGAACCAGTCTGTTGTTCCATGTTCAGTTCTAACTGTTGCTTCCTGACCTGCATACAGATTTCTCAAGAGGCAGGTTAGGTGGTCTGGTATTCCCATCTCTTTCAGAATTTTCCACAGTTTATTGTGATCCACAGAGTCTAGGCATATGGTAAATGCTCGACCAGAACTGCAGAAAGAAATGAGATCTTGACCAATCTATTTAATATAACATTAGGGTCCTTTAATGTGTATATTACTTAATAGTCATGTATGGATCTGAAAATTGGACCATAAAGAAGGCTGAGCACCAAAGAATTGATGCTTTTGTACTGTGCTGTTGGAGAAGACTCTTGAGAGTCCCTTGGACTGCAGGGTAATCAAACCAGTCAATCCTAAAGGAAATCAATCCTAAATATTCATCTGAAGGACTGATGCTGAAGCTGAAGCTCCAGTACGTTGGCCACCTGATGCAAAGAACTGACTTGTTGGAAAAGACCCTGATGCTGGGAAAGATTGAAGGCAAGAGGGGAAAGGGATGATAGAGGATGAGATGGTTAGATGGCATCACCGATTGGATAGACATGGGTTTGAGCAAGCTCTGGGAAATGGTGAAGGACAGGGGAAGCCTGGCATGCTGCAGTCAATAAGGTTGCAAAGAGTCAGATACAACTGAGCAACTGAACAACAACAGCATCACTATTATGACAAATCACCCCAAATTTAGTGGTTTAAACAGCACATTCATTCTTCTACAGTTCTGGAGATCAGAGATCCAATGGGACTCAATCTCACTGGACCAGCTTCAAACGGTGGAAAGGGCTAGCGTCCTAGTGGAGGTTCTAGGGGAGAATCCATTTCCTTGCTTTTTCCAGCTTATGGGACCTTTTCCACTTTCCTTGGCTTGTGGGCACTTTCCTCACTTTCAAGGTCTGGAATGTTGGCTTGAGTCTTTTTCATGTTGCCATTTCTCTGGTTCTCCCTTCTGGCTTCCTCTTTTTAAGGACCCTGGTGATTACAGTGAGCCTAACTGTATTCAGTTCCGTTCAGTCGCTCAGTCATGTCCGACTCTTTGCGACTTCATGGACTGCAGCATGCCAGGCCTTCCTGTCCATCGCCAATTCCTGGAGTTTCTAAGATTATCTCCCATTTTCAGGTCAGATGATTAGCAACCTTAAATTCGTCTGCAGGGTTAATTCCTCTTTGTTGTATATAGTAACAACATATTCACAGGTTCCAAAGATTAAGATGTGCACATCTTTGCAGGGGAACCCTGTTCTGCCCAACACAATGTGGAAGAAGGGAGAAGTAGTACTGTGTGAATTTAGGGGCCAGATTCTGTGACACTCTAAGAGTTGGGGAGACCAAGAACAAAAGAGGTTGGGTGGGGTCAGAGAGTAGGTGATTTGATGCAGGTGAGAGAAGTTTCTGAGAGAGCTGGAAAGGGATTCCTATCTGTAGGGGTCAGATCTTCAGGTAAGAAAAACCCACTCCAAACTGGCTTTAAGCACAAGGTGGATTTTTTTGACTCATGAAGCTAAAAAAGAACCAGAGGTGAGAATTCCTCTCAGTATGGCTTGGTTGGGGTCAGAGGATGTCCCTGCAACTCCATTTCTCTTCATCTCCCAAATGGGCTGTCCATCCCAGGTTGGCTTAGTCCTCAGTCCACGTGAAATAACAATATGGCAGCAGCCACTCCTGCCCCATAGCTCAAGGTTCCAAGGCAGCTGCTGGGTCTCTGCTTTGCCTCACCTAGCTCCTGAGTCTTGCTCACAACTGATCACAGGGCCATGGGAATACTTGGTGCTGGATGGATTGGATTTGACCCAATCCTGGGTAGAGAACAGGGGAAGAGTGGGTTCCCAAAGGAAATTCTAGGAGCTGTTTTACCAGATGGGCAATGCTCCCTATGCTGTCTTAGGACAGAGGGTAGCAAAGAGAGCACTAAATTAAGAGGAGACCTGGGTTCCCATTCTGGTTCTGCTGTGGGCTCGCTGTGTGACCTTGAGCAAGTTACTTATTAACTTCTCTGGGCCTGGCTGTAAAATGAAGGGGAGAGGTGGGATGCTTTCTAAAGGACCTTCCGGCATCAACAACCCTACCACTTGGGGGCATTTCCCATCTGTTTAGTCCATCTGTTTTCTTCTGCCTCTAGATACTAGGAGTAAGAATTCTTAGAAAACCTTGTAGTTTCTCTGTAGGGGAAGTTTCGGAGAGTAGGGCTAAGTTTGGGATCTGGAGTTGGGCCAGAGAGGCTTAATCTTCCAGATGAAGTGCTGGGTTCATGTGAGAATTGGGGGCCTGAGCAGATGGTCAGGGACTACCAGGACTTAGGGCTTGTCTGCCACTGGGGTTAAACCTCACCCTGTGCCTGGTGTCAGGGCTTAGAGTGTGACCAGGTGGGAGTCTTTGTGAGAGTTGGGTTCATATACGGCTGAAGTGGAGACTCAGCCTGGGTTTGGTCAGCTGTAGGGGGCAGCTCCAGCTGGTGTGTAGGTGACCCAGGTGTCATATCAAGGTGGCCTTGGCCACATGTGACCTTTCAAGCATTTATTCTCATCTAGCATGTTATGTATTTTCCTTATAATTTTGTATCTCATCTGCCTCTTGGGAAGGGATTCCTATCTGTAGGGGTCAGATCTTCAGGTAAGAAAAACCCACTCCAAACTGGCTTTAAGCACAAGGTGGATTTTTGACTCATGAAGCTAAAAAGAACCAGAGGTGAGAATTCCTCTCAGTATGGCTTGGTTGGGGTCAGAGGATGTCAGCTCCGTGGATCAGAATGTCAGCTCCGTGAGCTCAGGCAGTGACTTTGTTTTCTGTGGACTCTCCATCTCCTAGTGCCTGGCATGTTGTCCATGTTCAGTAAACAACTGTCGAGTGCTAAATGAATGTGGAGGGATGTGCATCTAGGTGAAGCTACTCCTGTGTGCACCAGACTAGCAGTTCCCCAACTCTGCTGCCCATAAGAACCTCCAGGAGAACTGACGAGAACCCCAGTGCCCAGGGGGCACCCCCTACCAATTGGATCAGAATGTCTGGAGGCCTGAGCCAGGCATCGATATTTTTAAGAATCCCCAGGTTGTTGCACTTTCTGCAAAATTTGCCAACTGCTCACTACATTAGACCACGTGAAGTGTGGATGTGTGTGTGCCAGGGCTGGGGTGGGGGTGCACGTGCCACTTGTGGGGATGCACGAAGCGGGCCACACACAGGCAGGACAAGGGGGACCAGCGACAAACTGCAGTGAGCTCGGGTTCTGGGTGCAGGATGGAGACTTTTGTCCAAGATCTCTATCACAGTCTCCACACACTCGGAGGTGATTACTTTGCTATCACAGAATAGATTTTGGCTGTGAGTCAAGAAGAGCTCTCGCTTCCCAGCTAAACGATGGCAAATCAATTTGAGGTCTCGGCTGGAGTTTCTGATTAGGGCTGGCAGCCAGGAGCCTCAGACTGTCAGAGTCACTGCAGGGCTTTGGGAGGAGGTGACAGGCAGGACCCAGGGGGCAGTCTTGGGGTCAAAGAGCCCCAATTTTCTCTTGTGGGGCAGGGGAAGCCTAGATGGGGCCACTGCCCAGATTTGGGAGTGTGGTCTCCATTTACTTAAAGGAATAATACTGAAAGTATTGGTCCTCATTTATTGAGGACTTGCTATGTGCTGGGCATTTTAATACACTTGTTGCAATTGCTGTGCAGTACAGATACTGTTATCCTTTTATATGGAGGCTCTGAGGGTAAAATAATTTGCTCAAGGTCAAATTGCTTCAACATTACAAGCTGAGTTTGGGGCCAGAACTGATGGGAAAAATCCAAATGTTTGCTCACAGTGATTTACCATGTGTTGGTATGTGTCTGGATTCTCAGCTCCTATGACTACTACGTCATTCAGATTGGAGGGTCAGTGCCTAGCCCAGCGTTTGGCCATGAGGAGACCCTTGGGAAGAGTTTGTCATGTGGATGGATGGAGGAAGGAATGTTTGTTGACTAGAGTGTAAAGATGTACTGAGGCATGGATCGTGAAGTAGTCCACCTCCAGGATGCCCCCGACCTCCAATGCCCTTTCCTCCTGGTGCCCATGTCCTGTGCAGTATCCTCCCACACTGAATCAGAGCTAGTTTATGTGACAAGCAGAATATTGCAGAAGTGATGGTGGGTGACTTCTGAACCTAGGTCATGGAAGATGTTGCAGCTTCTACCTTGCTCTCATGGATTTCTCACTCCAGGGAGGCCAGCTGCCGTATTGTGAGCCCCTCAGGAGAGGCCCTCCTGAAAAGGTAGCCTCCTGCCAGCAGCCAGCACCAGCTTGCCAGCAATGTGTCTGAGCCATCTTGGCAGGGGCTCCTCCAGCCCCAGTCAAGCCTTCAGATGAGACTACAGCCCCAGCTTCCCTAGAGATCTCAGTCCAGGGCCACCAAGTCAGGTCACTCCAGAATTCTAGCAACTGTGAGAGAAAAGAAATGTTCATTGCTTGAAGCCACTAAGTTTTGGGGTAATTCGCTATGCAGAGACAGATAACTAATACATATTCCTAAGTCTCTTTTGAGCTGAAAAGAGCTTCCTGGAAAAGACAGTTACTCCCTTCTGCCTCCCTTCTCACTTGTGACCCTTGTCTCCCAGCTTGTCTTGTGTTACAGAGAAAAGACATGAAATACATTTGGCTTTAAATCCAGGCTTCTCAATTTACTATGGAAATTAATTCTTTTCCTTCTCATTTCCATATCTTCTCCCTCCTTTCCTGTCCTCTTCTTATTCGTCTTCATCAGTCTGCCCGTGGTAGAAGCAGTATTTTGTAGTAATGGCTGTCACTTTTTAGGCACCTGCTCCATGCTGGGTACTGTGCCAGTAGACCTATAGACATTATTTTCTTTAATTCCTTCAGAGACCCTGGTGGTGTTAGTCAGGTTGAGCATTATTGTACTCAATAGATATTTTTTAAAGAAAAGTAAAAAAAAAAAAAAAAAGCAAGGTTCAGAGAAATTGAATTATCTACCCAAGACCAGACAGAAAGAATCAGGATTCAAAGCCAGGTTTCTCTGAAAACCAAAGCCTGTGCCTATTCCCATTATAAACCTCTACTTCTGAGCATTGGTGTTCTCATGAGGAAAACGAGCACAAACCTGACCTCAGAGATTCCTGACAGGATGAGCAGAGGTGATGCCTTTAAAGCAGTCCACCCTGTGGATGCCATGTAGCAGGGGCTTAGTAAGTAGAAGCTTCAGCCCCGAGCCCCATGTACTTTAAGATGCACTGCCATGACCTTCTTGTAGACAAGGTCATGCCAAGTGCCTCTTACTATGAGAGTTAATGTGAGTCAGTGTGGCCAAGAGCTGGAGACCATGGGCCTGTCCCAGGATGGAGTGGGTGCCTGGCCATGGAGCCCGAGGAGGTGGTAATGTCAGCCCCTGGCCCTACTCATTCAGCCTGACCCTGAGTCTGCACCACTCGGTTCCTGCCTGGAATGGGGAAGAGCCCTGCAGGAGCCTGCAGTCAGTCAGCGCACCATGGAGAGGCCAGTGTGCAGACACAGCTCCAGCTAGAGGATCCCAGCTAAGAAAACACTGTCCTTGGGGGGTATCAAATCATCTCTCAGATAAGGCAGAAAGCCCCAATTAATTACAGGCACTAAGTGAGTGCTCTGAAAGCAGAGTTTTGCAGCCAATTAAAGGGATGCTGGAGGAGGCTTCATTAACTCCCTGTCTCCTGGCAGCTCCTGCTTTAGGACCTGTCCACTTCTTTCTGTAAGGGTCTCTCCCTCACTCAGGGAGGGGGGCGGAGAGGGGGCGGGAAACGTGCAAGCAGAGTGCCCTGTGCCACAGATGGCACAGGAGGGACCCCTGAGTAGCATGGGAGGACACATTTAGCTAAATCCTCTTCCCAGTCCAGATTGCTTGATGTCCTGTGTTTGATCCCTGTGGTGAGCTAAATGGTCAAGAGATCACTCCATTGGAGGGCTAGCCCAGCAATCACATGGTCTCTGCTTCTCCTGCCCTCCAGACTCCCTACTGGACCCTTCCTCAGGTGCCTCAAACCCGGAAACCCAGACCAAACTCATTATCTTCCTATTAATACTTAAGATGGAGACACAAGCATTGGCCTACACCCTCCTTCTCCATACCCCTCACAGCCAATCCTTGTGTCCTGCCAATCTTCCCTCTTATATGGCCTTCTGGTCTACCCACTTCTCCCCACTCACCTACCACTGCCTGAGGTCAGGTATTGCCATGTCTGATCTTAATATTGCCCCAGTTCCTCCCTAGGCTCCTAGTTCATCCTCTTCACAACCCTAATGGTCTTCCTCAATCTGATCAGGTCACACTCTTCTAAGGACCGTTCAAGGGCTCCCCACCACCTGCAGGAAGAGCCCAAGCTCCACTGTGTGATATCCCACCCTGGTTGATGTCCCCAGACTCTCAGCTTTTCACCAAGAACTCAAGTTCCTGTAGACATCTCTCACCTCTTCCTACCCTACTCCACCACCCATGTCAGACAGTGCCAGCTCGTTTGCCTGCGGTGTCCTCCTCTACCAGCTTGACTCTTCCTCATTTAAGACTCATTTCAGATGCCGCTTCTTTCTGGGACCCTTCCTCAAGAGCCTGGAGTTTGCCTATATCATTGCAAATATTTAGGTGGGTAATAGGTCTGTTTATCTGCCCATTTCTTCCACTAATGAGTAGATTTCTGGATGGAAGGGCTGTTAGTTGATGTTCTTGGTACCTAGAACCACCTAGTGCTGCCTGGCAGGTGGTGGGAGCACAGTAAGTACTGTTTAACTGACTCTTTAGGACAAGACATTCAAGGCCCAGAGTCAGAGAATGCTGGCATTTACCACCAGGGCGCTTTGGGGGTGCGTCTGAGGTAAAAGAGAGGAGAGGGAAGCAGAGAATAAACATCTGAATGCCTGGAGCTGTTAGTTTACTGAGGAGGGACCTGGGCCTTGGAGGGAAACTGGCTGGCATACTGGTGGAGCACACATGTGGATTCCCAGGGAAGCAAGAAACCCTCATGGATCATTTTTCTCCAACTCTCAGGCTAGAAAAGGGCCTTGAAACCTCGACCCCAGCTCTAAGAATGGCCTCAGTCTTGCAGAAGCCCCAAGAAAGCATACCATTGGCCCCTGCCCTGCTCTGAGACACTCCCCCCACCACCCAGGGCGGAAGGAGTTTGTGGCTTGGCTCCACTGAAGCTCTGCTTAACTCCTGCTCCTCTGTGGGGAAGGGGCTGCCTCGGCCTCTGTGGGAGCAGACTCTGAGATGGCCTGAGTGCGCCCTGTCCCAGTGTTTGTGCCCTTGTGCAGTCCTTTCCCTGCAGCTGTGGTTGGATCCTGTGACTCCTAACCAGTCAGTTCAGTTCACTCACTCAGTCCTGTCCGACTCTTTGCAACCCCATAGACTGCAGCACGCCAGGCTGCCTTGTCCATCACCAACTCCCAGAGCTTACTCAAACTCATGCCCATCAAGTTGGTGATGCCATCCAGCCATCTCACCCTCTGTTGTCCCCTTCTCCTGCCTTCCGTCTTTTTTCCAGCATCATGCAGGGGGCGACAGTGGCACTGGGTCTTCAGAAGCTAGGGAGGGGAAGGGCACCATTCATCTGAGGCAGAGGGGACAGAATAGGCAAATAGGAGACAGCATGGGATGTGTGGGAACTAGTTCGGGGGCGGTGTTGGGGCACAGTTAGGTGGGGTCAGACCTAACCAGCGGGGGTCATGTCACACATGACCATTTTGACATTGGTGATGTTGCCCTGTAAACCACTGAAAGGTGTTGGGCAGCAGAGTGACATGGCTAAGTCTGAGTTCTAGTTGAGTCTTTTAGGTGGGATGGGGTGGTGGGGAGAGGGTGGGTAGAAGAGAAGAGAGACAGTTTAGGAGAGCAGGGTGTGGGGAATGAATGTCTATCCAAGCAGAGAGAAGAGGCTTAGCTTAAAGAAGGGTTATGTGGGGAAGGGTAGCCACAGGTGGTCTAGTCTTGACCCTCAACAAGGCCTGGCATGTGTCTGTGTCCAGGAGCAATGCTGAATGGCATCTTTTTCTGGGTCCCTGGCCTCCTGCACACAGCCTGGCAGAGGTAGAAACTCCATCAACGTTGGTGAGACCACCAGTGACAGGGTTGGTTGGATTATAAAAAAAGCAGAGCGCAGAAGCATTGATGCTTTTGAACTGTGGTGTTGGAGGAGATTCTTGAGAATCCCTTGGACTGCAAGGAGATCCAACCAGTCCATCCTAAAGGAGATCAGCCCTGGGTGTTCATTGGAAGGAGTGATGTTGAAGCTGAAACTCCGATACTTTGGCCACCTGATGCGAAGAGCTGACTCATTTGAAAATATCCTGATGCTGGGAAAGATTGAGGGCAGGAGGAGAAGGGGATGACAGAGGATGAGATGGTTGGATGGCATCAGTGACTCAGTGGACATGGGTTTGGGTGGGCTTTGGGAGTTGGTGATGGACAGGGAGGCCTGGCATTCTGTGGTTCATGGGGTTGCAAAAGTCGGACACAACTGAGCGACTGAACTGAAGTGAACTGATGTGACTGGCCTGTGTCAGGGTGCCACACCCAAGGAACTTGTGGGAAAGGGTGGCAAGAGATGGAGTGTGGGGCTTACAGTCAGGCTGAACCACCAGCTCCTGTGGGTGCTAGCTGGCTTTGAAGGGCAGGATGAGAATGGCCCTGAATCTCTGGAGCCAGCCCTCACTCTGGCCTCAGCTGGTTTCTGGCGGTCGTTCATTGCCAGAATGTCCTGGCCAGAAGTGAAGGTAAAAGGGAAGGTTTTCTGGGGCCTCTACAGCTCTGTGGGATGGCCCCTCACCTCAGCTGGTGTTGCATGTCACCCAGGCGGTGCCAATGGACAGAAGAGACAGACAGACTGAGAGCTACTGTACAAGGTCTTTTCTTTGTGTCATGGTTGGTTTGGTACATCTTAGCATCTGCGTCATACAAAGGGGGAGCAACAGCCATGGCTTTTGGTCAGGTTCAGGAGGCGTGAAGGGGGTACCCCTCCCCTCCCCCAGGCACTGACACATTTAAAGGAAGCAGAGCAACAAGGACACAGCACAGAGGTGGGGAAGGGGTCCCCCACATGGGTAGGATGGCCGTCCTCGCCCGAGCCCTCACTGGGACCCCCAGCCCCGCCCCGAGGGCCAGCAGGAGCGCCTCTTACTCTCTTTGCAGTGAAGATGGGGGGACACAGAAGTGGGAGGAGAGCAGGGGTGGTGTGTGGGGGGGACCTGTCCTCAGTGCCAGTCTGACCCCAGCCCCTGTGCTGGTCCCCACGTCAACGGCGTGAGGGACCCAGTCAGATGGAGCAGCGGCATGGTGGTGGTGGGCAGCCCCTGCCAGCTGGGCTCAGGGACTGCTGGGGCTGCTGCTTTGCCTCCCTTTTACTCTAGCCAGGAGCCTGTGGGGAGGCTGTTTTGCTCACCAGCTGTCTCATCTGGAAGGGACCTGAGCTGGAGTTACTCTGTCCCCTTGTCTCTCTCTGGCTCTTGCCCTCTCTCACAGCCGAAAGGGTCTCTTGACCTTGCATTTGGAGGAGACTGCTTCGTAGTTAAAGACACCTTCTGGCCCTGGAATGCAGGATGTACCTGTGTGGAAACCCTAGCCCTCACCAGTGCTCAGCACAGGGGTCCTAGAGAAGCCCCTTCTCTGCTTTTCGGTGGTCAGCTCCCAGGCGCACAGCAAGGAGGAGGCTTTCCTGCCAACCTGGCCTTTTGTTGTGTTTTCACTCATGGGCACTGATTGCTCCTTCCTTTCTCCTAGCTAGGGACGCCTCCCTTGTATGCTGTGTGTGCATGTGAATTGTGGGGTTACTCCCTCCCTGCCCTGCCTCCTGAGTGTGTGGCATGCACACTGCCCCATTTGGGTGTGACATATGCTCTGTGTCCTCCCATCAGCGGCCTCACGTCCCTCTCACCGCACGTACTTCATGGGACTATCCATTCCTGACTAGAGTGCCCCACAAACATTTTGTGCCCCCGCAAGTGTGCCCATGACATCCTCTCTGGTCACATATTAGCCTCTTTCCACAGTGAGGTCTGTGTCAGGAACGATGGGCATCGTGTTTCTCTGAACCCAGGAGTCATCCCTGGAAGTGTATGCCCCAGCAGAAATCCTTCCCCTGTCTCCTCCTCCAGAAAGATGGCTAGTCCTGCAGCTCAGAAGCAAGCTGAAGGAGTCCAGGATGTGCACCAGCCTGAAACCAGACAGCCTGGAAGGCACTCTCCTCTGGGAAAAGCCCTGAGCCCACTCTGGGGGTGCAGAGGGGCTGTGAAGACTGTGAGAGACACCCTCTGAGGGTCTGGTGCTCCTCGGGCCTGCCTGGGATGTCCTGCATGTGTGGTTAGGCTCCCCTGTGCATCTGAAGCCCCCTGAGCCTTGGTCTCCACTGCCCATCTCACATTCTCTGTACCTTGGTATCACCTCTGAGGTCTGTGGGCCCTTGTCAAGAGGGAGACCTCTCTAAACACTTGGAGTCCATCCCTGTGTCTAGGTGGAACCTACACACAGGGTCGGGGAGGTCTGGGGCCTCAAGATTGGACCCCGTCTGTTTCTGCCTCAGGCCCCTGGGGCCCCTGAGAATGACCATCCTGCCCAGGATAACAGACACGAATAGACAAGCAGACAACAGGGGTGCAAGGTGGCTCCCCATCACAGACACAGGCACAGACACAGGCCCCCTGGGGGGCAGGACACAGGGCCACAGCAGAGGTGGTAGGGGTGGGGGAGAAGGGCAAGTCCAGGGAACTGGAGCTACTGAGGCCCTGCTCCCCAGAGAAGGGACAGACCAGGGGACTTTTCAGGTTCCCTAAACATATGGATTGTTTTGTCTTGTCTTTAAAGTATTGCAGTCTAACTGATATGGCTTTAACTATTGGAAACAGACAGAGAAGACACATGTCTGTCTCTGAAATAAAAGCATAAATTCACTAAAATGGATAACCTGCAGAATGCAAACTGGGGCCAATGGGGCAGGGGCTTCGGGGCAGGCAAGTCGCCCCCTCCCTGGCCCCTGCTTTTGGGGTAGGCCCTAGTGGGGGCCAGCATGGCTTCTTGGGGCACTGCCTGAGTCTGTCTCAGTGGACTTCTAGGACTTCAGGCAGGAACCCTCCAAGGGCAGGAGGACTCCAGGCCAAGGACAAGGTCTCCTGTTGGATGTGGGCACCCGGGACTAGTGGTTTTGGGTCCAAGAGCAGTCATCTCACCTATATCCCTTTTCCCCAAGCACACATCCAGCACACAACTGCTTTTTCAGAGCCCACACACATGCATACAATAGACTCAGCATATCTGACAGCTCTCTCAAACACGTACTTTTACAGCATCTAATACGTTCTTATCACTCCTGATGTATACACTATTTTTGAAAACAATTGCAGATATGAGCTAACTCATGCAAGCTGTAACACATATACGAGATGGTTAGTTCGCACATACGACACAATCTCAACTCATACATACCACCTCAAACAAGCATACATATACAAGGCTGCCTAACATACATGGGTCTCTGACACAGGGATGATGACTAACACATACACAAAATCTCAAGACACTGTAATCATAGGGCTGGCTATATGTATAGCCTCTGGACACACAGTCGCTGATACAGTCTCCACCATGCACATTCATGCACGGCTGGACACACACCTTCTGCTCTCATGTGCTCCATGACTCCCTCATTCTCACACAACTGACTGAGAAGGAGGCCTTGAAAATCTGGGGTGGGGGGAACAAATGTCCGTCTCACATCCTAGAGGAGAGATTGTTCTTGGCCAGTGAGATGAATGAACAGACACCTTCTGTCAAGTGGGAACTGGCTTTTCCCCAAAAGCTTGGGGCTTTGGCCAGGAAGGTCAACAGTGGTCTTCCTGGGGACTGTGGAGCCCTGGAAGCCCGTGAACAGGACAATGTGAGGAGGAGGGGTGGGTAAGAATGGGGGCAGCGAGGCTGCGCCAGTGGGGGTGTCCCATGGCATGGGCCATCACTGCCCAATGGCTCCAAGTGTTTTCTGGGGGCCTGGGCAGCCCCTTGGCTGGGCAAGCTGGGCCCAGCCTGGCAGTGGGGCTCCAGACCTAAGTGGAGTTGGGGGAGGGACAAGGGGCTGCCCTACCCTGGGGTCCCTCCATAGATGAATCAAAGTCCACAGAGGATCCGTGTGGAGGGACTGGCTTGGCAGGGGCTGTGCCTCTTCGGGTGGGGGTGGCAAAGGGGTGCTCCTGGACCGGGTGTCATTAGAGGGAGGCAAGAAGGAGAGCCCCAGCCTCCTGCCCAGCCCCGGGCCTGGCCACAACAGAGCAGGCCAGCCTCGGGCTAGGCCCTGACAGGCCAGACTTACCCTGACTCCTTTTCTCAGAGCCAGGCCACTCAACCCTTGCCCTGACCTGGAGGCCCACAGGGATTTAGAGGCCAAAGGTCAGCATGCTGGGCAGGGCTGGAATGTGTCATTACTTTGGCTGGCTGGGGACAGTGGTCCTCCTGGCAGTGGGGCGCATGAAGGAATGTATGAGCATCACCACACTGGCACAAACCTCAGGCTTCTGGAGCGGGCCTCCAGTGCCTCCCGCCTTGGGCTCAACAATTCCTGTTGGAGAGAAGCTGTCTTCTTCTTTTCAAGCAACTTGCGAGTGAGGTGATGGAGGCGGGATACCCTGGGTGAAAGGGGCCATGAAGGAGTGCTGAGGGGGGAGAAGCCCCTGGCCGGGAAGTGGGGCAGAGGCCAACTGAGGTTTTCCCCTTCAGAACTGAGACTTAACAGAATAAAAAGAAAAGAAAGAACCAAAAAGAAAAGAAAAGAAAAGTAACAAGTGGATGGGGCCAGGGTTGGGGGAGGCCGGTTACTTCTTGAACATGTCCTGCAGCGGCCCAGGCAGGTATTTGAGCACCGTGTCCAGGATGCTCTCCTCCTCTTCCTCCTCCTCATCCCCGCAGCCTGCCGGGATGGCCTTCTTGGGCCGGGTCAGGCTCCCCTCGCAGGGCTGCTCCAGGGCCGCCTTCTCCTCGGCCTCCTTCTCCTCCTTCTTCTTCAGCCCATACTGGGGAGGGGAAGGGTGGAGAGGAGTGTGAACCAGGCAAGGAGAGAGCTGAGTCTCACAGTCATGCACGTGCAGCTGGGGCAGCCCATGGGAACTTGCTAAGCCTCAGGCCTCTCATCTGTAAAATGGGCATAAGGGCATCTTCCTTGTGGGATTGTGCCTGTCTTCTGTGGGTTTTTAACAAGAGAGAGACGATGCATGGGGTTTCTTTTAAAATAAGTACCTGCCTCCATAATTTCTCTGCTTTTGTTTGAAATCTTTCAAGATTTGAAAACGGAAGGGTCTCCCACATGCTTGGGGCCCAATTTTGGTGGCAAAACTTGTCTCGAGCTGATGGAAGGCTACTTAGAGCCTTGATTTTTCTGCAGGGCAAGCAGACAAGTATTGAGATGTTTGGCACAGGGTGGCAGCTGCAAACCCACCGGAAGTGATGCCTGCCAGTGCTCGGGGCACTATAGTCCTTCCCCCAAACATCTAGATTCTGGATTCCAAACTTGTATGGTCTCCAGGATTTCGGGCACAAGGTCATGGACCTATAGCAGCAAACATTCAGGAGCAGGTACTGTGTGCACTATCTTAGTTAATCTCCAAAACGGTCCTTGAGGGTGGGTGTTCTGTGACATGCATTTTTCTGATGAAAAGAGTGAGGCTCAGAGGGAACTGGATCTAAGGCGAGTGCCGGGATTCAGGGAAAGCTGAGGTTGTAGGGGACCTCTTTTACCCCTACACTCTAGGATGGGCAGGAGGGTGGCGCTGACCTTGTCTCGTATCTGCTGCCGGACCTTCTCACGCTCGGCCTCCATGCGGGCGTGCTTGGCCTTGCGCTCCTCCTCTTGCTGCCGAAGTGCCTCCTGCCGCTCCTCTTCCTTCTTCTGTGCATCAGGGTCCTTCTCCTCCTCTCCACCCAGCATCTTCCCCATGTCCTTGGTGGCCCCTGTCGGGGAGGGTTGGGGGAGGAAGAGGCGGCGTCATGGTAGCAAGGCTGGCATAGGGTCCCGGGCACTGAGGCCCCTGGGTTGGGAGAGGGGAGCGGGTGGGGGCAGGGAGAAGAGGGTGTAGGGCTAGGGCCTCACCTCCAAGGGCCTGCTTCATGACGAAGTCCATGCCTACAACGCGCGTTAGTGTGCCCTAGCCAGCGGCTGAATTTGCATGCAGGGCTCCAGGCAGGCCTGGCTTGGGGGCGATGCGGCTACCTGCAAAAAGAGGAGTTGGAGGTCAGATGGGTGAGGCCTATGCATAGGCAGGATGGTGGAGTCAGACAGAGGAATGCCTCACTCTAGGCACCATCAGTCAGAAGCTAAGACCCAGTGCTTGGTACTTCAGGGAAAGGGGATGGAAACGAGCTGTTTCCCGAGCACTTGCTTTGTGCAAGGCGTGAGTGTGTGAGCATGCTCAGTCCCTCAGTCCTGTCCGGTTACTCTTTGCAACCCCATGGACTGCAGCCCACCAGGCTTCTCTGTCCATGGGGTTTCCCAAGCAACCTGGAGCGGGTTGTCATTTCTTCCTCCAGGGGATCTTTCTGACCCAGGGATCCAACCCATGGTTCCTATGTCTCCTGAATTGCAGGTGGATTTTTTTTTTTCAGGCATATGCTGCTGCTGCTGCTGAGTTGCTTCAGTCGTGTCCGACCCTGTGCGACCCCATAGACGGCAGCCCACCAGGCTCCACCGTCCCTGGGATTCTCCAGGCAAGAACACTGAAGTGGGTTGCCATTTCCTTCTCCAGTGCATGAAAGTGAAAAGTGAAAGTGAAGTCGCTCAGTCGTGTCAGACCCTCAGCGACGCCATGGACTGCAGCCAACCAGGCTCCTCCATCCATGGGATTTTCCAGGCAAGAGTACTGGAGTGGGGTTCCATTGCCTTCTCCGTGCCAGGCATATAGATGCTGTCAAATGACTTCTGATCCATATGTTAAAGCCTTCACCTTGTCTGTATTGTTTTAATTTGATTGAGTCCAGGAAAGCTGTAGAAAGTGCAGAATCTGTATGCAGGTGGAGCTGGGTTCTAATTGCTACCCTAACTCCTTATTTACTGTGTGACTTCCACTCAAGTAATCCAATCTCTTTGAGCCCCTGTTTCCTCCTCTGTAAGACAGAGATGGCAGTGCCTCCTTTCTCAGAGCTGCTGTGGAGACTGGAGAGAATTCCAGCCTGAGTTGCTGCATCAAGCCCTAGAAGGAGTGAGCTTGCACTTGGGGCCCCAGCAAATCGGAATTGGGTGGAAAATGAGAACAGCCAGCTTATACTGAACATATCCAGACTTCTAAAATTAGACAAATGGAGAAATAAGTTATTTTCATTGCATCATACATGTAAGTTTTCTGTTTTATAGCCTAATACTGATTTTTATTTTGAATTATGCATAGGGGGTTGGAGACATGGTAATCTTCTTGGGGCTTAGGCCTTTAAAGTACCAAGCACTGGGTGTTTTAAGCACTCAGCTTATGTTAGTTCTCCTTTCCTTCTCCCTAAATCACCAACTTTCAGTTTCTATTATGTTTTTTATTGTTATTTTTTTGCCTCAGAAGATTTTCTCCAAATAAACTCTTATTGGGAATCTTATTATGCAAAACATGAAAATGGAACTATTCCAGCAGTGGTGGGAGTGGAGGGGTAGCCTAGAGCCTTTCTCTACCCTTGGCCTCCTTCTTATGCTGTTCTTCTTGCATCCCTGAGAATTTGAACCCAGATGCTCTAACTCTCAGACACTTTCTTTTTATTTTAATCATTCAATTTCACTGGTGCCTTTGTAGGCAAATCCAGCACAAATTCTTTCTCAGGTGAGGGGGGGCGGAATCCATGAGCTAATCAAAGTGTCATGTACCCTGATGGTCAACTGAAGCCAGACCTACTCCCGAGGCCTTTTATTCTACACAGCCTTGGGGTCTTTATGCTTGGCTAGGAGGATAAAGGGGTCCTAGGAAATGGTGGCAGAGGAGTCAGGCCGGATATTACAACCAGGTTGAGTTCAGGGTCACTGGCTGTTTTCTGATGATGGATTTTCATTTCTTTCAAAATGAGGAGACATATCGGCAGACTGAGATCTTTGCATACAATGGTCCTGGAAGTTCATCTGAGGACTTTTACATGAACACATCACCTGATGGGTTGTTTTGGGAGAGAAAGTCATGATGGAGTTGAAAACCATCCCCAGCGACTTTGGTATCAGACATACCTGGTTTGAAATCCTGCCCCCACCCCTAGTCCTCCACTGGCTGTGGCTCTCTGGGAGAGCTTCAGCTTGTTCCCTGCAAAATGAAGGAGTGTTAAAGGCTAACCCTGCACCTATGTCAGAAGGAGAAGATAAGATACTGGTCAGGTGCCTGATGTGTGGCTGGTCCTCCTTCATGTCAGCCGTCACTGACTGCATGTTTATGAAGACACTCCAGAAAGGAACAGGATTTCCAGGAAATGCAGGAGAACCCACCCTGATCCAGAATTCTGAGTTTGAAGGCGGCTCAGCTCAGTCAATCAAGATGTTTTCATTTGGCTAAAAATATTGTAGAGAGACTGCATTTCTAAGAACAGGAGACGAATAATAATCAAATGATTTCAGGAACTCTTGGGCTCCTTCTCTGTGTTTACATGCGGCTTAAGGAATTGCCAGGTGGTGGTGGAGGATGCAGGAGTCTAATTTGAGATGTTTCAAATTGGTCCACAGGGCACCTGGGCTTTAGTTCCTGCCTCATCTCTAACTTGCTGATCTGGCAAGTTTCTCTCCAAAGTCAGATGGTCTACTGGGCCCTTTTCCCAGCTCTTCTGTCGAAGCAGTTCTGAAACATTTGAACTGCTCCCCACCCCACTGTATCCCCAAAGCCCTCTCCTTTCTTGCTTCCGTGACTCAGTTCTTCTTTCCTTGCCTCCTGCTCCTTCTTCCCTCCCTTCATTTGCTGCTTCTTTTCATCCTCTTGTCTCTTCAAAGTGAGTTCTCCAGGACTCTGACCTCAGTCCTTACCTCTTTTCGTCTCTAATCTTTCCCTGGGGGAACTCATCCTTTCAGGGGCTTTAATGGGCACTAACACTGATGACATCTAGACATCTTATCTGGGCACCAGACCAGATCCTCATTCATCCCATAAGCATTAGTTGAGCCCCACCTACTTACTGCGTGTCAGGAGGTGTGTTAGGCACTGGGTAGATAATAGTGAACAAAACAGACTAAGTCTTGCCCTCATGCAGATTGCATTTTGGGGTGTGTGTAAGTGTGTGTGTGCATGCGTGCATGTGTGAAATAGGCAAATTAGTCAAGAAATACACTTGCCTCCCCCTGAATGCCCCCTGGCACCACACTCGACGTGCCACCTCTATCACCAGACCATCTCCTTCTCCAGACTCCTCTGACTCTGCATCCATTCAGAAAACTTCCATTGCCACCGCCCAGCCCCTGCATGCAAAGCAGCTCAAGGCCTCGAGTCCTCTCCATGCTACACCCCTGTCACTCCAGCTGCCTCTTACTCCCAGCTTGCCAGGATCATGGAGCCCAGCTTCTTGGGCCCACCACCAAGGTCCTGCAGCTGACTCCCAGCAAGGCCCTTTCAGCTGCTGAGCCGTTTCTTCACCCTGGTGAGACTCCCCTAACCAGTTTCTTAAGGCCCAACCTACTCCTCCCTCATCCCTCTCAGCAGGTGAGTTCCTTCCCCTCTGTGTGGGGTGGTGCAGCTGAAGGCCTGAGCTCAGGCACATCTGATTCAGATCCCAAATCTGCCACTTTTTAGCTGTGTGATAGTGAGTAATCGACACAACCTCTCTGAGTCTTGGTCTTCTTTACAGAGTGAGGATTATAATGCCTTTTGAAGGCTTAGAAATAATCTATGGGATGCAGCTGGCATAGGATGGAAGTTCAGTAAATGGTGGCTGTTATCATTATCAAAACAATTAATGTTTTGCTAGTGTAAGCTCCTGCATGCCCTCCCCAACTCCCAGGGGAGAAAAGTCTCAAAGCCTATCCATCTGCCTTAGCTTCAGAGTTTCTCTCTTTGCATCTTCTCCTTGATCCATTTATTACTCCCGTTGGCTCACATCTTCAGTCTCTTCTCCTTAGGTGCCTTTCATCCCCGTCCTTCTCCAGCTCCTGCTCTGGCGCCCATCTTCCTCTGAATCTCTGCCTCCTAGCTTCATGATCAAGTGGTTTCCCCTCGGTGTCACCACTTTTCCACCTCTCGGTCAAACTCTTTGTCTCTGTGAGATCAGAGGTGTGCAACTGCTGCCCTTGCTGCCGAAGCTGCCCTGGCCGGAGTTGCCAGAGTCCTCCTAACACCAGACCCAGGAGTGTTTCCATGGCGCTCCTCCTCCCCCTCCATCCTTCTGCAGCATCAAGGCCAATGAGGACCCCTCACTGCCCTTTCACTCACTCTGCTGTTTTCAACCTTCTTCTTGAATCTCCTGAATTCCATGACACAGCCCTCCGTGGTCATCATCCTACTTTTCAGATGGTCTTCCTCTATCTTTTGCTGACTCCCCTCCATGGCCCCTCACTCCCCCACTGTCTCCTTGGGTAATTTCCACCTCCCCTTAATGGTTTATGCCCTTCCTCAAGCCTTTCTCTCTCCCCAAACCTGTGCATTTAACTCTCTGCTAGATTGTCTCATTTTGGATCTATCCAAAGCTCAATCTCATCCTTGCCTCTTTTTCCCCTTACCCCCACCAACCACCTTTTCCTTGGCATGCCTTGTTCCCATGGCCTCAGTGGAAAACTCTAGAGTCAGTGAATACTTCATTCATTCTTTCACTCACTCACACTACAAATGTTCTTTGAGCATCTTCTGTCTGCCAGGCATTGTTCTGGGTGCTGGGCTGCGGCAGGGAACAAGGGAGTCATTGCATTTGGTCTCCCAGCATTCAGTCAGCTGTGGAGGTAGACGCTGAACAAAAACCGCAAAGGGAATTGGCAAGTTATAATTGGGATGGGCTTCTGAGGGAGAAGCCCAAGGATTATAGCTTCATAGAGTTTCCTGCATCCACACATCCCCTCTCCTATGGCTACTAATGCCTTGGTTCAGGGCCTCCGTGTTCTGAATTTGTGCATAACCTCTAACTCTATCCCTCCCCTACCTTTCATCCATCCTCCACAAGGCTGTCCGATTAATCTTCCTAAAGGGCAGATGTGCTCATGCAAACATACCCTGCAATGGCTCCCCATGGCCTGGTTAAACCAACTAGAGTCCTTGTGCTGACCTTCAAGTCCTGCACAGTCTAGCATCTGCCTGCCTCACCATTCATTTCCCATTCCTTGCATGTGGCTCGGTATCAGCTATACCTCCACATATATCCTTTCCAAAAACTCCTGGGCATCTGTTCAAGCTATTTCCACAGGCCTGGAACCTCTTAACCTCATCTCTGCCAGTTCAAGCCCTGGCCTCTCAACTTAGAGTGACCTTGAGCAAATGACTTCATCTTTTCTCATCTGTGAGACGGGGGCAATAACACCTATGCCCAATTCATGTTGTAAGCATTAAATTAAATAATGCAAATAAAGTGCTCAGTCCAACATTTGGCACATAGTAGGTTCTCAGTACATGTTAGCTGCCATCATCATCACCATCAGCAGCAGCATTAATTTTCAAAGGTTCCCTTCATACATCATTCTTGCCATAACATTTCCCAGATATCCTTGGTGAAATGTGATGGAGTCTTCCTCTTTGAGACCCGTGGCACATTCTAGGGCAACCCTGCCTGCCTCCAGCTCATGCACTCTGTCCACCTATGCGTCTTTTCCTTCCCAGACACTCTGAAATCTTCCCAGGGCAAGGCTTGTATCTTGTGCTTTTTTTTTTTTCCTTTCCCAGAATCTACAACCTCTCCTAGCTAATGGCAGAGCCTCAGGACATGTTTGCTGGAGTGAACTGAATGTTGTGTGTTAGCGAATATGTGAGAGTGTACTCATTCAAGGTATGCTCCTGCGTGTCTGAACTTAGGCATCACTGTGATTCTGCGTGAGCGTGAGGGCAGGCCTGAGTGTAGATATGCCTGGAGGAGTGCTGAGGTCCGGCAGGTTGCCTGCAGTTGATTTTAGCCGGACCGCCAGGAGGCGCTCCTCAGCGGGTCTGCGGGAAGCTTGGTCGATCCCTGCGCGGGAAGGGCGATGGTGGTGGTGGTAGTGGGGACGGAAGGCTGGGGGGAGGGGATGCAAGGAGGGGTGGGGGAGGGATGCTGCTGCAGCACCAGGTTTCCTTGCCCTTAGCGGGGCCGGGATGCAGCACGCGCCTTCAGCTTCCGCTCCCAGACTCTCCCAACCCATCCCAGCCCGAAGGCAGCTGAGGCACCTCCTCAGCCTCGACCGTCTGAGCCCCAGGCAGTTTTTAGGACTGGGCCCCGCCATCTGACAAGCAGACTCGAGCACCTGCAGTGTTTGTCCTTGTGACTGTTTATCCGTTTTTGTTTCTTTTCTTTCTTTCTTTTTTTTTCTTTAATAGCTCATGTCCGGGCCAGCAACTCAATTCAACACTCATTTGCTTTTTGCGGGGGACTCTATGCAAATGCGGTACAATGACAGGGGATGTCCCCCTAACCCCCTCCCCACCCCCACCCCATGCTAGAAGGGAGAGCGCTAGGGGAGAGAAAGGAGCAGTGGAGAGTGGGAATGGGTAAGGAACTGGCTCCTGGAGAAAAGCGGAAGAGGCGGGGGCTTCGTAATTCTCCCAGCAGAAGAGGGAGAGAGAAATCCTGGCGCCCCTCGATCGGTCCCCCGCGGAGATCAGCGTAGCCGGCTGCTCTACCTGGAGCTCGTGGTTGGCCACTGAAAGCGCCCCTCCCCACCGCCCCCCAACACTCAGAGCTCCAGCCTCAAGACCTGGCCGGGTCTCAAACTTTGCTGAGGGAGGGGGCAGAGTAGAGCCGGCGACTGTCCTAACTGACCCCAGGCAGCAGACGGGGGCAGCCTCAACCCCGGCCCCTCCTCCTCCTACGACAGAGTCCTCTCGATTCCCCCACCCCCAGTCGACGTGTGGGCTCTCCTCCCCACCCCCTTCGGTCTGTCCGCCCCACTCCCGCCGCCCTCCGACTCACTCGGATACCCGAACCGTACCCCTTGGCGGGTGTGGGCGGGGGGGCGTCCCTCTTCCTGGGAGAAGAGGGCCCCGGCGGTCTCCAGGTTAACCACAAACCTGAAGTAGCTTAGATTGACGTGCCCCCATCCCTCCGCCAAGAGCTCGAAGTTGTTCTCTAGGTTCAGACTTGAGTCGCCTGCCGCCTTCGGGGGCGGTTCTGGCTACCCGGGAGCAGGGCAGTTTGGGGCTTCTGCCCGAGGGTCTCCGGCTGAGGGACCCACCCCTCCTTCCCAGTCGGCTGGAGCTTCACTGCCTTTCCCTCCCGCCTGCAGGCGTCCCCTCCTCGCGGGGAGCTGTCCTTTCAGCACCACCGCGAGCGCGCCCGGGGGTCCCTGCCGCGGCCGCGCAGCCTCCGTTTCCAGCGCCCGGGTAGTCGTAGGGAGCTGCCCCTCCGAAAGCCGTACTCCGCAGCTCCCCGGGCTGCGCTGCGGCCTCGAGGCGAGAGCCCAGACCCTGCTGCCCACAGCCCGGCTCCGCCCTCCCGGCCCGCGGCCAGCACCGACCTGGCGGTCCTCGCAACCGTCTGAGCCACTGCAGGGCCCCGGCCGAACTCAGCGAGGCAGTTCCTTCTGCGATTCCAGCTCCCACTGCCGCCTCGTGCAACTCCGCCCGGTGAGCTGGGGCCGCGGCTACTGCCGCGGGCGGCTGCCGGAGGCGCCCTCCAATCACGCCCGTCAGCCAGGCCCTGACGTGCTACCGCTCCCCTTCCAGATGGGAAATTCAAATCTCTCTCTCTCCCCTCTCTCCCCCTCTCTTCTTCCTCCGGCTCTCTCCCGCTCTCTCCCTCTCTCTCCGTTACTCCGTCTCTCCCTCCCTCCCTCTTCCTCCTCCCCCTCCATTTCCCTTTCCCATTCTCCCTCCTTTCCCCTCTCCTAAAAAAAGGAGAAATCTCCCCTCTCCTTCCTTCTCCACCTCCCTTTCCACCTTCTCCTCCAGACATCCCCAGCAATCCTTCCCGCAGGGATTCAGGATAGAGCTGCCTATCCCGGCCGGCCAGGCTCTCCGGACGGCAAGCTTGCTCCTTCAATGTTCCAAGGGGTAGTGCGAGTCAGGAGACGGAGGGAGGGTTTTTTTTTTTTTTTTTTTTAAAGAAATCCAAGATCCACTGCTCAAGAAAGCCCACCTTGAGCCGCTTTTTTGGGGGTGGGGGGGACGGGACGGTGGTGGCAAGAATACTGGAGTGGGTAGGAGATATTCCCAACCCAGGGATTGAACCCGGGTCTCCTGCACTGTAGGCAGACGCGTTATCATCTGAACCACCAGGGAAGTTAGGAAAGCCCACCTTGATTCCTCCAGGCAGAACTGATCACACTTGCCTCAGCACTCGCTCAACCTCCGCTCAACCCCCAGGCACACCCCTGTTTTTCTATTTGCTTGTCTCTTGCCTGTGAGCTCCTACAGGATGACAGGACCACCATCAGATCATCTTTGCAGCCCCTCAGCATCCTGTCCTGTTATGTGAGCACTCAGGAAACTGATGGATCATATGGGCAAGGCCTCCATAAGCAGTAAGGAACATTCCACATGGACCCAGAGGGAGAAAACTGCTGCAAAATTGCTGTGGACCTTGGGCAAGTCACTTGCTAGGACCTTCTAGATCTGATATTATGTGAAGAATAAGAATGAAGAATTCTTTGGCAAAGGTTATTCTGGAAGGCCATATTTTCTCTCTTTTGCCCAGGGAAGAAAAGGGGCTACCAAGAGGCAGGACAGCATATGCCTCCCCCCCACCCCAGCCTTTCTTTCCTCTTCTCCTCACACTCATCTTTTCACTTTATTGCTCTCCCCTTAAGAGCCTCTCTATTCTGCTTGCATCTTTTGGCTCTAAAATGCTTCCTTTAATCCAGCCCAATGTGTAGGAAAATGGCTTCAGAGAGGAGGGGCCATGCACCAGGCATTTGAAAGATTTGCAGGAATTTATGCATCAATCAGGGTTATGTCAGAGTGGAGATGACTCCTGCTTCTGTAAGGGATGGCTTCCTTCCAAGAAGGGAGCATAAGAGCAGCAGAAGGACAGATCTGGGAAAGGCAGGAGGCATGATTTTATTCCAATAAATGGGGACTATTTCTTTATTCATGTTGACAGCAAAGACTTCAAAATGCAGGACCCCCACCCCCACCCCCCACACAAACACACACACACACACACACACACACACACACACACACACACACACGTCAGAAGTCATTGGAAGACCTACCTTCCTCACCTATGGAGTCACCTTCTAAAGTTTATCTCTTCTTTCCCCTTACAGGCTGTGAGACTGGGTGTAGGGGAGTCCCTTCCTTTATGGCTGAGTTTTCCATTCCATGCTGTGTTGGCCCATCAGCAGGCTCATTTAAAATTTTTCTTCCTTTTTCAGAGGCAGACACTAATGGAGGGGGCAGAGGGGAGGTTGTTTGATTAGAGTGACTTAGACTTGCCACTAATGCCTGGAGGGGAGTTCTGGGCAGAGAGATCTGACATCCTGTCATTTCAAGAGTCATAGTCCTCCTCTCTCCGCTCCCCTCTTTTTCCCTGTTCTCCTAGAGCAGAAGCTCAGTGAGTGGATCCGGGCTGGCAGCACGCTAGTTGCAATTTGGCTTTTTCCACAGTGGGCATCGCCTTTGACATGGATGTTGACTAAGCTGGGCTAAAAATCCAACTTAGCCTTCAGAAAAATACTAAGCTCAATTTTGGTCATAACACTTTAAGATAGATTTTAGTAGGCTCAAATATGGTTAGAAAAGAAGCAGGGTGGTTAAGTGGTGGGTGCCTGGAAATCAGGTTAAATGAGGGATGGTTGAGGGATTTGAGGATGCATTTTACCTGGAGGAGAAGGTTCTTAAGTGGGATTAGCCCTTCAAGGACTGGCAAGTTTTGCTCAATTTGTAATTCCAGCACTTAGCACGCCCCCTGGCAAAGCAGGAGCCAAAGAATGGTTGTTGAATGAATAAGTAACCATTGCAAGGGAAAAAGGAGCTGTCGTTTTACCAGTGACAGAACAGGGGCAATGGGGGAAAGGTAAAGGAAGGCCGACAGAAGCTCTAGGAGGAAGAACCTTCTCCCAGCTGGAGCTGGACAACTATAGTATGGACTGCCCATGTGAGGCGCTGAGTTCCCTATCCCTGGAAGATAGCAGGTGGGTGGTAAGTGACAGCTAAAACCTCTTTGAGCCCCAGTTTCTATAAGCCTATTAAAACTTCATGAGCTGACATGAGTCATGTCTAGCTGCAGAAAATCTTACTGGCGAATAAAAGGGCAGCTCAATCAAGTTTTGGTGGCTTTATCCTTTGAACGATTAAGACATGATATTAGCCACTGGTGCTTCCTGTCAAAAAAAAGGTGATAAAAAGATGAACACTTGCTCCTGTTCACTGTTACCACTGTACCAGTGGACAACGTTTGGTGTTACCACTGAACCAGTAGACGTGGTTCCCAAATACGCTTTTATAGTTGCCAAAATGTTGCTACATATTGTGAAGATTTCCTACTGATTACATTACTGCTAGTCATATGACCATCAGGCCCCAGTTGTGTCTTAGGTGCTCACTTCGGTGCTTTGCATAAAGTATGTTCTCTCCTCTAGTTCACACAGACCCCTATTTTCAAGATACAGAAGGCAAGGTCCAGGGAGATATAATGAGTTTGGGGCAGATCCAAGACTCCAGCCCATGGTGGCATGACACTGAGCTCCAGGGGCCTTCCACCATGCTGGGCTGCTTCTCTTCTGACACATCCCACAGCCTATGGAAATGTAACTTTTGCTCTGCCGATATATTTTTTTACATTGACATTTATCATCTTCCCTGTTCTCCAGTTTCTCGCTTGAAAAAGAAAAACCTGCTATGAGTTCACACTCAGATTGGGGTCCTCATGTCATGTGGGTTGTCAGCATGTCCTTCATCTCCCGCATCTCTAATCCAGCCTGCTGCAGTCCCCACCCCCACCCTGAGCCTTGGGCCTTGCAGAGCCTGCTCTGTAGACAGCTTCTAAGAGTCACCTGGTAAAATATGCACATGGCTCTGCTTAAGGTGTCTTACCCTGGCTAGTGTTGAGTTTCTACTTTTGTTTATGAGCCCTGTGGGCTGGGGCAGGGGGCCAGGTTTGAATAGATGCTTAAAAAGGATCATGTACATGTCTCGAGTGCTCACTGAGAAGCCAATCAAGTGAGCAGATGTCAGGGCTTTGTGTGAGGAGTGAGGGACAGTGTGTGAGGAGTGACAGCTGTCAGAGACTATAATGTGATCAGTGAGAATGGCTCTTGTCCAGAGGTCAGCCTGGCTCTTCCCTGCAGCTGCCTCGGTCCAAACGGCACCCTGGCTGCCATGTGGGAGACGAGGAGGGTCTTGCTGAGCTGGCCCTGACCTCAGAAAGGAGTTGAGGTGGCCAGTGCAGGGAGACATTTGAATGCTCCAGATGCTGACTCTACACCCTGCCATTCTAACTAGAGCTGGAGGGGCAGAGCTGGTCTCGGTTTGCGGGGGTGCTGCATGCCAGATGCAGGACCAGAGCTATGGGGGTGGTGCACAGGGAAGGGCCCCAGGCCACCTCACCCCTCTGGTGAGCGCCTCCCCTCCTGTCCCTGATAAGGCTAGGGTGCCATCACTGTCGGGCTGTGAGGTCAGGGCCCCAGTCTCTCTCTCTTTCAACACAGAGTGATACAGGACGAAGGTAAACCCACGGATGTGCAAAGCTGTATGTGTGTGTGTGTGCCCACTTCTGGACACCATGCAGGTGGGAGTGGGCAGCATCCCTATGGGGGCATATAGGGGCTAGCAGGGCAGGTGTGGGTCTGTCTCCACGTGAGGTGGTGTACCCCTTCTGATATGAAGTGACTCTGGTGTGAGTGTGTGACTTTGTGTAGAGCTATAAGTAGGTTGTTGTTATAGTAGAATATGATAATGGCATGGGGTGATGGTTTGGGTGTAAGGTAAAGGTATTATATGCAGCTAGACTCTTGAGTTATGGCCAACCTAGACAGCATATTAAAAAGCAGAGACATTACTTTGCCAACAAAGTTCCATCTAGTCAAAGCTATGGTCTTCCCAGTAGTCATGTATGGATGTGAGAGTTGGACTATAAAGAAAGATGAGCACCGAAGAATTGATGCTTTTGAACTGTGGTGTTGGAGAAGACTCTTGAGAGGCCCTTGGACTGCAAGGAGATCCAACCAGTCAATCCTAAAGGAAATCAGTCCTGAATATTCATTGGAAGGACTGATGCTGAAGGTGAAACTCCAATACTTTGGTCACCTGGTGCAAAGAACTGACTCATTTGAAAAGACCTTGATGCTGGGAAAGATTGAAGGCATGAGGAGAAGGGGACGACCGAGGATGAGATGGTTGGATGGCATCACTGACTCAATGGACATGAGTTTGAGTAAACTCCGGGAGTTGATGATGGACAGGGAGGCTTGGCGTGCTGCAGTCCATGGGGTTGCACAGAGTTGGACTCAACTGAGTGACTGAACTGAGACTCTTGAGAGTCCCTGGGGCTGCAAGGAGATCTAACCAGTCTATCCTAAAGGAAACCAGTCCTGAATATTCACTGGGAGGACTGATGCTGAAGCTGAAGCTTCACTACTTTTGGCCACCTGATGCGAAGAACTGACTCACTAGAAAAGACCCTGATGCTGGAAAAGATTGAAGGTGGGAGGAGAAGGGGACAACAGAGGATGAGATGGTTGAGTGGCATGACTGACTCCATGGACATGAGTTTGAGTAAGCTCCAGGAGTTGGTGATGGACAGGGAAGCCTGGCATGCTGCAGTCCATGGAGTCACAGAGTCAGACACGACTGAGCGACTGAACTGAACTGAATGCAGGGTGTGCTGTGCACAGCCAGAGGATGCCCGTTATGCAGACCATGCCAGGTGCAAAAGTTCTGGGGCATGTCACCATTTCTGTGTGATGATGGATGTCCTACGTGTTCCTGTCCATGAGAGATGACACCTCGTGTGTTAGCGTCAGTGTGGAGTGGTGCCATCACTGATGGTAAGGGTGCAGGTGTAAGTGTGTCACAGCGAGTTGGCACACATGTCACTCTCCCTGTGTGGGACAGAGGGGTTTGCGCATGCAGCCACGAGTGTGTCATCACCGCCGTGCAGGCAGACAGCCTAAACGTGTCACCAAGGATGAGTGATGCTTTCTTTTCCATCCCCCACTCCCAGAGGAACCCTTGGTAACCCAGTCTGCCCCATCTGGGAAGCCGGAAACTTCTGGCGCCCTTCTCCATCCTCCGCTTTTGTTTCCTCAGATGAATCCTGACCCTTTGGTGGCAAGTGGAATGTGTGTGGGAACATTCTGAGGAAACCCTCTCTATTCCAGACTCTGCTCCCCAACTCAGAGCTCCTCCCCAGCCCAGCATCTGCCTACCAGCTCCTCAGAGGTCCTCCCTACCCATCCTCCCATCCCCACCCTCCCAGATCCAGGCACTCATTAGCATGTCAAGGCAGTCCTCTTTCAGCCCACACATTGTACCCTGGGATATCCCCACACAGTTGGCTCCCTCTCGTCCTGGGTTTTCCTGAAACCTTATATTTTCATGTCTGCCAAACCAGTCTGCACATCCCCACCATCCAGCACAGGCACAGGGAGGATGTTTTGGGGTGAATCCTTCCTCCCTTGCCACAGGCTCTTTTTGAGCTCTCTGCTTGACTACTGCCTCCACTCCTCCAGCCTTAGCCCTTCCAGCTCTCTGGGACATGGTTGGATCTCTCTGTCCATCAGGAATCCCCTCGATGGTTCCACATGTGTGTGTCATTCCAGAGCCAGCCAACGCACCCTGCCAAGCTTCTTCATTTGAGTCCTAGCACTGGGCTTCTCAGGCACATCGGTAGAGCATCAACCTTTGGGCTGTGCCCTCAGGAAGTCCCCCTTCCAGAATGTTCCTCTAACCCCGTGATACTGGGTCTCTTTTCCCCCCACCCCCAAGTAAAAACCTTTACTCAGAAAGATAATCTTGAGACCTTGGAATCTTGTCCTTAGGCATATGGAAACAGAATAAGAGTTCCAGAATACTAGAATCATAAGCAAAAGGCCATTTTAGAATCACATTTAGAATCACAGAATGTAGAATGACAGGCTGTCTAAACACTGTGTCCAAGAGTGATCACCTCCTACTCAGATCCCATGGGATGGGGGAAAGTGTTAAAAAAGATTGTAGACTTTGGGGCTCATCCCATATGGGTGGACAACAATCTTGGAGATGGGAGCCCAGGAATTTGCACTGGTCACCAAGACCCCAATACACCCACTAGTTTTCAATACACCCACTATTTCCCTGGTGGCTCAGACAGTAAAGAATCCACCTGCAATGCGGGAGACCTGGGTTGGAGACCTGGGTTGGAAAGATCCCCTGGAGGAGGGCATGGCAACCCCCTCCAGTACTCTTGTCTGCAGAATCCCCATGGACAGAGGAGCCTGATGGGCTACAGCCCACGGGATCATAAAGAGTCAGACACGACTGAGCGACTAAGCATGCACACTAGCTGAAACATCCTTGTCTTGGGTCAATAGAATCTGACTACCATATGATCCTGAGTCTTATAGAAAAAAAAAAAAAGACTGAATCAAGGAATCATAGACTATTTTACAAGCTAAGATTCAACTAATCACACACACGCACTCACAACTTTAACAATGTCTTGAATTGCGGATTTGAAAGTGATCCTACAGTGTGATTTTATTCCTGCTCTAGGAGGAATTTTTCTTTTTCAGCCTTGCCACTCCTTTTGGAATGGAAAACTTTTCCCCCTGTCCCTTGCAGGGCTGCCTCCATGGTGTTGCCTACATTTGTGAAGGTAAATGTTCTTTCCATCTGGGTGCAAAGGCATCCGACAGAACCCCTGTGTTTATGGAGCAAGTGAGCTGGAAGTGACTTCTACTTCCCATTTAGGACCAGCACACCCTGGCCCACAAAACAGATTTTGCTGCTTGATAAAATGAGCCTGAGGGGACATTACTGCTGTTTTGCTAAAGCAGTCATAGCTGAGGAACATGGACAACAATGGTTAGTAACCTCATGGAGCTTCTTCTGGTCAAGGAAATGAAAGACAGAAAATGCCGAGGGGCAGCAGAATGCTGTTTTGGAGATTGACGGGAATGCCTGTGGTGGCTGTGTGTTTGTGTGTTTGGGGAGAATGGAATGAAGGGAGGCAATTAAACATGCGTGAAAAAGCACATGCATTTCAGCAGCACTGAAAAGTATGTTTCTGGCCATCTCACCCAATGTATTCAACTCACAGACGAAGAAACCAAAACCCCCAAATGGGAGGGACTTTCTAAGGCCACACGCAAGTTATTGAAACCCCTAACTCCTGGATAAGTATTCTTTCCCAGTTGTAACTCAGCATCACGTTCTTAAAACACCTCCAGCATGCCAAGCACTGTTCTAGGGATGTTATAGACATCAACCCTTTCAGCTCATGACAATGCTATGTGGTAGGTCTTTTTCACTCAATTATTCATTTATCAAACATGTGTGGAAGGCCTCTGACACCAGGCAGTTTCCTAGGCAGACAAAGATAAGAACTTTCAGAGTTTCTCTTCTCCTCTTGATTCTGCAACGAGAGATGCAAATATTCCCCAGAGAGATAACGCAGGACCAATTCACACATTCAAGATCTTTTCAGATCAGAGGCTCTGATTTGAAGCACTCAGGAGTGAGCAGGGAGAGGTGCCCACCAACAGTCAACATACTAAGTGCTATCCTAGTGAAGAGCCAGCTCTGAGGAGGAGAATCAAAAACACAGCTTGCAAGCCAGATGGGACTGGGAAGAGCCCAGAGCAGGGAAGGACAGGGAGGCTGGCTCCGGGGCTGTGGGAGTCATCTCAGAGACACCATGGAGGGGGACAGCAAGGGCTCTGCTCACATAGAGATGGGTGAAATCTCAGCAGCTCTCTGCCCTTTCTGGAGATAGTGGCTTTTCTCTGAGACTCAGTTTCCTCTCAGTGAAATGGGTTAACAATCCCGAGCTCCCAGAGCAATTATTAGACTCAGACAAGATAGTGCCTAGGGAATCACAGCACAGTCTCAGCAACCTCCTTCCCTCCAACAGCTGAGGAAGGTGGGGATTTCTTCTGGTGTTTGGGGCAGGGTGATCATTAGACAAAGCCTCCTTTTATGAACTTCTTGGTCAGAGGACTCTGCATCACGAGTCCTCTGAGTTTGGTCAGGTTGGCATGAGAAAGGAGAACTGGAAGCTTAGAAGAAGCTGGGTTTGGGGAGAAGGATTTTTCTTCTATGTCTTTACCCCTCCTTGGGCTTCCTCTCCAGCACATGTGGGGTTGGAGCATCATGTCCTCACATGGGAATTGCCTGGTTGAAGTCCAGAAGGGGCTTAAATTCGGGCCTGAGAACATGAAGAATTTTCCACCCACAAATCTAAAAATGGCTGCTCTGTGCCACTCAACCTCCAGTTGTTTCTTTCTGGCAGGAAAACAAAAACAAAAAGCACCTCTTATTTGGCAAACAAGCAAGGAGTTGGAAAGGTCTTGGGAACATGAAACCAGGGAGAAGCTGAAGGGTTTGAAGAGGAAGGAATTTTCACATCCTGGACCTCTCACTGTGCTAGGTGATTCATATCTTTATCCGCTTTAATCCCCACACCGACGCCTCCCATACCTCAAATGTCACCGTGTCCACTTTATATTCAGGTAGTGATATTCACACTCAGAGAGGTTAAGGGCCTTGCGTGGGGTAGCACAGCTGAGAAGTGGCAGCATCTGCGGCATTGGAACTTCGTAAGACTGTACAGGTGGCCACATTTTCAGAGGGGGACTAGGTGGATTTCTGGCAACCAAGCTAGGACCTGCAGCTTTGGGGTAACTGGCCCCAGAGTATAGGTGAGCCTGCTAGGGCCCCTACATGGGGATCATGCCACAGGCTTGTCCTTAATGGGGCTGGGTGTTCCAAATCTGAGGTGATTATAGGTGATGGGGGCTGTAAGTCAGGGCCCTGAGGGTTTAAATGAAAAAAATGCCCCCTCTGTCACACTTGGCTCACTCCTTGGCTTCACTTCTGCTCAGGCTGTCTCAGCCTGGCTCTTCACACTGGCATCTCACCATTGCTTCTGCCTCTGGTCTTCCTGCACGCTGACTTTCTAACTGGCTTCCAGATCTGTAGGAGAACCATAGCTTTCTAAAACACGGCCTGATTGCATCAGTCTCCTCCTCAAAACACATGGTGGTCACAGCTTATTTTGCCACCTCGCACCCACTCCTCCCGCGCGGGCCATCAGCTCTGGAGGAGCCAGCCTGCGTATCTCATCTGGAGCCACAGAGGGAGCACGTGACCTGGGCTAAACCAATCAGCATCTCGTTCTCCTTGGTTCCCCAGATCAGCTCAGGGAGAGTCCCAGGACCCAAGCCAGACCAGCTGGGGCTACAGAGACACTCGATTCTGGAATTACTGCTTGAACTAAGGGACATGGACTCTCTTTCACTTTAGTGAGCTCTATGAATTGGGTTTCCCAAGAGCTACTGTGAGGAGCTGCAGAATGGGGACCAGCTCAGAGCCAGTAGAGTCAAGAAAAGGAGAATGGAAAAACCCTAGCCTGGTGACCTTCTTTTCCCCCTTGGCTCAAGCTGTACCTAGAGCTCTCCTAGATCTTATCATTTTTATGAGCCGATAACCACCCCTTCCCTTTTTGTTCTCCTTAAAGCTGCTTTAGTTTGTTCTCATCTTAACTGACACAAAAAGTCTTCTGATTGCCTTCAGGAGGAAGTGCCAACCTTTTAGACTGGTCCTTCAGGCCCTCCCAGACCAGAAACGGTCTTTCCAGCTCCATGAACGCCATCTGTGCTGCCTGACCCCGCTGCCTCTGCACCTCTGCCCACGCTGGCTGCTCCCAGCGGAGGCCTGCCCGCCCCTATTCCGCTTTGACTGGCATGGCTCAGCTGAAGTAGAACGGAACCCTTCTGGAAAGTGAGGCTGAGTCTGGGGTGTCCTATGTGTTCCCACATCAACCTCTGCATTGTAGCACCCTTGAGATTTTACGTTGGATGTTGATTTCCTTGTCTTTCTCCCTAGATTTTGAGCCCTTTGAGGAGGGGAGACTCACTGAGCATGAGGGCTTCATTCAGTCAGCAAATATGTACTAAGCGTCTACAACAGGCCAGGGACTCCTGTGGGTCCTGGTGTTAGCACGGAGAGAAAAAAACAACTCACAAACTTCTGTCTTGTCTGATGGGGGAGCAAACGCTGCTCCAATAAACAGACGCAGCGCTGGGTTCATTTCAGAAGATGCTCAGGCTGTGAGGCAGTAAGCGGGAAGCCTGGCCCCATCTCCGGGCTCAGAGGCTAGAGGAGAGCCAGGCTCAAAGCAGGGCCTCGGGGAGCAGCTTGTTTCATGAATGAATATGGAACATTCCCAGACACCCGGGTGCCCCTCAGCCCTCCTTTATGACGACTGCTCAGAACTCTACCAGGACGTCTTTGTTAGTGATTTATTCTCCACTTCCTGCCTGTGCCCCCTCTTGTGGGGATGGGGGGGCGGTCCCAGTGACATAAATGGGCATTTTTGTTTGTGTGACACTCACCTGTCCCCCTAGGGGTTAAACAAAGCCACATCCTCTGTGACTTTGTGATGTGGCTCAGTCCCGTGTCAGAAAGCAGGGGGCTCCTCTGCCCGACTTGGATCAAGTCTGGGCCTGGCCTTTGTCTTTCCAGTCCTCACGCTGTCGTCTCCCTCCACAGACCTGTCGCCAGCCCTTTGATCCCCGCTGTGACTCTCCTTGGGACTTTGGCTCCATAAAGCCGATGAAACCTCTTCCTGCTCTGGAAGGCTCGCCGGCTCTGAAACCTTCGGTGACGCACTGCTGTCTGCAGCAAGTCCAGACCCACGAGGGCCTCCCTTGATCTGCCTCCTGCCTCCTCCGCCAGCCGCTCCCTGCTGCAGTCCACTCCACACTCTGACGTTCACTTCGTTCCTCTATTGTTTTATATATCCTTGGTTGTCTTCTCCTGCTGGAGTGTAAGCTGCTTGAGGGCAAGGAATGTGTCTTGCTCATTCTTGAATCCCCAACATCAAACAGTGAACTTGCTCACTGTGAACACTCAATGACTCTCTCCAGAGGCAGCGTGTGCGTTGCATCGCCTTGCCACTTGGGGCTGAAATGGCTTGTGGGCCTTAAGACCTTCATCCTAGGTGTGGGAACTGGAGACCTAGGTTCCTTGCTGGGCCACAGACCACAATAATGGTGTTAGCATCCTCATTTAAATCTTGTACTGCTCCCCACTGTCCCCTTCTCTCTTTTTTTTTTTTTTTTTTTGCATTTCTTAGTCCATACACATAACCCCCAGAGTCCCTTCCATGCTTTGGCCCCATCACTATGGTGTTTTGTCTTTGGGATGTTTTGGTGTCATTTGCTGTGGTGACGAACATTTTGGCCTGTTTGGCATCTCTTTGACATTTTTTCTTCCCTGCTTTTAGACTTTATGATCCGGGTGGGCATTAGACTCACAGCCAGCCAGTGAGCACTATTAGCTCTGGCCACTGTGATTGGCTCGGGGTTGGCGAGTGACACAAGTTAGGCCAATGAGAGTCAGCTCTGGGACTTTAGTAGGAACCAATGAGAACGAAGCTTTCTATTTCTAAGGGATTTGCAAGGTTGGCAGAATGTGGGCCTGAGCAGCTGGACCTTTTGTCACCACCCAGAGAGAGCCTGCCTGAGGGTGATGCCAACACAGAGAAGAGAAGAGCCAAGAGTAGGGAAGGAGACAAATTCCTGATGGCAGCGTTTGAGTGTCCAGATCTCGATGTGCCTTTAAGCATCGTCTGCTCATGTACTTTTCCATTATGTGATCAGTAAATGCCATCTTTCTGCTTAAATTGTTTTGAATGAGGCTTCTACCATTGCCACCTGTAAGAGACTTGCTGGAATCTGTGATGTTGGAGCTGTATGTCCCCTCCTTCCCAAAACTTCTAATCAAGCAGGCTCTGGCCCTGGGAGGACCTTCTGTTTAATGTTCTCACATCCCAGGACAGAAAGAGCTGCTCGTCCTGGCCCCCGTTTTCTGTCTCTGCCCTCAGTGCAATGGTCCCCACAGTCATGCTGATTTCAGCGAGAGAAGGAGCTCACATTGCCAAAGCCCAAACTTTATATCCACAGATTCCAGTTCACATATCCACATCCCCTCAAAAATGCACATATTTTTGGCCAAGAGCTCTGCAATTTCACCCTTGAGTGGCATCAACTTTCTTGGGCGGGTGCCATCTCTTTCTGGCGATTTGTCTGCATCTCGTTTGTCAATTGGAGTTGGACAATTTGCCCGTCAGAACAGCGCCTTTGGTGTCCCCACTTCCAAAAAGCAATTTGGGAGCAAGAATTTCCCTGAGGTCCTTCGCAGTCAAGGCTGACGCTGAGGCTCCTTCAGATAGTCCGGACTTCTCCTTTTCATCTTGAGCTCTCTCCCAGAACTGTGATCAGAAAGCATCTTGCTGGTCCTTTTTCTGACCTCTTTCCATTTGATGGATGTGAAAGACCTATGATTCTTGTCCCCACAGTCCTCCTCAAGGTGACTTTTGGGGTGTCTTTGGACTACACCATTTCAAGGTCTCACTCTCCTGGGTAAGCTTCTTGAGCCTAAATCATTAGTTTGTAAAGGTTTTTCAAAAGTTGCCTTTCTCCTTGCAATGCCTCTTTAGCTTATTGTTTTATCTTGTTTTGTTTCTGACTACAGTAGTCAGACCATGCTGAACTGTGGCTGGGAGAAGGAGGTTCTATGCAAGATTGATGAGGCTCAAGGAAAGTTCTACCATCTTGATGATGCTGCCAACTCGATATGCAGCTTCCAGGGTCACTGTGGCAGGAAGGGAGAGCTGGAATGTCACAGAGGTTCCCATAGCCCCAGCTGGGAGGCGATCTTGTGGGCTCGCTTCTGTTTGCTGCTCTGGATCCATGCTCCCCCCTCCCTGCCCCGCTCTGGGCCCACAAGGCTCATCCATATGGACCAATCACCAGGCTCTCTTTGCCCTTGAGCTTCTGGTTTATTTTTTTTTATGGGAGTTACCAGCAGGGACTGGAGGATGTTTAGAGCAAAATGAGAGTGGCCCTTGTCTGAAGGCCACTGCTCCTGTCAAGTGGTCCTTTCCGCATATGTACCCTCTCCAGGTTTGGCAACTACTCCCTCCTTGCCCTTTGGGCTTAGAGGTGGTGATGGCTCCCCACCAGTCCTGGCCCGGAGGAACGGCACTGTCCCCGTAGGACATGCCTGTCCTGCTTATGTTTCCTCACTGGCAAAAAGGGGCGTTGCCACTTTCTTTAAGATGCACTGGAGAGCCGAGACAGTGCATGCACAGGCGCCGGCACGAGGAGGCATGCAGGGAATGGCCGTCACATCCCTGGCCTGGAGACAGTGGCATCCAGGTCACACGGCTCCCCAGGCACCTGCTCAGCGCTGGGCGTGTCTCGGTGCTGGAAGAGGGTGGACAAGAGAGATGAGGGTCCTGCCTCACAGAGTGTTTCTGGCAGGCCTGGTCAGGCAATTAACAAGGAAATGGAAAGACAGATGTTTCAGAGAGTGGTGAGCGTGCTGACGGAACAGAACGGGGAGATTTGAGAAAGAAAGATGGGGTGGGGGTGTCTGGGAAAGGCTTCTGGGGATGACACTGGAGCTTGGCCTGAATGTGGGATGATGCGGGGCAGCAGATTGGGGCTGAAGGGTCAGGTCAAACTCACAGAGAGTCTCTGGCTGAATTTTGCTATCCCCAGCCCCAAGTGCTCTGATCTCATCAGCCGGGGTAATTTCTTTCTCAGATTGCCATTTTGGGAGAACTGAGAGCCTCTGTTGCAGATCTAAGCAGATCTCTCCCTTGATTCCAGGGAATCTGGGGCCCGCAGTCCCTGGGGTCAGGCCATAGTTTCCTTGGGTCCCCTCGAGGGAGAGCGCAGCGGCCGAAGCCCCTCTGTGCTCCAGGCACAGTGCGAGCCCTGCATGCATGCTCTCTCCTTTCCTGGCTCCACCTCCCAGAGAAACTGGCGTGATCCCCTCGGCTCTCTAGATGTGGAAACTGAGGACCCAGCACCTCCCGTTCCCTCCTCACCTCAGGACGGCTCCCTCTCTCCTGCAGCAACCCACACGGCATCCTGTAAATAACTGCATGTTCCCAACACCTCTCCTCCTTCTCCTTGGAAACCTGCTCTCTCTTTGGATTAGGGCTGCCTGGTTGTCAGATTCCCCTCTCTGGTTCAGAGCTGAGTATGGCGGGAGTGGGAGCTGAAACGCTGTATCTAAAGGCCTGGGCTGGGCCCCAGCTCTTTCCCTCATTAGCTGGGTGACCTTGGGCAGGTCACTTCACATCTCTGAGCCTCAGTTTCCTCACCTGAAGCTTGGGTAGTGGATGGTAACTAACGTTCATGATGGAGATCAAACGAGATTCTGTAAACAAGGGCCCAGCTGAGTGTGGGACAGGCTCAGGGTGATTCATGAATGTGATTTACTTCTTTTCTTGATTCTCTCACCAGTTCTGCCTCCTAGATGTTTGGGTCGGGGAGGGGTAGATCAGGGTGCACACACAGGGCACCTGAAGGATCAGACAGGAGACAGACAGGGGACACAGCTGAGCTCCTTGGGAACGTCCTGTGAAGAAGCTGGTTCTCCGAGCAGACCTGAGCAGAGCCTGTAACAGGGAGGGGAGTTTGGTCCCTGGGAGGAGGTAGCCAGAGTAGTCCAGGCTTCTGATGCCCCCTCCTGGGAGCTCACTTTAACTCAGGGCTGGCTGCAGACTCCCCCATATTACAGCATCTACTCACTTAGATTTCTTGTTGCCCCAGAGTTCCATATTTCCATCTAATTTCACCAAGTGGAAGGTCAAATATGGCCTTTCACTGGCTTTTGGTAGATGTTCTGGAAGCGGGGGAAGGGGCTTTATCTGTGGGGAGGGATGAATCAACACGACCCCTGAGGTTCAGAACCTGTGGAGTGTTGGTAGTGATAGCAGCCAACTTGACTGAGCTGCTGTGTGCTTTATACCTGCTACCCTGTTCATGCTGCGCAACCACCTTAGGAGGTATTACCGCTGTGCCCATTTCACAGATGAGGAAACAGGCAGAGACAGGAGAGGAAAGTTGTCAAGGTCACACAGCCAGAAGCTGCTGTTAAGGATTTGCATCCAGCCTGTCTGGTCCTGGAGTAGGCACTCACCTCTCTGGGACCAGGAGTCTACCTGGGGATGGGACTCACTCCATGACCAGGCTTAGGCTGCGACAACTCTGAGATTTTTGAGCGTGTCCCCGACTGCCGTAGCACAGGCCCCTGTGTCTCTGTGTGTTTGCTGTGGCAGACGTGGCTGTCTTATCTCATCCTGTAGCTTTTAGTCTGCTCAGCAGCTTAGTGCTCCCTAGAGGACCCACCCTGCCCTTGCTCTCTGGCCGTGTGGTTTGCATGGAGTCCTCCGGTCCTCTTTCCCTCAAGCTCTAGGGACTGGTACATAATCCAGGCCTAGGGATGGATATGTGACTCACGATGGCCCAGGGACACTCAGTCCTGAAGCTTGTTTTGGAAACATTAGAAAAATTCTCTTTCTGTTGGAGTTACTGAACTGAAAAAGTGGGAACCTAGAGCTGCAGGGTCATGGTGTGGAAAGAGCCTGCCTAAGGGAGGAGCCATGCCAGAGGGAAACAGAACTGATAGACAGAGAGGGAGAGAGACCAACCCCCTCATGATATTGCATGACTCCTGGATCAAGCCTTTCCTGAAATCCACTACACTTGAATTTTTCAGCTACATGAACCAATACAATCCTTTTTTGCCCTTAAATCACTTCGTTTGATGTTTCTACTATTTTCTATTTCTAAAATAGGATTGACTGGAATTGTGCTAACTATTCCATGTATGTTATTACCTTTAATCCAGTGAGAATATTGGCATGGTGCCCATTATGCAGATAAGGGAACTGAGGCTCAGAGAGATTTATTATATTGGCGAAGGTGTCACAGCTAGTTCATGGCAGAGCTGGGATTAGACCTCAGGCATTTTGACTCTAGACACCTTGATCACTTCACCTTATGACAGAAGGCTGGTTTTACCTCCTAGATATCTCTTACAATCTCTACTTTCCGATCTCATCCAGCTGCTCTCCCTGCTTCTTCGCTGATCCCCTTTAATCCCCATTTCCTATGAGAAAGAAGCCTTTCCCATCTACACCCTCAGACTAAACTCTGTTTCCTAGCAGACATTTTTATGGCACAGTGTACTTTTTCTTCTTAGCTCCACTGAACTTCAATAATGATTTGTTCCAGGTTTATCTCTTCTACTGGGTGGGAGTCCCACGGGGGCAGAGATGACGTCTGTTTGGCCATTCTGCAGCACTGATGCCTGGCACAGTGCCTGGCCTGTGGTGGGTGCCTGGTAAATGTTTGCCGAATAAATGAATTGTGCAGTTTTTTCGCCCCCACGGTGGCCCTGGATCACTGTGCACCTGCCTGACTGCAGTTTTGTATCATTCTGACACTGCAAAATTTGCTCGCGCTCTATTCTAGTTCATTCTACTGTAAGGTACCTGTGACTTTGGATGCTTACTTATATTAGTGTTCATACCAGAGAGCGCATTCTTTGGAGACTGGGGCAGTGTCTCCAACCATCATCCCTCAAGTAGTAGTAATAATAATAACAACAACAATACAAAGAATAATACTAGTAATGAGCACTTACTATTTGCTAAGCTCAGCTCTGAAGCTTTAACATGCATTGCCTCATTTAATCCTTATGCCAAATGTATGTACTGTGATGACCCCTTATACTTAAGGGCAAACTCAAGCTCAGAGAGGTTATGTGGTCTCCTTTGCTTCTCTAGTTTAGAGCTGAGATTCTGTTGCATGCACTCAAAAGAGAGCTTGCTTTCCTAGTGACTTTAATCAGGAAGGTGAGCTGGGTTGGAAGGCAGGAGGAGTAGCAGGAAGGCTGAAACGGGGCTAAAAGGGCCTGGCTGTGCCCTCTAGAAGGAAAAGCATCTTCATTGTGAAGGTCAGTGGAGGGTTGAGCAGTGAGGCGGGAGGGGAACCCTGAGGGCATGGAGGTGGGGTATGGGGAGAGCTCAGGGGTGCCATAGAAAGGGCACTGGATTAAGCTGGAGAGCCTGGGTTCCTGCCCTGGCCCGGTGCTTGCTGGCTGTGTGACCTGGGGCAAAGGGCTGCACTTCTCCGAGCCCACGTTGCAGAGCAGATATCAGCCTTGACATAACACCTGGCAATTGCCTAGCCGGGGTCTGACACCAAGTAACAGGCACCATGCCTGGGGTGGGTGCAAGCCACTCGCTGGGGCTGCTGTGAGTTCTTCCCCTGCATGAGCTCAGGTGTCCGTCTCGAGACCCCTAGGAAGTGGGCCCACCCTGCAGAGCAGGGGCCTGGTGGGCCACGCGGCCTCTTGGCTCAGCATCTCCCAGCGTGTGCGAGGCAGCTGGACCGCACTCTGGCTGGGTGGGTCCACACCTCCCTTTACCCTGTGCTCTTCTCAAGAAGGCTGAACTTGGATTTCAGTGGGAGAAGGGGCCAGGTGGACAGTTACTTGCTTGGTACCGTCACTTCTTTGAGGCTCCAAGTTTCTCTTTTCGTGGTTCTGCCTCTAGGGCCCTGCCCTTTCTCCCTGGTGATCTCAGGGGGCAGCAGACAGGTATGTGTCAGCCCATGTGTGGGGGCCTGCGCTGGTGCTGGGCCCAGGAAATCAAGACCCTGAGCCCAGCCTGCTCTGGAGCCAGCTTCTCAGGGACCCCCCTCTAGTCAGCTCCAGGGTCACCATGTGGGGCTGGTGGCAGCCCGGCCCAGAGGTGAGGCGCCCGCTGCGGCAGCCTCACTCTCTGGAGTAGCACCTTCATGGGCTTGTCACATCTGTACAGCACCCTGATCTTTACTTAACGCCACCCTTTAATTCCACTCACTTGCAAAAATAAAACCCTTCACTGCATTCACTTAAAAAGGAAACCTCGACTTGCCGCTTCACACCGGAAAACCAGTGTCACTTGCTGTAACGGGGGTAACAGTGTGCATACCCTCTGCGTGCAGATGTCCAGCTCTGTGCCTGGGGGCGGGTGCACCCCATGCCTGAGGGCAGTGAAGGGGAGGGGCTAGAATTGGAGAGTTGTGAGGACTCGGCCGAGCCTGTCTCCCAGGCATGATGAAACACTGAAAGAGAACTGGAAAGGAGGCGTAAACCCAGCCAAGGACTTGCTCTCTAAAGGGGCACCTCCCGAAGGACCTGCAGTCATCGGGGGACCCAGGCTCCTGGGCCCCGGCAAATACCCACAGACGCCTCACTGCTCCCCTCGCTTCCCCTCTGCCAGAGGCCTCCCTGGCCTCAACTCCAGCACCAAGGAAGCCACGACCTTGTAGACTGGTTGCTGGAGGAAAGGCCCCAGGTCGAAACAGCTTTCCCTGTAGCCAAGCGGGAGGGCACTTTGTCTCTCTGATCCTCAGTTTCCCCATCTAGAAAATGGGGATGACAGTTCCTATTTCCAGGACTGTTTGAAAAATTGAAATGAGATGCTGTGTGTCAGAGTGACTTTGTATGGTGCCTGGCACAGTGAGCGGGGACTAGCAGCATGCCTTCCTTGCCTGTTTATCCCAATACAGTCTAATTTAAAATTCTGCCGCCACCTTTGCAGCAATTCCATTTCCTCTCTCACAGGCTCTTTTTTTTTTTTTTTTAATCTAGAGACTCTGACAGCCTTGAACTCAGATCTTCTCTCCTTCATGTCCTCCAGGGTCAGGTCACTTCTCTGAGCTTCAATTTGCTCATCTTTAAAATGGGAACAACAGGGAATTCCCTGGTGGTCCAGTGGTTAGGGCTTGGTGCTTTCGCTGGCAGGCCCAGAGGTGGAAATCCCTGGTCAGGGAATGGAGATCCCTCAAGTTGCAACCATAGCCCAAAAACCCCCGAACAAAAGGAACAATAGCAGCCGCCTCATCAAGTTGCTGTGTGGGCAAGAAAACACTGTCGTGGGAAAAGTTTGGCACACATGGAACGACTTATTTTTCTGATTTGTGACCCCCTGGGATGGGAAGATTATTGAAGTGTTTCTGAGGTTGGACTGCCAATATCCTCAGAGGAAATTACCTGAGTTTGAGCCCACATGAAAGGCTTCTGGAGTTCACGACAGGCGCAGCTGATAGCTCTGCAGAGGGGCATGTCGTGGGCTCCAGCTGAGGCAGCTTCTGTTTTTAGCTGAGTCCTGCCCACCCCCTACCCCCACCCACACCCCTCCCCCATGTGGGAAAATGGAACGTGGTGCAGAAATAGCCCGGTCCCAGGGGCTGCCCATGAGAAGGGCTTATTTTGACTCAGGATGCTGTAGAAGCTGTGGCAGGCTTGTCAAAATACATCTGCCTCTTCCCAAGCGGCCCACGGAGCCTCAGACTGGCGCCAGGACCAAAGCGCCGCTGCCAGACGTGCACATGTGGAACCGGGCCCTTGGGAGCTGAGGACAGGCCCTGCTTTGATTCCAACAATAACCACCTCCCAAGCACCGGAGGGCGAAAAATAGATACCCTCTGACACCGGCGTGGAGGAGCCCACCTGGGTCTCAAGGCTTGCTCATCTCAGTGACTCCCCCACCCCCCACCTCATTCATCTCCACACAGGGCCTGGCAGCGCCTGGGAAGTGGATGGGAGGGCATCACAGCCCTTCCTCTGCGGTCCTTACAGAGGAGCCTGCCATGAGGGTTGTTATACCCATTCCACAGGTAGGAAATTTAAGGCCCAGGCCATGCAGTGACCTCTTGTGATGAGACCTCTTCTCCAAGCCCTTCTTTGCACCTCGAGCTGCCTTCGCTTTCCCCCTGGGGTGCCCTTCCTCCTCTTGGGATGGCTCGTGACTCAGGACACGCATCTCCTTCTCTGCGCAGAGCTGGTCCCCGCCTCCTTGGGACTTGCGCCTGTTCCCAGATGGCTCTTGTTTGCCTGCCTGGTGACTTGGCATAGCGGCTCGTCTCAGCGAGGGCAGCGTCTCTGCGCTGCTGGGCTGAGCCTGGCCAGCCCAGGGTAGACCTGATAAATGTTTACTGTTGAACGAATGGCTCTGGAGTATTGTCATCCAGGGGCTCCCCACTTAAACCCAGGGATTGACTGAGTGCTAGTTAGGGAGCAGAGGAGGGCAGGCCTGCCTGGGGCTCCCTAACCCGAGGGCAGCTTCAGGGAGACAAGAAAACAGGCTCATGGTTTTAGAGGGTGCAGCCACCTGATCACAGGCTCTTCCCATGTAAGGCGCCTCAAACTGGGCCCCTGCATCTACCATCAGGACCGTTGTCAAGTGGCCGCTCTGCCGTCTCCCTGTTTCCTCAAGCCCAAAGCCCCAGGCAGTGTGAACGCCAGCTCTGAGTCTGGACTACCCACCCATGCCATCTCTGCCCTCCCTGCCCCCCCTCCCCGCCCCTCCCTCCTCCCCGGGGACTCGTCAGGCCTTACCAGCTCCCCCTGCACTGTGGCCCAGCCACCTGGCATGTTTCCCCACCGCCTGGCTCGCTCAGCCCCACCCTCCCTCCACATCCCTTGCATGAGGCTGACTCACAGCTCCTCCGTGCACTGAGCTCTGAGCACGCAGTGCTGACCCTGCTCAAAACACTTGGCAGCTCACTCGTTTCTCCACTGGCGTTTTTCCAGTGGGTCGTGCAGGTGTCCACAGGGATTCTGTGAGGAAGGGAGCCCTCCGTCAGGTGAGCGGGGATTGCTGGGCTAAGTGAAGTCAAACAGATTGTTCCCTGCAGGAACTTTCAGGGCCTTTGATGTGCTGTTTAGATTACGGTTCTATGAGAGGCGGCGACGTAGCGCCTGGCCTGGCTAGAGCTTATTTGAGCACAGGACTCTGCGGTGTGGAACATCAAGGCGAGGGGTGTTCTGAGGCGTGTGCTTTGGGAAATGCTGCAGTGTTGGCTGGAGCCTGAGTGCCTTGCCCTGGTGGTCAAGGTCCTTCACAGCACAGCCCAAGCCTGCCTTTCCAGCTGCCAGTCCACGAACATCCAGAAATTTCCACCCAGAAAGCGACCCTCCGGAAGCTCCCCTGTGCTGCCTGCGGCTGTCTGCCGCCCCCTCACCCACCTGCCAGCTCACTCTTTCCGTCCGTCCACAGCCACCTTTGCTTCGAGTGAAAGTGAAGTTGCTCAGTCGTGTCTGACTCTCTGTGACCCCATGGACTGTAGCCCACCAGGCTCCTCTGTCCATGGGGTTCTCCAGGCAAGAATACTAGAGAGGGGTGACATGCCCTCCTCCAGGGGCTCTTCCCTAACACAGGGACTGAACCTGGGTCTCCTGCATTGCAGGCGGATTCTTTACTATCTGAGCCACAAGGGAAGCCCTCAGCCCAAAGGGCAGTGGCTCTCCTGAGCGATGGCATGGGAGTTCTCGCGCCTTCCTCTGGCCCGACAGTCCCAAATCTTGCTGCCCTCAGGTCATTCTGAACATGACTTTATTATGGGGAGCTCTTTGGATCCCCTCTAATTTGCTTTTAAAAATTTGCAAACCTGAGTATTTTAACCCATATCATGCAGGTCCCTCACTTACGATGCATGTCTGGTGTATCTAGCTGCTGAGGGTGAGGCTGCTACTCAGATAGTGCCTCCTGTGTGTGTGTGGCGAGGGCGGGGCAGGGGGCATTAGGGACTCCTGATTCACTGGGCAAATAGGACCTTTGCAAAGCCGTGCTTCTGATGCTCAGCTCACAAGTTCATTCCCCTAAAGGAATGATCTTATTCATATTCTGGGAGAGGCTAGCATTTACTGAGAGCTCTCGGTGCACGGCACTGTCTTGATGCTGTACACCTGGCGCGTCACCGATTGGCCAGAAGCGTGCCAGGAGGGGAGCTCCCAGAAGGAGTGGCGCCACGGAGCGCTTGAAGGAACAACGTGGAAATGTGACCCCAGCCTAGGGTGGCGCCAGAGCTGGGCTTCTGCTCTAAGGTCGCCAAGCAGGACTCAAGTCACAGGACTCCTCTTCCAGGAGCCTTCCCTCACCCCATGGGCCAGGATGCCTACACTCAGCCAGAGCCTCTGCTCCTGTGTTTGTATCCGCTACTGGGCTGGGAGTTCCTCAAGGTCAAGTCTTATTTGTCTTTACATCTCTAGTCTCTAGCATGGGGTTTGGCTGCATGCATGAAGTTGTGTGCATGAGGGAGAGATAAATGTGTCCAGGCCTAAGGAAGATTCTGGGCTTTTGTGGGAACAGTCCTGGGAAGATACAGGCTGAGGTCCTGTGCCCTGAATTGCACCATCTCACATTGCTATGAGTTTCCCTCTCCTTTGACTCCAGGGTAGCTGGCCTGCCTGATGACTAAGAACATCACTTCTAGCTGCAAACAGCCACCTGGAGGTGGCTGGTGACAACAGGTAGGTCAGCCCCACCCAAACAAGAGAACTGACTCACTTTTGTTCTCTGTTGGTACCTGCTGAAATGTGGACACGGTTACAGCATGCTCTACAGCACTGACTGGCATTAAAACACATCAACACAGTCTTCCTGGCATGCGGAGGAATCCTGAGAAAATGCAAATTAGATCATTGCGTGCTTTTGATTAAAACCTTCCATTAGCTTGGAAAAAAAAAAGAAACAACAACTACACTTAGAGTGAAATACGACATCCTAGGACTTTCCTAGCTCTCCAAGGACCCGCGGGAGCTGGGCCCTCTTGCCCACCACTTGCCCTTACTAGCTCCACTCTGGTTATACCAATTCTTTGTCTTCCTTGCACTGCCAAGATTATTGCTGCCCCAGGACTTTGCACCTGCTGTTCCTTCTGCCTAGGACATTTTTCTGCCATATCCTCACCTGGCTGGCTCCTTCTTGATATTCATATTTGCCTCAAACATCCTCTCTTCAGAGGCTGCCCCTCTTTACTCTATCTAAATTCTATTTAAATGAGACCATCACTTCCTATCTCCATTTAATGGCCTTCATGTCACTTGCCACTGTCTGAAATGGTTTTACCTTTTTAGATGTGTTTGTGTACATGCTTATTGCTCATCGCTCCAGCTAGAATACAGTCTCCACTCAGGTAGGAACCTCCTCTGCTGTGTCCAGCCACCTGTTTCACCCATTGCCAACAAGAGGGCAACTGGGAGACAGTGGGGTGGTTTGGAATGTGAACCTGGGCTAACGGCCAGGGTTCCAAACCCCAGCCTGCCATCCACTGGCAGATGACATTCCCACTTTACAGATGATGAAACTGAGGCATGAGGAGGTTCAGTAACCTGTACACAAAGCACCCTGGTGGCCCTGGGTAGGAGTCATGGCCTCATTAGCTGAGGAGCTTGGGGCAGGAGCGTGGGAGTAGAAGCTGGCGGTCCGCGGGCTTTGAACTTGTGTCCTTACCCGGCTGCCTGCTCCTCCGCTGAGTCGCTGCCTCCTTTACCCACCATCCCACTCGTCACCAGGCCACTTCCATGTGGCCAGGCCCTCTGCACCAGGCTGGACTGTCATTCCGGCTCTCTAGCTGGACGTGGGTCCCCTGATTCCCCCCACCCCCTGTCCCAGATCTGACCAGTGTCACCTCCCTACACAGAGCTCTCAAGAGCTCCTCCCTGCTTTCCAGATACAGTCCTGCCTCCCCCACGTGGTGGACAAGGATCTCTGCCATCTAGTCCCTGTGAGCCTCTAGGGCCTTAATCCACCCGCACCCAGCCCCCTGCCCCGGCATCTCTCCTGTAGTTACTCTGAACTACCTGCGATTTCCTGAAGACATCCCGTCTGTTCTCGCCTCTATGTCTGGGCCTCTGGCTCCTCCCTTTGCCTGGGACTCCTTGTTTGTCAACCTGGCTCATTTACCTCCCCTGCCGGCTCAGCTCCGCACCACTTCATCCGGACACATTTCCTGACAACCGAGTCTGTGAGCCCCATCAGCAGCAATCTGTCCGTCCTGTCCCTGGGTTCTCACCGTGCTGCAGCCTTGGATGCTCCTCCGTCTTCCCCGCCTTCTCTGTACCTGGCTCCCCATGCCCCCTGCTCTGTAAGCAGGTGTGGTGGGCCCTGGGGAGCCTTCCTTGGCTGGATGAGGCACCCCTGTCTCTGGAAACTGGCTGTGCACCCCTATCACACACTGACCATCCTGCAACTTCCTACCTTCCCCTCCAACCTATGGGCTGTATGAGGGTACGGGTCTGTCTAAATGTCCTTTCGTGTCCAGGGCCATGTCCAGGACCTGGTGTCCAGCAAGCATGGCAGACAGCTTACTGAATGAACAAGCAATGATTGTCAGCCCTGCGAGGCGGCTGCCAGGTGGCGGCTGGGAGCCACGCTAACAGCATCACTGGCCGGAAACCTCACTGATTACAAGAAGGGCACTGGCCCGCACAACGTTTAGGGAGGGTCCCAGGCTGGGCCAGAAGCGCAACCTGCTGGGGGCATGGGGAACCATGATGCTCGGCTGTAGGCAGCTCTTTCTGCTGCTGACTAGTCAGGCCTGGGCAAGCAGGAGTTAACGCTGTCGTGATTGGTACCAAGAAATGAAGCCTGTCTGGATCCAGGCACGTTTTGTATAGGCAGGCTGGTGCCTCTCCTGGAGTGGAGGGCCCTGGGCTGAGCAAGGCTTTCCACTCTGTCTAATCTTGCGCTGGACTGAGATGAGGGCAGAGAATGCCTATAGGAGACTCAGGGTTCCGGGACTGGCCCATTCCCACCCCACCTACTTTGAGTTTCTGTGACTGCATGGAGGGGCATTGAATTTGATGTCCTGTAGACCTGGGTTCAAATCCCAGCTCCCCAGCTTCAGCTGCAGCTCTGAGATGGACTGGCTGGCCAAAGGCGATGCGCAGGAAAGTGCTTTATCACGGTGCTAAGTCCTTCAGTCGTGTCCGACTCTGCAACCCTGTGGACAGTAGCCCGCCAGGCTCCCTTGGCCATGGGATTCTCCAGGCAAGAATACTGCAGTGGGTTGCCATTTCCTTCTCCAGGCTGCTATTTCCTTTGTCATTGCCGAGGGGCTACTGCAGCTCAGGAGGGGAGCCAGCTGGAGAGTTTCCATGGAGCAGACCTTCAGCCTGGGGCCATAAATGCAAGCTGGGTCGGGGAAGAAGAAGCCCCCAGCCCCAATCTGCTTCTCAAACTGCCTCGGGTGCTGGAGGGCTGGGGGGCTCACTTATAAGCGTTTTCCAGGCACAAATCCTGCTCACACTCCTCCACACAGCTCTTCCAACCCAACCTGTGCTGTGTTGCCAGAAGAATCTTCCTAAAATACTCCCATCATATCACTCCCCTGCTCAGAAGCTTCCTGTGGTAGCCCCATGTTGCCTGGGACGAGCCCACCTCCTCTGCCAGCACCCACAGCCCCCTCCAGCCTCGTGTCTCTCTGTCTCTGTACTCAGGGCCCCAACTGGAACCTCCTTTGTGTCCTTGGCACCATGGTCTCCTTGAGTCATCTCAATGTCCCCCAAGATCAGAGGTGCCCCCCACCCATGTTGTATACGAGGAAGCTGAGGCTCAGAGAGGTGGGCTCACTGGCTTTGCTTTTCCTCTTTGGAGCTGCAAGACTCTTCAAAAATCACTGGATCCAAGCTGCTTTCCTTTTGCAGATGAGGGAACTGAGCTTCAGAGGAGGGACTGATCTGCCCAAGGTCACTCTGCTACAAGTGGGTGGCGAAGCCTGGAGCCTCCCGGGCTCCCCAGCCAGCCCTTTGGTCACGTCACCCCACCGTGGGGCTGACCACATGCTCCCTTGAGCCCCCAGGGACACACAGGCGTGGAGCACTGGTGTGTTGTGCTTGCCCTGCGGAGTCACAGGTCGGCATTCTGGGGGTCCTGAATGGCTAGTGCTGGTCCTGTGTCCACCCCTGGGGAGGACTGGCCCGGCACCAGGCTGAGGGTGTGTGGGACATGGTCAGCAGTGAGTAACTGTAAGACAAGCCTCAAAGGGAAGGGAGGAAAGAGCCAGAGGTGGCAGGAGGGTTGCTGTCCCCACTGAGGTCGGGTCCCAGTGATTCAGGAGCAGGAGGCATGAGCCAGGAGACTGGTTGTTTGTATCACTTGGGCTGCAGAGGCTGAAGTCACAGGTGACTCCCCTTTCCTGCAACTAGGACCACCCATCCTGAGTTCCCTCCCAGTCCTGGGCCCTTGAGACCATCTCTGGCCTTGGAGGGTCAAAGGCTTGGGTGACCTTGGACACAGGTCTATCCATCCATTCCAGTAATCTCCCCTGGGCTCTTGCTCTGGGCCAGGCAGTGTGTCAGGCCCTACCAATGAGAGCCCTGCCCTTAGGAGGCTCTCTAGCAGGGGCAACAGACAACACCTGAACAAACAATAGACAAGGCAATGTCAGACAGTGATAAGTGTTCTGAAGACAGTGAGCATGGGATGAGGGGAAGGGGCCATGGGAGGGCTCACGCTCAGAGAGCAAGCCCACCTGCGGAGGTAACATTTGCGCTGCAGGCTGATCTGCCAAGGGAAGGAAGTGGCAAGAGCAAGGGCCCTGGGCCAAGAATGAGCGTGATGCTTTGCAGCAATGGACAGGAGACCAGTGTGGCTGGACCTGCAGCAGCAGGAGTTTGGGGAACTGAGCCATGAGAAGCCACATGGGGCTGTGAGGGCCCCAGAGAAGACTGGATTTTAGTCTAAGTGTAGTGGATCCTTGTAGAGTTACAAGCAGGGGGGGGACAGGCCCAGATGCCTTTTAAGAAGACCACGCTGGGTGGTGTATAGAGCACAGATTAGGGCAGGGGCCTGAAACTGGGGTTGATGGGTTAGAAGCGGGTAGGTGGGAGAGACAGACAGTGAAGGTATTGAGAAGTGTTTGGCCTCTTAACATCTTAGAGCTTAAATTTTATGTTCCAGAAAAGAATCTGCTAGTGACTCTTGCGCAGGATTGCTGAGAAGTTAACATGAGAAGCCTTCAGGAGAGTGAATGGTTGGCCATGGCCTCTGCAGCCACACACTGTCTGGGGTGTTGGGAAGGCCTTCGGGGAATCACAGGTCAGGTCTGTCTGGGGTTGCTGTCTCTAAGAACTTATCACTTTTGTAAATATTCTAGGTAGAAGGGGAGTCTGGTGGGTAGAAGCCCACCAAGCTGTGTCTCTGAGTCTATGCCAGCCTCTTCTGTCTCTCCCAGGGGCTACTGCATTGAAACAATATTTTCCAAAAATACAGCCCAGCTGCCAAACAGAGACACCTCTTTCCAGCCTCTGCAAGTGACAAACACTCCATTTGTAGGACTCAGTGTCCTACAGAATCTTGTAGGAATTTTGTTCTACAGAATGTGTCTATAGAATGCCCTCCTCTGGAAATGCACTTTTCTACTCCCTCTTCTCTACTCACTCACAGTTTCACAGGGTCTCAGCCTGCTCCTCTGGGTATGACAAGTGACTCCTGCCTCAGGGCCTTTGCAGTTGCTATTCCCTCTCCTTGGGTTCCAAGGGAACATTTCATGAAAAGATGGGAACAAGAAAGGACAGAAACAGTATGGACCTAACAGAAGCAGAAGATATTAAGAAGAGGTGGCAAAAATACACGAAAGAACTCTACAAAAAGATCTTAATAGATCTTTTAATAGATCTTTTGTCTATCTGTCCAGATAGACATCCTGGAGTCTGAAGTCAAGTGTGCCTTAGGAAGCATCACAACGAACAAAGCTAGTGGAGGTGATGGAATTCCAGCTGAGCTATTTCAAGTCCTAAAAGACGATGCTGTGAAAATGCTGCACTCAATATGGCAGCAAATTTGGAAAACTCAGCAGTGGCCACAAAACTGGAAAAGGTGACTTTTCATTCCAATCCCTAAGAAAGGCAATGCCAAAGAATGTTCAAACTACTGCGCAATTGCACTCATCTCACATGCTAGTAATGCTAAAAATTCTCCAAGCAAGTCTTCAGCTGTATGTGAACTGAGAACTTCCAGATGTTCAAACTGGATTTAGAAAAGGCGGAGGAACCAGAGATCAAATTGCCAACATCCATTGGATCATCAAAAAAGCAAGAGAGTTCCAGAAAAACATCTGCTTCTGCTTCATTGACTATGCCAAAGCCTTTGACTGTGTAGATCACAAGAAACTGTGGAAAATTCTTCAAGAGATGGGAATATCAGACCTCCTTACCTGCCTCCTGAGAAATCTGTATGAGGTCAAGAAGCAACAGTTAGAACTGGACATGGAACAGTAGACTGGTTCAAAATTGGAGAAAGAGTACGTCAAGGCTGTATATTGTCACCTTGCTTATCTAACTTATACATCATGTGAAATGCCAGGCTGGATGAAGCACAAGCTGGAATCAAGATTGCAGGGAGAAAATCAATTACCTCAGATATGCAGATGACACCACTCTTATGGCAGGAAGCGAAGAGGAACTAAAGAACCTCTTGATGAGTGTGAAAGAGGGGAGTGAAAAAGCTGGCTTAAAACTCAACATTCAAAAAACTAAGATCATGGCATTCAGTCCCATCACTTCATGGCAAATAGATGGGGAAACAATGGAAACAGTGACAGACTATTTTTTTGGTCTTCAAAATCACTGCCGATGGTGACTGCAACCATGAAATTAAAAGACACTTGCTCCTTGGAAGAAAAGTTATGACCAACCTAGACAACATATTAAAAAACAGAGACAATACTTTACTGATAAAGGTCTGTCTAGTCGAAGCTATTGGTTTTCCAGTAGTCATGTATGGGTGTGAGAGTTGGACCATAAAGAAAGCTGAGCGCCTAAGAATTGATGCTTTTGAACTGTGGTGTTGGAAAAGAATCTTGAGAGTCCCTTGGACTGCAAGGAGATCCAACCAGTCCATCCTAAAGGAAATCAGTCCTGAATATTCATTGGAAGGGCTGATACTGAAGCTGAAGCTCCAATACTTTGGCCACCTGACGCGAAGAGCCAGCTTATTTGAAAAGACCCTGGTGCTGGGAAAGATTGAAGGCAGGAGGAGAAGGGGACGACAGAGGATGAGATGGTTAGATGGCATCACCAAGTCGACAGACATGAATTTGAGCAAGCTCCAGGAGTTGGTGATGGACAGGGAGGCCTGGTGTGCTGCAGTCCATGTGGTCACAAAGAGTCAGACACAACTGAGCGACTGAACTGACTACTTGCGCTGCTTTTGTCCTTTACCTTCACACGGCTGGTAGCGTCCCATTAAGATGGCAAGACAAATTCAGGCCACCTCAGAAGCCTTCTCTGAGTTTTTCCTACCCATGAGCTACCTTCCTAGTCACTGGGGATAACTGCTGTATTTTTATTTTTCCAGCAATTACTGTCAGTGGGGCCATTATCTGTATGCTTGTGGGCTGTCTTCTCCCACTAGACAGAAGACCCTTGAGGCAGGCCATTGTCTGGCCCTGTTGGTCTCCATAAACCCAGCACCCAGTCCACAGTAGCAGCTCAATAAAGGTTGCTGAATGAATAAATGACCAGTTCTTTGATAGACACTCATTTTCCTGATGAAGAAAAACAGAAGCTGCTTGCCTTCTGGTACCTCCATTTCTTTCTCTCTCTCTCTCCTTTTTTTTTTTAGTAGCAAATACTTTATTTCATTTAAAGAAATTTCAGAATAAAAAATGTTTTTAATTTGACCCAGGATTATCTGCAATGGCAACCCACTCCAGTACTCTTGCCTGGAAAATCCCATGGACTGCAGTCCATGGGGCCGAAGAGTTGACTGAGCGACTTCACTTTCACTTTTCACTTTCACGCATTGCAGAAGGCAATGGCAACCCACTCCAGTGTTCTTGCCTGGAGAATCCCAGAGACGGCGGAACCTGGTGGGCTGCCATCTACGGGGTCGCACAGAGTTGGACACGACTGAAGCAACTTAGCGGCAGCAGCAGTAGGATTATCTGAGTGCCATATATCTGACTTTTTAATAAACATTTACAGGAAGTTTTTGTTTGGTTATTACTAATTCACGATTCTCCTGTTTTGAAAATTGAAGTATATCTACCACGTTGTGTTAGTTTCTGGTGTACAGCAAAGTGATGAGTTATACATATGTATATACATTCTTTTTCATACTTTTTCAGCATGGTTTATTAGAAGATATCAAATGTAGTTCCCTGTGCTAAGACCCTGCTATTTATCTTGGGGCCCCCCGTTTCTATCGGTGGTCCCCACCTTCTCCCCACCGCCTTCCCACTGTGATTCGACATTGCGACACAATCGTTGGCTGTTCCTCCCTGCCCCGCCCCCCAATCCTGCTGGCCACTAATAGCCCCACTTGGATAGCGCTTTCAGTCTGCAAAACTCTCCGGAGACAGCCTCCTTTTATTAATAACAAGCCTCATTAACCTTGTCCTACAGACAAGAAAACTGAGGTCAAGAGTGAGGCTGAACGTGCCACCCCAGGCAAGCCCCTGGAGGAGAACACAGTGAAGCAGACCTTTTACGAGGAGGAGTGATGAATGGCGATCTCAGGGGTGGAGGGTGGGGTGGGGCCTCCCCAGGGCTCCGTGGCTTCTGCAAAGCCTCTCATTGCTGGTTTGCCCAGTGCCCTCCGCCCCCATAATTTTGAAGGGTCATCGCTAGGGCCTGCAGAGCCAACTATCCCGTCTTGCTCTCTTGGTCTCTTGTTAACCTCTTGCTGGTGAGAAGTGACAGCCTTCTTCCCCTGAAAGGTCTCTTCAGTCCTTTAGGTGATGGATTTAGGCAGACACTTGAGGGCCTCCATTACAAAAATGCGAGCAGACAGGGAGGCGGTGTGTGTGCTCTGGTGAGGGTGTGTGTGTACACACGTGTCTGTTGCAGGTGTGTGTGCCTGGATGTGTGCACGTGTGGAGGCACATGCCTCTGTAAGTGTGTGTGTGTGATATTGCAGTGTGCATGAACCCGTGTATGTGGGCGGGCGGGGAGGGAGAGAGGGGCCGAGATCATAGTATATGCTCCTGAGCGCTACTGTTTACAGCTCAGGGCTTTCTGGCTGGTGCTCCAAGGCTTCATCAGGAGCTGAGGAAGGTTAGGCTGCCACAGTGATACAGCTGAGCTTGGCCAGTCCTCCCAAGACTCTTGAGGAAGGCGGAGATGAGATGGAGCCTTGGAGGAGGGTGTGAGCCAGGGCTGGCTTGTCGTTGCCGTCTGACCAGCCGCCCCTGCCTGGCTGACTCAGACACTGCCTGCCAGACAGTGACGCTGTCCCCCCCGGCCCGCTGACCTCCCCGGCCACCGGCTGGCTGACCCTGCTGGCTGGGAGACTTGCCTCTCTCAGGAGCCTATTTCCTGGGAAGCCCGCCTCAGTCCTGGCTCAGCCTGAGGGCTGGCTGCTGTTTGGAGATATGAATTCTGATTCCCTGGGTAAATTAAGAAGGGTCTTTATACCTTCAAACCCACTGTTTCCCCAAGGCCTCTGGAGCTCATCTCTGGGGCTTCTGGCTGTATGTTCCTCAGTTTCCTCCTCTGTGAAATGGCCACAAGTCAGACGTGCTGTGAGAATCTTGGAAAGGCAGAGCTAGCAGATCCCGGGCTCGGAAAGGCTGCCTCCAGTCCCAAAGGCCGAGCCCTTTGCCCGGGCCACTGCAGAACAGCCTGGCAGCTTCAGGGGGGCAAGAAGGGCCACTGAGGTCGAGGCCCAGGCAGGGCCAGAGGAGCAGGGCTGAGAAGGTGAGTGCACAATCCCATGGCCTTGCCTCCACAGGCTCCAAGCACTCAAAGAGAGGTCGGGTTGGGAGGATGCCATTTGACTTCCCTTGAATGGGGAGGAAGACAGTCAAGTCATGCGGGGTCCTTTGTGGCAGCAGCTGAGAGCGGGGAATGGAGGGGAAGAGTATAGGTTTTGGAGTCAGGCTTGGCCAGATCTCAGTGACCTCGAGAAGGTCACACCCTTTCTCCTGGTTTCCTCTTCTGTAGGATGAGATAATAATAGCTGTCTGGCTGTATCGTTGGGAGCGTTGGTTCACTGACCAGGAACGTGTGTGAAGTACCCAGCCACGTTGGGAGTCGTCAAGCAAACGATTATGAGGGGGCCCTAGTGGACCAGCTGCTCCTGACTGTACGTGGCCCCGTGGTACCACCCTGCAAGGCAGCCCCGGAATTGCCCCTCTAGGCAGCCTGGCTGCCATCTTCTCCTCTCAGCTCCCAGAGTGCCCTGTATCCCCTCCTTCCCAGAGCTTCCTGTCAGACAATTATCAGTTTGGATCTCTGTCTTCTCCATAATTCTCCAGCTCCTGGAAAAGGGGACTAGGGAAGAAATGCCTGTGGCTGACTGAATGGCGTCTGTCTGTCTGTCTGCTGCATTGAGCAGTGAACAGTGGAAGGGCAAGGTCAGGGAAAGGTCATCAGATTTATTCAGCTCCTGTTAGCTGTTCTACATACTTCCTATCATTTCTCACTAAAACTTTGCAAGGTAGGTGTCATACTCCCATTCTGCTGATGGGAAAGTTGAGGGTCAGAGAGAAGGGGGGACTGGTCTGAGATCACTCGCAGCAGGAGAGGAGGGGACCCGGATTCCCACCCAGTCTGCGTTTCTGATCACGACGCCATTCTGACCTAGGGAGTAGCAGGCAGACCCCTCCCCTGTCCGCCGCGGGCCCGCTGAGCAGCGCACATCCAGGGGCCAGCTCTGCAGTAGACCTGCCCTTGTGTCCCTGCCGAGCCAGGACCTCTGGCCTCTGGCGCCGCAGGGGGCAGGGGTGGGTGAGGTGGAGGAGGCTTGAGGTCCCAGGGCCCTGAGGATCAGATCAGGGCTTGTCCGTCGCAGGCGCAGGCGCACAGCAGCTCCACGCTCCCGCTGTCTCCACCTGTAGGTTCAGGCTGTGTTCCTGGCGTGTGTCTCCCGTGTGTCTGGGTTATCTCCGTGTGTGTGACTGCTCCCTGGGTGGGCCTCAGTGCGTCGCTGTGTTTGAACCCATGTGAGCACACGGGTAAGCCTATGGTGCATCTGCTGGGGGTTTGTGCCAAGTACGCACCTGTGCAGCCATGGTTTCCGACTGGGCCACTCAGTGTTTGTATCCAGGCACAGGTTTGCAGTTTGGGGGGATGTTTGATCACGCAGAGGTTTAGGGTGTAGGGTGACAAGCAGCCACTGTCCTGAGTCTCACCTTCCCCTTCAAACTCTCTGCTTCCGGAATCATTCACGTGACCAAATGTAACACTTTTCCTTGTCTCTACTTTCAAGAAGTTCTGGCACGTCCTCTCCAGTTAGAGACTCCTCAGTTCGAATCCCAGCTCCACCATCTGCTGTGCGGGAGGCTGTTGAGTTACCCACTCTCCCAGGCCCTGGTTTCCTCTGTCGAACGGTAGTGGCGCCGCGAGGTGACAGCCTTGTGTCCAGCATAGAGGAGATTCATGGAGCTCCGTGTGCTACAGAAAGAAGTTTTGTCACACCACGTGTAGTCCCTCTTGCTTCCCCATGTGTGTGGAAACCGGATATTTCCCAGATGTCATTACCAGACAGTCGCCTCGCTTTCTGGCCTCTCTCATCCCTTTCTCGGACATAAACTAGTGCAGAAGAGGCGAGACCGTCAGACCTGCTGTATTTGAGAATAAGCACACACTTCGCGATGGAGCGATGTGGCTGGTGTGATCGACTTAGCCCTGCCATGAATTGTGCGGACTTTTCACCTCTGTGGAACGCTAGACATGAAGCTCTTAGACTAAAGACAGAGGTGTTTCCTATTTTTAAATAAATGGGTACAAAAATTTTTGGAGCTACAGGCTTGAAAAATGAAGGTGTGAATTTGTTTTGAGGATGTTATGACCTTTTCGAGCAGGGTCCACCTAGTGGTGAAGTCAAACATTGCAACTCAGCTCTATTCCGGCTTGTTAAATACCCGGGCGGGGAAATTCAGGTTTAAACAAGATTTTGAGAGCCTCCACTGAGCCAAGCTTTGCACTGGGTTTGCCTCCATGTGGTCTCATTCTTTTGGTCAGATGGCAAGCTCATTTTATAGGCAAAGCATCCAGCCTGCTAGGGGTCATTCGCTATTAAGTGATACATCTGAATTTAAATACTGGTCTCCTGACTCTGGGTCACCTCCATAAAGATGGCTGTTTTTTCAACCTCTTTCACAGAAATGGAATTCTCTTTTTAGATAAATTTGAAAATAGATAAGAACGTTAGAATAACTTTGCTGTCTGGGGTGATTGTGGGCCTGGAGACCCCTGCATGGGTCCCTTCTCATCCCAGAGGTGGACCTCAAGTCCTCTTGTTGAATATTGGTGTTTCAAAAAACACAGCTGGCAAACCATGTGCCTGCCCGCCCCCCCCTTCACCAGAAAGGCCTAGCTCTGGAAACGCTGGGAAAGTGTAAGGGTGACTGATACAAGAGGGGAGATATGGAAAATGCTAGACACAGCTGACTCCTACCTGGGAATGTAAGAGTGGGAAGCTGCTGTTGCCCTGGATTTGCCAGGATATGTTAGGGTGTCCTCAGCTCCAACAAAATTCTCAAGCTCGTGATTCTGTCCACGTGACCCTCCCTCCAGTTTGGGAAAAAGTGAAAGTTGTAGTCACTCAGTTGTGTCTGACTCTTTGCAGCCCCATGGACTGTAGCCCACCAGGCTCCTCTGTCCATGAAATTCTCCAGGCAAGAATACTGGAGTGGGTTGCCATGCCCTCCTCCAGGGGATCTTCCTGACCTAGGGATGGAACCCAGGTCTCTTGCATTGCAGGCGGATTCTTTACCATCTGAGCCACAAGGGAAGCTTAATTTCTAGATGAACATTACAAGAAAAATAAGTCATTTTGAAACAGGAGGGGAAAAAATATGAGGAGGGGAAAGGGGCAGGGCACAGTCTTTAAAAGAATGACATAGCCCTTGAGGATAGGGCATAAACTGGTTAGAACCAACTAGGTCAAAGATGTCAGAAGATTTGACTTCCAGTGGACCTTAAACCTCACTATATGCTCCTTGTAATACACTAACATCTAAAGACACGCCCACCAGCGCCATGACAGTTCTGAAGCTGGCATCAAAGGCAAAAAGCGGGCAGTAGCCCAATTCCTACAAATCTCTGCCCCTCTCCAAACCAGTTGGAACAATCCTCCCACCCATTAGCCTATGGAAGTCCCCAGCCACAAAACTAACCACCCCCTCATCTCAGGGCCCTTCTCATCGTTTGAGATGGACAGAATTCTGTTTACAGAATGTGTGTCTCTCTAAATAGATCCACTTCTTACCTATCTCTTTGCCTCTTAACTGTATTCCTTCTGTGCTGAGACGTTAAAACTTGAGCTTCGGTAAGTCCTGACACAGATGAGCAATTTCAACTAAAAGACAGTTGGGTTCAACTCCCAATCTGAGTTCTGGCTGGGTTCAAATTCCATCTGAAGTGTGGTTCCAGCTTTATCACCCAGAAGAATTTAGAGGTGTATCGTGGTTTAAAAATATACATTTATGAATTTGTTTCCTAACAACTTCACGGTCAGCAGCTGTCTTGCTTGCTCTGTCTCCCCTGTGAGACGTGGACCAGCTGCAGGAGAGCAGGAGCCTTGTCTATCACGTTCTGCGGACTCCCAGGACCCGGCCTTTGGCCAGCAAGTTGGGTGCTCAGCCAACAGTGGTGAATGACTAACTGAAACAAAGGGGAACACTATTCCCATTTCACAGATGAAGAAACCAAGGCTCAGAGAGGCTCAGGGGCTGCCTACCATCAGGCAGCTGGTAGACAGCCAAGTCCATTTGCATCCAGCTACAGCTTTACTGTTCGCTGTGGAGCAACAATGAATTGGATGAATTTATTCACCCACCCCCGTCCTGCTGAGCAGAGATGGAGGTTGACTAGACTCTTGCCCAGTAAGCCCCCAATTCGCCCTCCAGCCTCCTGGTCTGGGTCCCATCAGCCTGTCTGCCGAATGGGGATATAAAGACAGAATCTCTCTGGGGCCTGGGGAGGATTAATCAGCAATTAGTGTGCAAAACATTTTCCAGACAAATGTTAAGTATTATTAGTATTTAAATTTAGTTTCATCTTCCCCTGCATCCCGACAAAAGGGAACAGATGGCCCTGGCTCCAGGTGGAGAGGGAGAGGGCGGGGCCGGGGCCGCGCCACACCAAGCGGGAAGTTTCGGCGCTCTGCCTTCCAATTAGCCCCTGCCTGGTGTGAGAGCCCAGGGAGTCGCGCTGCAGTTGCAGGGAGGTCTTAATAAAAGACACGTGAAGGTCATGGGATAGCAGGGTTTGGGGTCTGAATTTCCCTTCCTAGCTGCCTGACCTTGGCCAGGTCAGTGCTCCTCTGCAAGCCTCAGAACACTGATACGTGCTTTGCAGGTTTGGAGTCGGAAGTGAATGAGACCCAGTGTGAGAAAACGCTGGCCGTGGCACCCGAACTGTGAACCAGGGTCTCCTTCCCATCCACGCCTTCAGGATGCCAAGCTTGGGTCTGCTTTCCTCTGGAGAGGCTTTCTGGGAACTGAAAAACCCCGGGATGTGGAATCCTGGAGATGTGAACGCGAGCTCCGGCTCCACCGCTCTTGGGTTCTCCTCCAGCCGTGACCACGATCCTTATCTGTGACGTGGGTGTGATGCTGGCACCTGCTCTGCTGCCTTGCAGGACAGAGACTGGCTGAGGCGCTGGCTTTGTGAACTTTAAGGGAAGGTGTGGACGGCAGTGACTGCTCCTGTTTGCTTCCCGCTTTTCGCTCCAGGCCTCTGTCCTTGGGGCTGTTGAGGACAGTAGCAGCAGGTAGGAGGCTTGGACAAAATCCGCATGTACCTCACTCTGGCTGAACCCCACTTCTGGGCCCATCTCTCCACTTGCCCTCTTCAGTTAGGAGAACAGAACCCAGAACACAAGTGTTCACAAGTGGGCTCTGGATTCCAGAATTGCAGGGGAATGACCTGAGCAGGAAAACCAGCGCAGCCAAGACAGCTATGCCATTCACGTTTTCCTTGGGGCCAGAAAATATGCCTGAAGCATGTGGGTGGCAGAGGGGCTGTGGGCAGCCTGATGTGCAATGAAAATGGGCTTCAGAGACACCAGAGCTCAAATCTAGAATCTGCCCCTTCTAATCTCTGGGCCCTTCTCTCTCCAAGCCTTCATTTTCTGATCTGTAAAATGGGAATGCTAACACCCTCAGAAAGGGCACAGCAAGGATCAAATTAACAGAGAAAATATGGAACCCAAAGCAGGAGTGCCTCCTGGGATGACTCTGAGCTTCCTTAAAGCAGAATAGAAAGGGGAAGAACTCCAGCTGGGTGCACTGTCTCGACATTGCCGTTATCCTCGCCTCCTTATTTTCTGTGCCCCTTCTGATAACAGCCCCTTGCTGTATTGCCTGGGGAGCTACCAGAGTCCCGCTGTCCCCCGCGTCTAGCCCATCAGATCACTGCACCCCTCTAGTTTAGGGAGGCCACGTGACCTAAGCCAGCAGTCTGCAACCTTTTTGGCACCAGGGTCTGGTTTCCTGGAAGATCACTTTTGCACAGTGGGAAGGGATGGTTTGGGGATGATTCAAGTGTGTTATATTTACTGCGCATTTTGTTTCTATTATTATTATTATATCAGCTCCACCTCAGATCATCAGGCGTTAGGGCCTGGAGACTGGGGATCTCTGACCTAAGCAAGCCAATCTGAATGAAACCTAGGACTTCTGTCGGCGTTACAAGGAAAGGGGTCCTGGGTTTCCAGCTGGCTAGGAGCTGAGGGACAAACACTTGATGCTCACGGCAATATTTTGTGACCTGAATTCTTATTTGGGGCTGCACCAGGCGCTGACAGTTGTTATATCATCTGAATTTATGTGTCATGGTTTTCTGTTTTTACTTTAAAAAAACTCAAACTGTTTGCAACCTGCTTAAAAGATATTAACATAATATAGTTAACTTTGATCTTATCTCAACGCAGAAATGCTCTGCTTAATTTTCAACTTCTTTCACTCTGCAATGTACAACTGACCCCTTGGTCCTCCCTTCTGGCCTTTGCCCATGTTGTTGCCTCTGTCTGCAACTCTTCCCTGCCCCTGCCCTAGCTTACACCCCTGGGATCTCGCTTTTGCAAAGTTTTTTTTTTTGACTTTCCATGCTGAGCTGGCTGACTCTCCTGGCTCTCCTTAACCCCTGTGCCTCTCCACAACCAAGCACAAATCATGTTATATTGAACTTGTCTATGGCTATCTCTGTCCCAGATGGTGAAGTCTTTGAGGGCAGTCCCTGCATCTACTCAGTTCACTGCGGGATGCCAGCTCTGAGCACAGCGGCTGGCACATGGGTCCTGGATGAATGCTTGTTGAATGAATGAGCATTTATCACTATTCATGCCCACAATCACAGCAGTAATAACACCCACATGTGAATGTGCCCACGCTCAGTCACTAAGTCGTGTCTGACTCTTTGTGACCCCAGGGACTGTAGCCCACCAGGCTCCTCTGTTTGTGGGGTTTCTCAGGCAAGAATACTGGAGTGGCGTGCCATTTCCTCTTCCAGGGGATCTTCCTGACCCAGGGATCTAACCTGCATCTCCTGAACTGGCAGGTGGATTCTTTACCACTGAGCAACCTGGGAAGCCCCTATATATGCATACCTCTGAACAGTCTATGAGCGGTTTTCACATGCATCATCTCATCTGACTCTTGACAGAATTCTGTGCAGCTGGTGTTATTGTCTGATTTTGTATTTGTGTGGACACTGAGGCCGGAGCCGTGTGATGACTTCCCAAGCTGTGTAAGTGGCAAAACTACCTTTCAAAGGTGAGTCTTCCTGTCTCTAGATCCAGTGGTTTCCCCTCCATCTCCATTACATGCCAAGATGCTGTTGGTTTGGAAAATATCGTAGGATTCACCCCGAAGTTAAATCTTTTGTTGAAACTGTGGCCAGCTGGAGGGGTGATGCTCCAGGAAGAAGCACTGGTTTGTGATGGGAGCTGGAGCAGGTATCCCGCAAAAGCCTGCACTTCCAGGTTTGAGAAGTTCACAGCTTACCAGGATAGGAGATGTGATGCAGGAGAACTGGAAGAGGCAGCATGAGGCTGGCAGCAGCTCAGCCCGGGGCCTGGGTGGGGTTTCCAAAAAGGGGCCGGTTACGACAGGAAGGGCTAAAGAGCGTCCTCTCCGGTCTGGGGACCAGCTGACTCTGGAGATGAGACCTACTATCCCTTCTCTGGTCTCCCATCCCTACCTCAGATTATTGTTGCCAAAGCTTTCAGACCACACCCATCTGAGGACTGTCGAATTAAGACTTCTCAGAGGGGGGTAGAACCTGCGCTTTGGACTAGAAGCTTTGTTCTATTGCTTACCATTCCTTCTTATTCATATTTTCCTGCTTAACTTTGACTCACCCTCAGGTCTCAGTTTAGAGGTCTCTTCCTCCAGGAAGTCTTCCCTAGTTCTCCCTGTTGGAAAAGGAGTCCTTCATGTGCCCCTATCTTCCCTCTCCATGCTTCTTTCTATCACAGCCACGAGTACCCTCAATCTATCACAGATAGATTACCCAAATGGCGCTGGAGGTAAAGAATCTGCCTGCCGACGCAGGAGATGCGAGAGCCGTGGGTTCAATCCCCAGAGAAGGAAATGGCAACCCACTCCAGTATTCTTGCTTGGGAAATCCCGTGGACAGAGAAGCCTGGTGGGCTACAACCTGTGGGGTTGCAAAAGAGTCAGACAACTGCGCACACACCGCTACTGAGTACCCTAGAGGCCCCCTGTGTGTTTGTATTTCTTGACTGTGATTCTTTGAGGGTGAAGGCCATGGTTTGTTCATTTCCACAGAGACAGTGTTTGTCATCTGTGAATGGAGGTGGCCTTTCCTAATCACAGGGGGCAGGTTGTGAAGATTCAGTCGTAAATAAGATTTTGAAAACCTACAAAATGTTATGGCTGACACGCGATGTGGACTGGTCAGTTTCTTCTTAGCTAATGTTATGGAGAGCTTACTCCCAGCAAGCAGAATGCTGAGAGTCTCACATGCGTGGCCTTGCGGGGTCCTCTCCGCGTGCACTTCCTTTCTTAGTCTGAGTAGTGAAGGGTTCCGGGCAGGGATGCTTCCTTATTAATAGAAGGCATGGAAAACTAGGAGGTCCAGCCATGTTCCCTGAGGCCTCCCCATGTCCTCTGACCTCAAATCTTCTGGGCCCTCATCAGCTCCTTAAAGGTGGACGTTTGATCCCATTTTCTTTGAACCCAAGGGCAAAGAAGCCCCCTATTGCCGAGGGCCCTGCTACTGACTTGACGGGCATTTCCAAAAGGAACATAGCGGAAACCTCAGAGGACTCAGGGAAGAGATGGGTACAGACAGAAGAACAGCAGAAGCAGCAGTTTCCAAAGCCTATGTTCCCAGTCATGCAGACAGCCAGCTGGGACTGGCAGAAAGAACCCAGACTCCGGAGCCCCCCAGACCTGGCTTGCCTCTACACACTGTGCTCAATCTCAAATAAGTCGGTTCATCTCCCTGAGCCTCAACTTTCTTTTCCAGAAATGGGGCCATCAGGACTTAAGATTCTGTGCTGTCATGGGGACTCATGCTTGGCATGGCAAGGTTCTCACTGAGCTTCCTTCCTCTCCCCAATCATCCTCTCATCCCTCATTGCACTGAGCACAGGGTCAGGCGCATAGGAAAAAGGAGACGCCACCGGCGGGCCGAGCCTCCTGCTCAGAGTCTGGGACTGCGCTCTAATCCCATCTCCAGCTCCTGCACCCCTTTCAGGGCCAGGCACCTATTTGGGGCCCAGGACATGTTTGCTGAAGGACAGTAGGTTCTATGTGGTGGAGATACAGGAGTACAGGAGAGAGAGGTGGCGGGCAGACTAAGCAGAGGGCGAGGGTAGATCAGGAAGCAGCTGGATCCGGCTAGAATAAAGTGTGAGGATGTGAATAAGACTCCTTTGTGCAGGCTGGGCCCCCGGCTTGGAATGCCCTTTCTCTTCAGTACTGTACTCACTGGCAATGCCACATCGCCTCTCTTCAATCTAAACTCAGATGTCACCTCCTCACTAGCTTTGCTCAACTTTCTGGGCAGGCTCACGGGCCCCGGCCCCTGTGCAGAAAAAGCAGGCACTTTTACCCTCAGGTCAAAGTTTTTGGTTTACCTGCCTGACCTCCTGCAGCCTCCTTGGGGCAGGCACCATCGAGCTTCTCTCAGGATCTCTGTGGGCCCAGGGTTCAGTAGCCTGTCAGCTCAGCTCACGCTCTTTCCCCGAATCAAGGCTGTGTTATACTCGTGAGTGTTCTGCTCGGAGCCCAGAACAGATGGCCTTCTGCCCTGGACACCTCTCCCTTCTTAGTCGCCAGTTCAAAGCCGAGTGGGGATGAAGGGCTCAACTGACCCTTACTTGCATGGGAGCAGCTGCTGACCTTGGGAATGCAGCTAGTATGGTGTGATTGGGTAGACAGGCTTTAATGGGGAGGGAGGGAACCGGCTAGTCCTCTCTTCTGCTGCCTGATGTCAGGCAAATCCCTTTCCTTCTCTGTGCTTTGAATTCTCCTTCTGTGACTTCAGCTGTGGAGATAGCAGGGGCTGAGCTCAAGAGATAGCTTATGTTGCTCCAGCATCTAAAATTACATACATTTACCTTCTGGGCTTCCTGGAGACTGACAGACACACATAAACACTCATGTGTATACACACCTACACACAGAAATAAACAGAGCCTACCCAGACACACACACACGCACGCGCACACACACACACACAGATTCACATCAACATTCTGACCTTCAGAAGCACAGAGACACCCACTTGCATGTCACACTTGCGCGAGACACAGAGACACTTGGGCTTCCGTGGACACACACCACCCCCAGATACACAAGACTCCACTTTACAGTACTCAACAGATGCAAAGTCTCATTGATACCCACGAGTGTTGGCGCACAAGCACACACACACTGCCTTTGAGGAATCGGAGGCCCCTTCCAGCTGGCAGGGTGGGGATGCTTTGAATGGACATGTGGCCCTTCCCCTGGCACGTGACATGTGCCCCTGCCCTCTCTCCCAGGCCTGGGCCAGGTGGGGGCCCTGTGGTCCTCTGGGCTAAGCAATGAGCAGGATAAGCATCGCTTCCCACCAACAGGGGTGAGACTGGGCAGGAGCCCCATCTCCCAGGTTACTGCCTACGGATGCAGCTTTTTAAAATAGCTTCCTGCTGTTTCCAGGAAAGCCCTGGGGAATAAAGACTCCAGAGACTGGATTTTACTTGTTCCTTGCTGTCTGTGTTGCTGTGTGCAAAATACCCCAGAGAGAACTCCAGCACGCCTGCCCAGCCTCCCTGGTTGTGACTGTGGGCTGGGGCCAAGAGGCAGAGGCTGAGTGTATCTGACGGTGAGCGCTGGGGTGTGCCTCACCACTAAACCTGTCCCTCCTGGAGGAAGGCACTGGCTCAGCAACCCTGGGTGGGGGCTTTCTGCACCTTCTGGGGGTGGCGTGACATAGTGGTTTACACCTGGGTTCTGCCACTCCCTGGTTGTGACCTGGAACCCCTTAACGTCTCCGAGCATCAGTGTTTTCACCTGAAAACGGTACAAATCATCTCTCTCCCATGAATTGTGAAAATTAAACCACAGAATATAGGTCCTGTCCGCCCTCCCTGCATGCCACCCTGCCTTGCTCCCCTCTCTGAGGCCCTGAGCTCCCTCTCTGTGGGTTCTGGGCAGTCACCATCAGAGTTAAGGGTCTGGGCCTCACCCCCAGCTCTGTGCCTCCTAACTGTGTGTCCTTGGGCACAAGACGCAGCCTCTCGTTTCTTCATCTGTACTGGGGGACCTCTATTGTCCATGTCTCAGGGTCATTTCTGGGTGGGTCGACAGGCCGTGGAAAATACTCTGGCAGCCTGTATGTGGCCAGAAGACATCATCCCCACCCAGATGGAGACCTGGGGGCGAGGAGACTTTGGACGGTGGAGTCCTAGACCTTAGGGTCGAAGAGACTAGGCCAGTCCAGAGAGGGCAGCTCCAGAAGGCCCAGCGGAATTCAGAGGGCAGGTGTTGCTCCAGGCCCGCCTGTTCCTCCTGATGCTTTGGCAAACACTGACAGAGGGACTTGAGGTGCTGGTCGGTCTCTCACCCACTGTCCTGGCACAGGGGCACTTTCCTAGGAGGAACTGATGCTTCCTTCTGGCAGGTGAGCTGGTGAGCATCCTGGGGCAGGGAGCACGGTGCAAGGCACGTGGACCTCCTCCAGGGCCCTCTCCACTGCTTATTTGCTGGCTGATCTCTGACAATTGGAGCTTCTCTGAGCTTCATATCTCCAAGAAATTGGGGATGCCTCCCTTGCAGGGAGAAGAAGAGAAGTGAAAACAGCGAGAGAAGCCTAAGACCACTCATGAAAAGGTAGAAGGAACGTTCTGCCTCCATGATACTGGTTTCTGCGTCAGCCTCTTCTGCCCTTTGCCTGACCTGGGGGGAAGTGGCCAAGTCCCAAGATGACCTGTGGGTGGAGGGCCCATCCTGGGTAAGAGAGATGATGCATGCTGGAGGCCAAGTCACGTGTGTGGGATACATTCTCCCTCAGGGGCTGCTTTCCCTCCATAGACTTGCCTGTCCCCCTGGCTATGAACCACAGCATCTCTACAAACAGAAGGTGCTTCACACCTGTAGGTTTGCTGGCCTGCTTTTCTCAGGCACTAGGAGCCTTGGGATATACATAGGATAGAAGTTGCCTGAGTATACACAGACATTATGAATACCTGAGGCAAGACATTTAGATGAAGAAGAAGATAGAGTTATCTAGATCACTGAGGCTCAGAGAGGGGCAGGACCTCACCCAAGGCCACACTGTAAGACAGTGACTGAGGCAGGACTCAACCCGTGGTTCACGAATCTCCCAGTTGGAAGAGTCTGAATCTTTTGGTACAACTTCCTGTCCAAAAGTTTCTGCTTACATCCCTCCAGGGGTAAGGAGCTCACTGCCTTATATAGCAGCTTATTCATTTTGTGATAGCTCTGTCCTTAGGTATTTCTCATTCACACTGAGCTAAAATTTTCTCCCCAATCACTTGACCCTCTGCTCTGAAGGTCAGCATTGCATCGCTTCTACAGGGAGATGTTTGGCAATAGCATCCCATGCACCAGTGCTGTGCTGTCTGGCCTCCAGTTTTCCCCTGATCTAACAGATCTCTACCCTGTGAGTCTCTGGAGAGACCACCACACCTTGTCATGTCTAGATTTCCAAAGAATAAATCATGAAAACACCAGAGGCTGCCTCAAAGAGAATGTTCAATAAATGCAATAACAACTTGATTTTTTTTTTTTATTAGCAAAGACAAAATTGACTCAGAAGTAAAAAGGGAATTTTAAAGGCCTTTTCAATTTGTGATTTTCATGTGAGGCAGTTAATCTAAAAGTAAATAAAAGCATCCAAGTGCCAGAAAAAAATATGCAGTGAAATGTAATTTTTGGAGGGTAAATCTGACTCTACTAAATTATCAGAGAATTATACTTAAAATAGACTGTGAATTACTTGGGGAAGAGTCTGAGTCTTTCCATCATCACCCACAGCAGCCAGAGCTGGCCAGGGCACATAGACGGCCAATGACTACATGAACGAATAGTTTCAGTTGGTTGTTACTTTGAAAGTGCAAAAGGCCAAGCACATCTCCTTGCTCTAGACCTTAAAGATGTACTGAGCAGCCTGGGCGCAAGATCTAATATAGACGCCAAACTCCAGAAGGCATGGTGGCCCTTCTGTATAGCTCCAGGCTGCAATGGAAAAGAGGTCAAGAGCTGGTAGTTTTGCATACTAAGCACCCATTTCCCTTTCTTGTAGGAAGGCACCCCCATTTCCTTTGAGGGAACAGCTCCTCTCCCAGTCTCCTTTCATGCAATAACTAGAATGAGCCTGGCAGCCTGAAGCTCCAGTAGATGGCACATGGCCAGGTTTGGCCAATCAGCACCGCCCATTCATCTGGGCTACAATGATTGGTCCGAGGATGGGCATGTGACCCATGAGAGGCCAATGAGGCTCAGCGCTGGAAATACTGTTGGAGCTGTTGGGAAGCCTCCTTCTGTGGTGGGTTGCTAAGCTAGCAGGCTCTAAGTCTAGAACTGCAGGGACCCTAAGCTGTCTGAACATGAAGCAAACACCAAAGGAAAGAAGAGCCAAGACCTGAGAAGCTGAGATCTGCTCTTAGCTTTCAAGTTGCCTGATTCAGCTAGGGAAGAAGCCAATCACCCTTTGAATTTCTCATCACATATGCCAATAAATTGTGTTTTTGCTAAATTTACTTTCAATTGAGTTTCTTTCACTTGCAACTGGGGGGTGGGGGGGTGGGTGTGTGTTGACCAGTAGGAGAGTACAAGAGTTAAACTTCCTTTTCAGTTTTGGAAGATAGCTGAAAGGAAGTCATCCTTCTCCAAGCTTTCTTGGGAACCTGAGTTGGCCTGGCCATTGGTAGGTCAGGTAGAGGAGAGGGGCAGGTAGGAGCCAAAAAGCAAGGTGCCACCTTGAGAGATTTCTTGCTGTCTCTCATCCCCACATCCAACCAACCATAAAATTCAACACATTCACCCTCCACAAAACCTCTCTAGCCTAGTTCAAGGCCCCCTGATTTGTACATGAAATGTCATTCATGTTTCAAAGTATCTGCCTCTAGTTTTGTCCTTGTGAATCTTTTTCTACAATTAGAGAGCTCTTTCTAAAATGCTAGTCTGATCACAGACACTCTTGTGCTGTGGCTTTCCATGGCCAAAGCCTAAAGTCCATTACCACTGGCAATGGCATTCAAGAAGTTTCACTAGCTAGCCTAATCCAACACAATTTTCCTTTTGTCCACCCTCTTCCATTCATACAACTTAGAATCCGCCTTAAAATGTTATCCCATGGCCCTGTCTTTCCATCCGTCCCATTGTCTGAAATTGTCTTCTATACCAGGTTCAGCATAAACATCACCCTTTTGTGAAGTTTCCCCATGCTTCTCTCCCTGTCCAGCCAGCCCACCTATCCCTGGGCTCCCACACCCTGCACAGGTGGTCCTAGCTTGTCTTTGCATCCATCTCTCCCTCTAGTTTGGGCGCTCCTGGAGGGCAGAGCCAGGGCCCACTCATCTGCCAGTCCTCAGCACCCAGCCCACAGCTGGCCCTGGGAGGAGCCTCACAAATCTCTGATACCTTGCATTTCAACATTCAGAAAACAAAGATCATGGCAACTGGTCCCCTCACCTCATGGGAAATAGATGGGAAAACAGTGGAAACAGTGTCAGACTTTATTTTTTTGGGCTCCAAAATCACTGCAGATGGTGACTGCAGCCATGAAATTAAAAGATGCTTACTCCTTGGAAGAAAAGTTATGACCAAGCTAGAGAGCATATTCAAAAGCAGAGACATTACTTTGCCAACAAAGGTCCGTCTAGTCAAGGCTATGGTTTTTCCTGTGGTCATGTATGGATGTGAGAGTTGGACTGTGAAGAAGGCTGAGCGCCGAAGAATTGATGCTTTTGAACTGTGGTGTTGGAGAAGACTCTTGAGAGTCCCTTGGACTGCAAGGAGATCCAACCAGTCCATTCTGAAGGAGATCAGCCCTGGGATTTCTTTGGAAGGAATGATGCTAAAGCTGAAACTTCAGTACTTTGGCCATCTCATGTAAAGAGTTGACTCATTGGGAAAGACTCTGATGCTGGGAGGGATTGGGGGCAGGAGGAGAAGGGGACGACAGAGGATGAGATGGCAGGATGGCATCACCGACTCGATGAACGTGAGTCTGAGTGAACTCTGGTAGATGGTGATGGACAGGGAAGCCTGGCATGCTGCGATTCATGGGGTCGCAAAGAGTCGGACACAACTGAGTGAATGAACTGAACTGAACTGACACAATTCTTAGTGTTCCATCCTACTTACTATGTCTATTGAACTTAATATTTAAAACCATTTCGAGGTGGGAGGGCACAAGGAGTCAATTGCTCAATCTCCCCTTTGTCCAGGGCAACAACCATGGCAGGTCGAGGAGGTCACCCTCTCTAGCTGCTGGGAGCTAAGATTTCCACTTAGGGAAATAAATGGGGTTTTCAGGAGGGTGGGGTTGAGGTGTGGAATTTTCAAGACATCTTGACCTGATACCAACAAAACCAGACATGGCACGAGATGGTGATGGCCAGGAGGGCATTCACGGGGGGCGGGACAGGGCCTCATCCCACGCCTGGCTCTTGTCTTAGAACCATTGGACCAGAGGAGGACAGTCCACTTAATTGATAACAGAGGGAGAACAGAGCAATAGTTTTCTTATCCCAAGTCTAGGATATGCCCCCAAACATAAACAATCAGGTCTCTTACTCTGACTTCCATTGGTTTGGATTTTTACCAAATAAGGGGAGAAGGAAAGGAGAAGCTAATTCCAAACGCTGTACCCTAAGGTCTGTGCTGGAGTCTTCAACATCCACTGTCTCCTCTGACCTTCCACAATCACTCAAGGAACAAGATTTTACCCCAGCTCCCCAGGTGAAGGAATGGAGGATCAGAGAGATAGGATCATTAACCAAATCACACGGCTGGTAAGAGGTGGGCAGAACTTGAGATCCAGTCTGAATGGCTGCCTTGTTTCCTCCCAGCTAGACCAGTGAGGCAGACTGAGTATAAATTTCACAGTCAATGGGAGAACCTGCTGGAATCCTGATCTTTCACTTTCCAGCCAAGGGGATTATGTAACCCACAGAGCTTCTTCAATGCCCAGTTTCCTCCTATGCATCATGAGGCGCAGGAACCTCTCCTCTCAGGACCACTGCGTGAGAATAAAGCAGGATTATGTATCTCCTGGGCCAGGTGCATAGTAGGGTTCCAGTGAAGGTGCTGGCTATGAGGCTTTCTCCCTGGCCATCCTCTTACTTCCATATCCCTATCTCACTGCCAAGTTCTAAATCAACTGAAGCTGGAGAGGACAGACCTCAGCCTTCAGTTCCCACTGATTCTGAGACTGCATCTTTCTGGGTCTCAGTTTTCTACTCTGTGAAGTGGGCGTGCTGCCCAGAAGCCCTGTACCCCAGTTGCGTGTGCGTGTATGCCCAGTCGCTTCCAGTTGTGTCCGACTCTTTGCGACCCCATGGATTTTAGCCTGCCAGGCTCCTCTGTCTATGGAGATTCTCCAGGCAAGAATACTGGAGTGGGTTGGCACGCCCTTCTCCAGGGGATCTTCCCAACCCAGGGATGGAACTGGCATCTCTTGCATTAAAAGCAGATTCTTTACCCAGCAAGCCACCTAGGAAGCTCTTGTTTTCCAGAAACAGTAATGAATGGGGGTTGGGGAGAGAAGGTGGTTTTTTTCCCAACAGCAAGGTGGGTTTGGCTAACAATGTTGTCAAATTTCTCACTTTGGGGCTGGAGTGATATCCTTGAGACTTACTTCTTGCTGAACAAAGCTCTGACTGGCACTTAAGTGTCTTTGATTAATAAAAATGGGAAAAATGAATTAATCATGACTTAAATGCAGTGTGTTTGGGAAACAGAATTTTTAAAGCTGAAATCTCCTGGGACCAGGAGAGGGGAGAAAAAAGTGTCCTTGATGGTGAAAGGCTGAGGACCCCCAACGTCCATGGACCCTCCAGCTGTGGACAGAGGACCCTGTGGCTGGGGTGTGTGTGGGCTGCCCCTAGGGACAAGAGGCTTGGTCCCTTTAAGGCTCTTCTCCCCTCCACCCGAGCCCCGGGCCTCTGCGGAGGAGGACATGCATTATTGAAAGCACATTTCAATACCTATTCACTCTCCTCTCCTCCTCCTCCTGTGGGTGGCAATCACAGTTTACATAATCTGTCTCTCTGTCCTCCCCGGCAGCTGCTCCTTCTGGCTGAGTGGTTTGAGGAGGGGGGAGGGAGGGAGGAAGGAGAGGCGTTAACTCTGCGCTGCCCCCATCAAAGAGCCGCCGCCGGGTTCCCTTGGAGTGAAAGTGAGAGAGCGCTCAGCCCTGAGAGCAAGTGTCACTGCTGTGATGGGCGTGACCTTGCACGCATCCCTCACCCCTCCTGCCCCCTCCCAGGTGATCTGGACCAACTCTCAAGGCCTCCACAATCACCTCCAGGCTGATAGCTCTCAAATCTCTATTTCTACCCCAGACCTGCCTCCTGAATTCCAAGTTCATCTGTCAACAGCTTAAGGAACATCTCTGTACTCACAGGCAGCCTATGCTTAGCACATCCCAAACTTGTCCTACTAGTTTTCTTCCAGACCATTCATTCGTCTATCTAGCCAGTCATCCATCTCTTCATTCTTCCATCCATCTTTATCCGTCCATCCCTCCACCCACCCAGCCACTCATCTATTCATCCAGCCACTCATTCATTTATTCATTTCAACCACCCATCCATTATCCACTTCTCTAACCATCTATCCATCATCCCTACATTCAACCACTCATCCATCCATCCATCATCCATCCGTCCATCCACTATTTACTAAGTGTCTAGCATTTGTCAATATGAAGGCTACCATAACACATAAGACAGGCACTGTGTTTTTCTTCCTAATACTGTGAAGGAAACAGACAAGGAAATAGAAAGTATAAAGAATGTCACGAGTATGATGGTAAGGGAAGCATAAGGTGCTGTACCTTGAGGGTGGTGGTCGTCATGGTACCCTATACAGCCTTGAGGGCTCCGAGAAGAACTTTGGAGGCGCTGACAACTAGGCTGAGACCTGAGAGACAAGGAGTGCATCTTCTTTTCCTCTGTGTCTTTGTCTCATTACCCAAGTGAATTGATGCCCAGTACCCATTACCCCCTAAAGAAGTCTGAGTGCCAAAGAATTGATGCTTTCTAATTGTGCTGGATCATGGCATCCGGTCCCATCACTTCATGGGAAATAGATGGGGAAACAGTGGAAACAGTGTCAGACTTTATTTCTGGGGGCTCCAAAATCACTGCAGATGGTGACTGCTGCCATGAAATTAAAAGACACTTACTCCTTGGAAGAAAAGCTATGGCCAACTTAGATAGTATATTCAAAAGCAGAGACATTGCTGACTAAGGTCTGTCTAGTCAAGGCTATGGTTTTTCCTGTGGTCATGTATGGATGTGAGAGTTGGACTGTGAAGAAGGCTGAGCGCCAAAGAATTGATGCTTTTGAACTGTGGTGTTGGAGAAGACCCTTGAGAGTCCCTTAGACTGCAAGGAGATCCAACCAGTCCATTCTAAAGGAGATCAACCCTGGATTTCTTTGGAAGCAATGATGCTAAAGCTGAAACTCCAGTACTTTGGCTACCTCATGCGAAGAGGTGACTCACTGGAAAAGACTCTGATGCTGGGAGGGATTGGGGGCAGGAGGAGAAGGGGATGACCGAGGATGAGATGGCTGGATGGCATCAAGGACTCGATGGACATGGGTCTGGGTGAACTCTGGGAGATGGTGATGAACAGGGAGGCCTGGCATGCTGCGATTCATGGGGTTGCAAAGAGTTGGACATGACTGAGCAACTGAACTGAACTGAATTGAACTGAATTGTGCTGGAAAAGACTCTTGAGAGTCCCTTGGACAGCAAGGAGATCAAACCAGTCAATCCTAAATGAAATCAACCCTGAATATTCACTGAAGGACTGATGCTGAAGCTGAAGCTCTAATCTTTGGCCACCTGATGTGAAGAACTGAGTCATTGGAAAAGACCCCGATTCTGGGAAAGACTGAGAGCGAGAGAAGAAGGGGGCAACAGAGGATGAGATGGCTGGATGGCATCACTGACTCGATGGACATGAGTTTGAGTGAACTCTGGGAACTGGTGATGGATAGGGAGGCCTGGCATGCTGTGATTCATAGGGTCACAAAGAATCAGACATGACCGAGCGGCTGAACTGAACTGAAGTGACGCGAAGACCCAACTCATTGGAAAAGACCCTGATTCTGGGAAAGACTGAGGGGCAAGAGAAGGGGGCAACAGAGGATGAGATGGTTGGATGGCATCACCGACTCTATGGACATGAATTTGAGCAAACTCTGGGAGATAGTGAAGGACAAGGAAGCCTGGCGTGCTTCAATCCATGGGGTCGCAGAGTTGGACACGACTTAGGATAAGTCATAAGTCATGACAACAACAACAACCTGTTAAAGTAAAAAAATAAGATATCCACGACCCCTCCTTATAACAGCGTAACAGTACCTCTTTGGGAGGATCTAGCCCTTTCCCACTCATAATCATGGGTTGGGTGGGAGGATCAGGTCATCACCAGCTCCAAGATGAGTGTGTGACCCAGACCTGGCTATAGGGATGGACTAGGAATCAGGTCCCTGAGATTCAGTCCCATTGGGGATTTGGTATCCTATTTCCACTGGATTGACTCAGCTAGTGGAAGGTGGTTGCTGTGTTGCCACTCAGAGTGGGAATGCACAGCTAAGAATGAGGTCAATGTGTGGGGGAGCAGACCCAAGAGCTGCAGAAAGAGATGCTTGAGGTCAGCATTCGAGTCTCTGGGTCCAAGAGTGCCTGACACAAGCATGTCAGACTTTTCTTTTTACTTTAAGCCATTTTGAGTTGGATTTCTGTCATTTGCAGTCAGAAGAGCCCTCATTAACGGTAAAGAGCCTCATTAACAGTAGGAAAGCATTTTCACATCCTTTGTCTTATTTGATTTTCACAACAGCCCTAGGAGGCTGTTTACAGATGATGAAATGAAGGCTCAGAGTGTTGAGTCAGTGAGACTCAGACCCAGGTCTTTCAGACACAAAGTCCATGCTTTATTCAGGATTTCTTGGAGGTTAAATAAGGAGGACACTGAGCAAGATTTCCACACGAGAGGAGTGCACTGAGCAGCTAGCCCATAGGAGGCAATCTTCCTCCCCACAGTCAGCCCACGTTCCACGACATGAGCATGTTCCAATGTCTGACTAAAAGTCACCTCCTCCATGAAGCCCCCAGGAACCTCTCTCCTTGACTCCCTTCAGCCCCTATCTGTGTCTCCTTTATCACATCGGTCACTTACAGTGTCCCCATCTCACTTATTGAGGTGCATGACTCATCTCCATCCCAGGGAAGTGCATGCTTTACTCATCTTGGATTAGACCCAAGCTCCTTGCCCCATGCCTGGCACCCAGTAGGGGCTCAATGCATTAAAAAAAAATCAGTATTTGAAGTAAATTAATGTCCAAAAAGACATACATTTAGGATGTGAATTAGAGTGACAGGGAGATGGTGGGTGGGTGGGGTGATCAAAATGAGACACAGAGACAGACACACAGAGAATGAGTCAGCAGGAAGGTAAAAGGGAAGGAAGAAGGCGGGGTCTGAGAAGGAGAGAAAGTCCTGGGCCTGGGGAGCCAGGAGGGGCTGTTGGCCTTGACTGGGGCTCAGTTGGCCTTGCTCCTGTTGCTATGTTGGGGGAACCAACTAGACAAGACTGTTTTCTTTGAATCCAGTAGGATTGGAGGGTTCAACCTATAGGATGGGTAGGGAAAAGCTGGTGGATTTAGAAAGAATTCCCAGGACCCTGTCCCTGCCACTAGGGCCCAGAGTAGGCAGACTTTGAAGGAGCTGGTTGGAGGGGAGGGGGCCAAAGCAGTTGGGGGTCAACAGCAGCTATGACCTTCTGTTACAATGTCTTGGGACCTCTCCACAGCGGTGGCTGTGGTGTGATCCTTCCCTCTAGGAGTTGAGTTTGGAATCCAAACCGGAGAAGGACGTAGCCTTGCAGGCAGTGGGCCTATGACTCTCCCACTCCGCTCTGGGACTGAGCGGCTGCCCACTGCCCCCTCCATCAAAGCTTCCCCTTTCCCCATGCCATGGCTCTAAGTACCATCTGAAATGATCCTATTTACAGTAGCCATCTGCTTGTTTATTATCCATCTCTTCCCCGAAGGGGAAACTCCATGATGCAGAGAACTTGTGGGTGTCCCAATGCCTAGCACAGTGCTTGGGATGCTCACAAGATGCTGAGTGGATTAATGAATGGGAGGACAGGCAGGGTGGCACTGTGGGTGTGTGTGTGTGTGTGTGTGTGTGTGTGTGTGGTAAGAGTGGGAGGGTTGCTTGGAGGTGGCGTTGACAAAGCACTTTGCAAAGCGAGGCTCCCAAAATAAAGGCGTCTGGGCTGAGAGCTGAGAGCCCTTGAGAAGAGAAAGGCCCTTCTGGGGTTGACTGTGTGGCTGTCAGCCCTCGTGGGCAGCTGTGGGGAAGTGGGGCTCCTGGTGGGAGGGGCAAGGTGGCCTTCCTGCCCCAGCCACACCTGCACTCCAGCAGTGAGGAGCCCTCTGGGGCCTGTTGTGGCTGCCAGAGATAAGAGGATGCTGCTCCTGCCCCCAGTCCTGGAAGGCTCAAGGGAGGGAATGGGCGTGTGTCACCTAGACTGGGGCTACCTCACGCCAGGCATGGAGGTGGCTCGCTGGGTTCCCCTCCACAGGCTCTGAGGAAGGTGGTGTTGAAACGGACGAAGAGTGTAAGCCCCAGGGAGGTAGTGACAGGTCTGGGGCCCACAGTGGCTGGTGGAAGGCAGGGATCCGACTTGGGTGGGCCTCGCTCTTCCTTTCACATCACTGGGCATCCAACACAATATAGGGGTTGGTAGGCACGTGGCTTCTGATGGCTGCACCTCTGCTGGACTTCTGGGGAGAAGGGGGAAGGGAGAGGGGAAAGGGAGAGAGAATCTTCTCTGGTATAAAATAAGTGAGATAAGTGTCTTTGTAGTTATTTCTTTACTTTTCTTTCTGGTTTTTTTTTTTCCTATTCTTTTTTTCCTTCTACAACGTCCCACTCTAGTCTGAGACTGACGAGAAAATGAATTGAGGGTCTGAGGCCCCCATCCGTGGGCTTCACTCTCAGCCCCAACTGTGAAACCTTGGGCAAGTCATTCCTCCCTGTTATCCCAGTCACCTCATCTGTGAGAGGTTGATAAGGAGGCATTTGAAGAAGCAGAGGAAGTAGATAAGTCCAGCACCTAAGTGAGACACCCTTGGTACCAGCCAGAAATTTCAGAGAACCTACTTCTACCATCTCCATTGTCCTACTTGGCCACCCAAGATGACTTTCTGAAATGCAATGTAGACCTTGTCTGTCCCCTCCCAAGGACTTGAATAAATACTTCAGGAAAGATGATGGTCAAATGGCCAGCAAGCCTACAAATAGGTTTTCAACCTTGCTAGTCTTTAGGGAAGTGCAAATTACAATCAGTGCATTCTCACAAGAAAGGCTTAAATGCAAAAGTCAGAAAATGTCAAGTGGTCGTGAGAATATGGAGGCACTGGAACGTTTATGCAATACAGTAGGGGCTGTAAATTGGGACTACCATTTTGGACAAAAATGTTTGTTCTCCACAGGGAACCTGCATCCTCTAGGATGCGTTAATTCTACTTCTTGGCATAAACACAACAGAAATGTACATAAATGTTGATCCAAAGCCACGTACAAGAATCTACACGGCAGAACTTTTCATAAGAGCCCAAGGCGAACACAGCCTGAATGCCCCTCGGCATGAGAGCAGTGGACAGATTTTGGTCCAGTTGCACAATGAAATACAATTTAGCAATGAGAGTGAACACTGTAAGAGAATGCAACATGAAAGATGTAATATTGATTGAAGGAAGTCAGGCACAAATGCTGCATGATTTCATTTACGTGAAGTTCAAAAACAAGCCAACCAGTCAATGGGGTTGGAAGTTGTGACAGGGGTTCCTGTGGGGGATGGTGTCTGGGAAGGTGAGTGACGGGGGCTTTGTGCGCTGCTTTTAAGTTTGTTTCTTGGTTGGTTACAGGGGCATGTTCATTTTGTGAAAATACATTGAGCTGTTAATATATGATATGACCACTTTTACGAATGTAGGTTGTGTTGCAACAACCATTTCCCACAAAGCCTCACACCTTTCCGGCCTCCTCCTAGTCTGGGGCAGGGTCTCAGCTCTGCGCTGTCATTCTAGGCCCTCTGCTGCTTGCTCCGGCCACCTGATCCTCACTCCCTGCCTTAAGCAGAAGGACGGTGCATAGGTCTTTCCACAGGCCAGGATGTTTCTTATCTTTGTGTCTTTTCCTATGCTGGCCCTCTGCCTAGCATCCCCATTTTTGCCCACCTCCTCATCCTTTCCTAGATCCCCCCATCCCCAGGTGGGCCTGGGGCCCCTCTTCTGAGCTCTCACTGTCCCCATACTTCTCTTTATCTCAGCAACTCCCATCCTATGGGTTTAATGTTATTATCACATGGTCTTCCCCAATATCAGGGCCTATGGCTGATTCATGACTCCAGCGCTCAGCATGGAGCCTGGCACAGAGGACAGTGAATGCTTGTGAAATGAATAAAGGAATGTTCATTCTTATTCTGAACCATTGACACCCTTGTAGTTTCCCTCATTTACTCGCAGGCTAGGCCCCCATCATTGTCCTGCGACAGTCTTCCAGATATTTCTCTTCTCTGAGATCCTGTCTCCCATGTGATGAGTTTCTCTGTCTTCTCTCTCTGTAAGCTGGAGATGGACACATATTCCCCTTCTCTGAAACCCTCACCTCCTTCATTCTCACTACACTTACTTTCTCCTAGGGGCAGAGGTAGTGATCAGTTATCTAGAGAGGAGAGTTGGACCAAGCACCTTTCCCTCAAACCCCAGTCCCCAGGGACATCAGATCCTCTCATTACAAATACCGTGGGAGTGGTTAAAAAATGGAGCTGGATGCTTGGTGGTTGGGGGCCAGATATACAGTGAACTTCTTATCAACAGAGGCATGAAAATGGGAATGTGATGACTGCACTCAGGAGTGCTGTTGATGGGTTAGAGTCAGTCCTTTCAACCCAGCGGGGAAAACGAAATGATGTCAGTGGAGGTACCACTGTGTACCAGGCCCATTACACGTATTACCTCAGAGACTCTGCACAGTTGTTCTGGGAGGAAGGTGTTACCATTGTCTGCATTTCCAAGATGATGAGGTTCAGAGAAGTGAAGAGTCTTGCTTGGAGTTTATCTTCTTAGGAAAGAGCTAGAATTTGAACCTAGGTGTTTCTGGCTCCCAAAGCTTGCCCTCTTTCTACAGCATGTCTACCATCCTGTGATTCCATTCCATGGAAACATCTGGATTGCACTGTGCCCAGCCTGTAGAAGGCATGATGTGTGTCTCCGAGCTTCCGGGGGCCCTCTGAACCCCTCTTGGCTGAGTTTCTGGCCAAGGGTGGCAGCAAGGGTCAGGATCCCTGAATGCATCAGCATTTGATCATAGAAGAGAAACCCTTTGAGCAGCGGCAATCATTCCCAGGCCATCATGGACCTCAGATGAGATGCCAAGGGCCCAGATGGGATTTCACTATAAATGGTTTGCTCATTGGTGTTTGACCTCTACTTTCCATCAGTTTGGTTTCCAGTTCCTAGTGTTTACTGACTGGAAAAAGAGTGCAAGCTAATGAAATCTCTCCCTACTTCTTTCCTACTTTTCTGGATATCACAACTGAAGAGGTGTTTCCGTGTGGTGACCTTAAGAGTCCCATTGTTTCCTGTGAATGATGGACCCTGGCTACCTTCCGCCCATATTTCCAGGCCTTTAGAGTGAGACTGGTCACGGGCCTCCTTCTGGCCAATAGCTGTGAAGAGAGCGGTGAGTGTCACTTCTAGGCTGAGGCTTCTAACAGTGGGTGTGAGTTCTCCTGTGGCGCTCTCCCCTGCTCCCTGATGATGGAGCTAGTCTGGTTCCCCCGAGCCACCACTTGGAAAGAAGCTCCCTGGAGAGCTGCAGGTCCCACAGCAGACTTCACAGGAGAGAGAAGCAAGCCTTGGTTGTATTAAGTCACAGAGATTGCAGGATTAATTTGTTACCACTGAATAACCTAGCCACCTTGACAAACGCCGTCCCCACAGCCCCCTTCAGCAATGCCACAGCACCTCGTATATGTCAGGCACCGCGCTAGGAAGAGACAGGAGACGCGGTGGGTGTCCTCACCCTTGATGAGGCAGCAGATGAAAACAAATGAGTTTTTATAATGCAGAGTGTCAGTACTGTGACAAGGAGAAATGCAGCATCCACAAGGAATTCAAAGAAAGGGTGGACAAGGTAGAGGGGAGGAACAAGTCACAGAAGGCTTCCCAGCTGGGAAGTCCCTTCTCAGCTGGGTTGTAGTGGATGAATAGAAGTCAGTCCAATGGCTGCAAACTGGTGGTTTGTACCATTTGGTCAGCACAGTATTTTAAATGTTAATAATATTTGAAAACGAAGAGTCTCATAAAATTCTGGATCTGGGGCTTCACTTTAAAAACTCAGGATAAAGGGATTTCTCCTGTGGTCCAGTAGTTAAGAATCCACCTTCCAATGCAGGGGATGAGGGTTCGATCCCTGGTCAGGGAGGTAAGATCCCACATGATGCAGGGCGACTAAGCTGGCCTGCCACAACCACTGCAGCCTGCATGCCTTACAGCCAGTGCTCCAAGCCAGCGAGAAGCCTCCACACACGCAGCTAGGCAACGTCTTCATGTTGCAGTGAAGAGCCCATGCCCTGCAGCAAACACAGCTCAGTCCCCCTCCAAAAGAATCCAGCTCCAACAACTGGCTGGAGTGGCAGAGGCGTCCCCTCTAGACAGACACGGCTATTCCAGGTCATCTCAGTTACCTTCATGCATCTGCTCCCTGCCAGCCAGCAGACAGTTGGGTTTGCAACCCCTAAGTGAGCAATTCTCATTAGACTTTGTCAACCCAGCAGATCCTTTTCAGCCATGAAAAGTCTGAAGAACCACGAGCCAGGCTTGTCCAGCCACCTCCCTCTCCCAGACCATCAGAGGCTCCAGGAGCTCCTCATGGGAAGCACAAGAGGCCCTGCCTCGGCTGACCATGTCCCCAGAGTGGGAGGAACCCTGGTCCAGCCAGGCTGGGAGAAAGGAAGCCCCCTTATGGTCCCAGAGAGGCAGGCCTGCACCCTCCCCACACGCACCCCCTGTAGAAGACTTGCAGCACTGGGTTTTGGCTGCCCAGAATCCATTCCTCCTCTTAGTAATAGTCCTTTGATTTTATTTTTTGGGAACAACCCCTTCCTTGGTGTTCAAACTTGGAGTGAGTCTAATCAAACCTCCATGCTCTCTGTTGGCCAAGAGGAAGACATGGGATACACAGCAGCTGGCTTGTGCCCCTCCTGGAGCTGTGAATCACGTGAAACTGAGGCGAAGAGGAAACAGTAGTTGTGGCTGATGCAACCCGAAGGGGAACTTAGGGAAAAATGATTCAGTTCCTGCTCCCGAACTCCTAGTCTGCCCCAGCCCCTGTCATTGCCTGGGCCTGACAACCAGCCTGGCCTTTGATTCTGGGAGCTATCTGATACTCTTTTCATAATCCCTGCTTCTGTTTGAGTGGGGCTGATTGATTTCTGTTGCTTGCTACCAACACACCCTAACTCATACCCAGCCCCTCTCAAAGGCTGGTATGAATGGCTTGGGTTCACACCAGATTTCCCCTGGTGCAGGCTGTAGAGGCAGGCCTTGCCTGTCCCCAATCCTCAGCTCCTTCATCCCCTTTGTCAGAGCTTCTTCTGCAGGCCCAGCCTCACTAGGAACTGGGATCCCTCCCAGGCCCACCCTCTGGGGTCACCCCTAGCTGTCCTGACTACTATCTGGCCGCTGCCCTGGTCAGCCTGGCAGCTCAGGGTCATCTGCTCGGCAGTCTGACTTCTTCTCAGGATGTGGCCTGCTTTGCCCTCCCCAGGACAATGCTTGCCCCAAAGCTTGTGGCCGGGTCACAAGACATCCTGCTGATGGGCCTGCCTGGACTCTGGGGCTGTGTCTCCGCCAGGCTGGGTTTCTTCTTGGTCGAGGACTGCCTTTATCTGTTTCTATGTCTCTATCCTGATTGTACTTTTATTACCTTTGTACTGAACAAAAGTAACACACTCCCTTTTAACCTTTAAAACATGTGCTTGAAAAGGGAACAGGAGATCCTTCTCATAAACAGAATACCTGTATTGTGTTCTATACATGGAAAGTAATAGTAAAAAAAAACACATGGAAAAGACAACATTGTTGTTCATTTTCAGCCAGATACTCTTGGTAGCTGAAGACTGGGTCTCTGTCTTGGAAATGAAGATCAACAAGCATCAGAGAGGCCTCAAGAAGGTGGTACCCTCCAACTGAGACTTCCTCCTTGATGGAATCAGCTGAAAAGGAAGTAACTCTCTCCCGTGGGTATTTGACTTGTGCCTGAATAACTCTCCAAGCAATCTCACAGACCACTCGTGACTGGCGCCCGTGGATGCTGCCTCAGCAGCCTCTGTCTGCTTCAAGATCCTGTGGCCAGCTGACTGCCAGGACCCGCTCACTGCTGCCCTCTGGGGCCTGACCACTGCTGCCTGTCCCACGCCCATCAAACACTGGATTCCAGACTGACCAGGCCTGGACAGTTGCTTTGGCCGAGAGGAGAGCTTGGTTCTAGGCTGAGCCATCCCAGCAAGGTATAGAAAGTTACAAGAATTCACCATGTTGAGCCCACCTTAAATGACAGGCACTATGGTAGTTGTTCACATATATCATTTCAAATGTTGCTGCCTTTCAGTCATTCGTGGACCACCTTCATGGTTTCTGCTGTTATCAGTGCTATTCATTACTTAGTGTTTTTCTTTAAATCGATTTGCCTTTCAAAAAGCACAGAATTTTATTTTAAAAGGAAATGCTACATTATTTTCATAAATCATGAGGTCTAATATGCTGCTTATACTTTTCTAACATGCATCAATCATGAGCTATTAAAATAATAAATGTTTATCCCTATACCACCTAAAACCGTCACACACACCATCAATCACATGTGCACCAGCCTTCGGGAAGTATGACAGCATCTTAGCTAATGCTCACACATCCTTGGAAGAAGGATGGTTTACAGACAAGAACTTGGAGGCTCAGAAGGGCCCCATCTCATGTCCATAGGCGAAAGTCTAGGGGCTGAGATTTGCATCCAGACGGCCTAACGCAGATGCCTAGACTATTTCAACATTGGTGCTTTCCAAATGATTTTTTTCAATCCAAAGAATCCTTTAAAAATGAAAATGTGTGGAAACCCAATATACATGTGTGCAAAGTCACTTCAGTCATGTCCAACGCTTTGCGACCCCAGGGACTGTAGCCCACCAGGCTCCTCTGTCCATGGGATTCTCCAGGCAGGAATACTGGAGTGGGTTGCCATGCCCTCCTCCAGGGGATCATCCCGGCCCAGGGATCGAACCCACGTCTTATGTCTCCTGCATTGGCAGTTGGATTCTCTTTACCACTAGCACCACTTGGGAGTCCAATCCAATGTATAAAATAGATAAAACTGCAGTTTAAAAGATTTGAATGGCATGGTCTAAGGTGGGTCGGGGGAGTTTCCCTTGCTCAAACTCATCCTCTGGTGGTCCCTGAGAGTCTGCCTCTGGAGCCTGGTGCTCTGAGGAACATTACTTTAAACCTGCACGGCACCACTCTTTCTTGCCTCTCCTTGGTCCAGTTTTCCCTATAGGCCACACTTCTGAGGAACAGCTCTTGAGTCTATGCTCTCCTTTCTGGCTGGACGTCCTCACCCTGGGCTTTTGCCATCTTGATATCCTGACATTTTCCATCTTCCCCCTCAGAAATCTCCCACTGGCACTGCCAGCCTTACTCTGCTCTCTTTATTCATTCTTCGAACACTGGCCTCTAACCTGTGCCCAGGTTCTTAGAGGGCATGGGGGACTGAGGAGAGCAGACGCCGTGCCTCTGGTGGGTTCTCAAGCCAGCGTGGGAGAGGGACTCACAGACACAGCTGCGCAGAACAAAGGCAGGGGCAGCCGCGCTCCGCCGGAATCCCATTCGTTCCCTCCGTTCCCTCTCCCTCGGATGCCTGGTCACGTCCTGTGATGGGTGGTGACTGAGACGGAGCCAGCAGAGGGGACCCCAGCAGTGCTGGCTGCCCTCAGTGTTGGGACGCCAGAGGGCTCGTCTGATCACTCACTAGTGTTCCAGCATCGCGGCTCCCTTCAGTGACCACTGCCAGACGGAAGTCTTGGGTTAGACTCATACTCGCTAAGAACCCCCGAACCTTCCCTCCAGCAGGAAGACCAGTTTACGACTCTGCCAGCATCTGCGGTATGGGGGCTCTGCCTAACTGCGGGCCGCCACAGGCCTCCCCTCATGGTGGAGCTGATTTGGCCCCTCAAAGCTAGAGTCCACCTCCCACTGAGGGGGTGTCCCCCAAAGTCCTCTGTCTCCTGGGAAGAGAAGACTCTGTTGCCCTAGAATACGGAAAGGTCCTCACAGAGTACCAATAAGTTTTAAAGATCCTGAAGGACATTCAGCCTTGCAGTGCCCCCAACCAAGCCCACGCTGCCACCATTTGACAATGGCCCTGTCCTCTCTGAAATGCCTCCATCTCCGGAAGGCTCCGAATGTCCCCAGAACAGCACACTTGGGGTCTCCCCTGCTGAGGGACATGTCTAAGTCAGGCTCAAGTTCTAGGAAGCTTCTCCCTTAATTTGAGTCCATTAACAAATGCAAAACAAGTCAGTTCAAGCCAAGTCAACTCAAGACAATTGTACTCAACTCAGCCCAACTCTATGCATTTGCTGTTGGTCAGTCGCTCAGTCTGAGCTCTTTGTGATCTCACAGACTGCAGCACACCAGACTTTCCTGTCCTTCACTATCTCCTGGAATTTTCTCAAACTCATGTCCATTTAGTCAATGATGCCATCCAACCATCTCATCCTCTGTTGTCCCCTTCTTCTCCTGCCCCCAGTCTTTCCCAGCATCAGGGGCTTTTCCACTGAGTCAGCTCTTTGTATCAGGTGGCCAGAGTACTGGAGCTCCAGCTTCAGCATCAGTCCTTCCATTGAATATTCAGGGTTGATTTCCTTTAGGACTGAGCTCCTTGCAGTCCAGTGCATAATTCCTGCATACTCATACCTCAATGCATACTTACTGCGCATCTCTTTGTCTTACTACCTTGAGTCCAGCTCTTGTTTGGGAAAAGTTAGAATCTGACAACAAGACATAATTTTTACTCTCAAGGAGTTTCCTATTTGAACCTAGATTCAGCACAAAATTTCCTGAGTGAATGAATACCTTGCAAAGGGGCCACAGAAAGAACGTCCCTTTCTGGCTTGGAGACAGTCTGACCAGTAGCTTAATCCCTGCGGTTGGTGCCATAAGACTTTTCAAACTGCCCTTGGACTTGTCTGACCTCAAGACTTCAGACTGCAGAGTCAGTGGCCTCTCACACTTCAGAGTAGGACAGTTTATTCATAAGAGTCCTGAGTAATTCATTCATTCATTTATTCATTCACAAACATGTATTGAGCATTTTACTCAATACTTTACAGCCAGGTACTTTACAGCCATTATAGCATTTAATTCTCACAGCAATCAGTGTGGATGCACAACCATTAAGTGGTCAGCTAGGATGTAACTCAGTCCTAATTCCAAACCTTGTTCTCTTTCTGTCTCACCCCACGGTCTCTTAGAACAATTGAGTAGAATCCATAATAAAGCATAGCGATCCCCGAATGCTTAAACAAACACATTCTATACGGAGGGAAAGAGTGGATTAATGAATATTTTATGTCAGGCAAAATCCCACCTGACCAGTTTAGTAGAATGCTTTGAGAAGTGAACTATATACGGAGATAAAGGGTGACTTTTACAAAACGCCTTTGTCAAGTTTTCATCCCAGAGCCTATTAATAAAATTGATTCATTATAGAACTGGGCAGAGGTGGGTGGTGAGTGGGAGGGAGTCTATTTTTGCATGGATAGAGAACTGGCTTAGAGACAAGAAAGAGAGGGTGGAGATAAATGGGTGTTTTTCATACAGGGAACTAGGATTCCCCTGGAATCGGCACCGAGTTTGGTCTTATATAATACCCAGTGCACTGGCATTGAACCACTGATGTGCACAGGCCCTGCATTAAGCACGGGGGTATCCAAACAAGCCAGGCTCAGTTCCCCTATTGGAAGATCCCATGAAAGGGGGGTGCTCAGGGGTTTACAGAGACGCTCCTGTGAAATGACATGACCTCGGAGAGCAACTGGAGAAGGCTGCTGGGGGATGGAAGGGAGAACCAGACAGCAATCAGAAAATCTGAGCTCTGGGACCAGTTCCACTACCGACTTGGTGTGTGACTCTGGGCGAGCCCCTTCCCTCTCTGGCTCCCAGTTTCTGCTCCTATACAATGAAGAAGTTGGATGAGATGAAAGGGCTGTGGTGTCCTGGATGGAGGACAAGGATTGGGAACAGGGCTTGGGTATGAGAAAGTCTGCACGCACTGCGGCCAGCACACCTTTTCCTGTCCCTGAGCTGTGGTGGGAGAGACCACTCTGTCTGTGTCTCTCTCATTTGTGAAAAGTGAGGATGAGGCAAAGAGCCACGAGGTCTGTGATGCTGGGGCTCAGAGCCCAGCCTGGAATCCCTCAGTGGCATTCTCTGCGAGTGACTCAGCATCATAAATAGCTCCCATCTGGATGAGCAATGATATCTATAGCGATCAAGCGATCTCTGTATCCACACACACTCTCTCTGTGCAAATATGTGGCTCAGTGTATGCTAAATACGAGGTGGCCTGGAGACGTTCCTCCTCTTAAAAGACTATTTGGTATGAAACTCAAGACTGTTTATTTAAAGAAACAAGTTTACAACTAGGCACGTTGGATTACTGGTAGTGGGTGGTGAGGAAGAGGCGAGGTGGATGGATGAAGAGATGCTGGGTGTGATCCAAGCTTGGGGGCCACCTGGAAGAGGAACTGAGGCGGATAGGTCCACTTCTCATCCTTTAGTCTGCTGCGGGGGTGGGGGTAATGAACAGCCACATGAAACGCTTGGGATCCTGGGGTGGGGGTGCAGAGGGGAGTGTTAAGCTCATCAACACAGCAGGTCAACAAAAGGCATAGGAGCTGGGAGTGAGAGGAGAGTGAACTTCCAGCTCTGCCCTGCCCTGTCATTGATCTTAGGCAGTTCATTAGTTCACTCATTCATTCGTCAAACAAACACCAACCACCTAAAAGGTATGTAGACCACTTGGGGATACAGGAAAAAGGGTAGGAGCTCAGGCTTAGCCACCTGCAGCTGTCTATCTTCAGGCAAGTCCTTCCCTTGCTCTGTGCTTCAGTTTCCTCATGTGTAACCTGGGATAATACCTCAAGGCGTTTTCTGGGGGGAAGGAGGGGTCTTCATTGAATAAGGCAGCACACACAAAGATGTTCTTCTCTGTTGTGATGTAAGCTAGCGCCATTCTAACACATGGCCAGATTGACCCATCTCATTCCCACTGGGGAGTGCTCTTGGGGACCGCCAAAGGGAACTAACGTCACGACCCCCTTCACCAGGAGCAGGGGGCACTCTGAACGCCGTGCATGGGCGTGAGCCTGGGCAGCACCCTCACCTTTGCTTCCGGGCTGAGCTGAGATGCAGGAGCCTTCAGTTACCAGGCAGAGCAGGTAGCATGCCAGAGACCCACAGACTCCCCGGAAGCGGGGAGAGGGTGCTAAGGGCGGGGGAGGAGAGGGCTGCAGGGGTGGGGAGACTTCCTAAGTGCCACCCCCTCCCCAGGCCTCTGACAGATGAGCCCTTGCCCCTGCTGAGGCCACACTGATCCTCTGGATTCTGGCAAAGGGCTGGGCAGTTCAGGATGGGGTCCTGCTTGGCAGGAGACCCAGCCCTGACCCCACCTCACCTGCTCCTGACAGCAGTCGTCCGTCTTAGTCCCCGATTCAGGCAATGCTGCTGCGGTACCACTGGCCACACTGCTTTCTGGCTTCACTGTGATTTCTCACTGGTGTCAGTGGGTGGGATTTACGGTCAGTCAGATCTGGCTTTGAGTTCTGGCTTTGGGGAAATTCATTCCATTTCTCTGAGCCTCAGTTTCCTCCCGTATAGAATGGGGCTACTAAGAGCACCAGCCTCATATATTGTGCCATACAGCTGCTCGTTATTATTTTGGGTTAGTTAATATTAGTGTTAGTCACTCAGTCACGTCCAGTCCTTTGTGACGCTGTGGACTGTAGAACCCCCAGGCCCCTCTGACCATGGGATCCTCCTGGCAAGAATACTGGAGTTGCCATGACCCTCTCCAGGGGATCTTCCCCACCCAGAGACTGAACCCAGGTCTCCTGCATTCCCGGCAGAGTCTATACTGATTGAGCCACCAGGGAAGCCTCTATTATTATTGGTGGTGGTGTGACATAAGATAATGCCTGTGAGGATTTCTATTTCATGGTAGCCCCTGAAATCCTAGTTACCTTCCTCTGCTCTCTTCTAGAAGGTACCAGATAAACCTAAAAGGCCAAGTGAAGTGGCTCAGACGTGTTCAACTCTTTGTGACCCCATGGACTGTAGTCCTACCAGGCTCCTCCTTCCATGGGATTCTCCAGGCAAGAGTACTGGAGTGGGTTGCCATTTCCTTCTCCAGGGGATCTTCCCAACCCAGGGATCGAACCCGGGTCTTCCACATTCGAGGTAGACGCTTTAACCTCTGAGCCACCAGGGAAGCGGTACCCAGTGAGTATTTGTCGATTGAGCAATGCTCAGCAAGTTCGCTACATTTGCCTTCACATGGCTCGGAAGAACGAGGTCGATGCTCCGCTTCCACATCGCAGGTGCGCACACAGGGGCTGGAAGGGGGCATGATCCTCTAGGTTTGCGCAGGGGTAAGTGTGGAGCTGGGCGAGACCCGGCAGCCCTCACTCTTTTCTCCTGCTGCAGTCTGCTCTGCTCTGGGCTGGACGCCAAGGCCTGAGCCACTGCAGGGACCTGAGCACAACCTGTCACCTCCTCCTCGAATATTTTCTCTTCCTGCCGCCACCAGCGTCCTGCTTACTGTGACACACGACGTGCAGATTCCAGTCTCGGCAACGGGGCTGAGGATGGGGGGTTGGCCCCAGGTCAGGGGTGCCAATAGACCAGCTGACTCAAGGCCCTTTATGTCACTGGCGGTCTTCTGGGACCACCCTGGGTAGCACAGCCCTAACCCACTGGGTCTCAACAGCTCCCGGCACTATCGCCTCCTCACAGAATCCCCTCTGCCCCCTGAGCCCCTCCACTGGGACAGGAGCCAGTGAGGACGGGCCCCGCTGCTGGCTCCCCAGAGCCTGGCACTTAGCAGGGCTTGATAGATATCTGCTGAGCGAGTGAATGAACAAGTAAATAAGAGGCTGGACGACTGTGCCAGGCCCTGTTCTAAATGTTGGTAACAGCACAGTGAACAGGGCAGGCGGGCTGCCTGCCTGGGGAGGCTGACAGTGCTTGAATTTAAAGCGAGCAGCTGGCTTGGCCAAAGGGCAGAGTGGCTTCTTTCTCTCTGGTGAGGTGGGGTGGGGGAGGGGGTCTCTGGTTGGGGGTGCTGGCTGCTGGGAGCATCTCTGAGCAGGGTCTGCGTGTTGAGTTGGGAGGCTGACCCTGATAGGCAGACTAGGGTCAGGGGGGTAAACTGTTACATTTGGAATGGATACACAAGGTCCTACTGTACAGCACAGGGAACTAAATCCAATCTCCTGGAATAAGCCAGCATGGAAAACAATAAAAAGAACATGTGTATAACTGAATCATTCTGTTGTATAGCAGAAATTAACAAAACATTGTAAATCAACTATACTTCAAAAAAAAGGTGGGGGGGCAAGGAGAGGAATGTAGGTGTTGCAGTCAAGACCTTCACATCTACCTACTGCTGAGTCTCAAAGAGGTAGCGTGTTGCCTGACACATAGTAGGTACTTGGTAAGTTTTGTTTAGCAAGAGTGTGTTGGGACAACACAGGTCTAGGGACTTGTGGGAATCAAGAGTGTTAACTACTAGAGATCTTATGACGCACATTTGAATGGGGCTTTGCTCTTTCTAGAGCTTTCACGCCATGGTGATTATGCTCACTGAGCAGGGGAGGGCCGATTTGGCACAGGTTTACAAGGGAGCCCTCTGCGCTGGCTGTTAGTGTTACTGACATAAGCAACAGGATGGGGACAGCAGTTTCAGCGTAACTGAGCTGCGTCAAGTCCTTCACATCCATAATCTCTAATGCTCTCATTAGAGTAGCCAAGGTCATACTTGTCATCACAGAGGAGGGCGCAGATGCTCTGAGAAGTGTTAATCTTGCACAGTTGGAACCCAGGTTTACTTTAGAGTGAGGTGTTAAAAAGCTCACAACCTAATTGGGACCCAAAGAGGAAAGTGGATAGTTAAAATACGATGTGATATCCACCTGAGCGGGGGTTGGTCAGAGGAGACTCACTGCCAGGAGGCAATGGGAGGGCTTCCCTGAGATGAAGAGTCTGGAGCTGAGGCTTAGGGACAGTGGGGCTGGAAGGGTTTCCCAGACAGAGGGAAAAGCATCTGCAAAGGCATCAAGAGAGCATGGTCTTCCCAGGCACTTGGAGGAGTTAGGTTTGGCCAGAGCCTTGGGGAGAAAGAAAGATGAGGCTGGGAGATTGTCAGTGCCAGGTAGGGGGCTCAGTTTAGTAGGGTGTGGGCTTCATCCTGAGGATCCTGGAGGGCTTGACTTTGCGTTCTAGGGAGCTCCTCTGGGAGACAGCTAATGAGTTGGGGGACGGGAGAACTCAGCAGCAAAGCTTGTGTTTGATGAGGCGCAGGGCAGAGGAAAGAGCCTCTCAGCCTCCAGGCTTGGGCGATGTGTTGAGTACAGAGATGTGGGTTCTCTGTGAGTCAGCCCTCTGGTTGGCTGACCCACCCTGCAGAGTTGGAAGCCCTCCCGCATCTCCAAGAAGACCAGTGGGTCAGGTCCTTATCTCTGCCCCAGCCTCAGCCCAGCCAAGCCCTCCTCTGCCACCTGACTGCTCCCAAAATGTGTCCTAGTAACCTTGCAGGCTTCCCCTTGGCAGCTGCATCCTCTGCACTCCCCTATCCTGGCTGGGCTGGAGTGGAAGGAGGATTTGAGGCCCCTCCCGTCCACCAGACTTGCCTTGCACCCCCTGGCTGCCAGCACCCTGGGGCTGATCAGGTAGAGGCTGGCCTATGTGACAAGGGATGTGGGTCTGGACATGGGACAAGGCCTTGGACTGAGAACCTCCTGAGCTGTGTTCTGACTGCAGGCCTGGTGCTGTGTCTGAGAAACCTTGGTCCAGTATCTCCTACTCCTGGGGCCTCAGTTTTCCCTTCAGTAAAATAAGGAGATTGGACAAGACCATCTCTAGTGTATAATATTGTCTTACTCCCGTTATCCCCGTGTTTAATCTTTTCTGTGGTTATTGGTTGGATGCTCTGATGATGGCATGGATTTTAGTGCTGGACTGCAGGCATTTAAATCCTGGTTTACTTGGACAAGTTCACTGCACATTTCTGAGCCTAGAGTACTTTCTTCTATAAAGTAAATAAATCGAATGCTATCTCACCCAAAGGGTTGAGAGTCAGGTGACGGTATGTAGGAAAGTGCTTTGTAAATGACAAAGAGCTACACAAATGTTACCTATTTCATCACATGGACAGTGCCCAGTAATGATGTAGTAAACGCCACCTGCCCCACCAGAAACAAGAGCAAGCATTCAGTGATCTTCAGCACAACAATTTCATATTCACGACAAGCAATAAGGTAGCTATTATTATTCCCATTTTCCAGGTGAACAAATAGGGGGCCTCCATGGTTAAGTATAGAAGGAGCTCAGCCAGACTCCCTGGCTTCAAAACTTGACTGTTCAAAATTTAATGAGGTGGCCACACCAGCATCTCGTCTCTCCATCTTTGGTTTTGCCTCTTGTCTCAAGTCAGGATCTAACTCAGGGTCTGGTGGGTACAGGGGCAACCTTGTCATTTTTTGTGCATCTTCCAAGTGCCAAGAATTGACCACTTTCTCAGGCTTTCACAAGCATGCCACCCCCTCCCAGAGAGTCCCGTTAAAATGCAGATTATGATTCCATGGGTCTTGGAAGCAGCTGCACTTCCTCATTTCTAATAAGTTCCCAGGAGATACTGACTTTCCTGGTTTGTGATCACACTTGGAGTAGCTGGGTCCCGTGCGTGCGTGTGCACACGCTCAGTCGCTTTAGTCGAATTCAACTCTCTGCGACCCCATGGACTGTAGCCCCCCAGGCTCCTCAGTCCATGGGATTTTCCAGGCAAGAATACTGGAGTGGGGTGCCACACCCTCCTCCAGGGGATCTTCCTGGCCCAGGGATCAAACTCGTATCTCCTGCGTCTTCTGCATCGCAGGTCAATTCTTTACCACTGAGCCGCCGGGGAGGGACCAGCTGGGTCCTAGAGGACTTTAAAGTGAAAGTGAAGTCATGTCCAACTCTTCGCGACCCCATGGACTGTAGCCTACCAGGCTCCTCCGTCCATGGGATTTTTCCAGGCAAGAGTACTGGAGTGGGGTGCCATTTCCTTCTCCAGGGGAATCTTCCTGACCCAGGGATCGAACCTGGGTCTCCTGCATTGCAGGCAGATGCTTTACCCTCTGAGCCACCAGGGGACTTTATCTTATTAAATCCTGGGGATCAGATGGGGAACTGAGGCTTGAGATGCAATGTGCCTTACTCAGGATCCCACCATGTATAAGACATGGGTTTGAAGTGCTTGACTAATGTAGTGCCCTGGGGGTTGTGGCCTAGCAGTGCCTCCAAGCTGTGTGGTCCCTGCTTGAGCTCTGTCTCCACAACGGAAGCAAGTGGTGATCTCTGAGTCCCTGTTTGGAGATGTTTGTTTCTTTCAGTTCATCAAGAACAGACTAGTTTTAGATGCTGGCTCCCTGTGGGAACAGGGTCCTGGCCCAGGAAGTGTCCCTGCAGGGGAGTGAGCGTCTGAGGGTCAGGATTACATCCTGTACATGAATGACTCATCTTTCAACCTCTTTTGGAATCTTGTCTTTATTTGAAAATATTTTGTATTTTAATCATCATAGATTTTTGCATTAATCTTATTTAAAAATACTGCACAAAATGATATTTATGTTGCTGTCTGAGCTTTTTAGCATCCCTTTACATTTTGCACCTAAGACAGGCGCCTCTCCACCTGCCACCCTCCAGCCTGGGCCGGCCCTGTGTCTTCTCCCTCCCTGTCCTGCCTCGTGGCATTAGGATGCTGCCTGTGAGGCACTGCGGTGCCCACCCGGCAGCCGGCCAGCTGATGGATTTATTTCCCAGCAGGAGAATCCATCACTTTGCTTGCCTTTTGGCTGACCTGCTCTGGAGATGGCAGTGGAGACTGTGGGTCTGAAGAGGTCCCAGGGATCTCTCTGATGTGGGCTTTGTCACATCGGGTCCCTTATGGCTAGCGTGATAGAGGTAAATGACTAGGAACTTAGGTTCTGTCACCTCTCTGCCTCAACCAGTCTTCAAGGCCCTGCCAGCGCTGCCCTGCTCTCTACCACCTTCCCCTTTGCTCAGCAGGCTTCTGTCCTGTGATCTCATCAGGCTTATTCCTACCCCAGGACCTTTGCACTTTCTGCCTGGACAGCTGCTTCATGGCCAGCTGCTTCTCCCTATCCAGATGTCGGTTTCAATGTCTCTTCCGTCAAGCCTCCCCAGCCTGCCTTAGCTAAGCAGCCCCACTCTCCTTAGCACATCTCCTCTTTTATTTCCTTCCTAGCACTTACATAACTTGGTGGAGTTATGTTTGTTTACTCGCTTATTTCCTGTCTCCACTAGACTGTGTTTTTATTTCATTCTTCACTGACTCTCTAGCTCCCATAAGAGTTACTAGCCCATCACAGGTGCTCAGTAAGTACTGAGGGATCAATGAGCCATATCCTGAGCTTCAGTTTCCACATTTGTGAAATGAGGTACAACTCTAAGCCCACACTGTCAGAATCAGAGGCCAAACAGCCTGGGTGGACTGGCTGTAGTGTTCCCATTTCACAGTTGATGAACCTGAAGCCCAGGGAGGTGCAAAGACTTGCCCAAGTTCACCCAGCTGGGAAGGTCTGGGGCTGGGGTTCTCCCCAGTTTGGAGAAGCGCCCACTTCCATGCCTTGCTCAGAGGAGGCAGTCAGCAATGTGAAAACTGGATCTGAGTGCCTCTGAGTATCTTGCCATCTGCTGCTTGAACTGCAAGACCCTACTTGCCCCCTGGCTGTCACAGCTCTCTGACAAGTCAGAGACAGGAATTCTAATGGCTGGTTTTTGTGGAACACAAAGTCCTGCTTCTTGCCAATGGAGAGATTCATTTTCTCTGCATTGGCAATTACCACACCGAACGTCTGGGGAACGGCTCTCATCTTCCAGGCACTTTACCAAGATTAACTTCTTGAACCCCATGCAGCACTGCTCGCTGCAGTCTGAGGGGGTGCCTGGGGGACTGTGGCCAGCAGTCTCTGTCACAGGGGAAGCTGGGGTTTGGAGGGGCTTGAGGCCCCCAAGTCAGCATCTCCAGGAGTTTATTTTCCTGAGAGCAGTTCCTCCACTTTCCAAAACGCCCTGACCTTCTCGAGGATTCAAGGATTCTGACTTTCCCTGCCCCATTTGTTCACTGGTTCAGCAGCGTATCTACAAATATTTACTGAGACTATCCTAGGCATTCTTCTAACCCTGAGGCTGCAATGGAGAACAAAACAAAATATATAGTGTCCTTGCCCTTTACAATAATGGATCTGTATGGGAGACAGATGACAGTGTCCAGTAACTGGTTGTGTGACTCTGGGTAGGTTCCTTTCTATTTCTGGGCCTTTGGTTTCAGTTTATTGTCCACCCCTAATCCCCCTGCTTAAGAGACTTTGATAACTTCTCACTGCAAAAAAAAAAAAAAAGCAACATGAGAAACTTCCCTAGTGGTCCAGTGGTAAAGAATCACCTTCCAAAGCAGGGGACCTGAGTTGATCCCTGGCCAGGGAACTAAGAGTCACATGCCTGAGGGCAACTAAGGCCACGCGTCATAACTACTGCACGCACAGGCTCTAGAGTTCATGCCCTGCAACCGGACAAGCCCACACACCTCGACTAGAGAAAGTCCGAGTGCCCCAACAGAGACCCAGCGCCGCCACAACAGCCATTGGCTTGCAGACAAGAAACAGGCAAACCAAGATGGGCCTCCCTGGCCTGAGTGTCAAGGCCCCTCAGTGCTGGGCTCTAGTTGAACTTTCCCAGCACATGTTCCCTGCCTTCCCACCCCCATTTTGCCGCATTTTTATTTAACCAACACTCGTTTGTCACTTTCTAAGTGCCAGGCACTGTCTAAATGCTTCACAAAATGTAACCTGTCCTAACAGAAGCACCTTGAAATGTGTTGTAAGTCTCATCTCCATCTTAAAGATGAGGACCCTCGGACACAGAGAGGCAGGTAATTTGCTTGAGCCTACACAGCTGCTAAATGGACCAGGCAGGCTGGCGCTCTCTCCCAGCATCCCACTGCCTCTATGTTCCCTCCCTGCCTGTTTCAGACACCAGTCCTGCCATCTCCTTTTCTAGATACAACTCAGCAGACATTGCCCACTTCCAGAAAGCCTCCCCTGACGTCTCCGAGGTTGAATGCATTCTTCTTGTCTCTGGGTTCCCGCGACGCCCTGCACATCTGCCCCAGCAGCCCTTCCCGTGGAATACTGTTGTTCTGGTTTGTGTACTGTCTTCTCTATTGGATGCTGAGCATTTCAACAGGGGAGGCTGTGTTTCACCCACTCTGCTCCCTCTTGCCCAGCTCAGCATTCCCAGATCATCCACTCTCCATGCTGCAACCAGACGCAGCTTCTAAAAACAAAACTAGTTTTTATCATTCCACTGCTTGAACATCCAGTGACAATCCATCGCACTTAGAAGGCTTTGCACGGTCTGGTCCCTGCCCACCCCTCCTTATCTGCTGCCACTCTCCTTCTCACTCACTTGGCTTCTAGCCACTTTGGTTCCTGTCTGTCTGCAGACAGTCCCAGGCTCACAATAAATGCTCTGTTGAGCTATTTCTTCTGCCTGGAACGTTTTGCCCCACATCCACATATGATTGACTTTCTTTTATAACTTGGGCTTCAGTCCCATGTCTCCATTGCAGACAGACCTCCTCTATTGTTTGTTTGTTTGCTTAACTGTTTTCATATTTACCTTTTACTTATTGTAAATGACTGTGTCTATTGCAAGTCTGTAAGCCCCATGAGAGCAGGGGTCTGGAGGGTCTTGCTCAGCACATGGAACAGTGCCTGACATAATAGCCATCCAATGAGTTCATGTTGAAGGAAGGGTAGATGCTCTCCAAGGTCTCTTTGGGGAGCTACAATTCAACTAAGCCTGGATAATATAATATAACTTATCTAATTTGGCCTCATCTCAGGCTAAAAGCTGGGATAATTTCACAAGCTGAAATTCATGATCTTCATTACCCTCCTACATCTTACCTGCAATCATACTCCTAGAAATAAGGCCACTTTATTGACTATTCTCTGCTGACTTCTCTTCATCAGGGATGCTTAAACTTCTTATACATGTTTTAATTTGTCCAACTAAGACTCAAGGAAACTTGTGAGATATTGCCCTCACCATTGTGTAGGCAGGGACATCCCTGAAAAGCAAAACCGCTGACTTGAGAAGTGCCCAGAGTCCAATGGGAGCACACACTCTCATCACAGCCATCACATTTCATCAACAGGAGAGACATCATGCTCCAGGAAGGCATAAGAGCTGAGCCCTGCCAGCGCCTGGGCCAGACGCTACTCATTTAACACCCCAAAGGAGTGGCTATCTGTAGCCAAGAGGGATGTGCAGCCAAATTCAGGGCAAATGGGAAGTCTTCACATACTTCTGGTTAAAGCAGGCAGGATGAACACACATGCTCAGAATTAAGGTCTAGGTGTCTGACTGCAGAGCTGTTGCTAATGTGCAGCAGCCAGAACAGAGGTACCATCATCCTCAACTTTCTCCAAAAACACAGGAGAGGGAGCTGTGTCAGGGTACCTGAGGCCAATTGTCACACATTGTCATCCTCTGGAGAACCAGAAAGGGCCCTTCTTGCCCTACTTCTGCCTCTTCCTTCTGGCTTCTTTGAGATGGGGAAGGAAATGGCATCTCAAGTGGAGGGGCTGAGAAACTCCTAAGGCCTAATCTTTTGGGCAAAATGGAGAACTGAATAGAACTCTTGAATTTTACGTTCAAAGGTCTTGGCTCTGGTCTCAGCCCCGTAGGAACTTGGATACATTCCTCCCCATCTGTGTCCGTTGTCTTCCTCATCTGTAAAATATGGCTGTTGGGTTGGATGATTTCCATGACTTCATACCTTCTGTATTTATGAGCTTATGATTCAGATGACTTTGAAAGGAATCTCAGTTTTTTCTTCTTCTTTATGGGGGCTCTATTTGTCTTTTGATCAGTTTTGCCAATAGTCACTGGCCCTTGGTCACAGTATAGGTAGTAGAGAGTATTCTGGCTTGGTAAAATTTGTAGAGAGTGGATGTACCCTTTGCTTTTCGTAAAATAGTTTCTCTAAAGCATGTGGCTTATCACCATAGTGTGGGCTTTTCTCAAAACTTTATACTAAGGAACAGGAATGTTCAGAACACATTAAGAAGAGAAAGTTATGGTTTGAGTTAGTGACTTCTAAGGTGGAATGGCATTTGAACGGCAGAGGTTGCTGTTGATGTTAAAAATCCTTCTGTATGAAATGGTAGGATGTCTTAGCTTTGCTTCAAAATAAGTCTGTGTTTGTGTGTGTTTGTACATGTACGGTGATGAGAGTGGGTGTGGGTACAGATGAAATAAATTGCCCAACTGTTGAAGCTAGATGATGGGTACGTCGGGGTTTATTACACTATTCTTTCTATTTTTAAAAATATGTTTGAAATATTTCATCACAAAAGGTCCTTTGGAGACTGACTCCAGCTTTCTCTACACTCTCATTTCCTAGTCCCCATCCTGAGGACCCCGTGTCACAGTGACATCACCCCGGTGATGTGATTTCACATGTGAGACCCCTACTTACAGCTCCATCTGTTCAAGGTAGTTTTCCTCCTTTCCTCACAGTTCGTCACTCCTGCCTCTGTGATCTCACAGCCTCGCATACTCACCTTAATTACAGCACAATCACAGCATATTGCAATTGTTTACTTTCTGCTTCTTGTGCTGGTCTGTGTCCTTTCAGGACACTTCTCTGTCTCCCTAGCTCACAGCCAGGGCACATGAGTCCTCAGCACGTGTTTACAGAGGGAATAATATCAGGAATAGTACTTATTATTTTTTGAGCACTTATTATATGCCAGGCACTGCCCTAATCTCATTATACAGGTATTTCATTAAAGCCTCACTACAGTGGGTACTATTAACCTGTCTTCTCAGAAGGTCACTTCCAAGGTCACAGACTTGTAAGTGACAGAGCTGAGATTTGGACTCATCTGAAACTACTTGGCCTTTCTCTGCACATCTGGTATTTCAAGACTTCTCTATCAATTTTACACAACAAGTCCAGGATTTGGGGAGCATAAATTTTAGGCTCAATTTTGCCACAAATTGCTAGACGACCTTGGGCAAATTACCTTTGCCCCCTAAGCTCAGTCTTTCCATCTCCCAGTGAGACTCTCAGAAAGCGAGGATCACGTGATTCCAGGGCCCTCCCTGCTTCAGCAGAGGAAAGGTTTCCTCTTCCACATTTGATCTCCTGTCGCCGAACTGGCCTCCCTGTTTGGGAACCTCCCAGGTTCTCATCCTCTTTTCTGGCCACTGGCAACCTCCCAGAGTCAAGCCATTTTCACAACCTGCTGCCCAGGCCCCCTCCTTCCCCCTTCTTTCCTTGCGGGCTTCACTCTGGAGGTGGGGGCGGAACCCTAGGCAGGAGGGAGGGGAGCGTGTAGCCGCCGGCTTCGTGAGGCTTCCCCGCAGTTTCTCGGCCCCCTTCCCCCCACGGAAACTCAGCCTCACACTTTCTAGGGATGTTCCGGGGACATTCGGAGTCAGTGACTGCAGCTGCCAGCCTTAGGCATCTGTGTGGGGCTCTCCGCTGGAGTCCGCGGTCCCGAGCTAGCGTGGAGGCGGGGGTTTGGAAGAGAGAGGGGGCGGCGCACTCCTTCCTCTTAGCCTGGGCCCAGCCTGCCCGACTGTAGCCCGGGACCTTTCCGCGCCGTCTCCCCCATCCTCTTTCCGACTTCCAGCTGGGACCCGCCATTGCACCGCCAGGCCTTGGCGAACTGCAGACCCAAGCCAAGAAACGCGCGGATATGAGTGACTAGGCCCCCTCCCCTGCCCGCCCCGGCACTGCTCTGGGGGAAGTCGAGAGACCCCCACGGAGGTGACCGCCCCCCTCCCAAGGAGCGCGGGAGGCCGCAGCCAGCCCCCTGTCTTTGTTCGCTGCTCGCCGGGAAGCGGGCGCCCGGCGGGAGCTGTCCGCCGCTACGGTGCTGACGCGGGGAACGGAGCCCGCGGGGGCGGGGACTGTCCTCCGCGACCGCGGGGCTGAACCCGGACCGAACCACTAGAGGAGCCGGGCGGGCGGGCGCGGCCCGCGGGTGCGGGAACTGACCCCGGGGAGAGGAGGCGGCGGGGCGCGGGAGCTGCCCCCGAGGAGGCGCCGAAGCGCGCTGGAGCCCGCGGCGCCCTCCGCCTCGCCCCGGAAGAGCCGGCGGCGGCGCAGAGCTACCCGGAGAAGGAAGGAGGGCGGAGGAAGCCGCCCTCGGGGGAGCTCAGCGGCGCGGGGCCTACGGCTGGGGTCTCTCCCGCGACCCTGCTCCAGCCGAGGAGGTGGCGGCTCCGCAACGGCGAGCGAGCGCGAGCTCTACGAACCTGTTGGAAGCTGCAGCTCCACCGCGGCCGACCAGGGCGCCCGGGACCGAGGTTCTGGAGCGCCTCTCCCTGCCCCCTCTTCCTGGACTCCTCCGCGGAGGCGCTCCCTCCCTGCCCGGGCTAGCACATGTGCACGCAGGGGGCGCCGGAGCCCCTCTGCGATCCGCCCCGAATGTCCGTCGGGCTGCAGGGCGCCGAGTCGACAGGCCTCCCCAAGGGCAGACCCGCTCCCCAGGAGACCCAAGCTTCCTGAGAAAGGAGGCGGGGGCTCGCGACGGGGACGAGAGAGGGCGCCAGCAGAGGTGTCTGTAACCCAGAGGGAGGCATGGGGGAGCTCCCCAGAGTCATTTCTGTCCTGAAGTTTAGAGACAACAGGGTCTTGTTGCTTAAGGGACAAAGGGCATCCTGCTTTGGAAACATCCCTCCCACCCCGCCCCCCGCCCCTCTTCGTTTCTGGGATTAAAGAGCTAATGCAGATCTTGTACCTGCTCTGCTGCAAACTCCACTCACTGGTCCAACTGCCTTTCGTACCTAACTCCAGTCCATCATCTACCATTCCCTAGAGAGAGCTTTCTAAACCTGCCCTATTTATCGTGCATCTGTAATAAAACACAAGCTTCCCTGGTGGCTCAGACGGTGAATCCGCCTGCAATGCTGGAGACCTGGGTTCGATCCCTGGTTGGGCAGATCCCCTGGAGGAGAGCATGGCAAACCACGCCAGTATTCTGGAGAATTCCCATGGACAGAGAAGCCTGGTGGGCTGCACTCCATGGGGTCACAGAGAGTCGGACACGACTGAGCGACTAAGCACTAGCACCAGTAATAAAATATAAGCTCTTTGGTGTGGAATTTAAAGATCTTCTACCAGGAAGACCAAGGGCCTCCTCTCCAACTGTGTTCTTGTCCGGACAAATGAGCATTCCTTCTGAACAGGATCACTGCAGGGCCTTAGCACCTGCTGCTCCTTTTGACCGGAACGATCTTCCCCTCACAACTTATGCTTTGTCTGCGGGTCAAAGCGTCTTCATTTTTAATGAAAATTTCCCTAATCTCTAAGGCACAATCAACTCTTTTCTAAGCCCCCTCAGCCTCTACATTCCTTTACTAGCCTTCTTGTCACACTGTTTTATAATTGCTTATGTATCTATATCCTCTGTTACCAGGCTCATGAAAACTGGTTTCATATTTTGTCTTCCTCTGTATCTCTGTCTCCTAGCATGGTGATTGACACACAACAGAATAGCCGAGTTATATTGCTGAATGAATGCACACATGAGAAAAGAGGTCAAAGTAGCTTCCCTTCCTTCATGCGATTGCTCATTTGAATATATGTACATATATATTGACTATATCAACATATAATTTATTCAACATATGAATATATATTCAAGTGAGCAATCTTATAAAGGAAAGGAATATATACATATATGTATATATTAAATAGATATAGAAAACCACAGCCTGCAAAGTCCCACATGGCAGCATTCCTGCCTAGCCTTCCTGCCTCATCACCATCAACTCTCCCCTGACTCAGTAATTTCACCTGCAGCAACTTCTGTTTTGTACCAAGCTGCTCTTTGTGTGTGTGTGTGTGTAGCAGAGTTTTATTAAAGTAAGAAAAGGGGCAGAGAAATCTTCTGACATAGACATCAGAAGGGGGACAGAGAGTGCCCCATCCCCTGCTAGTGTTAGCAAGGGAGTTATAACTTTTTAAACTAGTTGTTACAATAAATCAAAAGAATGTCTCAAGGTTGTAAAGATCTTACTAGACCCACTCCCATAATTTACATTTTAAGATAATAGGATTAGTCAGAAGGTTTTCAGGAAGGAGAAACTGTCCTCAAGAAGAATACATTATATAATCTTAGTACAGAGTTTAAACTGAGTTGTTCCTTGTGTAGTCATCATTTCTGGGCTTAAAGAAAAAAACGTTTTATGTTACTAAGACTAAGCAATGTAGAGAAAAAGAGATGATTGTCCTTTCCTCCTCCTTGAGAAACCCAGACCCTTCTTTCCTTGGGGACCCCCAGACTTCTTATCAACCTGCCTAGAAGTTGACTCTCTCATTCCCCCCTTTTCTTTTTAGGAGAATTATGTTGCCAAGGGAAGGGGGTGTCATTTCATTTCACACTACTTCCTGCTGTGATGGGCACTGTCCCTAAATTGTTGAGGCAACATATTCTCCTAACCCTCATATTGAGGGTCTCTGATCCAGGGGCCCCAAATAATAGTTGGAGGAAGTTGTGATACTTGTAGGAGCTTAGACAATCATTTGTAACCTAAAAGCTTTCAGACAGTTAGAAACAAATCCTGTTTTACAGTTACAGATGTAAGGCAAACAGCAAAAACAGAACAATTAGAATTATTATGATTAAGATAGTTTTCCACCATGGGGAACTGGTTAACGTTTCTCAAAGTGAGGTGACTGAGGCTTCAGGAGAATCCACAGTCTGAATCATCTTGTACATGTGTTTAGTAAAGTGAGTAACACTAGTACTCATGTTGGGTATGAATAATGGCACAAGTTCCTCCTTGTGCAGCCGTTAGAATATCTAAGGCCAATCTGTTTTGTAAAACCACCTTTCTAATTTGTATTTGTTCAGCGTTAAGGGCTGAAAGTTAGTCAGAGCATCAAGTCATAGGATAATATCTGATCTGTGGTTCCCAGAAAGGGAACAAATATTGTAGCCAGATAATCATACCAGTGAAATATAGATCTTGCCCTATGAGTTTTAGGGTGTGGCATATTGGTAGGTGTCTCTGGAAGCTCTGAAAATATGAAGCCATGAGTAAAAGACCTAGGGTGAATCTTCCTATCCAGCCAGGGGGAAGCCAAACCCACAGGTAAGAGCCACATATCCAGTAGATCCTATTTGGAGCAAACCAGCGTGACTGAAGGATCCAGTGCCACCAAGCTGCTTTTTAAACTTAAAACAAAAAATCCTTTTTTGTTTTCTCTATTTTGAACACTTGTAACCTTGATCTGAGTCCTTCTTGTCTTTTGGGTTTCAGCTCAAATGTCTGCTCCTAAAGGGGCCCTGACTGGCCACACTAATGTTCGCTTTCTGAATTACTCTTTGACGTCTGCTTCATTTTTCTTAGTAATTATAATTCCGAAATTATTTTATTTGTAGGTTTTCTTGCTGATCATTGGCTTTCCTTCAGCTGGAACTGAGACTAGGGCAAATATAATGAATGTCTTACTCCATGCAGTATTAAGGGATTAGCAATCCGAGGGGCACTTACCTCATACCAATGCATTATAGCCCGTTTCTCCCTGGGAAGATTTTAGCTATTGTGCTGGTCATTATGCAATCTTCTGCTAGGTGTAAATTAACTGAGAATATTAAGGAAAGAAGATCACACTGACATTCCGTGGGATGGGGAAGAAGAAGTGGAGGGCCATAGATATGTGGCTGTGAGATGACAGGCCTGAATCACAGTCTCTTTTCACCATGCTGGCTCGCTTCTCCATGCCATAGAAAGCACTTTCATACCCACAATCCCATTTGATATTCATAGCAACCCGATCTGGTAGATACTGTTCTCCCCAACATAAAAATAGCTGAGGCCAAAAGAGCAAGACTCACCTAATCAAGATCACACAACTTGTAAGTGGTGATGCCATTCCTGGTACTGTGCTGTGTGCTGGGGATCTAGAACTAAGACATGGACCCTGGGGAAGGAAAAGACAACCCACTCCAGTCCTCTTGCCTGGAAAATTCCATGGATGGAGGAGCCAGCTGGGCTGCAGTCCGTGGGGTCTCAAAGAGTCAGACATGACTGAGCAACTAACACTTTCAGCAACTTTCAATGCAGTTTTATGAATGACAGTAGTGTTTCTCAACCTGGAGATGGTTGAGTTGGAAAAGAAATGAATAGGCTACCAGCTGCAGAATAAACTGAAATGCTTTTCAATAACAATTTCAATGTGTTCAGTCCTTTCCAGGTATCAGGTACTATACTAAGGGTCTTACACATGTTGTCTCCATTTATCATTCCTCCCTATTTCGATCCCCATTTTTTCAGAGCTAATAGAACCTTTGGGCCAGGAAGGTTCTCTCGAGGAGGGCATGGCAACCCACTCCAGTATTCTTGCCTGGAGAATCCAATGGACAGAGGAACCTGGCGAGCTACAGTCCGTGGGGTTGCAACAATAGGACACGACTGAGCGACTTAGCATGCAACAGACCTTAAGGATGTCAACTAACTTGGCTGAGGTCGTGAGGCTGGTAAACAGCTCAGCTGGGACTTAACTCAAGTTTGTTTGACTCAAAGCCTGAATTCTTAACCATTATGCACCCCAGACCTGCTGAATCTGGGAGCAGCGATGGCCTGGAATTTGAAGATGATCTTTAGGTCATTCTATTGTATCTTAACCCTTTTGAGAAACATTCCTGTAGAGAGTGGCAGAAGGAGAGGAAAAAGGGATCTTGAGAAGGAGGTTGAGATTTGGTCTTGAAGGATTAAGATTTTCTAGGCAGAAAAAAGTTAAAGTATATCAGTCAGAGGGAATGGAATGTACAAGATTCTTGAAGTATGGAAATTAAGGGACTTGGTTTGATGTAAATGGAGACTAAGGCTGATGGAAGGGATAAGAGATGGGAAATGAATCTGGAATGCAGTTTGGACTTGACTGTATGCCTTTATCCTACAGGCAGCAGAGAATCATTGAAAGGCAAGAGCTCTTCTTTAATGACTGCCATCATCACCTTGATCATCTCGCAAGAACAACATTGGATAAGTCTTTTATAATTTGCAAAGTGCTTTCTATAATATTAACAGAAATACTGCTCTAGGGTGATGTGGACCTGAAGCTCCATGAGGGCCCCATATCGCCGGGCTTTTCTTATTCCTCGTACCTAGCAGAGAAGCTGGTGCAACATAGGAGCTCAGTAAGTAAGTATCTGTTGAAGAGGAAAAAATTGGACGAATCTAGTTTAGAAGCCGCTGCAGTAATTCAAGTAAGAGAGAAGTGATGAGAAGCATCACTTAATGCAAGAGTGTAGAATTCTTTGAACTACTGACTCTGGAAGGGAGAAACCTATGGCCTCCTACCTCCAAGCACCTTCAAGAGGTTGGAATTTAGTTATCCAAAAGGGTTGCTGAATAGTTGCAACAATTTTCCTCTGCAACATACCAGAGAGAAAATTGGCACCTAGGCAGCCAAAACCCAGCCAAGCCAGGATTTCCTCTGTTGTGTACTCTTAATGTCTTTTGGCTCCTGAATTCTGGCCCCAGTGGTCTCTATTATGTGGCAATAACATTACATGCCGTTGTTTGCTTCAGCGTTTTAAAGGGCAATCATCATGCTAATGAAAGTCAGTCTTGGCTCAAGAACTCACATCTACCTTCTGTTTCTCCACCCCTCTGGAAAGTCCACGTGGACCCTGATAATAGCTAACTTACAGATGACTGACTCGTATTAGGCTCCTTTATAGCACTCGGGGCTTCTCTGGTGGCTCAGATGGTAAAGAATCTGTCTGCAATGTGGGATACCAGGGTTTGATCCCTGGTTTGGTCTTGCCTGGAGAATCCCATGGACAGAGGAGCCTGCCAGGCTGCAGTCCACAGGACTGCAAAGAGTCGCATGACTGAGCAACTAACACTTTCGCTCCCCCCGCCCCCCCACTTTATAGCCCTTGACAACATATATTAACCCTGTGAGGTAGGTATGACTCAGATGAAGAAAAAAAGAAGTCATGAGATTTGCCTGACAGAGGCAGACCTCAAACTTTGGCTATTTGACTTGAGGCTATAGTTTTCAACAATATACCTGACTGTCTTCCAGATACAAAATTTCCTATTTTGTTTCCTCCCAGACTGCCCGTGTAAGCCTGGAAAATAATTTAATCTCTGAGAGCCTCTTTTGTAAAATGGGGATAAAAGTAGCCACTAAGGCAGGTTGGTGGGGAAATAAGTGAGGTAATATATGAAGGCAGCTAAATGGTGCTGTTTCCTTCCCTGGCCTTCCTCATCTGGGCCAGCAGTTCCACATCTGCTCAGCTGCTTGGGCCACTAGTAAAGTCGTCCTTCTCCTCAGCATCCAGTCCGTCAGCAGATCATTCAAGCTTTTCCACCAAAATGATTCATGTGTTCGTCTACTTCTTTCCCTCCTCACCACACCCCATCTTCCCAGCCCATCATCATCTTCTTCATGGACTATTGCAAGAGCTTTTAAACTGATCTCCCTGGTTCCACTTTTGCTCCCAAATGTGATTTTTAAAATGCTGCTGCTGCTGCTGCTGCTGCTAAGTCGCTTCAGTCGTGTCCGACTCTGTGTGATCCCATAGACGTCAGCCCACCAGGCTCCGCCATCCCTGGGATTCTCCAGGCAAGAACACTGGAGTGGGTTGCCATTTCCTTCTCCATTTAAAATGCTAATCCCAAACAAAAAGAACAAAAATTGTGAAAACAGTTGTTCAGTTAATCACCACGGAGTGATCACAACTGTGCAACCAGCACCCAGACAGTGAAGTCCCTTTCATGGCATCTCAGTTATTACTCGCTTACTCTGCTTCAAAGGTAGCCGCATATCTGACTTCTGACACTATAGATGAGTGTGCTGACTTATAAAATCATATACCATGCGCTTTGTATTTGGCACCTTTGCTCAGTACCATGTTTGATATTGTTGCCTTTGTCAGCAACATGTTGCTCTTCCTCACTGTGTGGAATTCCACTACACAGTGGGAAAGATACACCCATCTGAATGAAGAGTTCCAAAGAATAGCAAGGAGAGAAAAGAAAGCGTTCTTAAGTCAACGATGCAAAGAAATAGAGTGAGACAATAGAATGGGAAAGACTAGAGATCTCTTCAAGAAAATTAGAGAGACCAAGGGAACATTTCATGGAAAGATGGGCACAATAAAGAACAAAAATGGCAAGGACTTAACAGAAGCAGAAGAGATTAAGAAGAGGTGGCAAGAATACACAGAACTGTACAAAAAGGTCTTAATGATCTGGATAACCACAATGGTGTGTGTGTTCACTCAACTAGAATCAGACATCCTGGAATGTGAAGTCAAGTGGGCCTTAGGAAGCATTAGTAAGAACAAAGCTAATGAAGGTGATGGAATTCCAGTTGAGCTATTTCAAATCCTCAAAGATGATGATGTGAAAGTGCTGCACTCAATATGCCAGCAAATTTAGAAAACTCAGCAGTGGCCACAGGACTGGGAAAGGTCAGTTTTCATTCCAGTCCCAAAGTGCAATGCTGAAGAATGTTCAAACTACCAAACAATTGCGCTCATTTCACATCTCAGACGGTAAAAGCATCTGTCTATAATGCGGGAGATCTGGGTTCGATCCCTGGGTTGGGAAGCTCTGCTGGAGAAGAAAATGGCAATCCACTCCAGTACTATTGCCTGGAAAATCCCATGGACAGAGGAGCTTGGTAGGCTATAGTCCATGGGGTTGCAATGAGTTGGACATGACTGAGCGACTTCACATGTTAGCAAGGTAATTCTCAAAATCCTTCAAGCTACGCTTCAACAATACATGAAATGAGAATTTCTAGATGTACAAGTTGGATTTAGAAAAGGCAGGGGAACCAGAGATCAAATTGCCAACATCTGTTGGATCATAGAAAAAGCAAGAGAATTCCAGAAAAACTTCTACTTCATTGACTATGCTAAAACCTTTGACTGTGTGGATCACAACAAACTGTGGAAAATTCTTTAAGAGATGGAAATACCAGGCCACCTTATCTGCTCCTGATAAACCTGTATTCAGGTCAAGAAGAAACAGTTAGGACCAAACATGGAACAACAGACTTGTTCCAAATTGAGAAAGAAGTACGTCAAGGCCGTATATTGTCACCCTTTTTATTTAACTCCTATGCAGAGTACATCACGCGAAATGTTGAGCTAGTTGAAGTACAAGCCAGAACCAAGATTGCAGGGAGAAATAGTAACAGCTTCAGATAGGCAGATGACACCACCCCAATGGCAGAAAACAAAGAGGAACTAAAGAGCCTCTTGATAAGAGTGAAAAGGGAGAATATAAAAGTTGACTTAAAATTCAGCATTCAAAAAACTTAGATCACAGCATCAGATCCCATCACTTCATGGCAAATAGATGTGGAAAAAGTGGAAGCAGTGACAGACTTTATTTTCTTGGGCTCCAAAGTCACTGTGAATGATGACACCAGCACAAAATTAAAGGTGGTTGCTCCTTGGAAGGAAATCTGTGACGAACCTAGACAGCATATTAAAAAGCAGAGACATTACTTTGCTGTCAAACGTCCAGATAGTTAAAGTTATGATTTTTTCAGTACTCATGTATGGACATGAGAGTTGGACCATAAAGAAGGCTGAGTGCTGAAGAATTGATGCTTTCGAAATGTGGTGCTGGAGAAGGCTCTTGAGAGTCCCTTGGACAGCCAAGAGATCAAACCAGTCAATCCTAAAGGAAATAAACCCTAAATATTTATTTGAAGGACTAACGCTGAAGCTGGAACTCTAATACTTTGACCTGCTGAAGAGCTGATTCATTGGAAAAGACCCTGATGCTGGGAAAGATTGAAGGAAGGAGGAAAAGGGGACGACAGAGGATGAGATGGTTGGATGGCATCACCGACTCACGGACATGAGTTTGAGCAAACTCTAGGAGATGGTGAAGGACAGGGAAGCCTGGCGTGCTGCAGTCCATGGGGGTCACAAAGAGTTGAACATGACTTAGGGACTGAATAACAACAAGTATATGACTATATTTCAATTTTTTGATGGATTTTTAAGTTGTTTTCAAATTTTGTGTAGGTCTTTTGATACATATATGTAAGTTTTTTTTAATATTCCCATGAATGAAATAAATGTGTGAGGTGTGTGTATATATTCAACTTTAGTAGTTATTTCCAAAAGTTCTCCAAAATGGGGATACCAGTTTACACTCTTAACAGCTGGGTTTGAGAGTTCTGCTTGCTCCACATCCTTGACAACACTCTGTGTTGTCAACCTGTTTTTACTTTCAGCCATTTTACGTATGCAGTGAATATGTAGTGGTTTCAATCTGAATGGCTGATCAAGTGCTTATTCACATGCTTAAGGATTATTTAGAAAATTTCTTTTGTGAAATGGTTGTTCATTTCTTTTATCAGCTCTTCTATTGTGTTATCTGTCACTTCCTTATTGATTTATGGGAATTCTTTACATACGCTGGGTAAGAATCCTTTTGGGCTACATATATTGTAAATATCTTCTCCCAGCCTGTGACTTGCCTTTTTCCTCTCTTGATGGTATCTTTTGAGGAACAAAAGTTGCTAGCTTTATTTTTAATTTATCAAAATTTCCTTTACAGTTAGTGCTTTTGTGTTGTTTAAGAAATTTTTGTCCATGCAAGATGACGAAAACATCCTCCTTGTTATCTTTTAGAATCTTTGTTGCTTTATCTTTTATATTTAGATTTACAACCTGCAAAGAATTGATTTTAGTCATGGTATGAAGTAGGGGTTAAGATCAATTGTTTTGACTGTATGGCTACGTGATTGATACAGCAACATTAATTGAAAGACCATTTTCTCTTTCACTGTTCTATATGCTATTTTTGTCATAAATTGAGTGTTCATATTTGTTTGGGTCCAATGTGGCTTTTAAAAGTATGAAACAGATTGAGTTGTTAGCCTCTTACATTTCTAATACATCGTTCCTGTTGAATCCAGAATAAAAGGCAAACGTCCTATCATGCCCTTAAAGATTTCACGTGGTCTGGCCCCTATCTGTTAGGCCTTTTATTCCGCCACTTTCCCTCTCGCTCACTCCACACCAGGGGCACGTTTCTTTTCATTCCTTGAATATATACGTCTCATTCACAGCTCAGGACCTCAGCTCTTTCCATCGCTGAGTATTCCTCGACATGCAGACATTTTTACAAATGTCTTTTCTGGGAAGTTTTAGCTGCCTATGTTCTCCAAAACAGCCCCTTCTCATCCCAAGTTACATTCCATATGATTACCTTGTTTCGTTTTCAGTAACACTGACTGCCCTTTGAAACATTTGTTTTCCGTTTCTTTTACCAGAATATAATCTCCATGAGAGCAAGTCAATTGCTTTTATCTCTGAGCTCACAGTGCTGGAGAAGGTGGCTCAAGGAATGGGTTTGACTCAGTGAGAGTGACGCCTTCTCCACTCTGCTTTCCATGTCATCCAGTTCTCATGTTAGTGCAGTGCACAGCATCTCAAAAGTTGTAGTGTTGTGTGACATGAAAATTTCCAACGTTATCAATTTCACACCTGACTTATTTTCCTATTTTTATTGATGTTCTTAAAATCCCAACTGTCATTATTTCATCAAATCAATTTATGAGGGGAATTCTCCTAATTTTTGAGGGGAAATTCTCCTAATTTTTAAGGAGAAAACAAGAAACATTGTTATTTCTTGAGCACTTATCTCATTCAACCCCAAACAACCATTTGAAGGAAAGTGTTCCCACCCTCAGTTGACAGATGAGGAAATAGGGACACAGAGAGGCTCATAGTGGAGTCAGTCCTCATAAAAATAGTTTAATCAGATTGCACAAAGATTGTGCAATGAAGCCAGTTCAAGCCCATGTCAGAACAATTCCACAGAATTTGTGGCACATGAAAATGAGGCATTTAGCAGATTTAAATTTGATTTAGGGGAATAGAACTTGGGTTCTAGACTTGGTTTTATCCCTTAAGAAATTTGTGACATTGGAAAAACCACATGAAAGCAAATTTCCTCATACCTAAAGTGAGAATAAAATAGAATCTATTTTTTTAGGATTATCGAGGGGATTAAATGGTAATATGTCTGTAAAGTGCTTGCATATAAAAAGAGCTCAGTAAATGTTGGTTGCTATTCTTATTGCTGTTTTGAATAGTAACTCAGCTTGCTCTTCCAAGATTTGCTGAGGAGGTGCAATAGGAGATAAGATGATTAGAGGTAATTAATGTAGAAGTTTAGAGTTGTATGTAAAATCCTTCAAAGCAGAATTTTGAGAGTCATCTTCTTCTGGTGGAAAACATTCTGAATATGGCCCCACTTGCCTGTACAGAGAAAGGGAATAGGCTCAGGGAGGTGAACTAACTTATTGAAAGTCACAGAGCTTGGATCCAAACCCAAACCCACTTCACCCTCAAGCTGGTACAATTCAAGGTACTTAGTCCCCTCCCCTGGCTCCTGAAATCACAGCCCCCCCTCTCCATTGTGTCTGCCATAGGGATAAAGGAAATCCAGAGATAATCCCTAAGCCTCATTTGAGCTAATAATCACATCCATTTATCTCCCCCACCAAGCTGCTTATTGCAGCAATGGATAAGCAGTCCAGCTGATCGGGGTCAGCAACCACTCTGGCACTGCCTAGTTGTGGGGTAGAGAATGTTCTAAGGACAGGGTGGGAGGCAGAGTCCTACAGAGAAAACAGTCAGACTCGGACTCATTGGTTGGGGGTGGCATCCAGGGACTGAAGACAGCATTACCCATAGCTCTCTAGGGCAAATGAGAGACAGCTACTTCATGAGCACTTATTTGGGTTCAGAGACCAGAGAGGGTAGACTCTCTGAGCTTCAGTTTCCCTGTCCACAAAATAGAGACCTGTGTTGCAGGGTCCTTGTGAAAATTCAATGATACGTTGAATCGCAGGGTGTTGAGATGTGTTGAGACATCTCAGGTGTGGAGATGGCCTGTTTCTAGCTAACTGTCAGTTGACACCACAAAAGCAAGAAATAAAATATAGGTGCCAAGCACCCTAGGCAATGTGAGGTGCCAGTCCACCCATGAAAGACATACTAATTGATTCTGAAGCAAGTTTGTCATCGTCGTTGTTGTTCGGATGCTCAGTCATGCCCAACTCTTTGCGACCCCATGGACTGCAGCACGCTAGGCTTCCCTGTCCTTCACCATCTCTCAGCGCTTGCTCAAACTCATGTCCACTGAGTCAGTGATACCATCCAACCATCTCATCCTCTGTCGTCCCCTTCTTCTATTACCTTCAATCTTCCCCAGCATCAGGCCCTTCACATCTGGTGGCCAACGCATTGGAAGCAAGTTTGGCTGAACTTAAGGGCATAAAAAGATTGAAGTTAAAAGAGGGAAAGAGCGAAGGTACCTTTGAGTTAGTGTCTTTCTGGGTACCACCCTACCCTCCCTCTGGGATGGGGATGAAAGAGGAGCACGTTAAGAGCAAGAAGGGCTCCAAAGAGATTCCCCTGGAGAGTCTCATCTGTATCTTCTGATGTCAGAAGACATGAGGCTGGTATCATCTATGTCTAGAGAACCCTAAAGACTATGATTAGGTGGCTATATTGATAGAATTCATTATTTCAACAAATATTTACTGAACACCTACTATGTGCCGTGAATGGTTTCAGATACTTAAAATTCATCCATGAACAAAACAATCCCTGCCTTTGAAGTGCTCACCTTCTCATGGGAAGGGAGATACACAATAAACATATATATGAGTAAGACATTTGCTGTGAACATTGTTATGGGAAATTATTGAGCAGAGATGGAGCTAGGAAGTGCTGAGGATTTTAATATTTTTTCTGGTCGGTCAGAGAAGTTCTCACTAATAAGGTGCTGTTTAAGCAACAGCTTGAATAAAGCGAGGGAACAAGCCACGTGGGCATCGAACAGGGACTGCAAAGGCTGTGGGGTGGGAGTGTGCTTGGCACATCTGAGGAATCCAGCTGGAGATTCAGTTGGCTGGACTGGGGGGCAAAGGGGAAGTGGTTAGAAGGGGAGTCAGAGAAACAGAAGTGGGGGAGCTTGATTGCTATGGTGAGGACTTTGGGTCTAGGTAGATACTCGATAAACACTGAATGAGTAAAGGCAAGAGCAGAAGAAAGTACTGGAGTCCAGTGGAGTTGGTTTGGATACTGGCAGTGAATCTGCCCGTCGGGAAACAGTGCTGTCAGGGGGCCTTAAGGCAGGACAAATCATCCCCTAGACTCACAGATGGTGGAACGCAGGGTTTTCAGATCATAAACATGAAACTGGCTGTCACAGTGCATATATTTGTGTGCTGAGGGGGAGGGCAGGGACCAAGAACTTAGGCCTGGACCACGTTTGGCCATTTAGGGGCAGGTTTGAATTTGGTTTTCTAGAAACTTACCTTGTAAGAAGTCAGTGGCACTTTCATGAAAAAAAAAAAAAATTGGAATTTAGGAGTTCAAGTCCATCTCCACTGCTGACCTGTCATGTATTCTTGGCTTGGATGTCAGTTTGCTCATCTGGACAACTGGGTTACTAGTATTTACCTTTCAGAGGAAGTATGAGGCTCCAAGAAGGTAGTGGATGGAAAGGAACGTGGTAAAATGTGAAAAGGTGTGAGACTTGAATTGTTATCACCACCTTGGGGGCGATTAACACACTCTCCATCCAGGAAGTATGTGGGACTTGTGGTCTCAAGTCAGTTTCTGGTCATCCAACATCTATTTTCCCCTTCGTAAGAGTAGCTTTTATCTCCCATCTCATGTCTCATCAGTGTCTTTCATCTCCGTCGTCATGGAAATGACACAAGGATCAGCCAGCGGCACAATGGAAGTCGGCCGACCAGGGCCAATAAGACTCAACACTATTTTTTTCTCTTGTTCAGCAACCTCCATCTCCTGTGCCCCTCACTTTTATTTTTCCTGGAGTATTTTAAAGCAAGTCCTAGAATCGTGCCATTTGACTTAGTTTGTGCCTCTTACCAATAAGAATTTTTTCTTCCTTTTTTATGAGTAACCATAATGCCATTATCATGGCTCATAAAATTAACAATAATTTTATAAAGGTTTTTGACAATAGCAAACTGAAGCATTAGCTAGAAATTCTAAATAAAAACACTGGTGATTAGAAAGCCTGCAAAGATGTACTGATCCAGGGACAGAATTAGATGGTACTATTATAAATTATATTGTAAAAGAATATTAACATGGGGAAAAGTTCAAAATGAGTGTATATAGTAAAACATTTTGTAAAGTGTGAAGTATGTATAACATTTTTATTGTGTACAAATGTATATGTGTGTATTAAATATATACATATACATACATATATATGTATGTATATGGGACTTCCCTGGTGGCTCAGATGGTAAAGCATCTGTCTACAATGTGGGAGACCTGGGTTCGATCCCTGGGTTGGGAAGATCCCTTGGAGAAGGAAATGGCAATCCACTCCAGTGCTATTGCTTGGAAAATCCCATGGGCAGAGGAGCCTGGTAGGCTACAGTCCATGGGGTTGCAAAGAGTTGGACACGACTGAGCGACTTCACACACATACACATATATATAATCTGCAGATGGTGACTGTAGCCATGAAATTAAAAGATGCTTTCTCCTTGGAAGGAAAGCTATGACAAACCTAGATAGCACATTAAAAAGCAAAGATATCACTTTGTCAACAAAGGTCAATATAGTCAAAGCTATGGTTTTTCCAGTAGTCATGTATACATGTGAGACTAAAGAAGGCTAAGTGCTAAGAATTGATGCTTTGGGATTGTGGTGCTGGAGAAGACCCTTAAGAGTCCCTTGGACTGCAAGGAGATCAAATCAGTCAATCCTAAAGGAAATTAACCCTGAATATTCATTGGAAAGACTGATGCCGAAACCAAAACTCCAATACTTTGGCCACTTGATGCAAAAGCCAACTCATTGGAAAAGCCCCTGATACTGGGAAAGATTGAAGACAGGAGGATAAGGGGATGACAGAGGATGAGATGGTTGGATGGCATCACCAACTCTCATGAGTCTGAGCTAACTCTAGGTGATGGTGATGGACAGGGAAGCCTGGGGTGCTGCAGTCCATAGGGTCCCAAAGAGTTGAACATGACTTAGCGACTGAGCAACAGCAACAACAACATATATTTTAAGAAGCTGGAAAAGCATATACTGATATCTCCAGGACGATCTGAGAGGCGAGACAAGTGTTTATTTTTTTTCCTTTGCATCCTTTTATGCTTGTGTGTGTGTGTGTGTGTGTGCGTGCGCACGCACGCGCATGTGTGTACTGGGGACCAGGGACAGGAAGAATGTTGGGGGAAGGATTCTGGTTGCTCTGCTGGAACTGAATTAATGTAATGCTAAAGACTCATTTCTGAGACTTATATAGAGCTGTTGGCAAGTGAACTTTAGTAATCTTTGGAGATACTGACAGATGTCCGCTGACAAGGGATTAGCTAGCTTTAAAATGAAGATATTGTTGTAGTGGGCAGAAAGGAGAGATGGAATAAAATTGGATTCTTGGTGGCATCATTTGAGAGCCTGAACCAAGCCTTACCTGAAACTAAGCCAACATCTGCCCTTTTCATTCATGTGAGGCAACAAATTTCTTTTATTGTTTAAACCAGTTTAAGTTGGATGTTCTGATACTTTCAACATAAAGAATCCTAACCATATAGTTGTTATGGTTCTAACCTGTATAGTTTGTTCTGAGTCCCCAAAGTTTGACCAAAAGAGATTGGATTTGGAATTTCCTGATGTGAAGTCCCATTCACAGACCTCTTGTCCCAAGGCAGTGTAGCTTGTCAATCTCAGTTTTCCATGAGAACGAACGCATGGTTAACTGCTACCTCTTTCTCTTGCTGATAAATAGGGCCAATCCGACAGAAATGTAATCGTTGTGAACTGGTGTTGGGGACTGGATGGAACTGGTCTGGGTTATTTCCTGGAAGAGGCTGGTATCATCTGAGCAGACATCTGGAATGAAGAGGAAAGCCGAGGCCTGCACAGAGAAGAGGGTGAAGAAAGACGAAGAACTAAGGAGGCAGAGACAAACGGAAAAGCAGGATGGGAGACAGGAGATGAGCTATGGTGGGGCACGGTGGGGCTGTGGAAAGAGACAGCTGTCCCTGATGCCCTTCTCGGTGGGTGCGAGGAAGGCCTGGGGCATATACCGAAGGGACGGCAGCGGAAGGATATCCTGAAAGATCCGGGAACATCCTCCTCTGATGGCGCAAGGAACACAACAGTAACACACGGTGTGGCCAAGGTCGTTGAAGAGGATCTCGATTTCTCAAGATTAACTGGGGACAAGAAAAAATGCCCCATTCAACGTGAATCACTTCGAGTAGGGGCTCCCACTTAGTAGTCAATGCAGTCTAATAGATTTGGTTTGGACTTGGTCAGGGGTTTAAAAATGAAATAAAATGAATGATAGCCTATATTTAACAAAACAGAGGTCATAATGAAAACGATATATTGGTTTTAAGGACAAATAAGAATTGAATCAGGTGTTGAATTTAAGGGTGTTTATTTATTTTTTCAGTAAAATTGGACAGCTCATTACAACCTTCTTTATTTTTCACTTGACTTTTGCAGTACATTTATCAAGAGGCTCATTTTTGAACAAATATTCATGGATTAAAAAAATTTCGCAAGGGTGCCTCTTAATACTTTGATATCAGAATTATGCTCCTTTGAAGCGCCTTTGCACCCATTTGCATGGTGTTCCAGTTACTTTTGCTACATAACAAGCCACTTCACAAGTTAGTGGTTTGATAAGAAACGATCATCTATTTAGGTCACTAATCCACAGTTTGGGCAGGGTTTGTGGGGAAGGCTGGTCTCGGCTCTACGGAGCATCATCTGGGGATACTTGGCTGGGGCTGATGACGTCAACCCTGAGGTTGCTGACTCACACGGCTGGCAAGTTGGTGCTGATGGTCAGCTTGGAGCTCAGCTGGGATTGAGGACTGATAGTGCCCCGATCTCTCTCCATCTGACCTTGTCACAGTTGGTCAGCCTTCCTCATGTCTGGATTCCAGAAGCACGCATCTCAAGAGAACCAGGCAGAAGCTGCATGCCTTGTCTAATCTAGCTTTAAAAATCAAATAGTGTCAATCTTTCCATACTCTGTTGGTCAACCAATTGCTAAGTTTGGCTTTGATCCAAGAATGGACATAGACCCAAGCTCTTGATGGAAGGGATGTCAAAGAATAGTGGAGTCATGTTTGAAAACCACCACGGTCTACTTCCTAATCAGAAATCATTTGTTTTTCCCATGTGCAAAATATATTTACTCCTACTAGTACTTTCCCTAAATCTCATCTATTCTGTGGTTAGGTGCAAGCTCAGGGTCTAGAATCACGTCATCTAAACCAGGTTCAGTTGTGGGTGATGCTCCTCAGCTGCAGGCTCTTGGTACAGTTGCTGGAGTGTCACTCATCTTAATCAAAGAACTGGGGAACTAAACAGGTAAGTTATATGCCTCCTCCTTCAACCTAAGTGATGAGGCAAGCGCAGTGTATCTGCTACGAACACCTTCACTGGGAGGGGGAAAACAAGCCAGCCCCCTTCTCATCAGTCCCACATTAAGCAGTGGGCTAACTGAGGCAGCAGCTGTGGCCCTGATCAAGAAGGTGTTTATTTGTGAGGTTCCATATCTTAATCTTTGTTTGGAAGGCTTTGATTTTTTGTTGTTGTTCCTTTATGCACAGCCAGCCAACCGAAGCTTAAAAGTTTCTTCCCAGTGCTCCCAACATTCTGAACAGCTTTGCTGAATACTTCCCCCTTTTCTATCATTCCCTCAGCAAAGATAAAGCAGAAATCAAGATTATATGAACTTAACCTATGGGGGGCAAAACATGGGTTATTCACTGTGGATATTTTAAAAGTTTTATTTGGAAATGATTTCAAACTTACAGAGAAATAGCAAGAGGAATAAAAGAAACTCAAAATGCTTTTTACTCAGACTGAAGATAAAGAATTTCAACTAATTGGCTCCCAACTCCAAAAGAGACTGTAAGTGAAAAGAGAGGGCAGGATGTCTCTGAGAACACAGGCAAAGCTTGGGCCACCTCCAGGTGCAATTTGAGCACAACTCTTTAAAATATCCAGTAATGGACATCACTTGACTGCTGGCCAGCAGCCTTCCCACTTCCTCAGTGTTAATAGGATTCCAAATTCCAGATATGTGCTCTGCTTGGGACTGGCCCCACCATGGGTCTCTTACAACAGCCAAGCATGGGCTTTGGTCCTAAGCTGGTCCAATCAGAAGTAATTTGCTAGAATTATGCTAAGAATCCCATGATGAAGAGCTGTTCTTCCCTGTTGGTCATAAAAGTAGAAACATCTAGCCTAGGGAGCTACTTGAATCTATCTTGGGAATACTAGGGTAACAGCTTTGGGATGAAGGCAACATTGTAGATGACAGAGCTAACAGAGGGAAAGAAACCCGATCTTTGGCAATGTCACTGAGCTACTGGATCTAGCTTTGCCTGAAGCCTGAAATTCTTCCAAAAGTTTTAATGTCCACCAGCCGATAAATTCCTTTTATTTTTAAAAGTCCATTTGAATGAGGTTTCCTGTTATTTGCAACCAAAGGTTTGTTGATGTGCTCACCCAATGCAGATAGATAGTCAGTTAGGGACTGGGGATGTTGGGCCAAGGATGAATTCCATCGAGGGAAACAGATCCCAAAGTGGGAGGGAAACGCGTGGTATTGTGTGATGTGCTTTAGAGAGTGCAGCTGGGTGTCTTTCAAACTTCCTGATCTGTCCGGAACTGGAACAGAACTGGGTCTGTAGAATGGTGGTCAGTGGGCCTCAACTATGAGGATACGATGAGAGTAAAAGCTGGTGCCTGGTGCTGGGCAAGAGCGCACCAGCTCTGGAGCAGATCCGCCTCAGAACCTGGGCAGAGATGAAGGCAGGGGCTGGACAGTTTCAGGGGGCAGGCGAGCAGCGGAGGCCTCGGGCTCTCAGAAACTCTGAGTGCAGAGAGCCTTCTTCTTGAATAGTGGTAGAAGAGGCTGCTCGGCAGGCAGTGGCTCGCAGGGGGCACACAAGTATGATTTATCACGTGCCTGTGACGATGATGATGTCAACGATGGCAGAGATAGTAACAATAACCATTTTGATGATGAAAATTAACCCTCTTTGTTGAAAATTAGCAAACTCTATGCATGTTTATTGATGCTTATATTTTGACATGTCCAGAAAAATTATCTTATCTGTAACAGCCTCCTTACTTTCCTTTGGATACTTTTTTCTCCACTATCACTCCTGGTTGGAACTGAGTGGGATTGAGCCAGCCTGGAATCCAGGGTTTCAGACACGGCCGCTGCTGAAGCTTGGCCAATAGGGATATGGTGCTTCCCCTGGTTATGGTGATTGCTTGAGAAGTAGACATTTAGCCTAAAGTGTGCCAAGCAAAGCCCTTTCCAATCTTAAGATTACTGCTAAAGAAACAGTCTCTGCTGGTAGAATATAAGTCTAGGACTGCTTCAAGGGAACATTTATTTGAAAATAAAGCAATTTTGGAGAACAGTTAAAGAGGCAGCAACAGAGAGAGATTTCTGATGATGTCACTTGACGGCCTGGCTTTTGAAGTTAGACGTACTCTTGACTCTTCACAGTTACACCTTGAACCAATAAATACCTCCTCATGTTTTCCCCCTTGAGTTGCATTCAGTGAATGTTGGTCATTTCTAATCAAAATAGTTTGAATAGTGTATCTCTTACACGACCCTTACAGTAACCCTATCAAGTAGAGATGTAGTGCGTCTCTTTTACAGATAAGGAAACAAACTTAGAGTGAAAAGTGCCTGCCTCCACCTGCAGAGCTGGTAGAGGGCCGAGTCTGCTGAGAATCAAGACTTTTTCTGGCTCCAGGGTCAGTGAGATGCACATTCCATGGCCTGGATGAGTTCCACGTTCCTTCCTGGCACTCAGATTCTATTTCTCTGTCCTCACTGCCTCTGAGCTGGACCGGTGCCGGGTCGGGGGGCAGCAGGTAGCGGACCAGCTGCTGCCTGGGTCAGGAGCCCAGCATGTTCTCAAGGACACAGATGGGCTGGCAGCCTTGTGCATGGGCAGGGAGCCTGAGGCGGGGGGTGGACACTGGCTCCTGAAGAAAAAGCTCATTCAAGACTCACTGATACCCAGCATTGGGCTCTAAGCCCCCAGGGTGCAGGCTTGGCATGATTATTCTCTCTGTGCCCAGTGCCCAGCATGCAATGTCTGTTTAACTCAGCCCTTGAGAGCTCTTACACAATCGGGGGAACCCCCTTGGTGATCGTGATTGTCTGCTTGGATGTGTGTGTGCAGTGGGGAGAAACATGGCAAACTCTGGAAGCACATCCTAGATTTTTAGCATCCAAGGGAGCCCCAGAAAATCTTGTTGAACCAAGACGAATAAATATCTTAAATCCCTTGGAGTTACTAGACCTATCACTCTAAAATTAAAACTCTCAGATTTCTGTAAGAATAGATGACATTTTCTAGATTACAAACTACTAATGACTAGTTAGCACCATTTATTGAACAACTACTATGTGCTTGGTACTAGTTGGGAACTTTACATTCGTGATCTCATTTGATTCTCAGTATAGTCCATGAAGGAAAGAATCTGCCTGCAACGCAGGAAACCTGGGTTTGATCCCTGGGTCGGGAAGATCCCCTGGAGGAGGGCATGGAAACCCACTCCTGTATTCTTGCCTGGAGAATCGCCATGGAGAGAGGAGCCTGGCGGGCTACAGTCCGTGGGGTTGCAAAGATTCAGACATGACTGAGCAGCTAAGCACAGCACAGAACAGCTCAAAGTCCATGAGGATGTATTTTTATTTCCACTTGATAGATGAAGAAACAGAGGCTTGGAGATATGAAATCGCATATTCAAAGCCTCATGGAATGCATATTAGCAGAGACAGGAATTTCTACTCAGATCTGGATGTTCTCAAAACCGTGTTTTTTTCCACTGTACCTGTTCTGCTGCCAATTATTGAATCGAGCAAGAGCAGTCAAATATCCTCAAGGCCGAGTGGCTTTCACTTGATTTAAGCGGCTAGAACAGCCCTGCTTCTGAGAGGCATCTCCTCAGCAGGTCTTAGCATCTCTGGAAATCTCCCGGCTGCCTTTCAAGCGTATTAAATGGCCAACACAGAGGCCTTCATCTTCTGTACCCTAAACCTGCCCCCAACCCTGCCTTCCCCATCTTACTGGGGGCAGGGTGGGGACAGCTGATTAAGACCGAAACCTGGAGATGAGCAGAGACTGTTTCATTCCTGTGTCTAATCCATTGTTAGGTCTGGTGTGGGCCCCCCTCCCCCATCCCCACCTTACTCCCCATGCTAGTTTAAACCTCTTCATCTCTTGCCCAGGTGGCTGCAGCAGCCTCCTCAGTGGTGCCCTGCCTCCATTCTCCTCCAGTTCTCCCTTCTCTATGTCAGCTGCTCAAGCAACCTTCTTGAGCACAGATTCATGTTCTCTCACTCCTTGTTGCCTGGAGGATAAAGTCCAAATGCTTTAGCCTCGTAGCCAGGACCTTCACAGACAGATGCCTGCCTACTTCCTCCTTCCCAGCCTTATCTTCTACCAGATCCACTTGTCCTCCAGCCTCTCACATGATACGCCCCGATGACTTCCTATCACCAACGTGAGGCAGGAGACAAGAGCTGAGAGTCCCAAAAGTGAGAGGAGAGAAGGCTGTGACAGTGAGCTGCCTTTCCCTGGCACGTGGACCCTACCCACCGGTGAAAATAGGCTGTTCAGAGTTGTAGGGTCCTGCTGGTTCTTTCTTCCCTCTTGGGAGAAAAAGTGACAGAAGGATCAGGCCAGAGCATGGACAGGTCCCCACCCATATGGACACTGTGCGAAGGGGCTCAGAAGTATAAAATAGTCTCTATCCGGCTTTCGCTTAACTGTCTCCCTCAATAAATGACTCTTCTCTAATCCCAGAAGATGATGGCAAGCAAAACCCAGGGCCAGTCGCTTATTCTCCAGTTGAGCTGACACAAGTCTTTATGCTCTGCCAGCCGAGCTGCATGGTAGCAAGAGCCATTTGTATTTTTTACCTTGAAATAACTTATTTTTATGGAGTGTTTCCCAAGTATTTAACCTAACTTTCACAGAAACAGCCACATTCTCTTTTTGCATTCATATTTTATCAGTTCATGTCATATTCAACTAAAGAACATAATTACAAGGAGTTCAATACGAGTAAAATATAGGGAAGAAAGTCCTATTTCTTTGAGAACTAAGTTGAATGCTTTTGGAAACACTCCATAAAGGTCAGTTGCTAAAATTTCTTTTTGTCAAATTACGTGTGGGTGAGATACCTGTAAAATATTAGGGAAATAAGCATAAAAATTCAGAAAGATTCTGCACTCAGGTTCCTTTTTCTAGTTTCATTTTGAGGGTGCCTGAAGTGTAAATGTTAGACATATTATGGCTATGGTTTATGGAGAAAAGAGAGGCAGGATTCTATCAACAGGGCTATTCTTCAAGGCCTCAGAGGCTTCCATCTAAATATTGTTCTGATACATGTACATCTTACATGTTTTAAATTAGAATAAGATGTTTTGCATTAGTATGGGTCTGAGTATTTGAGTCCCCCAACTAAATTTGTATGCTGAAACCCTAGTGCCCAGTGTGATATTATTAGAAGCTGGGGATCATGAGGGCAGAGTCCTTATGAGTGGGATTAGTGTTCTCATAATAGAGACCCCAGAGAGCTCGCAGCTCCTTCTACCACATGAGGACACAGCCAGAAGGTGCTGTGAGCCTCCAGACAGGGAGCCTTTGCGAGAACACGACTGTGCTGACACCCTGATCTTGGACTTCCCAACGTCCAGAACTGTGAGAAATTCCTTTCATTTATAAGCTATCCTATTTAGGGTATGTGGTCATATCAACCTGATTAGACTAAGACAGGCCACATATGTTTTATTATCTAAATGATTTTCCTGCTTTAATGGACTTTTGTGATTAACCAGTCAACTCCCAGCCCCAGCTATATGAATTCAGTTATAGTCACCATACACAGTGCAGAGGGAGGTGGCATTTTTGTTCGGGGTGCTTAGGAGTTGGGAGACCAGACAGTAGATACAGACAGGCAGAGATAGAAGAGGAGAAATATAGACACAGGTGTAGAGAGATCCATATACAATCACCATTCTTCCACCATCCCCAGCTCATGAGGACGCTCTGTGAAGTGTTTCCTGCCCCTCCCGAGGCAAAGTCATACACTGTCACCTGCATCCTGCTTCACTTTCCATATTGTGCACTAACTCTTTTGTGTTTTGGACATCCAGAGATAAGTTTGCAGCAGCAGGAGCCCAAGTTTTGAGACCAGACAGACTTGAGTTGGAATTTCAGTTCTGTCCCTTGCTGGCTGTGTGACCAGGGGCAACACTCACAAACCCTCTGAACCTGAGCTGTGGTCTTCAACAGGAGCACATACAAACAGCCTAATACATAGATGACAGGTGTTATAATTCTTGTTATGGGACATCCTCTTGTTTTGCACAATTCTGTTGATGCATCGTTTTCTCTGGAACTCCCCAAGTGCACGGCAATGTCCTTTTCTACTTTGTATTCTCAGCATCCCTCAGTCAGAGTGAGAATCCCCTGACTTTGTAGAATTAAATCATCTTGTACCTCTTTGATGTTAATAATTTTTGAATCATCATCAGGGGCCTTAGGGTGCTTCCTTGAAAGTTTCAAGGGGGATGAGGGGAAGGAGAGAGCAGTCAGAGCTGGGAGGAAGGCAGAGGGGAGAGAAAGAGAGAGGCGGGACCTGGGGAGTCGGGCTGGCTCTTCCACCCCTCTTCATGGCCTCATTAGCTGCCGGTGACCAGGTGGAAGGACACTGCTGAGGAAGATGCCTGAGATGGGGGGCAGGCTGATGGAGACGAAGCTGCTCTGTCAGCCAGAATGTCAGTTTCCGTCAGTCACTCGGTCCCTCTGGCTGGGAACGAAGCTGGTGCCAGGAGCCCCAGGGGAGGCAATAACAGATGCACTGATGGGGACAGGGGAGGGAGTGATGGCATTCTCTGGGGCCTTGCTGTGACTTTGGCACGGTGCTGGCCCTTGTTACCCCATCCTCATTTCTTGCTCATGTCGACCCCAAAGAGGAAGACAATAACTATACTGCCGAGTTAAATATGAGAAGCTGAAGACTAGAGAGGCTAAGTGTACCAGTCACAGTCACACAGCTGCAAAGAGGGTTTGAAACCAGATTAGCCTGAAGCTGGGTACTAGGCTTTTTTTTTTTTTAAGCAAGGTGTCTTCCAGTCTTCTCTGACAGAGCCGACCAAGAGCCAATCAAGAACGCAGGATCCTGTGAAATAAATTACCTTAGGACTCTTGTCATGGATTGTCACTGACTTAGGGTCAGGAGCCCAGTACAGAGCGCCAACCCTGCCATTTCCTGGCTTTGTGACCTTGAGCAAACCATTCCACCTCCTTGAGCCTCACTTCCATCACCTGCAAAAGGGGCAATCATATGCATCCTGACTAACAAGGGGACATGTTGGAAAGATGGAAGATATTAATAACAGTTACGGAGTGCTTGCCCTATGTCAGGTACTGTGACAAGCCCCCAAGAGTTTTATTGCATGTAAACTTCACACAAACCTGGGATAGAGGTTACTGTTAGTGCCATCTGAAGAATGTGGAAAATGAGGCTTTGAAATGTTATATAAACTTCTCCCCACTACACATTTAGAGTTGGAGGCAGGCTGCCTCATAGACCACCTGATGCAGAGCCTGGATGCTCGCCTTCCCTAAAATGTGGGTAAAAGAGCTTTTAGAATGTAAAAGAAGCACAGAAATCTATTAGTGAGGCTGCCATGGAGCAGGTCTTTTGCTTAGGACTTCATCTGCATCAGTTCACATACTCCCCAACTGCCCTGGGAACCAGGGTCCAGCACACCATGCCTCAGAGAGGCTGATTCATCTGCCCAAGGTCACACAGCCAAAAGTGGGATACACATCAGGGGTGCCGGATCCCAAAACTCTAGAGTTGATGCTCCCATTGTAGACAATGATGGCGGTTGACTTGGTCCTGGGGTGGCAAATCCAGAAGGTGGCCCCGAGTTGAAGCCATCACCTCCTGAGTGCCTGGATGAGGTCGTGTCCTCAGTGGCCCTCTTGCGCTTCCGCCTGGAGACAGCCCTGTGGATGCTGCTGTTTTCTTTTCTTTTTTTTTTAATACTTGGATGCTGCTGTTTTGTTTTCCTTGTAATGTTTTCACTCTTGTTTCAGCTCGGCTTTTCTGTCCCGAGGCGCTTTAATCACCATGGGCCCTGCTGCAAACGTGCCATGCATAAATAATGAAGGGAATAAAGAATGCCTGCTGCTTCCACTGCCAAGTTGAGCCTGGGGGCAGGTGCAACGGGGAGGGGGTGTGTGTGGTGCGGGCTGCTGGGGAGTGGCAGGGATCTCCCAGGCTGTGAGCCCCACCCTGCCTCTGTCCTGCTCTGTGACCTCTGCCAGCCCTCGGAAGCTCTCTCAGCTTCACTTTCCTCATTTGCCAAACGGGGAGGAGAGCGCCCCCGCAATCCTCACAGAGATGGCCAAATCAAACCGTTCTCAGGAACGTTTGGGGAAATGAGAGCGGGTGAACAAGGCAGGCTGAGGGTGTGCGCGTGGTGACTGCTAACTACCCGTGCAGTTTAGGTGGATGACCTTCCATCTGCTTCTCGCCATGGCCCAGCCAGGAGGCACCAGGAGCCCAGGTTTACCAGCGCTCAGAGGGAAAGGTTCCAGCACGACACCCCAGATCTGGGATCACGTGTCTCCTAGGCTGGTGCTTTTACCTCCAGGGTGCAACCCCATGCACAGTGGGTGTCCCAGGCTGCTCTTGCTCGGGGAGGAGGTTTTGCCTTTGAGCAGAAACCCAAAGACCTGCAAAGCTCCTGCCTGCTCAAGACATACACAAGGGCTTGTCAGCTGGAGCGGAAGGGACCTGGTGCCTCTCTGCACCCCGCACGTGCAAGCGAAATGTCCTTAGAGACACTCAGGATGGACGGGGTAGTGAGCGATTTCAGAGGGAAGCGTGCTGAAGCTAGGCCCACTGTTTACAGAGCAAGGACCACCCAGGGCCTGGAGGTAGGGGACAGGCATGAGGCCCCAGGAGACCATCCCTAGGACAGTGGTGGACCGCGGGGTCCTGGAGGAGTCATATCCCTTTGCTATCAGGATTGCAGGCTCTGGAGGCTGGTGGGATTGAATCCTATAGTCTTGTCACCTCTCAGCTGTGACCTTGAGCAAGTGACCTAACCCTTCCTAACTTCCCTTTCCTCATGTTGATACTCTTATCTCACAGTCTGGTCATGGAGGTTGAGTGAAGACACATAAAAGGCTTGGTGTGATGCCTGGCAAGCTGTGAGTACTCAAGAATTTCTGTTGGTTATTCATGCTTGCAAAAGTAGAGTTTGAATACCCTCCCACCCATACACTAATCCGTCTGGTCATTTGTCCTTCCATCCACTGGTAAATCCATCTATCCACCTATTCTTCATTCTTTCATCCGTTTATTCAATGAACTTTCATTGAGCCCTGCACACGTTCTAACTCTTATCAGTGCTGACCTCTGGAGTCCTACGATTAAAAATCAAGCAGAACGAAGACACAGTTTTTATGCGCTGGGAGCTCATAGTTGAGCTGCAGGGTTGGCTACGTGTGTCAGATCAGGGCCTTGTCAGGAACAATGTGAGTCCAAGTGAGAAGGGCTCAGTAGAGGAAATATTCACAGGATGGGGACCATGTTAAAGGGCTAACAAGAGATGGTGTACTACCTGGGAAGCTGTTACCACCCTCGGAGGACAGAGGACAAGAGGAAGAAATGGTTACTGGAGCTCTGCCAGAGCTGCGGCACAAGCTGGAATGAAGCAACCCTGGAATCAAGATTGCCGGGAGAAATAGCAATAGCCTCAGATATGCAGATGACACCACCCTTATGGCAGAAAGTGAAGAGGAACTATATAGGAGCTTCTTGATGAAAGTGAAAGAGGAGGGTGAAAAATCGGGCTTAAAACTCAACATTCAAAAAAACAAAGATCATGGCATTCGGTCCCATCATTGCATGGCAAATAGATGGGGAAACAATGGAAACAGTGACAGACTTTATTTTCTTGGGCTCCAAAATCACTGCAGACGGTGACTGAAGCCATGAAATTAAAAGATGCTTGCTCCTTGGAAGAAAAGCTATGATCAACCTACAGAGCATATTAAAAGCAGAGACCTTATTCTGCCAACAAAGGTCCATACAGTCAAGGCTATGGTTTTTCCAGTGGTCATATATGGATGTGAGTGTTGGACTATGAAGAAAGCTGAGTGCCAAAGAATTGATGCTTTTGAACTGTGGTGTTGGAGAAGACTCTTGAGAGTCTCTTGGACTGCAAGGAGATCCAACCAGGCCATCCTAAAGGAAATCAGTCCTGAATATTCATTGGAAGGACTGTTGCTGAAGCTGAAACTCCAATACTTTGGTCACCTGGTGCAAAGAACTGACTCATTGGAAAAGACCCTGATGCTGGAAAAGATTGAAGGCAGAGGAGAAGGGGACGACAGGGGATGAGATGGTTGGATGACATCACTGACTCAATGTACATGAGTCTGGGTAAACTCTGGAAGCTGGTGATGGACAGGGGAGGCCTGGAGTGTTGCAGTCTATGTGATGGCAAAGAGTCGGACATAACTGAGTGACTGAACTGAACTGAACCAAACCAGAGCTGTGATTCTAGGAAGAGCATTGCCTAAGGGCAGGGTGGGGTGGGGGGCAGCTGGAAGGAAGCCAGAGACTCAACCCCCACCCCAGTCTCCTCCCCACTCCATCCTTTGCTGGCACCTCCCATTTGCTAAGCCAACCAGATTAAGAAGGCGAGGGAGCCCAGCAGAGAGGAAGGTGCAGAGGTGGAGGGCGAGCGGCAGTCAGTGTGGGATCTCCACTCTGTTCTGTAAACAGCTGGGAACCGTGTGCACATCTTGCATGGGGAGATGGTTCTGTGGCATCACAGCAGAGGTCTCTAAATGCTGGTGGGAGTGATGAGGGCTTCTTGGACGACGCCGGGGTCTAGGGATGAGTACGTGTTAGACTGCATTCCAGACCGAGAGCTGCCTGAGCGTGGAGATCTGGGCGCAAAGCAGGGCTCATGGGGGTGCATATGCAAGAGCAGGGGCAGACAGAGAGGCTCCCCTGGGGCAGGGCAGGGGGAGGCAGAGTGGGGCCAAGTGCTTACTGGTGGTCCTAGAGCAAAGAGGGCAAGGACTGGGACTGGATCCAGGTCCAAGGGCTTCTCCGGTCTTTCCCTCCTCCTGGCACTGCCTCTCCCAGTTAGAGTCATTTTTGAAAAATTAATTTTTAATGACACAAGTAAGCCCTGAATATATTCTCCTTGTCAAAAATGAAAGTGCTGTGGATCCGTCACTCCTGCTGTACTGCCTGCCGCACGGCTGGGGTGTGGTCTGTGATGTCCTTTGTCTAGTAGTTCTGCACCAGGGGCAACTGTGCCTTCCATGGACATTCCTGATTGTCACAGGTGGGCGTTGGTACAGGTGGGCGTTGGTACTACCTGCATCGAGTGGGTAGAAGCCAGGGAGGCTGCCAAGCACTCTGCAGTGGCAGCACAGCCTTATACACTGAGGACTTCTCCAGCATGTCAGTAGGGCTGAGGCTGAGAAGTGCCGGCCTAGGCTGGGAATTCTTAACTTGTGTTTTAACTATTGCCCCCTAAAAGTCTCTCTCTTTTTTTCCTAAATACTAAAAACAAACAAACAAACAAACAAGCAAACTAAACACATCTCCTCTCACCCACGAAGTATTTTTACTGTATCGTTTATCTGCTATGTAGTCACGCATATCTGTGCTTTATATACAAGGAGGGTAAGACTTCTTAGCTGCCCTCAAACTGATTTTTGACCCTTGGTAATATTGCTGTCATTGAGAACGTAGGGTGTGGGTATTTACACAGTAAACACACTCTGTGTGTGTGAATTTTAATATAAATGGTACCATGCTACATAAAGAGTTCTGTGACATAGCTTTTCAGGTCAGAGAGAGTTTGTTTCTTTTTCCTTTAGGTTCTACACAATATTACATTTTATGGGGCTGATTTTATAGACAACCATTCCGTTCTTAATGATGTGATCACTAATCTAGAGCCAGACATCTTGAAATGTGAAGTCAAGTGGGCCTTAGAAAGCATCACTACGAACAAAGCTAGTGGAGGTGATGGAATTCCAGTTGAACTGTTTCAAATCCTGAAAGATGATGCTGTGAAAGTGCTGCATTCAATATGCCAGCAAATTTGGAAAACTCAACAGTGGCCACAAGACTGGAAAAGGTCAGTTTTCATTCCAGTTCCAAAGAAAGGCAATGCCAAAGAATGCTCAAAATACCGCACAATTGCACTCATCTCACATGCTAGTAAAGTAATGCTCAAAATTCTCTAAGCCAGGCTTCAGCAATACCTGAACCGTGAACTCCCTGATGTTCAAGCTGGTTTTAGAAAAGGCAGAGGAACCAGAGATCAAATTGCCAACACCCGCTGGATCATGGAAAAGCAAGAGGGTTCCAGAAAAACATCTATTTCTGCTTTATTGACTATGCCAAAGCCTTTGACTGTGTGGATCACAATAAACTGTGAAAAATTCTGAGAGAGATGGGAATACCAGACCACCTAACCTGCCTCTTGAGAAATCTGTATGCAGGTCAAGAAGCAACAGTTAGAACTGGACATGGAACAACAGACTGGTTCCAAATAGGAAAAGGAGTACATCAAGGCTGTATATTGTCACCCTGCTTATTTAACTTCTATGCAGAGTACATCATGAGAAATGCTGGACTGGACTGGAAGAAACACAGGCTGGAATCAAGATTGCCGGGAGAAATATCAATAACCTCAGATATGCAGATGACACCACCCTTATGGCAGAAAGTGAAGAGGAACTAAAAGCCTCTTGATGAAAGTGAAAGAAGAGAGTGAAAAAGTTGGCTTAAAGCTCAACATTCAGAAAACGAAGATCATGGCATCTGGTTTCATCACTTCATGGGAAATAGATGGGGAAACAGTGGAAACAGTGGCTGACTTTATTTTTGGGGCTCCAAAATTACTGCGGATGGTGACTGCAGCCATGAAATTAAAAGATGCTTACTCCTTGGAAGAAAAGTTATGACCAACCTAGATAGCATATTCAAAAGCAGAGACAATGCTTTGCCGACTAAGGTCCATTTGGTCAAGGTTATGGTTTTTCCTGTGGTCATGTATGGATGTGACAGTTGGACTGTGAAGAAAGTTGAGCACCGAAGAATTGATGTTTTGAACTGTGGTGTTGGAGAAGACTCTTGAGAGTCCCTTGGACTGCAAGGAGATCCAACCAGTCCATTTGGAAGGAGATCAGCCCTGGGATTTCTTTGGAAGCAATGATGCTAAAGCTGAAACTCCAGTACTTTGGCCACCTCATGCGAAGAGTTGACTCACTGGAAAAGACTCTGATGCTGGGAGGGATTGGGGGCAGGAGGAGAAGGGGACAACAGAGGATAAGATGGCTGGATGGCATCACGGACTCGATGGATGTGAGTCTGAGTGAACTCCGGGATTTGGTGATGAACAGGGAGGCCTGGCGTGCTGCAATTCATTGGGTCGCAAAGAGTCGGACACGACTGAGCGACTGAACTGAACTGAACTGAATCTGTTTCCAGTTTTTTTCCCTTGAATACAAGCAACGTTACAATTATTTTTTAATTAAATGGTCTATTTTGAGATAATTGTAGATTGACATGCGCTTGTAAGAAATGATGCACACAGACCCCACATACCTTTCAATCGGTTTCCTCCGATGGGAACACCTGCAAAATTATAGTACAGTATCAAAACCAAGATATTAACAATAATAGAGCTGAGATATAGAACAATTACAACAGAGTGATATGTATATATATTACATTCTATGGTATATATAATGTTATTATATATGAATTACATACTCTTAGAACTTCTCAAATATATATACAATAAATATATACTTCATTTACCCCAGATACTCGTCCTTATTGGATACATAGTTTGTGATATTTTCTCCTAGTGTGTAGCTTGTCTTTTCATTCTATTAACAGGATCTTTCACAGAGAAAAATTTTTTTCTTAATTTTAATGAGATCCATCCAACTTATCAATTTTTCCTTTTATTTATTTGACTTTTCACCTCAAATGTAAGAACTCTCTGCCTGGCTCTAGGCCCTGTAGATTTTCTCCTATGTTTTTTTTCTTTTTTTTTCCAGAAAGTTTTATAGTTTTACATTGAACACTGAAATCCATTTTTAAGTTAATTTTTATATAAGCAATGAGATTAAGGTTGAGGTTTTTTTCTCCTATGGATGTCCAATTACTTTAGTATTGTTTGTTTGTTGAAATCCAATAAAATGTTTTTATACCTCTGTCAAAAATTGGTTGAGTCTGTTCATGTGGGTGTGTTCCTTGGTTCTCTATTCTCCTCTTTTTTTTCCTGAATATTCATTGGAAGGACTGATGCTGAAGATGAAACTCCAATACTTTGACCACCTTATGCAAAGAACTGACTCATTGGAAAAGACCCTGATGCTGGGAAAGATTGAGGGGCGGGGGCTTCCCTGGTGGCTCAGACGGTAAAGCGTCTTCCTGCAGTGCGCGAGACCCAGGTTTGATCCCTGGGTTGGGAAGATCCTCTGGAGAAGGAAATGGCAACCTACTCCAGTACTCTTGCCTGGAAAATTCCATGGACTGAGGAACCTGGTAGACTACAATCCATGGGGGTCGCAGAGTCGGACACGACTGAGCGATTTCACTTTCACTTTCAGAGAAGGGGACAATGGAGGATGAGATGGCTGGATGGCATCACCGACTCGATGGACATGGGTTTGAGTAAACTCCAGAAAATGGTGATGGACAGGGAGGCCTGGCATGCTGTGGTTCATGGGGTTGCAGAATTGGACATGACTGAGCGACTGAACTAAAGTGAATACCAATACCATACAATCCTGATTACTGTAGTTAAATAATAAGTCTTCAAATCAGCTAGAATGCTTTCCCCACTCTGTTTATTTATTGAGGCCTCACTGCATGGCGTTCAGGATCCTAGACCCCTGCCCAGGGATGAAACTCTGAGACAAAAGCACAGCATCGCAACCACTGGGCCGCCAGGGATGTCTAGTCTTCTTTCAAAACTTGCATTGGCTAGTTCAGCTCCTTCACCTCTCCACATAAATTTTAGAATAATCTAATCTATATCCACACAAATATTGCTTAGATTTTGATAATAATTTTTAACTTAAATATTAATTTGGGAAAAAATTGACTTATTAAGTCTTCCACTCCATGAACAGAGTATGCCTTCCCGTTTATTTAGATCCTCAGTTTCTTTCATCAGCATTTTATCATTTTCAGTGCACAAGTCCCATACATGTTTTATTAGATTTATGCCTAAATATTTCTCTTTTTCCAAGTGTTTCTAAATGGTATTGTGATTTTAATTCTGGCATCCATGTGTGCATTGCTAGTCTATAACAATACAATTGATTTTTGTATGTTTATCTCATATCCTGTGGCCTTGCCAAACTCATTTATACTCAATATGGTATAGGTTTGCTTTTGGGTTTTTTTGTTTGTTTTAAATTCCTTGGAACTATTTGTGTGCTTGTGTGTGCTCAGTTGTGTCCGACTCTTTGCAGCCCCATGGGTTGTAGCCTGCCAGGCTCTTCTGTCCCTGGAAGAATACTGGTGTGGAGTGCCACTTCCTACTCCAAGGGATCTTCCAATCCTGGGATCAAACTCGTGTCTCTTGTGTCTCTTGCATTGGCAGGCAGATTCTTTACCACTAGTGTCATCTGGGAAGCCCAGGAAATGTTTACATATAAAATTATAATCATGTCATCTGCAAATACTGACAGCTTTATTTATTACTTTCTGGCCTCATGCCTTCTTTTTATTTCCTTATCTTGCTTTATTGCACTGTCTAAAACTTCCAGCATTGTGCTGAATAAGAACAGTGATGAGATCAGACATCTTGGCCTTGTTTTTTAATCTTACACTGGGCTTTCAACATTAATGGTAGCTACTGATTTTGTGTAGAAGCTTTCATCAAGTTGAGGAAGTTACCCCCATTTCTGTTTTTCTGTGAGTTCTTATCATTCATCATGAATGGATATTGAATTTGATCAAATACTGTTTTTGGATCAGTTGGTATATCCTGTGATTTTTCTTCTTTAGGCCGTTAACATAGGGTTCATTAACTGTTTTTCAAATATAGACCAATGTGATGTTTAATTCTTTTCATACAATGCAAATTCTATTTGCTAATATTTTGTTAAACTTTTGTGTCTATATTTAAAAAAATTTTGTACTGCCTTTATCTGATTTTGGTATAAGAGTAATAGTACATTCATAACGTGAGTTAATTAATGCTCAAAATTCTCCAAGCCAGGCTTCAGCAATACGTGAACTGTGAACTCCCTGATGTTCAAGCTGGTTTTAGAACAGGCAGAGGAACCAGAGATCAAATTGCCAACATCTGCTGGATCATGGAAAAAGCAAGAGGGTTCCAGAAAAACATCTATTTCTGCTTTATTGACTATGCCAAAGCCTTTGACTGTGTGGATCACAAGAAACTGTGGAAAATTCTGAGAGAGATGGGAATACCAGACCACCTAACCTGCCTCTTGAGAAATCTGTATGCAGGTCAAGAAGCAACAGTTAGAACTGGACATGGAACAACAGACTGGTTCCAAATAGGAAAAGGAGTACATCAAGGCTGTATATTGTCACCCTGCTTATTTAACTTCTATGCAGAGTACATCATGAGAAATGCTGGACTGGATAAAACACAAGCTGGAATCAAGATTGCCGGGAGAAATATCAATAACCTCAGATATGCAGATGACACCACCCTTATGGCAGAAAGTGAAGAGGAACTAAAAGCCTCTTGATGAAAGTGAAAGAGGAGAGTGAAAAAGTTGGCTTCAACATTTAGAAAACGAAGATCATGGCATCTGGTTTCATCACTTCATGGGAAATAGATGAGGAAACAGTGGAAACAGTGTCAGACTTTTTTGGGGAGGGGGCTCCAAAATCACTGCAGATGGTGACTGCAGCCATGAAATTAGAGGACACTTACTCCTTGGAAGAAAATTTATGACCAACCTAGATAGTATTCAAAAGCAGGGACATTACTTTGCTGACCAAGATCCGTCTAGTCAAGGTATGGCTTTTCCTGTGGTCATATATGGATGTGAGAGTTGGACTGTGAAGAAGGCTGAGCGCCAAAGAATTGATGCTTTTGAACTGTGGTGTTGGAGAAGACTCTTGAGAGTCCCTTGGACTGCAAGGAGATCCAACCAGTCCATCCTGAGAGATCAACCCTGGGATTTCTTTGGAGGGACTGATGTTGAAGCTGAAGCTCCAGTACTTTGGCCACCTCATGTGAAGAGCTGACTCATTGGAAAAGACTCTGATGCTGGGAGGGATTGGGGGCAGGAGGAGAAGGGGACGACAGAGGATGAGATGGCTGGATGGCATCATGGACTTGATGGACATGAGTCTGAGTGAACTTTGGGAGATGGTGGTGAACAGGGAGGCCTGGCGTGCTGCGATTCATGGGGTTGCAAAGAGTCAGACACAACTGAGCGACTGAACTGAACTGAACTGAACATGAGTTAAGAAGTTTTTGCACCTGTGCTATTTTCTGGAAGAGATTTTGGAAAATTGATGTTAACTTTTCTTAGATGTTTGGTAAAGGTGGTCCAGGTCTGGAAATTCCATTTTTGGAAGTTCTAATATTAAATTATGAATTTAGTATTTTTAATAATTTTAAAGTGAAAGTCATTCAGTCTTGTCCAACCCTTTGTGACCCCATTCACTATACAGTCCATGGACTTTTCCCGGCCAGAATACTGGAGTGGGTAGCCTTTTCCTTCTCCAGGGGATCTTCCCAACCCAGGAATTGAACTCGGGTCTCCCAGATTGCAGGAGGATTCTTTACCAGCTGAGCCACAAGGGAAGCTCAAGAATACTGGGGTGGGTAGCCTGTCCCTTTTCCAGTGGATTTTCCTGATCCAGGAATTGAACCGAGATTTCCTGCATTGCAGGTGGATTCTTTACCAACTGAGCTACCAGGGAAGCCCTTCAGTTCAGTTCAGTCAGTCGCTCAGTCGTGTCCAACTCATTGCGACCCCATGAATCACAGCACACCAGGCTTCCCTGTCTATCACCAACTCACAGAGTTCACTCAGGCTCACATCCATCAAGTCAGTGATGCCATCCAGCCATCTCATCCTCTGTCTTCCCCTTCTCCTCCTACTTCCAATCCCTCCCAGCATCAGAGTCCTTTCCAATGAGTCAGCTCTTCACATGAGGTGGCCAAAGTACTGGAGCTTCAGCCTTAGCATCATTGCTTCCAAAGAAATCCCAGGGTTGATCTCCTTCAGAATGGACTGGTTGGATCTCCTTGCAGTCCAAGGGACTCTCAAGAGTCTTCTCAATACCACAGTTCAAAAGCATCAATTCTTCAGCACTCAGCTTTCTTCACAGTCCAACTCTCACATCCATACATGACCAGTGGAAGAACCATAGCCTTGACTAGATGGACCTTTGTTGGCAAAGTAATGTCTCTGCTTTTGAATATGCTATCTAGGTTGGTCATAACTTTCCTTCCAAGGAGTAAGCGTCTTTTAATTTCATGGCTGCCGTCACCATCTGCAGTGATTTTGGAGCCCCCAAAATAAAGTCTGACACTGTTTCCACTGTTTCCCCATCTATTTCCCATGAAGTGATGGGACCAGATGCCAAGATCTTAGCTTTCTAAATGTTGAGCTTTAAGCTGTGACTGGCTCACTTAGCGCAGCCAAGAGGAGCTACCCCATATCCGAGGTCAGGGCAGAAGCTGTGAGGACCCCATGCCTGAGGGACAGCGACCAAGAGGAGTTACCCCACATCCGAGGTCAGGGGCAGCGGTCGAGAGTGCCAGGCTGCGACGCCACGGGAACAGCTGAGAGGAGCTACCCCAGTCTGAAGGCAGGGGCGGCGGCCGAGAAGAGCTACCCCACGTTTGAGGCCAGGGGTGGCAGCCGGGAGGAGCAACCCCACATCCAAGGAGCAGTGGCTGCATGGGGGCAGGAGGGCCTAGAGGAGCTATTCCACGTTCAAGGTCAGGAGGGGCGGTGGTTAGGAGATACCCCTCATCCAAGGTAAAGAGCAGTGGCTGTGCTTTGCCGGAGCAGCTGTGAAGAGACACCCCACATTCAAGGTAAGAGAAACCCAAGTTAGATGGTAGGTGTTGCAAGAGGGCACCAGAGGGCAGACACACTGAAACCATACTCACAGAACAACTAGTCAATCTAATCACCCTAGGACCACAGGCTTGTCTAACTCAATGAAACCAAGCCATGCCCGTGAGGCCACCCAGGACGGGCAGATCTTGGTGGAGAGGTCTGACAGAATGTGGTCCACTGGAGAAGGGAATGGCAAACCACTTCAGTATTCTTGCCTTGAGAACCCCATGGACAGTATGAAAAGGCAAAATGATAGGATACTGAAAGAGGATCTCCCCAGGTCGGTAGGTGCCCAATGTGCTACTGGAGATCAGTGGAGAAATAACTCCAGAAAGAATGAAGGGATGGAGCCAAAGAAAAAACAATACCCAGCTGCGGATGTGACTGGTGATAGAAGCAAGGTCTGATGCTGTAAAGAGCAATATTGCATAGGAACCTGGAATGTCAGGTCCACGAATCAAGGCAAATTGGAAGTGGTCAAACAAGAGATGGCAAGGGTGAAATGGGAAGCCCTTAGGGCTATTCAAATGATCTATTTAAAATTTGATGAGTCTGGGGTAGTGTGTGCTTTCCAAGGACTGATCCACTTTATCAGAGGTATCAATTTATGTGTGAAGAGTTGTCACAGTATTGTCTTATTATCCTTTTGATGTCTGCAGGGTCTGTAGTGATATCCCTGCCTTTAGTCCTCATTCTCCCTTCTTCCCTTTGTTAGTCATGCCAGAAGTTTGTCAATTTTATTGACCTTTTCAAGGAACCAGCTCTTTCTTTCCTTGACTTTTCTCCATTTTTAAAATGATTTTCAGTTTTATTTATTTCTCCTCTTTATTATTTCCTTTTCTCTGCTTATTTGGGGTTTATTTCACTTTCTTTTTTCCTAAGTTCTTGAGGTAGGAGCTTTGATTACTGATCTGAGGCTTTTCTTACTTTCCATTGTAAGCACTTAGTGCTATAAATGTCTGTCTTACCCTGAATTGTGGCACAAATTTTGATATACCCTATTTCCATTTTTACTCAGCTCAATGGACTTTTTGACACCCCTTGAGACTATCTCTTTGACTCATGAATTCTTTAGAAACATCTTGTTTATTTTCCAAGTGTTTAGAGATATTTCTGCTGTATTTCTGTTATTGATTTCTAGGTTTACTTCATGTGTTTGAAGAGCATACTCCGTGTAATTTCAGTTGTTTTAAATCTGTTGAGATTGGTTTTTGTGTGTGTTTGCTTTTTATTTTTTGAGTATTAATGGCCCAGCGTATGGTCTATCTTAGCACATGTCCTGTGGGCACTTGAAAAGAATGTATATTCTGCTGCTGTTGAGTAGAGTGTTCCATAAATGTCAATTAGACCCTGTTGGTTGTTGTTAAGCTGTTTAACGTCCTTACTGATTTTCTGTCTAATTGTTATGTCTAATAGTTTTCTCAGTTATTGAGAGAGTATGTTACTCTCCAAATATACATTAGACTTTGTCTCTGTTTCAGTTCTATCCAGCTTTGCTTCATATATTTTGCAGCTGTGTTTTTTGTTGCATACACAGTTAAAACTGCTGTCTTCTTACGGAACTGACTTTGTGACCATTATATAATGCCCTCCTCTGCCTCTGGTAATTTTCTTTCTTCTGATGTCACTTTATCTGATAGTACTATCACCACTCCTGATTAGTTTAGAAAATTTCATCTTTGTCTGGGACTCCAATGATGTAAATGTTAGATATTTGTTATAATCTCACATGTCTCCATCTCCAAGATTCCTTTAATTATATTTTCCATCTATTTTCTCTCTGTTGTTCAGATTTGGTAATTTCTACCATTCTATTCTCAAGTTCTCTGACTCTTTCTTTCGTTCTCTAATTCTACTGCTGCACTCATTCACTGAGTTTTTGTTAGTTTTTAAGTTCAGTTACTGTATTTTCAGTTCTAAAATTTCCATCTGATTTTTTTTATAGTTCTCTACCTCTTGCTGAGGCTCTGTATTCCTTTTCCCAGCTTTCTATGTTTTAATTTCCTTCAAGCATATTCACGATTGCATGTTGAAGCATCTTTAGGATGGCTACTTTAAGATCCTTGTTATATATCTAACATCTTTGTCATGTTAGTTTGGGAATCTGTTGATGCCTTTTCCTGTTCAGTTTGAGATCTTCCTAGTCCTTGGTATGATAAGTGATTTGATTGAAACCGAAGAAATTTGAAATTATGTTATGAGAATCTTACTTAAGCTTTCTGTTTTAGGTCGTTTCTTTAGAAACTCCTCTGGCAAGAGAAAGTAGGTGCTATTGCGTACTTGCCAGATGGGGATGGAAGTCCAGATTTCCTGTCTTGCCTCTTTGACACCTGAGGTGGTGGGAACTCCTCATTACTGCTGATTGCATGTGGAAGTTCCAGATCCCCATGCTGGACTCCACTGACACCTTCCTGGGTGGGAGAAATAGGAGTGCTGTGTTACTGCTCCCTATATGGCCTCTGGGACATCATGGGGCGGAGTGCGGGCTCATTTCTGCCCCCTGCTTGGTTTTCTTTGACATCAGTTGGGGCTGATGGGGTGGCAGATTGGGGCACATTCTTATTGCCTTATGAGGATGTCACTCTAGGCTTCCTGATTGGTTGGTATGGTTGAGGCTGGAATGATGATTTTTCTGGAATAGAGTGGTTACTGTCTAAAAGTTTTTTTGTCTTTCTCAGTCCCTTTCCCAGTCCACTGGCTAGAGAAAGCAAGCTTTTGTGGAGCCTTTTGTATCTATGCTTGTTGGCATTTCTTGGTTGCTGGCTTCTTTAGCTCGAATGTATGAGGCAAACAAAACAAACAACAAGAAAACCCCAAACCAAAGCAAAAGAAAACAAAAAACCCTGGGGAGCTTACCATCATGTTGTTCCTTGGATTCTGAGGTCCCTAGCCAATTTGCCTTCTCTCACCTTTCCATCTTTTAGTGTTTATTTTATGTATAACATTCAGGGCTTTTAGTTGTACTTTGCAGAAGAAATAGGGAAAGTACAATACATCTACTCCATCTTCCTGAAAGTGAGAGTCTTCTTTTGTTCATTTATAATTGTTAACATTACATTTTATGCAGAAATAAGAAATTTTTTTACAGGTAGCTGCTGAGAAGTGGAATTGCTTGGTCAGGAACTGTGTGTGTTTTAAGGTTAAGGTTACCTTCTAAGATGGTGGGCTCATTCACACTCTCATTAACTGAGTATGCAATTACCCCCTCCCCGTATAGTCTTGCAATATGCAGCACCCTCAAACTTTAGAAATTTTACCAATTTACGTGAAAAAATAACCTGTCATTACTTTATCCTGAAATTTCTTCAATTACTAGTGAAGGCAAATATCCTTTTCATAGATGTGTAGATTGATTACATGGATTTTGCATTTTAATAAGGGAGAGGAACAAAAGGCAAGCAAGCCAAGTAACCAGGTAATTTCAGAGTGATAAGTATTATGAAGAAAATAAAAGAGAGTAGTGGACAAAAGTATTTGTGATTTAAGAAATTTGGGCCTCATCGTAGGAAAAGATGTGACTGTGAGAGGTAGTAACGTGGTGCTTAGCCGGGGGTGCATATGGTGTGAAGTCTCTCATAGCAGGACTCTGTCCAGAGGCTTATGGCAAGGAGGCCACATCCAGAGGGGAACTCCTGGGGGACCAGAGATGAGGTTTTAGGTCTAAATGGCATCACTCAGCATCAGGGTGAGGAATTCCTGGATCAGAGACTTTGGAAGAGTGATATAAACATAAATATAATATAAATATAAATATAAATATAAATATATTAGTCACTCAGTGGTGTAGGACTTTTTGCGACCCCATGGACTGTAGCTCGCCAGGCTCCTCTGTCCACGGGATTCTCTAGGCAAAAATACTGGAGTGGGTTGCCATTTCCTAGTAGCTTAGTTTTTGCTTCTGTTTTTTTCTGGGTGCACCATGCAGGATGCAGGATCTTAGTTCCCTGACCAGGATGAAACCAGCCCCCTGCAGTGGAAGCATGGAGCCTTAACTATTGGGTCACCAGGGAAATCCTAGTAGCTTTGGTCTTATAAACTCAAGCCCTATCTTGTCAATGATCAGTAGATACTAGGTGTAGTTTTGTGGAGTATGCAAATCAATCAGGCCTTAATTAACTAAAATCTGCCTGGTGGTTTTTAAAAACTGGTAGATGTATAAAAATTTGAGTTTGGTGGGCTTTTGAGCTAACAGGTCTCAAACCTAGGGGTCAATATGCAGTGGCTGCCTTTGGCTGATTTAAAAAACAAAGCGTTACGGGGTCAGAGGGCGCCTTTAGATGGGGCAGTTAGGGAAAGCTTCTCTGAAGAGGGGACTTTGAGCTGACACCCAAGGAATGAGAAGGAGGCCGCTGTGAGAAGATACAAAGGCCTTGGAAGTGGGAAAAAGCTTTGCCTGTGTGTTCCAGAGACGGAACAAAGCCAGAGGGGCTGGAGCCGCGTGAACAACGATGGGCCCATGATCAATGGGATGAGGTGGGAGGACAGAACAGGGCAGAGGAGACGCTGGTGTGCCAGGACAAGGAGTGGGCTTCTATTTTAAGTCCAGTACAAAGCCTTTGGAGGATTTTGATTAATATTTTAAATATTCTGCCATGCGGGGGAGGAAGCAGGGACAGGGGAAGCAGGGAGACTCATGAAGAGACTCTAGGTGATGGAAGATGGCGGCTTCTATCGGGAGGTGGAGCGGCTGGGGTGCAGTCAGAGGACTTGGGGATGGGTGGGCTGAGGAGATGGGGGGCAGGGAGATGACCAAGGATGATGGGGGTGGGGGATGGGGTTCCACTTCCTGCTATGGAGTAGTCCAGGAGAGGAGCAAGTGTGGCTGAAATCCAGACTTGCCAGTGTGAGTCTCATCCTCCTTGCTGTGTGGATGCGTGGGCGGGGGGGCAAGATGACTCTTCACTGGGCTGTTGGCTCTAGAGACGACCTGTTCTCACATATGGATTCAACTGGGGCATCTGGACTATGTGCAGAAGACTCCGGAGGACTCTGTGTAGCCAACCAAGAAAATGAGATACCAACCAGTAAACTGTTACTCGATCAAGGAGTAAAAATACCTTCTGAATAAGCCTCTGCTGACTGCATGTGAATTACAGTTCCATTCAAATGGCTTCTTCTTAAGAGGCAAGGTGGTGGGGGGCTTGGGTGGGACAAGGGAGGGCGGTGGCAGTGTCTCACACCGCACAGGGCATGCGCGCATCTGTCTCCTCCCAGGAAGCCCATCGTGTTGTTTCTGCTCTCTCTGTATTACAGGCGGAGAATCTGAGTCTCCAGAAGGGAAATAACTCGGCCACGGTTTCAGAGCTTGTAAGCAGCAGCGCCAGGTCAGAATCCTGCTCTTTGGTCTCCAAAGCCTCTTCCTTTATTTTACCATCCCTGTCATGTGCACACCTTTCTATATGCCTTCATTTTCTTTAACTTGGTTTAAGTTAAAATTCAATCGCCAACTCATTTGACAGACCAGAAGGTCAGTGTTGGTCATTAGGGGAGCAGCCTGCCCCTTGGTTTAAGGCAAAGACCACACATTCTCAGGCCTTGTCACAGCTTCTGAGGGATCCGCACTCTCACTGGGTGGGCATCAGTGGTGCCTGTCAATCACCATGGAGACGTCCCCAGTCCTGGCTCCAGCAGAACTGGTAGTTCTGAGGTTTCTATGCTGCCCAAGAGATTCAAGGGACTTTGTCACGTTGGAGCCTGGTCCAGATTGAGAAAGCCTCTCCCGCTCCTCTCTGGCCAATAAAATTCTGCCTGCCTGTCACTGAAGATCTAAGCAGCCTGCCTCCTGCCCTGCCTCGGCCTCTCTGTGAGTCAAGGAGCACAAAGTTGCCAACTTGCGTGAGATGCAGGAAGAGAGAAACCTCTCTCTGATCAAAAAGCACAAGTGATTATCTTCATCAATTATCCAGGAACACTTCTTTCACTTCCCTTGAGCTGGGCCCTGTCCCAGGTTATGGTGGAGCATGTTGAAACATGTCAGAGCAGCCCACACTGATAGCTTTTTTTTTTTTTTTAACATTTTAACATTTTTAAACATTTTATATTGTACATATCAAACCTATAGAGAATTAGTTGTTGTTCAGTCGCTAAGGCATGTCCAACTCTTTGCGACCCCATGAACTACAGTATGCCAGGCTTCCCTGTCATTCACTTTCTCCCTATTTGCTCAAATTCATGTCCATTGAGTCAGTGATGCCATCCAGCCATCTCATCCTCTGTCACTCCCTTCTCCTCTTGCCCTCAATCTTTCCCAGTATTAGGGTCTTTTCCAATGAGTTGGCTCATCAAATCAGATGGCCAAATCATGGAACTTCAGCTTCAGCACCAATCCTTCCAGTGAATACTCAGGCTTGATGTCTTTTATGACTGACTGGTTTGAGCTCCCTGCCATCCAAGGGACTCTCATGAATCTTCAGCATCATAGTTTGAAAGCATCAGTTCTTTAGCGTTCAGTCTTCTTTATGGTCCAACTCACATCCATACATGATTACTGGAAAAACCATAGCTTGGACTATACAGACCCTTGTTGGCAAAGTGATGTCTCTGCTTTTTAATGTGCTGTCTAGGTTTGTGACAGTTTTTCTTCCAAGGAGCAAGAGTCTTTAATTTCCTGGGTGCAGTTACCACCCACAGTGATTTTGGAAGCCCAAGAAATTGAAATCTATCTGGGTCATTAAGACCTTTCTTGTATAGTTCTTCTGTGCATTCTTGCCACCACTTCTTAATCTCTTCTGCTTCTGTTAGATCCTTACTATTTCTGCCCTTTATTGTGCCCATCCTTAAATGAACTGTTCCTTTGGTATCTCTAATTTTCTAAGAGATCTCTAGTCTTTCTCGTTCTATTGTTTTCCTCTATTTCTTTACGCTGTTCATTTAAGAAGGCTTTCTTATCTCTCCTTGTTGTTCTCTGGAACTTCGCATTCAGTTGGATATATCTTTACCTTTCTCTCTTGCTTTTCCTTCTCTTTCTTCCTTAGCTGTTTGTAAATCCTCCTTAGACAGCCACTTTGTCTTCTTGCATTTATTTTTCTTTGGGATGGTTTTGGTCACCACATTCTGTACAATGTTATGACTCTTTATCTGTAGTTCTTCAGGCACTCTGTCTATCATATCTAAAGCCTTGAATCTGTTCATCACTTTCATTGTGTAATCATAAAGAATTTTATTTAGGTCATACCTGAATGGCTTAGCAGCCTTCCCTACTGTCTTCTATTTAGGCCTGAATTTGGCAATAAGGACCTCATGATCTGAGCCACAGTCAGCTCCCAGGCTTGTTTTTGCTGACTGTGTAGAGCTTCTCCATCTTTGGCTGCAAACAGCATAGTCAATCTGAGTTTGATATTGACCATCTGGTGATGTTCATATGTAGAGTCATCTCTTGTGTTGTTGGGAAAGGATGATTGCTACGACCAGCATGTTCTCTTGACAAAACTCTGTTAGCTTTTGCCCTGCTTCATTTTGTACTCCAAGGCCAAATTTGCCTGTTACTCTGGATATCTCTTGACTTTCTATTTTTGTATTTCAATCCCCTCTGATGGAAAGGACATCTTTTTGTTGTTAGTTCTAGAAGATCTTGTAGGCCTTCATGGAGCCAATCAAGTTCAGCTTCTTTAGCATAAAGAAGTATTTAATAACCATCATATATCCATTACCCCATTTTCAACAGCTCCTGGCTATTCTTGTTAAACTATACCTCTATCCATGCTCTCTCTTCCATACAATTTTGAAGCAAATCGCAGACCTAGTATCATTTCACCAATACATATTTTAGTTTGTATCTATAAGAAGTGGATATATAAATATATATTTACATTGAAGTATATCTTTGCCACTCCGTAGACTGTGGCTCACCAGGCTCCTCTATCAGTGGAATTCTCCAGGCAAGAATACTGGAGTAGGTAGCCGTTTCCTTCTCCAGGGGCTCTTCCTGACATTGCAAGCAAATTCTTTACTGTCTGAGCCACCAGGAAAGCCCACACAATTAAGTTACAATATTACATTAGTTTCAGGTATATAAAATAAATAAGCAACAAGGACAGATATATTTTTAGAGGAAGAAAATCTCCCCAGTTGAAACCTTTACTTATTTGGAGATGGAGGACCATGATCCCCAGTGAGAGCTGGGAGGTTCCAAGCTCTTCCTGATCCTTCCACTGTGCAGGTTGATCAAGTTCTGTCCTCTTACTGCTTCCTTTTCCTCATCAGCAAAAGGCAAGTGAAAGTATCCACTTTAGAGATGAGAAAACTGTGGCCCAGAGAGGGAACAGGACTTTTCCAAAGTTACCAGATTTTAAAGTACTCAGACTAGCTGGAGAAAAGGTCACTTAAGCAGGCTAATTGTTTCTTCAAATCGGTATTTTTTAAATACTTGGTCAAGATTTATTTAGAGGTGATGCTTAGTGTTACCCAAATTAGGATGAAGAAAGGGGGTTCTGGTGGCTGCCTCAGTCTGCCCTTCACTCCAGCAATTCCATTCTAGTCCCAGCTTGCATACCTTACCTGGCAGAAACCCTGCAGGTACCCTGCCCTTTGAGGGCAGTTTAGCACCTGTTTGTTATTCAGTCAGGCAGAGCGGGGGTGTGTGTGTGTGGGGTGTTTCACTCTTGCCCCAGCTTCCCCAGTGTTTCCTCTCAGTCTCACAGAGTTCTCTCACTGAGATGAGTAGAAGTCACACAAGTGACAGAAAACCCAACTCAATCATCTCAGCAAAAGGAAAAATGTATTGGTCAACATAAGTCCAGTAGAATCTCCTTCAGGCTTGGTTGGATCCGGGAGGAATCTTTCACTTCCCCATTCTGGCCTTGCTTTCCCTGGTGTTGGCGCCCTTCTCAGGCAGGCTCTGCCCTCTGGGCCAGGATGCTGGCCTATTTCTGGCTTACATCATCTCCTTTCATCAGCCCAGCTGAAGGGAGAGATTCTCTTTTCTGGCTCTCATTGGCTCATTTGGGGTCACATGCTTTTGCCTGAGCCAGTCACCATGGCCTGGAGTTGAGGTATCCTGGTTGGATTAGATCCAGATCATCTGGGGTGGGTCAGCCTCTCACAAACCCCAGTGGAGTGGGGCTAGAGGATTTTGATTCCCAGAGGAGAGTCAGTAGGTTGGCTGAGGAAGAGGGGGTAGATACTGAGCAGCAAGTTATATTTCTCCAGTTATATTTCTAGCGATGTTTAATGCCTCTTAGTTGAGCTCTGGGCAACCACCAGCTGCTCTGTCCTTTACAGCAGCGCTGGCTTTGTCGGAGCTATAATTAGAGGCCGGGAACTCCCGGCTCTCAGCCTGTGCTCTTCATGTCCTTTCCCTCCCACTTGCTGCAGGTATGGTCTACAGACAAACTGCCGGGGGCATCTGTTCTCCGGGCAGGGCCGCCTGTGGCAGGCCTGCCTCTCATCTTGACCAAAAGCAACTCTCAGCCTCTTAACCTGAGAATCAGGGAGCTCTTTCCTATGGAAACTGTCGTCTGGTTTGCCATGACCTTGAGTAAGCGCTTCACATTTCTGAGCCTCAGCTGTACATTTTAAAACATCTGTAAAATGGAGCTAGCAGTGATACCTATCTTCCAGGGATGTGAGATGCTAAAATGAGCTTATGATTTGTAAATGAGTGTAAAAATGGAAAGAATCATACTCACCATTACTATTGCTACCTGCTTCTTCCTCTGGGGAAATTTTTTTTCTCAGCCTACCCGTGTTGTTTTTTTTTTTTTTTCTCCATTTCCCCAAGGGGAGCAGCCACTTGCTCACGGCTTTGATCAAGATGAGTTTTGATGGCTTGGAAGCTTTCAGAGCCTCCCACTCTTCCTCCTCTCATCCTGCTGAGCTGACAATTTCATATGACATCAATTCCTCTGACAGCCGTGTAAACAGATGGTGGTCCCCGCTGCCCGGGGTGCTGGGGGAACGATACCATGGTAACCCGCTAAACTGTGACAGGTGCCAGGACGGGGGGAAATCCAGGGCCTTCAGACGTGCACGCACATGGCTCCGGCAGCAGGCCCCGGGTTACAGGTTTATTTCAGACACAGGGAGGTGCCACTGGCCCTGCGGCAGCAAGGTCATGGGCTCGAGCGAGAACTCGCCCCCTTCCAGCCATGTGACCATAGCTAAATCGCTTCCTCTCACCTGGTCCATGGGGGATGAATAAACAGCCTTATCCTAGAGTCAGCAAGGGTGTGGATGAACGTGCCTGACTCTACAATGGGTGTGTTGCTGGTGCCCAATAAGCGTTTGTTGAATGAATAAAAAAATGAATGAAAGAGACCCAGAAGATCAGCTCCATAGAAGCTGGTTGGAAACGGGGCTCCTGGCAGATACTGGCTGGAAAAAGTCAAAGTGCATGGATATTTGGGATCTGGCCACCACCGCAGCTCTTTCTCTAAACAGTTGGGACCCAGTGCTTTGCAGGCGGCGGGATCCCATTCCCAAGAGCCCCCAGGCCAGGGAGGATAAGCACTCACTCCCAGCTGGCAAACTGGTGAGTGGACCTAGTTTTTATAAGTCTGCTTAATTGTCTTAGTTTCCTCAATTGTCCTCTCATCCCTGCTGGGCTTGGAGCTCTGCTTTAAACTGTGGGCTATTCCAGGCTCAGAGAGAGACAGGACCCAACTAACGCTACACAGCTAGCCATGCAAACCACCTGAACCTGTGGAGCCTCTCTCATTCTACAGCCAGGCTTGGTGTGGGTGTGGACGTGACCTCCCAGCCTGCCGTCAGCCCTGTGAGCCCTGCTGTTTCACACGGAGGCCCCGGACCAGCCCCCTCCCCTCCCCTTTCTCGCTGTCTTCCTCTTGCTCCGCATGCATGCCTGCTGGGTTTGCCCCCTATCTGAATGTGCTTAGTCACTCAGTCACGTCCAACTCTTGGAGACCCCGTGGACTGTAGTCCGCCAGGCTCCTCTGTCCATGGGAGTTCTCCAGACAAGAATACTGGAGTGAGGTTGCCCTTCTCCAGGGGATCTTCCCAACCCAGGGATCAAACTCAGGTCTCCCGAATTGCAGGCAGATTCTTTACCATCTGAGCCACCAGGGGAGCCCTGCCTGAATAATAAGTATCAGAATGAAGCAGAGCTCAAGCTCACAGTCAGGCTGACTTGGCCAGCTAGCTGTAGCCTTGGGCAAGTGACTTCAACTTTGGAAGTCAGTTCCTTTATAAGTCAATGGAGAAAGATAATTTAATAGATGGATTAGATTAGATAATTCCTGCAAAGTGTGTGGAAGAATACCTGGCACATAGCTAACTTTCAATAACTGGTAGTGATTTTTGCTGGTATGAAGACAGGATCTCTCTTCCCTGTGGAAAGATTGCTTTCCGCCAATGGGACTGACTTCGCGCAGGATGCATAGAGACAGAAGCACAGGTAAAGGAGACAGCAGGACGTGAGTCAAGATGTGCGACCCCCAGCAAGCCCTCTACCTTCTCTGTAAAGAGGTCCAATGACCCCGACCTACAGAGTCTCTGGGATCAGATGGGCGTGTGGAGCAGAGCAGGTGCCAGTTCATGCGAGCATGATGCTGACTGTGGTACATTCTCCTGCAACAAGGGCTGTTTTGATACCACTGAGTGCCAGGACCCCAGGAGGTGGCAGCATGGTGGCCTCTGCTTGCCTCCCTCTGGGGACAGGCAACTCGTTCCTGAGTGGTTGGATAGCTCTGCTAGAAGCTGAACCTCTCTGGAGCTCAGATTCGCTCTGTGTGGGTGGCGCTAATGGTAAAGAACCCAACTGCCAGTGCAGAAGACATAAGGGACTCAGGTTTGATTCCTGGGTCAGGAAGATCCCCCCGAAGAAGGAAACAGCAACCTACCCCAGTATTTCTGCCTGGAGAATCCCATGGACAATGGAGCCTGGCGGGATACAGTTCATGGGGTTGCAAAGAGTTGGACACGACTGAACGACTTAGCATTTAGCACAGGCGTCTTCTCTGGGGTCTGTAGTTCTGCCCTTGGGGCCACCAAGACCAGCTTTCCCTCCACCCTCTCAGGGCTCTGCAGCCTGCTCCTCTGAGCCGATGGGAACCAGCATGCAGGAAATGGCCCGAGCCCATGCCCACAGCACCCCCTTCTCTTCCCTCCTTACCCCCAAAGTGCTTTCTGACCTTGTTTGCCAAGCTGGAAGTTTTGTGAGCTGACAGGCAAGTACAGAAGACTGTCTTTGGGCAGGGTAACTGGGCCATCTGTCCTGGCTGAATCCCAGAGTGGACTGGGGTGGAGGACCAGATCACGGCTGTGCCCAGGATGGATACCAAAGGCATGTACGGCTGTCTCATGGGCCCATGTATGCAGCCTGCTCCTGTTTTCACGACTGGGTTGGAGGTGATGGTGACAAAAATTCCTGCATCATAGGGTTCGTTGAAGGATTAAATGGCTGGAGATATTTTAATGTCTAACATACTTTTTGGAATCTGCTAATAATCATTTTCTTAAATCCTTAATCAGTGAATGGGTTAATCTGCTCCAGTGAGAAGCTTCAAATGAAGCAAGCTTTTAAACATTCATTACTTTTTCAGCTTCAGGTTTTTTTTTTTTTTTTAATGCTTCTTTTAAAATTCATCAGCTTGGGGCAAGCTAGCTGCCTTAATAACAGCACTAAGGAAAGGTTGATAAAGTTTCACCAATAACAGCTATCCTCTGGCTGGAAGGCAACATCAAAACAGCCTCTGGAGACTTCCAGTCTTCCCTGTAGGTCTTCAGGTGAGACCTGACACCTCTAGACCCTTTTCCATGACTGTGCTAGCCACGTAGCTCCCGCCTTGTCTACTGGAGACAGGATGATTGAAAAGAAGGCAAGCAAAGACCACAGAGAAAGGAGGAATTAGGTCATAATCGCTCTCTACTTGTATTTCAGGTTCCAGTAAAAATTGAGGCTTTGACTATCCGCTTTTCCCACTTTTATTTTCATTTCCATCATATATCATTATCCTCACTCGTAGGCATTACAGGGGAGGACACAGATGGGAGAAGGAAAGACTTTCAATCTTTCCTTTACATTCTGGTTCTGAAAAAGCTATGGAATCCTGAACTTGGAAGAAAACTAAGAATCATTCAGCAGAGCTGACTGCCTACAGAGGGGTGCTGGCGTTTGAATGTTTGTGTTCCCCCTCCCACTGCCAAATTCAAAGTTAAATCCTATTTCCCAAGGGGACAGGTGTGGGAGGCAGGGCCTTTGGGAAGTGATTGGACCATGAGAGTGGAGCCCTCATGACTGGGATTAGTGCCTTATAAAGAGGCCCCAGAGCACTCCCTGACCCCCTTCCTCCCTCTAAGGACTCAGTGAGAAGTCTGTGGCCCAGAAGAGGGCCCTCCCTTGACCATGCTTGGCACCCTGATCTTAGACTTCCAGCCTCAAGAACTATGAAAAATGAATTTCTGCTGTTTGCAGGCTACCCAGACTGTGGTGTTTTGGTACTGCAAGTTTAATGGACCAAGATAACTGCAGGAAGGATGTGGGCATCCAAGGCCCCTCACACACTTCCTCTGTGGTGGAGGAGCTTCCAACCTTGCAAAAGGCTCGGGAGAGGGGAAAGACCTCTGAAGCAAGAGTGTTGAAATATAAATTCTAGTCTTGCCTGCACTGCTGAGCTACATGATTTGGGCAAGTTGATTCCTCTCTCTGGATCTCCATTTTCTCACGGATCAAATCAGAGGGCTGGACTATCTGATAACAATAATAATCTGGAAGTCGTCTTTGCTTGGGCTTCCCAGGTGGCTCAGTGGTAAAGAATCTGCCTGCCAATGCAGGAGGTGTAGGTTCGATCCCTGGGTTGGGAAGATGCCCTGGAGAAGGAAATGGCAACCACTCCAATATTCTTGCCTGGGAAATCCCATGGACAGAGGAACCTGGCTGGCTGCAGTCTTTGGGGGTCACAAAGAGTCAGATATGACTAACTGAGTGCACACACAGGTCATTGCTTGGGTGCTTTGGGTGTTCTGGATTCTGAGTTATGTTTATGATATAAATGATCCATTTTCACCCTCCCAACAGCTCTAAGTTTCTTTGGAGAATCTGAGTGTCAATAAAGATCATATTAAATCTTAGGTCTTTGTGTATCTGAAAATTATTTCAGTCACATTTTTATGTATTTGCAGACATTGGCCTCTTGATAAAGAACAAGGAATTTACAATTAGATATGTATCAGATAGGATTAGGTGCGGCTGTTTGTAACAGAAATCCCAAGGAAACAGGAGCTTAAACACACAAGGGTTCACTTTACTACGTAAAATAGTCAAAGAAGTTGGAGTGCAAGGTTGGTATGGAAGCTTCAGAAATTCATCAGGCCACAGGGGAGCCCAAGAATACTGGAGTGGGTAGCCCATCCCTTCTCCAGTGGATCTTCCTGACCCAGGAATTGAACCAGGGTCTCCTGTATTGTAGGCGGATTCTTTACCAACTGACCTTCGAGGGAAGCCCCTTGTGGCTCAGCTGGTGAAGAATCCTCCTGCAATACGAGAAGCCTGGGTTCAGTCTCTGAGTTAGGAAGATCCCCTGGAGAAAGGATAGGCTACCCACTCCGGTATTCTGGCCTGGAGAATTCCACAGACTGTATTGTCTGTGAGGTCGCAAAAAGTCGGACACGACTGAGCCGCTTTCACTTTCATCACTGACGACTAGAAACAAATAAATAGAATGTGATGTTAGAACGAAGTGTACTTTGGCTGAATCAGTTCCCTTGAGGCAGCCTTCCTGGAATGACCACAGTTCACAGTCATTGGCACGCCACTGGCCGGAACTTAGTCATGTATATGCACGGGGAGAGTGGGAAATGTAGTTTTTTTTTTTTTTAACTGGGCACGTTGCAACCCTCAATGAAATCTAGGTTCTGTTCTTAAGGAATAAGAGACCAAGGGATGCTGGCTGAAAAATGGGACTCTCTGTTACAGCTGATTATCTGCAAAGGGCTATCTGCATCATCACAAACCAAGTGGACCATTTGGCAGGTGTATTGAGGTAGTGATTTGAACCTGGAACATAAAATGCCAGTGTTCGTATCTGTTAGGATTCTTTTGGTTGTGAGAGAAACCCCATTTCTAACTGGCTTAAACAATAAGAACGTTTGTTAGGACACATGTTTTACTTCCAGAGGAAAGGGTAGCTTCAGAGTTGGTTGATTTAGCAGTTCAACATCATCAAGCCTGGGGTTTGCCCACCAACCTGCTCTTTGGTGCTGATGCTGACTTTTTCTTTTTAAGTTTATTTATTTGTTTTGGCTGCGCTGGGTCTTCGTTGCTACACGTGGGCTTTCTCTGGCTGTGATCAGGGGCTGCTCTTCGGGGCAGTGCTCAGGCTCCTCGCTGTGGTGGCTTGCTTGCCTGGGGCACGCACTCTAGGAGCACGGGCTTCAGCAGTTGCTGCCTGCGGGGTCGGGGGTTGTGGGGCCTTGGCTTCAGTTGCTCTGCAGCATGTCTAATCTTCCTGGATGGACCAAGGGTCAAACCCGTGTCCCCCCTGCCAGGCAGAGTCTCATCCACTGCACTACCAGGGGAGTCCAGTGTTAACTTTATCAGAGGTTACTGGCTACACTGGTTCCAGGAATCCCATCCAGACCCAACAATATCCAATCAAGGACAAAAGAACCTTATTTCAGTGACTCTCTCTTAGGAACTACTAAGGCTTCTCAAAAATCTCTAACGGCTCAGTGCCAGTCTTGGATCACAATCGACCTTTGGCCAAATCACTGGCAAAGGGAAGGGGCAATTAGGCCATATCCAGAGCTGAGAGCAGCTTTCCTGAAGCTTGACGTCACCTGGGGGAGCAGTAGATACCTTAAAAAAAAACTGGGTTTTATTCACAGGTGCTGAAGGAGGAAGCACGCTGATAGGCAACCTACAGCGTTCACTACAGTTTGGAGACAGGTACTGCCATCTCCATTTTGCAGCCACAGGATAGAGACTCAGAGAAATGAAGGGCAGCCAGTGCACAGCAGAGGCAGAGCCTGAACCAGGGAGGGTGGTCCCAGAGCTAACATGCCTAGCACTATGTTCTGCAACCAGGAGAGGGAAGGATTTCAAGAGTCAGCCCTATCCATGCTTCCCAAAGTTCAGCTACTTGTCCACCACCTCTGTGGCACTCTTCTCTTCTTTACTTTTATCTGCACTTTGATTTACTCAATATTTTTATTTAGGTAATACAACGTTATAATTCTTGTTCAAGTAAAATCACATTTTTTACATCAACAACAGCATTTAAAAAGGAGACTAACACACTGACATAAATAGAACACTAGCACTGCTTGCCAGGAATGGAAGGTAAATCATCAGAAGACACAGCTGAGACAGCACTCGTATCCATTCTAGGGAGATGCCTCCCCTGATAGAGGCGCTGAGCGCAAGTTCTGCTCCGTTTCTGTTATGAAGACATGGCCAGGAGTGAGGAAAGAGTGAAAGGAGGAGTCTTTCACTCCTCCTTGATGAAATAAGGAGTTAAAGAGAATGGGAAACAGCAGCGCTTTCTTATGATGCAACGCGACGTCTTGGAAGGCTCCTCCATGCCCTTGGGAAATCATCCCACATGCCATTCTTTGAGAAACTTTAACTTGGAGTGAAGCCCTACAGGTTAGAATTTGCTGCGTTACTCTCTGACAGGATCTCAGGGGCCATACAATAGTAGCACTCCTTCTCAGAGATCTGTGCTTTAGCTGGTGCTCGGGAATTGATTAGGAAACTCTTCTGTCTAGCTGAGAACAGGGTCAGCAAACTTCTGTAACAAATCGGAAAGCACGCATGTTAGAATCTGTGGACCACAGCCTCTGCTGCAACGACCAAGCGCCGCCGCAGCGGCGTGACGGCAGCACAGACTCCGTGGGAGCCAGTACTCAGGCGTGGCTCCCGTGAGCTTCGTGTATGAGCACAGACATTTGGGCTCTTCTCAGACAGTAAAGAACCCGCCTGCAACCAGGAGACGGGGCTTCAAACCCTGGGCCAGGAAGATTCCCTGGAGATGAGAATGGCAACCCACTCCAGTATTCTTGCCTGGGAAATCCCATGGACAGAGGGGCCTGGTGGGCTACAGTCCATGGGATCATAGAGAGTCAGACACAAATGAGCAGCTAGCACTGCACTTTTCCCATGCCACATAATGTATTCATCTTCTGATTGTTTTTTTTTTTTTCCAGTCATTTAAAAATGTAAAAACTTCCTTAGTTCCAGGGTCAAACCCAAAGAGCTGATGAGCACGATGTGACCTAAAGATCATCATTTGTTGCCCCTTCTGGCAGAAAGTGAAGAAGAACTAAAGAGCCTCTTGATGAAAGTGAAAGAGGAGAGTGAAAAAGTTGGCTTAAAATTCAACATTCAGAAAATTAAGATCATGGCATCTGGTCCCATCATTTCATGACAAATAGATGGGGAAAGAGTGGAAACAGTGGCTAACTTTATTTTTAGGGGCTTCAAAATCACTGCAGACGGTGACTGCAGCCATGAATTAAAAGATGCTTACTCCTTGGATGGAAAGTTATGACCAACCTAGACAGCATATTAAAAAGCAGAGACATTACTTTGTCAACAAAGGTCTGTCTAGTTAAGGCTATGGCTTTTCCAGTGGTCATGTATGGATGTGAGAGTTGGACTATAAAGAAAGTTGAGCATTGAAGAATTGATGCTTTTGAACTGTGGTGTTGGAGAAGACTCTTGAAAGTCCCTTGGACTGCAAGGAGATCCAACCAGTCCATCCTAAAGGAGATCAGTCCTGGGTGTTCACTGGAAGGACTGATGTTGAAGGTGAAACTCCAATACTTTGGCCACCTGATGAGAAAAGCTGACTCATTTGTAAAGACTGTGATGCTGGGAAAGATTGAGGGCAGGAGGAGAGGTGATGACAGAGGGTGAGATGATTGGATGGCATCACCGACTCAGTGGACATGAGTCTGAGTAAAGTCCAGGAGTTGGTGATGGACAGGGAGGCCTGGCGTGCTGTGGATCATGGGGTTGCAAAGAATTGGATGCGACTGAGCAACAGAACTGAAGAGAACTGAACTGAACTGATCTAAAGCAAAAGCTGTCACTGCTTCTGCCAGGGCTGGCTTCCCGGGCATGTGCACTCTGGAACTGCACAGGGCCACGCATATAAAAATCATCGATCTTTCACTTGTGAGTACTTTCAAAATTAGAGACTATGCATTTTCATTTTTCAGTGAGGACCTGCTAATTATGCAGCCAGTTGTGGCTCTGCTCACAAGGTGTGTTGTTTGTAGTTGCTCAGTCTTTGCGACCCCATGGCTTCCTTGTCCTTTACCGTCTCCCAGATCTTGCTCAAAATCGTGTCCACTGAGTCGGTGTTGCCATCCAGCCGTCTGGTCTTCCGTCATCCCCTTCTCCTCTTGTGTGGAGGAGATGTGGAGAATTATCCCCCAGCAGTGGTCACGCTGGCACACACGCCTCCCGGGGGTGATGAGAACCTTGCAAGAAGCTTAGTGGAAGTGCCTGGGTCTGGTAATGTCTAAGCTTGGGACAGGCTCATCTTCACTTCTGTCCACCGGTTCTGGCCAAAGCAAGTCATATGGCCAAGCCCAAAGTCAAATAAAAGAGAACTACGCCCTACTGTTTTGACGAGAAGGACTCATCATACGAAAAAGATGTTAGATGCAGGGAGAATTGAAGAACTGGGACCAATAATCTACCACCAACCCAGGACAAGTATGTTAATCATTCTGGCTGTTTGCACACTTCAGCATCAAAGAACTAGTTACCCAGTCCTTTTGTCTCTAAGTTGCATTAGTCTCCTGCTCCATCAGCCCAGGCAGAAGCAAGGACAAAAGATTTGTGTGTGCCCTGAGGTTGATTTCAGGGAGCAGCCATACACTAATGGACTTTCTTCTCCTTCCATAGGAGAGGGAGACAAACAGCACAGGACTGATCCAACCTGTGCAGAAGTAAGGGCTAGAACTAGCTGGCATAAGACTTAGCACGCTTCCTTTCCTGGGAGAGTCCTCTTGGGGGTCTCAGTACCTTGGATAGCACCTTCATGCAGAAAAACTGAAGAGGAAAAACGCCCGGCTCGCTTCCTACTTGGGGAAGTCTTTCTAGGTTTTAAACACATTTGAATAAACAGAGGGAGCCTACAGATAGATATATCTGATTATAGCACTCCCCTACCTAAATTCCTTTTCTGGTTCCCATCACTTATACTTGGCTTAACGTTACAGCCCTCTGTGACCTGGCCACCACCCATCTACAAAACTGCATTTTCTTCCACAACCTGCTAAGTGTGAGTATCTGGACACACTGGCCATCTTCCATCTACTGTCACAGGTCTTTGCACTCACTGTCACAACCCTGGAGGTCACCAGTGTGATAAAGCATCTCAAATACTTAAAAAGAAAAAAAAATGGCTGGTGCAATTGAATATCTCATGGTGGAGGGAGCTTCAGTCATGCAGAGGGCTTAAGCAATGTCTTTAAGAGGATGCTTTCCTCTGTGTCTCCATTCTCAGGCAGGCACTCCTTCACAGTGATCAGTAGCAGCTCCAGAGGAAAAAACCAGTCTCTTTGCTAGACATCCCAGCAAAAGTCCCAGGGTCGACTCTGGCTGGCTGACTGAGATCACGTGTCCAGTATCAAGCCAATGACTGTGGCAGCTGGCATGGACTAACGAATTTGGCAATGTCACAGTCTGTGCAGTTCACACCTCCCTTGATTTCCGCCTGCTCCTGGCTTTCTTCCCACATGGCCCTCAACTCTTGCATCAATGCATGTCCCTTAAGATCAGTTACCGGTGTGTGCACCTCAGCACACCCTTCATATCCACACACACACACAAAAGAAAAACCCCATCACTTGTGATTTTATGCTTTTAATAGCTTGACTGAAGATTCGCACCTTCTGCCATTAGGCTGGCTCACCATCTGCCTTTTGCCCCCTTCCAAGAGCACCCTTCTCCCCAGTGTGGCACCGCCCCGGATTCAGCCTTGATTCCTCCTGTCCCCCTGCAAGGCACTGTCTGTACTTACCTGCTGGCCCTCCCCACACTGGCCCCTCCTCCTAATTCTGGTAAAAATTTACATGGTGCAGTTCTAATGGTCTGCTGAGTCTCTCTGTCTCCTCTGCAGGATCTGAGTTCCCTGCGGGCAGGGCTGTGTCCAAGTCAACTCTGTGTCTCTGCTACTTAAGACCGAGTGCAGACTGAGGAGGTGCTTGGTGGAGGGTGAATACAAACACTATTTTCAATAAAAGACTGCATTTTTTAAAATCAGAAAGAATTGTTTTGGGTCTGCAGGAAGCACAGAGTGTGGGTGAGTGATGATTTCAGCAGAAATGCCAGGGAATGCACGGGTTCCCAATTATTTACGGGGCTAAGGAGATGTGTTCCCAAAGCAGGGCGATATATTCTGAGGATGTCAGGGCAGACTGTGAGTGACTGTTCATTAGCATCCCTGCACCCCTACGCTGCAGATGCGGGGGAGGGGGCCTATTAGCTTCTTTACGCGCAAAAAAAGAACTGTATCTTTTGGAGCTCAGCTCTGCTCCTGCTTGGTTACCGTTTCTCACTGTGCTCGAAGGGTGAGAGTGTGCAGTGAGGGGAGAGTTGCCGTCTCTGGAGGCAGAGGGATCCAGGTTCAAGTCCTGCTCTGCCCTGGGTCGCTCTGTGCTTGCCCCCTCTCTGGGCTGCCGTTTTCCCATCTGTGCGATGGAGACCAGCTAAGGTCTCCCTGCTAAGGGAGGGCACTTCCCTGCTAAGGACTGGGGCACTCGAGAAGCTCAGCCCAACACAGGGTACAAGAGCAGATGCCCACTGGACGGCAGCCCCATGCTCGGTCCTGCCTAAACAGGGTCCAGTGTGACCTTGCCTGGCTCTGAGTTCTTCATATCTCCCATCAGTGCCGAGTTTCTGGATAGAATGTTGAAAGAGATTTACAAAAGATTTGCCTTTCATTTGAACCAGTGGGTAGAGACTGTATAACGATCTATTTCTTCCTTTTTTATGGAAGAGAGAGACTGGGTTTTCAGGCAAGACTACTAGCGCTTTGCTGAGAGCAGCGAGTTCGTCAGTTCTGGTCTTGGGGCCAGCGGGTGTGCTGGCCCTCTAGGACACGCATAGACTCTGAAGTCAGTCTTGAACCTTCATTTTGTCCTTTGGAGACCCCAGAAGGGGTGGGGGATGGAGGCCGCCTTTGGAGTCCAGTCGCCGTTGGTTGGTAGTGGCCCTGATTTTCACCATGGATTTCTACTTTGGGGTATTTTCTATAACGTTCCTGTGATGACCACAGAGACTATGATCAAAGAGGCATCTAACTGCTGGTAGTAAATTGTTGTTGGATGCTTTCTTTGATGAGGAAGTAGATTTGGACATGGGGTGAAATGGAGTTTGCTGCGAATTTTATATGTGCTTGGCTAAGTGTCTATTCCTTCTGAACATCAGTTTCCTCATTTTTGAAAGTGGCTGTAGATCCACTAAGTGTGCTGGCTGTCTGGGGATGGTATGCAATCACAGCCAGAGACCCACCTTCATATGTGTTAATTCACGATGGTTTCTCCACGATGAGTTCTCCCTGGGAGTGCCCTGCTGCCTTCTTCAGAATTTCAGAAGTCTCCATTTCCCCCTTATGCTTCCCTAAATAAATCATTTCCTCCTTAAGCACTATCTTCTGGATAAATAAACCTCTCGCGATTAATTTCATGTTTTCCCATTTAATTACCACCATTAACATATCAGTGCTCTCTTGTACTTTTTTCACAGCAAATGTAATATGTTAGCTCCTGTTTGGGTTACTGTATTCATCAAGTTTCTGCTGTTGCTAGGATCAGAAACTTGATTCAATGTGGTTGAAGGAAAGCGGGACATTTATTGGTTTCCATAATTAGATATTCTAGAGGATTGCTTAAGCCAAAGACAAGGCTGCATCCGATCAGACGATGGGCCCAGGATGCTGCGTCTGTTCCTGGCTCCGCTCCCTTTGCTGTCCTCACCGGTCGGTAAACCAGCATGTCGCTTCCATCTTCATCTCCCAATAGTTCCAGTGAAAGAGCTTTCCTTTCCCATTAGAGACACCAGGAGTCTTGGGTCTGGAGTCCTAACCCTGCAGCTGGGGGACTGTGACACGCTGGCCAGCCCTGCTGGGTACTGTGCCTACAGCCGGGGGTGATGACTCAGCCCCGTCCTAAGCTCCTAGGCTGTGAGAGGCATGGGGTGGATTCCAGGGGTAAATCAGGGCAGGGCTCTGCTCTCCAAGACAAGGAGAACATCAGGCAGTAGGATTATTTTCATTTTATAAGTGAAGAAACTACCTGTATCCATGAGCAGCTAACTCACCCCCCTTCTGATAAGCTTATTTCCTCTGAAAGATGGAACTTTGGTTTCAAATAGTCAACTGCCCCCAATTTGGAGCCAGCTTGCCTGCGTGGACTTCTGGCTCTGTCCAGGGCTCTGTTTGGAGCCTGGTAGCAGAGGTGCTCTGATGGTAGTGGGGAGGGTGTTGTCCTGATCTTGTCAAAGGGGGTCCTTGATGATCTTGTGAAAGAACCCCATCCTGGGTCTTCGTTCCCTCATCCATGAAATAGAAGCAGTCACTTCATCGTCTCAGAGATGTTTGGAGGATTTGTCAAGGCGATGAACTCTTGGCAAGTGTTCTGTGAGCACGAGGTAGACTCTGAACCAGTGTGGCCTTAGCCAAGTTGCTTCTGCTCATTGAACATCTTTGCCTGTTCAATGAGATCATTGTTGATCTCTGCATCCAGGATCAGGCATGCAGGAGGCACTCAATAAGCTTTTGGAGGCTGAGAGGAGAGAGAACTTTGTAAATGATAAATACCTACCAGGTGCCAGGTGTTTTCATTTACCTGGTCTCACAATTACTAAGCTGTTCAGATGAGGAAACAGAAGCTCAGGAGGTGAACTTACTTCTCTAAGATCACACAGAGGAAGGACAGAGCCAGGCTTTGAGCTCTGTTCCTTAACTACCATTCCAGTTGCTTCCTATGTAAAGGTCTCGCCCTCAGGGCCTGGCTAAGTGTTTACCTCTCGTGCAGTCTCCCCAGGGCTCCCAGCTCCCCAGGGTTGGGGCCGCTCCTCCATTGCTTGCCTTCCCCCGGCTCTTTAGCTCCTGAGGTCCTCCATCACAGCTCTTACTCCCTGGAATTGGAGCCGTCTGTGTGTGTCTCCCCACACTGGACAAGGGATCAGGCCTGTGTGCCTGAGAAGCCCTGGTCCCTGGTGTGCGGCTGGGAGTGAAGATGGAGCGGGTTAGAAGAGAGTTTCTGGTTTCATTCTCAGATCTCCCTAGATGGACCTTGAGCAGGGTCCTGCACCTGGCTGAGCTTCAGTTTTCTCTTCTGGGCAACAGGGATAACAGGACCTTCTCAGCTGTGTTGTTGACAGGATAGAAATAGTTTAATAGTAGTAAGTAACATTGTTTGAGGGCTTACTCATTCTTTTTAGTTCTTGCAACAGTCTTTTAAGGCAGACACTAGAATTGTGCACACTTTATAGAAAAGAAACAGACCGAGAGAGGGGAACAGATTTGCCCAGAGTTGCACTGCTGGAACTTACAACATGCACGGCAGGAACCGGGTGAGTGGGATCTACACTAGGTGTTCGTGGAGTGACTGAATGAAGGTGTCCTGCACTGACTCTCTCTCTCTCCTCTGCCACCGTGGGCCCCTTTGTTGTTTTCAGTTGCTCAGTTGTTTCTGACTCTTTGCAGCCCCATGGACTACAGCACGTCAGGCCTCCCTGTCCTTCACAGTCTCCTGGAGCTTGCTCAAACTCATGTCCATTGAGTCAGTGATGCCATCCAACCATCTCATCCTCTGTCGTCCCCTTCTCCTACTGCCCCCAATCTTTCCCAGCATCAGGCTCTTTGTATCAGGTGGCCAAAGTATTGAAGCTTCAGCTTCAGCATCGGTCCTCCCAATGAATATTCCCTTGGTCCTTGTTAAGTACAAAGCTTACCCAGGGCTGCTTACTGGGCTGTAAGAGGTTGGGAAGGAGAGTATGGCTCCATACCCCAGGGCTGGGGTGATTTCTGGAAGGATGGTGGTTTGGGGCAGAACAGATGTCTTACTCGGCCAGCTCTGAGAAGCTACCAGGGTCATGAAATCTGACTTTCTGACCTGGAGAAACAGGGTGTCCCTTCTCCCATCTCAGATTTTCCTTTCCTCTTCCCCTTAGCCACACCATCCTCCTCCCACGGGAAGAGCTGCAGCCGCCACACATGATCTCTCAGGAGCAGCCGGTGACATTGCTGGAGCATTTATAGCCTGTGCTCTCAAAGAAGGAACGGCAGAGAGAGACAGGGGGCTCGGCACTGAACAGGCTGGATTCAAACCCCCACTCACAGACCTGTGACCTTGGCCTCATCCCACGTCCTCTCTAAAGGCGGGAGCAACTGCCACCCTGTCTCGATGGATAAAGTGAGTGAGGTCTCAGTAAACGCCCCTAGCATACAGTAGGTCCTCAGAAATGCTTCCTTCTCCTTTCTGCCACTCCCCTTCCTTCCTGAGACATTTTCTGAGAGCCTGTACTAGCTGTAGCAGAGGGATCTCAGGTTCTTTGGAAGCCTGGAAGAGCTGCAGTGTTGGATCCAAGGATCAATGCTGAGCCCAATACATCTCCTCTCCTGGGCTCTAACTGGATGTGTCCCCAACTGGATTCAACTGAATGTCCCTCACCAGCAAATGCACTATCCTGGCCTCCCTGGAGGCCCCAGGTGAGAGACCATCTGCCTCCTTGGTCCCCTAGGTGAGGATATCTTAGGATTCAAGGAAAGAAGGTGGTCTGAGGGTGGGGACTCTTTGCTAATCTCTGCATGCTTTGGCTAAGGTCAGGCACTTAGCTGGGTGAGGTTGGGAACTCTGGGGGTTTTGGAACCTTCTGGTTCATGTCATGGCTACATGACATGCCAGGGATCCCTCAGGAAAGAGCTGGAGATATTTGAAGTAAAAGGGTGGGAACTATGGAAATATGGGGGCAGAAGTGATGAGGAACTTGAGAGACGTTCCTAGTGCACCGCCGTGAGTGCTAGGACTGGGTCCCGCCCGGGGAGTGGAGGGGCAGTAGGAGAGGGACGCGCTCAGGCTTTCCCAAAAGACCGGAGGAAAAGTAAGTTTAGGGGGCAGATTTGGACCCACTGTCCAGGGAGAGGATGATTTGCCAGAGAAATGGTAAGCTCCCTGTCTCTGGAGGCATTCAAGGAGAGCCCATGCCTATCACAGACATGGAAGGGCTAGGTCACCAGGAGCCTCGAGGACCCTTCCTGATTCTCTGTCCGGGGCTGATAGATGATCTGCTGCTCTTCTTCTCGGTGACCTTGGCCTTGCAGAGAAGACCCCAGGGTGAGAAGCCTCAAGCTGCCTTTTGAGAGCCTTCAAGGACAGGGCACAGCAACCCTCGGCAAGGTGCCAACGACTCCTCGTTTTCCCTGATCTCAAGGGTGGCAGCTGCTGCCTCTCCCGTGGCTTAGCATCTGGTTCTGACGGATTCATGCTCCAGGAGCTGAGTAGCCAGAGAGCAGACGGGCAGCTCACTCCCTGAGGGTGAAAGGACAGGGAAGGTCAGGAGGGCTCGGGGAAGGTACTTGGGCAACGTGGTCACCTGGAAGAGGTCAGGATCCTATGGGAAGCATTCCAGCCAGGGCCAGGTGAGTTGGGAGTGTGGAGAATCAGGGACACCTTCCTTGGAAAGGCGGCATGAACTACAGTTTTGAAGAATGGGGGAAATTGAGGAAGGAGGAGAGACGTTGGCTGTACCCCCTAGACCTAGAGTAGTGCCAGAGACTGGCCATGTCAACGTCCATTTGGTTGCCACCACTAGAAAGAGGATTAAGCCCAAGTGGGATTTTGCTGTGTTGTTATTGTTCACATGATCGAGATGTTGGCTTTGGGTATAGCTAGATCTAGATTCTCAAACACTGCTGGGATTTCTTTCAGTAAGACTCAAGTCTTCTTTCTCCATGGATTATCTCAGAGGAGTTGGCTCACGATGGTCACCAGCAGCAATTTATTCCCCAGCCACCCCAGAATAACTTACAAGAAAGCTTTCATTGTCCTGGCTTGGACCAGTCCCACCACTGAACCAGGCACGAAAGCCTCTGGTTGGCTTCAACTTGGTCATGTCCAACCCCCAGGTTAAGAATGTGCAAGAGTATCTCCATGAAGAAATTTGGGTTGCAGTTACCAGAAGGGGCAGAGGAAAGGTAGGCAAGGCACAAACAGTTGTCCGTGCATAGGGGTGATGAACTTCCCACTGGGGCTCTGCCGCCTTGCCTTCTGACTTTCGAATATGCTCATCTTCCTGTCACTGCGCTTGGTCACCCACGTGGATCCTCCATTTCTTGTCTGATCATCCTCTTGGTGATCATAATGCTCCCAAAATGTCCATATCCAAAACCCTGGAACTTGTGACCTTATAGAGCAAAAGGGTCTTGGTAGATGTGATTAAGGATCTTGAAAAGAGGAGATGGTTTTGAATTACCTGGGGGGGCTCCACATAATCCCCTAATTATGTAAGATTGCTTATAAGTGAAAAAGAAAGCAGGAGAGCCTAGGGCTGAGGGGGGGTGGATATGGGGGCAGAAGCTGAGATGGGAGGGGTGCAGCAGTAGGCTGGGAGTCAGGAGCCAAGGAAAGTGGGCTGCCTCTAGAAGCAGGAAAGGCAGGAAGCAGACTCTGCCCTGGAGCCTTCTTGAGGCCCCCTTTGGACTTCTAACCCCCAGAAGGGTCCGATAATACATTTGTATTGTTTGTAGCCATTGAGCTGGTGATAACTTGTCACATCAGCCCCAGGAAACTAATAACCCCCTCAGTACCTGATGTGTCCTCCTTGTGGATCTCTGCCCCACTCCGGTTCCCTCCATCAGCCAAAGACTGAACCATCTCCCAGCAACTCACCGAGGAAGGCAAGCGAGGACTGCAGTCTGTTCTCAACCAACCGCACTCTGCCTGGCAGGCTGGGCCACCCTCTGCACTGTCACCCTCCGTCAGGGCAATGGGCACACATCTTGCAGGTCTCAGCCTAAATGCCATCTCCAGGGAGTCCTTACATGTGTTATCAGCCACCTTGCTGGTACTCTCTCCATGAGCTCTGTCATCCTGGGGTGCACAATTTTGATCATCAGTTCAGTTCAGTTCAGTTCAGTTGCTCAGTCATGTCCGACTCTTTGCGACCCCATGAATCGCAGCATGCCAGGCCTCCCCTGTTCATCATCATCTCTCAGAGTTCACTCAGACTCACATCCATTGAGTCTGTGATGCCATCCAGCCATCTCACCCTCGGTTGTTCCCTTCTCCTCCTGCCCCCAATCCCTACCAGCATCAAAGTCTTTTCCAATGAGTCAACTCTTCTCATGAGGTGGCCAAAGTACTGGAGTTTCAGCTTTAGCATCATTCCTTCCAAAGAAATCCCAGGGTTGATCTCCTTCAGAATGGACTGGTTGGACCTCCTTGCAGTCCAAGGGACTCTCAAGAGTCTTCTCCAACACCACAGTTCAAAAGCATCAATTCTTAGGCGCTCAGCCTTCTTCACAGTCCAACTCTCACATCCATACATGACCACAGGAAAAACCATAGCCTTGACTAGACAGACCTTTGTTGGCAAAGTAATATCTCTGCTTTTCAATATACTATCTAGGTTGGTCATAACTTTTCTTCCAAGGAGTAAGCATCTTCTAATTTCATGGCTGCAGTCACCATCTGCAGTGATTTTGGAGCCCCTCCCTCAAAAAAAAAGTCTGACACTGTTTCCACTGTTTCCCCATCTATTTCCCATGAAGTGATGGAACCAGATGCCATGATCTTCGTTTTCTGAATGTTGAGCTTTAAGTCAACTTTTTCAGTCTCCTTTCACTTTCATCAAGAGGGCTTTTAGTTCCTCTTCACTTTCTGCCATAAGGGTGGTGTCATCTGCATATCTGAGGTTATTGAGATTTCTCCCAGCAATCTTGATTCCAGCTTGTGTTTCTTCCAGCCCAGCGTTTCTTATCATGTACTCTGCATATAAGTTAAATAAGCAGGGTGACAATATACAGCCTTGATGTACTCCTTTTCCTATTTGGAACCAGTCTGTTGTTCCATGTCCAGTTCTAACTGTTGCTTCCTGACCTGCATACAGGTTTCTCAAGAGGCAGGTTAGGTGGTCTGGTATTCCCATCTCTTGAAGAATTTTTCACAGTTTCTTGTGATCCACACAGTCAAAGGCTTTGGCATAGTCAATAAATTTTGATCATACTTTGGTGCAATTGCTCATTTTTTGAGTCTCTCCATTAAACTTTGAGCTCACTGAGGACACTGATGGTGTCTGATTCACTGATGTGTTGTTGATTTCCCTCACTCAGGGCCTGCATAAAATCGGGTACTAAGTAAATATTTATTAAATGAATGTATGGCAGTAGATGTGCCCCAGCCACGTGAAGTGGACCAGAGAGACATCTCCAAGGATGGGGTTGGACTTGGCCATTGCCTGTTCCCCTCAGATTCACCTTTCTCACCTCCTGGTTCTTCCGCCCTTGTGGATGGATGTGGTCGTGGGCTGAGTTCTGAGTTCTGGCCCCATGAAACGCAAACAGAAGTAATGGACTTCCTTTGAGAGGCTGAGCCTTTTAAAAAACAGGTGTGTCCCTCCTCATTTCCGCTCCTTCCTAAAGCTGAAGGAGACGGTGACAAGGCCCTTGTTTTCAAGGGGATGCGGCTACAAAGTAAAGCTTCCTCCCTGGTCTCGAGGAAGAGGAAGCTCCTAGTGACTAGGCACACAGGCTCAGGACTCTCGTGCAAATAAGAAACCAAATTCTGATGCTTTTAGCCCTTATTTATTTGGATCTATGTTTCAGCAGTTTATACGATTCTAATTAATACTCTAATAAATTGGTACCTTGAAGTGGAGGTGTTGCCATAGCAACAAGCTTAGAGTGTGTGGCATGGCCCAGCGCTGGGCAGTGGGTGGGGAGGACGTGGAGGTCACAGGCAGGAAGGCGGGGCACTCGTGTCCTGCAGTTGAGAACACCTAACGAGTCGTTGCCTAAAATGGGTATGGATGTGGCTGTCTCCGGAGAAGGGGTAAAGAGTCTGAAAGCTGGTGGGCATTTACTTCTCTCTGCTGCCTGTAGTAAGGTGATACAAGAAAGACACGCATTTAGGCAAGAACAGTCCAATCTGTAAACCAAAATGAAAGGAAATAGAGTTTGGAAATGCAGGGCCTCTCTGGTTGGATTTTTCAGACTTGCACATTGTATGAGAGAAGAAATAAATGTCTGCTGTGTTTGAATACTCTTCTCTGAGTCTCAGTTTTGTGGCTAGCACTACACACGTGACATTGGCGAGTACCACTTTTGGGTATAAACGGAATCCTTGACACACACACACACTGGCTGAGTCGTCCAGCATGTAAGCGTGGACCATGCTGCACCACCTTCTCACAGGGTGGCTCCCCAGGAATCTGCGGCTTGGGTCTGCAGACTGAAGGCAGGACTCAGACGGCTGCAGGGTTCCTGAGGAGCAAGTTGAAAAACCCAGAGAGAGAGAAAAAAAGGGCTTTGTTTATTCCCAAATAAAAAGCCCTAGGCTTTGTTTTCAGAACCAGCTCCCACGTCACCAAAGGGAAAGGCAAAAATAACAACTTGGAAATACACAGTTTAGAAGCTATCTCGTATTTGTTTAGTTCCACAATTGACAGAGTTCTCACACATCTGTAATCTCATCCGATGCTTCCACCAAACCTGTTTGTCGTAAGGTGTTAGTCACATCACACATTTCAGCTGAAGAAACGGAAACTTCTTCAGATGTAGAAAACAGACTTATGGTTACCAAGTTGCTGCTGTCCCCACACCACAGCTTTCTGTGTTCCACACTGCAGAGCTGGGCACAGGAGAGGACGTTCTGGTGGCCCAGACTTGCTGTATCAAACGATGTCACGGATTTTCACTGGTCTGTAGCCTCCCTGCCCCTTTCTCCGGGGGTCTTTTCCCTTCTGAGCTTTCAGGGGTGTGGTCCTGGGGCTGCCCATCAAGATGCATGTGTTTCCCAGAAGGGGAGAAGGGAGGGGAAATTTAGGAGTTTGGGATTAGTAGAAACACACTACTACATATAAAATAAACAACAAGGACCTACTGTGTAGCACAGGGGACAATATTCAACATCTTACAATAACTTATAATGGAAAAAAATCTATATATCTATAACTGAATCACTTTGCTGTACACCTGAAACTAACATATTATAAATTAACTATACTTCAATTAAAAATTGCAGTTCAATTCAAGACTAGTGGCAGCTAACGAACAAAGGGGCTAAAGCTCAAGGCCAGCTTCCCGTCTCTGGGAGTTTGCTGTTTAATGAATGAGATATGGAGGGGGTTCTGTTTCACTGGGGCCTGGTGAGTGTGTGTGAGTGTGTGTGAGAGGTAGTGGATGACAGAGGAACCCTGGCACCGCTGTAGGCCGTAGTGACCCCGTCTATTGGGATTCTGCTGGACGGAGGGGCCAGGGTGGCAGAGAGGTCTTTACTGACGATACAGCTGAGGCCCAGAGGAGGCAGAGGTCTGCCTGATGTTGCACAGCAAGTGGCAGTGGGCTGGTGTGAACACCCAGGACTGTTTGCACCAAGGGCCTCTCTCTCTCCCCCATCCTCTGTGAGCCTTACCCGCTCAGCCAGCTCTCACACTCTCAGAAAGAGGAATCTTGCCTGCTTCCCCCACACCACAGCTTTCTGTGTTCCACACTGCAGAGCTGGGCAGAGGGGCAGGAGAGGACGTTCTGCAGCCCAAACTTGCTGTATCAAATGATGTCGCGTATTCTCACTGGTCTGCAGCCTCCCTGCCCCTTTCTCTGGGGGTCTTGTCCCTCCTGGGCTCTCTGGGGATGTGGTCCTGGGGCTGCCCATCAAGATGCATGTGTTTCCCAGGCCAGGCCAGGCCGGGGGTCATGGGGGGGGGCGGGCAGCTCACTCCAGCGGTCTTGAACCACAGGGAGAGACCGTGAGAGGTCACTCATCCCAGGGATGGCAGCTGGGCTACCAGGAGAAGAGTTCTCTCCATCTGGGGCCCCCAGAGATGCACCAGCGTTTGCTCGGCTCGGTCCCCTGAGCTCCTTTCGTTTTTGAGCTGACATCCTTCCAACAGATTCTGTTCCCTCAAGTCAGGGTTTAGGGCTTGCAGCCAAGCGCTGCTGAGGATGCCGTCAGAAACCCTAGCGGAGAGTGGGAGAAAAAGTGTTTCCCAACGCCTTCCTTGGAGCAATGCAGTGTGGACTGACTGAGCACCGACCGTGGCCTGCGGGGCCGGGCACTGCGGCTCTCCTCTGTAACAAGCCCAGGGAGCTCCAGTCTGTGGGCAGAGGGAGAAGACAGGAGAGGGACAGGGACCAGCGGAAGCGCTCTGCCGAGCCCGCTGTCTCTTGTGGAATAAACTCCCAACTGCTAATTCAATTGGCACCCCGAAGGGTTTGCTTCTGTTTCCTCTCATTTCCCTTAAAACAAAATCAATAAACTGTTCACGATGTCTTTAACAGAGGCTAAATCAGAGCTTTTCATAAGCTTGTTATGGGGCTTGGCATTTCAACATTTTTCCCCTAAAGCCAAAGTTGGGTTAATGTGGCATGCTCTGGGAATCAGACAGTGGACTGAGACTATGGGTGAATGATAATTGGCCGATCATCAATCCGCACGTGGCAATTTACCATTTCTGGAGGCTCTCCAGGGCATAGCAAGAACCCCAAAGGTTAGGAGACGGAGGCCCAGAGAAGGGAAGGAACTTGCCTAAATTCACACAGCCAGGAGGGAAATAAGAGAGCTTGGGTTTGATTCGGGATCTGCCTGATCGCACAGCCTTGATTTTCTTGTTAAACAGTGCAAAGAAGCGCGGGAACTCAGAGCTGCGGGGTGGCCGCGGCTGGGCGGAGACGGTTTCCGCAGGGAGATGGGAGCCTTAGGGAAGGGCGTTCGCAGGGGCTGCTGCTGAGCATGTGTGTTCCCGCACTGCCCCCTGGTGGCCGCCCCGTGCCTGGCCTCTGGGGTCTGGGAGTACTGAGCTTGGGAATTTCAGGCTGGTTGTAGCGATGAGAAGGGGGCTTTCCTGGTGGCTTAGAGGGTAAAACATTTGCTCGCAATGCAGAAGACCAAGATTCCAAAGACCAAAGGAGAAGGAAATGGCAGTCCCACTCCTGTATTCTAGCCTAAGATTCCAGGAGAACTTCCTGGTGGTACAATTCCAGCTTTTGGAGAGGTTCAAGGCTAGACAACAGACGTTCAGGAATCCCCATATTTGTGGGACAAGTGTGCCTTCATTAGATCATTTCCTCAGGTCTCCAGAGACATCTGTCTGTAAGCCTCAGGGAGCCCCCAGCCCTGTAGGAGGGTAGGATCCTCAGAGAGACAGGAAAGATGCAGGGAGAAGTGGGCACCGTGTAGCCATGCGCAGAGCATCCTGGGAGTCCTAAGCTGGCCGGAGTGGGGTGTGGAGGGAGGGGTCAAGGGAGGTAGCAGGTGGGGTGCAGGTTAAAAGGAGCTGGGACCAGAGGGGTCCAGCTGACCCCAGCAAAGGAGAGGTAAGTCAGCTGTGATCCAGCGGCCAGAAGCTTCGGGGGCCCTCACTTTCCAGGGCTCTGGAATTTGTGTTGCATTCATCATTTTGTGTTCTTTCCTTTCAGGAAACCCACCCGCTCCCTCTGCCAGATTGAATAAGCTTCAGGGGCTCCATCCGCCTGGAGGAGCCAGGCGGCAGCGGGGTGGGGTGGGGAGTGGCAGAGGAAAAAGTGACAGAAGCAGAGAATGCAGGTTGGCCCAGCCAGAAAGTGTGGATTCTGTCCACCCTCCTTCCCTGCCCTTCCCCAGCGCCTCCCTCCACTCCCCATTCCTGCCCAGCTTAGGGCTCCCAGCATGCTCTGGGCATGGCTTCAGGGTGCCCACTTCTCCCTGCATCTTTCCTGTCTCTCTGAGGATCCCACCCTCCCACAAGGCTGGGGGTTCCCTGAGGGCGTGGGCTGGGCTGGGTCATCAGCCTTTGGCCTGGGGCTTACAGGTAGGTGTCTCTGTAAGGGTGTGGATGCACGCATGTGTGTGTGCTCGCACTAAGTCACTTTAGTCGTGTCTGACTCTGTGCCACCCTACAGACTGTAGCCTGTCAGGCTCCTCTGTCCATGGGGCTCTCCAGGCAAGAATACTGGAGTGGGTTGCCATGCCCTTCTCCGGAGGATCTTCCCGACCCAGAGGCTGAACCTACATCTCTTACGTCTCCTGCATTGGCAGGCTGCTTCTTACCCCTAGCGCCACTTGGGAAGCTCTGTCCTACGGACGACGAAAGTGAAAGTCGCTCAGTCATGTCTGACTCTTTGCGACTCCATAGACTATACAGTCCATGGAATTCTCTAGGCTAGAATACTGGAGTGGGTAGCCTTTTCCTTCTCCAGGGGATCTTCCCAACCCAGGGATAAAACCCAGGTCTCCTGCATTGCAGGTGGGTTCTTTACCAGCTGAGCCATAAGGGAAGCCCAAGATTACTGGAGTGGGAGTCTATCCCTTCTCCAGTGGATCTTCCCGACCCAGGAATCGAACCGGGGTCTCCTGCATTGCAGGCGGATTCTTTACCAACTGAGCTATCAGGGAAGCCCTTTCAAGGGCAATGGGGGCCTATTAAAAGCTTGGAACAGGTCAGGCCACTCCTGAGCTGGAAAGTTTTCTACAGAACAAGGAGCTCTCCCAGTGCAATGCCCAGTCCCAGGCAAGAGGGACCCGGGCCATGCTTCCCAAGCTTCGAAAGACCCTGTCTCGGTATTCCAGCTGGGCTGCTCCCCACAGGCGAGGAGGCTGTGGGCCCAGAGGATGTGCCCACCTGGAGCCCATTGGCTTCGCTTCTTCCAGATCACACCCTGGGGAACTTGGATCTGATTCCAGAATCCATTCAGGCCTTGCCCCGGCTGCAGTCTCTCAAAGGTGGGCCATATTGACAGTCTGTGTATGGCTTAGGCCCAAGGATGGCCATTTAGGGGGCATAGTGGGGGAGTTGGAGGAGGGCTAATGCAGGCCGGCGGGCAGCTGGAGCCTCTGTCAGGTGGGGGAGAGGCCACTCTCTGGCCCCCCTGCATGGACTTTCATCCCCTCTGTGGTGACTTCTGAGCTCCTGCACTGTGCCCTGTGCTGGGCTGATGCGGGGCCGGGCCAGACTCGGCTGGGTTGGACGTGCTCTGCAGGCCTGGTTGCTATTGGCAGGAAACACCCAGAAGGGGGTCCTGCAGGTGGGTTGTGGAAGCAGTGGGGGTGGGGCAGTGCAGGGTGGGGAGGCTTATTCCAAGAGGAGTCAGGCTGCAGACAAGCTCCAGGCCAGACAGGGGAGACAGGGCCTCGGGGCTGACCGTGCCTGGTGTGCCGACCTGTGGAGGAGGGCAGTGCAGGGCGAGGGCCAGGACCGGATGCCAGCGCACAGCAACCTCTGCTCACAGTTGGTGATGAACTGCAGCACAAGAGTAAGTCTAGAGGCTCAGGATTCCTTGGGCAGAAACCCAAGGGGAGAAGCCACTCTCCGCAGGGAAGCCTGATCTGGGGTTGCCTTCTGGTCTCTGGGATACAAGCCAGACCTCTTGTTTCCTCAAGAATGGGATTCCCACCACATCTGTAGCCCCCAGGAGGCAGCAGGAGTCTCCCGGAGGTTGGAGGAGGCACTACTCTGGCCCAGCCTGGTAATTAGATCCTTCAATTGCAATTACTTTTACAAATAGCTCAGCTGGTAGTAGGAACTGGAGGTGGTAATTTCTGTCCCTCATGGAAGCTGCCTCTGAATGGGGCTTTACTGATCTGTCCAGGGGGCAGGGTGGAGCTCTGGGAGCCCTGGGCTCTGTGGAAGAAGCCGTGCACACTCAGTCCAGGGCTTGGCTCAAAGTAGAGCCAAGGTCTGGGTTCTGTGGGAGCCCCTGGGGAGGGGTTTGGGGCCTGGTTCCCTAGAGTGTGGACTGGCTTAGTGACTTGCTTCTTACCAGTAGTAATGACAAAGGTGATGGTGCCCCTCCATCACAGTGTACAGAAGATGTGACTCCTGGCTTCTGGGCAGACAGACTCCTTGCTGCCTCTGGCTTGCATGCTTTGACGATGTCAGCTGCCATGTCGGGGAGGCCCACGTGGCAAGGAACTGATTCAGGGCCTGCAAGGGACAGAATACGGCCCACAAGCCCTGAGTGAGCCCAGTCGGGCCTTCAGATGAGACCATAGCCCCTGGGCCGACACGTACCGTAACTGCAGCCTTCTGAGACTGAAGCAGAAAAGTCAGCCTAGAAGGTCCCAGTTCCCTGACACGAGACACTGTGAGATAGATGTGCTGTTTTAAGTTGCTAATGGGGGCAATTTGTTACACAGCAAGAGGTAACCACTACACAGACAAACTATTAAAATGAAGTATGCTCTACCCTTTGACCTTGACCAAGTATACTGTAAAAACTACCTGGAAGGTCAGGCTCAAATCTGGAATCTTTGGGCTCCTTGGAGCTGGGCACCAGAGCATGACGGGGGGGGAGGGCTGGGCCTTGGCATGAAGCCATCCCGCCTCTCTTCCCAGCCTGGCTCCACCCCCTAGACCCCCAATCTTGCATACACTCAAGGGTTAAAACCCGCATATCCCCCACTGCAAACAGTCACTCGGGGACTTCCCTAGTAGGGTCTGGTGGTTAAGAATCTGCCTACCGATGCAGGGGACGGGGGTCTGATCCCTGGTCCAGGAAGATTCTACGTAGTGTAAAGCAGCTAAGCTCGTGTGCCGCAGCCGCTGAAGCCCATGCACCCTAGAGCTGGTGCTCTGCAGCAAGAGCAGCCAGCACAGTGAGGAGCCCGCACCCTGCCGCTGCTTGCTCACAGCAGCTGGAGCAAAGCCCTGAGCAGCAGTGAAGACCCAGCGCAGCCAAAAAAAGTAGCCACCCGGGCCCAGGCAGGAGTACGTGCCTGTCTGTCCCGTGGAGGCTGGTTTCTGGCATAGAGCCTGCACAGACCCTACAATGGGGCTTTAGACAGTTCAGCTGAGGAAATCCAGGGGTCTCATTCCTCCAAGTGTGCTTGACAAGGAGGAGCAGGTGGGCTATTGTGGGCACGTCCTCTTGACCCCACAGACCCTGACTCTGGGAGGTGCAGCTGGAGGGCCAGGGAAGGATTTTCCAAAGCACAGGAACCACAGCAGGGGACCTTGCCTGGGGTCCAGGCCCAGGCGACCAGGCAGCCACCTTCTCAGTGAAGCGGGGAAGACACACCTGAAGCAGATCCAGTGCCTCCCCTAAGTGTGCACGCGGGTTCTTGAAAAGCTGTGCCCAGCAGAGGTTTTGGTTCAACAGACCCGCATTCAGTGAGAATTCACTGAATACCTAATACATGCCGGGAGCTGGGTATCAAGCAGAGAGGGATTTATCAGCACAGGGGTTATTAGAAAGCTCACAGGTTTGTGGCAGAACCGACTGGCTGGGGCTGTGACTGCGTCCCGCCCTCCAGCCTGATGCACTGCAGCCTGAGTCCACTGCTGTCTGCACAGAGCTTTTTTTTAAATCAAAGGTGCTCCCTGCCTTTGATCGGGAGATTCTAAGTCTCATGTCTGCATTCAAGGAGTGAAGGAGGCTGGCAAAGGCAGATGTGTGCATTCTCCAGCAGGCAGGAGAGATTCACAACAGAGAAAACTATAGAAAAAGGGAGAGGATGCTTACAGATTTGGGCAGCCATGATTGACAGCTGCCTGCCAGGGCAAGAAACAGACTGAGTAGACCGAAGAACAAGCTGAGCAGCGGTAAACCCAGCAGCTTTAACTCAGCAATCCACAAAAGTGAAGCATTTACATTTTCTCCTAATAGCATGTCACTTTTGTTTTTGGAGACCACTGGTTGGAAGAAGAAGGATGGATCTGATCTTGCCAAATAAAATTTTATTTCAATCCTTTCCAATTCTTTGCAAGTCACAGTCTATTTAAATGTTGAGTAAATATTTAAACAACCTCATGAGTGCTCCAACTGCCGTTTATAACCTCCAGATCAGCACTTCCTGCCCTTCTCACTGGTTCGTCACCCTCCCCCTGTCTAGCTTCTGCCTCATTTTATTCCAGAATGTAAAAATAAGACTGCAAAATCAAAGCCAATCAATGTTTATATTTAAACATATTCTGCAAGCAGTAATATTAAGCCAGCTGGTGAACTGTAATTGAATTTAACACTAATAGAGTCATTTAAGGTAGGGTCTGAAAACATCCTCATATGTTGATAAGATGTAGAGAAAATCCCCCAGATTAGTATGTCTTCAGCACTCATCAAACTACAGGATTATTTTAAACCCAGAACACTTTACTAGTTTCAGCTGGTGACATGTGAAAGTTATTCACTTTAAAATTGTGGGACTTTTAGAGCAAATATTTATGAGGTACCAAATAGGCGCTGCTGCTGCTGCTGCTGCTGCTGCTAAGTCGCTTCAGTCGTGTCCGCCTCTGTGCGACCCCATAGTCGGCAGCCCACCAGGCTCCCCCATCCCTGGGATTCTCCAGGCAAGAACACTGGGGTGGGTTGCCATTTCCTTCTCCAATGCATGAAAGGGAAAAGTGAAAGTGAAGTCGCTCAGTCGTGTCTGACTCTTAGCGACCCCATGGACTGCAGCCTACCAGGCTCCTCCATCCATGGGATTTTCCAGGCAAGAGTACTAGAGTGGGGTGCCATTGCCTTCTCTGAAATAGGTGCTGGGTACTGGTAAACATTATCTCCTTCAACCATGACCTGATCCTTAGACTAATGGCCACTCCCATTTTACAGATGGGGAAAGCCAAGGTACAAATGAATAAATTATACACTCTAAAGTTCCCTTAGAACTTGAACTGGAATAGGAATTCAGCTCTTATGGTTTTGAGGCTTAGAGAGGAGTGCATCCTTCTTAGTAAAAAGCTTGAGACCTGCAACTTGTGTGTTTGCTTTCTCCTCCTATCCTGGGTCAGAAGAGAATTTGGCTTTGTCAACAGTGATATAGTGGGTTTGACTGTAGTTTCAGAGAAGTGAGAAAGGGAGCCTCAACCTCCACCCCACAGTTGTAAGAGTGACTTTAGACCAATTCAGTGTCTTGTGCTTGAAAGAGATGGTAATGCAAATGGTGGATCCATGGTGAATCAAAATTGGTTCTTCTAGATGATCAAAGATTGAAATGAGGATCTTAAAAAAATTAGCTAAGAACCTTGCGGACATGAGGATGTGAAATCCCTGTTGAGACCTCTTCTTTGCCCCTAAGTGTTACCATGGATACCAGTGGTGAATGGATTCCCCAGAAGACAGCTCAAGACCAGAATACTCTCAGCATTTCTTATTGCTAGGTCCTCAGAGCCTGCAGCAAAGATCCCATGAAGTCAAATCAGTTGGATGGGTGTCATCACCACATAGAAGAAGGAGCCTCCTATTAGGATGCTTTCACATGAAGTCTGGCGGGCCTTGGATCTTGTTGCCAGGATGGAGAGCTGACGTGCATCTTGACCCGAGCCTATGCCAGAGGGAGGCCTTGAAGCATGGCAACTGACCAGAGAGAGAGAGGACAGAGCATCCTGGAGATGCAGGAAATTAGGGGAAGGCATGAACTGTGCCCACCCTCTCCTGCCAGATCCCGGAAGCCCAGGCAGGTTTGGTATGCGGACCTGGGGTTCTGTAGCCTAGAGTCAGTCTCATCTCAGAAGCAGGGCAGGTGGGACCAGCTGTCCCTCTAAGAGATTGTCTCCAAGTATGGAGCTATTTTTATTCCATCTTACTGCTGGTAAAACTGACACATAGAACATGCCTTCCCCTTCAGTCTTAAGGGATTCCTGATGTCAGAAGTTGTGACCACAGAGAAGATCTCATATTAAAAGTACTTTCTATATAATCCTGAGTGGAAGTGATCTATGTTAACAAGCTATACTTTACACTGACATTTAAAATAGTGTATTTTGTCAATATTTAACTAAGAATTGATTGATTCCTTGATTTACATGTTTCTTTTCATATTTTGGAAGCTCTGAATTTTTTCAGGCCACAAATATCTTTGTACATCTTGGAAAAGCTTGTGCTCATTGGAGCTTCCCTAGTAGCTCAGCTGGTGAAGAATCTACCTGCAATGCAGGAGACCCTGGTTTGATTCTAGCTCAGGAAGATTCACTGGAGAAGGGAGAGGCTACCCGCTCCAGTATTCTTGGGATTCCCTGGTGCCTCAGCTGGTAAAGAATCTACACGCGATGTGGGGGACCTGAGTTCGAACTCTAGGTTGGGAAGATCCCCTGGAGAAAGAAACAGCTATCCTCTCCAGTATTCTGGCCTGGAGAATTCCATGGACTGTGTAGAGTCCATGAGGTTGCAAAGAGCTGGACCGACTGAGTGACCTTCGCTCTCACTTCCTTTTGCATAGTGTCTGAAGGATACGACAGCCCCACCAGCAGCATTGCCGCTGCTGCATTGTGGCTCACTAGCTGTTGTGAGAAACCTAATGTTTGTTAAAGCAGAATTTTTGAAAGATTAAAAACATGACTCATAGAAATGTATAGTCAACATGTGACAGATTAATTTATCCCATTAGTAAGGGAATAAGCAGGAAGGTAGAACCAGCTCAAACAAGTGTGCGAGAGACAGCTAGATATCTGGAAAGGAAGAATCTTGAAATAAGATTGTTAAGTTAGATCCCAAACTGGTTGGTGTTCCATAGAGCAATAAACCATAACTTTTAGCCTTGTCTTTTCTATGGGACAGAAGTCCTCTGCATTTCTACTGGGCCAGAAGAAAATTATTTGCAGCTTAAATTACTCTTATACAAGCTGGGTTCATTCCCTGGGTGGGAAAGATTCTCTGGAGGAGGGCATGGCAACCCACTCCAGTATTCTTGCCTGCAGAATCCCATGGACAGAGGAGCCTGGAGGGCTAGAGTCCACAGGGTCACAAAGAGTCGGACACGACTGAAGCAACTTAGCATGCATCCACGCACTCTTATACAAGTTAACCTGTAACTTTGCAGAGTCTGGTCCTTAATCAACAGTAAAGAGTAAATAAAGGGATGTGTCCCAAGAGAATCAGCTAATTAATCATGGTCAGGCTTGCTGATATACTCACGTATGACATTCAAAGACGTGTTGTCATTCGTTAGCCTTATTCCCAAGTTTTGATGAATTTTTCTAATAATAGAAAAGGGGTTTTCTGAACAAGTCTTGCCAGGGGCAGGTCTGGACCTAGGTGCAGGTCAGTTCAGCTCAGTCGTACAGTCATGTCTGACTCTTTGCGACCCCATGGAGAGCAGCACACTAGGCCTCCCTGTCCATCACCAACTCCCAGAGCTTGCTCAAACTCATGTCTGTGAAGTCAGTGATGCCATCTAGCCATCTTATCCTCTGTTGTCCCCCTCTCCTCCCACCTTCAATCTTTCCCAGCATCAGGGTTTTCCCAAAGAGTCAGTTCTTCACATCACGTAGCCAGAGTATTGGAGTTTCAGCTTCAGCATCAGTCCTTCCAACGAATATTCAGGATTGGTTTCCTTTAGGATGGACTAGTTTGATCTTCTTGCAGTCCAAGGGACTCAAGAGTCTTCTCCAACACCACAGTTCAAAAGCATCAGTTCTTTGGCACTTACTTTTCTTTATGGTCCAGTTCTCACATCCATACATGACTAGCTTTGACTAGACGGATCTTTGTTAGCAAGGTAATGTCTCTGCTTTTTAATATGCTGTCTAGGTTGGTCATAGCTTTTCTTCCTAGGAGCAAGCATCTTTCAATTTCATGGCTGCAGTCACCATCTACAGTGATTTTGGAGACCAAGAAAAAAAAGTCTATCACCGTTTCCATTGTTTCCCCATCTATTTGCCATGAAATGATGGGACCAAATGCCATGATCTTAGTTTTTTTGAATGTTGAGTTTTAAGGCAACTTTTTCACTCTCCTCTTTCACTTTCATCAAGAGGCTCTTTAGTTCCTCTTCACTTTTTGCCATAAGGATGATGTCATCTGCATATCTGAGGTTATTGATATTTCTCCTAGCAATCTTGATTCCAGCTTGTGCTTCATCCAGTCTGACATTTCACATGATGAACTCTGCATATAAGTTAAATAAGCAGGGTGACAATATACCACCTTGATGTACTCCTTTTCCAACTTTGAACCAGTCTGCTGTTCCATGTCCAGTTCTAACTGTTGCTTCTTGACCTTCATACAGATTTCTCAGGAAGCAGGTCAGGTGGTCTGGTATTCCCATCTCTTTAAGAATTTTCCACAGTTTGTTGTGATCCACACCAGGCAGAGAAGTAGTTTGGCACTCCTTTAAATCCATGTCTTTCAATCTCTGTTCCACATTTATACAGATGGATAAGTGGAAAACTGATTTTTCTGTTAGTAAAAACTACATACAGAAAGAAAATCACTTACTCGTGTTATGTCCATGATCCCAGTGGAGTCAGTTCTGAAAATATTCAGCAAAACAGTTCCTTTTGTGTGTGTGTATGTGGTCAGGAACTTAACTTCTTTAGGTTCCTTTGGAGAGTATCCAAATCAGATAGCTTAGTGGGATGCATAGCAAAGAGTTTTAATTTTACATCATATATATTTTATTGGTAAGCAGCATGCTTTTTATTGGTAAGCAACAGAAATGACTGAATTTCAGCAGCTATCCCTGTGGATTCCACTGCTCTCTGACTGTAATGTATGTGTGGCAAAATGTACAGAAGAGGCAAATCCATGGAAAAGAGAAAGGTCAGTGGTTGTCAGAGCTAGGCGGGTGACCACCAGTGAGCATGGGATCTCTTTAGACAGTGGTGATGACTGCACAACGCTGTGAATATATTACAAAGTACTGAATTGTATACATATTTTTAAAAATTTTAATTGGAGGATAATTGCTTTACAATACTGTGTTAGCTTCTGTTGTACAACAGTATTGAATCAGCCCTAAGTATGTGCGCTATGTGCGTGGGTACTCTGTCATGTCCAACTCTTTGCAACTTCTGGAACTGTAGCCCACCAGGCTCCTCTGTCCATCGAGATTCTCCAGGCAAGAATACTAGAGTGGATTGCCGTGCCCTCCTCCAGGAGATCTTCCCAACCCAGGGATCTAACCCAGGTCTTCTGCACTGCAGACGGATTCTTTACCACTGAGCCACTGGGGAAGCCCAGCCATAAGTATCTATCTATCATCTCCCCTTCCTCTTAAGCCTCCCCTCCCAAACCCCATTCCACCCTTCTAGGTCGTCCCAGAGGGGTGGGCTGGTCTTCCTGTGTGATAGAGTAGCTTACCACTAAGTATCTATGTTACACATGGCAGTGTGTATATGTCAGTGTGGTACTCTATGTTACACATGGCAGTATCTATGTTACACATGGCAGTGTGTATATGTCAGTGGTACTCTCTCAACTGAATTATATATTTTTAAAGGGTGAATTTTATGGTATATGCTGCTGCTGCTGCTAAGTCAGTTCAGTCGTGTCTGACTCTGTGTGACCCCATAGACCGCAGCCTACCAGGCTCCCCTATCCCTGGGATTCTCCAGGCAAGAACACTGGAGTGGGTTGCCATATATGAGCTATATCTCAATTAAAAAAATTAAAGACCTGGAGAAGAATTAGCACAGAAAGAGGTGGGGTTTTTTCCCTTTAAATTCCAAAAATCATTTGCAAGTATAGGAGTCAATGCACATTTTGCCATTTAAGAGGAAAGAATGTCTGCATATCTGAGGGAACATATTTGTGGCTTGTTTCCATGTATTTCAGAGCTCTCTACCCTGCCTGCCTGGTTCAAACCAGAGTTCAACTTGGTCTGAGCCTGTCCTTAGTTACCTGTTTCTGGGGAGACAGACTCCAAGAACTGAGGGGACTATCCCCTCTCCTCTACTCACATGTAATATGAGCCTAAACTTTTTCAGACCATTTGAAACGTCTGCTTAGATCCATCTGGTGCTTTGGTATTTTATGCTGTATGAGGCCTGCTCTTCACATTGGAAATTCCCGTTACATTGTTTCTGGTGCTGTGAGGCATTTTCTGCAGGATGTAACCTAACCGTGAGGAAAGAGCACTTCAGACACTTGTAACTCCATGTATCCATTAGATACTTTTATTAATCATATCTCTTAAATGTACAAGGTAGGTTTTATGAATACTCTATAACCAAAATGACATCTGAGGCTCCCCAGTCCTTTGAGATCTGGACAAGGTTGGTTTGACCCCTCTCTTTCCTTACCCTCTAGGAAGTCCACAGTCTTCTCCGAACTCTGGTGACTTCCCAAAGGGCTCTGGTTCTCAGGTCCTCATGGTGCTCTCTGCCTCTGGGTACCCACACCCTCTGGAGTCCCTTCTGTTATGTTCTATGTGGACCTGGCTACCCCCTTCCTAGATGCCCCCTGAGAGCCATATGTACTGAAATATGCACGAGAACAGTGGACTCTTCTGGAGATCTTGTTGTCAGAGTAATTGTGCAAAGGAGTTGCCTCGCATCAATGCTCAGAAAGTAACCTGCACGCAGGGCATTCCCTTTTCACTGAAGTGTCCTTTTGGAAATGTGTGTGGCCTCCACCTTGGTGCCTCTGGTCTCTTTCCTCTTTTCCCATCCCTCCACCACACCATTTGCTACCCCAGACCATGCCTCAGGGACTCCAGATCCTTCTCCTATCATTTTTCAAATACAAGTTTTCAGACTTATCCAGGTGAGCAACAAAAACAAGGGGACTCAGTAAACAATAATGGACTTCTCTTGGAAAGGCTGTGCAGGTTAGAGAGAGCGTGGAGGAAAGGTCCGCAGCACTGCTGTCTCACAGGTGGGAAAGTGATAGCCAGAGAGGACTGCATGCATCACTCTCAGCCCTGCCTGGCTCAGCCCACCAGGCCAGATGCACGCTGGGTCCCTGGGACAAGGGTTCGGAGGAAGCTCAGCACGTTCTCCACCCCTAAATATCTGTGAGATATTGGATGCCTAGGGCAGCCCTGACTTGGTCTCATATCCTGGGCTAAGCTCCAAGGGTGGTGGTAGATTTCCCCAACTTTGGGGAAGGGATCGTTTGCCAGGTCTCAGTATTTAGAAGACTCAGAACTGACAAAGCAAGAACGGGCAGCCATTCAGAGTAGGTTGTGTGTGTTTCTCAAGACTGGAACTTCTGTCCACATGGGAGCGCCAAGGGACAATGTGGCTGAGATCAGGCGAGGCTGTGAGAGCTGAGCCAGGAGACTGGTCTGCATCCACAGGTGATGAAAGCCCCAAAGACATTTAAGAACAAGAGTGCTTAGAATGATTTGCCTTTCAGCAATAACTATGGTTGGCGTTTATCAAGCATGTACTCATATCTAAGTTCTTTTATTGCATGGTTCGAAGCACCTTGTGAGCCTGATCTCCAACGACCCTGGGAGATACTGCAATTGCCCCCATTTTATGGGAAAGAAACTAGTGTGCAAGGAGGTAAAGTGTTCACACAGAATCAGATTTCAAAGCCAGACTGAGACCATGAGCTACTCCCCCTTTGAGGGTGTAGTGAGGTGGCCAGACATATTAGAGGAGGGGAGAATGGGAAATAGAAAGCTAGTAAGGAGCCCAAGAAAGCTGCAGCAAGGCCTGATCCTCAGTGCTGACCATGGAGATGCAAGGAGTGGGCACCGCAAAGACCCTTTCGGAGGACCAGGAGGCTCTTTGGATCTTCTGAGCACTGAAGAGAAAGCTTGTTTCAAGACAGAAGCAATTCACGCTCTTGCCAAGAGTCTTCCCCTCTGCTCTCCCCCTCTGCCCACTTCACCCACAGGGAGAAGAGCAGCAGGGAGGGCTGGGAGTGTGGGCAGCAGGAAGCACCCTCAGGGGGCTCTGCTCTGAATGGATGGGGAAGCCACATGCCATGTCCCCAGTCTGTCCTCCAAAGGTTCCAACAGAGAAACAGGGCACTTCTGTGTCTGAGACCAAGAACTGGTCCTCTGGTCAAATGTGGCCTGTGAAAAGGCTTGGTTTTGTCTGTACGGTGTTTTGTGTTTTGTTTTGTTTTGTTTTGTTTTAATTTTAATTTTTGCCATCTTTTAAAAGATCTATATGCTGCCGCCGCTGCTGCTGCTAACTCGCGTCAGTCTTGTCTGACTCTGTGCGACCCCATAGACAGCAGCCCACCAGGCTCCCCCGTCCCTGGGATTCTCCAGGCAAGAACACTGGAGTGGGTTGCAGTTTCCTTCTCCAGTGCATGAAAGTGAAAAGGGAAAGTGAAGTTGCTCAGTTGTGTCCGACTCTTTACGAGCCCATGGACTGCAGCCCACCAGGCTGCTCTGTCCATGGGATTTTCCAGGCAAGAGCACTAGAGTGGGTTGCCATTGCCTTCTATCTAATTTATTTTCTATTATCATTATTAATTTATCTGTCTTTCTATTATGCTCTGTCTCTTCACCCATTTATTCTAATACTTCTACAAAACTTATTATGTGCCCACCACTTTTCTGAGATCTTTAACATGTTGATTCATTAAAATGAATTTAAAATGAATTAATTCATTAAAATTAATAAAAATTACTAATAGAAATCCAGACTATGGCTTCGCCTAAAAAAATAGGCTCTGGCTCCACACCCCCATCAAGTGACATCACTGTGCACGGAGTTGCTGCAGCCCCTTGGTGCTCTGAATATATATGCACACAAAATTAGCATGGCAGGGGCATAAACCAACTGCAGGGATATTATTCAAAGACTACCAGTGTGTCCTTTTCTGTTTTTCTCAACTAGTGAACTCTGATGGTCCCTGAGAGCATCCGAGTCTGGGAATCCCTGGGATAAGCGAGATGTGTCCTCTGACAGGGTGAGCACCTAGGAGAAAGTGATTAGCTCTTCTAGGAAGGGGCAGGGATAGTTTTGAAATGGAGGTGAGGCCCAAGCTGAGATTTCAAGAATGGCTGAGGGGAATTCTGAAGATTGGGAAGGACATTCTGCAGGGGACACAGCCCTAGAGGGAGACTGTATAAGGTTAGGCCCTTGGGCTGAGTGGGCAGGTTGAGCAAAAGGAGAGAGGTATGAGGTGAGCCTGGAACTTTAGGCAGAGCCAGACCATAATGTGACCCTGAATGCCCTGCACAAGTGATGATAATTTGAGATAGCATATTCAAAGGCAGAGACATTATTTTCCCGACTAAGGTCCATCTAGTCAAGGCTGTGGTTTTTCCTGTGGTCATGTATGGATGTGAGAGTTGGACTGTGAAGAAAGCTGAGTGCTGAAGAATTGATGCTTTTGAACTGTGGTGTTGGAGAAGACTCTTGAGAGTCCCTTGGACTGCAAGGAGATCCAACCAGTCCATTCTGAAGGAGATCAGCCCTAGGATTTCTTTGGAAGGAATGATGCTAAGGCTGAAACTCCAGTACTTTGGCCACCTCATGTCAAGAGTTGACTCATTGGAAAAGACTCCGATGCTGGGAGGGATTGGGGGCAGGAGAAGAAGGGGATAACAGAGGATGAGATGGCTGGATGGCATCATGGACTCGATGGGCGTGAGTCTGAGTGAACTCCGGGAGTTGGTGATGGACAGGGGAGGCCTGGCGTGCTGCGATTCATGGGGTCGCAGAGAGTCAGACACGACTGAGCGACTGAACTGAACTGAGAATGGTGGTGGTGGAGCACACATGGGTCTCCAGCTAGCGTCCAGATTGGAGTCTTGGAGACCTCGCTGTAGGCCAGGATAGAGAACAAGCAAAAGGTGTGTGGGGTACTGGAAATGGAAGCAACTACAATACTGTGGCGTGGGAGGGCAGAGAGCTCTAGGGAATTTCCAGTAGCTTGAGAGACCCGGGTCTCCTCCATCCTGAGGATGCCGAGCTCTAGAGTCAGGCAGCCTTTGGTTCCCTTCCAGGCTTGGCCACGGTAGTGGATTAGATCGTCCTCCTGTATCATTCATCCCTCTCTCCACCTCAATTCCACGGAAGGGGTAGATATACTCACTCCATCTTTGCCTGGGCCATGCGACTGACTTTGGCTAACAATGTGTTTGCAGGCAAGATGCTCAGGAACCTGAAATGCACTCGTGCTGCGGGGCTTGCTCTTTCAGGTCCCTGCCATTTCTGCAAGAAGAGAACACTTGGATGGGCATTTGGAGAGGATAAGAGACTTGCGCAGCTAAGATGAGCCCCCGCAGCAGAGCCCGTCTTCCACTAGCCAGCCTGCAGATTTCCGAGCCACATAAATGTTACTGTCGTATGCTGGGAGTGTTTGTGGACAGTTGTTATGCAGCACTACTGTGGCTCTTGTGAAATGATACAGTCTTTCTCCAGTGATGTGACTTGGGCAAGTCTGCTGTCCTCCACAGAGAGCCCAAGGAGGAACATGAGGCTTGGGAAAGCTCGTGGGAAAGCCAGGGTGAGCCAAGGGAGCCTCTGCTTGCTCTGACTGGAGGTAAGGCATCTCTAGGAGGACTATTGTGACTTCTTGGGGGTGGAGGATGCCCCATAGGGTATGGTAGAAAAGGCACAAGTGGATGATGGAGCTGTGAGGAGTCAAGCCCCGCCTAGTGCTTTCGGTGGAGCTTGAGTGAGCCGTGCCTCTCTGGAGGACTACTTAGCAACACATAAAGCTCCATATCCACAGTTATACTTGTAGGCATGCTAAACACACATGCACAGACACACACAGACATGAACACAGACAGACACACAGACACACAGACACAGACACACAGACACACACACACACACCAGTGACAACAAACCCTCTTGCAGGTGTACACGAGGAAACATTGTTTCAGATGATCTGCATATAGTTGACTTACAATATTGTGTTAGTTTCAGGTATATGCCAAAGTGATTCAGAAGAGCTTATTTACAAGACAGAAACAGATTCACAGACATAGGAAGCAAATGTATGATTACCCAGGGGAATGGGTCAGGAGAGGGATGAATTAGGAGTTTGAGATGAACAGATACAAGCTACCATATATACGATAGATCAACAACAAGGGTCTACTGTATAGCACAGGGAGCTATAGTCAATATGCTATAATAACCTTTAATGGAAAAGCATGTTATTATGTAAACAGAAACTAGAAATGATTCAGATGTCCATGGCTAATGGGAACAGCTAAATGAACTGTGTGTACCAATACCACGAGAGAAAATAAGTAAGGAGGCCCTTTATGTGCTAACGTAGTTGAACCTTGAAGACAGATTATTGAGTTCAGTCCCTGAGGTGCAATGTAACTTTTATGTTGAAAACTAAACAAAATTGAACCAAACACCATACGGCAAACTTCGTAGCAGCGATTACCTTGGAAATTGCTCAGGGCTGGGGAGAGGTGGTCCAAGAAACTCTGGCCTTTCCTAGAATGTCACAATTTTGAAAAGAGGCTATATGTGGTTATCACTTAATCCTTACACATAAATTTCATAATATGAATAGTTAAAAAAAAAAAAAAGGTCTGGACTCGGGAGACAAGGTGGTCCGTGTGGAAACCCAGCTATTGCACTCAGATTTTTAACTTGGGGTGCACCCTGTCTCTCTTCAGGTCCCAGGTGGTGGGGATGCTACCCTCTGCCTGTGTCCAGTGGAAAAACCGGCACTGTAGAGGGGCTGACCTAATGTCTGGGTGCATGACAAGGCTTCTAAAAGTTCAGTTGAATGTGAATGATGGGTTGATCTGGGAATTGTGCAGCTCAAAAGGTATGGCCTCTGGGGCCCTATTTCCTTGGGAATCCTGCCAGGCCCACCAGGCACATGTGAGTCTTGGCAAAGCCTCAGGGAGTAAGGGCCTGGCTCACACAGTGGCATCTCAGGGCCTGAGAAACATGCTGTTCTCCATGACCCTGAGTGGAGAGGCTGGGGCCCTGGCGTCAGCATCTGCAAAATGCTCTTCAGTTCAACTCAGTTCAGTCGCTCAGTCATGTCCGACTCTTGGGACCCCATGAATCACAGCACGCCAGGCCTCCCTGTCCATCACCAACTCCCGGAGTTCACTCAGACTCATGTCCATCGAGTCCATGATGCCATCCAGCCATCTCATCCTCTGTCGTCCCCTTCTTCTCCTGCCCCCAATCCCTCCCAGCATCAGAGTCTTTTCCAGTGAATCAACTCTTCACATGAGATGGCCAAAATGCTGGAGTTTCAGCTTTAGCATCATTCCTTCCAAAGAAATCCCGGGGTTGATCTCCTTCAGAATGGACTGGTTGGATCTCCTTGCAGTCCAAGGGACTCTCAAGAGTCTTCTCCAACACCACAGTTCAAAAGCATCAATTCTTCAGCGCTCAGCTTTCTTCACAGTCCAACTCTCACATCCATACATGACCACTGGAAAAACCACAGCCTTGACTAGATGGACCTTTGTTGGCAAAGTAATGTTTCTGCTTTTCAATATGCTGTCTAGGTTGGTCATAACTTTTCTTCCAAGGAGTAAGCGTCTTTTAATTTCATGGCTGCAGTCACCATCTGCAGTGATTTTGGAGCCCCCAAAATAAAGTCTGACATTGTTTCCACTGTTTCCCCATCTATTTCCCATGAAGTGATGGGACCAGATCACTTCACAAAATGCTCTTCACAATAACAAAATTATGAACCTTGGAGGGCTGCTGGCACACAGAGAGGGCCTTTCCCCTGCGGGCTATTGGTGATTGTTGCTGCTGCTGCTGCTGCTAAGTCACTTCAGTCGTGTCCAACTCTGTGCGACCCCATAGACGGCAGCCCACCAGGCTCCCCTGTCCCTGGGATTCTTCAGGCAAGAACACTGGAGTGGGTTGCCATTTCCTTCTCCAATTGGTGATTGTTAAGGGCTCTTAAATTATCAGTGGAATTCTTAGAATTCTGGTGGGATTTGGGAACTGTGGTGGGAGAAGGATGTCCTAGGCTGTCATTCCTTGCTTGAGGGACCTGGAAAGAGCCCCCTAAAATGGACAATGAAGATGATAAACTCTCCCCCAAACTCCAGCTGGAGCCTGAACAGCCAAGTGTCATCTGCTAGCGGCCTAGCTGACGTGGGGTGCCAGACAGATGCCTTGCATCTGGCCTTCCCTGATAGCTCAGCGGGGAAAGAAACTGCTTGCAATGAAGGAGACACAGGAGAGGCGGGTTCGATCCCTGGGTTGGAAAGGTCCCTTGCAGAAGGAAATGGCAACCCACTCCTGTATTCCTGCCTGGAAAACACCATGGACTGAGGAGCCTGGCGGGCGTAGTCCAAAAGATCCCAAAGAGTTGGCCACAGCTAAGCACACAGGCAAGGGCTCTGAGCAGTCTACTGCCTACCACGAGTCTAACCCGAGTTTAAAGGCAGTCACATGTGCACCATGAATGTTTCCCCTTAGAAGTTCACAGCTGCCTTGGTCCACATCTTTCCACACTACACACACACACATTTTCCTCTCTGGGTGACCCCCGCACTGGCCTTCATGTCCCATTCCTTCTCTGATTCCTGGCAATGTTTAGGCATCAGCCCATCTCTCTGGAGGGCGGGAAGGGTCTGATTCCTTCGGGTACCCGGCCTGGAGCCTGAAGTGTGCTGTAGGGTCTGGGGTAGATCTGATGTGACTATCGACACCTCCCCCCCACCCCCAAAGTGGGGCTGTCCTTGCTCACTCTGCCTTCACCCCTTCCCAAGCTGGACTCTGCAAGATCGCTTTTGTAACACAGACCTCATAAGCTCCCTCTCAATGCAGGCCTTTCAAAGCCTTCCCACTAGTCACAGGATCAGGCAATGTTCCTGGATGCAGCTCCGTCTGGAACCGCTCTGCTCCATGACCCGCAGCTGAGTTCAAGCCTCCCAGCGCCTCCTTCCTCGCCTCCTGTCCCTCCCTCCTTGGCCTACTTAGCAGCAGTGGTTTTGCTTCTCCTTCATTTCCCACTGGTGGATCGGAACCTGTTGGGATGAGATTCTGGAAACTGTGGTCCCTAGGCTTCTGGCCCTGGCTGGGCCTCTATAAAGTGCCCCAAGACTCAGCACACACAGAGTTCTCCTTCAGCAGACACCTCCTCACTCTTTTCACACCGCCTACATGGAACTGTCTGACATTATCTAGTGACTGCCTTGCTCTGCTACTTTCGTCTTCCCCAAGGACCCCTTAACACACTTTGTCTTCTCTGCTCTGAGATATATGAAAATCCATTTCAGGCAGATCAGCTCCTGTAAGCTTTGATCGTGATGACTCAAATGATTTCTTCTCTGTTTCCTATGGGAATTCATCAAGGTATGTCTTGGTGTGTCTTTCTGCGAGGCCCCGGAGGTTCAGGATTCCACAGCCTCCTCCTTCCACCCCGGGAAACACTACTCACTGCTGACACTGCTTTTCCAACAGTGACCTGGACTCTGGTCAGCTCCCCCTCCCTTTTCCAGGCCCTTTGGAAGTGCCTTTGGGAGTCATTTCCTGCATAGACTGCTTGACCTGGTTTTTTGCTTGCACTTCACTTACTCTCCACTGCAGAAGACTTTTTTGATTGACAGGTTTTCCATTTTAAAGATGTCTTTCTCTCCCACCAACAAAGGCATTGCCGAAATCTGACAATTTCAGAAATATTCCCTTCCGCAAACACTGATCGAGTGCCTACCATGTACCTGGCTCACCATGTGAGACAGATGAAGATCTGAACTTCTGACCAGCTTGTCCTTCATTTCCAACACGATGTTTCAAGATAAGACCTCCTTTGCTGCGGACTCTTTTACCTTTCAAGGCAATTTCTCAGTTGGCTTCTACCCCAACATTTTATCATAATCCTTTTTCTAAATCAAGACACACTGTATGCTGAAGTTTGGGGAGTATTTCCTCACCAGGAAGTTAAAAATAAAGCCACAAGGCAGCATCTGTTTTGATAGCTTTATTGGAACATCCTGATAACGCGAAATGTGGATTTGGGGCGCAGCGCAGATGCTTCTCCTCTGGGCTGCGCATGCCCCACTTCTGCAGCCAGCAGGGGATGCGGGGGGGTCTCCAGGAGGGCGGGGCAGCTCAGAGAAAGATCTGCAGCAGCAGGCGGCACATAGGTACCCTGATGTCAGCCCTGACCAGCTGAGTCTGTGATCAGCCAGACCCGTCTTATGCTCCATCTACCCGGGCCATGACATAGAGACCCACCTGTCTCAGGCTCCTGGGAAAACTTCTTAGAGAGGGATTCTGAGATTTCCAGAGGAATCCCGCCAACAGATTGAGCATCTCTGGAGAACCCTGGGGCAAATCGTGCCTTCAGGTGTATTGGCAGATAAATTGCTTAAAGCTCCCACTGCGTGGGCCAAACAGTCTCCAAGGAGCTAGACACACAATGGTCAACAGAAACAGGCAGGACTCACTGACAGACAAGGGTCAGGGGACCACACAGGCATGACAGGCATGCCCATGGCTTCCGAGGACAGTTCCAGGGGTGTGGGTGGGAGGCCAGACCCAAAAGGGACAGTCGAGGAAGACTCCGAAGGACTCCCTGTAAAGTGACATTTCAGCTGAGATCTCGTGGCTGAAAGGACAAGAGCAGCTTTTCAAGTGATGGAAACAGCTCTGTGCCAGGCGTAGCTGGAAGGAGCAGTGAGATAAATAAACCCAAAGGAGAAGGCCGGTGGGGCTGGGGTGAAGAGGTAGAAAAGAGGGTCGGGGGAAGGAGGAGGCTGGAGGGCACACCAGGGCCCACTGAGCGGGGCCTGTGGGCTGGCTTTCTCCTCGCGGTTGCGTTTTGCACAGCCCACTCCGGCTGGAGGACAGAGAGTGGAGGGAGAGGGGTGGGCCAGTGGGGAATGCGGGAAGCTTTCCCGTTTTCCTGATGGAGGGGATGGCAGCGGGACCAAGGGAGGGCCGGGCAGGTGAGAGAACCAGGTGGAAACACGTGGGAGCTAAGTCCATCGAGAGCGTGGAGCCTGAGGAGCCAGGAGGAGGGTGGGGCCAAGACGGACCTCTGAGGCCAATGGTAGGGTTTCTATCTGAGGAGGGGATCCTGGGGCAGGAGCAGATGCAGGGCAAAGGTCAAGGTGCAGAGGCCGACATGCTCCAGCTGAGGCTGAGAAACAGTGAGAGCTTCCAGCAGGAACCTGGAAGGTACACGTCTGTGAGGAATTTTCGAGCTAAGCCTCCTGGTAGCTTCGGCAGTGCTGATGAGGCCACAGAGAGTGAGGAATGGCAGTGAGAGGCAAAGGCTCAGGACTGAGCCCTGGGCAATGGCTGCATGTGAAGACTGGGGAGGGGGACTGAAGAGGCATGAGTGGGTGGGGAGGGGACTCCAGGAGGGGGTCTTGCAACCAGGGGAAGAGGGGGCTCAGGGAGGGGCAGTGGTCATGCGGGGAGCCCATGGACACCCTCATCTCCTCCACCTCCTGGGTCTCTCCAACGACCCTGAAAGCAGGAAAGGGGACTGGTGCCCCCGGGACAGAGTGAGTAAGCGGCAGCTCCAAGGAGGAGGCCGCCGCAGGTCTCCCTGCTTCCAGCAGAGGGCGCGCCGGAGCCAACTTCCTGACTCGAGCCTGTTGGGTCCTCCTCCCCAAACCTGACCCTCCTTGTTGCCCCTCACGTTTTCCCAAGCAAATCTGCTCCACGCCACTCCTTCTTGATGGAAAGCACCAGAGAGAGTCAGAACTGCAGCATGAAGGGCGCCCCCCAGGCTCTGGATCTGAGCCTGGCTTCCAGGAGGGTCGGCTGAGTCAAGGAACTACCGAGGCCTCTCTGCAGAGGCAGGGTAGGGTCCCGTCGAAGAGCATGGGCTGGAGGCCTGGATTTCTACCCATCTTCCTGTTGTCTGTTCCCTCCTTCCACAGCGATTCTCAAGCGTCCTGTGCGAGACGCACCTTCTAGCTGAGACGCCCCACACTTCTTCGAGCCTGTCTCCACCCCTGATCCCTGGCGCGCGCACGCACTAAGCACGACGTGAGCCGACGCAGGGGAAGTACCGGGCACACAGAAGGTGTTCACTAAAGACGGACGTCCCTCCCTGCATCCCACAGAGCGCTGGGATGGCAACACTCTCTGCGGTGCCCAGACGGCACCCGTGTTTCTGCATACACACAGGTCCTCAGAAGTCCCACCGTCTCTGCTGGTGACTCAGGGCCAGCACCAACGTGAGCTTTGAACCCGTGGGATTCAGCAGACCTGGACCCAGGGGAGTCCCAGTGCAGGGCGGGCCAGCTCCATTTCAGTCCAGAGGACCCCAGCACCCACCTACCGTGTGCTCTGGGAGTCCCCATACTGGAGCTAGAGTGTGTTCTCTGTGGTTTGTGGGGCTTTGGGGGTCCTTAGTGGCTCCGGGAGTCAAATCATGGTGCTGGGGAGCAGTTATCTTCAGCATCCTGGGGCCGGGTCTAACCGTCTCGGAGGGCAGCATCCTCACCGATTCCCGGGCGGGTGTTGTTGGCGGCTCCTCTGACAGTGGCGCCCCTGGCTGCTCCTCCCAGGGGCCTCCCCGAGTCTCTGGGGGAACCTAAGCGCCCAAAGGCTCTTGCAGCAGCTGAGAAGGTTGCTGGAGTGCTCAGTGCGGGACCGTGCTGGATTCCTGCGGGGATACAAGCACAGGGCGGGCTGAGGTGAGCGCCACAGCAAGGCCAGTGGGCCAGACCTGGCCTCTGGCCTTTGCTGCTTCTCAGCTGGGCCTTGGGGAGGGTGGGGTGAGATGGGACAGAATTTGGGGTGAGGGAGTGGTGGGACCCCCCATGTCAACAGGGCTTCCAACACGGAGGAACATTCAGGAGACTGGCTTTCAACTCCCACATTGGCTTCTAAGATGCTGTGTACCCTCGGTCAAGTTAGTGCTATAAAATATGTCTACAAGTATCCCATACATTGCCTGGCTCATAGTTTGAACCCAATGAATGTCTGCTATTTCTGTGTCTGAATAAAATGATTCCTGAACACCTACATCCTGTTTTGCATGAGTGGGGGCGGGGGAGGCTGGGAGAGGACACGAAGGCTTGTTCAGCCTTGCATTAAAACTGGTTGTGAATACGTCTGCCTCCCCATTAGAACGTGTGGTCCCTGAAGGAAAGGCACTTGCCTTTCAAACTCCTACTGAGCAGCCAGCACATAGTAGGTCCTCAGTTAATATCTGCTGAGTCAAGCTGATTGAAGGTCCCTGAAGGAAAGTTGGCCAAACTCGGGAGGGAAGTTTGTAACAAAGTGTTTGATGTACATTTTCAGAAAGGATGTCCCCCACATCCAGGCATACCAAAGTCCTTTGCCTGTTACATGCTGCACTGTGGACAGCTGGCCTGCTTTTTCCTTCCACTACGTTCAGTGAGTAAGAATTCCTCTATCGTTTTTACCTTGAGCCTTCTGAGGTCAAGAGAGAATGGCTCCACATGGCGGCCTGTTTTTCAGCACCCAGCATGCAGGTCTCCGTTTATAGCCCGGAGCGAGGGCAGGCTCAGAGCTTTAATCAGGCAGTGAAATTTGGACAGACTTGGGGGCTGGGGGCGGGGTGGGGGGGGTCATTTTCTTGTGTCATTGTTTCTGCATGCACAAGCACTTCCATTTTCCACAAGTGATACTGGATTTCCATTTATGGCGATAATATAGAGTCCTATCAATCTATTTTGGTGAAAACAGCCAGGGGGTGGAGATCTTAGGTGCACATAACACAGTTGGGAGAGGACCGTGGGCTGCACAGGGAAGGGGATCTGCCAGCAGCTGTGGTTCAGGGGTGTCCTTGCAAGTCCTGGCTCACCCGTGGCCCCTGGAGACTCTGCCTAGGTCTCTGCAGCTCCAGGGCAGGCAAAATCTGGCTTCAGCTCTGTCTAAGGCAGCAGCTGCCACCTAGCTTCGTGCTCCCCTGCCTAGGCTGCTGGAGCAGCGGCTTTCCGCGTCCAGTGTCAAGCTGGGAGCTAGCCTTCGCTTGGTCCTGAGATCAGGTCCTCTCTGAATGTCTTACAGAAGCTCGTGCCTGGCCTCAGCTCTAGCCATGATCTGTTAAGGGATTCTGGCCACCAGAGCAAGCAAACTCACTGCCTTCCCCAGACAGGGAAAGAAGAGCATCATAGAGTCCTTCAGAGTGGCGCTGCGGCACGGTTGTGACTCTGTAAGGCGCTGTGGGCAGGGACACAGCCGACACCCAAGCCTCCCTCAGCGTCTGCTGTGTCCCAGCTCAGCCAGTGCTGGAGGTCTCACGTGGCCAGCCCCACTCTCACCTGGACGTCAAGGTCACACCCCTGGAATTTCAGAGGCTCCAGTTCTTCTCCATGCCAGCAGGGTACATATTTGACCAAGCAGGCAGGGATCTAACCTTGGATTAACATACCAGATGGAGCCTGAAGTGTGATAAAATGACTTTCACTAAGATTAGTGAAATTATGGAAGACAGGATAGCTCTAGGCTATGAAATTACCTCCCTTCTCCTAAAAGGCTTAAAAATCCCTTAAAATAATGTGATTGTGAAGTATCACATGTTCATAGTAAAAGATTCAGAACATAGAGACTAACAAGAAGAAGAAAACAAACATCTCAAATAACTCCTCTACTCAGATAGATCTTTTTGCTACATGGTGATTAAATATTTTTAAATAAAATACATCAAAGAGATTATATAAAAGCACATATGTGTGGCTTAAAATATTAAAATGCATGCCAGCATAACCACCTCTCAGGTTAAGTAACAGAATTTACCAACCTCTGACTTGTTTCAACAAATATGTACATATTGGTAAATAACACTTTGTGTTGTTCTGCCAGCATTTTACTTTTATATAAATGGAATCATGGTTTAGGGGTTTTTTTTTGTTTGTTTGTTTTTAATGTACTACCTTTTTTAAAAGTGGCTGTTTAACATTATCTTTTTGGGGTTGAGCTGTGTTGACACGTGGACCTGCAGCTCATTTTCACTGTCATAAGGTATCCTAGCATGGGGAGATACTCCAGTCTATTTATCTGTGCCCCTCTGGATGGACATCTGAGTTGTTTCTCATTTTTATGATCTTCCGTCGCAGACTTCTTTTCAATTTACACTAGACTTCTTTTTCAATTTACACGCTGCTGGTCTCATTAAATGAACAGGAGAGTTTCCTCCTTTCTCCCCTCTGAAGAGTGAGCAGCACTGGAACGGCCTGTCCCTCGAGTGTCTGGCGGAACTCCTCAGCAAAACCAAGCGCTACTCATGTTTCGTTCACTTTATTTTTAGAGGTTGTCGGGTCACCCACCTTTCTCTCTCTCTTCCCAAGTCAGTTCTGGCAAATTCTGTTTTGCCAGGAATTTGTTCACTGCATCTGAGTTTTCCCTAGTTTGGGGCATAAAATTAATCAGGGGTTCTTATTATCTTTCTTAATCTTTGCAAAATCTATAGTAGTATCTCCCTTTCATTCTTAATATTGTTCACGTTAATGATTAATCTCTCTTTATAGTTCTGTCAATTTTACCTTTTGAAGCAAATTTATTTGGTATATACAGGTCTGGAATTCTTATCCTTCTAGTAAACTGAATCTTTTTCAAAAGGTGGTGACCAACTTTAATCCTTTTTGCTTACAGTCACTTTGATATTAATACAGCTACCCAGATTTCTTTTGATTACTATTTGCCTAGTATATCTTGTATTTCCTTCCTTATACGTTCTACATTCTTGTTTCCTTTAAGTCTATCTCTTGTAAAAATATTTGTTTGGATTTAAAAAATCATATCTGACAACCTTCACTTTTTAAAAATTGGCACAACTTATTCCACTTATATTATCTATGATTACTCATGGATTTTGACTAATTTATTCTATGAGATTTTGTGTTTTTTATTTGTCCCATCTTTTCTAAAATTTCCTGTCCTTTTATTTTTGTTTTGCCTGTTGTAAACAGCCTTTTTCCCTCCTTTTGTTTGCTCCTCACCATATAGAATTTCTGTCCTCTTATAAAAGATTGTCACCACGCATGTTTAACTTCACAGTGTCTGGTGGTATGGAGCCCTTCTGCCTGTACTTAGCTTGCCATCCATGCCAGAGAAGTTGGATTCCCATCCTATGTAGACTCTCTCACATTACACATGTCTAGAGATCCTAGTAGGGTTAATATTCCTTCATGGACCATTTTTGCCCTGACAGTTGAAGCTAGAAGATGTCAGTGGGGTTTTAGGAGAGCCCATTACAGAGTATCTGCCATTCAGTCACGGCTTATGGAAACATCTCATTTTACCTTCCCCCATCAATTCCCCTTCTTTTGGTAATGGTACCTGGATTCTTTATTGGGATCCAAACTTCCCTTACTCTGTCTATGTGGGTGAGGTGAGATTTACCTCTTATTCATTGCCCTGGCTCCAGATCTGGGTACAGCGGTAGAGATATGACCCAAACCAGCCAATACAACTGAAGCCTAAAATTTTCCATTGGAACAGGAGAAAAGGGGCATATTTTGCATGGAGGGTGGTTACTATGGTGGCAAGATGTAAAGCTGGAGCTTCTGGTGGCACCCCAGGGAGACTTTAACTGAAAATGAAGCAGCCTAGGATGAAACTAGGTACAAGCTGGAGAAAGACAAATTCACGATGACATTCGAGTGGCTGAGTCCAGCTTGAAGCTACTGTTGATGGCTTCAGCTCTGAGCCAGTTCCCAACCTCCACCAATCCCAGCCTCTTATAACTGGGTTTCTGCTAATGGCATTTAAGTATCCTAATAGCATTCCTAAGGAAAGTCCTCTGAATCTCCATCTTTTCTCATGAAGGCACTATAGTATGTTCAGCCACCAGCGGTCAGGAGTCAGCTTCAGGAGAAGCTTTGCTCGGGCCTGCTCTGAACCTCAGTTTCCTCATCTGTGAAATATGTTAATAGCAGCAAGCTCACAGGACTACTGTGAGGACGACAGACAATGAGTGTCATTGCCCTTTCCCATTACCCTCTGCCTCTTAGAGTACAAAGTATCACACAGAACCATCATACCCATATGAGAACCCACTGTTACTTACAAATACTTGCCCCTTTATACATGTCACCCCCATTGTTTGAAATTCCTTTATCTTCCCTGCTGTGCACTTTGGAGTGGTTCAAGGTTCTGTTCAGGCATAGCCTCCACTGGGGAGTTGTCTTTGAGGTCTTCCAAGGTTACTGATTCCCTCCTGCCTCCTAGAGCCCCTTTCTGAGATACTAACCTTCTTGGGCTAACGATCAGTTTACCTGTCTCCCAGACTACAGACAGGTGTAGGATCTTTCATCGTCCACCCCACTGTCCAAGTTTATAGCAGGGTTCAGTCATGTGTATGAACTAATGAATGAAAGGCCCAGCCACTCTCAGTTTAGATGGTGATGCTCCTGCCTTCCGACTTTCCGATTCACAGATGGGCCACAGCACTGCTCCTGGCTGCGCACAGCCTGCAGCCCTTTGGGTGGTGTCTCCTGCTGGTCTCACTTCTACCTTCCCACCACTACCGGCCCAGAAGAGCACTCTGAGCCGGGGCCTCGGGACCGAGCGGCAGCCTTTCAGCCAATCCCTGCTGAACACCAGCCCTGTGCTGGGCTGACTGGGACCAAATGTGAGATCTGGAAGCTGGAGTCCTGCATTCTGGTTGAGGCTGCCTCACTCCCCTGCTGTCGGTCTCAGACAATTCCACCTTTCCACCTCCTGCTGAAACTCATCTCATCTGTGAAATGGGCATGATCCCAGGGGAAGGTTGTGGAAGCCAGGAGAAGGGATGGGAGATGGGAAAGGCTGAGGAATTCTAGAAGATTCTTGTCCTCTCCCTCTTCCTCTCTTTCCTGCGATGGGTACAGCTGTTAGCTGCTTTGCCCTGAGGGTCAGCAAAGACTGGTGACTGAGGGACTGTGTGCTGAGGCTGGGCTGGCCCCTGAACCCAGACCCTTGCTTATCCCACACTCAAGCAGCTGGGAGAGCCGGCACACTCAAGCGGGCAGTTAAATCTACATCCTGGGAGCCGGCTCCCTGGGAAGTCCTATCTCGTTCTTGAGAAGAGGGAAGTGGAGGAGCTTACAAAGGGGAAGTGACCCTCTAGTACCCTGGGAATCAGCTACAAACCATGTGTCTGACTCCTTGCCTTGTGCTTTTATGAAAATCAGAGGTGAACCTCTTCTCCAAGGAGACTTAATTTCTGGTTGTCCTAAAATAAGCTTTGAGGCAGAAATTCCCAGATGCCAGGTTACCAGAGCCCACTCACATGAGTGTTATCTTCCTTGAACTGTTTACTATCACAAACCAGTATTACCCAATATTTGGCTGAAATGAGCAAACTTCCACCCTTCGTTCATGAAAGAACTGATTTTTTTTTTCAGCGCATTCTCATAATTTTCTGGAAGTAAACACAGAGTCTACTTTGAAGAGTGGAGGGCCAGGCCAGGGTAGTGGGCACTCAAGACTGAGTCCACAGATGGAGCTTTCTGTCTGTCCTTCAAGCATCAAGAGCAAGCTGGGCAAAGGCTTCCTGCAGGAGCTCTGCAAACACAGCGTTCATTTTCATTACAGATAAGACACCCACAGAACTCCCCGGGACTAAGTGGAGATAATAAGTAACAGTCACAAACTATTATCCCTTTTTAGTTTTTTTCCTGTGACAAGGGAAAGGACGGTGAGGGTCAGGGTACTTTAGGCTCCTGAAAGTGATCTTGATTAGAGGCCTCCCAGAACATACACCTCTAAATGCTGGTAGGCCACAGGCTGGGACCAGACTGAGAGCTCAAGGGAAGGGCTGCTGGTGACTCACCACTGGCGGCAGCCCTCGCAGCCTGGTAACACAGCCAGCATCCACGAGTTGTACTGGTGAATGACTAGTAAGTAAGTGATTGACAAGCGAGCCTCTCCTGAGTGCTCACGTGTTGGGTCCTGAGCAGGGTGCTTGGCATCCTTTTTCTAGTTAGCGGCACTCCAAGGTAAGGGCAGGTGTCCCATTTCACAGACTAGGAAACTGGGGCTCCAGGCGAGTAAGTGATGCCCCGCGATTACTCAGGAGCAAAGCTCAAATGTGAACCAGCAGCTGCGGACTCCCAACTCCCTTTCTGAGGGCCAGACCAAGTCGATACGACGGAGAGCTAATCTGAGAGATGCGGAGATAGGCAGGGCAAGGTCTCTGGTCTCGAGGTGCTCAAGGATGTGAGCGGGTGTGTGTGTGTGAACACACACATGTGTGCACCCAAGAGCGTGTATGACAGTGCCTGAGCGTGCATGGCAGTGTATGTATCAGAGTGTGAGTAAGTGTGCGCGGGCAGGCGGTCTGTAACAGCAGCCATTTCTGGCCCTGGGGATCCGGGGAGGTGCCGTGGAGTAGACATCATTGGACTCGGGTCTGGGGTTATGAGTGGAAACTGAACAGGTGGTTGGAAAGATGGGTAGTTTCTCGAGGCCCAGGGAGGCAGCACGAGCCGTGTGTCGTACTCTGAGAATTTGGAGTGGTCTAGGTCAGCTGGAGAAGAAGGAACTTGAAGGTGCAGTGGAGGGGAGTGGGAAGGTTTTCAGCGGCCAGAGCAGCTTGGCCTTGCTGGAGCTGACAGGCCCCGGGCACTGCTGGAGGCTTGCTGTCTGGGGAGTGTTTTGAACTGACCAAGGTATGGTCTCAGCTGTAGCGTGGCCTGGCTGGTCTCCAGGAGTTGCTGACTGCATGGGTTAGCGTGACTGCACCTGCCCGTGGGAGTAGGGAGCCCCGGGGGTCGGGGGAGTGCTCCCCTCTGGTATGGAGCGTGCACCCCCACTGGGGGAGGTGTGGCTCCAGGGCCAGGCTCTGCTGGTTTTCCTGGGGTCCTCTTTAAGGCCCTCAGCCAACAGTCACACTGAGCGCTTACCGTCAGTCTGGCGTGCCACGGGGGGCCCCACGACCCACATCTTTACAGAGGAGGGGACTGGCTCTTTGTAGGGTTAAGCAATCGACCTAACCAAGGTCACACAGCCAGTGGGTGGAGGAACAGGGCTCTGTGCCACAGTGGCAAGGTCCGAAGCCTGTGCTCTGGGCCCTGAGAGCAGCCGGCTGACAGCGAGGCCTGGCTCTGGGCATTTTGTCGGTAGTGGCTCAGTTTAATTCACACATCCACCTCAGCTTAATTCACACATCCACCTCCATTTGATGGAGGGGGAAACAAAGGCACAGAGAGGTTAGGAAACTCATCTGAGGTCACACAGCTGGTAAGGAGTGTTGGCCATGTCACAGCACACTGGGCTTGCTGCTTCAAGGACATGTAAAGGCGTGGCCAGCCCTACTTCCGCTCAACCCTTCCTCTGCCTCTGCTGATAAATGAGGTGGCAGAATAATGAAGGATGGAGAGATCACAGGTCAGCCTTAACCCAACTCTCATAGCATCCATGTGATATGTTTGACACTATGACACTCTCACCTCCAGCAGTGGAGGGAGTTCCCAAAACCCTTCAGTCACTCGCACAACAAGTAAGGAGGCGGCTTGAGAGAGCGCAGCTGGGCCGCCCGCTGGAGTTCCCTGCCCCGGCTCCTCCCTGTCCAATGGGCCCTGCTCATATCTCCCCAGTCCTGGGAGAGCTGCTGTTCACCCGGCCCGGGTGCTCCAGCCCTCCAGTAACCTCCATGTGAGACGGCCTGGCTTGCTCAATCCTCAGCCTGAAACTGGCGTTTTTGTTTTTTTAAACTGAAGTAACCCGCCTCTCTGCCCTTCCCCCAACTCACGGCAGTGGATGCCATGGACAAAGGACCCATGGTACCTGAGGGAACTCTCAAAGTCATTTCTTATCATTCATTCCATTCCCATCCCACCCACCTCACCCCACACCCCAACACCCACCATCATCCCCTACCGCCCCCACTGGGAGGCAGGCGAAGGGTCACACCCATTTCAGAGATGTGAAACTGAGGCCCAGAGAGGCTGCCATTTGCTCCAGGCCAGTCGAGCATTATATCCCAGGCTTGGTTCCTGGCACCAACATGTCAGTCCTTTAGATTTGAGACTTATCTGCTCCTGTCAGCGACAAATCGGCACTTGCCATGAACCTCCTACAAGGATTAAACCATGGACAGCTGCGGCTGTTGACTTTCAACAGCCCCCCGAAGGAGTCCAGGGTGGAGAGTGCCACTGAGGCACTCTGCCTTGGGAAAAACTGGCAGAACAGGTCTTTAGATAGATACGCTCAGGAGCCAATTCTATGAGCCTAATTCTTGCATCTTCTCATATCTAGAAAGCCCTGAAATCCTTCCTGGTGATGAGTGCTCCTCATGACTAGCAGAAACCTACTGCCAAAAAAAAAAAAAAAATGTGCTTGACTGCACGTATACTCCCTTCACCAAAATCACATACTGACCTTCCCCTCTGCCTCTTTGGAGAAACTTCTCAGAGCTGTCTGACATGCTGTCCTGCCGGCTACATTCTTCATTTTGCCCGAATAAAACGTAACTTTCCACTCACACGTTGTACATTCTCTAGTCTCTGAAGGGCTCAAGCCCTGGATGTGGGCACCCTGATGGCTCCTCCTCAGCCCATTCTGCTCCCCTCTTTTCTCACCCCTGTCCAGACTAAATGGCAGAGCCCTCTCCTCCTTGCTGAGGATGCCCTCTGTCCTCGTCAGCCCCCCTTAGAGCGGCTCCAGGGCCCTCCCCGCTGCGTGGTCAGAAGTGGCTGACAGCCCCCCCTCCCCCGCACTGCACAGCCAAGCTAGAAAACAATTAAGCAAAGTGTAACAAGGCCGAAAATATCCCTCCCCTTTCACCAGTAATTCTGGTTCCAGAAATTCAGTTTCTAGGGAAATAATCTGAAAGAAACAAAATGTTCTTTGCATGGAGATGTTCATCACAGGGTTGCTTATAATAGCAAAAATAACGCCTAGACAAGGGCAAAATGCAGACACAGGGGAACATTTCAGCCCGTCTCGGGCTCCGCAGGCAACCCTCCCCCACCAGGACGGCCGTGGGCGACTCTGTTCTCGGGGCCTGTGGGTCTGTTCTCTCCGCAAACCCCTGCAACTCCCATTTGAAGTGGGCACCTGCCCCGTGCCCATTTGACACTTGAAGAAATGGAGGCATGGAGAGGTAGCCTGCCTGAGGTCAGCCAGCTCCCAGGCAGCCAGGCGCTGTCAGGCGCTGTCAGCCTCAGCCCCTGGCAGGGCAGCGGGGGTACTGGTCACCACCACCGGCAGCCTGTTGCTGACCGCAGGCCGGTGTGTCCACTGGGCGCTGGGTCTCTGGCAGGGCAGGGGGGACACTGTTTGGATATGCACTGGCATCTGGGCGCTGTGTCTCTGGAAGGGCAGAGGGCATGCTGTTTGGAGACGCACTGGCATCTGGGCGCTGTGTCTCTGGCAGGGCAGGGGGATGCTGTTTGGAGATGCACTGGGCTTGCTTGGATTCTCACCTGGGCTGGTTGTCCCACCATTCAGGCCACGATCCAGAAGGGAAACAGAGCCATGTGGGAGTGTCCGAGGGCATCCAGCCTTCAGGAGCCTTGTTAAGAGCAGCTCCCCCAACCCAGAGGGAGGGCTGGGCGTCAGTTCCCTGCTAGAGTGGGCCCTGCACCCAGCCCCTCCTTTGGGTTCAGAATGCTCATTGGAGGTGAGGTAAGGGGGGATCCCCTGCAGACATGGCAGAGAGGAGGCTTCATGGAGCTCTGCACCCCAGTTCCTCTGCTCCCAAGGGGGTGCAGAAGGCCCCTAACATCCCTCAGACCTACAGTGAGTCTCAGTGTGCGGTTGGGCCTTGGAGCCCTCCTGCCGGGTGGTGTGGGAGCCCCGTGGGAGGATGTGGCTGGTCCTCAGCAATGCCGGAGGGCCTGGAGCAGGGATGGCGTGGGCGCCACAGATGAAGACGGACACTGCGGGGGCCAAACAGCCCCCGGGAGCTTAGCTTACCCTGCAGGGGAGGAGCGGGCAGGAAGGGACTCTGGTGTTGGTGGGGTTCCACTTCCAAAGTCACCATGGTTATAACTGGAAGTGACTGAGATCCCCTGACCTGGAAAATGTACGTTTCCCACCATCTGTTAAGTGGTGGCCTGTGGGCACGCAGAGCAGAATGAAACAGAGTCTTACATCTCAGCACTGTGCTCTCAGCTTCTGTCCTAGGCCAGACATTCTTGCCCTTGGTCTTTCTTCCAGCCTTGGGAAGGAGGGAGGGGTTGGGGTGATCAGTCCTGCTTTTCAAATGGGGGCAAATTTTAGGAAAGGAAGCACCTTTTCTCTTCAAGCGCATTGGTTGGCTTCCCAGACGCTGTGAATCCCAGTCCCCCTCTCCTCTCCTCCCCAACTTCCAGCCTCTGTTGCCTAGAATGGCACCTCCAACCTCCTCCCTTCAGCTTAGAAAATTCCTGCCTGTCCTTCAGGAGTCCGCTGAGCCATCACCCCTTCCAGGAGCCTTTGCCCAATTGCTGGGCCCCTGGGGCCCTCTTGGCCCCCACCCGCCAGGTCCCAGCACTTATCCAACGTGTTCGCACCCTGACAGCTCATCTGAGAGCTCCATTAGTTGCACCCCTCTAACCACCGCCCCCCAACCCCGCCACACACACCGTACAGGGCAGGGGCTCTAAAGGGCAAGTGAATGAGTGAATCAGGAAGACTCAGCAGCCCCTGAGACAGAGACTTGTTTTAGAGAACTCCATGCGTGGATCCTCTTGTCGCTGTGACCCTAGGACCACATCTGCTCACAGAGACAGAAAGGGAGTACAGAGCGTGACTTCAGGGCTTGTGGAAGATGGCCCCATGAAGGGGGTTTCTTTCTGACTTTTAACTTTCATGTTCCATTTCAATGATGATGAAGTATTTTAAATATTCTGTGTCTCCCGAGTCAATGTGGAAAGGGGAAGTTCCTTGAAACCTCTGGGTGCTGGGAAATGCCCTGCTGTGCATGCAGAGCACCCATCTCCAGAGGACAACGGCGCTGCTCCGTCCCGGAATGAGGAAGGCCGGGCCTCACCCACGCGCCCATAAGTCCCAGCGCCTGCGGTCCTCACCGCAAGCTGCAGCCTTCCACACGGGATGTAGGCAAGCAGAGCCACTTGCCAGTTTGGGGAGCTAGGACAACCCCCGCCCCATTTTTCTGCACAAAAACGGGCAGGAAAAGAATGGTCCTCACATCCCAGGGGACCCTCGGGGACTCTGGACTCCCTAAAATGCCCAGCAGGTCTCAGACACCCTGCCCCAGTCCCCCGATGCTGCCGCAAACAGCTGCTGTGGGTTTAAGGAATACAGTTTGCCTGTGACCCACTGTTGTCTCGTCGGGAGCAGGGACAGCTGCTAGGACCTGTAGCCCTCTTTTGCAGATGAGCACATAGAGGCCTAGAGAGAGGTGCGAAAGCCAAGCCCCCTGTCTGCCAGGCTGAGGACCTCCTAGCAGCCCCATCCTGGACCCCATCTGCACCCCTACCTGTGCATGCCCCTGCCCGCAAAGCTCAGGCTGCAACAAAGACACGTTTTACCGAATTTGCCTCTTCATCCTCAGAGCAATTCATTAGTATGAAAAACAGGTCCCTCCCCGCCCTTGCCAGAAGATTCTTGACATAAACACTATTGGGGGTTTGGCATAGTTTCTCTCTCTTGTTAAGCATTTATATATAATTAGTGTTGGAATGGTCCTTTGAGATGGATCCAAGCCCCCCATTTTCAGAGAAGGGACACGAGGCTCGGGATCAGGGTCCAAACTGAGCGCTTCAGTGGCGCAGCTGAGACACAAGTCCACAGAGCCTGTCTTGGACTTTCCAGCTGCTCATTTACAGGGGGCCGCAGGAGAGAAGGGACGGGAGGCAGGGTGGGGGGAAGGAAGAGAGGAGGAAGGGAGAAAGAACAGGAAAGAAAGAAAAACCAGCATTTACAAGCATCTACCCTGTGCCGGCACTTTGCATCAACTGGTGCTGAGCCTCATCAAAATCCTCACAGGGAGGTATTTTAATCCCTATTTTGCACATGAGCAAGTTGAAGCTCACAGAGGGCAAGCCACCTGCCCAAAGTCACAAAGCCAGTAAATGCTCGCACCCTTTCCTTTCCGCCACCTCAGGGGTTGGGGGCTTCCCTGGTAGCTCAGCTAGCACAGAATCTACCTGCAATGCAGGAGACCCCAGGTTGATTCCCGGGTCAGGAAGATCCCCTGGAGAAGGGACAGGCTACCCACTCCAGTATTCTTGGGCTTCCCTGGTGGCTCAGCTGGTAAAGAATCCACCTTCAATGCAAGATACCTGGGTTCAGTCTCTGGGGTGGGACGTTCCCCTGGAGGAGGGCATGGCGACCCACTCCAGTATTCTTCCCTGGAGAATCCCCATGGACAGAGGAGCCTGGCGGGCTACAATCCATGGGGTTGCAAGGAGTCGGACATGACTGAGGTACTAAACAGCACAGTGTGCAGGGGCTGGCAGACACTAGCCTGAAATGGTTGACAAAAGTGAATAGAAGAATTATATTTTGTGACTAGTGAAAATGACATGAAATTCCTATTTTGGTGCCCATAAATAAAGTTTTATTGGAAGGCAGCCAGCACCATTCATTTCTGTACTGTCAGGGGCTGCTTCCCTGCTATGCCAGCAGGGTTGAGTAGTGGTTACCACAGAATACAGGCAACGGAGAGCTAACGCACTTATCCTGTCTGGTCCTTTGAAGAAGAGGCTTGCTGAGCCCTGCCCTCCACCCTGCCTTTTCCCAGGGGTCTGGAAGGCGTGCAGCACCTCTCTGTGACTCTGTTCCTTGCACGAGGGTATCAGGGCTGAAATCCAGACTTCCTTCTGCTTGCCAAGCCATGTACTTTGGGGCTGGATGCGCTGGAGAAAAGATCTTCTAATTTGTTCAGCTAGTGTGTTCACCCTTTTCTTGTCAGTGCAAAGCTGCTAGCGGCGGGCCCGAAGGCATGGTTCCCCCCTCCCCTCCGCACTGCAGCCCCATAGCAGTCCTGTCAGACCTGTGACAGAAGGCGCCAGAAGGGAGGGTCAGGAAAGGGCAGGCGCCAGGGTCTGTGCCAAGCCAGCAGGAGGGAGGGGAGGGTGGCCGGGCACCGCTGGGGCCTCCAGCCTGCTTCAAAGGCGCCGTCCCCAGGGGGCAGGAAATGAGCGGTTCTCTACCTTTCAAGTGACTCCTGGGGGCCACGGTTTATTCTCCTTGACTTGTGAGGCTGTAAAAGGCTTCCCACCTCCTTTCCCTCTGCTCTCCTTCCCCTGACTCCAGGGCTGGGAGGGGGTCTCACTCCCAAACTCTCTGAAGAGACAGAAGATGAAAAGGATTAACGCCTCGGTGCAGCCCACGTGCTCCGCTGTGTAGCAGGACAGAACCCCCAGGCCCGAGCAGGGCCTTCCCAGCTCACCCAGGCAGGAGAGGGGACGCAGGCCTCCCGCGCGGTCCAGGAGGCAGCCTCACACCTGGACCCCCCACCCCCAGGGCCAGGTAAAAGAGAGAAGGGACCCTGGACGTGGAGGGAGTGGGGGAACCGGAGGGAAAGACAACACAGAGCAGAATGGGAAAAGGAAAGGAAGTGAAGAAAGCCAGAAAACCAGGAAGAACCACAGCAGCACACGCTAAGTGAAGCAGCAGGCACGGGAGACCATGGGTCATCTAAAATGCCCAGAACAGGCTCGTCCATGGAGACAGGAAGTACATTGGTGGTGGGATGGGAAACGCAGGGATTGGGAGGGGGATGGCTAAAGGCTACAGAGTTTCTCTGGGGTCAGGAACACGCGCTGAAATTGACTGTGGTGATGGCAGCGTAATTCGGTGAACAGACTCCAAGCCAGGGAAGTGTGCTTGAAATGAGTGAGTCCTACCGCATGTGAAGACTATCTCAGCAAAAGCACTATACAGAAGAAAGCTAGAAAATGACAGAAAAGAGACAAAATGAGAAGAAAGGAAAAGTGATGGATGGCAAAGAAGGAAAACTCATGTCTGTTAAAGCACTTGCTACGTGCCAGGAACTGTCCTAAACGCTGGTATCCTTGATTCCATTTTACTCTCACAACTCTGCAGAGTACGTCTGATAACAGTCATCGTTTTACAGGTAAGGAAACTGCAGCTCAGACTGTCTGTGACTTGTCTAACATCACCCAACCCCTAACTAGGGGAAGACCAGGGCTCCTACCAGGTTCCCTAAGTCCCACCCCGAGGCAGGAAGACACCCCATTAGCCTTGCAGTGTGACCGTCAGGTGCAGAGGGCGGGGGACAAGGCAGCTGGCAGCAGGGAGCCAGTGCAGGGGGCAGGGAGGCCCCTTGGTACAGTGGGGGGGGGATGGGGAGCAGGGTGCAGGATACCAGCTGCTCTGGGCATCTGTGCCAAGGTTGTTCGGGAATGCCCCTAAAGAAATACTGGAATCAACATGCCAAAGGTTAGTCTATTTCAGAACCCAAATGATGAGTGGACACGTTCGGGGTAAATTATGCAATGCTTCCTTTCTGAGCAAAGCCCCTTCTTAAGAAGAAGCGTGTATACATTAGTCATGCAAACTTTTTACCGCTAAGAGGATCCTAGCCTCCTCTGTCAGACCAGACTGGACTTGGAGCAGAAGATAAAGCCAGGTCTGCCCTCCCCCATCTCCCAACCTCAGGTCAAACTGGGTCACGGCAACGTGGAGACACAATGGACCACATCCAGGTTGTCCGAATTCTGGATCCCCACCACAATTCCAGGATCCTCTCACCACTCCTGGGGGCATGCAGGGTGACTCCGTGATTCACAGTAGGCTGTGGATCCCCCAGTCAGACCTGTTGCTAATGCTGCTAGTAGGAGGCAAGCCCTTTAGTGACGTCAGAGTTAGAAAAAGGAACCGGGAATTTCTGAGCTTCCACTAGGTTCCAGGAACTTCCCTCTGAGACTGGGTTCCCTGAGCTCTTAAGCAGGGGTGGTGTTAGTCACCTCTCTGGGGTCCTATGGACCTAGGACAAGACATTTATGCATTCACTCATTCACTTATTCATTCTACAAACACTACTGAACACACTGGGCCAGGCCCTGTGCTAGGTGTTAGGCAGGAGCCAGCACAGACGTGGGCCTGCCCTCGGGGGGCTTACAGTCTAGGGGAGCAAACACCGTACAGATAGGGTGTGCCAAGAGGGGTGAGAAGCTGTCCTGGGCTGGGGGAGGCGTGGCCTGGGGACAGAACTGAGGGGTGCAGAGGAGGAGGCAGGGAGCTCGAGCTGGAGGGCAGGGCCTCATGGGTCAGGATGAGCACCCAGGGGCAGAGCTGAAGGTCGTCCTGTGAGGAAACATTCTCGCCAGCAGCAGAAGGAAGGAGGGCAGATAGGAGGCAGAGGGGAGAGGGCTGGCTGCAGGGGGCACCTGTGGCTCCCTGCCTCCCTCCGAACCTCTTCTTCCTGGGCCTCAGGGAGGAGGGTAGTGGGCCCAGGGACCCTGCAAGGAGGTGGAAGACCCCGTCTCTAGAGAGATGCAGATACTCTGATGCTCAGAAAGCTTATCTCCCTGCCTCGGGAGACAGCATAGGGTGGCTGAGTATATGGGAAGGACTCAAGAGCCCTGGGCAGGGATTCAGAGAAACAGGGTCTCCTTCCAGCCCCTCCCTTAAGTTGCTCTGGGCCTCAGATTGCTTGCATCCCTGGGCCTTAGTTTTCCCATCTGCCCTCTATGGGACTAGCACCGAGTCTGGGCTGAACTCACGTCCATTCAGCGTTTCATCATGGAAAGAGCCTGGCTTTGAGCTCAGATGGCTTTGGGCTGCAATCCTAGCTCCGCACGGATGAGGCAGCTACATTGCTCCTAGCTGAGGGCCCACATTCAGAGAATCACTGCCCTAGAATAACATCCCCTGGGACAAGGGCCTCTGCCTGGCTCAATGCAACACCCTCAAACAGTGCTGGCATGTAGCAAATTCTCGGTAAGTGTGTGCGAATGAACTCGTAGAGTGGTTTGTTCTGGTGAGGGCAGAAGGGGCTGGAGGGTGGCTGTGGGCCTGGGGATGGGGTCAGGAGGTGGTCAGGGGTGAACCATGACAGGCCTCTAATCCTCATGCTAAGTCAGGGAGCTGGGGCTATGACAGATGCACGTGGGTCCCCAGAGGTCTACATCCTCATGGTGGAACTTGAGAACGTTATGTGGCAAAAAGACTGCATATGTGATTAAGTTAAGGACGTTAGGATGGGGAAGTTATCCTGGGTCACCGCAGTGGGTCCTAAAGGTAATCACAAGTTCTCTTATTAAAGGAAGGAGGCAGACAGAGAAGAAGAGGACAGACGTGGCCTCGGAGGCAAGAGGTCAGAGTGATACGAAGAAGGGGCCGCAAGCCAAGGAGCTCAGTGGCCCCCAGAAGCCAGAAAAGGCAAGAAGAGGGCTTCTGCCCTGAAGCCTCTGGAAGAAACCCGCCCTACATGCACCTTGGTCTCAGTCTTCTGGTCTACTGAACTAGCAGAGAAGAAATCTGTGTTGCTTCCAGTCACCGAGTTCACAGTCATTTGTTACAGCAGCCCTCTCTTGGGAGCTATATATAACCCAGGCCTGTTTCCAGTAAAAGCAGTGGAGTTTACTAAGCAGGGTCAGTGGAGCAGAGGGGATGAGGCTGGGGACCTGGGGTCATAGATGGGGAGAGGTGATGAGGGGTGAGCTGAAGGCGGCCACCTGGAGTCAGGAAAGGGCAGGCAGAGCAACCTGCTGGGGAGGAGGCTGCAGGTGGGCCTCAGGGAGGGAGGACCGTCCAGCTCAGCCACTCTCTCCTGGAGTCTCCCCTTGGCTGACTGTGCCACGCCCCCTGCCCCGCCGCCCCCATCCCAACCTCTCCCACCACCAGCCAAGGGCACCCAGCCCTTTGGCAGGGATAAGGGTTTTCTGCCAGGTCAACGCTGGGTTTTGCACCCAAATGGGGAGCAGAAAGGACATACTATCGGTCATCAAGGAAGCTGGGAACCAACCTTACGAAGGGTCACACAAGTCCCCAGTCACCCTGGCAGCCTCCAGTGGAAAACCTCTGGCTGTCCCTGGCTTCCTGAGCTCCCATCCCCACAACCACAGACGAGGCCCTCCAGCCGGTTCACCACCTTCTCCACCGGACCCCTGTGCTCGCAGCTGCTACGTGTGACCCAGGCAGGCCCAGCCTCTCCCTCAGTTGGCCTTGACGGCCAGGGTGGTGCTGACGATCGGAAGAGGAGGTGGACACTCACTGCCCGCCACGTGCCGGGTGCCCGGAGGACAATCGGTAGCAGGGCTGCTGCCTCTGCTTCTGCTCAGATCTTGGCTCTGGCTGCGTCACTAGCTTGAGTTCCTTGAACAAGTCACTTCTCTGAGCCTCGTTTCCCCCACCTGTAACGTGGAAGCTAAACACCTACTTCACAGGGCGGCACAAAGAACTACGGGCCCCGGCACCACCGCCTGGAGGGCCGTTCCTGTCTGCATGTAGGGCTGCCTGGGCCGCCACTGCCTCCTCTGGGTGTGCTGCACGCTGGATGTCAAGGCTTAGCACATGCAGCGCTGAACCATGGCGTCTGTTCCTCAACCAGACCATGAACAGTTACAGGTGGAGAGGGTGGCAGCGTGCGTGGGGCACCGGCTTTATCTCCCTTTGCAACCTAGCACCTGGGACGGGGTGGGGATAAGATGCTGTCACAGAAAGATCAATATACAGAAATAACGGCCAAGGTAAACCGGCCCTAATGGTGTTGGATGAGGGCTGGCCACTGCCAGTGCAGAGCTTACTGGCTGTCTCCCCGAGGATCTGGGGGAAAGGCAGCCTGCTGACCTGGGTCCCACTGGTTAGCACAAGAGCAGGTGGCATGACGGCCAGACCGAACCATGTCAATGCTTTCTCCCGAGTGCACACCCCATGCCTTGTCCGTTGCTCTGCTTTGTACTTAAGACTGCTTTTTCTGAGTGAAGCAGTGTGCAGGACAGGGTCATCTCACCCAGTGTCAGACCTCTTGGTCTGCACTTTGGAGAGATGTCTTTGGGCGGCTTGGAGGATAGACTGGACAGGGAGAATCTAGAGGCTGGGAGGCCTGGAGGAGGCTGGATGCAGGAGCAGTGAAGCTCATTCTGGAAGGATAGCAGGGGACAGGGGAGGGCCTGGGACCCACATGGAACGGGGGACACTCCACAGCCAGCTGCTGCAAGGGCCAGAGGGACACAAGGCCAAGGAGTCCCACTGGGCAATTTTGTCCCCAACAACACCAGCTCCCAGAGGGTGCCGGTGTGCAGCAGTCATCCAAGCTTTCTTCTCAAGTCCAGTGCTCAGTGCTCTAGAGCAGACAAGTATCCTGCCAGGGTGCTCACAGAGCTTGTTCGCATCCCTTGGCTCCCATGTGCTTCGGGTGATTCTGGGAGGTGAGCAGGGCAGACTGCTTGAGGACAAACCCCATAATCCATGAGAGGAGGACACCAAGGCCCAAGAGGGGCCGAGGTGTGCTCAAGCCACAGAGCCGAGACAAGGCTGTGCAGCGGACTTTCCAAACCTGTCTGTCAAAACGATGCCAGAATATCACTTCTGCAACCCTACTGCCCAGCACAGTTCCTGGCATGTGATGGGAAGTTGACACATGTTTGCAAATGAATGGATGGATGGGTGGGTGGATGGATGGATGATGGATAGATGGATCACTCACACAGACCAGCATTCTGGGGGCACAGGCGTGGTCTGTGGGGGAGAGAAAGGAGGGTGACTTTTCCTGAGCATTTGTATGTCTCAGGGATTCTACCAGCATCCTTCACTCCCCTCAACAGCTTGATGGGGCTCGCTAAGCCCTGTGAAACAGCTGGGGTACCTTTCGAGGGTGGAGTCTTGGGGCCTCCTCTCTCTTGCATGCCCTGTGTCTCAGACATGCAGTGGTCTCCAAGCCCACTTTTTACTAGCCTCCTAGATCTTGCTCTACTCTCTTCCCTCTTATGGAACAGTCCCGCATCCCTCTTCACCGATGTCCCCATCTCATTCTCAGGTCCGCATCTGAGGGGACAACCAGAATCCTCTCTCCAAAGCACAGCAGTGATTGGGTTACCCCCATCCTAACTTCTAATCCTTCTATCTTCCCCTAAGACCTACAATTACAATGCCCAAGCCTGGCTTTCAAGGCTGTGTCTTCCCGATGCAGCCAAGCCTCTTTCTTCTCCCACTTGAGCACTCCGCAAGGTAAGAGCTGGTGCATAACAGGTTCTCAAGACTGTGGGCTGAATGGGGTCTCTGATTCAAGCCCCTGGCAGCAGCACTAGTGCATGGCTATTTGAGGGCTGTTGGAGGATTTAAGTGAACACCTATGACTACTAACTAAGTGGGCAGAGTTAAGCCTCACACTTAGGCCCCCAATTGTAAGGACGAGGTAGCTAGAAGAGAGGGCCCACCAGTTCTGAGTAGGGGCACTCTGTGCAGATGCCAGCTCTGTGTGGGGCCCTGGCAAAGTTCTCTGAGACCTGACTTGCTCCTTTTGAAAACGGAGGTCAAAAGTTCTACCGGAGGGGGCGTTCAGGGGATGGAGCAACACAGGGTTTGCAAAGTGCTCGTGAAGGCTTCCCAGCACGCAGCATCCGAGGAACGGCTGTCACCCTGAGGGAGACCCTCCCCTCCACCACGCTCCTTCCCGCAAACTGCCGGGGAGTTACCTGTCTGCGGCTCCCTGGGGGGCCGTGACCTCAGTCCCACTCCACACCTGGAGCCTCAGGGGCCTCTCTTCTGGCCACCTGGGTCCCCGGCCCGGATGCCTCACCAGCTGAGAGCTGTTGGACCCCAGCGAGGTCCTGCGCGCGTCGTGGCCGGCGGGGCTGCAGCGGAAGAGCTGCTGGTAGGCCATGCGGAAGTCTCTGTTGAGCGCAGCGTACAGCACGGGGTTCAGGGCTGAGTTGGCGTAGCCCAGCCACAGGACCACGTCTTCCACGGTCTTGTCGACCGCGCTGTCCCCTTGCAGCCCCCGGTAAACGAACACGGTGAAGTAGGGGAGCCAGCAGATGATGAAGGCCCCCATGACGGCGGCCAGCGTCGCCGTGGCTTTGTGCTCCCTGAGCGTGGCTGCCCTCCACGGGCCGACGTTGTGGATCCTCCTGGCCTGCTCCCGGGCGATCCTGAAGATGCGGTAGTACGTGATGCACATGACCAGCAGCGGCAGGTAGAAGGTGACCAGCCCGTCCACCAGGCCGTACACCAAGTTTACCTGGACTTTGCACTTGGGGATGGCGTGGCTGTCACTGTGGTTCTCAGGCCTGCTGTTCCATTCCAGGTGGATGGACAGGAAGGACAGGGTGATGGAGATGACCCAGATCAAGACCAGGGAGACGGCGACCCGGACCGGGGTGACCAGCACGGGGTAGCGCAGGGGGTCCGTGACGGCGCAGTACCTGTCAAGGCTGATCATGAAGAGGTTGAGGATGGAGGCCGTGCAGAGCATGACATCCAGGCTGGTATAGATGTTGCAGAAGACCTTGCCGAAGCTCCACTGGCAGGACAGCTGGTAGAAGGCAGAGAAGGGCAGCACCAGGAGGCCAAGGAGCAGGTCAGTGATGGCCAGGGACACAATGAAACAGTTGGTCAGGCTGCGGAGCCGGGCGGTTCAAGCCCACCGCCAGGCAGACGACCACATTGCCAGCGATGGTGATGAGGATGAGGAGGGTGAGGACTACGGTGACGGTGACCTTGAACGCAGCGGGGTCCAAACAAGAGGAAGAGGCCGTGCCATTGGGCGCCATCCTGGGTCCCTGCAGCTCCTTCCCTGTGCACCCCCACCCCCACCCCGGGCCCACAGTTGCTCTTCTTCCAGCTCCCCAGCAGATCAATTATGTCCACCGCTAGGCTCCAGGCTGCCCACCAGAGCTGAGAGAAACATCCAAATGTGGGGAGGCTCCAGGGACTGAGCTAGTGCTGTTTTTTTTTCTAGAATAAATAGAAGGTGGAGGATGAGTAGGAAGGAAGATGAGGGACATCTAGTTCTCAAAGCGAGTTTCCTGGTTCAAACCGCAGTCCTCAAATTGCCTCCAACAGAGCCGGCTTCCTCCCAGGACTGAATGCATCTCCACTCTCTGGCATTTGCATGGAAACTGAGGCACTGGGGCGTGAGTCTGGAGGTGGCTTTGGTTTTATTGGGGAGGTTTCATGTGGAGCCATGGCTGCAGCCTTCTCCATGGCGGATGGCTGTCCCCATCCACGTGATGGGGGTCCGGCACGGCTGCCTGGCCCTCTGGGGTCCACTGGAGAGCGTGAGCTAGAAACACAAAGATGGAGTTTTGAGCATGTTGAAACCAGACCGAGAGAATTCAAAATGAACACTTCTAGACCTTGACCTCACTTTAAGACTCCAGGAGGCCAGTCCGGCATCTCTCCTTAGAAGGGACCAGGGCAATCAGGATACACAGTGAGAGGAGGAAGGGAGACGGGATGCTGGGGCTGACCACCAAGTCATCACAGGAGATATAGTAGGACGGGCTCATGTTTATACTGTTGATATTAGAGATTCTAGACACAGACTCTATGCTCTAGAAAACAGGTGCCTCATCTGATTGGCCACTGCCGGTTCCCAGGGCCTGGCTCCACCGGTAGGCATTACGCCTATGATGGATAAATGATAAAATGAATGAAAATAATAGCCAACATTAATACACTGACTCTGACAAGTGCTGAGAACAGTGTTCTAGACTCTAGCTTTATAAAACTTCACAGTACTCTGCACAAGAAGCCAACCAGTTTTTTTCAGGAGAGGGCCAGCTAGTGAACATGTTCCCCTTTGTATCCTGCAAGCTCTCCGCTGCAATTTACTTAACTCTGTTTCGTGTGAAGGCACCTCCATAGACAATGTGCAGGTGAGTGATCCTGGACGTTACTATGGACACTGAAGTGTGAACGTCACATCAGTTTCATGAGTGGCAAAATCTTCTTCTCTTGAGTTTTTCTCAAACTCTTTAAAGCAATTTCTGGGCAAAAAATGTAAAATTGTTATTCTTAGTTCACGTGATGCACAAAACCAGAGAGAGGACCAGATCTAGCCTGTTGTTCCAGTCTGCCAACTGCAGCCCCAGCCCTGCTCTGGACATCTCTCTAAACCTCACTTTCCAGGTCAGCAGGTGCAGACCTCACTCAGTCTTTCAAACGGCTGTGTAACAGTCTGTGAGGTGGCTGGCTGTGGTTTGTTTATCACCACTCTAACATAGGTATTTTGGTGGTTTCTAGTTTCTTCCTTCCTCCCTCCATCCCTTCTTCCTTTCTGCCTCTGGTCCCACATCAAACATCACTCCAGTGAAATATCTGCAGACGCCATGCTTCTTTTGGTTAAGTATCTGGTTAAATTCCTTCTTAGTGGTGATATTCTATGATTCTGATCCATGCAAAACAAGCTAAGGCCCTGCTTGATTCCTGGATGCTTTCTTTCAAGCGGATCCTGGTTTTCCAGAGAACAGCCAGCAGCAGTCTCCTGGGGTCTGGGAGTGTGCAGAAAATCAAGCTGACAGAGGACCTCCTCTCAGGAAGGAGCTCAACGCCATCTGACACAGATGAAGTCTCTCTCTGGCTCTCGGCCGGGAGTGGTTTTGCAATCTGAATAAGAGAGGCATCGTTTGATTGCAACCGCTGTGTCGGCACAGGGACCATGGCTCCTGGTCACCTTCTGCCACTCCAGCTGGCTCAGCCACCTAGCCTAGCAGGCTGGGCCTCCAAGTATTATTTTTAGAAGATTTTTTCATTACATAAATAGCCCAAACAGTACGGCTGTTATTGCCACACTTAATTAACTTTGGAAGGGGTAGCAGCAAGACCGTTTGTTTTGTTTTTTTTTTTGTTTTTGTTTTTTTGAGAACCCCTATTTCTGATCAAAATTTCCTCTGAGTTTCCTTAATAGCCCGGTTTAGTTATTTTGACCTGATGTTTTAGTTAACACTTGAAGACTTTCAAACCTGAATAAACCGGCCTCTCATATAATTAAAAATTAATTCTTCTTTCCCTCCCTCCCTCCTTCCTTCTGGGGCCTCTCTCTCCCTGCTCTTTTCAGCAAATATTTCTTTCGGAACCGATCACGTGCCCAGTGTTGTTTGAGGCACTGGGGCCATGGCCAGAACCACCACGAAGAAAGCGCTGGTTCCCTTCTTCACGGAGCTCCTGGAGTTTCAAAGAGCAACCGCTTCGGGTGTGTTTCTATTTTACAGCCCAAGTCCCAGACGTTTCCAGTGACCTTTGTGAAGGCAGGAGCTTTCGTGTGGAGCTTTGTGGGTGGAATGATGGCTCTAGAGGGTCATGGCCCTTGGGGTCACAACCCCAAGATCACTGTCTTCCTGATCACCATCGCTGTTACCATCACAGCTAGAATAAAAAACACTTTCTTGAACCTTCCTTCCAAACTTTAAAAGCGATGACATTGCTTATTGCAGTTACCCAAGGGTGCTGAGGTATACAGAAAGGGCCAACTGTCTGGATCATTGCATACCCAAGCCCTCACACTGGGAAGGTGGCCTTTGCTGACTGTTTGGGGTGACGAGGACCAACCATTCTTTCTCCGAGGCTCTGCCCACACCAGACTGATGTAGGACACTTCTACATCATGATACTTCCTTTCCTCATGTCTTTCAAAATCTCTCTCCTGCATAGTGGACACCCGTCTAGATCACTTAGATCTAACGCCTTCTGTTGGGAACCTAGGCTGTGGCAATAAACGGCCACCATCATGAGAAGAGCCACGAGCAAGAAGGTCTGCATTAGCAGGCTTGGCAAGTGGCAAACGATGGGGATGATCTGAGTGTCCATCAACAGAGGAATTGTTCAGCCCGAGATGGAGCATCTGCACTACAGCAGAGTCCTGGGCAAGGCGATTTCATGCATATTAAACGAAAGATCTCAGCCTCACAATGACTGCTCACAAGGGGAATCTGTTGCTATTTAACAGTTGAGAGCGAGGCTCAGAGAGGCCCAGTGAAGTCACATCCCTCGTAAGTGGCTGGAGAGCCTGGATTCAGACTCAGCTCACGCCCCTCCAGCTGCCTTCAGGCCCACTCTTGCACAGACTTCACCTTGTCCTTCTCAGTGGATCTCAAGCAGATAGTCCTGCAGTTGTCTCCCTCACGCAGCCATTCAGGCACCCCAGCTTTGGACCACATGCACCCAGTCTCTTCCCTCCTGACTTTGCCTTTGCTGTCTTCTTCACTTGGAGTCCTGTTCTTCCTTATCTTCAGTCAATGACGCCCTTTTCAAGGCCTAGCTCAAACACAGGTCCCCACACCCTCCCCCTCCATCTGAAAGCATGGTGTTGTTTTGAAACCTTTTGAAAGCCAACATGGTATAAAGTGAAGATGTTATCTTAGGACCCATCTTGCTAACGGACGCACAAAATAAATCAAGATAAAGCACAGATGCTCAGACACAGTTCACAGCTTGATGCTGAGATGCTGAATGTGGCTCCCAGGGAAGGAGATTGGGGGCGTGCATGCAGGCTGACTCTATACCAGCTCACCGCCAAACAAACCTGAACATTATTTTTGCTTTTCACCCTTTTTTTTTTTTGTTCTTAAATGCAAAAATCCTCCTTGTATTTCTTTCGGTACAAAACAGGTACTAATGTAGGACTTTCGTGAAAGAGAAGTGAGGTAAAGCAAACTTTCAAAAAGTGGAGGGATCCCTGTACCTCTGTCTCCCTGAAGCCTGCAGGCAGGGGCACCCTCTCCTGTGCTTTGTTCTGAGTTACAGTGGCTCAGACTGTAAAGAATCCGCCTGCAATGCAGGAGACCCAGTTTGATCCCTGTGTCGGGAAGATCTCTTGGAGAAGGGACTGGCACCCCATTCCAGGATTCTTGCCTGGAGAATTCCAGACAGAACCTGGAGGGCTAGAGTCCATGGAGTTGCAAAGAGTCGGGCTCAACTGAGCAACTAACACTTTTACTTTCACTTCATACTATTGGTGCCTGGCTTTTGTTAATACAGCTCAGTGTCCGTCTGCAAGCAGGGCCTGGATCTAGACCACCTGTCTCCAGCTTCCATTCACCTATCCTTCTGTCCTTCCATCCAACCAGCCAGCCAGCCAGCCAACCAGCCAGCAAGCATTTCTTGTTGTCTAAGGGAGAGGCCCAGGGTACACAGAGTGAGCGTGAAAATGATATGGAATTTTCACTAAAACCTGCTTCAGCCACTTCCTGTCCTGGTCTTGCAGGCTGGCCACAGACATCGCGGTTGTGTGTGTCAGCCTGCTTCCTCTCATGTCGTCTCGGTTTTCGCCCTAAGAGCCTCTGAGAAAAGCACTTTCTGAAGAATTTGCTCACAGGTTGCTGTGCCCCTTACTGTCCCCCGGGAGGTTTCTGACCTTCATCTACAGTCGTCACCCGGCAAATTCAGCCACAGCAAAAAGCAGTGGCCTGCTCAGAGTCTGATTCATCACATCAGGCACCGCTGGGAGGCCATGGTGGCCAAGCAGCCTTCAAGAGCAGCCACAGCTGAGTGTGTCAGAGGCACGCCGTGAGCTCACAGATGTGTATTAAACCCACTGTGCTGGGCTCTGCACAGGGAAGTCTGCTGGGATCACCTCCGATGACCAGCCTCGGTCATCTCTAAGTACAGATTTGACACGACTTGCAAGGTTCTGTGTGACCTGGTCTTGTCTTTTCTCTTTAGCTTTGGCTCCTGCCTGCCCGGTGCCCTTTGGTTGGATAACACTTGGAGAGAGAGCTGTGGTGGCATTTGATTCCTCCTGATTTTAAAAGTCCTAGGCCCATTATGACTCTGTGCCTTTGCACCTGTTATTCCCACTGCCTGGAATGCCCTTCTTCCCTTCCATGCCTGGGCAGCTCACACTCTTCCCTGAAGACCTGGCTGTCTCTGTCACCTCCTCCAGGAAGTCTTTCAGAGTCTTCCAGCAGCACCTGCTTCATCTTCTCTCACTTCTGCTTCCCACTTATACCCACCTCTGGTAGAGAGTTGTGATTTCTGGGGTGCACAGGAGAGAGAGGTTCTTTAACTTTCCACTGGGTAGAAATCTGAGTTTCCAGGGCCCTTGGAAAATTCTCCTCTGGATGTGGTCCTTGGTGATTCCTCATCAAAGTGTGTCTCCTCATCAAAGTGTGTTTCCTCATCAAAGTGTATGTGTGGAATGCGCTGTGGTGGGTGGAATGTGGAACACCATGACCCTGCTCAATCCTCTCCTGTGACTGCAAAGAAAACGGGGGCTTGAAGTGTTGAAGGTCACCCCTCAGCAGAGGTACAGCCCAAAGGCCCACCAGGTCTGCCTAATGCCCCAACTCCCCCTCTCACTGCTGCCCACCCACAAAATCCTGCAAGAGATGCCACTGAGAGTCTGTTCTATTTGCCAACAGAGGAAAGAAGCCATCTAGAAGATTAACTAGTCTGGGGGTTGGATTTTATCAAATTTTATCAAACTGAGCCCAACACTTTTCTTTCCCTTTTCACTAAGAGGCGAAATGAGGCTCCTCTTTTGCAGTTTAAGTACCTAAACCCCCAGGCAAAGCCACTGGGGGAGTAACTAGCAATTTGGGGGAATCAGTTAAAGCTCCTCTGGGTTTCTCACTCAACCTGGAAGATGAATCCAATTCTCCAAGCAATCATTTACAATAGGAAAAGAAAATGATATTCCGCAGGCAACCACTGTGTGCTAGGGGAGCATACAATGGCTTCTGGGGAGCCAGTGGGCAAGTCTGAGGAGTAGGCCATTTGATCCTTATTGTGCAAAAATTGACATGCCTACGAGTGAAAGGACATCCAGGGTCTGAAAGACAAGGACTTTGACACTGGGTGAATCTGGGTTTTAATCTCAGAACTGTCATTTAAGAGCTTGGTGACCCTGGGCATATGACTGCAACCTCTCTGAGCCTCAGTTTTCTCTTTTGTAAAACAGGGGTTATATGTCCTTCTTCACTTGGTGGTTGTGAAAATGCAGAGAGCAAAGGTGTGTAAAACACTTTGTGCCTGGCATATGGCAGGTTAAATTAAATATAATAAAAGTATAAGAATAATATTTCATAATAACAAAAATATTACCCTTTTATTATTGTCGAAAGCCCCATGCCAGGAAACTGCATTCACGCATGCCCTATATGTGTAGGGAGTGGATCTGAGGGCAGACACTGTGCTGGGTGCCTGGGGACAGTGGTGAACACGGAAGACAAATCTAGGAGCTTCTGTGACAGCGTGGTGGGGGTGGGGGGCAAACATGAAGTAACGCACAGCAGAGCTGCTGATGGAACTGCAGTATGTCGACAGTTCTATAAAGGGGGAGTGTAAGGAGCCACAGGCTCCTCTGGTAGCTCAGCTGGTAAAGAATCCGCCTGCAATGCAGGAGACCCTGGTTCGATTCCTGGGTTGGGAGGATCTGCTGGAGAAGGGATGGGCTACCCACTCCAGTATTCCTGGGCTTCCCTGGTGGCTCAGACACCGGCAATGCAGGAGACCTGGGTTCAGTCCCTGGTTTGGGAAGATCCCCCTGGAGGAAGGCATGGCAAGCCACTCCAGTATTCTTGCCTGGAGAATCCCCATGGACAGAGGAGCCTGGTGGCTCCAGCCCATGGGGTTGCAAAGAGTTGGACATGACTGAGTGACTAAGCACAGGAGCCACAGTGATATACAGTGGAGGGACCCATCCTGGTCTGGAGGGTATGCGATGTGAGATCTGAACAGAAAGGAAAAGAGTCACTCAGTGAAAACAGAGGACGGGAGGGCTCCAAACAGAGGACAGCTGCTCCAGACTCTGGAAGGCAGAGAGTCGGGGATGTCCACAGATCCACAGGAACCCTTGGGGGTAGGGGGTGAGTGGAGACTGACGCAACTGGAAGGCCAGATGTGGCCTTATGTCCAGCAGTCCTGTGGGGACTTCAGGGGGCCGTGGCGGGGCTGGGGGTGGCTGCAGGGTGGCAGGGGGCCTCACTGGGCCCTGCTGGCTGCTCCCAGCTATCACTGCTGGTAATAAGATGCAGGGGTCCCTGGGTCCCTGGCAGGCAGTTCCTCGTCTTTATGAGCCATAATGTCCCAGAACATCACCCCGTCACATTCGTCGTCTGAATGTTCTGGGTACCAGCTGCTGTGGGCATCAGAGGGTGGCCCCAGGCTCAGCTCCCCCAGGAGCGCTGCCAGCTCTAGAGTCCCAGAGGGGCCTGAGAAGTGGAAGCTATGTCAGCAGGGTGACTCTCATTCTTGAAGGAGGGAAGACGGGCCTTCCAAGCCCCGCTGCGGCTGCAGACAAAGGTGCTGAGCAGCGTGACTGGTGGCCAGGTGGCAGGGGCCACGCCACTTCAGAAAGGCTGGCGGCGCTCTGGGACTCCATTGCTGGGAGCCTGGGATGCAGGGCAGGGCCTGGAGGTGCACCCAAAGGGTGAGGCGAGTCCAGCCCCCAGCAGTTCAGACACTGCCTAGCGATGGGTGCGGGGGCCATGGAGGGTGTGGGGAGCAGCAAGGGGGTATGGGGACTGAGAGGATGCTGTGGTGATGCTGTGGGTGGTGGCAGGTGACAGCTGCGTGTGTGTGTGCAGAAGGCAACATCTTATGGGGCCTGGAAAACCCCATGAATGCTAAAAAAAACAAACTGACCCAGCAGTTGCACTTTGAGGAATTCATCATATGACCTGGAAATGTTCAAGTCCCTGTGACAGCATGCGATGCAGTCATCAAAAGGACAGTTGCACCAGCTTCTCATATTTCTTAGATTCCACATATATGTGACATCATAGAGTGTTTGTGTGTCTGTGTCTGATTTATTTCACGTCAGCACAATACCCTCCAGGTTCATCCATGTTGCTATAAATGGCAACATTTCCTTCTTTGTTATGGCTGAACACTATTCCACGGTATGTATGTATCACATCTTCTTTCTCCGTTCGTTTGTTGATAGACACTTAGCTTGCTTCCATACCTTGGCGACTGTAAATAACGCTGCTACAAACATTGGGGTGCATGTTTCTTTTCAAATTAGTGGGAGTTTTCCCAGATATATATTCAAGAGTGAAACTGCTAGGTCATATGGCAGCTCTAATTTTAGTTTTTTGAGAAACTTCCTTGCTGTTTTCCAAAAAGAAGCAGACTCACAGATGCAGAGAACAAACCAGTGGTTACTAGAAGGGAGAAGGATGGGAGGGAGGGACAACATAAAGGTGGTGGACTAAGAAGTACAAACCACGATGGAGAAATAGCTACAAGGATATATTGTAAATGTTGTGATTCACTATATTGTATGCCTGTAACTTACATAATGGCATATATCAACCGTTCAGTTCAGTTCACTTCAGTCGCTCAGTCCTGTCCGACTCTTTGCGACCCCATGAATCGCAGCACGCCAGGCCTCCCTGTCCATCACCAACTCCCGGAGTTCATTCAGACTCACATCCATCGAGTCCGTGATGCCATCCAGCCATCTCATCCTCGGTCGTCCCCTTCTCCTCCTGCCCCCAATCCCTCCCAGCATCAGGGTCTTTTCCAATGAGTCAGCTCTTCGCATGAGGTGGCCAAAGTACTGGAGCTTCAGCTTCAGCATCATTCCTTCCAAAGAAATCCCAGGGTTGATCTCCAGAATGGACTGGTTGGATCTCCTTGTAGTCCAAGGGACTCTCAAGAGACTTCTCCAACACCACAGTTCAAAAGCATCGATTCTTCGGCGCTCAGCCTTCTTCACAGTCCAACTCTCACATTCATACATGACCACAGGAAAAACCACAGCCTTGACTAGACGGACCTTAGTCGGCAAAGTACTGTCTCTGCTTTTGAATATGCTATCTAGGTTGGTCATAACTTTCCTTCCAAGGAGTAAGCTTCTTTTAATTTCATGCCTGCAGTCATCAACTGTATTTCAATAAAAAATTACAATTAAATAAAGGGCTGTTGCAGGCTTTGGGGCTGATGTGGAATGTTTTCTGCATGTGTGGGGTGTGACGTACTAAAGGGGGGAACGTGTGCGTGTTTCCCTGCTCTTGCACTGACACACAGCTGGTCCAGGAAGGGCACATGTGAAAAGGGACTGACTGCTTCCACGGAGGTTGATGGGGGCTGAGCCAAGGGTGCGGGAAAGACTTCCTTCACCATATGTCCCTTGGGACCTTGGGAATCTTTTTACCTATAGCCAATGCCATGGATTTTCCAGGAGTTATGTACAGATGTGAGAGCTGGACCATGAAGAAGGCTGAGCACTGAAGAACTGATGATTTCAAATTGTGGTGCTGAAGAAGATTCTTGAGAATCCCTTGAACAGCAAGAAGATCAAACCAGTCAATCTTAAAGGAAATCAACCTGGGATATTCATGGGTATTCATGCTGAAGCTGAAGCTCCAATACTTTGGCCACCTGATGCAAGGAGCCAACTCACTGGACAAGACCCTGATGCTGGGAAGGATCAAGGGAAGGATGAGAAGGGAATGACAGAGAATGAGATGGTTGGATAGCATCACTGACTCAATGGACATGAGTCTGAGCAAACTCTGGGAGATTGTGAAGGACAGGGAAGCCTGGCATGCTGCAGTCCACGGTGTCACAAAGAGTTGGACACAACTGAGTGACTGAACAATGACCATGGGTAGACATCACCTATGGCCAAAGTAACAGCCAGGCCACAGGGCTTGACCAGCAGAGAAGGGCAGAGGGAGGGCCCCCAGGTGGAAGGAACAACAGCAAAGGAAAGGCGGCTGTGTGCTCAGGTGCTGCTTAAGAGCCGAGCCTGGTGCGTTGGGGCTCCAGGCCAGGGCTGGCACTCCGTCTACTCAGGCAAGAGTAGGAGAATTGATGCCTTTGAACTGTGGTGCTAGAGAAGACTCTTGAGAGGCCCTTGGACTGCAAGGAGATTCAACCAGTCCATCCTAAAGGAAACCACTCCTGAATATTCATTGGAAGGACTGATGCTGAAGTTGAAACTCCAATACTTTGGCCACCTGATTCAAAGACTAACTCATTAGAAAAGACTCTGATGCTGGGAAAGATTGAAGGCGGGAGGAGAAGGGGACAACAGAGGATGAGATGGTTGGATGGCATCACCGACTCTGTGGACATGAGTTTGAGTAAACTCTGGGAGTTGGTGATGGACAGGGAAGGCTAGTGTGCTGCATTCCATGGGGTCACAAAGAGTCAGACACGACTGAGCGACCGAACTGACTGACTACTCAGTCAAGAGCCCCTTACTAGTAAGTTCTCTGCTCCAAGCTCACCCTGAGGGACCCCTCTTCCCACAGTCACTGCATAGGACTGGTCAGGCCTGGCCCCTCCGATTGCTTCTCCTGTCATTTGCATAAAGATGACAATGGCTGCCAAGCCTTAACTCTGCATGATCTGGACTCTGCCAACCTTTCCAGCCAGTTCTCAGGGTGGAGAGGGAAATGTAGCTGTGGGGGCAGTGCTGAGGAGTTTTCATTTAGTTCTAAGAGCAGCAGTCCAGCCCTGGAGGTTCCATCAACAGATCTGAGATTGCCTAGGGAACTGGTGGCGTGTGGGACACCACCCTTTTGATCCCAGTCAGCCGTCAATCAATGAGGCACTTCTGACTGATGAACATACGTCAGATGCTTGCTTTACAACATGCCTAGGGCTATCTGCTCTCTGAACATCCTCTCACTCACGCTTTACCACAGCATCCTGTGGCAAGAGGTCTTTCCTCATTTTAAAAATGCAGAAACCCAGGTTCAGGAAAGTGAGGTTGCCCAAAGTCTCAATATCACCAAGTCGAAAGTCAGAATTTGAACCCCCGTCTGACTCCATAATCCTGGTTCTCAGTTGCTGTTATTTCAGCTTTCCTACAGAGAAAGAAACTACAGCCTTCAGGCTTTCCAAAGACATGGTGTGAGTTCCCTGGGCATCCGCAGCTGAAGATGCTTCCTCTTTTGCTGTCTTTGATCTTTGTGGTTGTAGATTTCTAACTCCTTCCCCACAATGGGCTTGACGTTCGGTAAAAGCTTCTTATGGCAGTATACAACTTCTGGTTGTTCATTAGAGAGAAAGGCCTTGGGCTCCTGGTGGTCTGAGTTTTTGTTCCACCCTTTCATGTCTTCTGAGCTGACAGGGATCTGAAGCTGGGATTGCTTCCACTTCTGCTCTCAAGTCCAAGTTGTCCCAAACACTGCAGCCTACTTGGTGGGAGAGAGTGTTCCTCTCTGCACAGGCTGAGAGGTGAATGGACCAAAATATCATCTGGAATTTGGGGCAGGTTCTGTAACCACTGCTGTTGGCACAACCCAAAGAAGAAGAACCCACGTGTGTCTGCTGCTGCTGCTGCTGCTAAGTCACTCCAGTCGTGTCCGACTCTCTGTGACCCCATAGATGGCAGCCCACAAGGCTCCCCCGTCCCTGGGATTCTCCAGGCAAGAACACTGGAGTGGGTTGCCATTTCCTTCTCCAATGCATGAAAGTGAAAAGTGAAAGTGAAGTCACTGAGTCGTGTCTGACTCTCAGTACCCCATGGACTGCAGTCTACCAGGCTCCTCTGTCCAAGGGATTTTCCAGGCAAGAGCACTGGAGTGGGGTGCCGTTGCCTTCTCCGCCACGTGTGTCTACCAGCCCAGAAAAGCAGGGTGCAGCAAAGCGGACCTTTTCCTGCAATGACTGTAATCACTCGGGCATCACAGTGCCAGGAAGATGACCTGGGCTGGAAGCCAGGACACCGACCTCTTCCATCTGCTGAGCACCCATAGGTAGCTTAGTATCTCTAGGCTGCTCTATGGTGCTCAGTCGTGTTCGATTCTTTGCAACTCCCTGGACTTTGGACTGTAGCCCGCCAGGCTCCTCTGTCCATGGGATTCTCCAGGCAAGAACTCTGGAGTGGGTTGCCATTACCAACTCCCAGGGATCTCCCCAACCCAGGGAGTGAACCCGCATCTCTAGCGTCTCCTGCCTTGGCAGGCAGATTCTTTACCACTGCATCACCTGGGAAGCTCCAATTATCTCTGTGAGGCAGAGTCCCATTTGACAGATTGTGAAACTCAGGTTCAGACGTTAAGTCACTAGTCCAAAGGTGCACAGCTGGTAAAGAGGCAGGCAGGGCTTTGAACCAGATCTAACTCCACTGTCTCTGAGTATCCACAGCCAACCACCATGCCGCCCTCTGCCAACTAAGACATGCATGTAATTCAGTTCATTTGCTGACTATTTGTGTGACCAGTTTTTGCTGAGGTGTTTTCTTTTCAGTGAGAGACCCCAGGCCATCTGCCTGGCCTCTGCCAACGGTTGATGTGGGCAGCTGAAGCCACATCGGGTGACAACAAATTCCCTTGGCCATTGTTTAGGAGCATCTCTTTCTCCCTTTCTTTCCATGAAGGCGAAGGGCACACAAGATCAAAGTGCACAGTCCAGTGGCACTCAGCCCATTCATGATGTTGTGTAACCACCAGCCTGGTTTTCAAACATGGTCATCACGCTGAAGGAAGCCGACACCCGTTAAGCAATCCCTCCCTGACTCCGGTTCCCAGCAACCACCGACATGCTTTCGGGCTCCATAGAGTTTGCCTGTTCTGGACACTGGGGACACAAAGGGAAGGAGGATCCCTGAGTCTCCTTTCTAGCTTCTGTTTCCCCTTCATCCACCTCGGGGCTCAGGCTCCATATTCAAGCATCGTCTTGGACCACTGTCTTTCCTTCATCCCCAACATTCAACCCATCAGCAAAGTTGATGGCTTTTCCCTCTGAAACACGTACTTCTTGGATGAGGTTACTTCCTGTGGCTGCCATCCTGCCCGAGTCCAGGCCAGGACCATCTCTTGTCTGCACTTTCGTGACACTTGTCACCAGGCATCTCTGCTGCTCCCTTTGGTCTCCAGCACCGCCCTCCTGCTCCTGTCTCATCTGCACTGTGCCTCACACATGCTCCTTGGCTCACAAGACATCCCCCCGGGATCCGCGCCCCATCTCTCTGACCTCCTTCCTCAGCCTCCAGGATTCACTGGGTACCCAGCACTCCGACCTTGCCCCAGAGCCTTGGGCATGCACAGTCTCCTCCTCGGGCCTCTGCCTTGATCTGCTGCTGGTGTGGACATTGGCATCTTGGCTCAAGTATCAGTTCTGTGGAGGGCATCCTTCTTGACCCCTGGAGCAGCTCCTTGGACCTCACCATATCTCCTCCATTTGGCTCTCCACAGAGAGAGCCATTTTTTTTTTAGGCACTTTTTTCTTCTTTTCCCTCTTTGTTCACTATCTCTCTCCTAAATAGAACATAGGCATCATGATCCAACACTGGATCAATTTTTTGTTCCCTAACAGGCACTTAATGGGGGCTCAATTAATATTTATTGGGTTGACTGATGCACACTGAAAAAAAAACCATCATTGCAAGATAATATCCCATTTATGGGGTACTCTGAAAGTATATGCAATGCTCTAAGAGTTGATATTATCCCACTTAATCTCTCTGCAACAGCCTTCCTACATGGACACCATTATTTATCCCCACTTTATAGGTGAGGAACTTGAGGTTTATGGTGCTTTGTAACCTGACCAAAGCCCATGACCAGACTTGAGGTAACAAGTGTGGGGAAGATCTGGGTGGGGGTACTTTCCAAGACAGGCATTGGATGGGGCCAAATGAAAATTTCACCTTGATTCTTCTGGGGAAGATTATACCCTGGATTGCCAGTTTTTGCAGGGGGATCCAAATCTCTGCCACCCAGGACAAAACTCCATGGGGTGCAGAAGCTGGGTGGAGAGGGCACTGAGAAAGGAATTTGGAACCTGAGTTTGAGTCCCTGGCATGACTCTGACTTGCTCGGTTAAGTCCCACAGGTTTTATACTGCCAGTTTCCTCAGCAGTAAAGAGGGAAGATGAGCTTAGAATATCTTAAAAGTTTCTTGTAGCAATTAGATGTGTGTGCGTGTCTGGAGGGGGTGGGAGAGAAAGAATCACAAACTCCCAGACTAATTAAAATAAGAGGGTTCTGGGTAGAAACAACACTCAGTGGTCATCTGGTGGTCAGGAACCCCTTCTATAGCACCCCAGAGAGGCGATCATCCCCACTGGCCTTGCATACCTCCAGTGATGGCGGCTTACTAGCTTATAAATTATTTGCCAATCGTGGCCATTTAAAAAACCTTATTGAATCCTACCTACTCTTTCATTTGGAAGCATACCCCTATACTGCATACCGAATGCATTACAATATTCCTAGAACACATTCCATAGAAAATAGGATTTATATTCAGCTGTTTAGTATAAGGAGCTGCCACTGACTAGCTGTCATAAATTGTCAATTAAACAAATATTATTTGTAATTTGGTGGGGTTTTTTTGCATTTTACATCTGGTATTTGTGTGTGTGTGTGTGTGTGTGTGTGTGTGTGTGTGTGTGTGTGTGTGTTTGCAGACATTTTTGAAGGCTCCTGAAAGGCTATGAAGCCCAGAGGACAAATCTAAGCCCCTTTTCCTGGACAGCCTCATAGCGCTCCTGAGTTGCTGCTCCTCGGTGATACGGAAGCCCTCAGGCCCTCCAACTGAACGCCTCCCGGCCCTTGCCACCGCCAGTATTACCCTCACCAGAACCACCACCACCATCATACCACCATGACGGGCACCACCATCATACCACCATGACGGGCACCACCATCAGCGGTGACAGGAGAGCCGGGCACCAGAACCACCCCCGAGTACGCATGTTCCTTCCTCTCTGTTCTTCCCCCAGCCTCACTTCAGCAAGGCGTTGCCCTCCCAGCAGGGCATACAGCTTGCTCTTACAAGGCGAAAGTCCTGCAGCTCACTGGGTCACCTTAAAGATATCCACAGCAAACAGCGAAGGCTTGCCAGGAACATTCACACACTGGTTATCTTAGGTAATCCCCTCTGCCCTCCCCCACTTTCCACACCCTCCAGTCCTGCAGGAGAACTCCCTATGGAATTGCCAGGGCAGTCGCTGTTACTGCACTTTGCAAAGATGGCTTGGACATGCCGAATGCCTGGGCTGAGGTCACACAGCTGGCCAGAGGAGGGAAGAGCCCTCTCGGTTTCCAGTTTGCAAACAGCATACCCTGTCTGAAGCCTCCTGTGTTTCCAAACCTCATGCATTCATGGACCAACCCCACGATTTTGCCAAACCCAGAAAATATACCAGTTCTATTTTGTACTTAAAATTTTTCTTTAAAGTGATGGAATGAACTGCAAAAAGAATTTTGTCTTATTATTACAAAAACCACCAGGATCACTTTCCCTCAAATAAGCTGCCCTGAAAACAAAGGCAGTGGAAACAGAGCTGATGTTATTAAATTCCATGTAGCTGCTGCTGCCTGAAAAGACAGCCTAACCCTCTCCTAGTTAGAAAGGCTGTGCTGCAAAGGTGTTAAAGACACATTAGCACCTAACTGATGACTTTCTTTGCATAAAGAAGGAAGTCTGAAGGAGAACTAAAAGCCAATCTATTCACCGTGTGATGGGATGGTTGTTGTTATCTGAGACAACTGACCGTCCAAGTCCACCCCAGGACACTCAGGGCCACCTGCCACACTTGAGTATTTTGCTCAACCCAGGAATCTAACACTGTGTAGTGGAGAGGAACCAGGAACCTGTCGGAGGCTCAGGTTTCCCATCTGTAAATGAGCATAAAACCACAGCATGCGATGCTGGCAACATGAAATGTGAAGCCAACGGGATGCTAGAGATGGGCTGGCCCCTTGGTAAATGTCTCTCCCTGCCCCTGGCCATTCTCTGGTCTTCTTGCCCGCCCTCCTGCAAGAGAAGGCACCCAGGTAAACACGTCTTTGTCTGGAAGGTCTGGGCACAGGGGCAGCTCCTGGGCAGCCCTGCACAGTCTCCACGGCTGGCTGGGACTGTGTGCGGGTCAGAGGGCTTCTCCTCCCAGCCTGCCTCTCACCTCTCCCTAGCTCAGCCCTGATGAAAATAAAGTCTTTCCCAGCAGCTGCCACAGGTTCGAATCCCAGCTCTGCTACTTGCCAGGGAGGCACTGTTAGCCAGGCAGCTCTGCCTTGAGCCTCAGTTTCCCTTTCTTCAAAATGGGGATACTAGTCCCAAACACACAAGGGTGTAGAGTGGCTGGTGGGTGGTTAAGAGCAAGGCACCTCCAGGACCAGTGACCTGGGCCACATTCTGGCCCCACCGCTTCTTTATGCGGCCATAGGGAGCAGGGACTTGGATTCTCCCACCTCAGATTCCTCCCCTGGCACAATGGAAATAACAGGAATCTTCCCGTTATCTGACTGTTGTGAGGAGTAGCCGGGCAAACGTGTGTGAAGCTCCAGAGACCACTAAGTGCTGAGCGCAAGTGAGTGCTCTACAGATGCAAAGACACTGGGGACCAGAGCCTGCCTCCTTCCAGCTGCCCGCTGGCCTCTGGGCCCCTTCAACCCCCAAGGCCCCGCCCACACCCCCTTCCTCAGCTACACATTCCCAGCCCCCAACCCTGGGGGACCACATCACTGCTGCCTGGCTTCTACTCTGGATGCAGGCTTTCTGAAGATGCTCACTCAACACAGTTCCAAATAACCCACAAAACTGTAGGCTTAACTGTATTATTTATGACAGGTGACGCTGCAAATGACTTTTATATGTTCAAAACTGGAAGAACAGTGGCGTCAATTATGTCCTAATGGAATTACCAGAGCTGTTGCTATCACATTTTGGAAACTATGAAATAAGGGGAAATGCTTATATTTAAGCAGTAAAACAGCAGGATTCAGATTGTATACAGAGGATGACTGCAACTGTGAACTCCTACCCTGTTAAACGGCTGGGGAGAAACACAACAAATAAAGTCTAGAAGGGCAGGCTGGATGGTAATAGTGGCTTTCTTTGGATGGTGATACAATGATTTGTTACTGTTTTCTTCTGTATCTCCTTATTCAAAATCTTCTACACTTGAGAATTAATTGTACTGGGACTAAAAAGCAACAGGAAGATGCAGAAGTGTGTCTAATATATTATATTATGGAAAATTCCTTATATCAAAGGTGAGAATACACCATATATATGCAAACATGTGTTTATATATGGTGCTTCCCAGATGGTGATAGCAGTAAAGAACCCACCAGCCAATGCAAGAGATGGAAGAGACCTGGGTTCAACCCCTGGGTCAGGAAGATCCCCTGGATGAGGGCATGGCAACCCACTCCAGTATTCTTGCCTGGAGAATCCCATGGACAGACGAGCCTGGCAGGCTACAGTCCATAGCGTCGCAAAGAGTCAGACACAACTGAGGTGACTTAGTACGCATGCATGTGTTTATATATGAAGTATGTTTTGGCATGAAGAAAATCTGAGAAGATACATTGCAACAAAATAAAGCTGACCCCCCCTTTGGGGCAAGCTAGATGGGGCCTTTGTATATTGTATCATGTACATTTGTATGGGCTTTCCTGGTGTCTCAGGTGGTAAAGAATCTGCCTGCAATGCAGGAGACCTGGGTTCAGTCCCTGGGTTGGGAAGATCCCCTGGGGAGAGCATGCAACCTACTCCAGTATTCTTCCCTGGAGAATCCCCATGGACAGAGGAGCCTGGCGGGCTGCAGTCCATGGGGCTGCAAAGAGTTGCACATGACTGAGTGACTAAGCACACACACACCTTTGTATATTGTACTTCTGAGCCATATCAGTATTTTATTTAATGAAGAAGTGAGGAGAAAAAGTCTTAGCTATCTAGTAAACCTTTAGAAAAAGGCGGTATTTCCCCAAATAGGGGTAGGGTACTGCTTAAACAAAGGAATCTGTACTGGGAATGACTCGGGGGTGAATCACGTCAGCTGGGATCTTACTGGAACGAATCCACCAGCGTGTGCTGTGACTGACAGGCCCTGTGGATTGCAGGGCTTTCCAAAAAGCCAAATCAGATCCCAGACCCATCCTCTTTCTGCCAGCCCTACTTTTACCACGGTGCCTCCCTTGACAATGATGCTCCCAGGACTTGTCAAGGAATGCAGGGCAAGGGAAAGGTACTAGGGCAGAGGAAACTAGAAGGCTGGTCAGACCTCCTAGGTCCAAGGGCCTCCTGACCCAGGCAGGCTGTGTATGAACAGTCTACATCCTCCGGGACTGTGTGGGGTGCAAGCATGGTGACCCAGAGAGGGGATCGGGACTTGGGCCAGAGGGAGGGACACCGTGGTCAGCAAGGGCCCAGTGCCACGGGATCACCACAGTCTTCAGGAGAAACGAGAAATATGACGTTTAAGTGAGTGAGTCAGAGTTGCTCAGTCGTGTCTGACTCTTTGTGATCCCATAGACTATAGAGTCCATGCAATTCTCCAGGCCAGAATACTAGAATGGGTAGCCTTTCCCTTCTCCAGAGGATCTTCCCAACCCAGGGATCAAACCCAGGTCTCCCCCATTGCAGGCGGATTCTTTACCAGCTGAGCTACCAGGGAAGCCCTCAAGTGAGCACTTCCGGCTTTAAAATAAAACATCTAAGGGACTTCCCTGGTGGGTCAATGCTAAGACACTGTGCTCCTAAGGCATGGGTGTGTGACTTAGCATGTGCTAAGTCACTTCAGCGTCCAACTCTTTGCAGCCCCATGGACTGTAGCCCACCAGGCTCCTCTGTCCATGGGGATCTTCAGGCGAGAATACTGGAGCAGGTTGCCATGCCCTCCTCCAGGGGATCTTCCCCACCCTGGGGTTGAACCTGTGTCTCTTACATCTCCTGCATTGGCAGACGGGTTCTTTACCACTAAACGCAGGGGGCCTGGGTTCAGTCCTTGGCCAGGGAACTAGACCCTGCAGGCCTAAAAGCAAAGACTGAAGATCCTGTGCACTGCAACTAAGATCTGGAGTAGCCAAATACATAAATAAATATCTAAAAAGAAAGAAAGGAAGGAAGGAAGATCTGAAAATATATACAGTCTTTGAAAAAAATAAATAAAAGACCCAAATTTTTCAGTGAAATCTCATTTTAAAATAATGGCTTAAAAAAAAATCTTACAGTTTTCTGTGCAAGTCCTCCACCAGCAGGCGTCTAGGACCTTGGCACATTCCTGGTGCTCTTGGAGAGCAAGGTCGGCCCCCAGGATCTGGTTGCTTTTCTAACCACCCTCCCGCCTTTCATATGGCTTTGCAAATTCTGCCCTAGACCAAATCCATTGGTCAGTTTTTCAGGGTTGGAGGTGGGGCATCTGACATTCACCTACCTCTGCCCTGGGAGTGTGGTACTGAGTGCAGAAGAGGGGTGATTGAGTCTAGCAATGGGCTTTCTCTGGGGTAGCGAGTGTTCTGCATCTGGAAGGGACAGGCAGTGGTGCCATAGCCGGGACTCCTACAGCCTTCAGAGGCCAGAGTCTCTGCCTCTTTTGCCCTCCCCAGCCTCAGTTTCCCCTCCCCTCTTATCACGCCCGTGCTTCAACCACGCAGAAGGCTTCACCCTTCCGTTCACTCTTGACAGTCTCACACCTCTGTGCCTTTGCACAACCCAATCCCTTGGTCTGGACACCCTCTCCCTCTGCCTCTGCGGTCATGTCTCAGCCACCAGGAAAACACCACCCTCATGGGCCAGCTCGCACAGCTCCCATGCCTCCCCATCACAGCAGCCGGGAGGCTGGCCTTGGCATTCCCCGTGTCATTCATTATTTAGACTCCCCGATCTCCTTCAGGGGCTTCTGTGTGCCAAACGGCTTTAGGCTCTGCCCCTTCCCTCCAGGGGCAGTGCTCCAGCCTTCATCTCTGCTCACCTGGAAAGAGCAAGGGCCTCCAGAGGGGGTGCCTGGTCTCCCCTTCGCTCCCTAGCACGCCGGCCTCTGGGCTGTCTGGGGGAAAGGGCACTTTTCAAAAGTGCAAACTGATGGCCTCTGTCCTCAGCCTCCAATCTCTTCCCAGCTCCTGCAGCCTCCAGGGCTAAGTCCACACTCTTCTTCTTGGCACTGCAGGCTTTCCATGATCAGGATCTCAGCAAACTGAATCCTCTGTTACCTCCTTCCTACTCTGTTACCTACTGTCCCCGGAGCCTCAGGCAAAACCTAATTGCTCTGAAGGCCCTGAGCACACCTGGAGGCTTTGCAGCCGTGTCTCTACACACGTCTTTCTATGCCTTTACTACCCAGACACTCTGCCTGCCTGCTGCACTCCCATTCACCCCCACACCAGCTCTGTGAGTCCTCCCTCTTCCCCGCCAGGGCAGTGGGTATTCCAGTCTCTGAGGTCTGCTCGCAACTTCAGGGCTGCTTTTGCCTGCTGTTGGCTACAAGCCTGCCTCCCCACGACACCTGAGTCTTTGGGCAGGGGTGGCACTCATCTGTCTTTCTGTCTTCGGGGTGGCACCCAGGACGAGCCACAAGCAGACCGCCAGGAAGTGTTTGTTAAGTGACTGAGTGAGGGGGCCAGATGGCTCTAATGCTCAGAAAGGGTTTGGAGGTTAGAAGATTACTCTCCAGGGGAAAGAGGGTGACTCTAGAGCTGAAAGTGGCCAAGGCAGAGACCTGGGCAGAGCTGTTGACAATTCTTCCTACTGTTCCTGGCTGCCACATGCTCCTGGAGACGGTCCCCACGGGGCTGGCGATCATCAGCCACGCTGCCTGCTACGATCCCTGACCGACTTGGCTCTAGCCACCTTGCTCTCACTGCCATGGCGCCAGCCGGCGCCTCCTGGCAGAGCTACCACAGGGAAGCTGGCATCAATGAAGGGCAGAGTGAGAAAGGCCCTATGAGGTCAGCCAGCTCATATACCCGTGTCTGTTTTCAGATGGGGAAGCCGGGACCCAGAGAGGGGCAGCCACTTGCCCGGGGTCACACAGGAGGCCAGTTCTTCTGGATTTTATGAGATACTAAGAAGGATACTCAAAAGAAATCTTGAGAGGGGATAGAAAAGGCCTGGGGTGGGGGGTGTCAGGGGAAGGCTCTTGAGGCCGAGAGAAGAGGGAAGCTCTTTCTGAGGCTGACCCCAGACTGCTGTGCAAAGGCGGATGGGGTGGCAGTGGGGGTTGGGGAAACCTCCTGCAAAGGACTTGCACAGCGATGGGCTGGCTGCTTTGCGGTCGGCTTGGCCACAGCAGGGTGAGGGAAGGTGCACTCGCAGATGGGCGCAAAGCCCTGTCGTGCTGGCCTGGTCCTGCGCTGTGGGGTTTGCAACCAACTTTTAAAGCTGATGTGAAAAGACAGTGCTGCAAACAAGATACACAAATGGCCAAGTAGAACCCAAAAGATGTTCAAATTCATTAGCCATCAGGGGAATGCAAATCAAACCCACAACGATATCACTTCACACCCACTAGCATGGCTAGGATCCAGAAGTCAGATCATAAGCACTGAGGGGGATGGGAAGAAACCGGAAACCTCAGACAGGGCTGGTGGGAAGGTAAGATGGCGCCACTGCTTCGGAAAACATTCTGGTGCTTCTTCAAAGGATTAAACCTAGTGTTATTGTATGACCTGATAATTCTACTTCTAGGTATGTACCTCAAAGAAATGAAAATTTATGTCCTGACAAAACCTGTACACAACTATTCAGAGCAGTGTTACTCATAATAGACAAAAAGGTAGAAACAACCCAATTACCCATCAACCATCAACTGATGAATGGGTAAACAAAACTTGGTCTATCCATGCAATGGAAGATGATTTGGGCCATGAAAAGCAACAGAGTACTGACACACGCTACGACACAGATGGGCCTTGCGGACACTATGCTAATCGAAATATGCCAGACCAAAGGTCACATGTCGCATGATTCCACTGACACACAGTCTCCAGAATCAGCACATCCACAGAGACATGAAGTAGATCAGTGATTTGTGGGGGTGGGGGCGGGGATAGGGAGTCTCAGCCAATGTGTACAGTGATGAAAATGTTCCGGAATCAGACAGCAGTCATGGTTGTACAGCTCTGTGAATATACTCAAAGCAACTGGCTTGTATATTTGAATTTTATGGCAGGTAAATTATATCTCTATAAAGCTTTCATTTTTTTTTGAAAAGAGACCACTCTGGCTGGTGGTGGGGGCAGCAGGGAGGCCAGGAAGGCCATCATGGGCTCCAAGGTGGCACTCGCTGAATGTCCGTGGACGCCCTGCTCCTCCTCATTCCAGGGTTTCTCAACTCAGCACTGCTGACATTTTGGACAGGTAAATTCTCTGTTGTGGGGGCCGTCCTGTGTGTTGTGGGATGTTTGGCAGCAACCTTGCCCTCTACCCACTAGATGCCAGTACACCTCCTCACCCCCAGCTGTGATAATAAAACTCTCTCCATATGTTGATAAATGTCTCTGGGCAGCCAAGCTGCGTCCAGGTGAGAACCACTGTTCTAGCCTGTCTTGCTCACCTGGTGGGTTCTTGCTTATCCTTCCAGAACCATTTCAGATACCCTCTTGTCTGGGAGCCTCTGTTCTTCCTCCTCTGAGGCTTCACGGTCCCTAAAACAATCCCCCACCCTGACCAGGAAAGCCTTGCGGACACAGTTTATGCACCGCTCTCCCCACGTCTGTGCAGGGATGGCGCCTTATGCACATTTGGGTCCATAGCACAAGGCCTGGCACTTCAGAGGTCACTGCTGAGCCATTTCTTTTCTTCTTGATTTAATTTGGGGGTCATGCCCCACAGCTTGCAGGATCTTCATTCTCCGAGGAGGGATTCACCTTGGCCCCCCACAGCGAGAGGCTGAGTTGTAACCAGCCAACCACCAGGGAATTTCTTGAGCCCTTTCTTCCCCTGGAAAGTGCAGAGGAGCACTGCCTCCCCCAGGGTTTCTGTGATCAGTACTAAAATGCCAACCGATGGCATCTGTTGACCCTTCCTGACTGCAGCTAGGAGTGCAGACTCTGAATTTGGGTAGCCTGGGTTTGGATCCCGTATGACTGGGAAAGTGGCAGAAGGTGTGGTGTCTTCTCTGAAAAATGGGGCTATCGCTAGCACCTGCCTCGCAGACTTACCATGAGCACACAGTAAAAACGTAACTAATGCCAGATGTTGGCAGTGTTAAAAATTTAGTGTTCCTTCTTCCTTCTAAGGTGCCTGCCAGGCCTCAACATAGAGATGTCCCTATTGCCAACAGGCCTCCATACCCCAGCCGTGTCCTGGGTGCAGGCCAGGTCCTTAAAAGTCAGACAGTTCTATGTTCACTAATTATTATAGTATATATCCCCTGAATAAAATCTGGAAAGTTCATAAATTATAAAGGGGGAATAAATCTCCCACGGGCAAACACTGTTAATGTTGTTTGACTTATATCCTTCCAGTCTTTTTTCTAAGTACTTGCCACCAGTTTGTGATGCCACATATACACATATGCATGTCCCCATCCATCAAGAGCTGCCCAGTTTTCATAGAGGACAGGCTGGTGGTTTGCCCAGAGGAAGGGGACTCATGGAGGGGAGCAGTGGGAGGATGGGATTAGCAGGTGTAAGCTGTTACATGTAGAATGGGTAAACAAGGTCCTACTGCACAGCACAGGGAACCGTATTCAGGAGCTGATGATAAACCATAATGGAAAAGAATATTTGAAAAAAGAATGTCTCTCTCTCTAAATATATATGCTGCTAAGTCACTTCAGTCATGTCCGACTCTGTGCAACCCCATAGATGGCAGCCCAATCCCCGTCCTTGGGATTCTCCAGGCAAGAACTCTGGAGTGGGTTGCTATATATATATGTATAACTGAATTACTTTGCTATAACCACAGAAATTAATACTACGTTGTAAATCATATATACTTTAATTTCAAGTGTTTTTATACTGAGGTAAAATACAAATAACATAAAATTTATCATAAAAAAAAGCCTGTCCATTTTTCTTAGCCTCCTGACTGTTCCATAGTTTCCCCACTTTCGAACATTTAGGTCCTCTCTGTTGATGAATCTCTTTCCAGCTGAGCCTTAGCTTATATTCCCATCATCTTGTTTGGATGTCCTCCTCTTCTCTTAGAACATTTTTGGCAAAGGAACCTCTCCAGCCTGCTTGAAAACCCATTTTCCCAGAGCAGAGTGTCCATTTTCCCATCATCACAGACATTCTCCCTAAGCTGAGCTAAATCCTTGAGACTGGGACCCAATCCTGTTCTGCTTCTCTGGAGCCCTCGCGGAGATGGACCACAGCTGGATTTGTTTTCCCCTCAGACACCTCAGCCTGGACGGTCAGTTCCATTAGTCATCATGAGAGGATGCAGAAGGAAGATTGCTCTTGCGACCTGGAGAGGCAGCCTAGGTTGAGGTGAACTGGGATGAGGTGGCAGGAGAAGGAAAAGAAGCTGGCGGGATAGAGTGAGTCAGCCTGGTGTCTGCTTTCCGTGTGGAGTTGGGTCCTGACCTTCCTTCCTTCCAGACTCCTGGAGAAATCACTTGGCAAAGGCACTCCCCACCACACACCACAGCCAGAGTTCAGACTCACTTTCTCCAGTGATTATGTAGCACCTCTTCCTAACACAGGTGTCACAAGAAGCCAGGCAACAAGCACGCAATGCACCAGGTGCCAGGAACGCCATCCACCACCAGATCTGGGGGGCAGTTTGAGAAGCACTCTACAGTCAGGCGGGACTGGGGCCAGCCCCAGGGCAGGCACTTCCCACCAGTGTGGCCCTGTGCAAATCACAGACCCTGGGAGCCCTGGCTTTCTGTACACTGGGATTTAATGGCACTGGCTCCCCTGATTATTGAATGACTATAACAAATACCATATATATCACACGCTGAGTTACCAGGCCTGGCAGGTGCTAAAGAAATGCTCTTTTTCATTCTATTCAATTCTTCTCATAACTCAGGGTCAGAAGTGTCAATAAATATCATTTACTAATTACCTTTCATAACCTCCAGCAACAGGAACCTCACAAACAGGGAGGAATTCATGACTTTCTATTGCAAATAAGGAAACTGAGGCTCTGAGACCTTCCCTCAGGAGTCTTTACTGGATATAAGCTGTCATCTCAAAGGCTGCACGTCTAAAATAACCACCAGGATGTTGTATCTGGGTTGGGGGGGGGGGGGGGGGCTCCCGACAACCCCCCTCCTCATTTCCTGGGCACTGCTTCATGCCCAGCTGGACCACTAACCAGCTCTGGCAAAGGAGACCAGGACAGATCTGCCACATACAAATGAGTTTCCAGGAGGTGACCAGAGCCAGGACTCTGGGCGCCCGAGTTAGGATATGACGGCTGCCACTGGGGAATACCACGACCAGCAGGTACCTGCCTGCCCCACCTTCTTATCCTTGAGTCTGGCCCTATTCATGGGGGAGGAAACTGAGGCTCCCATGTTCAAGGTCAGCTGCACGCCTTAGGCGGCAGAACTGCGTTTCCAAGCCTCCAAGCCGAGGCCACCTGCCCGGCTCCATCCTGGAGGCTCGCTGTCCAGAGGCTCCCGGTTCCAGGTGCTCGCTCCCAGGCATCCGAGTGACAGTCCAGGAGGGCGAAGGCTCTCTAAGGAGCTGGGAGCCTCCTCCTGGCCCACCCCCTGCCCTCTACCGGCTTTCCTTAAGCAGAAAGTCGTGCCTTGCGCCCACAGACAACGCTCTGAGAAAACGCCAGCGCCCAGACATAGGGACAAAACATGGGCTGTTTCTGCGAAAGTGGGTTTTCCAAATCCATCCCCACGGGGGGCAGCGGGGACTTCCGCGCGATCCCGCGCCCAGAGCACCACCGCAGACCCACCGGGGCTGCATCCCGCGCTTGCCACGTTCCCAGGGCGCCCCCCCGCCCCCCCGCGAGTCACAATAGGAAACTGAGTCTCGCCTGCAAAGGGACTTGTCCAAGGTCAGACACAGCTCGCACGCGGACGGGCCAGGGCTCGAACCCGGGGTCAGGGTCCAGCCGGCGACGGGGAACCGGGAGCAGCCGCCAGGGGCACCCCTCCTCTCCACCAGGGCCTGCCCGGGGACCCCACCCTGCGCCCAAGCCCGGCGGGGACACGGCGGCCGCGTTACCTGGAGCTGCTGCCGCCGAGGTGGCTCCGCTCGGGCTCGCCTCCGTCCTGCGCCGCGCCCGCGCCGGCTGCGCTCCGGGCAGGGATGGAGCGGGCGGCGCTCCCCGCCCGCCCGCGCCCTGCGCCTCGCACCCACTTCCTCGTCTCCGCCCCCAGCTCGCTGCTCCTGGCTCCCGCTCGCTCCTTCCCTTCCTTCCCTCTCCAAGTCCCCTTCTCTCCCTCTCTGTCGTCTCTTTCCCCCCGGCGGCGCGCACACACTCACGTCCTCTGCTCCTTGGCTTTCCTGCCTCCCCCACACTCTCCCACACTGTCTTTTGCTTTCTTCTGGACCTTCTTTCCTTCTCTCTCTGCCTCTGACACTTTCCCTTTTGTCTTTTTTTTTTTTTTTTGGTCACGCTCCCCCTCTTTCCCTCACTTTCCCCTCTCCCTCCCGCCCGCTCCCCCCACTGCCTGGCCTGGGACCCAGCCTCCAACTGTGCCTTCCCTGGCTGAGAGGAAGGGGACCCCTGACCACAGCTGGAGGGCCTGCCCTGGGAGGGCTAGGACCCATGGGACCAGGTGGCACCCGCTACCCTTGGGTGTCCAGCTCTCAGCCACCTGGAATCAAGCTAGAAGAGAGAGCAAGAACTAGTTTCAAGGGGAAAGTCTGGATAATTCTGCCATCTGGACTGGAAACAAAGAGGGCCTGAGGCTTAAGGGCACCGAGAAATTAGTTAAGAGGTTATAGGGATTATTAAGTAAAAAAAAAAAGCAAACCAGCAGAGTTTCAGAAATCCCCAGCGTGGACTTGTTCTAGTTGAAGGGAGAGATGGAGAGAGAGAAAAGAAAGGAAGGAAGTAGGGTCTTGGGGAAAAGGGCTCTTGGAGTAGGGAAAATAACACCTGCCTTTCAGATGAAAACGTAGAGGCCCAGTGGGAGAAATCCTCTCTGTACAGATCCAGGTATCAAGGCTGCTATGCTAGCCCAGCAGACCTTGGTGGAGCGGAGCCTGGGTGGGCAGGATGGTGAGGGTTGTTCCAGGCCTGGGTTGCTAACCCAGTGTAAGCAAGGCAGGCAGTCAGATGGGCTGCCCCATCTGATACGTAGAGGGGAGTTTCTGCAGAAGCTTGACAAAGCAGGGGGAAAAGAGGCTGGTTCTGCTGCGTCTAGGTTTCAGGTACGTGCTGCTGCTGACTGATACACCACCCCAAGTCATTCTGTCACTGTGGACCCCCCACCCCTGCCCCAGGGCTATGTATGTGCTGAGATGCAAAGACTAAGGTTATAGTTCCTGGAGCTCAGAGGTCACAGCTTCCGGGGAGGCTGTTGTCAATGGCGTATCCAAGTCTCCAGTGTCTTGGAATGACGGCACAAGCCACCAAGTTGGTCTCACAGACTTCACTCCTGCTCACCAACAATTCACAGTCTCACAGACTTCACTCCTGCTCACCAACAATTCACAAAGTAACGTGTGTGTGTGTTAACTCTCTTCAGTCATGTGTGACTGTTTTGCAGCTCTGGACCGTAGCCCACCAGGCTCCTCTGTCCATGGGATTCTCCAGGCAAGAATACTGGAGTGGGTTGCCATGTTCTCCTTCAGAGGATCTTCCCAACCCAGGGGTTGAACCCACATCTTTTATGGTTCCTGCACTGGCAGGCAAGTTCTTTACCACTGCCACCTCCTGGGAAGCCTTACAAAGCAACATAGGTTATCTCAAAAAAAGGATAGATTAGATCATGCCTTTCTACTTCCCTGAAGAAAACGCTTTCAGGGCTTTGTGTTGCAGTTAGAATAAAATCCAGGCCCCTTATGGCCATCCCCATGATCTGCCCATGACCCACCTCTCTGAGCGCATGTCTCCCCATTCTCTGCCTCTCTCTCTGTTCCTCATCCACAGCACCTTTCTCCCTGTGCCCACAGCAACCCAGCTGGATCCCACCACAGACCGTTTGAACTGGCTGTTCTCTCTACTTCCCCTACGTCTTTTGCAGCTGCCCCAAAGTCAGTGAGACCACAAAGCCTGATCATCCTACTTAGAACAGTCACTTCCTTGCTACCAGTTTTCTCTATCACCCCTTTCTTATTGTAATGAAAACATTTATCACTATGTCAAATTATTTTGTCTATTCATTTGTCTATGTGCTTATTGCCTGCTCTAGTGTGCCAGAATGTAACCAGTGAAGGAGCTGGAAACTTGTTTGTATAATTCCCTGCGTCTCCCCAGAGCCTGGAGCGGAATAAATGCTTTAAAAGTATAAGCTGAATGAGTGAATGAGCAGATGCCATAATGAAGAGGTTTAGAAAATGGAAAAGTTGGTTGACCCTGCCAAAGAAAACAAAAATTGTCTATAGAGAGGCATGGTTTTTAAGGCAGATCTTAAAAGGAAAACAACGCTTCACAAGGTGGAGAACAGCAGAAGGGCCACAGAGGCGAGGAAAGAGCCTGGCGAGCTGCACGAGCCGCCAAACAGCCTGGGGCATTCAGGCCCAGGAATCAAACTGTGGCGGCGTGTAAGAGGATGCCCGCGGGATCTTGGACCCATCCTGTGAGCCTTGGAGGGGCTGTGGCAGGCTTTCACACGGGGTGGCTCCCAGAGAAGAGACGGTTCCAACGACCTTTGTCTCTCTGCTCTGTGGGCGGAGGAAGCAGATGAGACGACAACACTTGGACCAAGAGCAGAATTAAAATGAGACAGATTTTGGCTCTGTTGACGGATTATTTTTTTTTAAAGGACTCGAAGAGGAAAATGGGCTCCACGTGGGTGAGATTATTGTCCATTCACGTTCGGTGTCCCTCCCAGGAGAGGAGGATCTGTCTGTGACCCGACGGCCACTGATGTAACTGTGGCTGTGATTTCTGTCACTTCTGTGCAGAGGCTCTGGGCCGGTGAGTCCTTGTTTCCCTTTTCTGTCCGCCGTGAGCCTGATCAGGAGATATGCCACGGAGCGGTTGCTCCCTTATTTTGAGTCCCAGAGTGAGGTCTCAGAAGCCCAGCCAGCCACGTGACACATAATGTCATTGAGAGATAAATGTGATTTAGGCCATTTAGATTTCTGGAGTCATAGATAACAACTTGGTCCTTGGTTTTCCTTGCTGAGTCAGAGGTTCAGTCAAGCTGGTTCTAGCGCTTACTATCTGTGACAGATTTTCAGAGTCGGCCACCATATGGCCCTCTGCTCCTTTGCAGTGTGACAGCTCCTCCCATTTAGGGTGGAGTCTATGTCCCTCCCCCTAGTCTGGGCCTGTCTTATGGCTTGCTTGGATGGACAGAACCCAGAAGAAGTGATGCGGGGTCATTTCCGAGGCTAAGCCTTAAGAGGCCTTGATCCCCCAGCTTTTACTCCTTGAGACCATCCCTGAGGCCACCAGGCTGTGGAGACATCTGAAGGACCACATGGTGGGCGAGAGCCGGCTGTCCCAACTCTTACAGCCATCTGTGTAAGCTCAGGTGAGCCCAGCAGAAGAACCACCCAGGCATGCACTGAACTGAGAGAAATGATATATTCTTGTCAGTTCAAGTCGGTGAGCTCTGGGGGTGGTTTGTTACAAAACAGTGAATTAGTAGATAAAGGGCCGTGGGAATCTCTTCCCCGTCTCTAAGCCCATCTGGGCTTCCCAGGAGGCACTGGTGGTAAAAAGAACCCACCTGCCAGTGCAGGTTAGGCATAAGAGATGCTGGCTTGATCCCTGGGTCAGGAAGATCCCCTGGAGAAGGGACTGGCAATCCACTCCAGTATTCTTGCCTGGAGAATCCCATGGACGGAGGAGCCACAAGGGCTACAGTCCACGGGGTCGCACAGAGCTGGACATGACTGAAGCAACTTAGCATGGCATAAGCCCATTCTTTTCTTTTTAAAGAAAATACACATTAAAAACCATTGTTTTATCAATTGACATATATTAAGTTCACACATAATCTAAATAAAGCCTTCGAAAATCTCCTGTAGGATCCTTAATCAAAATACAGATTACAAGCATTCGGAAACATTCTCATTCTTCTGATACTATGGTTTGAGAGTTATAATTTTTATGATTTACAAAACTGAAGCTCGTTATTTAGTAACAGGGACAGACATTAATCTTATGACCTTTTACTGAAGGGCTACCTATACTTCCCTTGAATATCAGTTTAAGAGGTCTTTATTTCAACAATGTCAACTCACCATTAAATAAGCAAAACAATAAGGTCTGCCTCAAAAGGCTTACATGGAAGAGATGAATATTAAATGCATTCATTCTTTCAACACATGATACTGGACCTACTATGTGTCTGGCACTGAGTTGACTCAGATACAGTGATGAACAGGGTAGACAAAGATCTGACATGCTAGGTGTAGAAAGACATTGAATAAGAATAAGCCAGATAGTTTTAACTAAAGAGAATTGCTATGAGAAAGCAAAGTGGGGTAATGTAATTGAGTATGACTGGGGGAGGCACTTTCTTGAAAACAGTCGGAGAAACTTTTTCTGAGCACGTGACATTTGAGCTGAGCCAGGAATAGGAAAATAAGGGGCAACAGTGTCCCATGTAGGAGCAGTAGGGGCCAATGCAAGTTGGTAGGCTCAGACTTGGACTTGGCAAGGAACACAAAGTTCATCATGACTGAGTGCAGGAGGGAGAGGGGGCATGGTTTGAGATAGCAGGTACCAGGTCATAGTGAGGCGTGGGGATTTCATCCTAAATGAAATGAAGTCATTGGAGGATTTTCATAGACAGCCAATACCCTTCATACATTGTCAAGTAAGGCAACTTGTGGTTGGCCACCCAACAGATTGGGATGACATTAGCAACCCCTTCCAGCTCTAAAACTCTCCAGTTCTGTAATAAAGATCTGAAGCCCTGTTGGTAACTAAGCGCTTTGATCATTGACGTCATCATTTTTACAAATGGCTCCCCACCTCACCAGAAGGCTTCTGGATCTGATGGCCTCAAAGTCCTGCTGGCTCTGAACATGTAAGAACTGTCTTTCAAAAGAAGCCGGAAGAACCTTCTTGTTCTGAGGAAACCCAAACCACTATTTGACCAAAATAGATTAAAAAAAAAAAAAGTACCTTCTTTGGATGAGTAATCTCTGACGAGTCTGACAGCTTAAAATTGGAAAAAAGAAAGATCGCAACAATTAAGATGACGAATGGCATAGTGATAACATTTATTGAAATGGTCTGTGGAAAATTCCAGGGAAATCCCACTGGTTTTTGTCATCAGTCGTTTCTTGTCTCTGTCCTGAGCCCTGAGGTGGCTCTGGGTTTGTGGCAGAACACCTGAGACTGTGACTGGGGTGTGTGAGGTGTGGCATTTCCTGGCCGTCATGTGCTCTGGGTCTTGAGACAGGTGTTGGAAGGGTCTCGGGGCTGGAGTCCTCAGACAGATACTACACATTCCCACCCCACTGGACAACTCCCAGGAGCCTGAACTTGACTATTTTCTCTGGTGACCTTAAGACTGCATTAAGTGCCCGTTCTCACTCACAAGATAGGAAGGAACATAATTTGCAGAGCAGGTACCATCTTCTGTATCTATGCTGTGTTCTTTATATAACATGTCAACTCAAATAATTCTTATCAAAGCCCTGTAAGGTAAATGCTATTATTTCTCCCAGATTGCAGATGAGGAAACTGAGGCTCTGAAAGTCAGAGTTTTCTCCAAGGTCTTGCAGCTAGCTGCGGGATTCATGTAACTACCTCCAAAGTGCCTGCTTTTAACTAATTGGCTCTCCCAGCCCACTCCAGTAGAAAATAGACTGTTTCGTGGGAATCCAAAGTAGATGATGCATTCATCCTGGGTCTCTAGCCAGCCAGCCCACCCTGTGGATTTTGGACTTGTCAGCCTCCTTAATGGCATGAGCCAGTTCCTTAAAATAATTCTCTTTCTCTCTCTATCCACATTCTATTGGTTCTGTTCTTTGAGAGCCCTGACTAATGCACAGAAGAGGAGCTATTAGCCATGTCCTAAAGCAAGGGTGGGGCAGAATATTTAGAGCAGATGGACACAAGCAGCCCAGAACTGGGGACTCCTGGAATAAAGAAAAGCTAGTCCAGGACCCATGCTAGGATGATCCTCCGGGAGCCTGCCTGCAGCATTCATCAGAGTGTTGGGAGGCAAGGAGTTCGGAGGTGAGCCTGGGCCCAGCTCAAGAAATCACGGGGAGCTTGTCCTGGGCCCAGGCAGGAGCAGGATGGCCAGAGCTGTTGTCTGCCACAGTGATTTCCACCACCTGTGTCCTTGCTTCACCCACCGTCGAGACGGGGAAAGTCAGAGGCTTGCTTTGCCAGCCTCCATTTTGGATAGAGACTCTCATGTGACTCAGCCTGGCTAACGGGACAAAGGGTTAGTCTTCAGGGCAGGGATGGGGAATTTCCTGTCTGTAGCAGGAAAGAGGGACAGAAGGCATGCCTTCTCCTGATGACAGGCCTGCTTGTTCTACCACTTCCTTCTTTGGATCTTGCAGCTGAGGCAACCATGTTGTGCCTGTGATGGAAAAACTATGGAAGAAATGGACTCAGAACCCAAACACAGTAGTAGGTCTCCCGCATGAACCTTGGAAACACCGACGTGCCAACTTTTTCCCTTGTGAAGTAATGAAACACCCAAATGATGTAACAAAATGAGTCCAGGGTTTTACAGTTTATAGCTGAATACATCTTGCTTTAAGGAGGAAATATTCACATGTGCAGAAAATATGATCCTGTCCTTAATTTGCTGCTCTTTGAGGATATGGCGACTGAATTTTCTTCTGTTGGGGCATGCTCCCTTTCTCTCTCCACCTGTTCCCCTGCCAAGTTTAGGTATCAACTTTCTCTGAAAGTTCCAAGGCTAGATCACATGCCCTTCCTTGAAGCCATCTTCATCTAATTGATGCCCCTTCACTATCAGAGCAGATGTCACATGGTGTTCCAGTGTCCTGTTTCCACCAGCATATGCTTTGTGAGGCAGGAAGAAGGGGAAATGGGAGGGAGCCAGCAATATTTGCCCCTTTTGGACTTCTACTTATGGCTTATCTGCCCAGACCTGTTGTGGCCATCCCTAGCTACAGGGAGACTTGCCCAGTGACAGTGTGCCCTTCTAATCCCTATGTGGATGCAGAGAAAGGAGAAGAGGCCTGGGATGGAAGCACTGGGTTGATCACTAAGCAGTATCTGCCACACACAACAAAACATACTTTTTAAAGTTCTTTGATATTTTAATCCAGGTATTATTATTGTTTCTTCTAAATGGAAATACTTCCATTATCATTATTATTTTGATTCTCAAAGCAATAAAGCTTGCTGTAAAAAAAAAAAAATTCAAACTATATGGCTTTAATGAGTTTCCTGAAATCTTATTCCCCCAGAGATAAGCTTATGGATAATTTGATCTATATCTCATTCTAGATTGTTATCTATTCATACAAATGTTTTTAGACATCTATTTGTAAAAATGGAATCTTATATATTACTCTGCCACTGACTTTTTAACGTGAGTAGCATGGGTAGTTCCCCATATTTATGCAAATATATCTAACGTAACTCTTCTGAAAAGTGACATAGTTTCTGTCCTCTGTTGATGTGAAAAAAGAACTGCAAGCCTAGTGGCTCAAAGCAACACACATTTATTATCTCACTGTTTTTGTGAGTCAGGACTCTAGGTGCAAGTTAGCCGAGTCCTCTGTTCAGAGTCTTTTCCTAGATTGTAACCAAGATAGCTCTGGGTTAGGTTCTCTTCTGAAGGCTTGAGTGGGCAAGGATCTGCTTTTAAATGGACCGACAGAGTTGTTAAGAGGATTTGGTTCCTTTTGGATCGACGGCCTGAGTTCCTCAGTGACTGTTGGCCTGCAGCCATCCTCAGTCCCTTGCCATATGACCCTCTCCACCATGGCAACCAGTTTCATCAAAGCCAGAGAGGCAGAGACTCTGCTCGCTGGACAGCTGTCAGGATCTTTTATAATCCATCACAGAGTGATATGCCGTCAACACTGCGGTGTTCTGGTGGTTAGAAGTAACTTATGGGTCCTTCCACACTCAAGGGGAAGGGGTCAGACAATGGTGTGAAGACAAGAAGCCAGGGTTTGCTGGGTGCCATCTGACACGCTGGCCCACTTGTTTAAGGGCTCCTGTTGATGAGAATCCTCTTGAGTTCTCCCAGGCTGTTTCTAGTTTTCTCACCGATGCAAACAATGTCATCGTCTTTGAACTTGAAGCTTCCTTAACCGGTCCAAGATGTTCTTCGGGAAATTCTTCCAGGTGGAATCTCTAAATCTAAGAGCAAATAGATTCATGGGTAAGTGCTCTCCCTAAGGTTGACCAAATATATACTTTCAGCAGCAGCCATGTGTGTGTGTTGACTCTTCCCACCTCCCCTCACCAACACTGAGCTTTTAACAATCTGTTAAATGTTTCTCAATATGATAGGCGAAAATGGGTATCTCAGCGCTCTAGTTTGCAGTTCTTTGTTTCTCAGTAAGGTTGAGTGTATTTTCTTATGTTATCAGCTACTTGTTTTGGTCAGAAATTTTTGGTTACCAGGAGCAAAAAGCTATTTGAACTAGCTTAAGTTTAAAAGGAAAAGGAAAAAAAAAAAGGAAGAAGTTGGTTGTTTTGTAAAAGCACAGAGCAATTATGTAAACAAATCACTGCCTTGTCTTGCGGGAAGCTGAACGCCACCCATTCCTACTCCCTACAGCTACTTCCTTCACCGCTCGCCCCTGGGGACCAGGAGGGGTCTGCGTCTCTCCACTCATTGGCTCCACTCTCTCCTCCTCCTTTACTGAAGCTCCTCCACTTAAGAGGAGAAAGCACCCTCTTTGCTTTCATTTTCCAAGAAAACATACTTAAATGTAATAGTGTCATCCCCAGCCCAATCCCTTCCCTCAGAGGCAAACCGATTTTTCGTATCTTTTTAGTTTTTTGTATTTTTTTGCTCTGTGAATGATGATGATGGTGGTGGTAGCTCCCGGTAACTGAGCGTTTTGTATGTTCCTAGAGCTTCCAGGTGGCGCAATGGTAAAGAATCTGTCTGCCAGTGTAGGAGACGCAAGAGAGCACGTTCAGTCCCAAGTTGGGAAGACCATGCCCCCGCCAGCCCTGGAGCAGGAAATGGCAAGCCACCCCAGTACAGGAAAATTCCAGGGATAGAGCAGCCTGGCACCCTATAGTCCATAGGGTGGCAAAGAGTCAGACACCACTGAGCTCATATACACAGCATTATTCCAAGATATCACATGTTATAATACTTGCAAGACAACCAGTTGGAGATAATAATACAGTTATTCCTCAGTTTTATAGAGGAGGAAACTGAGGTTAAATAATTTGTCAAAAGCCATACAGCTAATAATGTCAGAGCCAGGATTCCAATCCAGGCAGTTTGAATCTGAAACACACACCACAAACTAAAAAACGTTTTTAGTGTAGTTTAAAATATCACAGTTCCTTTCCTACATTTTTCATGTATATATATGTGTGGATTGAATCCCATTTTATTAATTACAAGCCCTACTCCATTTTGCGGAATGGGCAGTGTGTACAGCAAGCCACCTGCCTGGTGCTCTTCTTTCTCCTTCCAGTGTTGCCTGTTTGTCTTTTGCCCGTTTTTCGATGAGGTGCTTTTCTTTTCCTTATGAACGTCCATGAGCTCCTTGAATAGCAACTGTTGTGAATGTATTTTCTCATTTTGTTCTTTGTCTCCGTGCCTCGCACTGCAAAGGAGTTTTAGAGCACAATGTGATTGCACCTACTGACCTTTCCTCCTGTCGTTTCTGGCTTTCACGTCATGCTGTGAAAGCCTTTCTCACTCAGGCTATGTGGCCTTTCTCTCCTTTGTCTTGTCTTCTCTTACCATTAGTGACCCTCGAGTCGTGCCGGGAAAACCCCTTTTAAAAGTCAGCTCAAAACTATAAGCCCTTCCTCTCCTCTCACCCACCTTTATATTCTCTATTTCTTCCATGGTTTTTGTCCGACGTTGAAATATCTGATCCATTTCCATTTGTTTTCTCTATTGCTTTTACATCTTTTGCCTTGTCTTTAAATATATAATCCTTGTCAAATTTGTTTTTAAAATGAAATTAATCATCTCTCAAATAATTATCCCAAAACAGTCAGTTGGCTAACAGCCACTTGCACGCTGACCTCAGAGTCTTGATGTCCGTAGCATTACCGTCTGTAGAGCTCCAGAGCAGGGCCTGGGAGTTGGACGGACTTGGGTTCTGGGCCCCGCTCCGCTACTTGCTGGCTGTGTGACTTTTCCTGCTGTGTAAAGTGCGGATCATCAGGATTCCTGAGTCACAGGACTTCTGGGGGATGCAGTGACGCCGCCCACATATTCAGAGCACTTAGCAAACACCGTCCGAATTATCATTCCCTAAGTCCCCACCTCCTGCTTTCCAAGAGCCTATGTCTGGGCCCCCACTGTTTCTGTCCACTTCTGCCCCATAGTCACACCATTTACATGCCTCTGGTTACAGCATTTTTATATCCACTGGACTGTAAGCTTCTTGAGGACAAACATGATCTTTTATCTTCAGGCCTGTAGAACAGGTGCTCCATAAATACCCACTGAAAGAGGAATGAGTAGTATGAGCTCCCCTCCTTCTTTCATTTCTTGCACATTTTCCTGGATCCTCTTGAGTATATTTTTCTTCAAATTAATTTGAATTAATTTGCAAAGGTCTTCTCTGAGGCACTAATGGGATTTTTATTGGCATTACAACAAGTGAACGGGGTAACTTGAGGAGCATCGACCTTGCAACCTAGGAAACGTGATGATCTGTGCTCCCACATCCCAGATCTCTTTTGTTGAGTTTTGCTAAGCTGTGTTGGCCTTGCCTGCTTGCCTGTAACTTCATTCCTGGGTATTTTTGCCATTGGTTTTGCTCTTTTGAAGCCATCTCATTTGTGATAGTGACTGAACACCTAGGATCTTGGGTTATATTACTTCCTGCTGGCATCAGTGGTTCAGAGCACTAGCTCTGGAGTTCAGGAAATCTGAGTGTGAATCCACTTAAAAAGTGTGTGACCTTGAGAAATCACCTATCACCCTTAGTCTCAGTTTCCTAGTCTGCTCCACAGGCTCACTGTGAAGATCAAATACAATATTATAGGTAAAGCTTTTAGTATGCTGCTAGGTAATGTGCAAATATGCAATAAATATCTGCTATTATGATTACTTAGTAATTTTAATAACATCAATATTTCATAACTCTAAGCAATGTACTATCATGCTGGGTGTTTTACTATTACTATACAGAAAAAATATTTCTAATTCCTCTCCCCACCTCATCTCTTTGGTTGCTGGGAGATCTTTCAGTTCACTAAGCGTATGTGTCAAGTAGTCAAATGACTTTCCAGATTCTTAAAGATGATGCTGATGTGGAGATGTTGTAAGAGTGAAATTGCTTTGCCTGAGACCAGATGGAGACTAGGGCTAGGGGACAGGAAATCTTGAGAGGGATGAGGAGAGTTTAGGAGAAAGATTCTGGGGAGTGAGAGAGACCAGGGAGAGAAAGACAGAGCAGAAATATCAAATGTCAAGAGGATTTGGGAGGAAATCCACAACCCCTCTTATCTCCTCCACTCCTACTCATCTTCATGGCTACCATGAGTGGGTTTTTTTTTTTCCCCAACACCAGCAAGTGTTTCTCTGAAACCAGTTCAACTGATTCTGATACTGTCTATCTGGAAGTGGCATCAGATCCCACACCCGTCCTATGAGACTATCCCCTGCCCCATTTCAGATACTAATCACAAATCCAAGTTGTCATCCCTGTTTGTGGCTGAATGGGTAGAGATTAGAGGCACCGATAATGCCCTCCTACATTCAGTGAATTTCCTAGAGTGGCTCACAGAACTCAGAAAAACCATTTACTTTCTAGATCCCCAGTTAATTACAAAAGGATGAAGCTCAGAAACAGCCAGATAGAAGTGAAACACAGGGCAAGGTACTGGGAAAGGTGCGGCACTTATGTGCCCCCCAGGAGCGCACCTCACTCCCCAGATCTCAACGCACATGCCATCCCAGGAGCTCTACAAATCCAGTCCTTTTGGGTTTTTATGAAGCCCTCATTACATAGGCAAGATTGATTAAATCTTGGCCGTTGGTGATTGATTCAACCTCTCAACCTTCTTCCCTTCCGGGAGGTGGGCAGAACCAGAAGTTCCAACCTTTAATTATGTTGGTTTCCCTGGCAACCAGCCCCCATCCTTAGGGGGCTTTCCATAAGTCACCTCATTAGCATAAATTCAGGTGTGGTTGAAAGAGGTTTGTTATGAAGAGCAAGACACTTTGGTTGCTTTTAATGCCTAGGAAATTCCGAGGATTTTAGGGCTCTGTACCAGAAACTGGGGACAAAGACCAAACTTATATTTCTTACTATAAATCATAATGGAAAAGCAGGAAGTTTTGAGCCTCCTCCTCCCCGGCCCAGATATCTGTCTGGGTCTTTCCACGGGACCCTTTTGTCTCCAGACAGAGCAACTGGCCTGCCTCTGAGCTTTACCCACTTACAATGGGTCCCCAGGCCCTCTGGCCCTGCAGAGACCTGAGCCCAGCCGGAAGCCATGCAGGTGCCCAGTGGCATGTGGCTGGCTGTGCGCAGCAGGAGTGGGGACTTGGCTCACTGGTCCTGGGCCAGGCCTGGCCACAGAGGCCCTGCCTGGGGTGGGGGCTGGGGGAGAACTGCAGCCCTGTTGGCCTGGGTGTGGGGATGGAGCCCAGAGGCTGGTTCCCTGCCCGGAGCCCTCCCCACTGGCTGCTCCTGCCAGCTGGGCACCATTTCCGCAGTTCAGCGAGTTTACCAAGAGTGGAAGAATTTAACTACCATCACCCTCTCCCCACTCTACTGACCCAACCCACCCCCCCCCCCAGCAACTTGCAGCCCTGCCTCCACCCTTGTGTCCACCCAGTCTGAAATTCAGCATCAAGTCCCTCTGATGCTGCAGCTCATTTCTTACCAACACCATCTGTGAATAAGTGTATTCTCTTATTGCTGGGCCCCAAGTGAGTTTCCTGACAGAGCTCCCACAGGGCGCATGCACTAGGAAGTGTCCTGGCAGGAAGCAGATGGCACACTCTGATTGGGTAATTTGAAGAATGAAGCAAAGGGACTTTTTACAAAAGAGAAGATGGGGTGCAGGGAAGCCCCCAAAAGATGGTATGGCACCCTCAACTGGCTGCAACTGGGCACCTTTCTCTCTAGGGCTGAAGGGACAAGAGAGCTGGCAGGTTCCAACACCAGGACACAAGCAGGGGATCAGGGGGTGGGGGGAGAACCGCCTAGAAGGAGCTGCATCCTTGAGCAGAGGGCAGCAGTCATGCCCTCGGGATCCTGCAGTGGGAAGCTGAGGGTACAGACCCAACTGCACTCGCCCCATTCTCCTGCAGCACTGCCCCTTGGCTGTGCACAGTGAGGAGCCGGGGGGCAATGGAGCTCTTGGAAACAGTGGGTCTCGGGGCTGGAGAGGTGTGGATCGCCAAGGTGAGACTGGCCACCCCAGCCAAGAGTCACACATCAGTCCCCAGGGAAGTGACGGCACACCCCGAAGGCCCGCGAGCCAGACTCTTGTAAGCCACATTTGTATTAACGTATCTAATCCCCACTGCGGTCCTCTGAGGTAGATGCTATTATTGTCAGCATTTCTCAGGGAAAGTAGGCTCAGAGATGGAAAATCCTTTCCCAGGGTCACCCAGCTACCAAGAGGCAGAGCTGGAACCCGGATCCAGGCAGCCCAGCCCAGAGTCTGAGGTCCGAGACACAGCTATGTGCTGTCCCCCAGCTCCCACATCAGGGTCCCCAGGAGGGCTGCCTTCCCAAGGCTCTGCACTGTGAAATGCGCTCCGGATCCTAATTGGAAGGCAGGACCCCTAGTAAGGTAAGATATACTCAAGAACCTCACTCAGGGGGAGCCGACGGCGAGAGATCGAGCTGGCAGCAGATGAAAAGAGCAATCAGGTTGGCTGTGTCAGCTGATGGTCTGCAGCCCTGTGTGTGTTAAAATCAGCGTTTCAGCTCCCCAGTCCCAGTGAGAGCCCTGGCCCCAAGCCCTCAGCCGTGAATTTGCCCTGTATCTCTGGGCCAGATGGGTGGCCAGATGCCCTGTGTGAGTCCCAGCAACAATGCTTATCAGCTGGGTCTGGGCTGCCATAGCGAAATATCAAAGGCTGGATGGCTGATATTACAAAGGCTTGGTTCCACAGTTCCGGAGCCAGAAGCTGGGTATCTCAGGGCATCAGCGGGCTTGGTTCCTCCGAGCCTTGTGAAGGAGAATCTGTTCATGCCGCTGTCTCGTTCCTCCGCCTGTAAATGCTGCTCTCCCTTGTCTTCTTCCCTCTTATAGATTTCTCTGTGTCCAAATCATTCCCCGCTCCCCGTCATCCCCTCCCACACACTGCGTTTTTGGCTGCACCACTCAGCCCGTGGGATCCCAGTTCCCCAACCAGGGGTTGAACCTGTGGCTTCTGCAGTGGAAGTATGAGGTCCTAACCACTGGACCAGCAGGGAATTCCGCCAATCTCCCCTCTTTTATAGGGACAACAGTCACACTGGGTTAGGTGCCATCCTAGGCCATCTGTGGATCCTATTTCCAAATAAGTGCCCATTCCCAGGTGAACAGCGTCTTTTGGGGGACACACTTCAGCTGATGGCATTGTCACTCCAGCCACCACAAGAGCTGAGACAGTCACTCACCGCTTCATTTGCTCCTTCCATGCCTGCAGTGTGTGCTGTGCCCCGGATGTTCTGAGACTCAAAGACATCGACACCGAGGACTGGTTCCCTGAGGCCAAGATGCTCATAGTCCAGGGAGGCAAACCCATGAACAGCTAACAGGAGGGAAGAGATAGAAGCGGTAAGTGGTCTGGGAGAGAGTTAGGGGTCACGGGGGTACCAAGAATCGCTCTGCCTGTTCTCAGGGGTCTGTTCTAAGTCCTGTGTAAACCAACCTTCCATGAATCCACTTGCATTTATTGTCCAAGTCACTGGTTTCATGTTTGCCGTGCATTTGATGGGGTGGGGGGAGATGAGGGGGTGGAGTGTGGTGCAGTGGAGGGCCTCCTATTTTCTTATTGAACAAGAATTTTTTAAAAAGTATGTCTTCCAAACATATTCCAAACTGATTCTCTCAATAAATTCTTGAAAAAAAATTCTCTCAAAACCTGAATCTGGTGCCTGGCTTTTTACAGTCTGTTTCCCTAAGTTCTAATCCTGGCTCATGTCTTACTGAAGAAAGCATGAGCTTCCCTGATTCTACTCCAGCCCAGCTCCAAAGAGAGGGGTCTTCCCTTCCAACCATCAGCCAGCATTCTCCAGCACAAAGAAGTGTGTTTCCCCAGGGAGCCCATACTTTCAGCTGGAGTCTTCAGAATGACACTAGGGTAAAAAAAAAAATGTCTTGTTTTGAGTATTTACTGTCTGCCCAACATTGAGCTAAGCACATATACCCATCTAAGTTCGTTTTACCCTCATACACATGCTGATCTACAAGTGATGGGACTTGGAGAGAAGGCCCTTGCTTACAGTTATAGATGAGGCAGCCATCAACAGCTGCTCAGGCTGTGCCCTGCACAGCCCCGGGTGGTGGCACTTGTGAACTCTGTGAATCAGCTGGTAGGATCCAGTGCTAAGATTTGAACTGAGGTCTTACTGGCTCCCCAGCCCACGCTGTCAATCACTATGATACATGCCTTCTTTTCGAAAAGAAATGCTGGGAGGGACTTCAGGGACTACCTTGCCCAGAGGCTGCAAACTGGGGAACCAAGAAGTCATGTCCAACCCGTTTCATGTGTCTGGCACATTGGAGTTGATATTTACAAATTAGAAAATATTTACAAATTATCACTTCACATAAAAATCCAGAGTTTTTGTCTTCTCAGAAGACACTGGGCTCATTCTTACAAGATGGCATTTGATGGGCCTGAGTAGTGTCTCTCCTTCCACGGGGCATGAGTTCTCTACTCCACGGAAGCTCCCACACATCCTTTGGTCTCAGACACCTGCCTGCCTCACTCATGTACATCACCTACCCGACTCCCGCAGGCACTGGACTCTGTGACTTTTGCTGCAGATACCTAGCATGCATACACAAGTCCTTGCCTGCTAGGTACTCACCAAACAAGACACCTCCCAGCCACCACTCCCTCCCCCAACACGTCCTGCTTCTCTCCCCGAGATACTCCTACTCATTCTTTGAGATTCGGCTGTCACACCTTGATGAAGCCTCCTTCCATCGCGCCTCTGATTGCCCCTCAAGCATTACGATCAGCTGTTTACTTGTCGCCTCTCCAGATAATGGGCTTCCCGAGCACGGAGAGAGTCTTTGATCTCCGCCTCCCCAGTGCCCAGCGTGACGTCTGGCCAGTGGCTACGTCACTGTAATCAGCATTTATTCCGTTCTGTTTCTCTTTCCTCTTTCTCCCTACAGGTAGGAAAACTGAGGATCAGAAAGGACATGTGACTTGTCCCAGAGCGCATGACACAGACTAGAGAGAGGACAGAAAGGACCTGTTCTTTCGTGACCATGAATTCCCACTCTCCTGTTTTCTAGAATAGTGCATTCGGGGAGCAGGAGCTGGCTCAAGGACAACAGTTGGTCTTCTAACATCTAGTTTAGGGCTCACAGTCTTTTTCTACAGTCAAATTCTGGCTCGTGTCTTGCCCACAGCAGGAGTGTGAGCTCCCTGTCTGACTCTCCTTCCATCTCAGCTCCAAAGAGCAGAGTCTTTCCTTCCAGACTCAGCACTGAGGACACTCTCCCTCAGGAGGCCCTCAGATTCCACTTGACATGAGAGTCAGCACCTGCTGAGCTGGTAGTGACATTCCTCCTGAGTTCTATTTCGTAGCAGACTCGGGGAGTTTCTCTGGATTTCTAGAACATTTAATAACATAGCTGGGCAAGCAAGGATTTTGGGGACCATTGGCATTTTGCAATTCTCTGAGCTAAGAAAGCCATCTGACTTAATCCATTTCAGAGTTGCTGATATGAACGCAGAGGAAAAGCTCAGTCCCAAGGCTGGAGGTCATTCCTGACCCAACCACATTGCTGTCTTTATTAATAGAGCACTGATTCTAGTCCCAGGACCTCCAGCTCTGCTGGGTTCCCCTGTGTGACGGCTATTCATAGACTCTGAGAAGTCTCAGCTTTCAGGCAGCCAGCCAAAGCCTGCCCGGCTCATTTTTCCTCCTGCAGGGGCCACTTCTGCCTGCTGAGGCCAGCGGTCCAGATCGCAACTGGTACTGTTTCTCTCGCTCTCTTTCCTTTGGTGATGAACACTCTTCTAAGCCCCATCTGATTCTGTTTGCCATTCACTAAGCTCTTCTCAGACTTTTAGTTGGGGGCTGGATGGGGGTCTCTGCCCTCATAGAACTTATGGTCCTGTGGGAAGGTCAGAAAATGAGGAGTTATCAAAGAGCAAATTGTTGTTACTCAGTCACTAAATCACATCTGACTCTGCGACCCCATGGATTGAAGCACGCCAGGCTGCTCAAAGTCGTGTTCATTGAGTCAATGACGCCTTCCAGCCGTCTCATCCTCTGTTCCCCTCTTCTCCTCCTGCACTCAATCTTTCCCAGCACCAGGGTATTTTCCAGTGAGTCGGCTCTTCACATCAACTGGCAAAAGTACTGAAGCTTCAGCTTCAGCATCAGTCCTTCCAGTGAATATTCAGGGTTGATTTCCTTTAGGATTGACTGATTTGATCTCTTTGCTGTCTAAGGGACTCTCAGAAGTCTTCTCCAGCACCACAGTTTGAAAGCATCAATTCTTCAGTGCTCAGCCTTCTTTATGGTCTAACTCACATCCATACATGACTACTGGAAAAACCATGACTTCAACCAGATGGACCTTTGTCAGCAAAGTAATGTCTCTGCTTTTTAATACAATGTCTAGTTTGGTCATAGCTTTTCTTCCAAGGAGCAAACGTCTTTTATCATGGCTGCAGTCAACATCCACAGTGATTCTGGAGTTCAAGAAAATGAAATCTGTCACTGTTTCCACTTTTTCCCCATCTATTTTCCACAAAGTGATGGGACTGGGTGTCATGATCTTCGTTTTCTGAATGTTGAGTTTTAAGCCAGCTTTTTCACTCTCCTTTTTCACTTTCATCAAGAGGCTCTTTAGTTCCTCTTGGCTTTCTGCCATATGCGTGGTGTCATCTGCATATCTGAGATTGTTGCTATTTCTCCCGGCAGCCTTGATTCCAGCTTGTGATTCATCCAGCCCAGCATTTCGCATGATGTACTCTGCATATAAGTTAAATAAGCAGAGTGACAATATACAGCCTTGATGTATTCCTTTCCCAGTTTTGAAATAGTCCATTGTTCCAGTTCGATTCTAACTGTTGCTTCTTGTCCTGTATACAGGCTTCTCAGGAGACAGGTAAGGTGGTGTGGTATTCCCATCTCTCTAAGAATTTTCCATTGTTTGTAGTGATCTACACAAAGGCTTTAGTGCAGTCAATGAAGCAGAAGTAGATTTTTATTTTGGAATTCCATTGTCTTCTTCACGATCCAGCAGATGTTGGCAAGTTGATCTCTGGTTCTTCTGCCTTTTCTAAATCTAGTTTGTACATCTGACAGTTCTTGGTTCATGTACTGCTGACGCCTAGCTTGAAGGATTTTGTGCATAATCTTGCTAGCATGTGAAATGAGTGCAATTGTGCAGTAGTTTGAACATTCTTTGGCATTGCTTTCCTTTTGGATTGGAATGAACACTGACCTTTTCCAGTCCTGTGGCCACTGCTGAGTTTTCCAAAATGTTGGCATATTGAATGTAGCATTTTAACAACATTGTCTTTTAGGATTAGAAATAGCTCAGCTGGAATTCCATCATCTCCACTAGCTTTATTCATAGTAATGATTCCTAAGGCCAAATGATACAAATAAATAGAATAAAGCAAAACAGTTACAGCATGTGATGAGATACCAGGAAATACGTGATGGGAAGTATTAAAAATGAAAATGGGACTTCCCTGGTGGTCCAGTGGTTAAAAATCCACCTTCTAATGAAGGGGGCAAGAGTTTGATCCCCGGTAGCACCAAAGAATTGATGCTTTTGAACTGTGGTGCTGGAGAAGACTCTTGCGAGTCCCTTGGACTGCAAGGAGATCCAGCCAGTCCATCCTAAAGGAGACCAGTCATGGGTGTTCATTGGAAGGACTGATGCTGAGGCTGAAACTCCAATACTTTGGCCACCTCATGCGAAGAGTTGACTCATTGGAAAAGACTCTGATGCTGGGAGGGATTGGGGGCAGGAGGAGAAGGGGACGACAGAGGATGAGATGGCTGGATGGCATCACTGACTCAATGGACGTGAGTCTGAGTGAACTCCGGGAGATGGTGATGGACAGGGAGGCTGGCATCCTGCGATTCATGGGGTCGTGAAAAGTTGGACATGACTGAGCGACTGAACTGAACTGAACTGAGGGGAACTAATATTCATTGGAAGGACAGATGCTGAAGCTGATGCTCCAATACTTTGCTTACCTGATGCAAAGAGCCGATACGTTGGAAAACACCCTGATGCTGGGAAAGGAGGAAATTGATGGCAGCAAGAGAAGGGGGTGACAGAGGATGAGATGATTGGAGGGCATCACCAACTCAATGGACATGAGTTTGAGCAAACTCTAGGAGATAGTGAAGGACAGAGAAGCCTCACGTGCTAAGAAGTGAGACACAGCTTAGTGACTCAGCAACAAGGGAACTAAAATTCCACATGCTACAGGGCAACTAAGCCTGCATGCCCACACTAGAAAAAATACCACAGCTAGAGAATCTCAAGTGCTGGAGCGGAGACTCAGTGCAGCTAAAAAAAAGTTAAAAGTTAAAAAAAAAAAAAAAGCTTGAAGTAATATAGGTGTTGCCATCCAAAGCAGCCATGAAAGAGGGGTTGATAGCCCTAGTGATGGGTAAGGAAAAGTGCTGAAGGCAAGTTATTATCAAGGGCTTCATCCAAAGACCACCAGGGGCAAAAGGTAGGTTGTCAAAGGTCATCAAAAGCTAGGTCTGTTTATCTTGCAGCGGTAAGGGAGAGTTCGAGGAGCGACGAGGCGGGATGAGGGGCGGTGGAGGTTGAGAAGTTTTCTTAGAGACTTTGCCCTTGGGTGATTCTACGGTGGAATTAAGGAAGCAGGTTCTGGACTGGATATTGTCAAGGAGCAAGGGCAGTTCGCTCATGGGGTATCTTAATACGCTTTACCTAGGAGACAATAAAAAGCACGAATCATTCACATTAATAAAAGGAGGCGATGTTCAGTTATTTTTGTGGCTCTGAATGGCTTTTTCGCTGCCATGTTCAAAACACAGATGCGGCGTGACCCTGGCTGAGTCCAGCCTCACTGGACTCAGTCTGTATTCTGTGAACACTGAGTATTGTTTATACTCAGATGGGAACATCAGGGTCTGGCCAACAGCGGAGCCAGTTTTCACTTCCTCATTGATAAAAGAAAAAAATCTGATTTCTACATTTGGAAAAATACACACACACACGTATATATATATATGTGTGTGTGTGTATGTGTGTTACACTACACATGTATATGTATATACATGTGTGGATGATGTGTTTGACAAAAATCTAATATATGATTTATTAACAGTGCTTTTTCTTTTATTTTTTAGTAGTTGACAAGCCTTTGTGGTATTTTTAAGGTCTGAAATTTTCACATAAAATAAATTCTGGCTTCTGCTGAGTAAAAGAGGAAGATTTGGCAACAATAAGCTCACATGAATTTCTTTTTAAAATAAATTATACCAGGATCTTTTGTATAAAGAAGGTACCAAAACCCCCAAGCCCTGCTCTGCTCTCTGATATTTAAAATTAGGAAAGTTCATTGTGATGCTCCTGACCCCATAGAGACCCCGTATGCTAGTCATCCCCATAGAAATTCATAGTAAAGAAAAGGAAATCTGGCTTTATGGGAGGAGCTGAGTTCACATGGCTGAAAGCCCCTCTGGATCCAACTGCCATGCTTGAGATAGTGCTTAGAAAGAAGAGCTGAGGGGAGGATGTTCCCCAGGGGAGCTGACATTTGGTGTCAAGCAGAAGGCACATCTGTGGTATCAACAGGAAGGCTCACACCAGCCAGAGTGAGCTGCTGCAGCAGACAAGCGTCCAGAGGACTGTGCAAGACCCGGGTTCAACAGTGGTGCCTTGCCAGGTCTCCCGCATTGCAGGCAGGTTCTTTACCAGATGAGCCACGAGGGAAGCCCGCTAGCTGCTCAGCTGTGTCCAACCCTTTGTGACCCCGTGGATGGCAGCCCACCAGGCTCCTCTGTCCATGGAATTCTCCAGGCAAGAATACCAGAGTGGGTAGCTAGTCCCTTCTCCAGGAGAACCCCCAAACCCAGGGACTGAGACTGGGTCTCCTGCAGTAAAGGCAGATTCTTTACCGTCTGAGCCACCAGGGAAGTCCAGGTAGCAGCAGGCACAATAGTAGAAAAGGATTTATTGAAAGGCCGGGCAGCCTCCATTAAACAGACTCTAGGCCACTGAGTGGATAACTGGGGCCTCAGGCTTTGCAACCTGCTTTCTTATCTCAGCAAGTGGACAGTCCACCTAAGTTCTGTTACAAGTGCTCAGCTGACTTTTCTCTGTGTGGTCAGTCCTGACTTCTTTCCTGAATGAGGAGGCTCTATGTGACTGGGTTCCAAAGTCACTGCAGATGGTGACTGCAGTCATGAAATTAAAAGATGCTTACTCCTTGGAAGGAAAGTTATGACCAACCTAGACAGCATATTAAAAAGCAGAGACATTACTTTGTCAACAGAGGTCCATCTAGTCAAGGCTATGGTTTTTCCAGTACTCATGTATGGATGTGAGAGGTGGACTATAAAGAAAGCTGAGTGCCAAAAAATTGATGCTTTTGAACTGTAGTGTTGGAGAAGACTCTTGAGAGTCCCTTGGACTGCAAGGAGATCTAACCTGTCAATCCTAAAGGAAATTAGTCCTGAATATTCATTAGAAGGACTGATGCTGAAGATGAAATTCCAATACTTTGGCCACCTGATGCGAAGAACTGAATTATTGGAAAAGACCCTGATGCTGGAAAAGATTGAGGGCAGGAGGAGAAGGGGACAACGGAGGATGAGATGGTTGGATGGCATCACCGACTCAATGGACATGAGTTTGAGTGAACTCCAGGAGTTGGTGATGGACAGGGAGGCCTGGTGTGCTGTGGTTCATGGGGTTACAAAGAGTTGGACATGACTGAGCTACTGAACTGAACTGATATGACTGAGTCCCATCTACCTCTCTGCCTTCATCTCATAGCATGTGGGCTCTTCCTCACTCTGCTCCAGCCACACTGGCTGTTTTGCAAACACACTATGCACATTCTACCTCAGGGCCTTTGCACCTGCTGCTTTCTTGGACTGGACATTTTTCATCAGTCAGGACTTCTCTGCCCACTCTGTCTAAATAAGTCTCCCCTCTCATCTCCCATCATTCTCTATCCTATTACTCTGTTTTATTTTTCTTCATAGCACATGTTATGCTCTGAAATGGTTCCATTTACTCTTTTTATGGTCAATTATTGCTTTTCCTTTTTCACTGAAATTCATGTTTGTCTGTCTTGATTATCGACAAATTGCCAGTGTGTAGGATCGTGCCTGGCACATAGTAGGAGCTTCATAGCTATTTGTTGAATAAATGGTGACCCTTTCATCCTTTTCACTGGGGGCCAGTTCCCAGCCGCCTGTCCCTGACTGACCTCTCTTGGGAAGTGTGTCAGGTGTGCTGTGCTGGACAAAGCCTTGGTCTTGGGGTTCACTCCACTGCTGCCATTTTTTTAATGCTTTGAGGCTCTGTTTTCTCTTCTCTAAAAGATGTACAATGAGTTAACCATATAAGCTGTGAACTCACTCTTAGGGTGAGGTTAAGTCAATCTTTGGTGTGTTTGTGAACTCTGGAGGGGTTGGAGAATATGAGTAACCAGCTTCCTGAAGCAGACTGAGAGCCAGAACAGTGCCTTAAAAAAAAAAAAAAAAAAGCCTCTATGGGCCCAGAAGCTGACTCAGCCGCACCTTCCTGGAAGCCTGAGGCCAGTGTTGTGCCAGTGGGCACCTTGGGGAACAGTGGAAGAGTCCAGCCCTGGAGCACCCCCTGCAAGCAGAAGTGAGAAAGGTGCCTAGCTAATGTGGACAGAGCTGCCTTGCTGAGCGAGGCGGGAGCTGGCTACAGGAGTTCCCTGGGGCAGGACGCCCCGGGAGGAGGGGGAGGGAGGCTGTGGATGTTCCAAAGTCTCCCAAATTTCAGTTCCTGTCTGTTCTGGGGAGCCTGGCTTACCTCCTCTGGGCAGAATTAGCTGCTCCTTCTCCAGGGCTCCTGCTGAAAATGGCCCATGAATCTGTGAATGCCATCATCTGGCTATATTGATATTTTTATCCATGTATCTCTTTCTGTTCTAAATTCTAAACTCTTGGGATGAAGGAACCATGAGTTTTCAACTTACATCCAGAGGCAGCATCAGGCAGGACTGCTTTTCCAGGGCTGCCACTGAAAATGGTCCATACGTGGGTGATGGCGATTACTGGGTTGACTGGAATTGTTTATTCACAGGGATGCCTCTCTGTTGGCAGGGGTCATGTGTTTCGATCATGTGTGCCCAGCTCTGAGAATGTAGAATGGACAATCAGCAATGGTTTGCTGAATGATAAAAGAACAATCCAGATTGCCTGGTGGAATTCCCATTCCCACGTGAATCCTATGAGTGTACACACAACCATGGCTCTGTCTGTGACATCACTCTCCATAACTTTAGATTAGAAGGACTATAGCCAGCGTGAAGTTTTGTCTCTTTCAAAACACCTGCTACCTTTGTTTTGAACAGTAAATGGTAACTGAAGGATGCTATGGGAGGATGACCGTCCACGGAGCTCTTGCAGTAACACCCTCACGACAGTGTGTTTTCTGATTGATAGAGGGAAACACTCAAAACAAGATCTGAACCCAGGTCAAGGGGAGGCCAGAGCCAGACACTTCTGATGCATTAGGCCACCTGAGGGGCCATAATGGAACCTCTCTGATTCAGTGACTGTGAGCTCGAATGATCTGCCCTCTTCCAGCGCATGTGGGGAGAAAGTTATTCAGGCCCACGGCTGGGAGCCTAGCAGAACCAAGCAAGATTCCTGCAGGGGAGGTTGAAGAGGTATTTGGGCACTTGCTGAACACAGGTTGCTCTGCAGAAGGGCACGGCTTCTGCAGGCCTCTAATTACCAGCTAATGATTGATGTGGCTGCCAGGGCCCCAGACTAACAGGCAATGGGCCCCCCTCCCCCCGCCGCCGTGACCTCACCCACTGATCTTATCTGCAACAGGAGGGCACCAGCCGCACAGTGGCTCTGCTTCTAGGACACATGCAAACTGCCATCCTCGGGGGCCCGGTGCAGCCAGAGAAGGCCCCCTTGTCCAGTCCCTGCCTGTCCTGGCCTTGCTGAGCAGGTGGCCCGTCGTCTCCCGGCAGCACCCTACACCCAGTGTCCGTGATGGCGACGTGTCTGCACTGCTCTCCATGGCCTTCAGCCCTTCAAACCCCACTGCAGCGGAGACGCCTGTTGTCTCTGGAGAGGTTCCCAAAGCTCAGATCAAAGCTGTTCTCTCGCCCATGAGCGCCACTCCCTGGCCTTTCCGTCCATTGCTAGGATCTTCGTCCTGGATCCGCTCTTTCCCAAATCCGCCAGCTGAGAATTCGGCAGTTCATGGGCTGAGTTCCTTGTGGTTGTGAATATTCAAGCCGAAATATTCAAGCTTGGGGAGGCTTTCTTTGTGACTCTGAGGCCTGTAGTTCCAGGATCTCCCTTATTTCTGATAAGCCCTTGAGAAGGAACAGTGTGGGCCCTGGGGCTAACCCTCTTCTTGGAAGCCCTGCGTCAGTGGGCACACCGTTCATCCATCTCCTTGGACCTCCAGCTTCTCATCTGTACAATGGGATGTTAACAGCCACCTTACAAGATCATTGTGAGGCAAGTGGAAGTTTATAAAACTCCTTGCACAGTGCCAGACATACACAGGGTGGCTGTGGGCCAAGGTTAGGTCCGCTATCTGTGCAGGAACCCTGGCCATGGGCCTGAACTGAAGCATTTGAGGCTGGAAGAGAAGCCCATTGCCCAATGGCAGGGCAATTCAAGGGCCTGCTCCCTTCTCTCCCTTATTTCTATCCTCCTTAGATATGGATTTCATGTTTCCTTGTTTCCCAAACATAAACAGCAAGTGCAAAGGTCCCAGGGCAGAAATGAGCTTAAGGAGTTCCAAGAACAGAAAGACAGCTACATAGTGGGGAAGCAGCGGGAGAGGGAAAGAACAGGAGGCAGGAGGGCAGGAGAGTTGCTGTGCTTGGCACGGCTGCCACTGCTGCATGGCCCCTCCTCACTCATCTCCTGCCTCCCAAAATTCAGAAGAGACTGCTTGGCTCTGAACTCCTTCCACGTTTGAGTTGCACTCTCTCGTGTACATCAAACACTTTCTGACTTGGAAGTTATTTCCGGGCTCGTTCGACTCTGGGAGCTCCCCGAGGGCATCACAAGCATTATATTTTCATCTCTCTGTCTCGGGGCCCAGGGACTGGTGGGCACAGGAGAGTTCTCAGAGTTGACTGAGTGTTTGAGTCAGCTGTCACAGCAGGGCAGAGAGTGTTAATAATGCAGGAACCTGTGTCAGGAAGCACTAATGTTTCCAGCTCTTGTGTGAATCTTGTACCACTCAAGCAATCAGAGCATCAGGCTATGTGTGGCCAATGAGAAACCTCCTAGCATCACTATGCTTTCTCGGAGTTGGGCTATCAGTCCCTCATCTCAGAAATGTTGATAGACACTGGGGACTGGGCTTCCCAGGTGGCACTAGTGATCCACCTGCCAGTGGAGGAGTCCTATGAGATGTGGGTTTCACCCCTGGCTCGGGAAGATCCCCTGGAGGAAGGCATGGCAACCCACTCCAGTCTTCCTGCCAGGAGAATCCCATGGAGAGAAAGGGCCTGGCAAGCTACAGTCCATGGGGTCACATTGAGTTGGACATGGCTGAAGCAACTGAACATGCATGCATGTGACTGGTGCGCTTAGGGCTGGCCAGGCATCTCTCTCTTCAGACAGGCCCTCTCTGTGTGGAATCTCGGCGATGGCTAGTTGGGCTTCTTCACAATATGGCAGCCTCATGGTAGGACTGATATAAGAAGGATTCCAGCACATGGGCTCCAGTGAACTGAGCAGAAAAGGAATCTCCTTTTATGACCTAGCCTCCGAAGTCATGTGATGTCATTTATGCCATGTTCTATTGGTGAAGAAGTTCCTAAAGTTGGCTCAAATTCCAGGGAACCCCACTTCTCGATGAGAAGAGTGACAAGAATATGCAGATACTCCTGAAAATTGCCGCATCATGTTATCTCTGCTTTCTTTTACCACAGATGGGTTTAGGGCTGTTTGTGACCTACTTCTGGAAAATGAGAAATAAAGTTTCTGAGGACATTTTTTTCTTTCATGATGAAGAAAGAATACTCCCTTTATGTCATCTCTCTTCTTTCCTGGGATACATTTATGATACTTGGAGCTGTGGCAGCCATATTGCAAGCATGAGTGAAGATAAACTGTGATAGAATGGTAGGGATAGATGTGGAAGCTGGGAGGTATGTGGGTCCTTGATGACATGACTGAACTACTGCCTCCAACCTGGAATCCCTTATGACTGGATTCCTTGATATGTGGAAGTAACAAACCCCCACTGTACAAGCCCCTTTATCTGTACTTTGTTACTTGCTACTGACGTCATCCCAACTAATTCTGGCTAGTGTGATGATGAAACACACAGGCTTTGAAACAAGATCGCTCTGTGCTTAAATTCTACCTCTTCTTTTAGCCACTGCATAACCTTGGGCAAACCCTTAACCTCCATTTCCTTACTAAGAAATGAAGGGAATAGCTTTGCTTACTTCACTGGACTGATACGAGGATTACAGAGATTGTGTATGTAACATTTTGCAACATAGAATTTGATACATCCTCCAAGCTCAATAAACTGTAACTAAGGATATGTAGTGATTCTAAACCCAAAGGGCAGGAGCTGTCACCTTTGTGAACCTCACAGTTCTGTGAGGTGGGTGTTTACATCTCTACTTTTGGAAGATGGAAATTAAGGGTCAGGAAGGTAAAGAGATTAGTCATAAGTCACATGGCCGGTTGGGGGGTGGAGTCAGGGCTTCCTGTCTGCTGAGTCTATCTGAGGCTTCCTTCTCCAGTTGGGTGTTTCATAATGACTCTTACAAAGTCTTTGTTTCCTTGGAGAACCAGCCTGTTGAGATGGTGTTCTCTGAGACCCGAAGCTTCTCTATGATTCAGGCTTCCCACCATCACCCTCTGTCAACCATCCATTCCTGTTAATTCAGCTTAGCTATAGCCTCCCAATGGAAATAGTGAGAGACTTCATTTTCGGGGGCTCCAAAATCACTGCAGATGGTGACTGCAGCCATGAAATTAAAAGACGCTTGCTCCTTGGAAGAAAAACTATAAACAACTTAGACAGCATATTAAAAAGCAGAGATGTTACTTTGCCAACAAAGGTCCATCTAGCCAAAGCTATGGTGTTTCCAGTAGTTGTGTATGGATGTGAGAGTTGGACCATAAAGAAAGCTGAGAAGAACTGATGCTTCTGAACTGTGGTGTGGGAGAAGACTCTTGAGAGTCCCTTGGACTGCAAGGAGATCCAACCAGTCCATCCTAAAGGAAATCAGTCCTGAATATTCATTGCAAGGACTGATGCTGAAGCTGAAACTCCAATACTTTGGCCACCTGATACGAAGAACTGACTCATTTGAAAAGACCCTGATGCTGGGAAAAATTGAAACAGCAGGAGAAGGGGACGACAGAGGATGAGATGGTTGGATGACATCACTGACTTGATGGACATGAGTTTGAGCAGGCTCCAGGAGTTGGTGATGGACAAGAAAGCCTGGTGCGCTGCAGTCCATGGGGTCACAAAGAGTCAGACACGACTGAGCGACTGAACTGACTGATATCCTCCCAAAGTTGCCTCCTCCCCATCCCCAAGGCCAACACCTGCCTAGGCCAACCTCCCTCACTGGGGTCACTGCAGGGTCCTATGAATGGCCTTCCCATGTCTTCCCTTGGTCCCTCAGATCTAGAGGATTCTTTTCAAAACACAATCAGCTGACATCCCTCCAGCAGCTCTTCACTCCTGGTGGAAAGCTAAAACTCCCCATGAGGCCTCCGGCCTGCAGCCCCCTGCTGAGTTCCGCATACCCCACCCCCTCCCTCACTACAATTAAAGCCTTGCCCTCCCGCTGCCTGCTGCCCGCTGCCCGCTCCAGGCACCAACCTCCTTCCGGTCTCACTCCCGCCAACTCCTCCTGTCTCATCTCCTGTCTTTACACCGCACAGCATCTCGTTGTGTGACTCTCCATCTGCTCTTGAGTCGTTTCAGGCCTCACCTCAGCTGTGAGCCCCATGTGGGCAGTGAGGCAGTGTTGCCTAGTGGCTAGGAGCATGGTCTCTGGACTCAGACCAAGTTCATACCCTAGTTTGCTGCTTTTTGTAGACCTGTCCCAGGAGAAGTTTTACAGCTTCTTTCTGCCTTATTTTCCTAGTCTGTTAAATGAGGCTGAGGAGTGGACCCACCTCATGGGGTTGCTAAGAACATTAAATGAAGCAAATCCATGTAATATTATTAGAGCAGAACTTGAGTCCTGGGCAGTGCCCAACGAAAGGGGCAACTTGGACCCACCTCATGGGGGCTATGAACTTTAAATGAAGCAAATCCATGTAATATTATTAGAGCAGAACTTGGGTCCTGGGCAGTGCCCAACGAAAGGAGCAACTTGGACCCACCTCATGGGGTTGCTATGAACTTTAAATGAAGCAAATCCATGTAATATTATTAGAGCAGAACTTGGGTCCTGGGCAGTGCCCAACGAAAGGAGCAACTTATTCTTCTGGTTCTGTGGGCTGCACCACTGCCCCCCACCCCCTGGTGTCTGACATAGAGAGCCCCAGGAAGTACTTAGTTGAGGAGCAAATGGCTTGTTACTCCTGTTCCCATCACAGGCCTGTTGAAGTGGGAAGCTGGATACTGTCCCTGTTTTGCTAAGAAGGAAACACAGTGGAGAAGCAATCTGCCTGGGACACACAGCAAGTCAGAGGTGGAGAGCAAGGGTCGAGATCAAGGCTCTTGATTTTCACATCTCTGTCCCCCATCCATTCAGGGGATGGATGAGGCCCTGAGGAAAGGTGGCTGAATCCTCAGCATGGGAGCACAAGGGACTCAGGCTGTCTCCTCCTCTGAGGGTTGAAGCTAGAGCTCTGATGCTTATCAAGATGGCCCTTCTGTCCAGTCCTCACTGGGCACAGCGCCAGCGGAATGATCAGGAGGCATCTCACAGATGTCCTTGGGGACAAAGAAGCCAGGCAGGGAGGGGTATAGGCCCCAGATCCAGAAGTGCAACACAGTGAGAGCCAGATCCCTAGCGTTATCTGAGCACCCACCATGTGCCCAGCCCGGGGCTGGGGGTGTCTGCCCAGGTGGTACACCAGCCTCCCCTCTTGCATGGAGTGAGCTTCCAAAATATAGATCTCACCTCGTTTGTCCTCTGCCTACAGCTCTTTCATGGCCCCCTTGGCCTGGCATTGAAGACCCTTGCCCTTGCTTGCATCCCTCTGAAACTCTCTCATTTACTCACCTGCTGGCGTCTTGCGTATGTCCCTCCTGTATACTTCAAGCTCTGCTTAAATGTCTCTGTTGGATCTCCAGTGTCTCTCACAGCACCTGGAATCCTCTGATGCTCAGTGGATAGCCCTTAAATGCGTGAATAAATGGGTGAATGAAGGTGGCCCCAGCTACCTCTCTAGTCACATCCCCTAACAGCATCCCCCTGTCCCCATCCTAGATTTTATGTTCCACCAATGAACAGCCCATCTGCAGTTCCCAGACAATGTCCTTTCATGCGCCTATGCCATTGCACACACCATTTTCCGCCTGTAGTGCCCTTCCTTCTTAGCTTCCTGATACCTATCCACCCATCAGGGCTCAGCCCTTCTTGATCTTTTCTTTTCCTGTCTCCAACTTTCACGTTCCTCCCTCTCATTCTCCCAAGGCCTCTTTCTTGCTCTTTAGGAATTAACAGTATCTTGAACCATGAGCTCTTTAAGAATGCCACACCTGACCCATCTCCTCAACCTCAGAACCTAGCCAGGTCCTTAGACCTGGCATGCACTTGTAAACAGTTGCTGAAAGATGAATTAATTTAATCCTCATATACCCTAGGCATTGGAAATCCTTTGCATTTGGTAGCGTGCTTACCACTGGTAAGCAGCAAAGCCTGTTTGATCCTAGGCATGGACCTGGGTGGTCTGTCTCTTACGCCATGGAATCCGACAGATCTTGGCTCTGCCACAGACCAGCTGTAACACAGGGACAGGTTTTCATCTTTCCACTTATCAAATGGGGATAATAGGATCTTCGTCACAGAGATACTGAGAGTTCAGTGAGATGATTCTCATAAACTTCTCGGCCAGAAGCCTGGCATACAGTAAATGCTCAATGAATGGCTGCTGCTCTTTTTGCTGTTGTTGCAATGCTGTCTTGACCCCATGTCACGCACTCCATTCTACTAGCCAATTTGGTTACAGCTACACAGACTAAACTAAGAAGTGACAGCACTCAGTCAGGTTGTTCTCGATCTTTGATTGCCAAGGCAGACATCAGTGATATTTGAGATAAGCTCTGTCTCTGTCATTGATTTGAGGAAATTAGGATCTCTGATCCCAGGGTGAGGGTGACGGTGGGGGTAAGGAGCTGGGAGAAGTAAGGTGGTCACCCTTGCAGAGCTTATCTCAGCCCGGAATGAACAGTCCCAGCCACCAGGTCACTAGGACCTGTCCTGTCCTGGCAGCCTGTAAGCCAGGAGGTTGTATGGTGAAACAGCACAAACAGGACCCATCTGTCTTATCAGGACCAAAGGTTCACCAAGCCAAACAGAGCCCTTTGTGGAATCAGGAAACTGATTAGTGATCACTTTCTCTGTGGCTGGAGTTTTCACACAGATGAGCTTTCTTGATTTCCCCCACCTCCCACTGAGTCAAAGAGCTTGTGGAGAGATTGTGGGCATCTGCCAGATAGCACATAGACATCCTGCAGATAGCACATAGACATCCTCCAGCAATCCCTGCAGGTATGTGGGAGCCACATGACAACTGTGGGCCGGGAGCTTGTGAGCGAAGTAGATGTGGGTCACATTGGGCCAGGACAACTGAGAGCCAGCGTACCTCCTCCACCCCCTTTATTTCCTCTGCCCTGAATGTGAACGTGAACGTGAAGTCACTCAGTCGTGTCCACTCTTTGCGACCCCATGGACTGTAGCCTACCAGGCTCCTCCGTCCATGGGATTCTCCAGGCAAGATACTGGAGTGGGTTACCATTTCCTTCTCCCGTGTGCTCTATATGATACAGTTATGGGACAAAGCTCTGCTGTGAGTGAGAAAGCATCTTTGTTGTGTGAGGAAGCACTTGTTACTGTGGCAAATCCTAGCCAAATCCTGACTAATGGAAAATTATTTTTCTCTTTTCCAGATAATGAAATATAACCTTCTGGACTTGAAGTGAGTTGCTCAAGGTCATCCAACTAAGAAATGGCAAAAGTGGGAATGTGCTATTGGCAATTGGACTTAATGTCTTTTAGGACTCATTTCAAGCCAGAATTCTAGGCTTCTCTTGAAAATTAGGTAATCTCAGGGTCTGAAGTTGGGATGAGCTAAGAAAGCACAGCAAGAGAACCTACTATCTATATATTAATAGCTCAGGGAACCCAACTCTGTGCTCTGTGGTGACCTAAATGGAAAAATAATTCATAAAAGAAGAGTTATATGTATACATATAGCTGATTAACTTTCCTGTATAGTAGAAATTAGCACAGCATTTTTAAAAACTATACACCAATAAAAATTAACTTTAAATAAGAGAGCTCTTGGGCGGTGGTCAGTTGAGATAGGGAATCTGAGCAGATCCAGAAAATGATGTAAGCAAGTGAGGAATTTCAGCCTCAGCTGAAGAAGTGGGGTTTAGTTGTGCCACTCAGGATCCAGGTCAGAAGGAGTTTTAGGGAGGGCCCTTTGTTACCTCGAGGTGAGGAGGAATAGCACGCATGGTTGAAAGATGGGCTCAGCCCCCTGAAGAGGTCATTCCCATGGGCATGATGTCTCCCCGGCTGAGAACAGTAAGTGAAGAGCCTGGGAGCTCAAGCAAGGCTTTGGAGAGGCAGAGGAGGAGGTGCTTCACAAGGGAGATGAGGTATAACAAAGAATATATCTGGTTTTCATCCTGCCATGGATCTCTAAAAACCTTTAAAATTTCCTGAATGCTAATAGTATCTTTGTTGTGCTAATGAAGAGATCACAGTGGGACCCTAATAGCCTCAGGATGGGGACTGGTCACCTGAAAGACCAAACTCATCATTCAGCTCAGTTCAGTCACTCAGTCGTGTCTGACTCTTTGCAACCCCGTGGACTGCAGCACGCCAGGCCTCCCCGTCCATCACCAACTCCCGGCATTGACCCAAACTCATGTCCATTGAGTCAGTGATGCCATCTAACCATCTCATCCTCTATTGTCCCCTTCTCCTCCTGCCTTCAATCTTTCCCAGGATCAGGGTCTTTTCAAATGAGTCAGCTCTTCGCATCAAGTGGCCAAAGTATTGGAGTTTCATCTTCAGCATCAGTCCTTCCAATGAACACTCAGGATTGATCTCTTTTAGGATGGACTGGTTGGATCTCCTTACAGTCCAAGGGGCTCTCAAGAGTCTTCTCCAACACCACAGTTCAAAAGCATCAATTCTTTGGTGCTCAGCTTTCTTTATAGCCCAACTCTCACATCCATACATGACCACTGGAAAAACCATAGCCTTGACTAGACAGACCTTTGTTGGCAAAGTAATGTCTCTGCTTTTTAATATGCTATCTAGGTTGGTCTTAACTTTCCTTCCAAGGAGTAAGCATCTTTTAATTTCACAGCTGCAAAACACTATCTGCAGTGATTTTGGAGCCCCCAAAATAAAATCTGACACTGTTTCCACTGTTTCCCCATCTATTTCCCATGGGACCAGATATCATGATCTTAGTTTTTTGATTGTTGAGTTTTAAGCCAACTTTTTCACTCTCCTCTTTCACTTTCATCAAGAGGCTCTTTAGTTCTTCACTTCTGCCCTAAGGGTGGTGTCATCTGCATATCTGAGGTTATTGATATTTCTCCCGGCAATCTTGATTCCAGCCTGTGCTTCCTCCAGCCCAGCATTTCTCATGATGTACTCTGCATAGAAGTTAAATAAGCAGGGTGACAATATACAGCCTTGACGCACTCCTTTTACTATTTGGAACCAGTCTGTTGTTCCATGTCCAGTTCTAACTGTTGCTTCCTGACCTACATACAGATTTCTCAAGAGGCAGGTCAGGTGGTCTGGTATTCCTATCTCTTAAAGAATTTTCTACAGTTTATTGTGATCCACACAGTCAAAGGCTTTGGCATAGTCAATAAAGCAGAAATAGATGTTTTTCTGGAACTCTTCTTGCTTTTTCCATGATCCAGCGGATATTGGCAATTTGATTTCTGGTTCCTCTGCCTTTTCTAAATCCAGCTTCAACATCTGGAAGTTCATGGTCCATGTATTGCTGAAGCCTGCCTTAGAGAATTTTGAGCATTACTTTACTAGCATGAGGGATGAGTGCAATTGTGCGGTAGTTTGAGCATTGTTTGGGATTGACTTTCTTTGGGATTGGAATGAAAACTGACCTTTTCCAGTCCTATGGCCACGGCTAAGTTTTCCAAATTTGCTGGCCTATTGAGTGTAGCACTTTCACAGCATCATCCTCTTGAGGATTTGAAATAGCTCAACTGGAATTCCATCACCTCCACTAGCTTTGTTCATAGTGATGCTTCCTAAGGCCCATTTGACTTCACATTCCAAGATGTCTGGCTCTAGGTGAGTGATCACACCGTAATGATGATCTAGGTCATGAAGATCGTTTTTGTAGTTCTTCTTTATATTCTTGCCACCTGTTCTTAATATCTTCTGCTTCTGTTAAGTCCATACCATTTCTGTTCTTTATTGAGCCCATCTTTGCAAGAAATGTTCCCTTGGTATCTCTAATTTTCTTGAAGAGATCTCTAGGTTTTCCCATTCTTTGTTTTCCCCTATTTCTTTGCACTGATCATTGAGGAAGGTTTTCTTATCTCTCCTTGCTATTCTTTGGAACTCTGCATTCAGATGCTTATATCTTTCCTTTTCTCCTTTGCTTTTCACTTCTCTTCTTTTCACAGCTATTTGTAAGGCCTCCTCAGACAGCCACTTTACTCTTTTGCATTTCTTTTTCTCTGAGATGGTCTTGATCCCTTTTTCTCTGAGATGGTCTCCTGTGCAATGTTACGAACCTCCATTCATAGTTCATCAGGCATTCTGTCTATCAGATCTAGTCCCTTAAATCTATTTCTCATTTCCACTGTATAATCATAAGGGATTTGATTTAGGTCATACCTGAATGGTCTAGTGGTTTTTCCCTACTTTCTTCAATTTAAATCTGAATTTGGCAATAAAGAAGTTCATGATCTGAGCTACAGTCCGCTCCCAGTCTTGTTTTTGCTGTGTAGAGCTTCTCCATCTTTGGCTGCAAAGAATATAATCAATGTGATTTTGGTGTTGACTATCTGGTGATGTCCATGTGTAGAGTCTTCTCTTGTGTTGTTGGAAGAGGGTGTTTGCTATGACCAGTGCATTCTCTTGGCAAAACTCTATTAGCCTTTGCCCTGTTTCATTCTGTATTCCAAGGCCAAATTTTCCTGTTATTCCAGGCGTTTCTTGACTTTCTACTTTTGCATTCCAGTCCTGTATACTGAAAAGGACATCTTTCTTGGGTGTTAGTTCTAAAAGGTCTTGTAGGTCTTCATAGAACCTTTCAACTTCAGCTTCTTTGACAGAATGTTCATTTCCAAGGCAAACCATTCAATATCATGGTAAACCTATCATTCAGTTCAGTTCAGTTTAGTTCAGTCGCTCAGTCGTGTCTGACTCTTTGTGACCAGGGTTGGAACTTCAGGCCAGCCTGACTTTGAAGGAGGGGGTGGGGGTTGCAGACTGAGTTCAATTATGTGACCAATGATTGACTCAGTCATGCCTACCTAATGAAACCCCAGCAGAAACTCTGACACCATGGCCCGGTGGAGCTTCCTGATTGGTGAATATATTGGTGTGCTGGGAGGGCAATGTGTCTGTATTCCACAGAGGATGAAAAAGCTCTGAATCCTTCTCTTCAGACCTCATCCTATGCGTCTCTTCACTTGGCTAGTGCTGATCTGTATCCTTTAAAATAAAACTGTAATCGTAAGTATAGCACTTTCAGTGCATTCTGTGAGTCATTCTAGAGAATCATCAAGCCTCTGGGAGCCATGGGAACCTGGAAATTTATAGTCAGCCAGTGAGAAGTGTGGGTGGCTCCTGAGACTGGTGGCTGGCATCTCAAGTGGAGGCAGTCTTACAGAAGAGATCTTAGACCTGTGGGCATGACACTAGCGCCAAAACATCCAGCTGATCTCAGAGAATTGGTGTCAGGGTGTAAATGGGGCCACAAGTATTAGTTCAACTGGGTGAAGAGTTTGAACAGGAAGGTTGTGTGCAAGGAGCCCAGAAAAAGGGATTCAGTGTGTCTGAGTCCCCACCCAGGGATGCTAGGATCCACTCCCTCTGGTGGGTCTTCCTTGCACTGGTGATGGCAAGGATTTATGCTCAGCTAAATATTCCCAGCCACTGCGGCCATCCAATCACTCTGTTCTGTTTTTTTTTGTTTTTTTTTTAAAATAAGATAAGCCTTATCAACCTCATCACCACTCTGTTCATATGCATCCCTTCATCTTCACTACAAACAGCATCACCACCATTGCAGGGCATGGAGTAACTCAACTGATGTTTATAAAGTGGGAGGTGGCCATTTTTTTCTGCAAAGGGCCAAGTAATAAGTTTTCTCAGCTTTGTGAGCCATACAGTCCCTGTTACAGCGTCTCAGCAGCTTCTGTAGTACACAAGTAACCATAGACAAAACATATTTACAAAAACAGGCAGAAGGCTGACTTGGCCTGTGGACCATGGTTTGCTGACCTCCGATACACAGCGCCTAGCCAGGGCCAGGCACACACGGCACTGTGTATGACTTTGTGGGCCCTAGGAACATGGCCTTTATGGGTCTCTTCCTGGCGGCTCAGATAGTAACGAATAGGCTTGCACTGCAGGAGACCTGAGCTCGATCCCTGGGTTGGGAAGATCCCCTAGAGAAGGGAACAGTTACCCACTCCACTATTTTGACCTGGAAAATCCCCATGGACAGAGGAGCCTGGCGGGCTACAGTCCATGGGGTCCGAAAGACTCGGACATGACTGAGTGATTTTCGTTTCACTTTCTAACATAGTAGAATACTGCGGGCCCTAGAAATGTTCTTTTTTTAATGTGAAATTCTTGTGTGTGTGTGTGTGTGTGTGTGTGTATGTGTGTTATGATTTTAAAGTAAATTACACTATTGTCATGGGACACTGAAAGTATTGTGGGCCTCGTGTGCTGTGCCTGATGAATGGGTCAGCACTTGGCTCACTGTCACTAACATTGATTGTGTGCTTACCAAGTGTGAGTCTCTGTTGAATGCTTGCTACATATCCCACAACCCATTTTGTAGAATAAAAAGTGAAATGGGGGCAGAGAAAGTGAAATGATTTCTCTGATAAATGCCAGGGAGGGTCCACCAGGATCTAACACCCAGTTGACCTTACTGCAAAGCCTGAGCTCATAAAGGCTGTCCTTCCCTCTTGACCAATTTCAGGCTGTTAAGGACTAAACATTTGTCTCCCCACTCCTATTTGTATGTTGAAACTCTAACCCAGAGTGTGGGTGTATTTGGAGATTCAGCCACTATGGAACTAATTAAGGTTAAACCAGGTAATAAGGGTGGGGCCTTGATCTGATAAAGTTAGTTTCCTTATAAGAAGAGACATCAGAGAGCTTCTTCTCTCTCTCTCCCCAGCCCTTCTCCTTCACACTAAAAAGAGGTCATGTGAGCACACAGTGAGACAGTGGCTGTCTGTAAGCCAGGAAGAAAAGCCTCACTAGCACCTGACCATACTGACTCCTTGATCTCGGATGTCTAGCCTCCAGAACCAGGAGAAAATAAATCTGTGTGATTTAAGCCACCCAGTCTCTGAAGTTTTCTTGTGCACTTCTAGACAACAAAGATACAGTCCCATCCAGCAAAGAAAAGAGGGTGGGAGGGGAGGTCCCAGTTGCTAAGTGCCTGCCGCCTGCCAACTGCTGACTCATCCATTAGGCACATAAGCACAATGCCTAGGGCCCACGATAATAATTTTGGTATCCTATCCTATGAAAATAGTTTATTTTAAAGTCATAAGGAAAAGAAATTCACATTAAAAAGAAAATTTCCAGGCCTCACAAAATTTTATTATGGTGGAAGAGATCCACAGAGGCACCAGTTCCCATGAAAGCCATACCCAGCTCTGCGTGTGCCCCGTTTTGGCTAGGCGCTTTGATCAGCAAACCATGGCCTGTGGGCCAATCAGCCTGCTGGCTGTCTTTGTGAGTAGGTGTTGTCCATGACTATTTTTCACTAAAAAGCAATTAAGAAGCTGTGACAGAGACTCTATGGCCCACAAAGCTGAGAACATTTATTACCTGGCCCTTTGCAAAAAAAAAAAAAATCAGCTACATCCTACTCTATGCCCATCAGTTGAGTTAGTCCATGCTCTGTGAGGCTGTGACTTCATCCTAGGTTTTCTAGATAAGGAAACTGATGCTGAGTGTGTCTAAACGACTTGCTGAAGATCCCACAGATGAGCAGTCTGTGACGTCTCAGAAAGCCCACGTGCTTTCTACTACGACCACTAGCTGGGCTTGTTTCATCTGCCTCCTTCCTGAAGTGTCTTTCTCTTGCCCCTGTATGTACTGAATGAATCTGCAACAGTTAGGTAAAATTTGTTACCACCGTTAGTTTTAGTTCAACCGGTGTTTTTGGTGCCATCAATATAAGAAGGCATGTGACAGCCCCTTTGCAGGACAGTGGCTGGCAGCGACTACAGCGTGAGTGAGTGAGCCGGGGTGGCCGTGGGCAAGGGGTTTTCCGCTCTGGGCCTTCGTTTGGTAGTGCAGTTGGTAAGAGTGGGGCCCTGCTCCTGTACTGTTGGTGGGAATGTAAATTGGTACAGCTACTATGGAGAACAGTATGGAGAGTCCTCACAAAACTAAAGACAGAGCTACCATATGATCCAGCAATCCCACTCCTGGGTAATTTTCTGGGAAAAATGAAAACTCAAATTTGAAAAGATACATGCACCCCAATGTTCATAGCAGTGCTATTTACAATAGCTAAGATATGGAAACAGTCTAAGTGCCCATCAATAGATGAACAGATAAAGAAGATGTGGTATACACACAAACATACAGATACACTGTATGATAGAATATTAGCCATAAAGAATAAATTCTGCTGTCTACAGCAGCGTGGATGGAGCTAGAGATTATCATACTGAGTGGAGTCAAAGACAACTACCATGCGATGTCAATTACATGCGGAGTCTTAAAGAATAATACAAATGAATTTATATAAACATAGAAATAGACTCATAGACATAGAAAACAAACGATGGTTACCAAAGGGAAAGAAGGGGGAGGGATACATTAGGAGTTTGGGATTAACAGATACAATAGATAAACAACGAGAACCTATTGGATAGCACAGGGAATTAACATTTAATATCTTAAAATACTCTATAGTGGAAAAGAATCTGAAAAAGAATATATATATATTATATATATAATTGAATCACTTTGCTGTATACTGGAAACTAACAGAACTTTATAATATAATCAACTATATTTCTGTAAAAAGAAAGACTGGGGTTCTGCAGGCAACAGGTGTGAGTCTGAACCCCATCCAGTGGCTAAATCTCTTTGTCTCTGTCCTCTAGAAATTGTGTATCTAGTAGCTGCTACCTCGTAGGGTTGCTGCGAAAAGCATAGAAGGTGAACATGTAAATGCCCTCAGCCAGTGTCCGGCACAGAGCGGGAGCTTAGTGATTATCACCAAGAGCTACACTGCAGCCATTCTTGCGGGCATTATTATTGCTATGCACAGGACCATCAGGTGACCGGGTGTGGTGGAAGAACGCCCCACAGGAGTTAACTTGCTTGACGACCTTAGATTCAGTTGCTTTTTCTCTCCAGGCCGAGGTCTCCCCAGGAGCTCTCCAGCTTCTCCTTAGCCTGAATTTCCCCCTTTCTGGAGCTTCCGCACCAGTCTCTGCCTTCTAAGCCTTTCCTCCTTCGGGGCCGGCCCAGAGCAGCGCTCAGCCCTGGCTGCACTGCCCGGACGGTGAGGGGCGCCCTCGCCCGCCCGCTGGCGGCCCAGGCAGGCAGCTCCTGGCAAAGGGGGACCCGGGCCCAGCGCCTGCGGGGCTGGGAGACCAAACAGGCCAGGGAGTGAGAGGGGCGCCTTCGCTGCTTAGCTCCAAGGTGTGTCCGTTTGTCCAGAGTATCAGGACAGACCTGAAGGGAGAAAAAGAGCCCCTGGGAGCCGGACCCTTCACTTGGCACAGAAGGGGACCCAGAAGAGTGAGGGTGTCGCAGCTCACAAGGGCACAGCCCTCTGGAGCTCACAGCCCTCACCAGGGCCAGGCTGCTCTTCTCTTGTCACTGCCTCAAGACACTCCTTCTCACCGGAACAGAATCCGAACCCTGCCCCCTGGCTTCCCCGCTCGGCACCTGCCTCCTGCCCCCTGCCCCACCCGTCTCCTACCCGCCCTCCAGCCGTGCTGGCCTCCTGCTGTTTTCCTGAGAAAGTGAAAGTGAAAAGTTGCTCAGTCTTGTCCGACTCTTTGCAACCCCATGGACTGTAGCCCAACAGGCTCCTCTGTCCATGGGATTCTCCAGGCAAGAATCCTGGAGTGGGTTGCCATTTCCTTCTCCAGGGGATCTTTCTGACCCAGGGATCAAACCCAGGTCTCCCGCATGAGAGGCAGACGCTTTAACCTCTGAGCCACCAGGGCAGGCTTATTCCCACCACTTTTGCATTATTTAGGCCTGGAGTGTTCTCTGCTGCTCTTTAACGGCTGGCTCCTTTTGAGTTTCTGATTTTCAACTGGAACGCCACTTTTTCTAGGAGGCCTGTTTGCTCTGGTGTTGTTATTGTTTTGCTGTAGCCGCGCATTCAGGGGAACAAGCTCACTCAGAAGGACAATGCAGATAGTGGAGTGCAGCTTATTACACCAGCGGGCCCAAGGCAGAGTCTCCTCTTAGCCAAGGACCCCGACCAGTTTTTCTGAAAACCTTATATACCCTAAGTGTACTTGCTCAAACCCACCTCCCCAAACTCCTGGACAAGGTAAAAGAGAGATACGATCAAAGTTAGCCCATGATTCATGTGTCACAAAACTAGATAAACAGTGGATATTTATCAATAGGCCTGTGGTCATATCCTGATAAACATAATGGAATTCACCACTTTGTTCTGCTACAGAGATAATTAGCATATTCTTTTAGGCATCGGAGAGTCCAAGTGCTGAGGCTCTTTTGTCTGGGGAGGTCTGGTTTCCCATTGGTATGCCGTTTCTATAGACGCTGGGCACAAAGTTCAGAGTCCACTGGGAGGGTGACCCTGAGTGTAGCCTAATGTTCGCAGCCTGGCCTAAGACGGAGTCCAGCTCTGTCTGTTTCCTCCTTCAGTTTATTCTCAGGCAAGGATACTGGCGTGCGTAGCCATTTCCATCTTCAGGGGATTTTCCAGACCCAGTGATGGAACCCGGGTCTCCTACATTGCAGGCAGATTTTTACCACTGAGCCATGGGAGGCTTCCCGTTGAGCTGCTAGGGTGGTAAAGAATCTGCCTGCAATGCAGGAGACCCAGGTTGGGAAGATCCCCTGGAGAAAGTGAAAGTGAAAGTTGCTCAGTCATGTCCTCCTCTTTGCCACCCCTTGGGTTATACAGCCCACAGAATTCTCCAGGCCAGAATACTGGAGTGAGTAGTCTATCCCTTCTCCAGCAGATCTTCCAGACCCAGGAATCGAACCGGGGTCTCCCCCATTGCAGGCGGATTCTTTACCGACTGAGCTATGAGGGAAGCCCTTCCCTGGAGAAGGGAATGGCAACCTACTCCAGTATTCTGGCCTGGAGAATCCCATGGACAGAGGAGCTTGGCAAGGCTATAGTCCATGGGGTCACAGAGTCAGACCTGACTGAGTGACTACACACACACACACACACACACACACACACACACACGCACGCGCACACACACGAGGGAAGCTGCCCTGCTTTCTCTCACTGCCCTTAAAGGCAGTCTTCCCCAGATACCCTTGGCCTTGGCTTTTGGGGCACTTGTGCTCTAGGGGTCTCCCATTTGTTTACATGCTTATTGTCTGTGAACTCCATGAAGACAGGGGCCTGATCCACCTGATTCTCGCTGCATCCACGGGGCCAGGGAAGTACCCAGAGTGCAGAATGCTGTCACTGCTACCTGCTGAAGGACTGAGTGAGTGACATGCACAGACATTTTAACCCTGGAACTTTCATTTTCTGTAAGAGGAAGATGAAGGCCTGGGAGGAGAAATTATATTGAGAGATTTTGCGAGAGAGCTGGTAGCATCACTCAGGCTCTGGGGCACGTTGCTGAGAGGTTGAGGAAAGAGCACAGGCTTGGAAAAGGAGTGTGGGCTTGAGGACTTACTCTATGGCTTACTAGCTGTGTGACCTTGAACAAGCCTCTTTACTTATCTGTAAAACTATCACCTAAGCAGCATTCTGCAAAATGAATCTGATGAGTGAGCGTGAGTGCGTTGTGTGCTAATGGAGGTATGAGGACCCTCTTACTGTCCCTAGCCCTGTGCCGCCTTCCCAGGCCTGGGTCAGAAGGGTGTTAGGTAGAGCAGACTCTGTACCTGCCTGAAAACAACGTGCGGTGTGCTTAGCATGCCTGACTCTTTGCGACCCCATGGATTGTAGCCCGCCAGCCTCCTCTGTCCGTGGGATTCTCCAGGCAAGAATACTGGAGTGGGTTGCTGTACACTCTTCCATGGGATCTTCCCAACCCAGGGATCGTGCATCGCAGGTGGATTCTTTACCATCTGAGACACCAGGGAAGCCCAAGAATATTAGAGTGGGTAGCCTTTCCCTTTTCCAGGAGAGCTTCCCGACCCAGGAATCGAACCAGGGTCTCCCACATTGCAGGTGGACTCTTTACCAACTGAGCTATCAGGAAAGCCTGATTTCATAAAAGATCTAGCTTATTAACCATGTTTCAAGCTGACAGTTGGGGGTTTCCCTGATAGCTCAGTTGGTTGATTCCTGGGTCAGGAAGATCCACTGGAGAAGGGATAGGCTACCCACTCCAGTATTCTTGGGCTTCCGTGGTGGCTCAGCTGGTAAAGAATCTGCCTGCAATGCGGAAGACCCAGGTTCAGTCCCTGGGTTGGGAAGATCCCTGTAGAAGGGAAAGGCTAACCACTCCAGTATTCTGGCCTGGAGAATTTTATGGACTGTATAGTCCATGGGGTAGCAAAGAGTCGGACATGATTGAGCTACTTTCACTTCACTACCAGGGAAACCCCCCAAAACAATTTACCAGCCTAAAACTTTTCCTGCCTAAAAACAACTTTCCCTCCACCAGGGGACGGGAGGGACTCATTCTCCCCAGCTGGGAACCCATTTGGGTCTTTTGGAGTTTGCAGGACTGTGGCCTTCAGGAAATTTGGAAGACTCTGGGCTCTTTTCATTCATTCATCTATTCGTTCACGCACTTCCGCTTTTAATTGCGGTTAAAGTACACATAGCATAAAATTGAACATCTTGCCGTTTAAAGCGTACAGTTTGGCAGTTTTAAGCACATTCACATAGTTGTGAAAAACAACCTTTGTACCCAGTCAACAGCTCCCCATTCCTCCCTTCTCCAGCCCCTGGAAACCATCGTTCTGTTTTCTGTCTTAGGAATCTGACTACTCTTCCTCATGTAAGTGGAATCATGCAGCATTCGTCTTTTTGTAACTGACTTATTTCAATTAGTGTGATGTTTTCAAGGTTCATCCATGCTGTAGCCTGTGTCAGAATTTCCTTCCCTGGTGGCTCAGAAGGTAAAGCGTCTGCCTGCAGTGCGGGAGACCCAGGTTCAATCCCTATGTCGGGAAGATCCCCTGGAGAAGGAAATGGCAATCCACTCCAGTACTCTTGCCTGGGAAATGCCATGGACAGAGGAGCCTGGTAGGATATAGTCCATGGGGTCGCGAAGAGTCGGACGTGACTGAGCGACTTCACTTTCACTTTCTTTCACTTTCTAAGGCTTGAATTCTCTCGTATGTATACACCACATTTTGCTTGTCTATGTATCCATCAAAAAACATCTGGGTGTCTTCCTCCTTTTGGTTACTGTCAATACTGCTGCTATGGCCTTGGCTGTATTAATATCTCTTTGAGGTCCTGCTCTCAGTTCCTGTGGGTATACACTCAAAAGTGAAATTGCTAGATCATATGGTAATTCTATTTTTAGTGCTCTAAGGCACCCCTCCCCCACTGCTTTCCACAGCCATTGTACCATTTTACATTCCTACCAACCGTCCACAAAGGTTCCAGTTCCTCCACAGCTTCGCTAATACCTATTTGTTTATTTTTGATAGTAGTCATCATAATGGATGTGAAGTGTTATCGTGGTTTTGATTTGCATTTTAGTGATGTTGAGCATCTTTTCATATGCTTGCTGGCCATTTGTATATCTTCTTTTAAAATGATATCCTTTTACCTTTTATTTGCTCGGAATCCTACTTTTTTATTAATGCAACACATCCCCATGACTTCTTAATGTTATAACAGGAGGAAGCTTATGCCTACTGGCCCTCTTTGTTTCCCCGTTTCACCCCTGCCCCTGGCAACTGTCATTCTGCTTTCTGTATCTATGAGTTTTGTTTTCTTCTATTCATTTGTTTCATTTTTTAGAGGAATAATATAATATTTGTCTTTGTCTGGCTTGTTGCATGTAGAACAATATTCTCAAGGTGCATTCATACTGTAGCAAATGGCAAGATTTCATTCTAAATGATCTTCTTTGAAGGAATATCTGTTCAAATCCTTTGCCCGTTTTTTAAACTGGGCTGAGTTTTTTGTTGTGTGGAGTTCTATTAGTTCTCCATGTATTCTGATATTAAGCCCTTATCCAGTACAAGATGTGTAACAGTTTTCTCCTATTATGTTGTCTTTTCACTCTGTGCAGTTTTAAATTTTGATATAGTCCGATATAACTATTTTTACATTTGTTGTGTGTTCCTTTCATGTCATAACCCAAAAAATCATTACAAATCCAATGCCATTGAACTTTCCCCTGTTTTATTTTAAGAGTTTTATAGTCCTGGGCTATTTAAAAATACCAATAAAAGCCCAGTAAAAGACGTTAGCATATAAAATGTCTCAGTGTGGTTTGGAAACCTGGCCCAGAGGTACAGAGCCCAGAGCGTGGGGCCTGGGAGGTTTTATAGATGAGTCTGCTGGAGCATCATCTGGGGACTCTGGAGATGCTGCCTGCTACAGTTAGAGTACTACAAAGTAGGCAAGCAGGGAGCATCCTTTCTAGCAATTCCTTGCATCCTCACTTAAGGAGCCTGTTTTCCCATCAGCAAGATATCCCAAGACCTGTCATAGGTTTGCTACGAGGACTGAATGGGAAAGGATGGAAGATGATGGCCTTTAGTATCCATGTGGGCTGATAGGGTTAATACTGATTTCTAGAAATGAAAGTGGCGTGTGAAAAAGTCCAGATTGATAATTAAAAAAAAAATTCTCCACATTACAGGGATGCATCCTGAAAGCATTAATATAAGGAAATGAACCAGGCGTAAAAGGCAGGATTCATTTCTGTGAACAGGCAAACCTACAGAGACACAAAGTAGCTTAGTAGTAGCCAGGAGATCCAGGTGGATTGGTCTTGATGGCTAAGGAGGGTAGGGTTTCTTTTTGATATAATGTTTTGATGAAGATGTTCTAAAATTGATTGTGGTGACGGATACGAAGCTCCGTGAATACCCCTGAAGCCACTGAATGGTATACCTTAAGGGCAAATTCTATGGTATGTGAATTATATGTCAGTCAAGTTGTTAAAAAAATCCTTTCACATCCCAAAGATGGAAGGTGAATTTGTTGACCCACGGTTGCATACCAGTGAGAGACAAGGGTGGGATCCAAGACTGGTTTGCATGACCCCAAAGGCTCTTTCATGCTTTTGTTTCTGCTTCCTCCCTCAGGTCGAGGTGAGGAAGGTGAGAGGTAGCACTTGTCTCATGGAAAGTTAAACATCTCTGCAAAAGAGTGTTCAGTTCAGTTCAGTCCCACAGTCATGTCAGGCTGTTTGTGACCCCATGGACTGCAGCACCCCAGGCCTCCCTGTCCATCACCAACTCCTGGAGTTTAATCAAACTCATGTTCTTTAAGTCAGTGATGCCATTCAACCATCTCATCCTCTGTCATGCCCTTCTCCTCCCACCTTCAATCTTTCCCAGCATCAGGGTCTTTCCAAATGAGTCAGTTCTTCACATCAGGTGGCCAAAATGTTGGGAGTTTCAGCTTCAGCATCAGTCCTTCCAATGAATATTCAGGACTGATTTCCTTTAGGATGGACTGGTTGCAGTCCAAAGGACTCTCAAGAGTCTTCTCCAACACCACAGTTCATAAGCATCAATTCTTCAGAGCTCAGATTTCTTTACAGCCCAACTCTCACATCCATACGTGACTAGATGGACCTTTGTTGGCAAAGTAATATCTTTGCTTTTTTAATATGCTGCCTAGGTTGGTCATAACTTTTCTTCCAAGGAGTAAGCGTCTTTTAATTTCACGGCTGCAATCACCATCTGTAGTGATTTTGGAGCCCCCAAAATAAAGTCTCATACTGTTTCCACTGTTTCCCCATCTACTTCACATAAAGTGAGGGGACCAGATGCCATGATCTTAGTTTTCTGAATGTTGAGCTTTCAGCCAACTTTTCCACTCTCCTCTTTCACTTTCATCTCTTTAGGCCTTCTTCACTTTTTGCCATAAGGGTGGTATCATCTGCATATCTGAGGTTATTGATATTTCTCCTGACAATCTTGATTCCAGCTTGTGCTTCATCCAGCCCAGCGTTTCACATGATGTACTCTGTATATACATTAAATAAGCAGGGTGACAATATACGGCCTTGACCTACTCCTTTACTGATTTGGAACCAGTCTGTTGTTCCATGTCCAGTTTTAACTGTTGCTTCTTGACTAGCATACAGATTTCTCAGGAGGCAAGTGAGGTGATCTGGTGTTGCCATTTCTTGAAGTATTTTCCATAATTTGTTGTGATCCGTTGTGATCCACACAGTCAAAGGCTTTGACATAGTCAGTAAAGCAGAAATAGATGTTTTTCTGCTTTTTCGATGATCCAGCTGATGTTGGCAATCTGAACTCTTTTTCCTTTGCCTTTTCTATATCCAGCTTGAACATCTGGAAGTTCACATATTGCTGAAGCCTGGCTTGGAGAATTTTAAGCATTGCTTTGCTAGAGTGTGAGATGACTGCAATTGTGTGGTAGTTTGAGCATTCTTTGGCATTGCCTTTCTTTGAGATCAAAATGAAAACTGACCTTTTCAGTCCTGTGGTCACTGCTGAGTTTCCAAATTTTCTGACATATTGAGTGCAGCACTTTCACAGCATCATCTTTGAGGATTTGACATAACTCAACTGAAATTCCATCACCTCTACTAGCTTTGTTCATAGTGATACTTCCTAAGGCCCACTTGACCTCACATTCCAGGATGTCTGACTCTAGGTGAATGATCACATCATCATGATTATCTGGGTCATGAAGATCTTTTTGTATAGTTCTGTGTATTCTTGCCACCTCTTCTTAATATCTTCTGCTTCTGTTAGGTCCCTACCATTTCTGTCCTTTATTGTGCCCATCTTGCATGAGATGTTCCCTTGGGATCTCTAATTTTTTTTGAAGAGATTTCTGCTGCTGCTGCTGCTAAGTTGCTTCAGTCGTGTCCGACTCTGTGCGACCCCATAGACAGCAGCCTACCAAGCTCCCTCCATCCATAGGATTTTCTAGGCAAGAGTACTGGAGTGGAGGAAGAGATCTCTAGTCTTTCCCATTCTATTGTTTTGCTTTATTTCTTTGGACTGATCACTGAGGAAAGCTTTCTTATCTCTCCTTGCTATTCTTTGGAACTCTGCATTCAGATGCTTATATCTTTCCTTTTCTCCTTTGCCTTTTGCTTCTCTTCTTTCTCAGCTATTTGTAAGGCCTCCTCAGACAACCATTTTGCCTTTTTGCATTTCTTTTTCTTGGGGATGGTCTTGATCACTGCCTCCTGTACAATGTCATGAACCTCCATCCATAGTTCTTCAGGCACTCTATCAGATCTAATCCCTTGAATCTATTTGTCACTTCCACTGTATAATCATATGGGATTAGATTTAGGTCATACTTGAATGGTCTCTGGAAAAGGAAATGGCAATCCACTCCAGTATTCTTGCCTGGAGAATCCCATGGACAGAGAAGCTTAGTAGGTTCAGTCCACGGGGTCGCAAAGAGTTGGACATGACTGAGTGACTTCACCTTGAATGGTCTAGTGGTTTTCCCGGCTTTCTTCAGTTTCAGTCTGAATTTGGCAATAAGGAGTTCATGATCTGAGCCACAGTCAGCTCCCGGTCTTGTGTTTGCTGACTGTATAGAGCTTCTCCATCTTTGGCTGCAAAGAATATAATCAATCTGATTTCAGTGTTGGCCATTTGGTGATGTCCACATGTAGAGTCTTCTGTTGTGTTGTTAGAAGATGATATTTGCTATAACCAGTGCATTCTCTTGGCAAAACTCTATTAGCCTTTGCCCTGCTTCATTCTATATTCCAAGGCCAAATTTGCCTGTTATTCTGGGTATTTCTTGACTTCCTACTTTTGTATTCCAGTCCCCTATAAAGAAAAAGACATCTTTTTTGGGTATTGGTTCTAGAAGGTTTTGTAGGTCTTCATAGAACCATTCAACTTTAGCTTCTTCAGCATTATTGGTAGGGGCATAGACTTGGATTACTGTGATAATGAATGGTTTGCCTTGGAGACGAACAGAGATCATTCTGTAGTTTTTGAGATTGCATCCAAGTACTGCATTTCGGATTCTTTTGTTGACTATGATGGCTACTCCATTTCTTCTGAGGGATTCCTGCCCACAGTAGTAGATATAATGGTTATCTGAGTTAAATTCACCCATTCCAGTCCATTTTAGATCGCTGATTCCTGAAATGTCGACGTTCACTCTTGCCATCTCTTGTTTGACCACTTCCAATTTGCCTTGATTCACGGACCTAACATTCCAGGTTCCTATGCAATATTGCTCTTTACAGCATTGGGCTTTACTTCCATCACCAGTCACATCCACAACTGGGTGTTGTTTTGCTTTGGTTCCATCTCTTCATTCTTTCTGGAGTTATTTCTCCAGTGATCTCCAGCTTCTCCAGTGATCTCCAGTAGCATATTGGGCACCTACCAACCTGACTGAGTGCTCTCTGTGCACTGCGCTAAGTGTGTGTGGTGCATGTTACTGCTTTTATAAGGTAGAGGCAGGTATTGTCCCCATTAAACAGATGAAAAAATTGAGGTTCCAAGAATGAAGTGGCGTGTTCAAGATGACACAGCAGGTCTGGGATTTGCCCCTGGGTCTGTCCAGCTTGAGCCTGCTTCTAACCAGGTAGCTCCCAGGAAGGAATTGTCTAGACCAATAGAAACGAGGGCCTGGCCAACTGGCTACCATGCAGTAGTCAGTTCCAGTCTCTGCATTTGTGGAGGACAACTGGGAAGGCAAGCAGATAGAGAGGGGAAGATACAGGGGACCATGCTGTGTAGGAACGGTGGGAGGTCTAAGGAGGCAGGGGGTGGAGCAGCAACACCATACTGCTTCAGGCTCTGCCACACAGTCTCTGCTGTCCCGGGGGTGGTCTTGCTTTGTGAGGTCAAGAAGGAAGAACAGAAGGAGCTAGGACTAACAGTTGAACCCAGGTGGAGGAGGTGGGTTGGGATCTAACTATCGAGAGATGGGTTTAAGCAGCCTTGTAAGGTAGTGAGCTCCCCACCACTGGAGGTATGTAAACTGAGGCTTGTTTTCCAGTAGGTAGAACTAGGCATTGGGGCAGAGGTTGAACTAGATGTCCATGTTAGTTAGTGTGTACTGGGAACAAACAACCTCCCCCAAACACAGTGGCTTGCAGTCAATAAATGGTTATGTTGCACTCCATGATCTTTAGGTCAGATGTGACTCAACTGGGTTTGGATTCAAATATGCTCCATGTGTTTCTAATTCTTGGTCTTCTCGGAATGAGTTCTTCTCACAGCCAACACAGAAAGCATGAAAACAAGAACACAAACAGGCAACACATCTTAAATTCTCGGCTTAGGATGGCCACACTGTCCACTCCACTCAGGTTCCATTGGTCAAAGCAAGTCACGGCCAAGTCCAAGTCCATGGGTTAAGGATGTATATTCTGTTCATGTGGTGCAGGACAGGAGCGAATGCAGTTGACCACAATGACCATTTAGATGATCTGATCCATACCAGAGAGACAGGTGCTTTTCCGCATGACTGGACCGTTCCAGGAATATGTGGTTATCAGTAAATTCACAGCCAACTCCAACTCCAAAATGTTCCCTTGCCCCCTCCCGCCCTTCTCTTGATTTGTGTGCCGTGTCATCATCCATCCATTCATTTCTTCTCTCTTTCATCATCCATCCTGGGTTCTGGGAAAAAATGGGACTGGTGAGATGAAGCGGAAAGAAAAATAGCAACACACAAGCCCTAGGACTTCCTTTGTTCCTAGCTGAGACCCCTGACCTGGAATTTGGTCACAGGAAGGGGACCAAATCAATGCCTTGCAGCCTCTCCATGCAGCTCAAGGACGGTCACCAGGTGTGGAGCACCCTTGGATGGCCTGTGAGTGTTTCCCGAGCCTCTAACAGAGTAGGGAGTAGAGAGCTGAAGTCTCCTAGTTGAGGGGAGATTTAAAATGGAAAATGAGGGCCTGAGGGGCTGCCTTGGAGGGAAAAGACCTGGAAAATATCAAGAAGCAAGCACCTAGTATCAAAGGATCCAAGTGGCCAGTGAAAGGCTCCTCTTGGTGGGGTTTTAAGATGATATTCAAGTTAAAGCTGTGACCTGCACTGAGTGATGGGCAATAACCCACCTTCCCGCCTCCTAAACTTTGAGCGGAAATCTGTTACACACAGAACCTTGTGCTTGTGGTAATTTGGGGGCAGTAAAGCAATCAGGCCTGAGTCCAGCGTGGGGTGGTGCAGGGAGGCAAAGGCAGCGTGCAGGGTGAGAATGCAGAGGAAACCAGAGAAAAGAGCAAAGGCTGCCTAGCAGAAATGTAGCTATCTAAGATGCCCGATGTGGGCTATTTTTATTTAAATATCCAAGAGTTGGCCCAGCTCCAATCCCCTGGAGACCCAGGGATCTCCAGGGATCTGCCATCTGAGTTTTATTCGGGGCATATTCAGGATAACTGGGGACTCTGTGGCAGGCCCTTTGCAGCTAACCACTGGCCTGGTGTTGAGACAGAGCTGTGTCCTTGGTGCTTTGGTAGAGAGCAGCTTTGAGCTTGACAGACTCTCAGAGCACGCCACCAAGTCAGAAGGAAGCTGTGCAAACAGGTCTGAAGTCAGCCTGATGGCTTTTGGGGTGTGGGGGTTCCTCTGTTTGAAGCTGAGCATTGCAGACAGAGCATCGAGGCACCGGCAACACTGGGAGAACTTTCTAGGGCTTTTCAGTCAAGCCCGTCCCCTGAGGTGCATAGACTGGAGGCAGCCTCAGGTGGAGAAGACAGGCAGGTAGGGTGTGAGGAGGCTATCCCAGTCCAGGGAGGTGTGAGGAGAAAAGCCATCACCTCCGCCCCGGAGGCTCCACAAAAGCTCTGCCACAGGCAGGACCTTTCAGCTGGGCCTTGAGGATAAAGAGGAGTCTGTTACAGGGCGACTGTTGAGAACGGGCTCATCGACTGAGCGACCTCACTTTCACTTTTCTCTTTCATGCATTGGAGAAGGAAATGGCAACCCACTCCCGTGTTCTTGCCTGGAGAATCCCAGGGACGGTGGAGCCTGGTGGGCTGCCGCCTGTGGGGTCGCACAGAGTCAGACACGACTGTAGCGACGCAGCAGCAGCAGCAGCAGCAGCAGCAGGAGGAATAAGGTAGAATCTCAAGAGGGCTGGCACAGAGCTTCACTAGTTAACATGAGCTCTTTAATCTCTTTCCTCATGTATTTCTCTTTCCTGTTAAAAATGAGAAATGTATTCAGATTTATGCTAATTGCATACCCTGCACTCAGAATAGAAAAAGTCGTAGGCAGCGGCTGCAGGGCCGTCACTGCTGTGGGAACTTCTCGCTGTGAGAGATAAGAGTCTGTGGCTTCTGAGGAAGAAACCTGGACCCGGGAGCCTTCCGCTCCTCCTGGGGCAGCCCCAGGCTGTGGACACGTCACTGACCACGCAGTCACGTGGACGGGGGTTCAGCACCTGCCTCAGGGACTTGGGGCCTACGTGACCTTGGTCAAGTCATTGTTGCCTTTCTCAGCTTTAGCTTTCAAAGCCTGAAATAGGGATGCAGGTCTGCCCCCTGTCGCTCTGTCTCACCAGGGCTGATTACTTGGTCTATCTCCCTGGTAGTTTGCCAGCTGGACTCCCAAGGCACATTCTAGCTTGGTCTGGAAGCGATCTGGCTGCATGTCCCAAAGCACAAGGTCGCTTTGATCCCTCTTTCACTCAGCTGCCAACACGTCCCTTAAATAAGCAAGAACAGGCAGGCACACCCATCTTCCCTCCTTGTCGCTTAAGTTTCCCGGTGACTTCTCTTCGATGGTCAACAGGCCCTGCTCCATCAGTGGGACTGGATTCTCACGACCCTGGCTTCAGGGTGATGCACAGACAGGACCTGTCTCCTTTTCACCCCACGCCAAGCAGGGTAAAGACCTCCCTTCTTTGGATCCAGAAGACTTGGAAATGTCCAGGGCTTGGATTGGCATCCTGGCTTGGCTGGGAGGCCTTGGACCAGTTTACTAACCTCTCTAAGCCTCTGTTTCCTAATCATCGAAATGGAGATGGTGGTATCCACCTCCCAGAGTTATAATGAGGAAGACATTAAATGGGATGGTATACGCCAAGTGGCCGATTGTGACAACTATATATTTGCACTTTGTCCCTGGTTCCCACCACAGAGCTCCTAAAACCCTTGGAACATTTGGGAGTGGCAAGAATGTTTTTAATAATACAAATGAATCTATATACAAAAATAGAGAAAACAAACTTATGGTCACCAAAGGGGAGAGAGACAAATCAGGAATATGGCATTATCAGATACAAACCACTATACAATGTAGGAGACAGGAAGAATAAAAGAAAAGCAGACCCTGGCAAGGGCTGCAAAAGAAGTTTATGATTGTTGATACACTGGATGCTATAAGGCATGAGACTCTCGGAACAAGTCCAGAGGGAACAGTTCATAATCTTGAAAACAAGATATGATCCTGGGGTCAGAAGACAGACCCCAGACTCTTTCTCAGCTGACATCTCAGAGTCACATGTTTTGCATATCTGGTGGAAAATCTATAGATAAGAATATTAGTCTTAGTTACCAATTTGTTATTGATTACTGTTTCCTAATTACTCAATGGTTAATGATCATTTTGTTCTTTGGCCCTGAAGGCCACGTGAGTTACAGTTTAACTCCCCGCATATTCTTTCATTCGTGGCTGAAAGTATAATAAAGCTGGCTTGGATACAGTCTCAGCACCTTCACCTTGGAGCGGTGTTGGTTCCCTGATCCTTGCTTTCCTCTGAACTCTTGTGTCTCGTTTCTCATTCTCTTGCTGTATCGCGCTTTCGAAAACTCTGCTTGTAGAGCTGGTCTCGACAATACGTAAATAAGATAAACAACAAGGATTTCCTGTATGGCACAGGGAATTATACCCATGCTCTACAGTTCAGTTCAGTTCAGTCGCTCAGTCGTGTCTGACTCTTTTTGCGACCCCATGGACTGCAGCACGCCAGGCCTCCCAGTCCATCACCAACTCCCAGAGTTTACTTTGTAATAATCTGTAGTGGAATATAATGTGTAAAAAAGAAAAGCAAAACACTAGTCATCATACTGTACATCTGAAACTAACACAATGTTGTAAATCAACTCTATTTCATTAAAAAGGTTGTCTTTTGTATGTAATGACTGCTGTCTTGGGGTCTGAATGTTCAGCTTCTCCCTTAACCTCTGGGGAAGGCTGACGGGCTGAAGACTGAGTTAATTACTAATGGCCAATAATTTAGTGCCTGTGGAATAAGACCTCCATAAAATCCCCTAAACAGCAGAGTTCTGAGTGGGTGAACACATTGAGGAGCTTGGGGGTAGAGTGTCCAGACAGACCACAGAAGCCCCCGGCCCCTCACTCTGCCCTTCTTCCATGGGCCTCTTCCATCTGTCTCATCCTGAGGTATATCTTTTTATAGTGAGCTGGAACTAGTCAGTAAAGCACTTTCCTGAAGTCTATGAGCCTCCCAGGGGGTGCTAGCGATAAAGAACCCGCCTGCCAAAGTGTGAGGCGCAAGAGACGAAGGGTTCGATTTCTGGGCCGGGAAGATTCCCCAGAGGAGGAAATGACAAGCCACTCCAGTATTCTTGCCTGGGAAATCCCATGGACAGAGTCTGGCGGGCTGCATGGGGGTCACAAAGAGTCAGACATGACTGAGCACATGGGTGCATGAGTTGTTCTGACAAATTCTTAAACTCGAGGAGGAGGGTGTGGGAGTCCCCTGAGCTTAGAGCCCAGTGCTCAGTAAACAGCAGCTATGCCCCTTCAAACTATGCTAGGGCCTTCTGAAATGCAGGTACCTCTCAGAAGCACAGCTGAGAATACTGATGGGCTTTGTACACTGCCTGGATTATAAGGAACTTTCACTTGAGGTACCAAATTGGACAACAGATTTTGGGCTTTTCCCCACTGTTACTTCAGGGGGCAGCCCCCCGTGTCCCTGCTGGACTCAAGAAAGCGTGTCCTGGAGGGGCTGAGCCACAGGATGACCAGGCAGGCAATAAGGGGTACACTGTCTGAGAACTGGACAATGACCTTATTATCACCTTATGGCTGTCATTCTAAATAATGTTAGTGGTAAACTATTATTCCCTAAAACTACATTTGTTGATGTAAGTTTTAGGTACTTGGCTTTGTCCTTGTTGAGAGTTTTAATAACACATGTTGGCTTCCTATTAGCACATTTTTATTATATATTCTTTAAAAGTGTATCATTCTACATGCAAATTAATTCTGAGAACTCCCCCATACACTCAGGCTCAGCTTTAAGCTCTTGTTTGGAAAATAAGTTCATAACGATTTGGAATGGGTCAAGTTCACTTTGGGAGGGGTTAATGTTGCTGTGTATTCCCACGTTTGGGCATTAGATTTGAAATAAGTAAAAGCACAGTAACCCCAAAGACTAAGAAACTGAACTTGAGTTTCTTCAGTTTCTTCATTCCAAGTGGCTACTTAGAGCTTGTATTTATGTTTAAAATTTAAAACAGTAGAATGAAATACCAACTGTGAGGTGTAATATTTTCTTTTGATAGTGCAAATTTCAGTTTATACATGAAATATGTCAATTCTGTTGAGGCAGTCCAAGCTCAGGCTGGAAAAGGATTTCCAGACACAGAGTATTTTGGAAGAGAAAGAATTTATTGAGAACAAAGGGTGGTGAGGGGGCACTGCAGAGACAGCAGGCTGACTTTCTGACAGCCCAGGGAGGGCTGGCCTCTTTCAAGGGCTTGAGGCCAGGTTTTAGAGTCTCGAGACAAAGGAAACTCCTGTGGGGAAGGGTGGCTTAAGTCATTGGCCAGAGGTCTCTTGGTGCCCACCTTGCCTTATGCGGGGATGGGAGCTGGCTGGTTAGGGACAGGACGGTTCATGGCAGACAAAATGGCTCCTGACCTCGGATGCTATGGATCTTGGCTTATTCTGGGAATATTGCCCTACGACCTCAGAATAGGGCTCCACAGATTTCACTTTACAATATTATTTTATTTCAGATTATTATAATGGAATACCTGCCTCATAGAGAGGGAAAAAGGCAAAAACTGATCCACTCTGGGTGTCAAATACGGTAGGTGCACTCATGCCAGGGAGCCAACTAGGCTGGGGTCAGGTCCTTGGGGGAGCTGGAGTGACCCCCGCCTTCCCACCTCAGAGCAGGGCTGCCCAAGGGTCTGGGAGACTAAGCCGGTGTGTTGTGTGACCTGAAAGAGGCAGCAGCTGGTATGACAAACGAGAGCACAGCTTTGGAATCAAAGGAGTTTTACACAGCTGTGTGTCCTTGAGTGAGATGCTGAACCTCTCTGAGCCTTTGTCATCATCTGTAAAATAAAGATGACCTAGCACCTACCTCCTGCTTTGATTGAGACCACATGGCCAAATTCTGCCTGGCCTGCCTTTGGTGAACAGGAGTCAGTGCCCATTGCTCCTGACATGCTTTCTATACACTGAGGGCAGGCAGGGAAAGGAAAGATGGGAAAGGAAGAGGCTGTGAGCATGGGTATTTCCAGTATGACCCGGGGTGGCGTTTCCAGAAGAATAGAGGCTCAGGTCCAAATGCCAGAGACTGGTTCCTCTAAAGAAGCTGGAAACGGGAAGCGAAATCCCTTATTTGGAAATGTTGGCTCAAATAATTTTAAAACACTGCCAAAGTCAAATAAAACATACTATGGGCTGAGTTTGGTCCATGGCCCACTAGTTAGCGGGTCCCAAACATAACAAGAAAGTTCTATTGCTCTGAGAAACACCAATGAAACTCTTTCCCGTTATCTCGGGTGCTGATCTCTGTCTTTGTCTCTCCTGTTCTCTGTTTTGCAGGTCAGGAAGCAACAGTTAGAACTGGACATGGAACAACAGACTGGTTCCAAATAGGAAAAGGAGTACGTCAAGGCTGTATATTGTCACCCTGCTTATTTAACTTATATGTAGAGTACATAATGAGAAACACTGGGCTGGAAGAAACACAAGCTGCAATCAAGATTGCCAGGAGAAATATCAGTAACCTCAGATATGCAGATGACACCACCCTTATGGCAGAAAGTGAAGAGGAGCTAAAAGCCTCTTGATGAAAGTGAAAGAGGAGAGTGAAAAAGTTGGCCTAAAGTTCAACATTCAGAAAACAAGGATCATGGCATCCGGTCCCATCACTTCATGGGAAATAGATGAAGAAACAGTGGAAACAGTGTCAGACTTTATTTTGGGGGCTCCAAAATCACTGCAGATGGTGATTACAGCCATGAAATTAAAAGATGCTTACTCCTTGGAAGAAAAGTTATGACCAACCTAGACAGCATATTCAAAAGCAGACACATTACTTTGCCGACTAAGGTCCGTCTAGTCAAGGCTATGGTTTTTCCAGTGGTCATGTATGAATGTGAGAGTTGGACTGTGAAGAAGGCTGAGCCCCAAAGAATTGATGCTTTTGAACTGTGGTGTTGGAGAAGACTCTTGAGAGTCCCTTGGACTGCAAGGAGATCCAACTAGTCCATTCCGAAGGAGATCAGCCCTGGGATTTCTTTGGAAGGAGTGATGCTAAAGCTGGAACTCCAGTACTTTGGCCACCTCATGTGAAGAGCTGACTCATTGGAAAAGACTCTGATGCTGGGAGGGATTGGGGGCAGGAGAAGGGGACGACCGAGGATGAGATGGCTGGATGGCATCACTGACTCGATGGACGTGAGTCTGAGTGACCTCGGGAGATGGTGATGGACAGGGAGGCCTGGTGTGCTGCGTTTCATGGGGTTGCAGAGAGTCGGACACGACTGAGCGACTGAACAGAACTGAACTGAACTGAACTGATTCTCTGTTTTGTCTGTCACTCTGTCAGTTGTTGTCTCTGAAAGATAAGGACTCTAAAAATGTAACCTCAATATCATTATCACTTAATATCAATTAATACTTCATCAGACACTCACTACATCGTCACTATTTCCCGTTGCCTCACATAGGTGTACTTCACAACAAGTGTGTTTCCAAACCTTTTTTTTTTAGCATGGCCCCCTTGTTTAAGACCTCCCTCCAACAATCACAACGCTTCCCATCCCACTCCATGAAATTTGAATACCACAGATGACTGTGTATTTCTTTATATACTGCGGGCCTTTAGAGACCACATATCACTCTAATAGCTAAGATTTTCCCACTCCTTAAAGAAATGACTGTTGCTGTCTTCGTGAGTGACTGCCTCCCTCTTCCTTCTTTAAAAGCCCGTGCTATGGCAATTCCCTGGAGGTTCAGTGGCTAAGACTTGGGCTTTCACTGTCGTGGACCCGGTTTTGATCCCTGCTTTGGGATCTAAGATCCCACAAGCCACATGGTGCAGCAAAACCAGCAAGCAACCAAACACAACAGGAAAGCAGAAGCCAGACATGCTCCAATGGGCTCCGAGTATGGCATGGATCACACCGAAACCATCGGTCGATGCGTTATCTTAGAACCCGGCTAACGCTTTCCTGCTCTCTCTCTCTGTTTTTAAAAGCAACTTTTGGTTTTGAGGAAACATGCTCATTTGTCAGGTTGCATCTCCTCACCCGCCCCCCACCCCCTCACCCCTGTCTCCCACTCCGTTTGCTGACTGCAGCCTGCTGGCAGGGTTTAACATGGTTCTCAGCCTCCTGCATTTCCTGTTCCATGCTGTCTGGATCCAGTTGAGGCTGGGTCAGTATGACAATTGATCCTTTTTCCTTTCTTTTGCAAGATGGCTTCTCTTTTTAAATGAGCAGACACTGATGAGGAAGGCCTGGATCCGTTAATTCATTAGGAATTTCTTTCCCTTTAAGTAAATGTTTCTAAGAGTTAATGCCTCAAAGGGCTGGAAATTTTAGCATTTCTTAAGGGTTTATCCATTGCACTTTCTGCAAAAATATTTTAAACTGGTTTAACTCTAGTTAAAAGTTCAGTTCTGGTGGCTTTTGCAAAGTAGTAAGAGAATATGTATTTGAAATTCACTCATTTCATAGCCTGCTACAGACACAATGGGAAAGGATGACCAAACAGAAAAAGGTAGTCTTTCTGTTTTCTTTTCCTTCTTTGCTCTGTAAACAAGTACTTTCTAAGCAGCTATTATAGGTACTGGATCCGGTCTGAGGCACTTGGGATCCAGCACTTGGGAAGGACTGAGCTGGGGAGATCATGTTTGCAGAATGGACCCACCCCTTCCCTGCAGCTCAGTCACAAATTGTGTTTTCTCTTGCCCTGAATTTTTCTGTGGCATGAACAACAACAAGAAAAGCACAGCCTTGGCTGGGCCAGGGATGCCGGGGCACGCGTTGGGAAGAGTCCAGGCTGGGAATTCTGGAGGAAAACATGCCTCCTCTGGTGACTCAGGAAACCTCACCTTGCCTCTGTCCCTGCTGCTCTGCAGGCGCTGGTCTGGACATAGCTCACCATCCCCTCTCCGGCCCTCTCCCACCATGTGGCTGAATTCAGCAGGATTAGCGACAGTGGTTCGTTGTGAGAAGGACTAGCAGTCCCTGGCTCCTCTCCACCTACGTCCCTCCCATGCAAATGTTCTCCAAAAGATAGCCAAGTGGCTGCTGGAGACTGTGTTTTGTCCTTATTTCCACCATTTCTAACCTCCCATCCCTTCCCCATCTCAGATGCTGGACGACACATCTGGCGGGCAGGTGGACTCATCTCAGCTCCAGACAAGAGCAGCTTTGACTTTGGTCCTGCCCTCTCCAGCTCCTGCCCTCTGTTTACCAGTCACTTCTTAAAATAGGTTGTGAGGTGGCTCCCACTTGCCACCCCAAGGGGAGGCTGGAAAGGGTTCTGCTGAGAAAACCCTCTAGAGAGGAGCTTTCAGAGTATCTTCAAGGTATTTTCAGGTGGGGAGACGAAAAGTTCCTTGAAGAGCCAATGTAAGCTTAAGGGAAGTATTCCAGCAAAGCTGGTTTTTCACCCAAGGCCAGATTGTGCAGGGCTGGGCTTAGCCAAAGACCTGCTTGTAATGCTAATCAAGCAGAATCCTTGAAGCCTGGAAGGAGGAAATGTGAGAGACTCTGAGAGGGGCTAAGAACTGTGATCTGGCTTCCTCCCTGAACTGGTGTCTCTGGATATCTAGTGGGGGCTCAAAACCAACTCTTTGAACACTTGGAATTATCAGAAGATCAATCAAGATCACATACATGGAAGTGCTTTCGTCATCTGTAAAATGCTGCAGTCAAGGGCAGGATCTTAGGTGAATTTTTACCTTGACCTTGAAGGGTGAGAGTGGAGTAAAGAAGGCAGGAAGGGATGAAAGTATTATATGTCAAGTGCTTTCAAAATGTGGATCCTGTTTAATTTTTAAGTCTTTACGTAGGAATTATTATTCCATGATTTATCAGACTCGGGAAGTTCATTTTTAGTTTACACATTCCAGAAACATACTGGATTGGGTGCTAGAATGAAGAAAACTGCCCAGACAGATCTCCCAGGCTGTTCTTTGTACTCTTGTTCCATAAATACTTACTGAGTGCTTGCTTCCCTGTCATCTGACAAATGAGGACAGTGGTGTAACACAGCCAAGTTCTCACCAGCTGGGTGACCGTGGCCACGTCCCTTTATCCCCCTGCACTTTCATTTCTTTATGTATAAAAATGGGGATAATAAAATGGTCTTCCAAGTCTGCTGTGAGGAGTCCCTCAGAACCAGGCACATAGTAGAGACTTAATAAAGCAGAGATCAGGAGTTTTCCATTACGTTATAGATTTGGGATTCTTCCCTGATTGATAACACCCCTAGGGGGCATTTTGGAAGTGGAGAGCAGCGATTTTTATTGTCTCAAGAACCATGCATGCTGCTGGCGTGTCGGGGAGGGGGCCGGGATGCCTGAGCCCTGTTCCGGGTGGGGCGGTCCTGCAGAGCAAGGCACAAGGAAGAGCTGTCTGCATCTCTCCAGGCTTTAAAACATCTCCAGGGCTAAAGAACACAAACGCAATCAAGAATGCTTCAATAGTTTAAAGGACAAGTTTTTACAAGATGTTGCGTGAAATCCCAGTAATTTAGGAAAAAGGGTTTTTACAGCGAGAGAGGCTTAAATAGAAGAAACATTCTGTCTTGAGATTATTGACCAATTTTCCCACTCAAGCACTAACCAGGCCCGCTCCAGCTTGGCTTCTGAGATCTGGTGCCTTCAGGGTGGTATGACTATAACCAATTACTCTCTTTAGTTCAGTTCAGTTCAGTCTCTCAATCATGTCTGACTCTTTGCGACCCCATGAATTGCAGCACGCCAAGCCTCCCTGTCCATCACCAACTCCCGGAGTTCACTCAAATTCATGTCCATCGTGTCGGTGATGCCATCCAGCCATCTCATCCTCTGTCGTCCCCTTTTCCTCCTGCCCCCAATTCCTCCCAGCATCAGAGTCTTTTCCAATGAGTCAACTCTTCGCATGAGGTGGCCCAAGTACTGGAGTTTCAGCTTTAGCATCATTCCTTCCAAAGAACACCCAGGGCTGATCTCCTTCAGAATGGACTGGTTGGATCTCCTTGCAGTCCAAGGGACTCTCAAGAGTCTTCTCCAACACCACAGTTCAAAAGCATCAATTCTTTGGCGCTCAGCTTTCTTCACAGTCCAACTCTCACATCCATACATGACCACAGGAAAAACCATAGCCTTGACTAGACGGACCTTTGTTGGCAAAGTAATTAATGTCTCTGCTTTTCAATATTTCTCTCTTATATGCATCCAACTCATCTTCTACCATCGAGTTTACAACTCCATATTTACTAGTTGAAAAGGGCTTACAATAGTCTGTAAAAGCAATCACTCCTCACATCTTTCTTGTCAGAGACTTGGAACAAAGCTGTATTAAATGAGTGGCACTGTGTGACACGTAGGACGCTTGCTAAATTTTATAACTACAAATTTCCAAAATATTCAAAATTCTGGCTATTCAAAATAATTTAATATTTTCTTTCGTCCTAATGATAAGAGATTCGTGTTCTGAAAGTTACACATTAAATGTTTTTATTTGGGGGTTGCTTGTTGTTTTCCATTTTTATGATGATAGAGTTTTCAGTTGACCACACAGCCTTTCTAAAGCCTCTAGTGTTGTTGCTATAGTTTTCTCCATCTAGATGCTACATCCTGTCTCTCCCTCCAAGGACACAGTCCTCGAGCCTGGCTGTGTGCCTCAGGAGGTATTGAACTTTCAAGGCAAGAGATATGTTTTCTGGGGTACTCTGGGCTGCCCTCTCGAAGGGCACACCGCAGGAATCATCTGGGCGCCACTCTTGGAGAGAAGGCCCAGCTTCTTTGTGAGGCTGTTCTCCATTTGTCTTGACATAGTCAGCACACTTCACTTCAGGTTATTTCCTTTCTCTTATCACTTGTGAATAAGGTAGATCTATTTATACTAACCCTGATCCTGGTTTTTAATATAGGGGGCCACTCAGCCTCTGGCTCTTCATTTTCCTGGGCTTCTTATGCCTTTTTGCATCAGGCATCGTGCCTTGTTCTTCTTTAAGACAAATTAATACATTATATGAGTAAATAGGAGCCAGTGTCTCACTGTCTGTCCCTTCACTACTTCATCTAATGTTGTCAGGCCAGAGCACTGACATACTGAAATCTGTGCTATTGAATTATGAATTATTTTCCTTTATACTAAGGGTGGGAGCTTTCATATATACGTGCATATATATTAAAATCATGTATGTTGGTATATTTTACTACCTAAAAACTTCAGGATAGTAAAGGGAACACTTTTTAAAAAAGACTTAAGCAAATTTACTTAAAAGAGAACTCTCTGTAGCAACATGGATATGCCAGTTACACAAATTTCGGATTCACTTTAAATATTTATTATTAAAAGGGAAGTCTCTTGTGTATGAGGGCTGGGAGCCTAGGACCTGGAAGATTCCAAATCACATCCAGTCTGTGGGACTGAAGACTCCTATCAGGGCCTGAGGTCTCCCCAGGTCAGGTCTCCTTCCTGCTCTGCCTGCTGCCCTCTCCTGCTTCACTCCACCTCCCACCCCCACCCCCTCAGGGACAGGCTCCTCTCTGCTCACCTACAGAAAGCAGGGGCTTTTGAGACAGACCACGGGCCTCTCCCACAAACAAATGCAGTCCGTCTCTGTCCTCTCACGAGGCTTGGTGAGTGATTGGTAGGATTACAGGCAGCTCTTTACATCATGCATCCTGCATCACTGCTTTGGTACACTTTGAAGTTCAATCCCAAAGAAAGACAATGCCAAAGAATGCTCAAACTGCTGCACAACTGCACTCATCTCACACAGTAGGAAGTAATGCTCAAAATTCTCCAAGCCAGGCTTCAACAGTACGTGAACTGTGAACTTCCAGATGTTCAAGCTGGATTTAGAAAAGACAAAGGAACAAGAGATCAAATTGTCAACATCCATTGGATCATTGAAAAGCGAGAGAGTTCCAGAAAAACGTCTACTTCCTTCTGCTTTATTGACTATGCCAAAGCCTTTGACTGTGTGGATAACAACAAACTGTGGAAAATTCTTAAAGAGATGGGAATACCAGACCACCTCATCTGCCTCCTGGAAAATCTGTATGCAGGTCAAGAAGCAACAGTTAGAACTGGACATGGAACAGATTGGTTCCCAAATCCAGAAAGGAGTACATCACGGTGGTATATTGTCACCCTGCTTATTTAACTTATATGCAGAGTACATCATGTGAAATGCCAGGTTGGATGAAGCACAAGCTGGAATCAAGATTGCTGGGAGAAATATCAATAACCTCAGGTATGCAGATGACACCACCTTTATGGAAGAAAGTGAAGAAGAATTAAAGAGCCTCTTGATGAAACTGAAAGGAGAGTAAAAAAGTTGGCTTAAAAATCAACATTCAGAAAACTAAGATTATGGCATCTGGTCCCATCACTTCATGGGAAATAGATGGGGAAACAGTGGAAACAGTGACAGACTTTATTTTGAGGGGCTCCAAAATCACTGCAGATGGTGATTACAGCCATGAAATTAAAAGACACTTTCTCCTTGGAAGAAAAGTTATGACCAACCTAGACAGCATACTAAAAAGCAGAGACATTACTTTGCCAACAAATGTCCATCTAGTCAAAGCTACGGTGTTTCTAGTACTCATGTATGGATGTGTGAGAGTTGGACTGTAAGAAAGCTGAGTGCCGAAGAACTGATGCTTTTGAACTGTGGTCTTGGAGAAGACTCTTGAGAGTCATTTGGACAGCAAGGAGCTCCTACCAGTCCATCCTAAAGGAAATCAGTCCTGAATATTCATTGGAAGGACTGATACTGAAGCTGAAACTCCAATACTTTGGCCACCTGATGTGAAGAACTGACTCATCTGAAAAGACTCTGATGCTGGAAAGATTGAAGGCAGGAGGAGAAGGGGACAACAGAAGATGAGATGATTGGATGGCATCACCGACTCGATGGACATGAGTTTGAGTAAGCTCCAGGAGTTGATGATGGACAGGAAATCCTGGCGTGCTACAGTCCATGGGGTTGCAAAGAGTTGAACATGACTGAGCAACTGAACTGAACTGAAGTCATAGAACGGCTGAGGCAGGAAGGATGACTCTGGGTGCTTCCCAACCATCAGTGTTTGGAGGAACATTGTCCAGAGAACAGCACCACATCCTGCCTACGTCACCAAGAGGCTGTTATGAGCACAGAATCTAGATCTCAGCTCCCCTCTACTCCCTACTAGGCAAACTTATCACTCAGTACCTCTGTTTTCTCCATCTGTAAAATAGGTATAACCATGGCACTTACCTTGTAGGACTATTATAAAGTTTTGACGAATTCATCCATGAATAGTGAGTAAGCATTATAGAATTGCTGGATACCCATGGCTTAACTGGAGAAGGAAATGGCAACCCACTGCAGTATTCTTGCCTAGAGAATCCCAGGGATGGGGAAGCCTGGTGGGCTGCCGTCTATGGGGCCGCACAGAGTCGGACACGACTGAAGCGACTTAGCAGCAGCAGCAGCAGCAGCATGGCTTAATTAACATTTTCTTGAGATCAGTTCTCTTTAAAAAAAAAACTTGTGTAGCTCTACTGTAAGAAGTAGTTCTCCATAACAGCACAGATTGAATGTGCTAGTTATACATTTTTCACTTCTGAATAGACATACAACTATTACAGTGAAGTCTCCAGTGTGCACCTCACACCCTGGGATGGCAGATAGATCTGGTCCCTCCGATGCCCGCAGGGAAGGCCCATTTCGAGTCCTCAGCCCCCAGGGCCCAGGCGGGGCAGACACTCCTGAGCAGTTCTCAGGTAACTGATCTGATATGTGAGGTGGTGCAGTCCCGGGGCTTGTACAGGGCCCCTGCCTGCCTCTCCCTCCACTGCCTCTGGATTCATCACCACTCTGCTGCCAAGGCGCTGCCGGGGAGACTGTGATTCTTTTTTGCTGAAATCATGTGTTTTGGAGTTATTTGGCTTGTCTCACACCCGCCTCTAGTGGGGGTGGCTGTGGAAATCACGCTCTGGCAGATAATTAAAATTTCAAGTGAGCGAGGAGCCATGAGGCTGCGCCTTCTTCCAGGAGATACAGTCGTCACCTGGAGGAGGGGCCGAAGGGGCTTGGGGCTTCAGCCTGGCCACCCTCCGCTCCGCTTCTGCCTGCAGCTTGGTCTGGCCCCTGGCGAGGGGTGCTCCCTTCCCATCCAGCCTGCCCATGGCCCTTTCCACCTCTCCTGATGAAAGCCTCTCTGTGGTTCTCAGGACCTAACCAGTGGTTCTTGAGTTGAGGTCCCCAGAGCAGCTGCAGCATCACTCAGGAACAGGTTAAAAAGTAGATTCTTTTTAAAAAAATATTCATTTACTTCTTTGGCTTCACTGGCTCTTCGTTGTGGCACACGAGATCTCCAGCTGTGGCAGGTGGGATCTACTTCCTGACCAGGAATCAAACCTGGGCTCCATGCGCTGGAAGTGAGGAGCCTTAGACACTGGACCACCAGGGTAGTCCCCAAAAAGCAGATTCTTGGCTCCATTCCAGTTCTACTGACTCAGAGACTCGGGGGTGGTACTCAAAAATCTGTGTTTATCTGCCTCCCCAGATGATTCTGATGCTTGTTAAAGGGGGAGAGCTCCTGGCCTAGACAACATCCAGCCTCATCAGCTGGGCATGCAGGACCCTTCCGGTCTGGCACTGGCTCTGCCTGCAGCATGGCAGCGTCTCTGCCCTGGACTCCAACCAGACTCAGGGGCAGCTTCTGGGCTGGCGTTTACTCCTGTCCTTGGGCAAGTCCCTCCAGCGTCCTGGTGCCCCGCCTCTCTGCCTCTGCGTCACTCTGCAGGTGTGCTCGAAACTGGATCGCAGTGGAATGTGGTGGCTCCGGCCTGACGCGGAGGGATTCAGTGACGACTATTCATTGAATGACTGCTCTGTGTCAGGTGCTGTTTGAGTCACTGGGGTAAATCGCTGAACAAAGCAAAGATCCCTGCCCTCATGGAGCGTATGTTCTACCCTGGGGAAATAAAGACCACAAGCAGAAAAATCCACCGTCAATCAGGGAGGTCAGGGATGGAGACACTTGAGCAGGGACTTGAAGGAGGAAGGGCATCGCTTGTGGATATCCGGGGGAGGACAGCCCTGCGATGCAGACGCAGAGTGAGAGCAGGGGCCCTCGGAAGGGGCAGGGGCACAGCTGGCTGCTGCAGCGAGGGTGCGAGGAGAGGGAGCCTGGCACAGAGGGCGTCAGAAAGGGCACAGGTTTCATGGGCCTGCGTGCTCAGAGGCTCCGTCTTCTTTGTGACTTAGCGACCCCATGGACTGCAGCCCACCAGGCTCCTCTGTCCATGGGGTTCTTCAGGCAAGAACACTGGAGGGTTGCCATTTCCTGCTCCAGGGATCTTCCTGACCCCCAGGGATAGAATCCGCTTCTCTTCCGGCTCCTGCACTGGCAGATGGGTTGTTGACCACGAGCGCCACCTGGGAAGCCCTTCGTGGGCCTGGTAGGGCTACAGTTAGACCAAGAGTTTTCCCTGAGTGCAACGGGAGCTCTTCGGAATTTAGTTTTAAGCCGAAAAATGACAGCACTCAGACTTGTGCAGGCAGACCTCCTTTCACTGCACTTTGCTTTTCTGTGTGCGCTTCCCAGATGCTGTGTGTTTTACAAGTTAAAGGTCTGTGTCAAACGTGCGGTGCGCAAGTCTCCTGACGCCATTTTTCTGACAGCATTTGCTTACTTCCTGACCCCGTGTCACATTTTGGTAATTCTTGAAATATTTCAGACTTTTTCATTGTTATTACATGTATTATGGTGACCTGTGATCTTTGATTTCACACTACAAAAAGATTAGGACTCATTGAAGTCTCTGATGATGATTAGTATTTTTCTAATAATAAGGTACTTTTCATTAAGGTATGCACTTTGCTTTTTTCAGACATGTGCACACTTAATAGACTTCAGGCAAGAATACTAAAGTGGGCTGCCATTTCCCTCTCCAGGGAATCTTCCCAACCAGGGATTGAACCCAGGTCTCCTGCACTGCAGGTGGAGTCTTCACCGTCTGAGCCACCAAGCCCAATAGACTTCAAGACGGTGCAAACATAACTTTTATACGCACCAGGAAACCTTTTAAAAGCTCATGTGACTCAGTTTATTGACATACTTGCTTTGTTGTGCCATCTGGAACCCAGCTGGAGACATCTCTGAGGCCTGGCTGTGTTTGAAAAGATTCACCGTGGTCTCCGTGTTGAGTGAGTGCGGCGTAGGTTCCAAGGCAGTGGCAGGCGGGTGCCTTAGACACTGCTGAAGATTCCAGTCAAAGATGGTGGCCCTAAGGCAAGAAGTCGTGGAACGCTGCATCGATTTCGAGCGAAGCATAGGATTCTCTGACAGCTGGATCCGAGGAATGTGACCAGCAGTAGGAAGTCAGGGATGGCTCCAAGGTCGTGGCTGAGCTGATGGAAGATGGGGGTGAGTGCAAAGGAGGCAGGGAAGGCTGTGAACGGGGTTTGGAGGGAAGATCTGAGCTACGGTTAGACAGATTGAGTTTGTCTTCTAGGTTGTCAGGTGGAGCTGTTGAGTAGACGTTTAGAAAAAGAGGTCAGAGTTCAGCAAAGTGTTGGGAAGATGTGAACTTGGGAGTTGAAAGCGACCGAGACATTTAAAGCCTTCAGGCTGACAGCTCCACAGGAAGGAATGTTGGTAGAAGAGAAGCTGAGCCCTGGGCACCAGGGGCGCTCAGAAGAGGGAAGGGAGAGCAAAGGCGGCTGCGAGGAGAGACCGGAGGTAAGGGGCATCGCGGGGGGTGGGGGATACACAGCGCCCGCCTGTCAAGGGGCAGATGGAGGAGCAGGAGTGTGGATCTGGCCGTGCGGACGGTGGTGACCGTGGCAGAACCGCTGGCAGAGGGCTGGGGCAAAAGCCTGAGCACAGTGGGTTTAAGGTGAAGAGGAGGACGGAAACCACAAACGTAGATAGCAGGTCCCTCGTGACCCTCACAGCAGAGGAAACAGAGAAGAAAGGCAGCTGGAGGTGGCGAGACAGCGTGCAGGCGGTGAGATCTAGGTACAAAGGGGAAGTGAAAGTGAACGTCACTCAGTCGTGGCCAACTCTTTGCGACCCCCAGAACTATACAGTCCATGGAATTCTCGAAGCCAGAATAGTGGAGAGGGTAGCCTTTCCCTTCTCCAGCGGATCTTCCCAACCCAGGTATTAAACCAGGGTCTCCTGCCTTGCAGGCGGGATTCTCTACCAACTGCTCTCAGGGAAACCATGAGATCTAGGTACCGTGTGGGTATTTGCAAACCAGCCATTCAGAGTTAGTGGTGATGGCACCCAGGGGAGGCAAGCACTGTGGCGGGTGTGTGTGTGGCCAGGGGCAGGGAAGAGGAGGCTCACCCTCACATCTCCATCAGCAGCTAACCGTCTCCTCACCTTATACCCCTGCACAGTCCTAGTAAAAACACTGGGCCAGCTCTGCAAACACAACCAATTCAGGAAATTTAGGGCAGAAGCTGGTCATGGCCACTTTTAACAGCTCCTCAGGTGATGGCTCAGAGGATAAGGACTCCTCCTGCAGGGCAGGTTCCTTCCCTGAGTGAGGAAGATCCCCTGGAGTAGGAAATGGCAACCCACTCCAGTATTCTTGCCTGGAGAACTCCACGGACAGAGGAACGTGGCAGGCTATAGTCCATGGGGTTGCAAACTGCTGGACATGAATGAGCACCATTGTTTTGGCTCAGGTGATTCTATGAGTACCCCCATTAATCTAGAACCTTCTCTGCCTGCGAAACTCCTGCTTCCTCCTTCAAAGTCCAGTTCAGCTGAGAAACTTCTACAGGTATTTTTGAGGCAGGAAAGTCAAGGGCACAGATGAAGGGGTTGGGGGAGGGTGCCCCTGGGAAGACACCTGGCATTCTCTATTCTTCAGTAACCAGGGATGCTCGGAAAATGGCTGTTGTTAGGTTTAGAAACTGTGTCTGGGAGACCCTTTGGGGTTTTCTGATTCTGTAGGGTCTGTGCCCTACATGGTCTTTGACTGAGTTATTTTATTTCTCTGTAAGCTATAGAAAACAGACAGTAAAACAAATGATTCTTGTCCACATCGATGCAAGTCAATTTTGCTGTGGAGACACAATTGATTTCTGTCACAGAGAAGGTGGATTTGTATCCACTAACAAATTCATGGCAGCAATCCTGATTGCCAATTCAAGTCTGCTCCTTGGATTCTCCTTGAACCTGTTTTGATATCTTCCTTGTTCCCTCATGATTAATCAACTAAATCACATCTTTGACACAAATTCATTTTGCATTTGTATGAAAGTCATGATTTTGCCTGTTAAAAAGTGATCCTTTAACACTTGTTTAATTTGAAAATGATGGCTAGTGGTGGTAAGGAATGGGGATGGAAATAGAGAGACAGCAAAGAAAGTACGTTTGGTTTCCAAGGGATAAAATCCTATCCAAACTAGTCCAACTAAGGGGAGTTTAACTAGAAAGATCTAGGGTCCTCTTATGAAACCCCGGGGGTAAGCAGAATGGCCAGAAGTGAAGTGAACTCGCTCAGTCGTCTCCGACTCTTAGTGACCCGATGGACTGTAGCCCACCAGGCTCTTAGGTCCACAGGATTTTCCAGGCATGAATACTGGAGTGGGTTGCCATTTCTTTCTCCAGGGGATCTTCCTGACCCAGGATAGAACCCAGGTCACCCATATTGTAGGCAGACGCTTTCCCGTCTGAGCTACTAGTGGTCCATCATCTAAATTAGGAAGAGGGTAGGGGATTAAGTTTGGCTGCATATAACTGAGATAAAATACATGAGAAATAGAAGTATAAAATTCAGAAGCTCAGATCTAGCATGACAACTTCTCAATGTCATAAAAAAACTCAGACTGCTATTTTTCTGCATTGTCATCCTTCAGTTCAGTTCAGTCGCTCAGTCGTATCCGACTCTTTGCGACCCCCATGAACTGCAGCACACCAGGCCTCCCTGTCCATCATCAACTCCCGGAGTTCACTCAGACTCACATCCATAGAGTCAGTGATGCCATCCAGCCATCTCATCCTCTGTCGTCCCCTTCTCCTCCTGCCCCCAATCCCTCCCAGCATCAGACTCTTTTCCAGTGAGTCAACTCTTACCTTGAGGTGGCCCAAGTACTGGAGCTTCAGCTTCAGCATCATTCCTTCCAAAGAAATCCCAGGGCTGATCTCCTTCAGAATGGACTGGTTGGATCTCCTTGCAGTCCAAGGGACTCTCAAGAGTCTTCTCCAATACCACAGTTCAAAAGCATCAATTCTTTGGTGCTTAGCCTTCTTCACAGTCCAACTCTCACATCCATACATGACCACTGGAAAAACCATAACCTTGACTAGACGGACCTTAGTCGGCAAAGTAATGTCTCTGCTTTTGAATACGCTATCTAGGCTGCTCATAACTTCTCTTCCAAGGAGTAAATGTCTTTTAATTTCATGGCTGCAGTCACCATCTGCAGTGATTTTGGAGCCACAAAAATAAAGTTTGAACACTGTTTCCACTGTTTCCCCATCTATTTCCCGTGAAATGATGGGACCGGATGCCATGATCTTCGTTTTCTGAATGCTGAGCTTTAAGCCAACCTTTTCACTCTCCTCTTTCACTTTCATCAAGAGGCTTTTTAGTTCCTCTTCACTTTCTGACATCAGGGTGGTGTCATCTGCATATCTGAGGTTATTGATATTTCTCCCGGCAATCTTGATTGCAGCTTGTGTTTCTTCCAGTCCAGCACTTCTCATGATGTACTCTGCATATAAGTTAAATAAGCAAGGTGACAATATACAGCCTTGACGTACTTCTTTTCCTATTTGGAACCAGTCTGTTGTTCCATGTCCAGTTCTAACTGGTGCTTCCTGACCTGCATACAGATTTCTCAAGAGGCAGGTCAGGTGGTCTGGTATTCCCATCTCTTTCAGAATTTTCCACAGTTTATTGTGATCCACACAGTCAAAGGCTTTGGCATAGTCAATAAAGCAGAAGTAGATATTTTTCTGAAACTCTCTTGTTTTCTCCATGATTAAGCGGATGTTGGCAATTTGATCTCTGGTTCCTCTGCCTTTCCTAAAACCAGCTTGAACATCAGGAAGTTCACGGTTCACATATTGCTGAGGCCTGGCTTGGAAAATTTTGAGCATTACTTTACTAGCATGTGAGATGAGTGCAACTGTGTGGTAGTTTGAGCATTCTTTGGCATTGCCTTTCTTTGGGATTGGAATGAAAGCTGACCTTTTCCAGTCCTGTGGCTATTGCTGAGTTTTCCAAATTTGTTGGCATACTGAGTACAGCACTTTCACAGCATCATCTTTCAGGATTTGAAATAGCTCAACTGGAATTCCATCACCTCTACTAGCTTTGTTCGTAGTGATGCTTCCTCAGGCCCACTTGACTTCACATTCCAGTATGACTGGCTCTAGGTGAGTGATCACATCATTGTCATTATCTGGGTCATGAAGATCTTGTTTGTACAGTTCTTCTGTGTATTCTTGCCACCTCTTCTTAATATCTTCTGCTTCTGTTAGTTCCATAACATTTCTGTCCTTTACTGAGCCCATCTTTTCATGAAATGTTCCCTTGGTATCTCTAATTTTCTTGAAGAGATCTCTAGTCTTTCCCATTCTGTTCTTTTCCTCTATTTCTTTGCATTGATTGCTGAAGAAGGCTTTCTTATCTCTTCTTGCTATTCTTTGCAACTCTGCATTCAGATAGATGCTTATATCTTTCCTTTTCTCCTTTGCTTTTCACTTCTCTTCTTTTCACAGGTATTTGCAAGGCCTCCCCAGACAGCCATTTTGCTTTTCTGCATTTCTTTTTCATGGGGATGGTCTTGATCCCTGTCTCCTGTACAATGTCATGAACCTCATTCCATAGTTCATTAGGCACTCTATCAGATCTAGGCCCTTACATCTATTTCTCACTTCCACTGTATAATCATAAGGGATTTGATTTAGGTCATACCTGAATGGTCTAGCGGTTTTCCCTACTTTCTTCAGTTTAAGTGTGAATTTGGTAATAAGGAGTTCATGATCTGAGCCACAGTCAGCTCCCAGTCTTGTGTTTGCTGACTGTATAGAGCTTCTCCACCTTTGGCTACAAAGAATATAATCAGTCTGATTTTGGTGTTGACCATCTGGTGATGTCCATGTGTAGAGTCTTCTCTTGTGTTGTTGGAAGAGGGTGTTTGCTATGACCAGTGCATTTTCTTGTCAAAACTCTATTAGTCTTTACCCTGCTTCATTCCACATTCCAAGGCCAAATTTGCCTGTTACTGCAGGTGTTTCTTGACTTCCTACTTTTGCATTCCAGTCCCCTATAATGAAAAGGTCATCTTTTTGGGTGTTAGTTCTAAAAGGTCTTGTAGGTCTTCATAGAACCGTTCAACTTCAGCTTCTTCAGCATTACTGGTTGGGGCATAGACTTGGATTACCATGATATTGAATGGTTTGCCTTGGGAGACGAACAGAGATCATTCTGTCGTTTTTGAGACTGCATCCAAGTACTGCATTTCAAACTCTTTTGTTGACCATGATGGCTACTCCATTTCTTCTGAGGAAATCCTGCCCACAGTAGTAGATACAATGGTCATCTGAGTTAAATGCACCCATTCCAGTCCATTTTAGTTCGCTGATTCCTAGAATGTCAATGTTCACTCTTGCCATCTCTTGTTTGACCATTTCCAATTTGCCTTGATTCATGGACCTGATATTCCAGGTTCCTATGCAATATTGCTCTTTACAGCATTGGACCTTGCTTCTATCACCAGTCACATCCACAGCTGGATATTGTTTTTGCTTTGGCTCCATCCCTTCATTCTTTCTAGGGTTATTTCTCCACTGATCTCCAGTAGCATATTGGGCACCTACTGACCTGGGGAGTTCCTCTTTCAGTAGCCTATCATTTTACCTTTTCATACTGTTCATGGGGTTCTCAAGGCAAGAATACTGAAGTGTTTTTCCATTCCCTTCTCCAGTGGACCACATTCTGTCAAACCTCTCCACCATGACCTGCCCATCTTGGGTTACCCCACGGGCATGGCTTAGTTTCACTGAGTTAGACAAGGATGTGGTCCTAGTCTGATTAGATTGACTAGTTTTCTGTGAGTATGGTTTCAGTGTGTCTGTCCTCTGATGCCCTCTTGCAACACTTACCATCTTACTTGGGTTTCTCTTACCTTGGGCGTGGGGTATCTCTTCACAGCTGCTCCAGCAAAGCACAGCTGCTGCTCCTTACCTTGGGATGAGGGGTGTCTCCTCACCGCCTCCTTTCCTGACCTTCAACGTGGGATGGCTCCTCTAGGCCCTCTTGCGCCCAGGCAGCCACTGCTCCTTGGTCGTGGGGTTCATCCTCCCAGCCGCCGCCCTTGGCCTGGGGCACAGGGTGGCTCCTCTTGGCCACCGCCTCTGGCTATGCTTTTCTGAGTATCTACTGAATGCCACAGCTATTGCACTCCAAACCCCATTTTACCAGTATTTCTCTCAACGGGTGGCACACAGACTCCCTGGGGAATGTGTTTAAACTGCCCACTCCTAGCCTGGGTTCCAGAATGGCAGACTCAAGCTCTCTAGGTGGGACCAAGGACTCTGCATTTCAGCAGTCTCTAGGGCCTTCTGAACAGTTCGGTTTTGGAGTGAGGGCATTCCACAAACCCTGCAGTTAGGAGTGAGAGCCTGAGTCTGCTCCCCTGGGCTGTCCAGGGGAGGCAGAGAGTGAGCAGAAGCTCTTTCATCACGAGACTGCTGGCCCCTGCAGGGCTCTATATCAAAGGCCATTGGGGGCCACTGGGCACCTCCTGACACAGGGTTAACCCTGGGCTGCACTGAGGGGTCCTCTCTTACCTGTCTATTTCACTTCGCAGCAGGGAAGGGGAGGGACAGACAGCGAGCCTAGGGAAGAGAGTGCTCATGGCAGCTTCCCCTCCTCCCTTCCACCCCAGGCTGAGCTCGCTCTCTGAGGCTGTTTCCTCCCCTTTGCGTGGGCAGTTATTATCGTAATGGGTGATCCCGGTTTCATGCTGTCTAAATGCTATCAGTTTTCATGGTCTCTATCCTTTCTGCTTCTGCTGTCATCGCTCTCCTTTGCTGGGCGTGTTTTCCGCAGGTGCAGTGCTTCAGGGTGGCCTGAAGTGAGGACTCGCTTGGAAACCATGGGGGAAAGGGGACATTCCTCTCCCTGGCTGGGAGCTGTGGGGATGTCGCCTGGGCCAACTTGTCCCTTCAAAGGGCAGTTCTGCCTGGGAAGGGCACCAGCGTGGGGGAAAGCAGGCCTGAGAGAAAAGAGGCTGAGGAAGCATCAGATGACATCTTGTAAGCCCCTGCCTCAAAGCCAGGCCCACTCCAGTGTGAGCGCGCCAACAGATTCTTGTCTCCTGCTAAAGTTAACCTGAGCCGATTTCCTCTTGTGGAGGGGGTGACAGAGGGCCCCATACAAGCAGCGGCTGCCAAGTCTGAAACCTGCATTTGCTGCTGAGTGCGGCTTGGCTGCCACACACTCAGTGCTTGGACACTGCTTTGGATCTCCTTTGGCTTTTTATGATTTGTGCTCGATATTAGCCCTTTTTCTCTTTATTATTTCACTCTTTACTGCTCGACCGATGGTAACAGCTGGCAGAGTTAAATGTGTATGCAGGAAAAAGCTTTCATGTCAGTGACAACGCTTTCCTAATCGGCTGCCTAGAGTGCTGGTTTAGGAACCAGTGGGAAGCAGTGTAGGGTTTGATTAGCAATGTCTGCCATGGAGGCCGCCCTCCCTGTGGGTGTGCATGCTACATTCTCACCATATTTGAATTATCCCTTCTTTTGGTGTCAGTTGTTCCAAATCAATGAAAGGGAATTTTAGTGGTTGTGTGCCCTGTGATTTCTCAAGTTGGGGCCACTTCTCAGCCCAGTTCAGAAACTGGAGTGTGGGAAGATTTATGGCCGGAGGTGACTGAGGGAATTTGCAAAGGACTTGGGGGCGATGGCCAGAAGTCACATTTAGTGTCTGCCACTTGCTGGGTGATTTCCCTCCCCCAGCACCAGTGACTGAACCTGTAGTGAGAGGGATTTGAACCAGGAGGACGGGGGAGGTCTCGTGACTTGTGGGCAAGAGGAATTGCCAGTGCTGTCTTGCCTCTGGTCTTGACGCTCTGTGACATTGACCTAGGTGTCACTCTCCAAACACATTGCTTTGCCTCTGTCCCTTTGAGGGCATTTGTCTCTCTGTGAAATGCTACCCTGATGCACTCCTTATCATCCCTCGGCACCCTGCTCAAACGTCCCTTCCTCCTCCTCGTGGTCCTCGGACAGAGGGGCTTGGAGCCTCTACTTGGCTTGCTGTGCTGTGAGTGGCCTGAAGGCAGGCCCAGGTCTGCTTCAGCTCGTGCTCTAGAGCATGGCCTGTGACCCGGCACAGAGCTAGTGTTCAGACAAGGTTTGTTGAATGAATGAGCAAGTGACCTCTTTTCAGAGGCATGAAGTGCTGTGAAATTAAGGGAAAGGCAAGAATTCCCTGGAATCACATACTTTCTATAATTTTTCTCCCACCCTCTCCTCCCTTCTTTAGAATTTTCCTTTAGAATCCCCTTAGAATTTCCAAGAAGAAAGGGCCTGTGACATCATTGTCATCACCTTTGGAGGAGAAACTCTTGACTCATGGGATTGACCTGGGCTGGCCAGGGCTTGTGTGGGAAGCCTCTGTCCTCACCTCCAAAGGCTGTGCAGCCAGGACTCTCCAAAGACTCCATCAGAGTCACTGTTTACATGCTAAAGCCTGTTTTTCTCTGAACTTCCTGCAAATTGAACTGGATGTGCTAAATACATAATGAATCTGCTAAACTCTTTAATGAACTTGCAGTACTTATTGATTTCCTCGTTGATTACACATAATTTGCTGAACTGATTTGGCTATGTGACTTGAAAGGCATTTGGGAGAGATCTCTGCAATTTGTCGCTCCACGTGCCCTGGACTTTAAAATGAATACGGGATGATACATTAAAAGAAATCCCAGGGTTGTGATCCCAATTATCCTCAGTGGATGGTAACACATTCAAGGCAGCAATCTTAAAAACTGAGTGCTGATTACACGCCAGGCCCTGTGTGAGCTGCTGGGGTTTCCCTGATGAATAGTGCTTTTCTGATCTTGGTGCTTGTGGTCTATGGGGTGGGGGTGGGGGGTAGACTGATGGGCCTTCAGGTGCTTTCAGTTTAGAGAGTGGGAGCACAGAGGAGGGGCATGTAAATTCACTTGTGAAGGTCAAGGGCAACTTCAGAGGGAATTTGATCTTTGAGCTGTCTCTTAAAAATTGTGCAAGAGTTTCCAGACATGCCAGGTAGAGTAGACATCGGCTGCTCTTGCCTGCTCAGCTTCCCTCCTGCCTTCTTTGATCATAGCGTCCAGGTATTCTTTGAGAACTCACATCCTGCATGCCACCTCCCATGACGTCCTAGAAGAACCAAATGTATGGCCCACCCCCAGCCCACAGCCAAGATGTGGGTCTTTCAGACCTTACTCCTGGAACTCCATTCCCCAAAGTATCTTACAAGGACAGAAGGCAGCTGGAACCAAGTCATCCCAAGATGGTCCTTGAATTTCTGCTCCTGAGATTCAGCCCTACCTGGATTGTCTCCTTCTCAAATCTCAGTCTCTGAGCTGCTCAATAGCCAGGCTTGGTTTCTGCAGTTCATAATCAAAAGGCCCTAAGTGACAAACTTGGCGTAAGGGCCCTTGCCTCCACTCACTCTGGGGAAGAATTTCTCCTTCCTTCCTGGCAAGACCATGAACCCACAGCTATGCCTCTTGTCAGGACCATGTGCCCATGACATATTTTCATCTCCAGCTCTGAGTTGTCCACTGAGCTGGGAACTTGAATATCCAACCGCTCCACTAACACGGCTACTTGGATACGTAACACACAAAGCACCGACCCCTCAATCTCCACTGCTCTGCCCCCTAAACAACCACTTCCTCCCCATCTAAGAAAACGACACCACACCCGCCTCTGCGTTCAGCCAGTTGTCACCTGTCTCCTTGGCGCTCTCTCTGCCTGCCCAGCCCCATCCACCTGCCAGTCGTCTTGGATTTACACTCCTTCCCTCCCAAGTTCCATTTGAACCCATCCTTTTCTTTCTGTATTGATTCCTATCTATATCAAGATATTCTCTCTCCTGGATCCTGTAATAGCTTCTTAAATTCAGTCTTAGACTCCTCAGTCCTATACGCCCTTCTGCTTAACTACCTTCCAAGGCATCTTGTTGCAGTTGAGATACAATTCAAATCTCCCACTGTGGTCTTTTGGCACATCCTGCTCCACTTAAGCCCCCTTCCCACAGCCCTGTCCTCACCTCCTCCTCCTCCTCCCTCATATCCAGCCTGCAGCTGACTGGCCTTCCTGTTCCTGGGACCCACGGAGCATCTCTGGGGCTTTGTGCTGGTGGGTCTCCCTGTCTAGGTGTGTTTATCCCCCATTTTTACCTGGCGGCAGCTTCTCATCACTCTGGATCAGGGTCTCTGCTCAAAAGTCCTCTCCTTAGTGAAGTCTGCTTTGGCCATCCCAGCATCTCTCCTCCAACCCCACCACCGGCCACTCCAAGCAGATCTGTACAGTTTTGTTTTTCATATTGCACATTTTGCTGTCAGATAATGTCTGGTTCCTTTGTTCGCTTGTGTGGTATCCGTCTTCCCTGCTGGAAAGGGGGCCCCCGCAGAGCAATCTCTTGACTCTTTGGCCACTTCTGCATCGTTGTAACTCTGCACGTAGTGTGTGCTTAAATATCTGTGCCACGCAAGCACAGGAGCGAGTGAGTGAACAGAAAGGAGAGCACGTGTCTCAGTGCTATCTCTGCACTCGCTGTCTCTCCTGCTAGTCCTTGAGGACAAGGACTGGGTCTGTTTTGACTCTCAGTATCCCCAGCACCCCAAAGATAGCTGGCACACGGTAGGTATCCAATGAATGTGTGTTTAAAAGATACAGAAGTAAATGGCGTTTGTAGCAGAGGGAACAAGGGAGGGGAAAATGTGGAGGGTTACTTAATTTATGGCAAGCAGATTTGCACACCCTCTTCTTGGATAAAGCACTGAGCACAGCTATTTATGGAGCAGGAGTGTGTGCATGCACACACATGCAGTGCTTCCGGGGAAGGGTGAGGAATGGAGCTTCATCTGATAAAACCTTTACAATGACTCTCCCTTCCCATCTAAAGCAACGCAATGGAAATTATTTCCAAGGAACAGAGTTCACAGGGGAAAAAAAATGGGAAAAAAATGGTAGGAGGGGATGTTGAAATTTTGATAAACATCCAGACTTTGTACCATCATGGGTTAAAAGGGGCTTCATGTTCACCTAGGCCAGAAGTTCTCAAATGTTAGCCAACATTAGAATGGGGATTTTATTTTTATTTTTTGGTAATAACTAAATTTCCCTCTTTTTCTTTCTTTCATTGAAGCATGGTTGATTTACAATGTTGTGTTCATTTGAAGTGTACAGAAAAATGCTTCGGTTATACACACACACATATATATTAGACTCTTTTCCATTATAGATTATTACAAGATATTGAATACAGTTCCCTGTGCTATACAGTGGGTCCTGGTTACTTATCTATTTTATGTATAGTGGTGAAGTGAAGTCACTGAAGTGAAGTCACTCAGTCGTGTCTGACACTTTGCGACCCCATGGACTGTACTCTACCAGGCTCCTCAGTCCATGAAATTTTCCAGGCAAGAGTACTGGAGTGGGTTGCCATTTCCTTCTCCAGAGGATCTTCCCGACATAGGGATCGAACCCAGGTCTCCCTGTCTGCAGGCAGACACTTTAACCGTCTGAGCCACCAGGAAGCCTTTGTATCTGCTAATCCCAAACTCCTAGTTTATCCTTCCCCCCACTTTTGTAAAGAATCCCCCTACAATAGGCAGGGGATGTAAAAGATGTGGGTTCAGTCCCTGGGTTGGGAAGATCCCCTGGAGGAGGGCATGGCAATCCACTCCAGTATTCTTGCCTGGAGAATCCCCATGGACAGAGGAACCTGGTGGGCTGCAGTCCACAGGGTCACAAGGTCAGACATGAGTGAAGCAACATAACTCACAAACACACACCTCTTTGGTAAGCGTGCTTGTTTCCCATGTCTGTAAGTCTATTTTGTTTTTAAAATAAGTTCATTTGTGTCATTTTTTAGGTTCCACAAGTGATTGATGTCATATAGTATAATGCTATTTGCAGCAACATTGTTGTATATGTACATACATTGGACTGTTATAACCATATATACATATATGTATGTGTATGTATATATGCTCACATATAGATACATATGTTTTATCCTCTTTATCCATACATTGGAGATTTTACAAAGGGGAAGACTCCTGGCGCCCATACCCAGAGATTCTTGTTCTGTAGATCTTGGCTAAAGTTTCAGTCTGTGAATCTGTATTTTGGCATTCTCCCCTCTGGTGATTTTTACGTAGGTAGTCATCAGCCCCCAGGCCAGAGAAACCCTGAGCTGAACCAAACCCTGTCTGATGTCTTGAAATCTCTCTGCAGCATCCCCTCTGGATGCACTTCTTCCCTATCTGTGATGCCCTGGGTGGAAACTCACTGTCTTTGGACGTCTAGGACTGTAAGGAAGTTTTATTTCATGTGCGTAGAATGCCATTTGAAGCAGAAGGCACAGCATACACAAAAGCTTTTAAGAAGAAGGAAAGTTGCTAAAGGGTGGTGTAAAGTAGATGGAGCATTGGATGACAGGGAGATGTGCAAAGCCTGAAAGCTAAAATTGCAGGTTGAAGCCAGATCAGGAAGGCCTTGAGTGCCAAAATGCTGGAGTTTGGACATTATTATCAGACTCTGGGGACCTGTTGAAGAGTTTTTATCAGAGAACACCAGTGCTGGTAAGCTATGATTGCTCTTTGGTATGGCTCAATCCAATATCCAGTTTCTTTCTCTCCCCTACTCTTGGCTATGCTTTATTATCAGATCTCGTGTCACAAGATGGTTACAGCAGTTCCAGCCCTTCCACCTTCTCTCTAATCCTTCTCTAGGCAGGAGGAGGCCCAGCATATTTTTAAATTCACAGAAATGGACTAAAGGCATTTCACAGGCTCTAAGCAGGTCAAGTGCCCATCTCTAACCCAGTCACCATATTAGGCAATATGGCATTGTGATTAGCCAGGCTCATGTCACATGTCTATGGAAGGGATAGGGTCAACTCTGCTGGAAACACAGGGGTTGCCTATGGAGGATGGGTGGTTCCCCAGAAGGAGATCTGATGAGTCGATTTAGAATGATTTATTCAATGTCTTCAGAGGACTGCTCTACTCTTTAGCGGTGTGTTGGGTGAGGTGGAAGTCCCTCTGTGGCTCAGGGAACCAGGGCCAGAGAGTAGGAGAGTGTAAGGTGGAGAAGGCAGAGTGACAGAGGATGAGAGTTTTGAAGAGACAAACTTGAAGTCCTGGCTCAGCCATTTACTTTGTGAGGGGCCGTGGGAATGTTATCCATTTCTCTGGACCTCATTCTTCATCGCTCAAGTGGTACATGAAATTTTTTTCTTTAGAGAGCTGCTGTCGGGAGTTGATGAATTTATATAGAATCCCTGGCACAAAGTAACTACTCGATAACAATCAGCAATTACAATATTTCCTTGGCTCTATGAAAGCAGTGATTATAGATGAATCATTGATTTAATAGGCTTTTGGAGAGAGGAAAAAATAGATGAATCATTGATTTAGTTGCTTTTGGGGGAGGGGGAAAAACTGCCATATCAATGGCATGAAATTTCAGAAATGTTAAATTTGAAAAAAAAAAAGTTGTCGTTGAATTGAGGGAATGGACAGCGATAGTCATGGTGGTGATGGTGATGGCGGTGATGATGACCGGGGGAGGGGGTAGGTGATCAGAGGCTGAGACAACAGATTTGGAACACACAAACCCTGGTTTGGGCACTGACTAGCTGCCTGCTGTTGAGATATACAAACCATCAAAAGGACTCAACAAGCGGTAACTTCTTCTCCTTGCCCACTTGGTGCCTCAGTTTCCCTTTTCACTCTCTGTCCCATGACACATGATTTTTTATCTTCCTTACACATAGCTGTATTCACTTACTTTTCTACAATTTTTGAAAAGAATCAAGTGGCTTTGATAATTTAGGAAAATTTCTTCCAGAAAATTATAAAGAAAAAAGTCATCTAATTTCATGCCCGCCCTCTGGAGATGACTCTTCCCTGTTTTATTGGATTTCCTTCTATGGTATTTTTCTGTGTATAAGGTTTTGCTGTTGTTGAAGTCATAATCATCCTGTAATTTTAATTTTGTATCCCATTCCCCTCTTGGTTATTACCAACTCTCCCTAAATAGAATTTTAATGACTGTAATATTTTTCATCATGTGTCTGGAACTGGTTGACTTAATTATTTCTATTTTTGAACACTGAGTAGTTTCCAAGTTTTCACTGGTGTTAATAACATAAGGATGAAAAAATTTCTGCAGAAACTTATTTTGTATTTCTGATAATATCATAAGGAAACAATTTTGGATGTAGCAATATCCGGGGAAAAAGTTGGGACATGTTTTCAGTTCTTAGTAGCCAATGTGTTTTTCAAGATAATTTTATCACTGTAGCTATCTTGTAGCTATCTTTTATCTTGTAGCTATCTGTTTTAAATGTTTCACTTGTTCACAAATGTGAGTGCATGCAAAAACATACATGTGCACACGTTTAGCATTTGTTATGAGTGACCCTGTAGACTACGATCAATGGGTCTGTGCAACTGGGAGACAACCCTTCAGAATGCTGCCACCCCCAGCTCAGTGTTAAAAGAAGCCAAAGAAGTTGACATAGGATCTGACTGGCAGGGCCATTTCTGTCTCCAATCCTGACTCAGACACTAGGTTTCAGCTCCAACTCAGGGGCTTCCCCCTAAAATGAGATGTGGCTGCCAAGGACAAAACCTTCTTTCCCTCTCCAGGGTAAATTCCTTAGGGCTTAAGTGACTACTATCCTTCTGTGCCCTCATGTCTGGGAAACTCTTTGCTGGGCCCTAGGCAGCTACCCTCACCAGGGAGATTTGCTCCTGGAATGTCCCTCTCAGGGTGCAGGAAAATACACTGGGGTGTGAATAATGCATGTTTATAAAGGTATATGCAATACAAATCTACAGTTTAATGGATTGTTCTAAAATGAACATCCATGCTGAGAATTAAAAACTGGTCAGTGCCCCAGAAGCCTACCCCTTTCAGTGACACCCCGCATCATCCTGCCAAGGTAACCCTTGTCCTAACTTTTATGATAATCAGTACATTAACATTCTTCATACTTCTACTATCTAGCTATGCATTCCTAAACACTTCAGTTTAATTTTGCCTGCTTTAGAGTTTTCTATAAATAGTATGCAGATTATGTTTCCTCTTAAGTCTGACTTCTTTAGCTCAAAAATACTCTTTTAAGATTCATCCATGTTGTTCTGTAACATTTTTTGTTGGAAAATATTACTGAGCTGAATGAATATACCACGATTAATATAATCATTCTACCTGGGGTCTGCAAATTACAGCCCATGGATCCAAATCCAACTGAAGGCCTGTTGTTTATAGATAAAGTTTTATTAGAACACAGCCCAGCCCATTCATTTGCACATTGTCTATGGCTGCGTTCACTCTAAGGAGAATTGTGGCAGAGAGTATATGGCCCATGCTGTATGCTTGCCTGCTAGGTTGCTTCAGTCATGTCTGACTCTTTGTGATCCTATGGACTGTAGCCCTCTGGTTCCTCTATCCATGGGGATTCTCCAGGCAAGAATATTGGAGTTGGCTGCAATGCCCTTCTGCAGGGGATCTTCCCAACCCAGGGATTGAACCCACTTCTCTTAAGTCTCCTACATTAGCAGGCAGGTTCTTTACCACTAGTGCCACCTGGGAAGCCCGTATATGGCCCACAAAGCCTAAATATTTCCTATATTGCCTTTTGGAAAAAAAAAAAAAGTTTGCTCACCCCTCCCTTCTACAGTTGATGCACAGTTGTTCTCCAGGTTAGGGTTATCACAATTCATGCACATTTTTCCTGGTATGTAGGTGCCCAAGATTTTCTGGGGCATATACTTAAGAGCAGAATTGTTGGTTCACACAGTATAAATCAGCTCAAATTTTCTAGATAATGCTGCACTGTTCCAAAGTGGTTGTATTAATTTATATCCCTCATTTGTGTATAAGAGCTCTGGTTGTTTCACATCTCTGAACACTTGTATGGGTGGACTTTTTTTTTTAATGCAATATGAGCAGTTGTTAGGTTATGATTACTGCTGCTCTTAAGGACCCTGCAGTCTAATGGGGATGAACCACTGAGCAGTTATTGCTAGGTGTGCAGAAAATGTGTGTCATCTTTCCTGTCACAGTGACCCCCGTCTAATTTTTTTATTCATTTGGGAAATTGCAAATACAGCTCATGTTGGTCAGATCGAGTGCCTCTAGAATTTAGATAATGAGGGGAAAACTCAAGTAAGTTCCTCTTGAGAACATAAGATTGCCTCCTGCTTTTAGATAAAGATGCCATTAGCTAATTGCTCACTCTGGATTCAGATTCCTTCCTTTGTTGCTTCCCATTTATCGAGCAAGAACACCTTTGGATTTTGCTTCTCTTTTGCCTGGAAATAGTAGAGAAAGAGTCATTATTTAGCTTTTTTTTTTGGTCACTACCTGTGATTAGAGATGTTTCAAAATAAATCAATGGGTCAGATATGCCATTACAGTCTTATGGTTGATAGCCTTATTGTTTTTACTCCACCTTTATTATGCTGGACAGACTTTCCAATTTTTGCCAATCTGAGAGGTATGGTTTAGTACTTTATATCTTAGTATTTGGGGCTTCCCAGGTGGCGCTAGTGGTAAAGAACCCTCCTGTCAATGCAAGATATATAAGAGATGTGGGTTCTATCCCTGGGTTAGGAAGATCCCCTGGAGGAGGGCACGGCAACCCACTCCAGTATTCTTGCCTGGAGAATCCCATGGACAGAGCCACATTTTCTCTCCTGTGAATTTCTTAGTCATTTTGTCCATTTTTCATTTAGTTATTTGCTATTTCCTTCTTGATTTATCGGAATTCTTTATTATATTCTGCGTATCAATCTTTTATTGGGTTATGTATTGCAAATACATTTTCCTTGCCTTTGACTAATCAAAGTTTCACTTTCTTGTTGGTCATTTTCATGCAGCAATTTTAAATTTTAGTCAAACCAACTCCTTTCCTTCGTGGCTTGTGCTTTTTGTATATTAACCAAAAAACGTTTCCTATTCCGATGTGGAGGACAATTCCCCTGTATTAGCCTCTAAATTACGTCTGCGGGAGTCCTTACGGACAGCAGCTTAGTCCTTTAGACAGCTCGTGGAGTGCAGCTTTGTGTTCCCAGTTCAGATGAGAAAGCGGCTCACAGTCACTGGCCTGGCTAAGGTGGCGCAGCTAATAAAACCATAGTGGAGAGCAATCTAGACCTGCCTGCCGCTCCTCAGGCCGTGGCCTCTGGAGTCCTTCCAAGGATTCAAATGAATCCTTCCTCTTCCACAGACCGGAGAAGGGCACTCTGTTCAATTGCACGCCCTAGGAAGAGGAACTTGAAGCTCCAGAAAGCAAAGTGTGTTCGGTACCCTGCCCAGCGCCTAACCAGGAAAGAGCACTCTACTTTTATTGGGGCGGGTGGCCTCCAGGATGCAGACCGTGGAAATGCCCCCTGTGGCCTGCTTCCTGCGGGTCTCAGAGCAGCTGGCCTGCATGCCAGCCTGGGCCCGCCCCGCAGGGCTGTTTTCAGGCCTCGGTCAGAAGCAGCCTGGCCTTGGGGGTCCCGGGGGCTCAGCTGTGGACAGCGCACCCATTGTTTTTCCACGGCGGGCGTTTGAAAGTGGATGACTTCCAAAAGGTCCGCTACTTTTTCCAGAAGTGGGAGTCCTGCCTCTAGCCCGCCTGTTTTAGGCAAGAAAGCTCACAGCAAGGTGTTCGCCATGCTCCCAGACCCACTTCACAGGCACTGCCCTGGGAGGATCCATTCTGTGTCGCCCACTGGGGTCATGAATCCGAGGGTGCAGACTCTGGGCCTACCTCTCAGCGGCTCCCCCAGGACACAGAGGTGAAGTCAGACATGTTTCCCACGCTGGACCCCTCTCTCTGTGGCTTGTGAGTTGTAATGCAACCTCAGTCCAGAAGTGGCCAGGCCCCTTCATGAGGTTGCCTTTGACAATGGGGATCTAACGGCAAAATTTACTCTGGGGCCCAGTATTCAAAGGAAAGAAAGTGTTAGCTGCTCAGTCATGTCTGACTCTTTGCGACTCCATGGACTGTAACCCTCCAGGCTCCTCTGTCCATGGGATTCTCCAGGCAAGAATACAGGAGTGGGTTGCCATGCCCTCCTCCAGGGGATCTTCCTGACCCAGGCATTGAACCTGGCTGTCCTGCATGGCAGGCGGATTCTTTATCATCTGAGCCACCAGGGAAGCCTGGAAATATTCAAATATTCCCCTCAAATCACAAAAAGATGTCCCTCCTACTTGGGTAGAAAAGAAGCCATCATTTGGGCTTTATGTGCAGCATCTCACCAAGTTCCTACAACTGGCCCAATGGGGCCCCATTCTACAGATTAGAAAACAGGGGTGCAAAGCAATTAGGCACCTTGACAAGGGCACACCGCTATAAATGGCAGACGCACAATGGGTCATTTATGCGTCTGACACAGACTGTTGAGATCATACCATGCCAGGTGCTGTGACAGATCCATGCAGACATCTGTGGGAACGGGCATCTTGGTAGACAGAACAGCCAGAAAAAGGCCCCCAAAGTAGGAAAAAGACTGGAGCTTGAGGAACACAGAGAAGGCCAGTGTGTCTGGAGTAGACTGATGAGGGGGGGCAGTGGGTGAGGGTGAGGGCAAGGCAGGCAGGGGACAAATCTCACAGGGCCCTAGAGGCTAAGGGATAGGAGACTTTATTTCAGGGAAGTGAGCACTCTATACGGAGAAGGCAATGGCAACCCGCTCCAGAACTCTTGCCTGGAAAACCCCATGGATGGAGGAGCCTGGGGGGCTGCAGTCCATGGGGTCGCGAAGAGTCGGACACGACTGAGCGACTTCACTTTCACTTTTCACTTTCATGCATTGGAGCAGGAAATGGCAACCCACTCCAGTGTTCTTGCCTGGAGAATCCCAGGGACGGGGGAGCCTGATGGGCTGCCATGTATGGGGTCGCAGAGTCGGACACGACTGAAGTGACTTAGCAGCAACAGCAGAGCACTCTATTTGGGAACGGATAGGATGTGATCTGCATTTTGCAAGTAGTACTCTGGGTGCTCACTGGGGCTCGAGAAGGAGTGTCAGGCCAGGCCCAGGGCTGTGACTTCAGGGTGAAGCTGGTAGTACAGGGCGGGAAGAGCAAGTGTAGACGGGTGAGGCAGAGACAGAGCCCCTGTATCTCCTAGGTCTTTTTAAAAAAAAAAAAAAACACAACAGTTGAGGTGTAATTTATATCCCATAAAATTTATCCTTTCTAAGTTCACAATCAAGTGACTTTTAGTATAAGCCAAAGATTGTGCAGCCATTGTCACTGTCTAATTCTGAAAACTTCCATTATCCCCAGAAGATGCCCCATACCGGCTACTAGTCAGTCCCTCCTCTCCCTTCTTCCACTGCGTGGACATCACTAATCTCTAGGGATCAGTCTTGTTTGGACATTGCCTGTGAATGAAATGACACAGTAACTGGTCTTCTGTTGTTTCTGGCTTCTTTCACTTACCAGTGGTGAGTGAAAGTGGTTTTAGTGGTTTTAGTTCATCTGTGTTGTAGCATGAATAAAAACTTCATTTCCTCTAACTGACAGATAATGTCCCATTCTAGGACATACCACATCTTGTTTATCCATCAGTTGATGAACATTTGGATTATTTTCACTTAGCTACTATGCATAACTTCTGAAGAACATCTATATTCAAGTTTTTGTGTGGACATTAGGTTTTCATATGTATCTGGTGGTGAAAGTAAAGTCCGATGCTGTAAAAAGCATATTACATATGAACCTGCAATGTTACGTCCATGAATCAAAGTAAACTGGATGTGGTCAGGCAGGAAATGGCAAGAATGAACACTGACATCTTAAGACTCAGTGAACTAAAATGGATGGGAAAGCGCAAATTTAATTCAGATGACAATTATGTCTACTACTTTGGACAAGAACCCCTTAGAAGAAGTGCAGTAGCCCTCCTAGTCAACAGAACAGTCTGAAATGCAGTACTTGGGCGCACTCTCAAAAGTGACAGAATGATCTCAGTTCATTTCCAAGGCAAACTATTCAACATCACAATAATCCAAGTCTATGCCCTGACCAATGATACCAAAGAAGCTGAAATTGATGGTTCTGTGAAGATCTAAACACCTTCTAGAACTAACACCAAAAAAAGATGTCTTATTGTTCATAGAGGATTGGAATGCAGAAGTAGAAAGTCAAGAGATACTTGGAACAACAGGCAAGTTTGGCCTTGGAGTACAAAATGAAGCAGGGCAAAGGCTAACAGAGTTTAGTGAAGAGAACACACTGATCACGGGACACCCTTCTCTAACAACCCAAGAGAGAACTCTACACATGGGTATCATGAGAAGGTTGATACTGAAATCAGATTGATTATATTCTTTGTAGCGAAAGATGGAGAACCTCTATATAGACAGCAAAAACAAGACCTGGAACTGACTGTGGGTCAGATCATGAGCTCCTCATTGCAAAATTTAGGCTTAATTGAAGAAAGTTGGGGAAACCACTATGCCTTTCAGATATCACCTAAATCCAATCCCTTATGATTATACAGTAGAGATGATGAATGGATTCAAGGGATTAGATCTAGTAGGCAGAGTGTCTGAAGAACTATGGCCAGAGGCTCATAGCAATGAACAGGAGGCAGTGACCAAAACCATCCCAAAGAAAAAGAAATGCAAAGTAGTTGTCTGAGAAGCCTTTACAAATAGCTGAGGAAAGAAGAGAAGTGAAAGGCAAGAGAGAAAGGGAAAGATATACCCAACTGAATGCAGAGTTCCAGAGAATAGCAAAGAGAGATAAGAAGCCCTTCTTATATGAACAGTGCAAAGAAAAAGAAGGAAAAAATAGAAAGGGAAAGACTAGAGATACTTTAAGAAAATTGGAGATATCAAGGGAATGTTTCATGCAAAGATGGGCCCAATAAAGGACAGAAATGGTAAGGATCTAACAGAAGCAGAAAATATTAAGAAGAGGTAGAAGAATACACAGAAGAACTGTACAAGAAAGGTCTTAATGACCCAGATAACCATGGTGATGTGGTCATTCACCTAGAATCAGACATTCTGGAATGTGAAGTCAAGTGGGCCTTAAGAAGCATTACTAGGATCCAAGCTAGTGGAGGTGATGGAATTCCAGTTGAGCTTTTGAAAATCCTAAAAGATGATGTTAAACTACAGCACTCAATATGTCAGCAAATTTGGAAAACTCAGCAGTGGCCACAGGACTGGAAAAGTCAGTTTTCATTCCAATCCCAAAGAAGAGCAATGCCAAAGAATGTTCCAACTATGGCACAATTGTGCTCATTTCACTTGCTAACAAAGTTGTATTCAAAGTCCTTCAAGTTAGGCTTCACCAGTATGTGGACGGAGAATTTCCAGATGTCCAAGCTGGGTTTAGAAAAGGCAGAAGAGCCAGAGGTTGAACTGCCAACATTTCTTGGATCATAGAAAAAGCAAGGGAATTCCAGAAAAACATCTACTTCTGCTTCATGGACTATGCTAAAGCCTTTGACTGTATGGATCACAACAAGCTGCGGAAAATTCCTAAATGGAAGGATGGGAAGACCAGAACACCTTACCTGTCTCTTGAGAAACCTGTATGCAGATCAGGAAACAACAGTTACAGCCTGACAGGGAGCAACTGACTGGTTCAAAATTGGGAAAGAAGTACGAAATGTCTGTGTATTGTCACCCTGCTTATTTAACTTATATGCAAAGGTACATCATGAGAAACGCTGGGCTGGAAGAAGCACAAGCTGGAATCAAGATTGCTGGGAGAAATATCAATAACCTCAGATATGCAGATGACACTACCCTCATGGCAGAAAGTGAAGAAGAACTAAAAGCTTCTTGATGAGGGTGAAAGAGGAGAGTGAAAAAGCTGGCTTAAAACTCAACATTCGGAAAGCTAAGACCATGGCATCTGGTCCCATCACTTCATGACAAACAGAAAGGGAAAAAAGTAGAAGCAGTGACTATTTTATTTTGTGGGGCTCTAAAATCACCATGAACAGTGATTGCAGCCATGAAATTAAAAGATGCGTGTCCCTTGGAAAGAAAGCTACGACAAACTTAGTGTATTAAAAAGCAGAGGCATCACTTTACTGACAAAGGTCCATTTAGTCAAAGCTATGGTTTTTCCAGTAGTCATGTATAGATGTGAGAGTTGGATCATATAGAAGGCTGAACACCAAAAAATTGCTTTGGAACTGTGGTGCTGGAGAAGACTCTTGAGAGTCCCTTGGACTGACTGCAAGGACATCAAACCAGTCAGTCCTAAAGGAAATCAACCCTGAATATTCATTGGAAGGACTGATGCTGAAGCTAAAGCTACAGTACTTTGGCAACCTGATGGGAAGAGCCAGTTCATTGGAAAAGACCCTGATGCTGGGAAAGATTGAAGGCAAAAGGAGAAGGGGGCATCAGAGGATTAGATGGTTAGACAGCATTACCAATTCAATGGACATGAATTTGAGCAAACTCTGGGAGGTAGTGGAGGACAGAGGAGCCTGGCGTGTACAGTTCATTTTGCAAAGAATCAGACACACCTTAGAGACTAAAGGGCAGCAAGAGCCCCATTTTTAAACTGGGTTGTCTGTACTTTTATTATTGTGTTGTAAGGACTCCTTTTATATTCTAAATACAAGTTCCTTGTGAGATATAAGACCTGCAAATACTGTATCCTATTTGGGAGGTTGTCTTTTCACATTCTTGATAGTGTTTTTTAAAGCCTGAAAGTTTAGAATTTTAAAGCCGTCCAATTTGCCTCTTTTTTGTTTTTAGCCTTGTCTGTGCCTTCGGTGTTCCGCTGGGAAATCACTGCCTAGTCCAGTGGCAAAAACACTTATCGTTGTGTTATCCTCTAAGAGCTTTATACCTTTAGCATTTATATTCCGTTCTTTGGTCCACTTTGATTTAATTTTTGTATGTGGGATGAAGTAGGGGTACAGCTTCATTCCTTTCTAGATGAATATCTAGTTGTCCCAGCACAGTCTGTTGAAATGACTATTCTTTCCCCACAGCCCAGGGTCTTCGAGAGCACCTGATGAGAAACAGCAGGGGAAATGCTGCATGGGTGAAGGCTTTCCCAGGATAACCCATCTCATAGAGCTCCATCTAGTCCTGAGCCATCCAGAGATTCCTCAGTTCCTGGGAAGAAGCACAGCTGACTAGAGAAATCAGCGCAGAATTCAGTGAGCAATTCCTTGATGCTTCACAGACTCAGAATAATGTCTTCAGAGCCTGGACAGGAAGACCCAGTGAGTCCAACAACCTCCCTTTGCTGAGGAAATACCCAAGTGTCAGAGAGGTGACTAGCCCAAGGTTGCAACCTGTTAGCTGTAGCTGGGCCCAGAGCAGCCTCGCCACCCTCAGGATGGATCTCTGTGAGCACAGAAAAGGCCCTGCCTCCCCTGCAGACCTGAAGAGTCCCCGGGGCACAGGGATACCTTTGAAGACTGAGGAAATGAGCTGCGTCTTTGGCATAAACTCAGCGGGAAATAAAATAATGATCACTAATTCCTACATGAAACAGTAACGATGGCTTTTAAAAAGGCCAGTGTTGAAGTCCCCCCTCTCTCAAAGCACTCTGTGCTGCTGGTGCTACTGGGCCCTCACAAACAGTCCTCTAGGTGGGGAGGCGCCAGGGGGTGGTGCAATCAAAGGTTTCCTAGGGAACAGGGCTTGGGGGGGGGTCCTCAAGGACAAGGCTGTCCTTGCCAGGAGGATATAGGGGCCGGGCAAAGGAGGCATGTTGGTGGATTGAACAGAAACAGCAAAGGCAGGCGCTTCTTTAGGGACGTCATTAGTCAGACTCAGTTTGCTCTTCTGTAAAACGGGATGTGTCCACTGAGATGCTATTGGCTATGTGAGCAACATACCGAACAAAAGGGGCCTAAACATGGGGTTTTTAAAGTCCTCATTTGACAGGAAGTCTGGAGGTTGACAGTTCCAAGCTGGATGACCCAGCTCTGCTTGTCGGAACTTCTGGGCAGCCTCTCTGAGAATCTTTCTTCTCATGCTTGCAAGATGGCAGTCCTGGTTCTCTAGTTTAGTAGGAGAAAGAAAAGGAAAGTGAAAGTGAAGTCACTCTGCTGTGTCTATTTGTGACCCCATGGACTGTAGCCCGCCAGGCTCCTCTGTCCATGGGATTTTCCAGGCAAGAATACTGGAGTGGGTTGCTGTTTCCTTCTCCAGGGGATCTTCCCAACCCAGGGATCGAACCCAGGTCTCCTGCCTTGCAGGCAGACTCTTTACTGTCTGAGGCACCAGGGAATCCCCTAGTAGGGGAAGACGGATGGTAATCTAGAATGCACGTGTGTGTGTTAACGTGACATGTGATAAGTGCCATGAAAATGGACAGAGCACAGTGGCAGAGAATAACAGAGGAGCTCTAATAACATAGAGTATCTGTCAGAGAAGAGGCCTCTGAAGGGCTCATACTTAGGCAAAGACCCAAAGGAAGAGAAGGAGCCAGATGCTGGAATGGTTTGGGGAAGAGAGATCCCTGCAGGGCTGGAATCCAGGCGGAACCCAGCGTCTCACCTCTGTAGCTTGTGCATCGTGGACAGCACAGAGCCAGGAACTCTGAATTCCAGTGCAGGTATCCAGTTCTAAACAGCTCATCCGGGGCCTTCAGAATTCAGAATGCAATAAACAGTCCAGGTGAGCAAGGGATCTCTGAGAACAGGGTCTCCTGGAAATGCTGGTCCACCAGTCTCCTTGCTTCTGCTCTTGTCCTCCGACAGTTTATTCTCCAGCCAGAAACCAGAGAGTTGTGACACAAATGTCCATGAAATACGGGCATCCCTTTGCCCAAGGCCCTCCAGTGGCCTCTCACTGCTCTAGAAGTAAACCCAGAGCCCATCCCATGACTGATAAGATTCTGCACCATCCAGCTTCTTGCTACTTCTTTGATCCCTTCTCTTACCACCCTCTTCTCATTCACTCAGTTCCAGCCTTCCTGGTCTACTTGCTGTTTCTGGAATCTGCCAAGACGCTGCTGCCTCAGGGTCTTTTCACATGCTGTTCCCTCTGCCTGGAAACTTCTTCCCCAAATATCCACATAGCTTACTCCTCACTTCACCCAGGGCTCTGCTCCAAAGGCCCTGCTCAGAGTCACTCTCTATCGCCTTGCCCTGCTTTATACCATGGGGCTGTCTTTCTGTCGTCAGCTTCATCAGAGGAAAGCCATTGTGTCTGGCTTCCCCAGTGTCCAAACAGTGCCTGGCACATGGTGGGCATTCGATAAGTGTTTGTTAAATGAATGAATAAATGCACACAGACCCACATGTGAGATCATACAGCTATTTGATATCCTAAGTTATGGTTTCTGAGCAGAGTGGCCCTGTTCACAGCAACATCAAGAGAGGGGAGTGGCAGGGAAAGAAAGATTGTGCACCTGGCTGGAACACTGTCCAGCTGAGACATCACTGAGGCGTCTTGGAAATTCATCAGGAGGGCAGGCTGGGCTGAAGAGGGGGACTTAGGAGTCATGGGTGTGACGAGGGTGACACAGATCACAGGTGCGTGCCCACGGGAGTGTGCAAGACAAAATGGGGGCCCAGCCTTGTGTGGACTGGAGGGAGGAAGAGGAGTGAAGAAAGAGTGGGAAGACAGGTCAATAAAGGGGAGGAGAAAGGTAAATAATCACAAGGGATGCAACTGAGAAGGGGCCATCATTTTCTATTTGTACTTTCCAAAATATATAAATAATCACATAGCTCAATATTTAAAAAAAAAAAAAAGGATGAGTAAAAGGCTTAAATAGCCACTTCTCCAAAGAAGGCACACAGTTGGCCAACAGGCATGTGAAAAGATAATCAACATCACTAATTATTAGAGAAATGCAAATCAAACTTCAGTGAGGTGTTACCTCATAGCAGTTGGAGTGGCCATCATCAAAATATCTGCAAATAATGAAAGCTGAAGAGAATAAAAAATGGGGACCCTCCTGCACTGTTGGCAGGAATGTGCGTTGGTACAGTCACTATGGAGAATAGTATGGAGGTTCCCTAAAACACTAAAATCAGAGTGAATATATGATCCAGCAATCCCATTCCAGGGTATTTATCTGGAAATACACTTGTACTCCAATATTCATAGCAGCACGACGTATAATAGCCAAGCAACCTAAGTGTCCATCAAAAGATGAATGGAAAAGAAGATGTGATATATGTATATATATATAAAATCACATCTTTATCTATGTGGACTATGATGCAACCATGAAAGAATATCATACTGCCATTTGCAGCCACATGGATACACCTAGAGGTTACTATACTAAGTGAAGTAAGTCAGACAGAAAAAACAAGTATCATATAATATCACTTATATATGCAGTCTAAAAAATTATGCAAATGAAGTTATTTATAAAACAAATAGACCTATAGACATAGCAAACAAACTTAAGGTTACCAAAAGGAAAGTGATCGGGGGAGGGATGAATTAGGAGTTTGGGATTAACAGATACATATTTCAGTTTATAAAACAGGTAAACAGGAGCCTACTATATATCACAGAAAACTATATTCAATATCTTGTAATAATCTCTAATGGAAAAGATATGAAAAATATGTATACCTGAATCACTTTGCCGTACACCTGAAACTAGCTCAATATTGTACATTAATTACACTTCTTTTTTTTTTTTTTGAGTGTTTTGTGGGGACATGCAGGGGCGAGCGCTGAGAAGCAGTACTGCTTTCAAGCACAGCAGGAAGATGAGACCTGGAAGTACATTTTTAAAGTCAGTCGTTTCAGTTGGCCTTGGGAAAATAAACCAACGTTTCAAAAATAACCATGCTTTTCAAAACTAAAAGCAGACGGGTTATTCCCAATGTGGACTACTTTCAATCAGAGCAACGGAGTTTGGCTTTTTTCCCCAAGTCCTACATGAGGGCCTCACAAGTTATATTGGATCCACATTGGGGTCAAATGAAGAACTTGCTCAGTTCAGTTCAGTTCAGTTCATTTCAGCTCAGTTCAGTCGCGCAGTCGTGTCTGACTCCTTGAGACCCCGTGGACTGCAGCACGCCAGGCCTCCCTGTCCATCACCAACTCCCAGAGATTACTCAAACTCATGTCCATCGAGTTGGTGATGCCATCCAACCATCTCATCTTCTGTCATCCCATTCTCCTCTCTCCTTCAATCTTTCCCAGCATCAGTGTCTTTTCAAATGAGTCAGTTCTTTGCATCAGGTGGCCAAAGTATTGGAGTTTCAGCTTCAGCATCAGTCCTTCCAATGAATATTCAGGACTGACCTCATTTAGGATGGACTGGTTGGATCTCCTTGCAGTCCAAGGGGCTCTCAAGAGTCTTTTCCAACACCGCAGTTCAAAAGCATCAATTCTTTGGCACTCAGCCTTCTTTATAGTCCAGCTCTCACATCCAGAACATGCTGCTAACACTTGAGAACTTGGAGAGTTTCCATAAAAACCCAATTTCTAGGTTCTTTAAAAAACAAGAGTACCTGAGAACACTGGCCCCTAATCCCCAGGGAAGCATCAGTTGGCAGCTCTCTTTCATTGGTTAAGCGGATAACAATTCTTTTAAAGAAAACCCTTTTATAGTGAAAACTTTCTACATACTGAGAAGTAGAGATGAAACTAATGTGAGGTACTTCACCATATCATCATGAAATTTGACAGTTATTAAGATTTGCCTTTCTTGTTTCTCTCAATTTCTATCCCAACCTTCCCCCACCCCACCCCCAGGGGAAGGGAAGGTTGTACTATTTTAAATTAAATTCAAGATATCATGCGACTCCACCCATTAATACAACAATTTGACTTTCTAAGAGGTGAAGACTTTTAAAAATCATAACCACAATGCCATTATCACACTCAACAAAACTGGTAACAATTCCTAAATATCATCTAATATCCAAATTATGTTCCATAAGACCTACAGACTGCCTTTGGTTGACATGTCTCCTGAATTTCTTTTAATCTATAGTTCTTTTTCCCTCTTCTTCTTTTTTTCCTTTTACATTTGTTTCCCATTTGTTGAAGAAACTGGGTCATTTCTCTTGTAAAACTTAGCATATTCTAGGTTTAACTGATTGTTTCCTCCTGCTGTATTTAACATCCTTGTCTATCTTTGTATTTCCTCTAGACCAGTTATAGTTAGAGGCTTGGTTAGAGTCAGATTTATTCTTTCCTTTTTCTGCAAGTGCTACTCGTTGGTTTGTTGCCGTTGTTCAGTCACTAAGTCATGTCAGAGTCTTTGCGATCCTGTGGACTGCAGCACCCTGCTTCCCTCTCCTGCACTGCCTCTGGTGTCTCATGTCCATTGAGTCGGTGATGCCATCCAACCATCTCATCCTCTGCCACCTCCTTCTCCTCCTGCCCTCATTCTTTCCCAGCATCAGAGTCTTTTCCAAAGAGTCAGCTCTCCGCATCAGGTGGCCAAAGTATTGGAGCTTCAGCCTCAGCATCAGGCCTTCCAATGAATATTCAGGGTTGATTTCCTTTAGGACTGACTGATGTGATCTCCTTCCAGTCAAAGGAAGAGATTCTCAAGAATCCCCCTAGCACCACAATTCTAAAGCATCAGCTCTTTGGTGCTCAGCCTATTTCATCTCTTACATCCACACGTGACTACTGGAAAAATTATAGCTTTGACTATATGGACATTTGTCGGCAAAGTGAAGTCTCTGCTTTTTAGTATGTTGTCTAGGTTTATCATGGCTTTCCTTCCAAGGAGCAAGGGTCTTTTAATATGGCTGCACTCATCATCCACAGTGATTCTGGAGCCCAAGAAAATAAAATTTATCATTGCTTCCACTTTTTTCCCTTCTGTTTGCCATGAAGTGATGGGATCCGACCCCATGATCTTAGGTTTTTGAATGTTGAGTTTCAAGCCAGCTTTTTCACTCTCCTCTTTCACCACCGATCAGTACTGCTCTTTATTTCCTATTGCTTTATATCAAGGTGCCCAGAACATCTGTTTTCCACATTTTAAAGAACGATTAGCAAGTTCAGATGTGTCAGTGGGTCTCAGCACCATAAAGTTCACCATCATACCATTGACGATCACTGTCTGGACCATGCATTCTTACTGGGCTGACAATGTCTCCGAGGAGGCAAAAAATTGTTCTTGGATGGGAGATTTAAAAAAATCTTTTTTTCCTGTGTATAAAGCATAGATGTACATATAGTACACAGTAGTATACAGTGCATTTGTAGTATTATAATTTCATGGGAAAAGAGTTGATTGGGGAAAAAAGCCTCAAAAGACTCCTTGAGGAGGGTGATAATGGAAAGGAGGCTGGGAGACACTGGCATAGACATATTATTTCCTTAGGGATTGCAAATTGGTGATTATCTAATGCTATCATTTCTTGGCTATGATTCTCCTATATGGAAAAAACTTTTGCTTGCTATTTGGTTTCCCTGAAATCTAATCCATGTAAGTAAGGCAAGCAAATGCTTCAGTCTTATTCTTTATTCATCAATTTTCGGCATAAAGAGTTGATACTTAGCAGTTTCTAAAGGAAAGCATGAGATTTTAAAAATATCATTTTGAATTTAGAGATGTCATATATTTTGTGTGATTTTGCTGCTTGGCTATTTATAGCAGCTTATGCTGTGACCTTTTCGCTTGATCCATTTGACTGAATATAAAATCCTTGGCTCTCGTTTCTTTCTTGAAACTTCTTAAATATGTTACTCTTTAGAATTCTGACATAAAGTGGTTCTGATGATAATTTGTTTTCAAATTCTTTCCCTCTTATTAATTTGTTCATTTTGGCTGGACATCTAATGCAGTTTTCCTTTTAAAATCCAAATGTTTAACTGGAGTGTGGCTTGGCATTGACCAGTTTTGACCAGTTGCTTTTCCCAGATTATGTAACTCAAGTATCTTTTTTCCCCCAGAAAAGCTTCTGAGATCACAGTTTTTGCTATTTATTTTCTTGTGTTGCACCCTCCCCCATTCAGAACTATTATACATGTGTTGAAGGCGAACATTCTATTCTGTTTTCTATATCTATCACTTTATCTCAAATCTTTTTAAATTCCCCATTTCTGTTTCATTTTTTTCTCTTTTAACCTTATATTTCTCTAACAGCAATTTTCTGTGGTGCCTATCAATTTTATCTCTAATTCATTCCTGACCTTTTCTAATTCTGTTTTATATTGGTCTTTCTTACTGGCTCTTTTTCCCCCAGTTTTCTAGCTCATTTTGAAATATTAGGTTATAGTTTTCCTCTCACTGGAACTAAATGTTTCTAATGGGTTGTTGCTTTTCATAGATATATTACTTTGCTAATTATTCTGTCTTTCTTATTCTTTAACCTCAATCTTCCTCCACTTACTCATATTTAAATAGGATGGGTTTGCCCATACATTTTGGAGGAATTTCTGTTGTTAAAAGATGATTTTCAGAAATAGGTAAAATAATGACTCTAATACACATACACTTAAATATGAACATAGCTTAAAATTTTTAGTCCGTTTCAACAAAGAAACAAGGAGAGTGTTTTAACCTATTCAAAGGAAGAGTCAGAAAAGCACAAATATATGTGGGTTAGGGAGTGTTGAAATGAGTTACAAATGAAGGCAAACTTTCTGCAGATCTGTGGAGAGGAATGAGACAGGACAGACTCCACGTGTCTACACGTAACAAACTACTTACAGGACTCCCCAGAATCTGATAAGGTATAGGGTATGCTATAGAATATGTATAATTTTCCACTAAAATGTGAGATTATTTTCTATCCTGTGCAGAAGACGGGTGGCCAGCTCTCCTGGCTGGTCTGAACCATAGACTTCCCCTTAGCACAGAGAGTTTGCCTGCATGATGCTGAGAGGCTTGGCCAAATATTAGCCTGGCTTCCACTTGCACTAGCCCATGCCTCAACAGGCAACCCCGGGCCCCTGTGCTAAGTCTGTGTTCATGTTGACTGGTGGCGGGGGAGCACAACATGAGAGTTCTGAGTTAAGTTTTCTTTGTGCAAAATGAGGACTATAGCCCAGGAGACAGCATTTCAGATAGCTCTGAGAAACTGCTCCAAAGAGGTGGGCAGGGAGGTCAGAATATATGTGATTTCAGAGAAGGGGGAGACCATGCAATCAAGCATGCGGTTTTGCAGAAGGTTGCTGTTAGTCACAAGGAGCAGACGCCACCATGAAGGACTTTAGTGCTCTTCTAGATACAAGGAGAAACAAGAATTGGCTCATAAAATCTCTTCCTAAAAATATCTAATTATCTAAAGACCCATTCTGCCAACTTTTTTCAGAGCACAGAGTGCCTCATTTCTGCTCTCCACAACAAACTCCTTTCAGGAGGTGTTGAAGATCAGCAACTTCAGCCACACATAATTTAATCCTTGCAGAGGTAGATGGCAAGTACCAGTTGTAGTTGGCATCACAAAAAAAAAAAAAAAAAAAGCCAAACCACAAAATGTCAAAATGTACCTGTTCCAACCCACATTGTCAAACTATTTTCAGTAATTCTTCAATTAACTCCTTCCGTGATTTTCCACTTCCTCATGTCCCCTTTCTGCTCTTTCTTTCAAAGCTTCAGTCACCTTTTTCCCAGTTAGAGTTGAGCTTACTTTGTTTGTACCCGAGTTTCTGCCCTACTGCCCTGGTCTGGAAGAAAATCTGCCTTGCTGCTTTTAACATGTGTCTGATGCTGGTTTTCTTTGACACACCACACTTTTCCTCTCTCTTCTGCTGCTTGCACAAGTTATTTCAAAATAACAATGCATCAAGCTCTTCCCTTTTTATTTTCAGAGATCTGTATCTTTGGGCCACTTCCCCTACAAGTATTTAGACTTTTCTTTTTTAAACGCTTACTCACACCCATTCTGCCTTGTCTGCATTGCACACTATTTCTCTGCAGCTTCCCTCCTGGTAACTCTGTCTCTTCCCTGGCACTTTGGAGAGCCTCAGGTTCCAGGTCTTACCAGACCCCTCTATGTCTGTGCAGTGCAGAGCCTTGTAGGCCCATCCACGTTCTCTGTCCTCCAGACAGACTGTTCCTGGTGAAAGGTTCTTATAATAGATGGAAATCAGAAATGAGAAAGGGAGATCAAGTGAGAATTTACTTAAGCAGGGATATACTCTCAAAGAAACAGTGGGCAGACAGATGGGTAGCTGCTCTGGGCTGTTTTGGCAAGCCAGTTACGAGGAGTATGCATGAAGAACCAGCGGCAAGAATACACAGAAGAGGTATACAAAAAGGTCTTAATGACCCAGATAACCACGATGGTATGGTCACTCACCTAGATTCAGGAATGCTGGAGTGCAAAGTCAAGTGGGCCTTAGGAAGCATTACTATGAACAAAGCTACTAGAGGTGATGGATTCCAGCTGAGCTATTTCAAATCCTAAGAGATGATGCTGTTAAAGTGTTGCACTCAATATGTCAGCAAACTTGGAAAATTCATCTGTGGCCACAGGATTGATAAAGGTCAGTTTTTACTACAGTCCCAAAGGAGGGCAATGCCAAAGAATGTTCAAACTACTGCACAGTTGCACTCATTTCACATGCTAGTAAGGTAATGCTCAAAATTCTTCATGCTAGGCCTCAATAGTATGTGAACCAAGAACTTCCAGATGCACAAACTGGATTGAGAAAAAGCAGAGGAATCAGAGATCAAATTGCCAACATTCACTGGATCATAGAGAAAGCAAGGCAATTTCAGAAAAACATCTGCTTCACTGACTACACAAAAGCCTTTGATTGTGTGGATCACAACAAACTGGAAAATTCTTAAAGAGATGAGAGGATGAGACCACCTTACCTGTCTCATGAGAAACCTGTATGCAGGTCAAGACGCAACAGTTAGAACAGGACATAAAACAACAGACTGGTTCAAAATTGGGAAAGGAGTATGACAAGGCTGTCTATTGTCACCCTGTTTATTTAACTTCTATGCAGTGTACAACATGAGAAATGCCAGGCTGGATGAATCACAAGCTGGAATCAAGATTGCCAGGAGTGTATATATCCACTTCAGTGGCAGAAAGTGAAGAGGAACTAAAGAGCCCCTTGATGAGGGTGAAAGAGGAGAGTGAAAAAACTGACTTGAAATTCAACATTCAAAAAACTAAGATCATGATATCCAGTCCCACACTTCAAGGCAGACAGAAGAGGAAAAAGTGGAAACAGTGACAGATTTTATTTTCTTGGGCTCCAAAATCATGTGGATGGCAAATGCAGCTATGAAATTAAAAGACTCTTGCTCTTTGGTAGGAAAGCTATGACCAACCTAAACAGTGTATTAAAAAGCACCACTTTTTAATCACTTTGCTGGAAAATGTCCATATAGTCAAGGCTATGGTTCTTCCAGTAGTCATGTATGGATATGAGAGTTGGACCATAAAGAAGCCTGAGCACCAAAGAACTGATGCTTTTGAACGGTGGTGCTGGAGAAGACACTTGAGAGTCCCTTTAACAGCAAGGAAAGGAAATTCTAAAGGAAATCAACCCTGAATATTCATTGGAAGGACTGATGCTAAAGTTGAAACTCCAGTACTTTGGGGCACCTGATCTGAAGAGCTGACTCATTGGAAAATACCCTGATGCTGGGAAAGACTGGAGAGAGAAGAGGGCAACAGAGGATGAGATGGTTGGATGGCATCATCAACTCAAAGGACATGAGTTTGAACAAACTCAGGGAGATGGTGAAGGAGAGGGAAGTGCCGGGGAGCCAGCACAGGAGATCCCACCCATGACAAGGTCATGAAGAAAGGCCTGATGGGCAAGGCGAGTCAGGTCTCAAGGGGTCCTCTGTCTGAGCATCTACCTCAAAACCAAAATCTGTTTACTGTCTGCTATACTATACTCTTCTGACATTACCACCTTTTCTCTGGAAAGAGTTAATTCAGAGCTCCAGTTAACAGTCTCCTGCATATAAAAGTATGTTTTGGCTTAAAACCCTTTGATGGCTTTCTAACTTATCTAACCAGTCTGCTTTACAATTTGTGGATTGCTTACAGCCCCCCAACCGTGAGAGGCATGAAGCTTAAAACATCTTAAAGATATAGAGCTTTTTGGAGCTAAGAATTAGTTTGGTGAAGAGTTTGTTGAGTTAATGTTTACCGCCAGGCCTCCATATCCTTTATCTTTTAGGCACCTGGGAGGATATTAATCAATGTAAATGGGATGCAGAAATAGGAATATAGTAGTTTTGATGTTAGTAATACTAGACTTTTGAGTTAATGAATTTTCTCTTTGTTATAAATCACTGTACTTCTTTCTTGTTATAAATTGTTGTATCCTTGCTATGTAAGAATGTAACTTTATGTAGTGCTTTCTGAGAGTGGCACCAGACTTTGGGAAGAACAACACCATTACCCTTATCAGAAAAGGGCTGTAAAATGTTAATTGACCTTCTGGCCAGAAGATGATGTAAATCACCTAAGACCTGTGTATATAACTAGGTATGCAGAGAGAAAGCCTGGTCTCAATAAGAGTCAGGGCCACTGATGCTGCATAATTTTATATTATCCATTGATCTCTATGTACAAAAAAGGTATAAAAAGCCTTTACAACAATAGAGGAGGGGCCAGTCATTGGAAAGACTGGTTTCCCCTGTGTCTTCTTTTCTTACTCTATTTTCTGGCTGAATTCCCATCTGGAGCAGGGAGGCTCGCCATGTCTGCTTACTTGCCCCGGCTTCTAAGATCCATGAGAGAAGGAGCCCAAGGCGGGCGCTCTCCGCTATTCAAATGGACGCCGGTGGCCTAATGCAGATGGTGCAAGTTCCTTGTCTAGAACTTTATTGGCTTTCCACATAGACCAAGTTATTCAGCATCTTTTCTCCACTAAATTTTCCTGCTATACTATTTCTTCTTAATTTCTCTTTATATTTTTAAATAAATAAGTTTTCTTTGCCTACGCTGTCTCCCCTTCGAATTACCCTGGATCCACCAGGGGCAGGACCCCGGCAGGGAAGCCTGCTGTGCTGCAGTCCCTGGGGTCACAGAGTAGGATACAACTGAGCGACTGAACAACAGCAACAATACAGACAGCATCCTAAGCAACCACCTAACGCCACCATTCCAATAGGAATTTTCTCTCTCTTGAGGCTATGAAAATTGGCAGCTGCTGCTGCTGCTAAGTCGCTTCAGTTGTGTCCAACTCTGTGAGACCCTATAGGTGGCAGCCCACCAGGCTCCCCTGTCCCTGGGATTCTCCAGGCAAGAACACTGGAGTGGGTGCCATTTCCTTCTCCAATGCATGAGAGTGAAAAGGGAAAGGAGTCGCTCAGCGGTGTCCAACTCTTCACGACCCCGTGGAGTGCAGCCCGCCAGGCTCCACCATCTGCGGGATTCTCTGGGTGAGCGTGCTGGAGGGGTCGCCACTGTTGCTCGCCTGCAAAAGGGTGCAGGCCTCCTTTGAGCCAGCCCGCTAACAGTTGTCTCCCACGCTAAAAGCCTTGTCTCCTCTCATTCATTCTCATGCCTGGAAATTCTTTTCCAGCGGGAACATGGACCATGACAGGAAGTCATTCCTCTCTCTCTTTCTTTGTTCGTGTGTTATTTGGGGAGGTGGGGATGGGGTGGGAGGGAGGTATCTGGTTTTGTCGTTCTCTATATTGCCAACAGAGGGTGAGATGGTTGGATGGCATCACCGAAGCAATGGACATGAGTTTGAGTAGGCTCTGGGAGTTGGTGGTGGACAATGGAGAAGGAAATGGCAGCCCACTCCAGTGTTCTTGCCTGGAGAATCCCAGGAACAGGGGAGCCTGGTGGGCTGCCATCTATGGGGTCGCACAGAGTCAGACACGACTGAAGCGACTTAGCAGCAGCAGGAAAGCTGGCGTGCTGCAGTCCATGGGGTCGCAAAGAGTCGGCTGTTACTGAGTGACTGAACTGAATCGATATTGCTTTCATTGGAGAAAAAGAATGAGAGCCAATCCCTTCCTCAAGCACTTTACTGAGACTTTCTTGAACCATCTAAACCTCAATTTCCTCATCTGTAAAATGGAAATAATATAAACACATCAAAAGACTTTGAGAAGATTAAGGATATGGTCTGTCCTTAAGTAGTGCCTTTCAGTCTCTCCAGCTGGTCCTAAAAGTGAAACTTAAGTACATTTTCCAGTGTTTTGTTTGTGTTTATGGAATAGTTTCACTTAAAAAAAAAATACAATACAAAACAGATGTGTGTTCAAAATGTTTTAAAATTCCACTTTGAAGAAATACCCCTCCCCCACCCCCTCCCTTGCTGGGAAGGGTGGGGAAGAAGAAAAGGAAAAAGGAGCCAGGAAATCAGTTGCTTTTCCTTCTGCTGCTGGCAGTCACTCTTCTTCCCGTCTGGGTCAGGGCCCCTCACAGGAAAAAAAAAGAGAAAGAAGGAGAAAAAAAAGGCTTTCTACCCACGATTCAAATTAACCCCTTTTATGACTATATTTTCTTTCCTTCTGAATTGATATCTCCCCTGCCACATGCTTTAGCCTTTGAAAAAACTGCCAGAAATGATTAGAACAGAGAACAAAAGGACTGCAGCCTCTGAAAGGTAGAGACTGCACATGTTTAAATTCAATCACCTCTTTTATTATGCAAATACCCTCCCCCTTGGATTCCGCCTTCCCTGTGTGATTAAATGGAGACTCTCTTAGGATAAATGGAGCACAGATGCAGAAATAAAGACCCACATTTCTCAAGTCCCATTCCCTCAAAGCCAAATAACTCTCCTCTCCCCAGTCCCTCTTGTTTTCTTTGGAAAGTGGTCCATATTCCCCAGGGGAAAGATAAATTTTGAACCACTGTTCCCAGCCATGCGCTAAAACCAAAAACAAAACCCCAATTTTCTGGCTTCCTAGTGACTCTGTCATCCAGGTTCAGATCTGGGTGATGTTTCCTACCTGATAGAGAAAAGAACGGTTCACGTTTTTTTTTTTTCCTCTGAGCACTTCCTGTGAGCCTGGCACAGTGCCAAGCCCGCTCTCTGACCATTATCTCTTTTCATCCTCCCAACAGCTGTATGAGGTAGGCACTTGCTTGGATTATCTAATTCTGCAGATAGACTCTCCCAGGTGAAATCACTCAGCTTGTTAGCCCCCAAACCAGGACTGAAACCCACAGGCAGGGTCACGGAGTTGACACCATGTGCCGTGCACAGAATCGCACGGGCTTTGGGGTGAGGTACAAGCTTGGGTTTTTGTGTCCTGGACTCTAAGCTTCTGGGAAGCAGAGTCAAACATGAGGACTGGCTTCATGTGCTCATAAGAGAAAGAATGAATGGATGGATGGATGGATTCCAATCTAAGAGCAATGCAGGATGGCAGAGCAAAAGGACATGGGTTTTGGGGTTGGGCATCTGGGATCCAGTCTCAGCCATACTGGGGACTTGCTGTGTGGCCTCATGCAAATTATCTTGCTTCTCTGGGTCTCTCCTCAAATTCATTCATTAAGTGGTGCCAGAAACAGCTCCCTCTCAAGATCGTTCAGTTCAGTTGCTCAGTCGTGTCCAACTCTTTGTGACCCCATGGACTGAAGCACGCCAGGCCTCCCCTGACCATCACTCACTCCCGGAGTTTACTCAAACTCATGTCTGTCGAGTTGGTGATGCCATCCAACCATCTCATCCTCTGTCGTCCCCTTCTCCTCCTGCCTTCAATCTTTCTCAGCATCAGGGTTTTTCCAGTGAGTCAGTTCTTCCTGTCAGGTGGCCAAAGTACTGGAGTTTCAGTTTCAGCATCAGTCCTTCCAATGAATACTCAGGACTCTTTTCCTTTAGGATGGATTGGTTGCAGTCCAAGGGACTCTCAAGAGTCTTCTCCAACACCACAGTTCATAAGCATCAATTCTTCAGTGCTCAGCTTTTTTTTTATAGCCCAACTCTCAAGACTGTGGGGAGCGTTAAGTAAAATAAACCATAGGAAGCTGTTTAAACTTAATATCATGTGTGTGTGTGTGTGTGTGTGTGTGTGTTGAGTCTCTTCAGTTGTACCCAACTCTTTGCGGCCCCATGGACTGTAGCCCACCAGGCTCCTCTGTCCATGGGATTCTTCAGGCAAGGATACTCGAGTAGGTAGCCATTCCCTTCTCCAAGTGATCTTCCCAACCCAGGGATGGAACCTGGTCTCCCCACACTGCAGGCAGATTCTTTACCATCTGAGCCACAGTTTTGTAGAGGGAGACAGCTCAATGTCCAAACCAAGATGACTGAGAACAGAAGAGGGTGCTGATATCAATGATGGCCAGTCAACTGGAATGCAGGACCATTCTCCATCTCAGTGTTCAACTTATTAGCTGGCTTTCCTGAGAGCAGAAGAGAAACCCTTCAGGAGGAGGACCTGTGGGAAGTGATTTAAGGTCATTAACTCAGCCCTTTAGGCATCTGACTTTGAGTACTTTGCTCTGTCTTCCCCACTCACCAGCTCTCTGGACTCCTTCAAAGAGTAGAGCCCTTTTCATCCCATTCCAGCAGTAGTTGGGATGACTGGTGCCGGGATTTTAAATTTCACATATTTGGATCTCTTCCCCGCTGTGTGATCCGGGATAAGATGCGTTACCTCCCCAGGCCTCAGTTTTGTTCCCTACAAAACAGCGCGATGAACTCCCAAGGGCTTGAGCTGTGTGAGGATCGGGTGCTTAGCGTGGCTGCTGGCACACAGAAGGCCTCCATAAGTGGCCATTTCCCTCCTTACCTTTCCCCGAGCCAGGGAGACTGAGTATTTACTGAAATCCAAGCGTCACATGCATGCGTGCTAAGTCACTCCAGTCGGGCGGACTCATTGTGACCCTATGGCCCATAGCCCTCCAGGCTTGTCTGTTGCTGGAATTCTCAGGCTGTAACACTGAAGTCAGTTGCTATGCCCTCCTCCAGGGGATCTTCCTGACTCAGGGACTGAACCTGCATCGCCTTCGTTGGTAGGCGGGTTCTTTACCACGAGCATCACCTGGGAAGCCATCAAGCATCACAGAGAACAATAAACATTAGCTCAAGTCGGTCATGCGCATGTGTGCTGAGGTGGTCAAAGCGCTCTGTTACATTTACGTGGTGAGTGAACAGAAAAATACCTCTCTGTGCATACTTACCGTTACTGGTGATAATGGTAAGCGGAGCAGGATCGATGAAGGCCCCCTGCAATGCTCCTGAGCCTCCGGGGTGGGCCTGAAGCTGAGCACCACCCTCCTCCAGCTTCTGCATCCCTCTTCTCTGCCCTTGTCTCCACGCAGCTGTGCCTAGACGGTCAGTGGGGCTGGCCACCACCTCCCAGGGCAACGCTTACATCTTGGGGCTCAGAGTCCACCCCCCTCCCTCCCGTTGTACGGGGTGATGACACGGATGTGATTCCACACTCCCTCAGTGGCCTGATCCCCGAGGTGCCTACACAGGAGCCCGCTCAAACCACAGCCAGCTTGCTCCCGTCGCTCCCCGCTGTTTCCCCATTGCGTCCCCTTATGTCACCTCGTTAAAAACATATGATCTCAAGTCCTACTTTCTGAGGACCGAGCGCCCTGGTTGAGATGCTAACTGCTGCAGGCTGAACATTTGTGTCCCTAACCCCTGGAACTCACATTTGAAACTAATCCCCAACACGATGCTGTTAGGGAGGTGGGGCTTTGCAGGGGTGATTGGGCCATGTGAGCAGAACCCTCAGCATTGGGATAAGGTCCCTTAGCAAAGAGAGAGCCAGCCCTCCCTTTCAACCTGGGAGGTTGTGGGGTTATAGTGAGGAAGCGGGTCCTCTCTAGACATGGAACCGCCAGGGCCATGATTGCCACTCCCCAGCCTCCAGAAGTCTGAGAACTGAATTTCCATCATTTATAAGGCACCCAGTTGGTCTGCAATATTTCTGTTAGAGCAGCCCCGGTGGACTGAGACAGGACCTACCGCTTAGGTGCTGGCGTGTCTGCCCGAGGCTGTGTTGCTGCCTCCTCCCCGAGCATTGAGCATCGCCACGAGCTCCTTGTACAAACCCCGTCAGGCAGCTCCTATTACTGCCTCATTGTACAAACAAGAAAGCCAGAGCTCAAAGAGGCACACAGCAACTGAGTCATCATCCAAGGCAGAGTCCCTGGGACTCTGGATGCCCCGGGGCGTGTGCCCTGACTGATTCTGTTCTGGGTCTGTTTCATTGATTTGATATGAAGAGCCTCATTCAGCAGGGATTTCAAAGACCCCCTTCGAGGGGGTGGGGCTGAAGGTGAGGGGAGAATAGCTAGGCTCCAGGGATCTATGGGTCATGAGAGATTGATGAAAGTAGGAGTCTGAGCCAGAGAAGAGCTCAGTCACGCCCTGGGGAAAGGCCCATGAAAGGTCAAGGGGGAGGAGGCAGAGATAGGAACAAAGTAAAGTTTTTTAAGTTACCTTTAGATTTTTAGTTCTTAAAAAGACAGTTATATTCTGTGTTGGGGAAGGTGTGGACCCTTACTGCTAGAGTGAAATATCCTTTCGGAGGACAATCCATATGATCTTTGTGGGATTTGGGGTAAGGGGGTCAGCCGTTCTTGATCTCAATTTATTGTGTGAAAAATGAGGCTAATAATAGAATTTATCTTACAGAGTTGATAAGAGGCTAAAATGGGATAATGACTAAACTATGCTTATCATGTACATCAAAATAAATGCTAAATACAGCTGGCCCTGGTGGCTCAGAGGGTATGGCGTCTGTCTATAAGGCGGGAGACCTGGGTTCGATCCCTGGGTCGGGAAGATCTGCTGGAAAAAGAAATGGCAATCCACCATAGTACTATTGCCTGGAAAATCCCATGGACAGAGGAGCCTAGTAGGCTACAGTCCATGGGGTCACAAATAGTCGGACACGACTGAGTGACTTCACTTTCCTTTCCTTTTGATCATCACCACCAAAAATTTAAATGCTCCTAGGACCTAACTCATCTCACTTATAGGAACCTCTATCAGAAACAACAGCATAACAAAATAAATCTTTGCACAAGGGTATTCAGGACAGAATTTTTTATTTTTTCAGTAGTAGCAAAAATGTGGAAATAACAGAAATGTCTATCAACAGAGGAATGATTAATAAATTATAGGAATTACTGCTTCAGACTTCTATGAAGCTCTTAGCAAGAATGAGGAAGAGCTATAAATATTACCTAAAATATAAGAAAATTTAAAGGGGAAAATGAAGTTGTAGGAGAATATGTGTATTTCATTTGTACAAAGTCAAATCAAATATACTAACTCACTTCACTGGTGTCCCAGTCTTTGCAACCCTATGGCTCATAGCCCACCAAACTCCTCTGTCCATGGGGCTCTCCAGGCAAGAACACTGGAGTGGTTTGCCGTGCCCACCTCCACGGGATCTTTCCAACCCAGGGATCGAATCCGCATCTCGTAAGTCTCCTGTAGTGGCAGGCGGATTCCACACTAGTGCCAGCTGGGGAGCCTGAACACACTTACACTTAATGGCATACTGTGCAAGGTCAGACGAAAGTGAAGGTCACTCACTGGTGTCCAACTCTTTGCGACCCCATGGACTATACAGTCCATGGAATTCTCTAGGCCAGAATACTGGAGTGGGTAGCCTCTCCCTTCTCCAGGGGATCTGCTGCAATCTTCCAGCAAATTCTTTACCAACTGAGTCATAGGAGGGAAGCCCAAGAATACTGGAGTGGGAGCCTATCCCTTCTTCAGCAGATCTTCCCCCACCCAGGAACTGAACTGCGGTCTCCCGGATTCTTCACCAACTAACGTCAGGGAAGCCCCCGATGATGAGTACAGATCAATACAAGGCAGTTACCTCCCATCCCCCAGCCCCGAAGAAAGCAGGGCTGGGGCTGGGATTAGAAAGAAGGAAGCGATCACTGGACACACTTCTGTGTCATCGTAGTTTGTCCTTATGAACAAGTACTATTTTGGTCGTGAAAAGAAAGAGCTTCTTAGGTCAGAGAGGCTGAGGCAGAAAACACGGCTGAAGGAGGAGGCGGGCCCGGGGAACCTGGCGGAGCGGGGATGCGGGTGGGAAAGGCTGGAGGAGGCAGCTGCGTGCCGGAATAGAGCTCCCTGCGGGGCTCCAGGAGCCTCTTCACTCCAATCACGCTGCAAGCTCTGCAGACCCACGTTCTCAGAACTCCCGCGCTGCTGCGCGCCTGCGGACATCTGCTGTGGGCGTGCAGCGACGGGCCGGGCCCCCTGGCACCCCGGGCTCGGCAGGCGGGCTCGTCCCCTGCCGGAAGGCAGGAGGGCTGAGCGGAGGGTCTGGGGCGGGGAGCGCTCTGCCTCCCTTCGCCCTGCGGGTCCCGGGTCCCTGGCAAGTGCCTGAAAGGCTGCCGTTTCACCCGTGAAGTGGTGGCCGCTAGACTCACAGTTCACTGACAGGGTGCTGTGAGAGTGAAGGAGGTGGCGATAGGGGAAAGGACTCAGCGACTGTGAGCCCCCGCTGTCTGACTCAGCGGCTCCTGGGGGTCCAGTGCATTTAAACGACGACTCGCCCTCACGCCCAGCTCCCTGCTGAACCGCATGTCACTGCCGGGCATCAACCACGTCCCCGTCCCCTCGCTCCCCCCTCCAACTCCCGCACCTCCAAAGCCATGAAAACACTTCCGTGTACTCCTCAGTCCCGAGAACAACCGCTCTCAGTCCCGGCTGCACTCAGAACCCAAGGCCTGGGGAGCCTAAAATGCCGATTCCCAGGCCACCTCTGAATGTTGGGATGTGATCGGCTTGGATGGGGCCTCAGCAGTGGGACTTGAGAAAGGCTCTTCAGATGATGCTGCAGTGAAGGCAAGGGGAGAGACCCTGTCCTTCCCCCAGACTGAGGTGCCCTCTTAATGCGCAGTTTCAAGGATGGGAGCTCCGCATGTGCTGCCTCTTGGCACCCTCTCCCTCCAAACCCGCACCCCACCCCCACCCCCGCCCCGCCCGCCCTGCTTTCAACTCTCAGACTTGAAAGCTACTGCCCACAGCTGGCCCAGGCAGCTTTCTGTCCAGACTTCCCCTCTTCTTCCCTCCACTTTTATTGTCAGGCTCTACTTAGCCTGGGGTTTCTTTGTTTTGTTTTCCCCGTTGTGCAGATTTTGCCTTGCAAAGGAGCTCCGGGAAGCTGGAGCAAAATTACGTCTCAGCTTCTTTTTTCAGTAACAGCACCCTCTTCCTCCTCCTCAGGTCTCCATCACTGGATTTACAGATGTGAGTCACCCTGCTGGTGAGAAGGCTGCTGGAAGAAAACTTTTCTTTCTTTCCATTTCAGCACCCACGCCGCCGAGCCGGAAAGCTGCACGGCCCTTCTCTTGCTGCACCTGAAATGGTTCCACGGGGGGGGAAGGGCTCCCAGCAGCGCCCCCTCCTACCTTCTGGACCGAAATTATTATTCAGAGTTTGGCATCCTTTGGAATTTCAATAGAATCGACATCTTCATCTCTATTTTTAGCTTTTTCTTATCAAAAGCACTGTTCTCTCCTGCTACCATCTTTCTTGGAGACTGCACATGATTAAAATACATTTTCATTATAAACGGGGATAAGCCGAAAGAACTTGATTGCAATCACACAGGAAGAAATGATTTCCTGGTCCCTAGAAACTAGCTGGGACGACTCTCCTGGACTAGTCATGCTCGCTGAGCTGCCACGGTGACATACTGTAAATTAGGGGCTGCTGGTCTGTCTTTTCTATTTGCTTTACTGCAGAGAGACAAAAGGACAGGGGAAGGAAAGGCTCTCCATTTATCCATTTTAAGCTTCACAGCAAGACCACAATGTAGGCTTTATTGTCTCCATTTTACAGATGAGAGCATTGAGGCTCAGAGAGGGGGTCTGGCTGATGCCACACAGACTAAAAGCAGTGAGCGGCCGAGCGAGGGTGTGGCTGCTGTTCCTCCCCTGGAGAAACCCTGCAGAGGGGCTGCCTGCTCTCAGGAGGACGCCGCACTCCGCCACTGGGCACTGAGGGCCCTCACAACGCTGAGACGCTGGCGGCATTTCCCCCAGTTCCCTCCCTGCACACACCACGCAGCCACACCTCCCGTGCTTCCAGGCCTTTTCACGGTTAAGATGAAGCCTCTCCTCCAGAAGCCCCGTTTTCTCCCGGCCCCTTTTCTCCTCCCAGTGAAAAATCTGTACTCCTCTTCCCAGCATCAGCTGAGATCTCATTCCCTACAGCCCTCCCGCCTCCCCGCCCCCTCTGCTGGCTTCAGGGCTCCTCGCCCAGGACCAGGTGCGGGGGCCCGAGGGCAGGGGCAGACTCCCGCCCCCAGCGGCTCCGGGCTCAGCTCTGACGCCTCCCGTCGGGAATCAGGCTCTCGGCACAATAAGCCCCAGGGGATGACTCCATTCCTGCTTGTCCCCGCATCTTCCCAGCTTCCTGCTGCCCGAGAGAGCACGTCCTTCTCGTAGCTTCCTGCATCATCCTCCCGACCTGGCCTCGGAAATCCAGAGATGCACGTTTCCAGGCCGCAGTTTGTGGCCTCGCGTCCTCTGCCGGCCGCTCTGGGGATCGGCGGGTTCCAACCGCGCCATTTGCAGGCTATGCTGCCCCCTGGCGGCGTCTCTCGGCGCTGCGGCTCTCTCTGGTCTGGAGCGCTGAAACCACAGGTTCAGGTTGGGCTCAGAAGGCAGATTTTGTTTCCTCCATTTGTAGCCGGCAGCTGGAATCCAGGGGAGGGTCGATGACTGGCTCGGTAATCCCAGGGTTTGGGAGCTGAGCGGCACCCTCTGAGGCCACTGAATGGCCCGAACTTGACATCTTTCTGATTTTATCAATAGAACCAATGTAGAAGCATTCCAGAAAATCGGAGAAACAGAAAATTGTAAAGAAAATAAAGTTTCCCTATAAATCCATAGACACCAACTTTTAACCATTGTGGTATATATCTAATATATCTTTTTATACATATCAATGCATTTTTATTACAAAACTGGGTCTATAACCTATAGCTGTCGTTCTTGTTTTTAAAAGTATTGAACATGTCCTGAGTTCAGAAGCAGAAGAAAAAATGGAAAATTAGAAAGGCATAAAGGAGAAAATTTTTACATTACTTAAAATGCACTATCCGGAGAGGACATTTCTTTCCAAATTACTTTATGTTTGTGAAAATCGATGATTACTTCTCTTGCAAAAATCCAATTCAGAAATTAAAAGAATTTTTCCCCAAGGGAAAATTTACTCTCATACTTTGGATTACCCGATAATGACATACCTTTTTTTTTTTTCCTACCTGGCAGTTTCTGTAAACATTCTCCAACCTCCCCCTCCCTTCACCTTCCTCGACCACTGCATTCATAAGGCTCCCAGGAGTAGCCAGGCCTCCTATGAATCTGAGTGTATTCACCTGAGGGATTAATTCTTAGAAGTGAAACTGCATTAAGGAGGGTGTGTGTTTTCATAAGCTTTGATAAATACTGCCAAGCCATCTTACAGGAAAATTTGGATGCCCACCGGCGGTCCTGAGAGTGCTCGTTTCCCAGCAGGATCACCAACAGTGTGCTGTCAGACTTCCGGCCCTGGGGATCATATACATTCAGCGACAATGTGCTGAGTGTGCACTGTGCCAGACACCAGGCTAAGTGCTGTCCATTTATTATTTTTTATCTTCTGTCTGTGCTGCAAAGCATGTGGGATCTTAGTCCCCTGGCTAGGGGTCAAACCCACACTGTTGCATTGGAAGCACAGTCCTAACCAGAGAGGTCCCAGGGCTGTCTGTTTGTTAATTCTCATTGAGTCCTCCCAATATGTCAACAAGGGAAGCAACTTCACTTTACAGATGAGGAAACAGGGTCGGAGCGCTTAGGCTTCCTCAGTTCCTAGAGCAGAGCTGAGTCTCTAGCATTCATCCCAACATCTGCCTGATGGTGCTCAAGTTTGAACGGGCTGTGTCATAGCACTCAGAGGGCTTGTCGGCAGTCCCCTTAGTGTCTGACTCAGCAGGACAGAAAGGGCCCAAGAACACGCAGGTCTGGCGACGCTGACGCTGCTGGCCCAGGCACCATCCCTTGAGAATCTTTGCTCACGTTACTCTAATACGGAATCCCATCTGGAAATAACCTGTGTACCTGCCTTTCACCTTGGCTTCCGAGCTTACTTGAATTTGTATGCTCTACAAACCTTGTGGGGGTGTATGTGCGAACGTGAGTACATCTTTTACAGAACTTTGAATTCACCACGTTTGGCTTGTGGTAAGTGATTTCACCTCTTCAAGACAGTTTCCCTACCTTTTTAATGGAGATGGCACTTACAGGAATCTCTTGGGGGTATTACAAGGAGTAATGTATGCAGGAAAAAAAAACATATGCTGAAGATTGTGATTTACTGTACCAAAGCTAGTTCTCATTTGGCCTGTTGATGGAAAAGCTGGGAAGCACAGTGGCAGACACTCGGGTTTGACAGGCCTGTACTGAGGGGGCAGTTTGTCCCCTACGTGATGTTAGATGAATCAGCCCTCTTCTCTGAGCCTCATTCCTTCTCTTGAAGACTGGGCATATCACGGGCTCCCCAAGGCTTTGGCAGGCCCTCTGTGGATTGTCTTGAGTGCTCCTTCTGGCTGGAAGCTCCAGGGCCAGCGGGGTCCTCAATGACAGCTGGGTTGGCTCAGGAACAACGGCTGCAACCCAGATGGTCCCAGCCATCTTGCCTCTCGATTCCCAGGGGTAACGTTCACTTCCAGCTCTGTCCCTAGAAACCTTCCGATTCCTTGTTCTTTCCACATCCTGGGGATGACATGTGAGGACCCTTCTTTAGATTCCTGGAAAGAACCCGAATTCCAGGATGAACCGGATAATCACGGGTTGGCTGGGGCCACGTGTTTTGGTGACGGCACTGTGGCCGTGGACAAAGCAGAAATCGCAAGCGTGTTGACCGTGTCCCTAAGACTGTCAGCACTGAGGCTGCAAGCCTGCTTGGAGTCTGGTGAGGGCTGGATACACATTCAGAGTATCTGGAGTTGACCTGAAACTGACCGAGGGAAACCTGGGTCTCTGGGAGCAGCGGGGATGTGGCACAGCAGACCTTCTCCAGCTGTGATGTGTGTAGGAATCTTGGGGCTCCTGTTTCTGCAGACGCTGAGGCCCAAGCACTTGCATTTCTTACAAACCTGGATGTTGCTGGGCTTTATGGACCACTTTGAATATCTAGAGTTTAAGCGATCCTTGTATCATTGCTACCAAATATAACCTTTTCTTTGGCTTTCAGTGAAATTCTGAATGCATGAGAATACACAAATTCTGAAAAACTTATTAGAGCATTCCAATTGTAGCTTTGGGTGTCAGACCCCGGCTGCCACTATAGTTTTCAAGCGACCGGGAACAGTCTTGAGCTTGCACTATCGAAGCCCGGGCTTTCTCATCTATGTGCAGAAACTCTCCTCCTCCCTCTGTCCCATTTAGGCAAACCCCCCTTGTTAGGGACTTTAAAAGCACGGATTCAAGTGTCTCCCTGTGACCATTTTAATCTGCTATTTTTAGTGAGGTTGTGGGTTGTCTCTGGGGAAGCTGCTGGGATTCTGAAATCTTACCAGCATACTGATACACTGGCATTTTGAATGTACATCCAGTGTCTTTAAACAAATATACGATGAACAATCATTCACAGAGTGTGCCTGGCAACACCTGAAGCGCTGTACTGGAGTTATCTTGTTTACAACAGCGCTATGAGGCAGATCCAATTAGTCTGTCCAATCGATCCAAACCAATAAAACTGAAGGTCACAAAGAATGTCAGCAGCCTGAATACGTGTATTTTACCAGTAGGTACGATCAAGATTGTACAGGCTGTGTCTGACCCCTAGAATATATCTTGACTATATCTCCATGATTTAAGTGATGAGCAGAGTTCCGGTAGTAAAACAGGTGCAGAGATGTGACCAAGGAGGGTAAAATGCTCAGCTCTGTATTGCTTCTGTTAAAAGGCAGCCCCCAGATCCTGGGTTAGATGTACATTTTCTCTGTGAACTATGGAAAATGCGAGTTCTGTGTTAGAATCTGACGGACAATATAAAAGCAACTTGACCTCAGCATCGCATGCAAGGGTGTTAGTCACCAAGGCCAAAGGCAGAATCTCATTCCCCCTGTGTCAGAATGAATGCTCCTGGAATTCACACTGTGGGGCTCATGGTGGCTGCCGGGTGCCTCTATGGTGCTCGAGAAAGTGGAAAACTGGTAGCCAACACTAGAAATGTATTACCTGACTAATACAGGAGTTACTGACAGTATCTAGATAATAAGTTTGAATGAAAGGTACCACTGACTTTTACATAAAAACTGCTTTGTCCTCTACATACAAATAAAAGAGAGGATTTATTTTCATTCTGAGTTTATTTAACATTTCATCCAGTTGAAATGAAATAATACATGGACTCCAACACTGGCTACACACTGTGCTAATACTGAAATAAAAGCTGCCAGTCAGTTCATACTTATAATTCATTATGTTACCCAAAATATTAATAACTATTTAACTTTACAAGCTTATTGCACTTCATGTCAACTTTTCTCCAGAAAAGGTATTCCTAAGAGATCGGCAAAGACTGCCAACCTTGGTTCATTTTGTTCCTTTTGATAAACCATGATTCAACTCTACAGTTCATATTTCTCTATAAAAGCATCAAAAGTCAGAAGCTTCAGCAGATAACGTTTAAAAGACACATCTCCAGGCTCATTATCCCTTTTGTCATGAGGCAAAAGGTTATCTCATCCTGGTATGTATTAAACGTTTGGCTAGTTTGTCAATCTTCCAACCAGTCATTCATTTTTCAATGAAGGTTAAGATTAACATGGAAATGCCAGTGATTGGGGCTAAGAATTCTGAGGTTAGTTGGGGGTGGGGGTTGGGGGGTGGAGGCTTCAAGGCCTTGAGTGTGAAAGTGTTAGTGACTCAGTTGTGTCCAGCTCTTTGGGACCCCATGCACTGCAGCCCGCCAGGCTCCTCCGTCCATGGGATTCTCCAGGCAAGAGTACTGGAGCGGGTTGCCATTGCCTTCTCCAGGGGCTCTTCCTGACCCAGGGATCAAACCCAGGTCTCCCGCACTGCAGACTCCTTGCCATCTGAGCCACTGGGGAATCCCTGCAAGTTGCCTTAGTTTCTTGTTAAAAGTGCCCTTTAAGCACCTTGTGGAGCCCTGCCTCAAATTTCTAGCTTTTACCAATTTTTAAAGAGAAGCAAAAAACGGCAACAAAAGACATCCAAGGTCAGAATGTCACGGGGAAGCTCTTTTGCTTCAAATGGCTTAAGACAGAAAGCCTGCATGAGAAAGCTCTGGCAGCAAAAGGAGGGCCCAGAGTAGCCCAGCTTCGGGCCCACTCACTGTTTCAGAGAAAAGAGAAGCACAGACATGAGGCACGCCATTCTGTCTTCAGAAGGAAATTCAGTCTGCTCACATTGTCAGCAAAAATCTGCCCAAACTGGTTTCTACGTTTGTTTCCACTTACAGGTCTCTGAATTACACATCGTATTTAGTGGTCTACACTTACTGAAATAACCACCTCACACATGCCTTTGAACCTCTATAGAATTACAGCATAATCTCTGTTACACTGAATATATTGTTTGTGAAACTAGGATAGGTGATGTAAACAGTGGTCCATGGGCTGGTTATTTTCAAACAGGGTGGAATGTAATATACAACGTTCAAGTAAAATCCATTGAGTCACTGATTCACATATACATCATTTCTGTAGCTTTCTGAAAGCCAAAGAAATCTTATAGGACAACAAGAAAAAAGATGTAGGTAGACGAGATCGCTTGATTCTTAAAAAAAAAAAAAAAGAAAGCCAGATTCAACTCAGTCATATAGTGGTGGTTTTGAATATACTCCCAAAATTTGACATCTGTGCATTTCAGTTACTCAATTAGTTGATTTAAATGGTTGAATATAAAGTCAACAAGTGCAAGGTAAGATTAATATCTTCATAAGAATATAAAACAGAATAAATTTAAAATTCAATCAAAGAAAGTGACCAGCAATAGGAAAGCTTACAGATGTTGACAGCAGCCTCTGGGCATCACACTCGTCTATTACTTTGACTTTCAGGAGGTATATGAAGGAGCATTTATCCTACAAATCCAAAACACTCATCTTCTGCTTCAGGTTGCCTCCTGCCCAACCTGGGCAGAAAAGCAAACTGTCCTTAATATTTAGGAGTCTTTTTTTTTTTTACAGTTCAGCCTCAGGGCTTTTGTGTTTCCTCAACTCACTACTCAGCTCTCCTTGCTTTGAAACAAGAGTGGGATAAAATTTCAGTATTTTCAACAGATTTCCTTCTCACTGACTGACAATCAATATACTGAACAGCTAACTCTATGCCTAGCGGTGCTCTGGAAAACTCTGAGTGTGAGTCAGGACATTGTCTTTGAAAAACAGTGACTATAAAAGCTACAGGAAGGGTGGCTGAAAATCATATCATGATTCAAATGTAAGGGGTGGGGGGCTGGCAGGGGAGGCACCCAGGCCACCCCCAGGGGCTGTGCCGTAAGTAGCAGCTGGGCTCTACTGGCTTCTATGGGTCTTTAAAGGGTTTCTGTCACCGAGAGAGCCCGGGCGCCCAGGTTATTCCTCTCCAACTTGGCTACACCAGGCTCGCGGCAGGCAGGCTCCTCTGAAGATGCTTCTTAACCTGCTTTATAACCCCTTGTTAAAATACACACGCCGTAACTCAGGGTAGGTCTCTCGGATCCTGGCTTGCAGCTCGGCTTCCAAGCTTGTCACAGACATGGAACTGGGAGAAGGGAGAAAACGACAGGGTCATCACATGGACGGTGGAAATTCGAACCTGAGGAAAGTGAGGACCCCCATTCACCCCCACAACTGGTGCAAGAGCCCTGTTTGAAAAAATGCTTCACGTCCCAGGAAACTATCACTAAATAAGAAAGAAAGGCACCATCAGACCCCTTTTTGTCTCATCTTACTAAAAGCTTGAAAAACCACTTATCGCTGGCAAGGAGGTATAGTAACCACACTCTCAGACCCTGATGTACCGGAAAGTATTCTTGGTCAGGACACTTCCCAAGAAAAATAACATAAATGTTAACAATTCATGAGAAGAAGACATATGTATTCAGTGGAATTTTTAGCACTAAAAATTCACTTGCGTTAATGTGCTTCTGTCCACTGTATAGTGATATATATTCTGAAACTTTTAGAAAATACGAACATATATGAAAAAAAACATCTCTTGTAGTCACACTACTGAGAAGGACCACTGTAAGTCTTTGCTTTGCGCATGTAAAAAGGTACCTGAATGTTTTATATGTGCATATGTATCAAAGCTTAATTTTTCATTATGAATGCATACTTAATATGTAAGCTGCTAAGTCACTTCAGTCGTGTCCAACTCTGTGCGACCCCATAGACGGGAGCCCATCCGTCTCCCCGGTCCCTGGGATTCTCCAGGCAAGAACACTGGAGTGGGTTGCCATTTCCTTCTCCAATGCATGAAAGTAAAAAGTGAAAGTGAAGTCGATCAGTCGTGTCCGACTCTTAGCGACCCCATGGACTGTAGCCTTCCAGGCTCCTCCGTCCATGGGATTCTCCAGGCAAGAGTACTGGAGTGGGGTGCCACTGCCTTCTCCGTAAGAGGATGAAGAAAAACTGGCCAGCAAAACTGTTGACTTTCTGTTATGGAAAGCTCATTTGCCCCTTTCCTATTTGCCCATTTCTGTTCCCCTCTGATCTTAAAAGAAACTAATTATAGGAATGAGATCACCAGGCAATTTAACCTAACTCCTGACTTATGCTGTCCTGAATAACCTGTTTTTTCCTAGATAGAAAGAAGAATGAAAAATTAAGCAGTTAAAAAGAAAATATGACGAGCTCTCTATCCCCAACACCCAACCCTTACTCTGGCCCCTGCCAAGCAATCTGCAGGCAGATCATTCGGGCAAGACAACATCTGAAGACAGAGTAGGTGGCTCACTGAGATTCTTTCCCCTCCTCTTTTTTTCCTTTAAAAACTGTCATGATTGACAGAGAAGAAGAAATATCATATGACATCCTTTATATGTGGAATCTAAGAAGAAATGATACAAATGAATTTGCTTAAAAACAGGAGCAGACTCACAGACTTGGAGAACAAACCTACGGTTGCTGTGGGGGTAAGGATGGAGAGAAGGGACAGTTGGGGAGTTTGGGATGGACACGTACACTCTGCTATATTTAAAATGAATAACCAACAAGGTCTTCCTGTATAGCATAGGGAACTCTGCTCAACCTTATGTGGCAGAATGGATGGGAGGGGAGTTTGGGAGAGAATGGATACATGTATGTGTGGCTGAGTCCCTTTGTTCTTCACAGGAAACTGTCACAGCTTTGTTAACTGGCTACACTCCAATACAAAAATTAAAAGTTTTTTTTTTAATAAAAGGAATTACATGAAAAAAAAACTTGTCACAACTGAGCAAAATCTTTGGAGTTGGTCTCTGGACATGTGTTCACCTTCTCCCTGATTAAAGCATCTTTCCTTTCTACTGGGACCTGTGTCTTGAATTACTGGCTTCCGAGCCGCAAGCAGCTGAACCTGGGTTTGGTAACACCGGTAATTAGTTTCCTAAGAATTGTTCTTTACTTGAGTGGGCTTCCCTGGTGGCTCAGTCAGTAAAGAATCCATCTGCAATGGAACCCCTGGGTCAGGAAGATCCCCTGGAGAAGGAAATGGCAACCCACTCCAGTGTTCCTGCCTGGAGAATTCCATGGACAGAGGAGCCTGGCAGACTACAGTCCATGGGGTCGCAAGATTCAAACAGGACTTAGTGACTACACCACCACCACCATAGTTGAGATGTGGTTAACTAAGAGCTAAAAAGACAGGATACAGATTTATAGACATAATGCAAAAAAAAAAAAAAAGAAAAATTATGAATATAGAAAAAAACACAGTGGCTGTTTTTTTCTTCTATACAGGGAGGCATTGGGTAATTTTAAAATAATGTTGCTAATGGCAATGATAATGGCTGTGACTTAGTGCTCAATTTGTGGGTCAGACATTATGCATTTTTAACCCTTATAAAACCTTGGAAAGTCAAGTATTATCTTAATTTTACAGATAAGGAAACTAGAGGTGCAGCTGAGGTTGGAAGTCAGATCTTCTCGACCCAAATGCCACACTCCTAAGTCACTGAGTGCAAGGTCAGGTGCTGAACACTGATATTCCAGTACTGCAGACTAAGGAAACAAACCTTTCTTACCCGAAGCCCTGAGATTCTGGGGTTTGCCCAATTAAACAGCGCTCCTCTTCAGGAAATTCATCTGTATTGGGCTTCACAACAGGTTCTGAAGCTCCTGCCCTCTCCAAGGGGGCTTAACTATGGGCATCAAGGTGATAAAGGTTCCCTCTCCTTGAAATTTAAGTCCCCAGCTAACAAAAGTGGGGGTCAAAGACAAGTGTAAGACCAGATAAAAGACGGATGTCTCTATCAGATAGGGGGACATGATGAAGTCAGTTCTAGAAGAGACTACCACGTCTCAAAGCCCCTGGAAAGCCTCGGGTGTTAAAGGGCATCTGTGCGGGGCCTACAGGCCCATGAAGGACAAGGCAAACGCAGTATTGGAGCAGAAATCACAGCAACACAGCAGACTCCTGCCCCTCTGTACCTGGACGTTAGACGAAAAAAAGGCTGAAGCCTCAGATTTACGCAAAGCTGATTTAATACCGGTTAATCCTGTTCTTACATCAAAGGCAGGATTCAAGGGCAACTTGTGATGAAAGATATATGCACAATAAAGCTTTTAAGGCAAAAAGGGAAAAAAATACCCTCAAGTAGGAAGAAGGAAAGCCAATATACCAACCGCCAAAGTTAAGTGCATACAGTTGCTCTCCCTGGGGGTGGAACTTAAATTCTAATATTTCTGCCTTATAGACGCCTTTGCCAATGGACTGGACACCAGTGAATCATTATAAGAGGAAATTTGCACCAGAGTTAACCTGGGTCTTACACAAGAATAAAGCATTTTCAAATGTAATCATAGCAGGTAGCAAAGAGCTGGGCCAAGAGAGTTCTGATATGAAATGGGTGTGCATGTAATTTCTCCCTCTCTCTCTTCCTTTTAGAGACTCAGCTTCATTATCTTCTTGAGACTCAACTTTCCTCCTAGTTAAATGAACCCGTGTCTTCAACTAGTTTTTAGGGTTAAAATGTATGATCATTCTGAAGAGTAACAAATACATACCTTTTCTGTGGAAACAGAGCACAGCATAGAGGCGTAGCGAACACCAAGCTTCAAGAGAAATGAAAAAGACACATCAGAGCACTTTTGAAATGGTCTACTGTTCAGATTTTTTCTATTCTACTTTGATGACAATCCCCTTTCCTTCTTTCGAGTATTATCTGCCAACACAAAAATATGTACTGTTTGTGTAATTTTACTAAGGGCTGCCAAAATAATTTAAGAAAGGGAAAAAAATCAAAGAGATAAAAGGAGTTTAAAGAAAAGAATCACACAAATAGCCCCAAATGTTGCAGGTTTCTCTAAAAACAGTTTCTTTCTAGCTAATGACTGGGACCAGATGTTCTGAGATGGTCTCATTTTTCAAAATGCATGTCCCATATTAGCCCTCACTTTCATATGCTGTATATTAATCTTAAAAAAAAAGAAAGAATGACATTGACGTAATTCTACTCACCAAAAGCCAACTATTCCAACTTGAACAGGTGCGCTCATCCATGGGAACCTCTGGGTAAAGAAATACACTATTTTGAATACTTTTTATACAGGCTCTCAGAGGCAGTTTTCTCTGCTGGTTAATTGGAAGGAGTGTGGCCACATTACAAGATCCAGCTGGGATGCGATTAGCGAGGTGTGTGGGTACCACTGCAACGGCGCGTTAGTCCTGACTTCCCGCAGCCCGCGGCCATCTGGCCGTGAAGCACATGCAAGGGTCAGGTGGCTTCTCCTATTCCTCCCTTGCGCTCAGAATCAGAGAGATGCCTGCTTGTAAATGGGAGCTGGAGAAGACGTTATCGCTTGGCTATAATTTGTCTCCTGGCTGGGGAGGAGTGTGGTTCCAAAGCCGGAAGACTAACAAACCTGTATTCAAATCTCTGTCCTTCCAGTTCACCCCCACTGTGGGGAAAGGGAGGCAGAGTCCACCCAGCCCAAGCTCTGGTTCCTTCTCTGCAGAATGAAGATCCCAACAGCTTCCTAGAAGCATGTGCACGAAGATACTCCAGATAACATTTATCAAGCACCTAGAGCTGTGCCTGGAATGTTCAGAAACCCAAGCCATTGCTGCCCTGCTCCCGCCCCCCAACCCTGCACCTCTCCTCTCTTGGTTTTAGTTGCTGTCAGTATGGTTAACATAATAGCTAGCATAACAAATTCTTGGCTGCCACTTTCTCGTTAATAGAAATGAATGAGTTGGTTGGTCTTTTGGAGAGTATGTGTTATTAGATTTTTAGCTTTCAAAAGGGAATTTTTATAAAAGCACAATATGTAATATAAAGAGCAACAAGATATATAGGTTATATAAATAAGGCCACTGAAAGAGCTGCCACCAAGTTGCCAACTAGTTGTAACGAAATCAGCCAGAGTCAACACAAGTGGTTAATTAAAGATCAGGATCCCAAAGGGGCTTGTGTGAGAGGCGTACCCTGCTCTCCGAGAAGGCTCCTCTGGCGAAAAGGTACATCCCGTGGGTTAAGGGAGAGAAAGGGAGAGATGTCAGCAAGCAGAGACAGGCCCACAGAGCTCGCACTGACGGGCCCCGCCCCTCAAGGGATGGCAGGAGAAGGAAAAACTGCATCTGGGGCAGCTGGCTCTGACTGACGCTGCATGATTTTCATAAGGAGATGGTAAATCGTCTTCCTAGCATTCCGTCTTTCTCAGTCGTGTATCATCAGTCTGGGAGCACAGACTTGGCGATGGGAAGGCAAGCTAAGAACTGAATAAGATCTTGCTGGAAGACAGACCCATGAGAGCCCACGAGAGCAGCCTCTTCTTCTCAAGTGGACTCTTGAATAAATAGCTGTGTGTAATCTCAACAGCGAGTGTGCACAAACCAAACGCTGACGGAGGCTCGTGCAGAAGGTTTTGTTGGAAGGGTTCTCAGTAACCACAAGGATTCCGGACAATTCTGATCTCTCCCATGAAGCTCAACCTGGATGTCATCCCTGCTCCCAACTCCTCTCCAGCATGCCCTTTCGCCTTATTCACCCCTACTTCAAACAGAACGTGGTCTGAGATTTTAAAAGTGAGCTGAGGATGTTTGGGTTTTCCCTAAATAATCACAGAACTTGAGGGAGGGACAGAGCACAGAATTGTGGAAACAGGATATTTTAAATGAATTAAAGATAGTAATCACAAGTTTAAAAAGATACATATTCAATGAAGTAAAAGCTCAAAAAGTTAGTATGAGTAAATTCCTTCTCTTTCCAATGATCTTTACTCTTTACTTCATACTGTGTATGAAATACAGTAAACTGCACATACTGACTGTGCAGAAGTTCTGCATATGTATTCAGCTGTGAGGCCATCGCCACAATCAAGGTAATTACATATTTGTAGCTATCATCCTTGTTTTGCTTCTGTGCCCTTGGCCATCCCACCATCTTTCCTAAACCCTACTATACCCATTCCCTGGCCGCCTCTGATCTACTTTCTGTCATTATACACTAGCTCATGATTTCTAGGATTTTATAAACAGTATCTACTCTTTTGTATAATTATTTCAAGGTTTACTCATGCTGTTGTATATATGCATGGTTCAGGGCTTTTTACTGCTGGGTTAGGTATTCCATTGTGTGAATGGAATTTGATCATCCATTTTCCTGTTTATGAACATTTGGACTGTTTCTGGTTTGGGGCTATTGCAAATAAAGCTGCTTTAAATACTTGCCTTTTATGGACATACATTTTCATTTCTTCTAGGTAAATACTTTGGAGTAAAATGGCTGGATTGCAGGGTAAGCATATGTTTAACTTAAGAAACTGCCAAACTATTCAGAGTCCCTTGGATTGCAAGGAGATCAAACCAGTCAATCTTATCAGAAATCAACCTTGAATATTCATTGGACTGATGCTGAAGCTAAAGTTCCAGTAATTTGGCCACCCAATGAGAAGAGCCGACTCACTGGAAAAGACCCTGATGCTGGGAAAGATTGAGGGCAGGAGGAGAAGAGGATGGCAGAGGATGAGATGGTTGGATGGCATCACTGACTCAATGGACACGAGTCTGAGCAAGCTCCAGGAGGTAGTGAAGGACAGGGAAGCTTGGTGTGCTGCAATCCCTGGGGTTGCAAAGGGTTGGACATGACTTAGAGAATGAACAATAAGAACAACAAAGTGGTTGTATCCTTTTACATTCCCACCGGTCGGGAATAAGAGTTTCAGGTCCTTTAGCTACATCCTTGCCAACGCTTATTATGGTCAGTCTTTTTAATTTTAGCCATTCCAATAGGTGTTTAGAGGTAGCTAATGTGGTTTTTAACCTGAATTTCCCCAATGACTAAAGATACTGAGCGTCTTTACATGTGTTATTATTTGATATCTATGTATATTTGGTGAAATCTGTTCAAACCTTTTGCCATTTGAAAAAAAGAGTTGTTTTCCTAAATAAGTATATCTTTTGGATACAAGTTTTTTATCTGACACATACTTTGCATAACTTTTCTCCAGTCTGTTCCCTGTCCTTTCATTCTCTTTATAGTGTTCAAAAAACAGAATTTTAACATTTTGATGAAGCCCAATTTGTCCATTTTTTCTTCTATGGACTGTGCTTTTGGTGTTAAGTCTAAGAAATCTTTGCTTAACTCCAGATCTCAAAGATGTTCTATCTTCTATAAGTGTGACAATTGTAGACTTTTACACTTAGACCCCATGAACCACCGGGAGTTGATAAGTATGTGTGTATACCATCAATTCCCTACACCTGGCCCACATCCCAGGCAACCTGACCATATGCAGGCCTCCCCCCTCTGTGCCCTTTCTGCACTTCTGCACCACCTGTGCCCCCGGCCAGCCATCTTCAGGGGTCTCCGCTCACCTGCTGCAGCTGGGGAAGAAACTCCCCTATGCTCCCGCCATGCCCCACACTCTTATTCACCACGTGTTGGAACCATGTGTCCTGTGCCCTCCCCGCCACCACACCGTATGGTTCTGAAGCCCTATTTCTATGATAATGGCACCCAGCACACTGCTTGGCATGCAACAGGCATTGACCAAAGGGCTGCTGCATCAAATGAATGACCAAATAAACGCTACAGTCACATTCCATTAGCAGACAGTCCTGAAAACCTACTGAGTAGATAGAGCCGTCCACCTTTATTAAAGAAAATATAAACGAACAAGAACTTCAGGAATGAGGAGCTCTTATCTGACCCAATTCATATCAACTTTGTTCTCAAAGAAAAGTGCCAGCAAGGTAAAGAGACCACAGGAGCTATTCTTCAAGAAAACTGTTGGGTGAAGCACCAGCTTTTAAGCAGTGAACTTTTGGTTTACTGCAAAGATTTCAGTGAGTCACCTGCCCACAGCTGATGCTTTTCGCTAGCACTCTGTTTGGAAAAAGAAGGGCGTGGGGGGAAGGATGAGTCACGCCGAATGCTCCCGAAGCTCACTGGTTAAAAAAGCTAAGAACATTCAATTTCTTTCATGTTTTCAGAGTTTGGTCACATCCAAGGTGAAAGCCCTGAGAAGCACATCCTTGCAGGGAGGCACATCTGGCTGCTGGAGCTGTGGGGAACAGAGGGCCGACCGACCCAGGCTGACGTGGCTGCCCACACGGACATGATGTACAGCTGAAGAAATGATCTCTGAGCCTTTGTAAAAGGGGCTCAGAAGAGCCTCGCTTTCAAAATAGTGTGTGAAAGTGCTTTGCAGATGGAAATGTATGGATACAAATATAAACTGCCTCCACCTGTTTTCACAATGGCCGTCCATCAGTGAGGTCCTTCAGTCCTTGCCACGTGGGCAAAAATGCAATATTCCGATCTAACAACAACCCTGAACGTAGGACTGGGATGTATGTCTGAGGACTCAACATTTAGCCATAGCTCTTTCAAAACATCATCCTCCAAGGAGGTCCGAATCAGTTCAGCAGCAGCCAGACCCTTGACCACTAGTAAGGCCCTTGGACAGATCCATGAGCTACTCTGACCGCCTCCCTGCCCGCCACATGGCTTCTGGATGCCAGCAGCCTCCTCCGGTCCTGTGTAAGGCCCTTCGGGGGAAGTGGGGCAAGCAGAGGGGAAGCAAACAAGGGAGGAAGGACAAGGGAGGGAAACACAATAGTGATTCATTTTTCGTGTGAAAAACCCTAGGGCCATGTTGGAGTAGTGGCTAACTGCATCTGTCATTTGCTGGTTGCTTCATGGAAGAAAATGCCAGCTGTATCTGTAGCCGTTTCTGTCTGTCCCAGCAGGAAAATGATGCAATATGCCCAACTCTGTCTCCTGGCCAGTGTCTGTTGCCGAGATCTTAGAGTAACGGCAGCAACTTTCCCAATGACAAGAGACCCCAGGAGTTCAGTGCCACGACGGTTGGGAGAAGAAAGGGCCAAGTTCACATCACTGTTTTCTCTGGGGACCTAACTTCAGCACAAGCGTAGATCTGCATGCAGACTGTCTCAGAATTTCTGGAATCCCAAGCCCACATTAGCACCCATGTGTGCTCAATACCCACAGCCAGGAGTGAGACGCCCAGGGAGTAATGTCCCAGCAGCAGTGGCACATGGCCAGATTCGGAGCCTCGCTGGGGAGTCGGGCTGCTGACACCCCTCTGCTAACTGGGTGCTGGGTGGTGCTGGGGAGGCTGAGAGAAAGGACTGGGAAAGCTTTGATGGTGGGGGTACCACCACTGAGGGTGGTCTCCCCGCTGCATTCACAGGAGCTGATTCACGACAGTCACGTATTACTGGTGGAATGACTCACACTTGGTATTCCTCTCCTGCAAAAGTTTACTTTTATGCCAGACAACAGGATGAGGTGACTGTCTCGAAGCCTTGTATCCATGCGGAAATCTGATCTTGCTTTAAAAGTCTGATTTTGCTTAAAGTCTGCAGGAAGGGGAGGTTGGATTTATTAGATATATATATATATATATATATATATATATATTAATTCTCTGTTGCCCCTGAAGTTGGCGAGCCAATACCTTAAGAAATTAACAATCAGGAAAATCCAAAGGTTGCCTGGGTCAACCCATGCCCTTGCAGAAGGACTATAATCCTAATATCTTATCAGATCAAGAGCTAGCAGTGAAGAACACAGTGTATCAATTCTGTATCTGTAAAGTTAACAAGCCACTGGATGTTCCATTTCCTTCCAGCATCCTGGAGGATAAGGCTGATGGCCCCTCTGTTCATTTGACAGGTTTCCCCCTTCAAAGCCTAAACCACTTCCCGTAAGGAAAGCAGGGATAGATAGACAAAGGAGCATCAACTTTTTTTTCCATTATCTGAAAATCAGTGAGACATCAAAGTTGGTGAGTTTTAGATGTTTACATAATTTAGTAGTTTCCAGACCTAGTTACCGTTCTAGTACATACCCTAATTCCTTGGCAACTTTAAAGAGTTCATCTGTTTACATAATATGGTAGCTTCAAGATCTAGTCCCTGTTCCAGCACACACACTAATCCCTGAGCAGCTTTAAAGAATTCATCGTTTCTAAATTCTGCAGAGGAAAGAGACTTCAGCAAAGCCTTCTTATGAATCCTCAAGTAAGAGCTTATCAAAGTAGGTAAGATGTCAAATGAGGTCACCTTTACATTTTGGTCTTCACTAATAGCCTTACTGGTTAAATCAATCAAACTGTTTTATATTTTTGTTTAATCTTACACTCAAGACTGTAGAAATCCACCAGGAGATGGATGGAGACTCAGCAGGCATGTGAGAATGCTGCTTCCTGGGGGTGGTCCAGGGGTCTGTGGATCTCTCGGGATGCTCGGAGGAGAACAAACAGCTCGATTGCTACAGAGACACTGCAGCACCCCATCACAGCATTCACATCGACGTGTGAGACTACTAGAGGAAGAAGCTCCAAGAATATAATTTGCTCATGTACCCGAAGCTCCCAGGAGAAAATGAGCGGGCTGCCGAGGAGAGGGCCCTCTTTCTTGCTCTCACATGGGGTTGGTACATCTGACATGCCAGTCAAATGAGGCACTCAATACTATTGTTTTTTCAAAGCATACTTTTCTTGGCTTATCGTTTGAGAATGTAATTGCATTGAAAAGTATTTGGTGCTGGTCTTAAATTTCCCCTCTGGAGCCCATAGCGTGAATACACAAAAATCATTCAGAAAGCGTCAGGTCCATGAACCATGTCCTTCTTTCAAAGTCTGGTAGTGGTCCCTCATTGTGGCGATTCGCCCTGAGAAAGCTGCAGTGTTTACAACACACCTGCTCCCCCAGCCAGGAGCTGGAGCCCTTCCTCCTGCAGGAGCAACGGTGTCAGATTCCACGCACAGCAGGAGCCAGAGGAGTTACAACATCCGCCTCTTCCCTACCTGTTACAGGAAACTGGAAAGCTAAGGTGAAGCATAAATGCAACTGCATTTGAATCCTGGAAACCGTAAGAATGCAGACAATGCACAGAGGTTTCTCGGTTACAGCTGCATCCTGGAATATTTTCAGACCCTGAGGGGAGGCCGCTGATAGATTAATGGATTATTAGAGATGACTACCACAGAAAAATACATCTAGGCACTAATTCAGTATTCTGTGAAGCTGCTACTCCCAATTATTCTTTCCTTTCAGATAGTATGTACAGAGACTTACAAACAAATCATTCCAAATCCATACCCTCTCTTCATTATTACTTAGCTAGGGATCTGACTGGTAACTAAGATAAGCATGTACTTGGGTTATGGCCACTCAAGAGGAGTGGGCAGCATTCAACAAATGAAAGATTTATGAGAACTTCTTCAAATATTTCTTATTAGAAATAAAATATTTCATCAAGTGTCCAATTGCCACTGGCCTTCAAATTCTTTACTCCTTATCCATGTGGGAAATAGTCTGTATAGTTTGAAGTCTGAAGACAAATTGTAAGGATTGAGACAAGGATAAACAGAACTGGGGCTTACCTTGAGAAAGGCTTTCTTTTCCAGAGTATTCATGATAAATGGAGGGATGGCTGGAAGTAAAGAGAGACCCACTTAAATCTTGGATAATGTCTACTTTCAGCTCACGTTTTTTTTTTTCCTCAACAATTTCACGAAAGGCTTATATTACTTGCAGACTAGTTTCACACTGGCAGAGTAAAAGCAACTGCAATATTCTTTAAAATATCTTAGCATTAAAAAACTTCAACTGTTTCCATTTGTTAAAGTTTTAAAAAATTACACAATGCTCTATGCCAGCTAGAAAATTTTATGATCTTGATGCGAACTTTATCTTTAACATTAAATATGCAACAATGCAAACATCAGGAACTTTCCCCTTCTGTACCAATTATACAAATGCAGGCTTTCCCGGGTGTCCATCCCTGTGGAGTACAGTATAAACATTCCTGCCTTGAGTCACACAGACCACTTGTTAGCTGGGGTGATCCAGAAAAAGTTTCCTCACTGCTCTGAGCCTTGGTTTTCTGTTTTCCTCATCTATATAATGGGATAACTGTATCACACTAGCCAAGACAATACGCTGCAAAGATGCACGTAAAACATCAAATAGCTTAGTTCATTTACTCATGATTCAGTGGCACCCCACTGCAGCACTCTTGCCTGGCAAATCCCACGGATGGAGGAGCCTGGTGGGCTGCAGTCCATGGGGTCACTAAGAGTCAGACACGACTGAGCGACTCCACTTTCACTTTTCACTTTCATGCATTGGAGAAGGAAATGGCAACCCACTCCAGTGTTCTTGCCTGGAGAATCCCAGGGATGGGGGAGAGCCTGATGGGCTGCCGTCTCTGGGGTCGCACAGAGTCGGAACACGACTGAAGCCACTTAGCAGACTCAACTACCCATTAGACTAAACTGTCACAGCAATGTCAATATGTCAATTACCTTTAGAGATGTTGCTGGGATAGGAAGACTATCTCTTCTCCTGGGACTAAATAATGTTTCGGATAATCAAGGCACTGGAAACAAATCTGTTGGGATGACTGAACTCTAAAGAGGAGCCTTGTATTTCAAAATGGGAAAGAGCAAAACCAAAAGCCTACCCAGGGTAGCAGCTGGAGTGGCCAGCTTGGTCTCATAAAATCTGGAGCCCTGGGCTCAGCAGGTATGCCAGGGCAGCCTCCCCAGCTCCCCGTAGGTCAGTGACAACACACTGGTCCCCGACTCAGGGGACTCTTGGCCTACATTTCCACGACTGTGGTTTCCTCAGTTCACCCACCCCACAGTGCATACTGCTGTCACATGAGGATGTCTTTGTTAAATCACTTAACAGTGGTTAATCAGTTCAGTTCAGCTCAGTCTTCAGTCTTGTCCGACTCCATGACCCCATGGACTGCAGCATGCCAGGCTTCCCTGTACCTCACTCTATCCTGGAGCTTGCTCAAACTCATGTCCATTGAGTCGGTGATGCCATCCAACCATCTCATCCTTTGTTGTCCCCTTCTCCTGCCCTCGATCTTTCCCAGCATCAGGGTATTTTCCAATGAGTCAGCTCTTCATATCAGATGACCAAAGTATTGGAGTTCCAGCTTCAGCATCAGTTCTCCCAGTGAATATTTGGGACGGATTTCCTTTAGAATGGACTGGTTGGATCTCCTTGCAGTCCAAGGGACTCTCAAGAGTCTTCTCCACACCACAGTTCAAAAGCATCAATTCTTTGGCGCTCAGCTTTCTTTATGGTCCAACTCACATCCATAAATGACTACTGGAAAAACCACAGCTTTGACGAGACAGACCTTTGCTGGCAAAGTAATGTCTCTGCTTTTAAATCAGATAACCAATTAGTTGGAGTGCCAGTAGTTGGAAAGGAAGAAAGTTTTCTTTCTTTAACTTTTGTTTGCTCACTGCTGCTTGTGAGGAATGCTGATGAGCATTCCCAGTGACAAAAAGAATTCAAAGACAACGACCAAAAACACATCCCTGGGAAAACCTGACAGCACTCAAGTAAAGCGAGCCTCCTGTGGGAGCTTAGTAAATAGCCAAGGGCTGTGTGCCCTCAATTTAGACAAGAAAATTGAAGATACTCATTTCTGTTTTCTTTTTTCTTTAAGGAGTAACGTACTCTTGGGCCCTCTGGTTTCTGAGAACCTTCTTGAGAGTCCTGGTCTGAGTGTAGCTGGAGAAGCTTCAGGACTAGATTAGAGATTCTCAGAGGAACGGAAGTCACAACAGAGGCTTTCTGCATTTCATCACGCTGAGTCCGAGTCTAATGGACAAAACTGACTCCATCCTGGCAGCCATTTTATTCAGAGTTGTTGGAATTAACCCAGCTTGGTTTGTGTTCCAATGGTTTCCAACTGATTCAAATAAATCCTCAGTATAAATTACTCTTATTCAAGAACTGTTAGAAGTTTCTTGTCAAGATTGGCTAAGGCCAAATTCTTTCTCTTCAAATTCTCATCACCCATACTGTCAACTGCCGTGGTCCAACACCACCATGCTGACCAGCCTCCAGTCACCAGCCCTGGTCCTCTTCAGCTGGCTCTCGGCATGGCACCCAGAGTCACGCGGTTAGAGCCTGAGTTGGGTTATTACTGCTATTCCCCTGCTCAAAACCCTGCAAGGCCTTCCACCCCTTGACTAAAGCCAGGACTCCAAATGCCTGCAGAGCTGTCTGCGCTCTGCCCACGTCAGCCCGGCTCCCCTGTCCACTACTCCTGCCCCTTATCCCCCCCACCACTCCCATAGCCCTGCGATGCTTCCAAGCCACCAGGCACGCCTCAGCCGCCTCTTGCTGTTCCCTGTGCCCAGAAGATGCATCCCGGGAACCACCCCTCCCCCTTATCTGCCCAATCTACTCCTGTCACCAAGCAGGACCTCGGGGTCTTCCTGGGACAGACCCCATCCCCACATCCTCTGCTGCAGCTCCTCTCTGAAGCACCCAGATAACAGTGTCTCAGGACGACCATGAGCACACAGCCCCCAGACTGTCTGGTGCCCAAGGACTGATGCTTTAACCCCTTTTGTTACCTTACCATCAGCCAATCAGAGAACTGTGCACGAGCCAATCACACACCCTGCAGCAGCCCCTCCCCACTGTGTGGCCTTTAAAAACGCTGTGTCTTTAAATGCTTTGGGGTTTTGGGGGGCATGAGCCACGCTGCCCTTGCACAGCCCTGCAATAGATCTTCCTCTTCTCCAAAGTCTGTCGTTTGGTGGTGTTCGGCCTCACTGTACACACGCACTTGTGTTTGATAAAACTTCCACTCCAAGATCCCCACCCTCTGTATCCCCTGAGCCCTTGTAACCATCTCACAGATGGCATATCTGGCTTATTTGGTCAATTCTCTGCCTCCCAGCCAGAGGCCATCTCAGGGAGGGATCCTTCACGGCTGGTGCTCACTGGCACACACCAATGCTCGTTCAAGCGCGACGTGCCAAGTGCACGAACAGACGCCACGGCTCTCCTCACCCATGCCAGGGGCTGCCATCAGGATCCTGGAGACAACTACTTGCGTGATGGCTTGCTTGGCAGCGTTTGCCGACTCGCCCAGGCGGTTCCCGTTCTCATCTGTGACAGGAATGCCAACTTTGAGTTCCCTGGAGAGCAAGACACGTGCAAAGTTCATACACAGGCGGTTCATGGAACAGCTGGAAACAGTACTTAGGCTGTGAAAGAATCAAATCCCTACTTAATCCAAAAATGCACTCCAGGGTCATTTTTGGCCCTAATAAGCCTGATTTTTAAATGCCATGAACAGGCTTAATCCTTGTGGGATAGACACAAAAGGAAACAACACTAGCAAACTTTGTCAAAAAAAAAAAAAAAAAAGGTAGCATTTTGAATAACAATAGAACGCAAAGGATGACTAGGTAACAAAGAATTTCAGGCAAGGCTTAACTGGGGCTCCTGCTGCAGCAGTGGGGAGTGAAAAAACAAGTAACAGCTTCCTTTTCTAGCTTGCTGGGTCCCCGGGGCTTGCTAGCTTCCTCGGTTGGGGGCCAGCTTGTTCGTTATATGCCGTGAGCGTAGGGGTGTGTCCAGGGGTCCAGCAGGTCAGTGGCTTAGACATTTTGTCCAGTCCTTAGGTTGTTGTGTGCAGGGGCCTGCCCCAGCCCCCTTGCTTTTGCTCCAGGCTCTTCAAAAGTGGGAGCTGGCTGTTTTGGTCTCTTTGTATCTTTTCTCCAGAATATGCCCTAACAATGAAGCCTTGCCTGAATTTCTAAAGAAAAGAAAATGAGAGAGATACAATTCACAGCATCATTAAGTAAGCTAACCATACTGATAGAGCAGCTACAAGTACAGGCACTACTGAATATTTAACTATAATTATCGCTCCTCTGTTACCCTGTTTTTCGTTATCCATTCCAAAATGCTTTTTTTTTTCATTCTTTCTTCTCCTTTAATTTTTGCCAGTACTAAAAATACTTCCAAAGATATATATTAATCTTATCTTAAACCCTAAAAGAAAATCTGGGTGGGGGAAGAATCTATTTTATAAAATAAGCTTTCAGGGCACAGACATAAGTCTGAGATCTATTTTTTTAAACCTTGTATCATACAGAAGTAGAAAGACTAGTCCAAACCCCATATGCTCATCAGTCCACTTTAATAATCAGCAACTCAGAGCTGACCCTGTTTCATCAATGGGCCCATCCTCACCCCATTACCAGATTACATGGAGGCAAATCTCACATAATTTCATCTGCAAATACTAAAATAAAACAAAAGTTTTTAAAGTTTCAACAAAGCAAGTTATTAGAATAGATCCTACTGTCAAGCAAAAGTCCTCTCTAGGAGGGCATATTAACCTTACCTTTGCCTCATTAATGGAATATTAATGCAATTAGCTGCAGCTACAGCAGCGAAGGGAACGAAACGTCCTATGAGCGGAGAGACGTGCTGCAGAAAAGACAATTCCGGAAAGCAAGATCTTATTTTCTCTACAGTACTGAATGCAAATACTTATTTCTTCCCCAAAACCACTACTAAGGCAGAGTCCTCCTTGCATAGACACGCAGGCCAAAAGTGTGCTCAAAATTTGTTTCCTAGAGGTTATTTTTCCATTGCCAGCCTGGGCATCCTGGGGTTGGGTGGACACCCATGGCATTTTGGTGGCTGCATGCGGATGATGGAGCAGGGGCTTTGAAGGCCCAAAGTCTTGGGTTTAGATGCTGGCTCCTCCACTCTTCACAGGTGTGCCCCGAGGCCCCTGCCCACACCCAGCCTTGGCGGGCTGTGTGGGTGGTAGGGAAGCAGTCAGCACTTAAGACACAGTGTCAGGCACAAACAAGTGTCTTGGCAAATGTTACTAGTGAGGATATAATTTTTTTAAAAAAGCAAAAAACAGTTGAAGATGACGACTATAATAAGAAAGTCATCAGACCTGAACTATTTTGAGAAATGACAGAGACTTTGAGCCAGGTAGGTGAGAACAAATTAGGACGCTTTACTGCGGAGACAGAAATCTGAATACCTTGGTTAATGCGTTGAGCCCTAGAGCTGTTGCTACAGCACCTGTTGTTGCAGAAACGTAAGCTGTTCCCAGTTCACTGAAAAGAAGGAAAATGGTGCATCAGCAATGAGTGTATGTCAGAAAACTCAAGTCCAACATTTTGGGAAGAAATGAAGAAGATTAAGAATAGAGATGCCATAAAACATGACACAAATGAGCTTATTGGAGGGACAGGAACACGCTCAGGAGAAGAGCCTCGTGGCTGCCAAGCCAGAAGAGGGGAGGGAGCGATGGGCTGCGGGCTTGGGTTTAGCGGATGCAAACCGCTGTATATGGAATGGATGAACAACAGTGTTCTCTTGTACAGCACAGGGAACTACAGCTGACATCCTGCGACAGACTACAATGGAAACGAGTAGGAAAAAGAATGTACATTTTACCCAAATCACTCTGTTGCACAGTAGAAACTTAACAACATTGTAAATCAACCATACTTCAATAAAATAAGTTTTAAAAAGTGTTCATCAATGATATATTCAGCTCTGCCAGTAGAGCTATTCATACAAAAAGGAAGGAGACCCATATAAAAATGGCATTCTTCACATATAACCTAACTACCATGCCGAACAAGTAGACGTGAACAATAGGTATGTCTGGGGGAGGGGGAGAAAGGAAGCTGTGCCTGGGCAGGAAGCTACAAATGTGGGGAAATGCATATTAGCCTAAATATTTGTAGCACATGGACTTAAATAAAAAGTACCTCTCAAAATACTGCTATACACACTGAAAGCAAAAATGCAGCGCTGCCATTCTTAAAATGACATCTTACTGTATAAAAGTACTACAAGTCTTATCCTCACAATACAAGTAAGCCCAAGCAGTTCTCTATTATTTTTAAATAAATTTTAATTCAAGAATTAGATGAAATGAAGGTGTGATCAGCACTGCTGGGTTGCAGATTTCAATATTCTTTGTTCCCTTGGATGAGAATAGAAAAATACAGATGATCAAACTCAATTTAAGACTTAAAACAAAACCAAAAATTCTCTGAAGTGCTATTTAAGTTAGGCTCAAAGTTTTGGATAACTAATCACTTTAGCTTGCCTGAACATTTTTTTTCACGGGAGGCAAAATTTTAAATCCGTTCACTTTCTTTCAGGCTCTAGAGACGTCCTATTTTAAAGACAAATCAGATATAAGATCCCCTGGATTTCTGCAGAGACTGCCCCTCCCCCAACCCCGACTGCTGCTCTGTGTAACCCACAGGGCCTGCTCCGAGCTGTCTGCTGTGTGTTCCGTGGGGGTGAAGGGGATGTGCCCTTGGGTGCAGGAGCCCTGCCTTCCTACCAGCGCCACTAACAGCACGGATGATGTCTGAGAAGGCGGGCTGTGGAAACCGTTATTTAGGCAGAAAGGGAGGAAAAGACACACTACTGAGATACACAGGCTCCCTAAGATTCCGAACCACATAAACGATTTGTACAAATACACTTTTTCACCAGGAGGGCATCACCACTGGATCAAATGAACACCAGAGGAATGCAGAGGCTGGTTAAACCTTCTGGTCTTACTTGACAGTGAGGGGAGCATCTCCGCTTCTGTTGGTATAATTGACCACGGCATTGAAGGACTGGTTGATCCACTGCCAGAAGAGCACCGCTGGTGTGGTCCTGGAATAGAGAGCCATCACACACCCACCACCGCTTGGGATCTAGCCGTCATGCAGAGCAGACGCCCGCGAACGCAGGGACCCAGACAGGAGACAGCCTGGAGCTGGGAAGCGCTGGGCCCAGGACTGGGTGTTCTGCGTCAGAGGCTGAGGACCAGTGGGGCTGGGCAGGTTTTTATCCTCTCTGATTCTCAGTTTCCTCACTCATGCACTGTGGATAGCAACAGACTGAAGAGGGCTAGGGCCTTTACGGCACCAGGGATGGTTTCACGGAAGATAATTTTTCTACAGACTGGAGTGGGGCATGGTTTCGGGATGATTCAGGCTCATTACATTTATTGCACACTTCATTTCTATTATTATTACATTAGTTCCACCTCAGATCATCAGGTGTTAGATCCTGGAGGATGGGATCGCTGGGTTAAGGTGAGGATGGAGTTAAATCTTATCTTAAACTTGTAAGGGAGCCCAGCAAAGAGCAGGCACTCAGCTGCTGTGATCAACATCAGGTCCCTTCTCTTACAGAAAGAAGCTATCTGTAGGCTAAGTATTTCTCATCCCCCCTCATTCCCGTATAAGCCTAGGTGTTTACACCTACATACATACTTATATGTATATTATATGAATTGATCACAAAGAGACTCTGCTTGGAGGCTTTCTAAATGTTCTTTCTCATTTTCTTTTGGGTCTAAGATTTAAGGAGAAATTCAACCTCCTTTTGGGCAACAAGGAGAGTTCTATTCAACACAAGGAAAAGGTAAAACAACCTCCTAGGATTGTAACTTTTAAACAAAATGAAACTCCACATGAAATGACATTTATTTCAATACAATCATTCAAGTACAAAAATGTGCTTTAAGCTCCTGGAATATAAATCAAACTGTTGTTACATTGCCAGAACTTACCTATAAAATGTCATCATACAACCTGTGATGGTCATGTTCATTGGAACCTGAGCTGACATTCTTCCTATTAAAATCATCTTTTCTCCAGTGTCAGGATGAAAAGCTGAATCATAGATGTACTTTGCTCTCCATAATTCATTTTCTGTGAGACCTGAAGGAACAATTCCTTGCCTAGGAAAACAGCAACAAACAACATGGCAATTGCTCATCCCAAGCACCTCAGCAGTGCTACCTAGAACATCTGTGTCTGGACAGGGTGAAGCATCAAACTATTTCATAGAGCCAGGGAAATTCCAATAACACAAAGGACAATACACACTTAAAATGAGCATTTTAAACCCACAAATCTCAAGTTATCTATAACGTGGAAAAACAAACATGTGTTGTAAAATAGGGAACTATTCAACTTTGAAATATTCTTTGTTTTAAATGACATTTTAAAATGTACTCTGAACTCTGTAAACTCTATGATATTTTTATCTCATTAGACAAAAGCTGTGGCAATCAAGAACATGAAATCATTCTTAAACCTGTATTTTGAAAACCTAGACGAGAAAGGTTCATTATATCTCCTTATCAAAGAAACACATACTCCTTGCAAGAAATTTAGAAAATACACAAATTCATTAGCATAACTAAAACCATTTGAGCTTTCCCTGATTCAAAGCCACTGGTAATGCTTACTGAATACCCTTTCAGATTTTTCTAGATCGATATACATGATGCATTTATCACCTTTTTTTTCAATACTATTTTGTAAACCTTTCTCTGTATCTTCACATATTCTGTATCATCTATACTGGGTTGAATACTCCCCCCCCCCCCCACCAAAATTCACATTCACATGGAACTTCAGAATATGACCTTATTTGTAAACAGGGCTGTTAATTATGTAGTTAAGGTGAGGTCATGCTGGATTGTGGGGAAGAGGGGGTAAGTTCAATGACTGATGTCTTTGTAAGACCAAGCGCAGCCACATAAAGAAGAGTATGTGATGAGGGAGACAGAGATTTGAGAGGCATGGCTACAAGCCTAGGGGTTCCAGACGCTGGAAGAGATAAAGGATCTGCCCTAGGGCTGTCAGAGGGAGCCCTGCAAACACCTGGATTTCAGACCACACATTTCCATTATTTTCAGTCACTCAGTTTGCGGTAATGTGTTAAGGCAGCCTTAGAAATCATTCGAATCCCTGCTGTAGGACGCTATAACTGTACTTAACCTCTTCCACTGGTAAAGGATGAGGAAGTAAAAACTCATAAATAAAACTTTTCCCACATCCAAGATTATTTAGAAAGAAATGAGTATGTTCTCTGAGATAAAAACTATGTAAAATATTAAAACTAAATATTTTATCCTTTTTCTTGACTTGAGTGCGTCCCTTTTCTTATCCTCAGCAGCGGTACCATCATCATTATCTAGGTAGCCTGTTGTACTCTTTATACAATGTGGATAATTTGGTTCAGTTAGGTTATCTGCTGTCATGAAAATTTTTATTATTATGGATTCAGGTCATGGGGTTGCAAAGAGTTGGACATGGCCAAGCACAGCACAGGAGCCAAGAAGGCTCTGCCCAGAAAGGTGTGGCCCATTCTAGGGTTACAGGCATGTTCACAGACACTTCTTGCATTTTCCTAACAGTCTGTTTGTTGTGTCACTTAAAGTTTTTAATCGATTTGGAATTTACCTTAAGATACAAATACGAGAAATTGCTTAACTTCTGTTACCAGCTGGCTGGTCTTCCGTTCCAGTATGAAGATTTCAATGTTATCTTTATCATCAGTTGAGCTTTTATGAACGTTACACTTGCTTTCTGGACGTTCCACAGTAATCCCCCTCATCTTGTGGTATCAAAGCCACTGTTGTAATCGACGGTTTATTTAAATTAATTTTTATTGGAATATAGTTCATTTATGATGTGTTAGTTGCCACTGTCTGACAGTCCACTTCATATCTCGGAGAGCAATGGTCCTTCACTCCATTCCTCTTCCGCTTTCTCAAAAGTGCCTTAGCTATTATTTTGTTAATTTTGATCACAATTGTATTTTGACCAAAACTGTACTAATCTGGAGAGAACTGAAACCTCTGTAACATATCCAGGCCTATCACATACTCCTCCGGTTATTCAAAGGGCTCTTTTAATGATGACGCCCAGCGGCCTTGCGCTTGCCTCACATTTATCAATCCTCTTTTTAGCCATTCTTGTGGGCATAAAGTGGTATCTGTCGTTTTTGTTTTTACTTTAGACTTTCCAGTATATACCCCCTTCTTTTCTTCCAGTTTTTTGAGATATAGTTAACATATATATAACACTATATAAGTTTAAGATGTTCAAAATAATGACTTGACTTTCATACATCATGAAATGATTAGCATAATAGTTTAGCGAACACTCCTATCATACAGATACAACATTAAAGAAATAGAAAAAGATATTGTTCCTTGTGATGAGAACTCAGAATGTACTCTCTCAGCAATTTTCATATGTAATGTACAGAAGTGTTAATTTTATTTATCATGTTGTATATCATATCTCAAGTACTTACCTTGTAACTGGAAGTTTGTACCTTTTGACTGCTTTTATCCACTTTCTCTCCTTTACTCTCTGCCTCTGGTAATCACAAATCTGAGCTCTTTTTCCATGAATTTGTTTTTGCAGGATAGCTGACCTACAACACTGCGTGAGCTCCTGGTACCACCACAGTAATTCAGTACTTCTATGCATTTCAAATTTATAAGTCTAGCTGCCATTTGCCACCTTACAAAGATATTCAAATTATAATTCTTGACATATCCCCACAATGTACACTTCATACCTGTGACTCATTTCTTTGGAAATTAGAAAAGACCCTGATGCTGTGAAAGACTGAGGGCAGGAGGAGGAGGCAAGAGAGGATGAGACGGTTGGATGGCCTCCCCCAGCTCAATGGACATGAGTTTGAGCAAGCTCTGGGAGATAGTGAAGGACAGGGAAGACCAGCGTGCTGCAGTCCTTGGGGGTCACAAAGAGTTGGATGCGACTAAGCGACTGAACAAGGACGACAATTCAGTAACTGGGAGTTTGTACCAGGTGGGAGTTAATCCCCTTCACCCTTCTCTCTCCTCTCCACAACCTCCTCTCCTCTGACAACCACCTGTCTGTCCTCTGTATCTGTGAGTTGGCATTCGTTTTGTTATGTTTGTTCATTTGTTTCATTTTTAGATTCCAAAAATTGTTGTTTTGAAGCGTTGTCTTCTCTTATTCTACACAAGTAAAATCATATAGTATTTGTCTTTCTCTGTCTGACTTGTTTCATTTAGCATAACACACCCAAGTCCAGCTGTGTTTTCAGAAATGACAAGATTTCATTCTTTTTTAATGGCTGAGTAATATATTTTTTACATATCTATATTTATCACAACTTCCTATCCATTCATCTATTGATTGGTACTTAGATTGCTTCCATATCTTGGCTATTGTAAACAATGCTGCAATAAACACAGGTGTACATATATCTTTTTTTGAATACCCAGGAGTGGAACTGATGGACTGTATGCATTGGGTTGGTGCAAAAGTAATTATGGTTTTGCATTGCTGAATTTTGCCATTTGATACTGGAATACATTCTTAAATAAATGTGGTTATGTTATACATCATTTTAATGTGCATTGCTTGCTTTATCATTTTTTGCTATGACTTATCTAGTTCAGTTTGGTAGCTCAGTTGTGTCCGACTCTTTGTGATCCCACAGACTGCAGCATGCCAGGCTTCCTGTCCATCATCAACTCCTGGAGCTTACTCACACTCATGTCCATTGAGTCAGTGATGCCATCCAGCCACCTCATCCTCCCGCCTTCCATCTTTCCCAGCATCAGGGTCTTTTCAAATGAGTCAGTTCTTCGCATCAGGTGGCCAAAGTATTGAAGCTTCAGCTTCAACATCAGTCCTTCCAATGAATATTCAGGACTGATTTCCTTTAGGATTGACTAGTTGGATCTCCTTGTAGTCCAAGGGACTCTCAAGAGTCTTCTCCAACACCACAGTTCAAAAGCATCAATTCTTCCTGCTCAGCTTTCTTTATGGTCCAACTCTCACATCCATGCATGACTATTAGAAAAATCATAGCTTTGACTAGGCAGACCTTTGTTGGCAAAGTAATGTCTCTGCTTTTTAATATGCTGTCTAGGTTGGTCGTAACCTTTCTTCCAAGGAGCAAGTGTCTTTTAGTTCCATGGCTGCAGTCACCATCTACAGTGATTTTGGAGACCAAGAAAATAAAGTCTCTCACAATTTCCATTGTTTCCTCATCCATTTCCCATGAAGTGATGGGACTAGATGCCATGATCTTAGTTTTCTGTATGTTAAGTTTTAAGCCAACTTTTTATTCTCCTCTTTCACTTTCATCAAGAAGTTCTTTAGTTCTTCTTTGCTTTCTGCCATAAGGGTGGTGTCATCTGCATATCTGAGGTTATTGATATTTCTCCTGGCAATCTTGATTCCAGCTTGTGCTTCATCCAACCTGGCATTTCACATGATGTACTCTGCATATATGTTAAATAAGCAGAGTGACAATATACAGCTTTGACGTCCTCCTTTCCGGATCTGGAACTAGTCTGTTGTTCCATGTCCAGTTCTAACTGTTGCTTCTTGACCTGCACACGGATTTCTCAGGAGGCAGGTCAGGTGGTCTGGTATTTCCATCTCTTTAAGAATTTTCCACAGTTTGTTGTGAAATGCCTTATTACTTGCTATATATTTCATACTTCTTAGACTATGGAAATGACATTAAACAAAAGGCAAATCTGAGTGATTTTCAAGTTCAAAATGGGTTGTAAAGCAGCAGAGGCAATTCACAACATCAAGAACTCATTTGGCCCAGGAACTGCTAATGAACATTCAGTGCAGCGGTGCTTCAGGAAATTTTGCAAAGGAGACGAGATCCTTGAAGATGAGGAACCCAGAGGCCGGCCATCAAAAGTTGACAAGGACCACTGAGGGTGCCCATCGAAACTGATCCTCTTACAACTACATGAGAAGTTGCTAAAGCTCCATATTGTCCTTTCTATGGTCGTTTGCCATTTGAAACAAATTGGAAAGGTGAAAAAGCTCGGTCAGTGGGTGCCTCACAAGCTGACCGCAGATAAAAAAATTGTTTTGAAGTGTCATCTTCTCTTATTCTACACAACAGCGAACTGTTTCTCAACCGGATTGTGACGTGTGACAAGTGGGTTTTATATGACAACCAGCAACAACCCACTCAGTGGCTGGATTGAGAAGAAGCTCTGAAGCCCTTCCCAAAGCCCAACTTGCACCCAATAAAAGGGTCACGGTCTCTGTTGGCGGTCTGCTGCTGGCCTGATCCACCACAGCTTTCTGAATCCCGGTGAAACCACTACATCCGAGAAGTGTGCTCAGCAAATTGATGAGATGCACCGAAAACTGCGACACCTGCAGCCCGACTGGTCAACAGAATGGCCCCTGATCTTCTCTGTGACCACACCTGAGCACACTTTGCACACCAAACACGTCACAAGTTGAACGAGCTGGGCTACAAAGTTTTGCCTCATCCACCACATTCACCTGACCTCTCACCAACCAACTACCACTTCTCCAAGCATCTTTATCCCTTTTTGCAGGGAAAATGCTTCCACAACCAGCAGGAGGCTTGGAAAACGCTTTCCCAGAGTTCATCGAATCCCCTAAGCATGGCATTTTTATGCTACAGGAATAAACAAAATTATTTCTCATTGGCAAGAATGTGTTGACTGTAATGCTTCCTGTTTTGATTAATAAAGATGTGTTTGAGCCTAGTTATAATGATTTAAAATTCATGATCAGCAACCGCAATTATGCACCACCTAATAGTTTTAATTTTTAAAGGAATCTCCATTCTATACATTCCCACCAACAGGACATGAGGGTTCCCTTTCCTCTACATCCTCACGGAAAGTTGTTATTTGTTGTCTTTTTGATTCTGACAGGTGTGAAATGATACTTCATTGCTGTTTTAATTTGCATCTCCCTAACAACTAATGATGCTCTGCATCTTTCTATCTGCTTGCTTGATATTTCTATATTTTCTTTGGTTGAGTGTCAGGAGTCTACTCAAATCTTTGGACCATTAAAAAAACTGGGTTTAAAAGAATTATTTTTCTCTTCTTGATGTAAGTCCCTTATGAGCTGTACGTTTTGCAAATATTTTCTTCCAGTTTGTGAACTGCACTGTCGTTCTCTAAACAGTGTCTTCTGCAGTACAGAGACGTAACTTTTCCCTTATTCTTCATGCTTACAGCCTAAGGAATCTTTGCCTATCCCAAAGTCATGCAGATTTTATCTTGCTTTCTTCTAGAAGCTTTATAGTTTTAGCTTGTATGTTTAGGTTTATCATTCAAGTTATGTTTATGGTTTTGTTTAAGGATTAATACTTTTTTAAATACAAAAATCCATTTTTCCAGACTCACTCATCAAACAGAATATTCTTTCTCTATTGAATTATCTTGAGAATTCTAGTTTGGGATCCCCTATTCTGTTCCACTGACCTATATACCTATCTTTATGCTATACTGTTTTGATTACTTGAGCTTGATAGTAAATCTTGAAATCAGGCATTTAATATTTTTGTTGCTACTGAAAATACTACTTGTAAAATTTCAATTTCCAGTTATTAGTTGTTACTAAATAGAAACTCACGAAGAAGGCAGTGGCACCCCACTCCAGTACTCTTGCCTGGAAAATCCCATGGATGGAGAAGCCTGGTAGGCTGCAGTCCATAGGGTCGCACAGAGTCAGACATGACTGAGCAACTTAACTTTCACTTTTCACTTTTCACTTTCATGCATTGGAGAAGGAAATGGCAACCCACTCCAGTGTTCTTGCCGGGATGGGGGAACCTGGTGGGCTGCCGTCTGTGGGGATGGACAGAGTCGGACATGACTGAAGCAACTTAGCAGCAGCAAATAGAAACTCAATTGATTTCTGTATATTGATCTTGTATCTCGTGATTGAGCTATAAACATGCTCTATTTGCATTTTTGGTAGATTTTTCCTACACAGAGGATCATACTTTCTGTGAATGAAGACAGTTTTAGTTCCTTTCCTGTCTATACATCTTTTATGTTGCTATTTTTTCTTACTGGACTACTAGCTACTCAGCAGAACGCTAAATGAAAGTAGCGACTGTTGAACTCTTGGCTTTGTTCTTGATCTCAGGGGAAGTTTTCATTCTCTCATCATTAAATTTGGTGTCTGTTGTAGGGTTTTCTTAGATGTACTTTACTCCTTCTGTTCCTAGTTTGCTGAGAGTTTTATCATGAATTGGTGTTGGATTCTTTTCTCTGCTTTTTCTGCATCTACTGAGATGACCATATGTTTTTCTGTCATAGTCTACTAATTAGTAATTTCCAAATGTTAAAATGAAATTGCATTGTTGTAATTAAACCACATTTGGGTTCTGCTCATTATCCTTTTTATATATGGCTGGATTTAAGCTGCTAATTTTGTTGAGGATTTTTGTGTCTATGCGATATTGGTCTGTAATTTTTTCTTGCAATCCCTTTGGCTTTGCTCTCAGTAGTGTCATAAAATGCATAAGGAAGACTTTCTCCCTCTTCTATATTCTGGGAGTTTTGATGGAATTGATATTGTTTCTTCCTATGAAGAAATAATTTCTTTCACCTGTGATGCTAACTAGTCTGAGAGATTTTAGTGGGAAAGTTTTATATTTATTTATTCCATCTTTCTCTTTATTTTTATTCATCTCACTTCTTCCTTATTCCTTTCTTCTCTTTCCTTGCCTTCTTTTGCATTGAGTCAATTTTGGTAATTTGTATATTCATAGAAGATTAGATATTTTACTAAGATTTCTGAAATTTTTAGCAAAGAGCTAAATAGTAGGCTTTATTTTTATATTTCTATTTGCCATAGGAAACTTCCTTATCCTCTTGCTATATAATTTGAATTTTATGTATTTATTTTGTATTGATTAGATGTGCTAGAGGCTTATCTTTCTCTAGGTTTATCAAAGAACTAGTTTTTACATTTATTTTTCTATTAATTTCTGACTTTAAACAAATACGAACTTCCCTCTGTTTTCCTTGAAAAGTAGTCTATGGAGTAGTTAACAAAATGTACTCTGGAGCCAGGCTGTCTGAGTTCCTATGCTGGTTCTGTCACTTAACAGTGGCAGGACTCGGAGCCAGCTAACCTTTCCTGCCTTAGTTCTGTCATCTAAAAAATGGGCACATGAATAGCATTTAATTTTGCTATGATGCTTAAATGAATGCATGTAAAGTGCTTTAGGCAGTATCAGCCCACAGCATGTGCTATGTGGTATTGCTATTTTCTTTTTGTTATCTTGTGTTGCTCTTTAATTTCTTAAGCTGAACTCTCAGTTCATTTGTTATCAGCCTTTAATGTTTAATCAGAGGGACATGTAAAACTATAAACTTCTCTTCACAGTACAATTTTGGCACAATTCCCTAAGTTTTGATATTAATTTTCTCATTATTTTTACTTTGTGATTTTACTCTTGGCTTTTCTTTTCATACAGTTAAAGGAAAGTATTGAACAGTTCTGATGTGATTAGATGACTGTGTTTAATCAAGTTCTGTCTGTATTTCTAATGGTCTTTTCTTTGTGTATTTGATGCAGCATTAACTGTTTCATGAATACTGACCATGTTCATTTTCTCAATATGAATTATTTTCTGATCTATTTGCCCTGAACTGAATTTTGTCTGGTTTTCATATAACTTCCTTTTTATTTGCAGTTACCTTTGTCCTGCTTTGTAATGTTAGCCATTTTTATTACCTTCTGTTGGGTTTACATTAAAGTGGCATTGTTGGAATCTCATGGAGACTACAGATTATTGGTATTCACACTTCCTGAAGCTATACTATACGTGATTCTTCTTTGACACCAACTAACCCTTTGACAGGAGAAGGAAATGGCAACCCACTCCAGTGTTCTTGCCTGGAGAATCCTAGGGACAGGGGAGCCTGGTGGGCTACCGTCTCTGGGGTCGCACAGAGTCGGACACAACGAAAGCGACTTAGCAGCAGCAGCAGCAGCAACCCTTTGACATATCCTCCCCGAAAGGTCACAGATAATTTGTCTCTTGGTGGAAGGAGAACTCTGGGGTATTTCTTAGTCATTAATTCAACAACTGGTTTAACAAATGAATACATATGTCTTATATATAATTTTACATATAATACATATAAAAGCAGACGTGATGAAAGCAGCATTACCCCTAATCCCCAGTGGAGCAGGCCTAGGCAATTTATGACACAGACTTAAAGGGCTTATATGAAAAGAGGGAATGAAGTGTTCTTGGAGGAAGGCACCATATTTCTCCCTTTGCAACAGAGATGAGTCATGTAGCTAGAAACCCTCATGCATTCCTACTGGGATGCCGCATCACTGTTGAGCTTTTTAAGTGTTTTTACTCTATTTTAAAATCTTTGATTTTAGTAGGATTTTGATCCTTTTTACATGTATTGCTATCACTGGGCTATCTGGTCTCTTTTATCTTATTTAATGTTATTTTTAAAACTTTTATGTCAGGTTTTTGGTTTTAGCTTTTGTTACACTTATCACAGTCTTTTTTTATAACTTTGGGATTTTAGAAGACATGCTGTGCTGTGCTTAGTTGCTCAGTGCTGTTTGACTCTTTGCAACCTCATGGACTGTAGCCCGCCAGGCTCCTCTGTCCATGGGGATTCTCCCGGAAAGAATACTGGAGTGGGTTGCCAGGCCCTCCTCCAGGGGATCTTTTGAACCCAGGGATCAAACCCAGGTCTCTCGTACTGCAGGTGGATGCTTTACTGTCTGACCACCAGAGAAGCCCAAGACATAGTAAGATTTAACTTGACCATGGTTACCATTCAGATTCTCAAAACCATTCTACAATACAGTGCATTTCTCTAATATGGTGAAGAGCCAAACCACACGTTGAGACCACCTCCTATTTAAAATGGGCTTCCCAGGAGGCTTGGTGGTAAAGAATCTGCCTGCCAATGCAGGAGATCAGAGTTTAATTCCTGGGCTGTGAAGAGCCCCTGGAAAAGGGAATGGCAACTCACTCCAGTATTCTTGCTTGGGAAATCCCATGGATAGAGGAGCCTGGTGGGCTACAGTCCATGGGACTGCAAAGAGTCAGACATGGCTGAGCAACTAAGCACATACCTATTTACTATAAATATTTGGTATACTTTTATTTATTTCTTTATTTTTTGGTATACTTTTAATTCCTCCTCTTTTTTTTTTTTTTGGTTGAAACTACAATCTAGGGCTTTAGATTCAGATAGATACTACTTTTTTTTTTTTTACAAAACATTTAAAATTTCTCTTTGCCTTTACAATGCTTTATAACTAGAAAGTGAAAGTCGCTCAGTTGTGTCCAGCTCTTTGTGACCCAATGAACTATACAGTCCATGGAATTCTCCAGGCCAGAATACTGGAGTGGGTAGCCTATCCCTTCTCCAGGGGCTCTTCCCAACCCAGGGATCAAACCCAGGTCTCCGGCATTGCAGGTGGATTCTTTACCAACTGAGCCACAAGGGAAGCCCTTATAACTAGAAACACAACAACCATTTCTATTTTAACTATTTCAGCATTCATCACTAGTCTATATTATAGCTTCCTTATTTTTTTAATGTAATAAAATATACATAACAAAATTTACCATCTTAACCATGTTTAAGGGCATAGTTTTAGTGTACTAAGCATATTCATGTTATCGTCCAACTCTTGCCACCATCAATGCTCAGAACTTTTTCACTGTCCCCAACTGAGACTGTATTCATTAAACAATAACTCCTGATCCTCCCCTTCCCTAGACCCTGGCCATCACCATTCTCTTTTCTGTTTCTATGTATTTGCTACTTTAGGCACCTCGTGTAAGTGGAACTATGCAATAATTTGTCCTTTTATCTCACTGAGCAGTGCCTTCAAGGTTTATCTGTGTTGAACTATGTGTTATATTTGGAAAACTCAGCAGTGGCCACAGGACTGGAAAATGTAAGTTTTCATTTCAATCCCAAAGAAAGGCAATGCCAAAGAATGCTCAAACTACCACACAATTGCACTCATCTCACATGCTAGCAAAGTAATGCTCAAAATTCTCCAAGCCAGGCTTCAGCAGTACATGAACCGTGAACTCCCTGATGTTCAAGCTGGCTTTAGAAAAGGCAGAGGAACCAGAGATCAAATTGCCAACAACCATCGGATCATCAAAAAAGCAAGAGAGTTCCAGAAAAACATCTATTTCTGATTTATTGACTATGCCAACGGCTTTGACTGTGTGGATCACAACAAACTGTGGGAAATTCTTCAAGAGATGGGAATACCAGACCACCTGACCTGCCTCTTGAGAAACCTATATGCAGGTCAGGAAGCAATGGTTAGAACTGGACATGGAACAACAGACTGGTTCCAAATAGGGAAAGGAGTACATCAAGGCTGCATATTGTCACCCTGCTTATTTCAAATATATGCAGAGTACATCATGTGAAACACTAGGCTGGATGAAGCACAAGCTGGAATCAAGACTGCCAGGAGAAATATCAATAACATCAGATATGCAGATGACACCACCCTTATGGCAGAAAGCGAAGAAGAACTAAAGAGCTTCTCGATGAAAGTGAAAGAGGAAGTGAAAGAGTTCAAAAGTTGGCTTAAAACTCAACATTCAGAAAATGAAGATCATGGCATCTGGTCCCATTACTTCATGGGACATACTGGAAACTGTGACAGACTTGATTTTTGGGGGCTCCAAAATCACTGCAGATGGTGACTGCAGCCATGAAATTAAAAGATGCTTGCTCCTTGGAAGCAAAGTTATGACTAATCTAGACAGCATATTAAAAAGTAGAGACATTACGTTACCAACAAAGGTCTATCTAGTCAAAGCTATGGTTTTTCCAGTAGTTATGTATAGATGTGAGAGTTGGACTATAAAGAAAGCTGAGAGCCGAAGACCTGATGCTTTTGAACTGTGTTGTTGGAGAAGACTCTTGAGAGTCCCTTGGACTGCAAGGAGATCCAACCAGTCCATTCCAAAGGAAATCAGTCCTAAATATTCATTGGAAGGACTGATGCTGAAGCTGAAGCTCCAACACTTTGGCCTCCTGATGCGAAGAGCTGACTCATTTGAAAGACCCTGATGCTGGGAAAGACTGAAGGCAGGAGGAGAAGGGGACGACAGAGGATGAGGTGGTTGGATGGCATTACCAACTCAATGGACATGAGTTTGGGTAAACTCTGGGAGTTGGTGATGGACAGGGAGGCCTGGTGTGCTGTGGTTTATGGGGTCACAAAGAGTGGGACACGACTGAGTGACTGAACTGAACTGAGCATGTGTCAGGATTCCCTTGTTCTCAAGGCCAAATAGCACTCTACTGTGTGAATAGACTGTTTTACTTTTTCATTCATCCTTCCGTGGACACTTGCATTGCTTCTACCTCTGGCTGCATCAGTATGCAAATATCTGTTTAAGACCTTGCTGCCTCTTCTTTTGGGTATGTGCCCAGAAGCAGAATGGCTGGATATATGGAAATTCCATTTTGAATTGTTTGTAGAATCACTACATACTATGGGTTTCTTATTTTTAACTCAGTTTTGCTTTATTTCTGTCTCATGTACTCCTTCCCTAACCAGTCTTCCATGAGAAGGATTGATGAAGAGTCTATTTTTCACATTTTTTTGACTTTGTTTTTGATGTGAACCATTTTTTAAAGTGTTTATCAAATTTGTTACAATACTGATTCGGTTTTATCTTCTGGCTTTTTGGCTGTGAGTTCCCAGACCAGGGATCAAACAGGCACCTCTTGCATTGGCAGATGAAGTCTTAGTCACTGAAGGGCCAGGGAAGTCCCCAGGAGTTTATTTTTGATGCATATTTTTCTGTTGCCTCTCTAAACAGACTCTCTGGTGTAAAATTCCCCAGTTGCATGCTTTCTCCAGGAAATCCAGCACATTTTTTTGCTGTCCTCATGTGCTCAGTGCATAGATGAAAAGGCTGACTTCTCTGTCATTTGTTCTTTGTTTAAATAACTTTTTTCCTGTTTTGGCTGCTTATAACATTTTTAAGTTTCTTTGTAGAAAAAGAAAAGGGAAAAAAAACTTCTATTTTGCAGGGGTCTCTGCCTACAACAGGGTGAGTTTAATTTCTAGATATTTCACTAGAGGAAAATTCTTTATTTACTTAATATTACTTTGTTCGCATTTTTCTAATTTCTCCTTGAGAAGCATCAATAAATTATGTCTTCACGCACCATCCTCTGTTCTCCTGAAATACAATTCTTTTCACACTCTCACTTTTTCACCTGGGTCAAAAGTTGACAAGTCACGTCCTATTTTTAAATGGCTGGGAAGCTAATAATGGTTTTTCCATTTTTAAAGAGTGGCAAACACGCAAAACAACACAAAAGAATGACTATAGGGCTCGGAAAGCGAAAATATTTTCATCTGGCCCTTCGCATAGGAAGTATGCTGACCTTGGATTCTCACCCTTGGAGAGCGGCTCAGATTTACCCTCGGCATCTCTGTGTCTGCTTTTTCTTGGTACTGTTGCCATCCTGAGTTCTCCACCACCGGCTCCAGTGAAGGTTTTAATTTTGCTATTACCGGTTCATGGGCTTTGCAATCTCCTTTATGGCTTAGTTTCAGCTCCTCTAGCTGTCTTTACCTCTCTACTGCTCTTCTTTTCTTGGCCTTTGTTCCAGAATCACAGAACATTTTACTTGTTGGAATTCCTGAAATAACATTTCTGCTCTCTTCCGCTGCCTCTTTTCTCAGGACTTGCTCAGAGGGCTCCAAGACGTTCTCTGCCCAGGGAACCCTCCTTCTGCATGGCTGTGCATGCCAGGACCTGGCCAGCCCAGTGCTTGGCAACAGTCTGCAGACTGCCCTCGATTCCCTGACTACCCACGTGACAGCCAGGTATGCACCCTGCATGCATTTTCTATGACACATTTAGGCCTCTAGCTCACACTAGCCCAATTCTCAGCTTCTGACTGTCCCTGAGAACAGCAGTCAGAAAAGTACTGCCTGTGGCCTATATGGCTAGCTACCTTAGAGTGGTTTTTCTATTGTTTTTTTAAAGGATTGTAAAACAACCAACCAACCAAAAAGCAAACAGCCAAGAAATTAGCAAGAACAGACAGAACATGCAGAATAAGATGGAAACCCTTTGTGGTCCACGAAGCTTCAAATATTTATATTTCTTATATGGTCATTTATCAGGAAAGCTGCACGTCCATCAACAGATGACTGAATAAAGAAGAGCTGGTGTATATATGTAAATATATAGGGTATGGTGTATATATATATATATATATATATGGTTGACTCATTGGAAAAGACCAATGCTGGGAGGGATTGGGGGCAGGAGAAGGGGACGACAGAGGATGAGATGGCTGGATGGCATCACCGACTCGGTGGATGTGAGTTTGAGTGAACTCCGGGGAGTTGGTGATGGACAGGGAGGCCTGGCGTGCTGCGATTCATGGGGTCACAAAGAGTCGGATACGACTGAGCGACTGAACTGAGCTAAACTGAAATATATATATATATAATGTGGACCACTACTTATCATAAAAAGAATGAACTTTTGCCATTTGCAGCAACATGGAGAGAATTGGAGGGCACTATGCTAACGAAGTGAAATATGGCAGACAGAAAAATGAATACTGTAATTATCGCTTATATGTGGAATTTAGAAAATACAACAAATCAGTGAATATAACAAAAAGAATCAGGCACACAGATACAGAGAACAAACTAGTGGTTATAAGTTGTGGGGGGTGCAATACACAGGTGGAAGACTGGGAGGTATAAACCACTGGGTGTAAGACAGGCTCAAGGACATATTTTGAAACATAGCATACAGTTATTTTGTTGATAATTATAAACTGAGTATAGCCTTTAAAAATTGCATTAAAATTTTTTAAAATAAATGAAAGTTGTAACTGTTGCCCTAGAGCTCATGCCTCTTCTCTACCTCACGCCTGGCTCTTTGAACTGACGAAATCCATCCCAAACCTACAAACCATGCTACCAGCATCCTTCCCATCTGAGCTACTATACGTGGGGTTTATTCATTGAGGCTTTATCTAAGAAGAAGTGACCAACGTACCCTAATTCCTGGCAACTTGGTTTTGTAAGAGGCAGCTTCTACCTGGAGACAGAAGGATGTGGATGCAGGGGTAGCTGTATCAGAGAGTGGGAGGCAAGGCACCTCACAGATTGGCACTATGAGCTGGACGATGGATGTCTTATATTCAGGTTATTATGAACCTTGGATATTTCTGTTAAGGGTCAGCAATGGGGTACAAAACCTGTCTTCTTATTTCTCATTTTTTTTTCTTTTGATAAAAAGGATTGAATTGCAAAAACATGTTGAAAACTCACTAAGGGAAGGCTTAAGACAAGAGGCCACCAGGACACTCTGTTAACACATTAAGTCAAAAGGCATACCACTAGTGTTACCTGTAATCATGGACTACCTTCCTGGCCGCCTCCAGTTGTTCGTTGGTTAACAGAATGTTCCTGGGATCAGTTACAGTGAAGAAATGTTTGGCTCGTCCAATGAAAGTGCTTTGATCCCATCGAGGTTCCTTGATGTTAATGTTTGGTGGAAGTTCTCCAGACATCTTCCTGGACTGGAGAGGATCAGAGAGACAAGCTGATTTAAAATTGATAATGTTACCAAACATTTGGAAACTTTGTAATTACACTAAAGAGTTACGGACACTGCAGTTTACGAAAATAACTTTGTAATAAATGGCAGAGAGACAATTTAAAGTCCAAACCTAAATTTGTTTGCAAATCTTAGTTGATCCTAAACAAATTTCAATAATTTCCCACACAGTTGTTTTTAAAAGGACATAGTATTTCATCATCCCTTACTTTTGAAAACTTATCCTTTAGAAAAAAATTAAAATATGAAAAATCAGAAATAACATCAACAGTAATAGGCACTGAAGCTTGAAATTCTTTTTCTGGGTGAAAGAACCAACATCAAACTAGTGCTGCACCCTGGTTTACTAAATCTGTTATTCCTACAAGTAGAAGTGACTAATGCAAAAAAGGGTCACATGCTAGATATTCTACAATTAAAAAAGATTCAGATTCATTCAGCCTTATTCAGCATAAAAGCCACCAATCAAAAATGAAAAATTATGCTCTTCAATCTAACAGGGTCATAATGGGAAAAACACATTTTGCCAACCCCATGAATGGTAATTGCAGCCATGAAATTAAAAGACGCTTACTCCTTGGAAGAAAAGTTATGACCAACCAAGATAGCATATTCAAAAGCAGAGACATTACTTTGCCAACAAAGGTCTGTCTAGTCAAGGCTATGGTTTTTCCAGTGGTCATGTATGGATGTGAGAGTTGGACTTTGAAGAAGGCTGAGCACCGAGGAATTGATGCTTTTGAACTGTGGTGTTGGAGAAGACTCTTGCGAGCCCCTTGGACTGCAAGGAGATCCAACCAGTCCATTCTGAAGGAGATCAGCCCTGGGATTTCCTTGGAAGGAATGATGCTAAAGCTGAAACTCCAGTATTTTGGCCACCTCATAGGAAAATTTGACTCATTGGAAAAGACTTTGATGCTGGGAGGGATTGGGGGCAGGAGAAGGGGATGACAGAGGATGAGATGGCTGGATGGCATCACTGACTTGATGGATGCAAGTCTGAGTGAACTCTGGGAGTTGGTGATGGACAGGGAGGCCTGAGGCGCTGCGATTCATGGGGTCGCAAGAGTCGGACACGACTGAGTGACTGAACTGAACTGATGAATAGTCATAACATGGGAGCATATAATTTTTCTCATAAAGTACTTATTTTCTGGCTAAGAACCCTTACTTTTTTCTAAAGTAACTAATTTTTTTCTCTGAGTAATATATGTTTACTGTTAGAACTGCTCTGTATTGTTGTAATACATGCTTATTGTAGTATTTTGAATAATATAAGCTTATGGTAGAAAATGAAGAATAAAGAAACAAAATCTACTATAATTTAGCCATTCTGAAATCACTATTGTTGCTCTCTTTGTATATTTCCTTGCAGATATTTTCTATACATGTTATCATCTAATTAAAACAAATAACAAGTTGATCTCATACTTGGTATTTTAATATCCTGACTATTTCTTACACTTATTTCATAAGCACTCAAAAGTTATGACCAACCTAGACAGCATGCTGAAAAGCAGAGATATTACTTTGCCAACAAAGGTCCCTTTAGTCAAGGCTATGGTTTTTCCTGTGGTCATGTATGGATGTGAGAATTGGACTGTGAAGAAAGCTGAGCACTGAAGAATTGATGCTTTTGAACTGTGGTGTTGTAGAAGACTCTTGAGAGTCCCTTGGACTGCAGGGAGATCTAACCAGTCCATTCTAAAGGAGATCAGCCCTGGGTGTTTTTGGAAGGAACGATGCTAAAGCTGAAACTCCAGTACTTTGGCCACCTCATGCGAAGAGTTGACTCATTGGAAAAGACTTTGATGCTGGGAGGGATTGGGGGCAGGAGAAAAAGGAGATGACAGAGGATGAGATGGCTGGATGGCATCACCGACTCAGTGGACGTGAGTTTGAGTGAACTCTGGGAGATGGTGATGGACAGGGAGGCCTGGCGTGCTGCGATTCATGGGGTTGCAAAGAGTTGGACACGACTGAGTGACTGAACTGAACTGAACTGATGGCACAAAATATTCATTTGGGGTCTTTAGCAACACCTTCAATATTTATGTTATTTTCAGTTTTTCACTATGAAAAGTAATGCTGTATCACTGTCTACTAATTTTTTCCCTCGTAGATAGTGACTTCCTTAAACTATTATCTCTCTATATGATATTAGAAGGTCGAAGGATTTGATCACTATTATGGCTTCAAACCACTGCTTTCTCATACTGGTTTCCTCTTCTTACATTTCTAATATTGGTTCTTCTAGTAGCTTTCTTTTCCAGGTCATTTTTTCATTAAGTTATTTTTCAGTGCTTCACTAGATTGTAGGTGTTTTAAGATGTCAGTGCCTGTTTATTAGAATCTCAAATTAGCATGTATCATGGCCCACTGGATCAAAATCAAGCATGTTAGGCCCGCAGATGTGAGGAATGTAGCGTATGTGAAATAGCGGGTCAGGGAGAGCGAGAAAGTAAAAAGTTAGCCCTGTTATTCTTAAAGCAGGCTGAGATGACAAACAGATAAAGTCAGCTGTGACACTAACGGGAAACTGTGTTTCTCCCAGGGACTTCCCTGGTGGCTCAGACAGTAAAGAATCTGCCTGCAACGTGGGAGACTCAGATTTGACCCCTGGGTTGGGAAGGTCCCCTGGAGAAGGGAATGTCAACCCACTCCAGTACTCTTGCCTGGAATTTCATGAACAGAGGAGCCTGGTGGGCTATAGTCCATGGGATCGCAAAGAGTCAGACATGACTGAGCAACTAACACTTCCTTTCATATTTCTCTGAAACTCATAATGCAGCTAAAAGGTGTCATAACGACCCCATTTTTTGGGTGACCCTGCTTTCTTATCTCACTTGTGGATAAGAAACCTTGTTCTCCATAATCGCAGACTGTCAGAAACTTTGTTGTTTGAAAAACCAATATTCTAAGTCTTTCTTAACTTTGCTGTTCCCACAGAAACAAGGTCATGGGGCTACTTCATAGTCCAGAGCCTCACAGCCAGCCCTGCTCTGCTGCTGCTGCTAAGTCGCTTCAGTCGTGTCCGACTCTGTGCGACCCCACAGACGGCAGCCCTCCAGGCTCCCCCGTCCCTGGGATTCTCCAGGCAAGAACACTGGAGTGGGTTGCCATTTCCTTCTCCAATGAAAGTGAAAAGTGAAAGTGAAGTCGCTCAGTCATGTCCAACTCAGTGACCCCATGGACTGCAGCCCACCAGGCTCCTCTGTCCATGGGATTCTCCAGGCAAGAGTACTGGAGTAGGGTGCCACTGCCTTCTCTAAGCCCTGCTCTGAGTCAATCATAATATTGCTTCATTAAGCTTCCCTAAATTCCATCATCCTCCAAGATGCTCTGAAAGACCTATCTCTTCCTTTGTTGTTGAGACAGCCCCAGTTCCTCCACTGTTATTTCTCTCACTGAAATACACATGACTTTATTTAACTAAGGTTTGTCCCTGCTAGTTTTTAGCCAGTTCTGCTATGATAAAAGAAGTGTCTAAATTTCAAATTAGGGCATCGTTCAGTCAGGCATGTCAAGTCTGGAGATACGAGGAAACACCTCAAAGAGCTGGATCACTGTATGAAGAAATGTCTAAATTTCAAATGAGACTATATAAGATATATTATCTATAAAACATATAAAAAGTAAAACAGAAACTCCAATTCATGCCCAGGAAAATAGGTCTCAGACTTGTGTGCAGGGATTTAGGGCTCTGCTGAATGACTTTAGTGACCTCTAGGGGAGTGGAGTGCTGCACTCAATACGCTGGCAAGTTTGGAAAACTCAGCAGTGGCCACAGGATTGGAAAAGGTCAGTTTTCATTCCCAACCCAAAGAAAGGCAATGCCAAAGAATTTTCAAGCTATTGCACAATTGCACTCATCTCACACGCTAGCAAAGTAATGTTCAAAATTCTCCAAGCCAGGCTTCAGCACTATGTGAACCGTGAACTTCTAGATGTTCAAGCTGGATTTTAAAAAGGCAAAAGAACCAGAGACCAAACTGAAAACATCCATTAGATCATCAAAAAAAGCAAGAGAGTTCCAGAAGAACATCTACTTCTGCTTTATTGACTATGCCAAAGCCTTTGACTCTGTGGATAACAACAAACTGTGGAAAATTCTTCAAGAGATAGAAATACTAGACCATCTTACCTGGCTCCTGGAAAATCTGTATGCAGGCCAAGAAGCAACAGTTAGAACTGGACATGGAAAAAAAGACTGGTTCCAAATAGGGAAAGGAGTATGTCAAGGCTGTATATTGTCACCCTGCTTATTTAACTTATATGCAGAATACATCATGCAAAATGCTGGGCTGGATGAAGCACAAGCTGGAATCAAGATTGCCAGGAGAAATATCAATAACCTCAGATACGCAGATGACACCACCCTTATAGCAGAAAGTGAAGAAGAACTAAAGAGCTTCTTGATGAAAGTGAAAGAGGAGAGTGAAAAAGTTGGCTTAAGGTTCAACATTCAGAAGACTAAGATCACGGCCTCCGGTCCCATCATTTCATGCCAAATAGTTGGGGAAACAATGGAAATATTGACAGGCTTTATTTTCTTGGGCTCCCAAATCACTGCAGATGGTGATTGCAGCCATGAAATTAAAAGATACTTGATCCTTGGCAGAAAAGTTATTATCAACTGAGAGAGCAGATTAAAAAGTAGAGACATTACGTTGCCAACAAAGGTCTGTCTAGTCAAAGCTATGGTTTTTCCAGTAGTTGTGTATGGATGTGAGAGTTGGACTATAAAGAAAGCTGAGCACCGAAGAACTGATGCTTTTAAACTGTGGTGTTGGAGAAGACTCTTGAAAGTCCCTTGGACTGCAAGAGGATCCAATCAGTCCATCCTAAAGGAAATCGGTCCTGAATATTCATTGGAAGGACTGATGCTGAAGCTGTAACTCCAATACTTTGGTCACCGGATGCAAAAAACTGACTCATTGGAAAAGACCCTGATGCTAGGAAAGACTGAGGGCAGGAGGAGAAGGGGATGACAGAGGATGAGATGGTTGGATGGCATCACCGACTCAATGGACGTGGGTTTGAGTAAACTCCAAGAGTTGGTGATGGACAGGAGGCCTGGCATGCTGCAGTCCATGGGGTCACAAAGAGTCAGACATGCCTGAGTGACTGGACTAAACTGAGGGGAGTGGAGGGGATTCATGCTCAACCACAGCAGCTCTGCTCTCATCTGCCTTCTGCAGCTGTGTTTTATGGCAACAGTCTTTAAAGAGAGGGTTCTACTGCTTGGGGGAAGAAAAGCAAAACAGAAAAAAGTTGAAAGTCACTATAGGAGACAAGAAAATGAAAATCCTATGAGGAAACTAATAAAGGTACAGAAGGTCTCAAGCTGTTTTTTACTCAAGTTTCTAAGGTAGCCCTGGAGTCCATCTGATTAGTGCTTCTTAAACTATGTGTGATGAAAGTCATGCCTTTTTGTTCTCATTTCCAATCCCTGTCATGAACCAATTCTTCCGTAAACTAGATTAAAAATAAATTTTGAAAAAGGTTGGACACAAAAAAGTCGCAATTTTTTATTATTGATCAGAAGATAATACAATAGAACTCTAACATGTTTTTATGAAAGTTTCTCAGCCCTTCCAACTTCTGTACTTTTTCCAGTATGGATCTGTAACATACAGTTCACACTGGCCTTGTCTCAGGATCATAACTTGAATTTCTACTTATGCATACAGGTCACAGTTTGTTTCTATACTTACACTTTCTATGCTGTAATAATTAAACCAGATAACCTGGTCAAACTCACTCCTATTTCTGAATGGACCATTATAACGTACAGTTCCTATACTGTATACTGCAGTAGGTCACAGATTAAATACAGACCAAATTCTTGCCAAGACAAGACTTACAGGTTTCTTCTTTCTTTAAAGTCTAGAAAATGTTGCTGCCTTTAGTGTTCACTGACTGGGCATCCACCATGTGACAGATTCTTGGGCTAAATCAGTGAACAAAGACAAAAATTCCTGCCGTGGTGGAGCTGATGTTGGATGGTGGGAATAGAAGGGGAGCCAGACAATAAAAACACCAAAGGTAAACCAAGTATCAAATATCTAAGAAGGCAATAGGTGGTTTGGGGGAAAGTCAGAATAGGAACCATCATGAGGAGTGTGTTTTTAACCAGGGCAGTCAGGGCAGGCCTCGCTGAGAAAATAACAATGGAGCAAGATGGGAGAGAAGAGATGAACTGAAGCAAGTGGGCACTGAGGGAACGGCATTCCAGGGAGAAGGAAAAGACACGCCAAAGGCCCTGAGGCAGATGTCGTCAAAGAATGGCAAGAAGGTGTGCAGCTGGGCTGGAGAGAGAAAGAGGGAGACAGGAGATGAGGGGTCTGAGAGGCATGGGGAGGGGGTTAAGTTGGAATAGGGTTGTTTGGTGCCTTGTGGCCACTGTGAGGCCTCTACATTTTACCCTGAGGGAAACGGGAGTCACTGGTGGGTTCCAGAGTACTAAAAGGATCTGACTTGTAATTTAAAAGGCCCTCTCTAGCTGCTGTGTGGAGAATGCAGTGGGGTGAAAAGAGCAGAAGTAGGGAGCGTCACTGTCAGGCTCCTGCAGGCATCCAGAGGAGGGCTGATGGTGGAGCAGGTGGCAGCAGGGAGCTGTCAAGAGGCGCTGATGTTCTGGATATGCTGTCGATGGAGCCAATGGGATTTCCTGATAACTTGGACAGGGGGTGGGACAGAAGAAAGAGGCATGACTCGTAAGGTAATCTGGATGGAAGAGGAGCAGATGTTAGGGAGAAAACAAGTTCAGCTTCGGATGAATGAAGTTTGTAATGCCAAGGGGCCTTCTAAGTGGAGATGTCCAGGAGGCAGTTGAAAATGAGAGTCTGGAACTCAGAGGAGAGGTTTTGTCTGCAGATATTCATCTGGGAGCTACAAACACAGAGACTATGGAAACTCATGCAGTGGGAGGAGATCAACAGGGATGTGAATGTAAAAAGAGGACTCCAAGGCCTCAGATGCTGCTGCTGAGTCGCTTCAGTCGTGTCCGACTCTGTGCGACCCCACAGACGGCAGCCCACCAGGCTCCCCGTCCCTGGGATTCTCCAGGCAAGAACACTGGAGTGGGCTGCCATTTCCTTCTCCAATGCAGGAAAGTGAAAAGGCAAAGTGAAGTCACTGAGTCGTGTCCGACTCTTCGCGGCGGACCTCATGGACTCCAGCTACCAGGCTCCTCTGTCCCTGGGAGTTTCAAGGCAAGGGTACTGGAGTGGGGTGCCATCGCCTCAGATGCTAAGAGGTCGGGAAAGACTAAGTTACAGCCGAAGAGGCTGCGACAGAGTGACAGTGGGAAGGAACTCCGCAGAGTGCCGTCCTGGAGGACAGGGAAAGTGAGTCTACCCGTCGTCCCGCTGCCCAAAACGAACAGCCCCTGTTTGTTTCCACCCTGGGCCAGTGAGGAGGTGGAGGTAAGTCCCAACGGGTCATCAGGGGAGTGAGAACACTGCAAGATGGTTATCCTGACAAATTCTAAAAATGGTAAGCAATGGTGGTGGCAAGCAGGGAGTGAAAACACAGCACATTAAAGGCCCCCTACCCGGGGCACTATTATTCCTGCAAAGCCACCAGTACAGACTGGTGGTTCCCAACCAACAGAACACGCTGACCTCACCTGAAGAGCTTCTGAGAAAGACAAACACTATCAGCCTTCTAGAGACTCGGATCCAGGAGGTCTAGCACAAGGCCTGGGATGTGCTTCCGCAGGCGCTCTGAGCCTGGGCCTCCGGCTCTCCAGGCACCAGGCTGCGACTCTGCGTGAGGCTGGGAGCTGTGTGCCCCACGTCCTTCTCTGCTCCGCCATGTCTTCTCACAGCCCTGAGCGGGCTGCCGTGCTCCCCCATGGGTATCTGACACTGATGTCTTCTCATAAAATTGGGTGCCAAGTCATCCTTCTTCCCTGTAAAGTCTAATTCTCACTATCACTATTTCCCCTCTACACTTAATATATAGAACAGCAACAACAAAAAGTTAATATAGTTTTCAGATAATTCTCGTTCTTAATGACAAACCAACCTCTTAATTTGCTAAATATGGGGCAAACTTAAGGTCACATTATTGAAAACACGATCTGGTTTTATAACATGGTACTTCATAAAAGATGTTCTCATTGGATAAGAGCTAGAGAGGATCTTAAAAACGATGCCCTCAATGTGCCCATCATACAGGAAACAGAGGCACAGAGGGGGAAATGACTGCTCCGGGTGTGCCCCTGATGCTGGCCGCTGAAGGAAGTGGGCAAAGACCCAAAGCTGGACTGGACTCTCAGGTGCTGGTCAGCCAGCCAGTCCATTCTTTCTTCTCTATTACTCTTTCAGCTATCCCTCTGCCCCTCAAATCACAGCAATTAATGTCTGCACAGACCTGGTGTCTGTAAGGCCCTTCTTTCTCCCCTTAAATAAAAACAGGTCTGCTCAGACCATGAGGCTCCGAGTTATGCTAACCCCACGGTGCCTCCACAGTGCACATGAGAAGAGTGTTCTGCTGTGGAGGCCTCACAAAGTCTCTTTTAAGTTGAAGTATAGTTGATTTACAATGTTGCATTAGCTCCTGGTTACAGCAAAGTGACTCAGATATGTATCAACATACGTATCTGTATGTATATTCTTTTTCAGATTCCTTCCCATATAGATTCTTATAAGATACTGAATACAGTTCCCTGTGCTGTATAGTAAGATCTTGTTGTTTATTTTCTATATAGTAGTGTATACAAAGTCCCTTCTTTAACAGGCAAAGGAAAAAGAGACAGCTTTGGAGTTTCTATTACATACAAGGGACAGGGCTGTGCGCTTGCCTGAGAGTTCAAGCCCCTTCTGTGTGCCAGTGGAAGAATATTCTGTGTCAGTTTCCACAACACTGTGCTTTAGGCATATATGCACAACTCACAGGGGAGGAAAGTAAGATTCTCAGAAGTCACTCATAGCTATCCAGCAAGGGAGGAAGCAGGCTTATCGTCAGACGCCAGGCCTAGCCTGCCAAAAGCCCAGCGCTGAAAGCTCATACCACCCACTCTGTATAGACTGTGGCAGGCAGCACCATGGGCCCCAGAGATGCCCACCCCCCAACCTCCAGACTCTGACTGTATTACTTTATGTGGCGGAGGGACTTTGCTGGTATAATTCAGTGAAAGCTCTTGAGACTGGGAAACTCCCTTGGATGATTCAGGTGGGCCTGATCACAACAAGGGTCCTTGTGAGAGAAAGAGGGAGGGAGGAGAGGAGAGTCAGAGAGGCGGATGCGACAAGGGACGAGCAGAGCTCGGTGTGCGGCAGGGCCAGGAGCCCAGCGAGCAGCATGGCCTCTGGAAGCTGCCAAGAGCAGGGGCAGAGAGTCTCCCTTGGAGCCTCCAGAGGCAACACAGAACCAGTCTAGGCTTCTGACCTCCAGAAAGATAAGCTCACACATGGTTGGTTTAGGGTAAGATTTAGTTGTGTTAAGGTACTGCATTTGTAGCAACATGCTAAGTAGCATTAGGCTACTAATACAGCACTCTTTTTACTGCTTACAAGGATGTGATTTTGTAAATAAGTTCATTTAGAAAAAAACGTAGGGTCACTAAAGCGGAAAGGTGGGGGTGGGAGGAGGGATAAATTAGGAATCTGTGAGTAATAGCTACACATTATATAAAATACAGCCCAGTGGCTCAGCAGTAAAGAATCTGCCTGCAATGCAGGAGATGCAGCACACTTGGGTTCGATCCCTGGGTTGGGGAAGATCCCCTGGAGGAGGGCATGACAACCCACTCCAGTATTCTTGCCTGGAGAATCCCATGGGCAGAGGAGCCTGGCAGGCTGCAGTCCATAATGTCGCAAAGAGGTGGACATGACTAAAGCATCTGAGCACACACACACACACGGATATAAAACAGCCACACAACAAGGACCTATTATGTATATATGTATGTATACGTGTGTGTACATATACTTGAATAGTTTTGTTGTACACCTGAAACTAACACAACATTGTACATCAACTAAACTTTAGGAACAGCAAATAAATAAATCTATTTAAAAGGATTTTAATACAACTCTGCACTGGCGTAAGACACACCAACTAAACTTGAGAGCCCGCCCCTACCCCCACCAATTTCAAAACCATAAAGGCTAATCAGAAATGCCATATGAACATTCTTACAAAGAAAGCTGATCTCAAACCAGATAAAATTTTAATTATTAACTAGGATTCCCATGATCTAATTGGACAAGCATTTTCTTGCTCCAGCCTTTAAGCGCAGAAACAGTTTATACTTTTTCCCCACTCTAAATAAAATAACCAGTTTCTATAAATAAGAGTCCAGTCTGAAAACAAAACAAATGAAACATTTCTTATTTTACACTAAAATTGTGGGACAGTGGACAAGGTGCCACTGCCCTGGTTCACTTGTCTCCCCAGTTGTAGACCCAGGAGAAGGTCTGAAGCCTCTGCTCGAAGTGCAGGGGGCCGAGGCGGGGGTTCCTGCCCCAGGAGCTGCCTTGGGGGCAAAGCACCCCATGGCCTTGACTGCTATGCGGGGGGTCCCTGGGCACAGCACCTTTCCACCTGCCTCCTTCCTGAAGCTTGGTGGGCCTGGACACCTGGTCCTGCAGCATCACGGGCGCCCACTGACTGCTGAGGTCTGTGCTTAGGGGTCATCCGGCCTGCACACTTGGTGCCAGCTCGTGGGCTGGGCCATGGGGCTGCCTGCCCAGGGCACCGTCGTGGAAAGGAAGCGAAGCCCCCAGTGGTAGGGGAAGGTTTATGGTTGACGGCGCGCTTTTAAGCATGAAGTCTGGTTTATGCATGAAAAGCGCAGCCCTGCCCTTGTTTGCCGTCCCTGAACTTTCCTCCCTCTCTCCCCCTCGAGGCTGACTTTGGTCAATGATCAGACACTTTTCCAGAGCGTTCTTGAGCACAGCTGCTGATGTGGTTCTCAGGGTATTTCATGACAAAGGATGGTGACCACAGTAGGGCAAGTGCCTCTCGGACAGGAATTTACTCAGAGGAGACAGGCAGGCATTTCGCTGCACGGCCCTTGTGACGACACCAGGCGCCACGAGGATGAGCGGGAAGCTGTATGTGCATGCCAAGTCACTTCAGTCCCGGCGGACTCCGTGCCACCCACGGACTGCAGTCCACCAGGCCCCTCCGTCCCTGGGATTCTCCAGGCAAGAACACTGGAGTGGGTTGCCATACCCTCCTCCAGATCTTCCCAACTCAGGGATCGAACCAGGGTCTCCTGCATTGCAGGCAGATTCTTTACTGACTAAGCTACGAGGGAAGCCCAGAACAAAATTAATTTGTACATTCAGAACGGACTCCCTGGAGAAGGAAATAGCAGCCCACTCCAGCATTCTTGCCTGGAAAACCTCACGGTCGGAGGAGCCTGATAGGTTAGTCCATGGGGTCGCAGAGTCGGACGCGACTGAGCGACTTAACGGTCACTGTCACCGTCCGTCAGCACGGGCCGGAGTCCTCTCCTGCACCCAGCGCTGGCTTGGCCTTGTTTCGGGGAAGACCCGACACACAGTGAATAAACTGAAAAGCAAATACACTCTAATGACTATAGCCTAAATTTCCCCAAACGTATGTGTAGACACCCTTCCCATTTAGAGCTTATTAAGGGTGAAGTCTTCAACTAACTTATCAACCTTACTGATAACTTCGATATGAACGACTCGTAGGAGATGCCAGTTCGATCCCTGGGTTGGGGGAAATGGCAACCCATTCCAGTATTCTTTCCTGGGAAATCTCATGGACAGAGGAGTCTGGTGGGCCACAGTGCATGGGGTTGCAAAGAGTCAGACATAACTTATGACTAAACCACCATCATCCTATGAATAGCTAAGTCTGGGAGACACTATGTGGTAAAGAATATAAAATTTATGAGTAAACATTAATAACCAAACGCTCTTCCAATCAAGGGAAGATGTTTACTCTCTTTCTGGGGAAGTATAAATATTTAGATGACTCCATGGCCATCCACACTAGTTGCTGGCTGGGTCCTATGAGGAAGAACCCTTGCTCAGTGTTCTGGTTCCCTGAGTATCTATCCTGGCAACCAACCCGCAGAATGAGAACTGGACTTGAACCACTGCAGTCTGGACTAGAGTCTCGATTCTGTCACTCCCTTTCTAAGCATGTCACTGGGTGACTCACTTTGCCTCTCTGAACCTCAATTTTCTCATCCTGAAGATGGAGATGAGGGTTGGCTAACATAAGAGTTGAAAGGATTATAAACCTGAGGTGTACAGGAGGGCTTTATTGAGCTTTAGCAACTGTGGAGGGACAGACAAACGTTGGATCACCACTCACACGCAGTTCTCCATGCACGGACCCTGTCCCCACGTGCTGAAGTGCTGTCCGTAAACACAGTGGCCGGTGGTGTGATGGGACCAGAGGGGAACAGGAGTGCTTGGCTGCCTGAACTTCCTGAGGATGACCAGAAACACCCAAGAAAAACACTTTTCTCCTAAGACAAGCTTCATTTCAAAATTCAAGTTACATGCCAAGAAAATGCTCAACTACTGCGGAAAAAAAAGAATTTACTTCACAGAAAACAAATTATCAGGGAATATACTCTCCCAGGGACTTGGGAAAAGAACTTTAACCCTGGCTAAAGATTAATGATGATAATTATTAAACTGGAAGCTTACTGTTAGTTAAGATAGCTGCATTTGAAAAAGTTGGGAAGGAATCTGGTTGCCCTTGGTTTACTTAGTTAGGGCCAGAGAGCGTGATATACCCTATCCCAGTCCCTGGAGGGGACGTGACTGAGAGCCCACTGTGTGCCAGACACCGGGCTTTCCACGTGTTACTAGACGGCTAAATTCTCACTTCAGCTCTCTAAGAAATTTCCCCCTATTTTGTAAAGCTACTCAGTGGCACCAGGTGTCATGCAAAGATGGCATTTCTACCTGATTTTATATCCTGCTTGGCTTCCCTGGTGGCTTAGATGGTAAAGAATCTGCCAGCAATGCAGGAGACCCGGGCTGGGTCCTTGGGCTGGGAAGATCCCTTGGAGGAAGGAGACATGGCAGCCCGCTCCAGTGTTCCCTCCCGGAGAGGTCCACGGACAGAGGAGCCTGGCAGGCTGCAGTCCCGGGGGGCTGCAAACAGTCGGACACGACTGGGCGACTAACACTTTCTTTCACTCCGGACCCTTGTGAGGGCAAAAGTGACGTGTCTGGCAACAGCAATAACATTTATTCAAGAAGCACATTTCCTAATTTGGCTTTGAGATGGTTATTAGCACACAGCATTCCTTTCTTATGGGTGTGGCAACCCAGCAGATCAGTTTATACAACAGAAAGTTGAATCCTGTGCTGAGAAGCAGATTCTTTCAAATCTCAGCAATGACCTTCTGTTGCATACCTTCCTCTGTTTCAGGGATACGTCTGCATGAAGACATAGGGCCCGCGTAGAATCAAGAAGCCACGGGGGAATGACAGCTGTCTGTCTGTCTCCCTGCCAGCATTCTTGCCCCCCACCTCCCAGGTCACAGGGAAGATCCCATTCTTAGCTGAACTTTAAAACACACAGGCGACAATATAATCATTGTTCATATTTCGATGGTCCTCAAGATCACCTTTGAATTTCTTAATTTCTTATGATGAGTGAAGTTCTTATCCATTAAAAAAAAAAAATTCTACTGGTTTACACTTGAGAGAGTGGTATCAGCCTGTGAAAATACTAACATACTCCTAAGCCCTAGTACTTTCGACATACCAAGTTGCATATTTTACCACCTACTTTAAAGAATGAAGTCACAGATTATATATATTGTCTATTTCACAAAGTAACAGTTAACCAAAAACTTAATAACTTTGAACTTTGTATGATTAAGTTAACTGAGTGTAGGTCTGATTTCTGTTCTGACAGTAAGTTCTCATGTTGAAGCCATCATCAGCCTTTAAAAAATGACTGCCTACTGATTGCTCACCTTTAACCTCAAACAAAAGGTTCTTTCCATTCCCTATCATACGCCAATCAAATGCATCTAAACACAGTTTGCTTAGTAGGTTAGAGGCTCATTCCAAGGCATCAGAGAACAGAGGAGCTGTATGATGGATCTGTTCCAAGGGGCACGGCTACTCCAGCTGCCCTCTCGGCTTCCTTCTATACCCATCCACATGGGATTTCATAAAACTTCTACAGACTATTAAAAGCGTTCTAAATATTTTCCTGATTCTGAATTATAGCTACAGCTTTTTCTCTGACAACGGCAACTCAGGTATCAACACTTTCCTGAAAGTCCATGGGACTTTAAATGCTTGCAAACTCAGTTGAACCCTTGAATACAGACTTAGAACAATTCTATATTAGAGCTGGAGAGAAACTGATATACCCAACTCTCCAAACACCATCATTTTCTACAAACCAGACACCCAGAGTCCTCAGGGGAGAAAGGAGCTGCTTGAGGTCCCAGAACCTCATGGCAGAGCCTCCTTCTCCCAGATTCCCTTTCATCTTATATGGTTCTTATATGGCAAGTCAGTCTTACATGGCAAGTCCAAGTTCAGCACCACAAGAGTGGCAAAGCTTCCTTACTCACTTGCATATCCATCTCGCACCTATTACAAGCCCTGAAACATAGAAGCAGCTCAACAAACTGAGGATGGGCACAGGAAGAGAAAAGCCAGAGGCATGCAAGGAAAAATCTAGATGATGAGGCAGAAGAGAGATTACAACTTTGAGATAAGTACAAACAAAATGCCGTGGGGGTTCAGAAGGCAGTGGCTCATGGAGTGATTCGGTGTCCAAGCTCTGAAGTCACCCATGCTAAGCTTTTTTCCCATGCTAAGCTTTTTCATTCATGCACTCAACAGATATTCAGTGAGGGTCTACCTGGTTCAGGGAACAGACAGATGAGCAAGACAAACAGAGGCCCTAACCGCAAGCAGAGAATCAAACGAGGAAGTCAACAGTTCATTTCCACTGGTCACACATTCTCCTATGGAAAAACCAAAGCGGTAATGCAACAGAAGACAAGTGCAGGAGGAGACAATGTCAAACAAGGCAGCCAAGTTTGGAAAGCGTCTTTAAGGAAGTAACATTTAAGCTGAGACTACAGAGGACCCACTGTGTGAGTGACCTTAGGCAGGATACACAACCTCTCTGAGATCCAGCTTCCTTGCTCATCTGCATTAGGAAGGCAAGGCCAAGTACCTCATGGGGCTGCAGGAATGTGATGCAAAAATGCATGGACCTGGGTCACCTGCACACACTTAGTAAATCCTGTGGCTACTGTCATTCCCGGAAGGCTAGAGACCCGTGACAAGTGCGAATGCTCAGGAGGTCAGCACCAGATGCAAGCCCTGAGCAGGACCACCACTGTGTCCATCACCCGCCTGTCTCTTCCCTACTAGAAGGCTCGTCCCAGGGCTGGCGCCCGCTCCGCGCCAGGAGCCGGGGGCGCGGGGGTCGGTGCCCCCGGCCCCCGCGCTCGCCCGCACGCGGCCCCGCGGCAGCCATCTTGGCGTCCTCCCCGCGGCGGGTTCGGCACGCGGCCCCGAGGACAGCGCGGCAGGGCGCGTGCGGCGTGGACGCGGCACCCCCTTCCGCGCCGGGGGACCCGCGCCAGCGCAGGCTCCGCGCGGAGCTCGCGCGAGGTCAGGCTGCCGCAGGCAGGGCGCCGAGGCGGCGGGACGGCAGGCGGGGGCTCCCGGGTGCAGGGACCCCCCGGCCCGGGAGCCCCGGGCAGGCCGAGGGGGTTTTGAGTTCCCAGCCGGGGTGTGGGGGTCGCCCAGCAGCCGCCCGCGGGCGCGCGCCCCAGCCCCAGCCCGCGCCCGTCCGCCCGGCTCCCTGCGCGGTTCCCACCCACTGCACCCCGGCCCGCGACTCACCGCTACCCACGGGCCACGGCCCGCGCGGCTCTCAGAACCTGCTCGGCGCCGCCTCCGCCGCCACCGGAAGAGCTTCTCCCGCCACGGCGGCCCCGCGCGCCGCCGCCGCCGCCTCCCGGAGCGCGCCCTCGGAGCGCGGCCCCGCGCGCAGCCACGAGGCCGGGAGGCCCGGCGCACTCTCGCTGTCACTGCGCTCTGGGCGCAGCCTCCGCCGGATCCGGGAGCGGAACCGCTGTGCCCGCGCCTTTGCTTCTGAGTCCATCAAAACTCCCAAGTTCATCCTCGCGGCGGTGCGGGGCTCTGCTCAGGCCAGTGCCTCCGTTTCCATTTTGGTTTCCAGGAGACCGCCTCCTTTACTCGATCATTTCCCGGTTACCAGCGTCTTCTTGCTCATCTTCTCACTCACTCATCTTCTCATTCAGTTGGTAAAGAATCCGCCTGCAATGCAGGAGACCCCGGTTGGATTCCTGAATCCGGAAGATCCTCTGGAGAAGGGATACGCTACCCACTCCAGTATTCTTGGGCTTCCCTTGTGGCTCAGCCGGTAAAGAACCCACCCGCAATGCGGGAGACCTGGGTTCAATCCCTGGGTTGGGAAGATCCCCTGGAGAAGGGAAAGGCTACCAACTCCTGATCATTTCCCAGTTACCAGCATCTTCTCAGTCATTCATTTAAGCCACTGTTTCCCAAAGTGTGGCATCTGGCACGGAAGCGACAAAGCGATTTGCCGTGGTGCCAGGCCATGACCTGATTTATGTCTTCACAAAACTCATCCCGCTGCTGTGGAGGAGGTGAGGCGGAGTCAGAGAGGCCGGTAGGCAGGCGACTTTACGCTAATCAGGGGAGAGACGATCGTGGCTTGGACCAAGTTGGTTATGGTGAGAGTTACTGGATTCTGGGTATATTTTGGAGGCAGATCAAATCTAATAAATGGTGAATTTACATTATTTACGGATAGGAAGATTCCATCCTTAAAGTCGTAAATTCTCCCCTGCGGCTAAGTCGCTTCAGTCGTGTCTGACTCTGTGCAAAACCAGAGACGGCAGCCCACCAGGCTCCTCCGTCCCTGGGATTCTCCAGGCAAGAACACTGGAGTGGATTGCCATTTCCTCCAATGCAGGAAAGTGAAAGTGAAGTGGCTCAGTCGTGTCCGACTCTTCGCGACCCCATGGACCGCAGCCTCCCAGGCTCCTCCGTCCATGGTATTTTCCAGCCAAGAGTACTGGAGTGGGGTGCCATTGCCTTCTCCGAAATTCTCCCCTAAATCAGCCTAAAAATTGAATGCACTTCCAAACAAAATTCTAACAACTCTAGTGTGTATACGGGTGTGGCGTATAACCTGACAAGGTGACTGTAAAAATGAATATGGAAAAATAAAGAGCCAGAAATAGCCAACGCAAGTTTGAAGAAAAAGAGCAAGGTGGAGTGACTTGTCCTGTGAACACAGAAGGTTGTGTGTGTGGGCAGGCATCAACAAACAGTGCAGCCAAATAAAGGTACCAGACATATGAGCCCTGCTGCCCTGCGCATAGAGAAACCTGCTGCTAGCTGCATCCCAGGTGAAGCGGCCCGTGTCTGGGCTTCCCGGTGGCTCAGCTGGTAAAGAATCCGCCTACAATGCAGCAGAGCCCGGTTCAGTTCCTGGGTGGGGAAGATCCTCTGGAGAAGGGCTAGGCTACCCACTCCAGTCTTCTGGCCTGGAGAATTCCATGGGCTGTATAGTCCATGCGGGTCTCAAAGAGCCGGACAGGACTGAGCGACTTTCACTTTCAGGTGAAGGGGAAGGTTAGATAGCCGTTAAATGATGCCGAGGCAATTGAATCCCTGCCTTAAACCATCTATGAAAGTGAGCGCCACACAGTTTAAAGACCCAAATATGAAAAACAAAACTCCCAGAATTTTAGAAGATGATATAGGAGGGTACCTTTATGAACCGGAAATAAAGAGGGCATGCTTAAATAAACACAAAATAGACTTGACTATCGGCTTCCCAGGTGGTGTAGTGGTAAAGACTCTACCTGCAACGCGGGAGACCGGGGTTCGATCCCTGGATCTGGAAGATCCTCTGGGGGAGGAAATGGCAAACCAGTCCAGCACACTTGCCTGAATAATCCCAGGGACAGAGAAGCCTGGCGGGCTACAGTTCATGGGGTCTCAAAGGGTCAGACTCGACTGAGTGACTGAGCATACAGACATGAATGGAATATAAAGGGAAGATTAAAAAGTTAAACCTCATTAAACACTTCATGTAGTTCATAATAAAAGGGAAAGAGTTTGTTTACAGACTCTCAGAAAGTGTTTTCAATACATGGATCTGACAAAGAATACATATGGAAACAATATTTTTAAAGATTTACAAATTAAGAGAAAGAAAGAGAAGCTATCCAATAGAAACACAGAGAGAAAACTATGAAACATGCCATTCATGGAGAAGGAAAAACAAACGACCCTGATACCCATGGAAAGATATTCAACCTGGCTAGCGATTTGGTCACGCATAATTCCTAGGAACGTTTAACCAGTTTCTTTTCTTTACTACATATTGTGCCGCGTGTTGGACTCAAAAAGAATTTTTTTAAAATTCCTCCCTAAAATAACTTCGTGTCAAGGAGATAAATATGTAAACCAGTCAGTTCAGTTCAGTTCATTAGTTATAATAAATGATTGTAACTCAGTAGAAACACTGTCACAGTATAATATGGGCTGTGAAAGTGAGTGCTATGAGCGCATGGGAGGGATGCTTACCTCTGCCTGCAGAATGGGGATAAGAGAGAGGTCTGGTAGAAACAAAGTTTATCTGTTATCTTTTGCCACCTTGATATTGCAACAGAAATACAAAAACCTCAAGAGTATACACTCATACAGGTTTATTTTTGTTCCTGCATCTGTAGGTTGGCTGGCACTTCTGCCAATCAAAGCTGGGCTCTGCAAAACTTACTCAGTTGATGGCTCTGTGGGTGTTGGCAGGGCTTTCTCACTAGTACAAGAGGACTGACTGGGCTCTGTTCCAAGTCTCGTATTTCCAGCAATTCAAGGTTGCTTTCACTTCTACTTTATCCTATTGGTCAAAATAAGTCACACAACCAGTCCAGATTCTTAATGGGAGAAGATGCATAGTGACTATAAATAGCTATGATACATAGACAAGTGAAAATTGGGGGACATTATTTTTCAAAAATTCTTTCTTGTGTGTATTTTACCTTCTCAGCATCCTAATTTCTTTTGGGGAGCTCCCAACACTTACTTCATTTGATCCCAGTCAGATCATCGATCATGGAATTTATCTTCTCTTTCCTGCCACTGTTATGGGTATGTAACACGAGCTTGGTCAACCAGAATCTTGCCCTGAATTTATATGTAGACACTGGGGAAAAGAGCAGTCACCTCCCTCCTCTGGCCCTCCTGGGGTTGCTAAGCTGGAAGAATATGGATTGGGGGCTGCCAGGGCTGCTGTTTTTGCCCATTGGCAGAATGGAAACTAAGCTGAAAGATGCAAGGGAGACAGTTCAGATGACATCATTGCAGGTCCTGGGATCACTCAATAGTGAAGCTCAACCTACGTCCTGGGCTTCTAGTTATAGGAGTCCATATATCAACCCACAGGCACTTTTTTTATATAAGTCATAAGTTCTTTAGAGTTAAAGTGCTGTCTCTGCTGACTGGCAGGTGCACAGAAGTGGTGACTTTGAGCCGAATGAAACCAAATTTGAAAAATCAAAGAAAAAAGGCAGATGACAGAAGAAGAAATAAGCTAAGGTTTAAAGGATAAAAAGTAGGTGTCCACATGTGTTCCTACCATTGTTTTACATAAACATTTTTCAGAAACAGCATCCAGAGAAGTTAAACTAGTATTTTTCAGCTCTGATGACAAGGATGTTGACAAGGGCTTGGGGATTCTTGCTGGGCTTGCATTGGTGAAGGTTGCAAAACCCTGACATTTTAATATGGACTTTGAACTGTTCAGGGCATGGCAAAACAAAACAACGCTTAAGTCAGCAAAGATAGGAGGGCATTTCTGAGCATAGTGTAAGTTCCATGAGCTGAGCAAAGATCCTGCAGAATATATCACAAGATGAGAGGTTCCTCATTGTAGAACAGGGAATTCAGTGAGACTTAATGTTTAAGTGAAAACCTTAAGCTCCAGCCTCTCTTAGCAAAGTTATTTATGATGATGAGAGGAAACATGTAACCATGAGTTTGTAGAGGTATGCAAAAGTTCATGTACGTACTCCCTGCTGTTCCCCAGCACTCTACCTGAGAGAGTTTTAGTATATTTTCTTCCAGAATTGTCTTTCCTTTTCTGACCTAATCAAACTCTTCATCCTGAGCCTAACAGAAGGAGGGACATAGGGGGTATAACAGTCATGAGCTATCCACTGTGAGCTGGGCCTGTAGTAGTCACTTTCACAAACATCTTCTTTAGTCCTTAGCGAAACTCTGAGAGGTTTACTACTTGTGTTAGTCAGGGTTCACTGAGAGAATAGAACCGATAGGATATGTTTCTGTCTCTACAGTTAGCTCGCTACTCACCCATCCATCCTCTATCCATCTGTCTAGAGAGTTTTGGTAAGGAATTTTCTCAATGATTGTGGGGGCTTGCAAGCCTGAAACTTATAGAACAGACCAGCAGGCTGAAAACTCCCATTGATGCTTCAGTCTTCAGTAGCTGAACTTCTCTGGGAAAATCATTCCTTGCTCTTAAGGCCATCTGCTGCTTAGGTGAGGCCCACTCACGTTATGGAGGACAGTCTTCTTTATGCAGACTCAACGGATTGCAGATGTTAACCATATCTACAAAATACCTTCACAACAGCACCCAAATCAGTGCTTGATTGAATGACTGTGTTTCCAGCCAAGCCTGGCTGATGCATGAAACTAACCATCACATCCTCCTTTCCCTGACTTTACATCTCTCCTCACTGTCGCTCCTGATGAACCACCCGCTGATCTTCTGAAATGTGAATAAGGTCAATTCATCCTCTGCTTTAAAAGCCTCAATGGCTACCAGCTACACTTACAATTAAATCTGAACATTCCATCACGACCTATGGACTTGCATGATCTGTCCTGTCCCATTGCTGCAGTTTCATATTAATATCACCAAATCTCCTGACTTCTGAACAGGCCACCTCAGGCCCTTTGCACATGCTATTCCAGCTGCCTGGAATGCTTTCAGGTCAAATATCACGTCCTCAAAGAAGCCTTCCTTGACCCTCCCACTCCCACTGGAGTTCATCACTCTTTTATTTCTGTTACTGCACTGCTGCTATCTGAAACCACTGTGTTTGCTTATCTGTTGACCAGTTTCTTCTCTGTCTCTTCCACTAGACTGTTCCATCACAAGGGCAGGGATTCTGTCCACCCATCACTATATTCTCAGGTCCTCGAATGATGCCTGCTGCAGCTACCCCTCCAGTCAAATCACAGCACAGCAGCACCGTGGTGAGTGCCCCGCAGCCACCACCCCTGGATGTCGCACATTACAGCTCTCACAAGAGTCACTCCTGCTCCAGGAATTGCTCATTGCAGCCACTGCTGGAAACGATTCTCCGTGGTACTGGGTATGTCAATCTGATCGGCTGAACTGAGGTCACATGCCAGTGCAACATCAAGACTTCTCTGTAGAGGCATGGTCTCTGCCTCACACACAAACAAAGATGATGCATCGAATCACCCAGAAAGCCACCTCGGGCTGTTACTCAGTCAACATACTCCTTGATTTCTCCAGGGGTTACATCTTGGGACTTCCCAGACGGCCAAGTGATAAAGAATCTGCCTGCAGTACAGGGTTCAATTCCTGGATCGGGAAGATCCCCTGGAAGAGGAAATGGCAACCCAGTACCGTATGGCTGCCAGGATGATCCCATGGACAAGGGGCCTCATAGTTTATAGTACATGGGGTCGCAGAGAGTCCGACACGACTGAGCGGCTACATGAGCACGCACAAACACTATCTTGACTTTTGTCAACTATCTTCGATGATGACTAGCGCTAACTTCTAGTTAGTTTTATCTGTTCTGGAACTTTATCTAAATGACATCATACAATGTGTGCGTTTGGAGCGTGTGTCTGGTTCCTTTCGCTTAGCCTGTTTTTGAGATGTGTCTGTGTGGTTGGAGGTAGTTCTACTCTGTTCTCTCTAGTTGTGTAGAATTCTGCTTCATACGAATAGACCACCTATGTTGTGTCCATTTCCAGATGATGAACATTTACAGTGTTTCCAGTTTTTGGTTATTATGATGACTAAAGCAGCTGTGGTATTCAAGTATAATCTTTTTGTGGATAAAAGAGCAGGGGGATTGTTGTTTTGTATTTAGTTTGTAATGTTTGGGGCATGTGTTGTCACCTAATTTCTGCCTCTACAGCGATTTTTCCAAGATCTGAAATCAAATCACTTCCCACCTGAAAACTGATAAAACTGATTCTTGCCTCCAGATAAAAGCCCAAACTCCTAAATATGGCATTCAAAACTTGTTGATACTGACCTTAATTTCCAATTAACTTTATCTCTGACCTTTTACCCTGATACAAGAATATTGATCAACTCACTGTTTCCAGAAAGTTCAATTCAGTTCAATCTCTCAGTCATGTCTGACTCTTTGTGACCCCATGGACTGCAGCACACCAGGCCCCTGTTCATCACAAACTCCTGGAGGTTGCTCAGACTTATGTCCATCGAGTTGGTTATGCCATCTAACCATCTCATTTTCTGTCTTCCCCCTTCTCCCGCCTTCAGTCTTTCCCAGCATCAGGGTTTTTTCCAGTGAGTCCGTTCTTTGAATCAGGTGGCCAAAGTACTGGAGCTTCAGCTTCAGCATCAGTCCTTCCAATGAATATTCAGGACTAATATCCTTTAGGATGGACTGGTTGGATCTCCTTGCAGTCCGAGGGACTCTCAAGAGTCTTCTCCAACACCAAAAGTATCAATTCTTCGGCATTCAGCTTTATATCATTCTTTATGGTGCAACTCTCAAATCCATCCAAAACATAACTTTGACTATGTGGACCTCTGTTGGTAAAATAATGTCTCTGCTTTTTAATATGCTGTCTATGTTGGTCATAGCTTTTCTTCCAAGGAGTGAGCATCTTTTAATTTGAAGGATGCAGTCACCATCTGCAGTGATTTTGGAGCCCAAGAAAATAAAGTCTGTCACTGTTTCCATCGTTTCCCCAGCTATTTGCCGTGAAGTGATGAGATCGGATGCCACGATCTTAGTCTTTTGAGTTTTAAGCTGCCCTTTTCACTCTCCTCTTTCACTTTTATCAAGAGGCTCTTTAGTTCCTCTTCATTTTTGCCATAACGGTGGTGTCATCTGCATATCTGAGGTTATTGGTATTTCTCCTGGCAATCTTGATTCCAGCTTGTGCCTCATCCTGTCCGGCATTTCTCATGAAGTACTCTGTAACAGGTTGTTTTCTTCCTGTTTGTTCAGATTTTGGTCTGGAATGCCGTTCCCAGAGAGTCTTGATTCCTGGACAAAATGATACACATCCCTCAAAGCCCAGTTGAAAGATACCTCCTCCAAGAAGCTGTCCTTCAGTTTGCCAGGCACTTTATTGTACTTCCATTGGGTGTATACTTTGGTATTAGTTTTGTTAGAGCACTTATTTCTTCCCATTTCTCTGACTGTGGTCTGTCCCTTCTTTTCTGCGAGCTCTGAAAGACAGAGAAGGAGGTTCTGAGCAGTGAAATGGTGTACCTAATGATACGCACAGCTTCTCTGACTCCAGGTCTGCCTGATTCCAGGTTAAATGCACTTAACACCATAAGACTTGGTGGAACGCATGCTCATCATCGGGGGCAAGGTGGAGACCAGAAGCTGGAGCTCCAAGGGCCTGGGGCTCCTCATCTCGGTGAGAACAGCAGAGAGTGTGGAGCTGGGCCAAGTGGTTGTGGTCGGGACAAAGCCACCCCAGAGGTTGCCATGGGAACCTGAGGGGCCACATCTTCTGATTTGTTTCAAGAGACACCAGAAATCCACAAAAGAGGCAGAATTTCTTAATTTTTGAATGTTAGTAAGTTGTTTTAAATACAAAGTAAGACAAGAAAGATCTGTGGGCTGGATTCAGGCCTTTTTACACTCGTTTGCTTCTTGCACATCCATCCACCTTTGTCGTGCAAGATCTGCATCCTGGTCATTCTTACTTTGGAAAATTAAAAATAGGAGTGGTAAATTACCGCTTGTAGCCCAGGCAGAGATTCTCCTGGAAACCAAGTCAAATGTCCGAGGTTTCTGAAGTCCCTTTGTTTGTTAGTTTTCTCGCTGTGTTTGTTGACATCACCCAATGAAGCCCCATTGAGGGTACCGCAGCCACTGAGGTGTTAGACTCGGTCCGCCTGCCAGAAAGACACTCAGGGCCCACACAGAGCCAGGTGGTCTCAGCAGCAGACACGCAGCCCAGAGGAAGGACACATGTGTCAGGGAAGTGTTCCGGGTAGAGGCAACAGATTCGAGGGACAAGTAAGAGAAAGCGAGGTGAAGAGGCAGGCAGGAAAGGACATTCTTTGCAGGGGGGAACATAGAGGCCCCACCAGGTGGTGTTGCAGTGAAAAGGAAAAAAAGGGGAATGAGTTTTGTTTTTTTTTAAATTTGTTGCAGTGCAAAGGTAAAAAGAGAAATGAGTTTTTTTAATGGGGTCACAGAGTCAGACAAGACAGAGTGCCTTTCGCTTTCTCAAGGACAAAGAAGATGAAGAGAACAGTGAGCAGGCCTGAGCATTCTAGTGGTTGTTTGGTTTTTACTTTAATTGCCTGTAGCTTTTAATGTCTGTAACTAAGTGTGCTTTTCTGCCCCCTAGCTTCGCAGGAGCTATACTTCGTACCTATTTTCCTGACTCCTCACTAAATGGCTTCTGAGCTGGTGGTAGTGGTAAAGAACCTTCCTGCCAAAGCAGGAGGCATAGAGATGCAAGTCTGAGCTTGGTTCAGGAAGATCCCTTGAAGGAGGGCATGGCAGTCCATTCCAATATTCTTGCCTGGATAAGAATCTCATGGACAGAGGAGCCTGGAAGGTTACGGTTCATAGGGTTGCAAAGAGTCGGATGTGGCTGAAGCAATTTAGCACGCACACTATGCTAACCAATCCTGTGTCTAGCTTTCACCCTTACAACACCTTCCCCTTGTAGTTACATATCAGAAAGAAGGGCGCAGTGCCACCGATCTGCCAGACTCAATTACTGGGTTACTGACACCAGCCTATGACTGTCTTTTGACAAGATCCTAACACCTTTGCTCCTCATCACCGACTCCTGACTGCGAGCCCTCACCTTGCATAAGCCCCTAGACTCCTCATGGAGGGGGAGGTGGGCACAGTTCCTGAGACGTGAGCCTGCTGTGATTCCAACTCAGCCGGCTGAGAATTCAAGCCACCTGTGCCTTCCAAACTCTGTCTCCATAATTTTTATTTGGCTTCAGTGGACAGAGAAAGCCAAGATTTTGGCCAGTAACAATGGGTGTGGGTGGGGAAGCTGTGGTCCAGGTGGGTGACGATGGGCATGGAGTGGGCTTGGCCTGGAAGGTGTAGGGGTAGGTGGAGAAGAAGTACCCAGACAGGATGGGGTCCATGGCTAGAGGGCATGTAGGAATACTTCTCAGGAGGAGTGAGGTCAAAGCTAGAAGATCTACTGCCATGGATTCATTCCTTGGAGAGGTTAGGGAGAGGGTGGGGCCAGAGTCAGGGCCCAGGAAGGGAAAACCATGGGGCCAGCAAAGCATAATGGACAAATGGGCAGCCTGGGGGCGTCTCCGGGAGGCAGAGTGCAGGCAGCCGTGGGGCTTCATGCTATCTGCCTCGGTGCCACCAAGGACCTTTGAAAATAGTGACTCGCCCTGGCTAGAGCTTGGAGTCACCCAGGAAAGGAAGCTTTAAAACCTTGCCAATTTTATCCAGTTTTCTGGGCCACAATCCAAGCAAATTGCATCAGGATCCTAAAAGGCAGGACCTGGAATCTGGATTTTTAATGCTTCAGTGAGCAGCCAGAGATGGAGGTCGCGGCAGTCAAGGGGTGGTCCAAACACTGGAGAACCCACAGGATCCTCCTTCAGTTGATTCACAGGGGCCCCTCCTGTTCTTGAGGAGTGGGGGGTTGACTGCAGGGATCTTTGTGGGTTAATTGCAGAGCTGATCTGTCATCTGCCCGGAAATGGGGGCTAGACTGTGAGCAGAAGGCAGACAGGCCTTCAGCTTTTGTTCCTCAAATATGCAGACAATAATCCTAAAAGCATTCTTGTTTGGGGGGAGGTATGAAAGCTCACTGTGTCTCACACACAAAGCATCTGAAAAACACATCATGAATTGGCTCTTTGTTTCAAAATACAGCAATGCTGAATATCACTTGGAAGCCAATTATGTCTTAAAGAGGTCCTGGAGGCTAAACACAATGTTGATTACTCAGGGAAAGCTGACTCATCCCATTATGGGTTTTAAGACACTGGTTCGTTAGTCAAATTAATCTTAACATATTAGGGCAGAAATAAGGAAGAAATAATACTTCACATTTCTTTTTGCTCTGGGTAAGGATTCTCTTTGCCCTTGCTGTAACTCATCTGAGAAGACTATGATTTTCTGTTTGCTGGTTTGGTCCAATCCATTCATCCATCCAGTGGTCATCAACTGAACATCTATTCCAAGTCTACCCTACACAGGTACCAGTGAGTGAGACTCCCTCCTCTGTGGGAACTTACACTCCGATGGTGGGGAAGGAGGGGACAGGAAATAACCCAATACATGCAGGACTTCAGGGAGTTAAAAGTGGAATGAAGAAAACTGACTAAGAGGATAGAGCAAGGGAAGGATGGGAAGGGGCTGATCTTAGAGGAGATGTTCAAGAAGGCTTCTCTGCGGAGGTGACTTGGGAACCAAGTCCCAAGACCCAAATCAAGGAGGGGAAGGGCCAGGCCTGGAACAGGGAAGAGTGTTCCAGGCAGAAGGAAAGGTCAGTGAAACAGCCTCAAGGACTGTTCTAAAAGCAGAGGCTGCAAAAACACCTTTGAGTTGATATGTAAATTTCTGATAAGAATGATGATCAGACTGAGACTCAGGGCTCCAGCTGGCACATACGATGCCTTGGTAGAAGCCACAGAAGATGAGTCTGACTGGCAGACAAACTATCAAAGTGAGAGGGTAACAGGCAGGAAGGCCAGGGGTCTCCAAACAGAGGAAATAGCCTGCAAGTGTCAGACATTTTCTCTCTTAGCGGCAGGAGGAAACAAACTAGCGATATTTTCCTCAAATTTAAAAGGAGGTTTCTCTTAAAATTCTGTGTTGCCCTAATGACACCTGGTTTCACTTGAAGTTAACCATTGCCTTTTTCTTATGGAAATGTTTATCTTAAGCTATGCTAATATACTATGCATTTACCCCAAACTCTGTCTTCAAGTTGGTTCTGCCTTTAGGGCTCAGAACCTACTTAATAAACCAGTATGTTATACTCTGATATTGTTCCTCTAATCTATGTAAATGAAACTATTTGTATGGTGATCTGCCCTTCTTCAAGATTCAAGTTAATCATTTTATGGCCCAAGATAAACCATTTGGAGCCAAGGTTATCCCAAAATACATCTTATGGGTGAGGGGCCTGGTGCCATTCTAAGTTTTGAGACACTCCTTTCTTTCGTTAGCAGACTGCTGATGACTATATAACATCCAGCTCAAGACTAGCAGGGGGTACTCTTTCTGCCCCCTTCAGATGCCTATGTCAGAAGCTTTCTCTATCTCCTTTATACGTTAATAAAACTTTGTTACACAAAAGCTCTGAACGATCAAGCCTGTCTCTGGCCCCGGACTGAATCCTTCTTCTCCCGGGGGCCAAGAATCCCTGCGTCGAAATTCAACAACCATCTTTCAAAAGGCACTTCTACCTGTGATTAAAGTAGCTCCAGGTTGGCCCAGTTGTAAGCAGAACCCCTGATGGATTCTAGCTCCCCTTCACTCACTCACTTGGCCAGGGGCATATTTGTGCAGTGCACAAACTGTACAACTGTATGTAGCAGGCCTCACTGAAGATCAATTAAAACAGACTCACTCAAGTCACAGGAAATTGATGAGATGGATTAGACTTTATTTTTCTGGATTAAAAAAAAATCTTTTATTTAAGTATAGTTGATTTACAGTGTTGTGTTGATTTCAGCTGTACAGCAAAGTGATTCAGTTATACATATATATACACTCTTTTTCATATTTTTTACACCATGGTTTATCACAGGATATTAAATACAGTTCTCTGTGCTGCACAGCAGGATCTTACTGTTGTTTATCCATGCTATATATAGTAGTTTTTATGTGATAGTTTTTGTGGGTTTGAAAATGCTCTCCAAGAAGCCTGAAACAGTTGCCATGGGATAATATTTTGATAGATTAGCTGGTTAGCTGATTAACTTGATCACCTCCCCCAATTCTCTTTGGCCTCCTCCTTCCCCTTCAAATGACCAAGCTGTTCTGGGCCAAATTCCTCAGCCAACAGTAGCCACAGGGCAGACAGACTGTTCTAGGCTCTGGCCTTCAACATCTGAGTTTTTAGCGGGATGGAGAGCAGTTGAGTGGAGATGACATGTTGGAAAGGAATATTCCCCTTTCATTTAATCATGGAATACCCATTCTCCATGTCTGTTTTCCTCCCCTCCACAGGTGACAGCTCTGAGACACTACTCCGTGTCCTTATAGAACACGTAACATTGTTGCGGGTATGTGGGTTTTGAATTACAGTCATGCTATTCTGCTGTAGATCTCATTTGGTTTCTTACTTTTCCCCTCCCCACTAAATTTTCTGAACCTGTTCATAGGTTCTGTGCATAATAATTTAAAAAATTATTTTATTGAAGTATAATTGCTTTACAGGATTGTGTTATTTCTGCTGCATAGCACAGTGATTCAGTTATACATGTTGTTGCTCAGTTGCTAAGCCATGCACGACTCTTTGCAACCCCACAGCTGCAGCACGACAGCCTTCCCCCGTCCTTCACCATCTCCTGAAGTTGGCTCAGATTCATGTCCATTGAGTTGATGATGCCATCCAACCATCTCATCCTCTGTCCTCTCCTTCCTCTCTTGCCCACAATCTTTCCTAGCATTAGGGTCTTTTCCTGAATGAGAACTGAATGAGTCAGTTCTTCACATCAAGTGGCCAGAGTTGATTATACATATATATATATACACACACACACACCTTCTTACATATATATATATATATATTCTTTATATATGTTAGATATATATGTATATATACACATTTTTTCATATTTTTTCCATTATGGTTTCTCACAGGATTTTGAGCTTAGTTCACAGCAGGACCTTGACATTTATCCATTCTGCATATAATGGTTTGCATCTGCTAACCCCAAACTCCCAATCCAACCCTCCCCACCCCCTTGGCAACCATGAATCTGTCTTTATGCCTCTATGTCAGGGAGTTTATTTTTGTTTCATGGGTAATTCGTGTCATATTTTAGATTCCATGCCTCCTATGTGGCATTTCTCTTTCTGATTTACTTCACTTAGTCTGATAACTTCCAGGTCTCGCCACGTGTGCCTGTCTCTTTGTTCCTTCTGACTGTGGACACAGCTCCATGGAGCAGAGCCACCGTATTTTACCGTACACTCTCCATGATGGCCAGCAGGGTGCCTTCTGCTTCTCAGTGCCATCAAGAGTTCTGTGATAAATGCCTTCTCATATGTCCAGTTACGGTCCTGTTTAATAAAGACTCTTGGTCTGTACAGAGGGGTGAGATTTCTGCACATTCAAGCACATTTAATTTAAATATGTACTGCCAGAGAACCCTCCAGAAGGGCAGCAATATCTAAACACTCACCAGCAGTGTACAAAAAGGCTCCTGTTCCTCACATCTCACAAGAAAATTAGCATCATTCTTCTCTCTGGTCTTTGCCAGTCTGATGGGAATGAAGCTCTGTATTACTGCTGTGCTTTCTAGTTCTTTGATTATCGGTGACTTTGAGGATCTTCTCATTTGCTTGGCACTTGCTTGATCATATCATTTCCTGTTTTTTGTTTGTTTTTTTAAAATCAGGTTTCCTGTCTTTGTCTCTTTGCAGTATTCTGTGTCTGTTGTAAGCACTGTGGATATCTTCTCGTGTAAGACCTCACGGCCTTTTCTCGGGAAGCGTCGCCACAAAGACCACAGTGACTCGAATTCGATGCAATCAGCAGGAGGATTTATTTAGCCAGCGCGCTGGGGTTCGAGCTCCCGTTTCCAGGAGTGAACCCCGAACACTCACCGAAAGGGATTTTTATGCAGAAAGATCAAAGACAACTGGGAATGAGATCGGAATGTAGGGAACAATGTGATAAGGGGGTCTTAGGATGAAGTGGAGACATTTGATTGGTGGGGATGATTTACAGGTAATTTAGTAGAGATAGTTGACTGACCACCGGCGGTGCCTGGTAATGGGAAATGCATTTTTGAGGAAAGGTCAGTTACACAGTGGAAACTAAGTCACAAGTTATCAGTTAAGAATAGGGAGCAGTCAGGAGGCTCTGAGTCATCAAGATAAGGGGGAAAGCTATGCGGCGCATTCTGCCTTCCAGGTTTAACTCTTAACCTAGGAGTTTTCCAGTGCCCTTTTCAGAAAGCACTAAATGAAGTTACATTTTTACAGAAAGACGAATACAATGATTTACAACAAAGAGAAATTCATTATCCCAAAAAGCCTTGTTTTGCTAACATCAAAACTACTATAATTCCTCAATCTAAAAGTTCTTCATTCCCCTCTTCTTCTTGTTCATGATTTCAATCTTGAAATCACAGATCGAAGTCTCCTTGGGGAATTGTTGCATATTGTTGTCTTAGCATAAGCACTTGCACGGTACTTACGCGTTCCCTGATAAAGGAGATCAATCGATTGAAAATGCAAGGCCCTATTGTCAAAAGGAGAAGTAAGATAATTATTGGTCCTGTCAGAGTGGATATTAGGGTGGCGTACCATGGTGCCTATTCCAGCAGCCACCCCGAGCCCTAACAGGGCAGCCAGAGTGAGGGTTACTGGCTCTCGTTTGGCGTGGTGTTTGCCTTCATAGGCTTCTAGGAAAGCCTCGTCAGTATGATAAAGAAGCCTAGGCACTAATCGCACCAAAACACAAAAATCAGTTGTCTTGTTAAATACATCCATGGAAACGCAAGGAGTGAGCCCAGTGTTGCATGCCCACCATCCATCTCCAGGGGGTAAAAGATACCCTGAATAATTAAGGACCTTGTTTGTATAGTTACAGAGACGTGACTGAGAAGGGTTGGGAGTCCCTATGCATAGTCCCTGCCCGGAGACCGCAGACAGAGTAAGTCTGACGGTCCCATGTTGCTGCCATCTGATTTGAGTATAATCAAGTGTACCTTTATTTCCCCCATTATCCCAGTGGCCTCATAGTAAGGCGGAGGGACGGTGTAGCAGAGCCAGCAAGATTTGGTAGCTTCCGGGTTGGTGTTGTTTAAGACTCGGTAGGCGCTGTCTACGAGAGCCAACATCCGCTCCTGAACATCAGGAGGGCTTCCAGTGTGTATAGAGGCTTTCGTAACTGCTGATAGTTCCTGGGTAGGCTGGACCAGCCGATCACTAGGGCGATTTAGAGCAGGATTGGGTCCTACCTGCTGGGTAGGCGGGGAAGTTACTTGTAATCTAATTGTAAAAATGAGGCCGTCATGATAATGTTGCTTATACAGCCGTATACCCCAAGTGAAACCCCCTTACCCATTCGGTTATGCGCACCTGTCTTGCCTTATTAGTAAATTTAACATGGAGGGGTGGCACCATGAAGTGCATTCGGGAACCTCATCACCAAGTCGGGGCCTGGTGTAGTTGGCCTTGACCGCAATGAGGTCCCAGCTACCGGAGGGTTTCTAATAAACATCACCTGTAGTTTCACATCCCCATTTAGCACAGAAAAATGTTTCCCTCCCCCCACAGTTATTTTGGTCTTGACGTTTTTCAGGGCACACATAGAAGGTGTACATTCTCAACTGGACCCTTCTGGCCTGGTTGGCACACCCTCCACCACAATCCGGACACCCCTCCATCAAAGTCATCAGTGTAACCATTGAGACCCAGTTTATCAGGCCAACGCATTAACGGGGCCTGGTGCAGATCTGAGTATTTTTCAAGGTCCCATGGTTCGGGTGCTCCAACTGATAGCTTGCAAAGGTCAGGATAAAGGTCAGGCCACCAGGAGTTAGGTGGTGCTATGGTGGAGCTAGACCACACGACCTTCTCTGCCTGCGAAATTACTTGCCACGTCAGCTGTTGGGGTAAATATGGGTTTTGGTTGAATCCACTCACAGTCAGGAGGTTTAGGTAGAGGATGATCAGGAATCCGGTGACCGACAGAGCTTGAGCCTTAAAGGGTGAGAGGTGCGGTGAGCCTTCCATTGAGGCGTTGGTTCTGGTGCAGCTTTAACGTGGGAGGCGTGGATCCAGGATGAGATTCCGTCAACCTTGATGGCAGTGGGGGTCGTAAGCAGGACAATGTAGGGTCCTTTCCACCTGGGCTCTAGATTATGTTGCCGATGTCGACGAACATAGACGGAGTCTCCCACCTGGAACGGATGGGCCTCTTCTGGGGTACCGGGTTGGTAGGCTGCAGCAAGCTGAGTCCACACCTCTTTCTGAACCAGCTGGAGTCCCTTCAGCCTAGCACACAGATCACCATTGTTAAAGTTTCGGGGGGTCGAATCCCTCTCTAAGTGTCAATATGGGGGAGGTGCTCCATACAGAATTTCAAAAGGGGTGAGACCAAGGTGAGAGGGCGTGTTTCTCACCCGGAACAGAGCCAGAGGAAGGAGCACCGTCCAGTCAGTACCGCCAGTCTCTAAGGACAATTTAGTTAGGGTCTCTTTTAGAGTTCTATTCATTCTTTCTACCTGTCCTGAACTCTGGGGTCTGTATGCACAATGTAATTTCCAATCGGTCCCCAGAAACTTAGCTAACTCCTGGCTTATTTGGGCAATAAAAGCCGGCCCATTATCTGACCCTAACATCTTTGGCGCTCCGAAGCACGGAAAAATTTCTTCTAGGATCTTTTAGTTACTGTGAGTGCACTTTCATTTTGGTGGGAAAAGCTTCTACCCACCCTGAGAAAGTGTCTACAAAAACCAGCAGATATTTATTGCCGTACCGCGCAGGACATACCTCGGTGAAATCTACTTCCCAGTAAGTCCCCGGCCGGTCTCCACGCAGCCGCTTACCTTGGCCCGTCTTGTTTCGGCCGGCATTTACCTCTTGGCAAGGTCTGCAGTTCAGGACCACTTGCTCAGCCAATTTAAAAAGTCCTGGCACCTCATATCCTGCTTTAATTAAAAGAGAGACTAGCTTTTAGCCCCTAAGTGAGTCCAATGGTGCATTTGTTTTAACATTTCCCTGGCTTCTCCTTCCGTCGTAGGCTGTTTCCCTCTGGGCCATGGAGAGGGGCTAGGATTACTTTTATCTTCTGAGCATATTGCCAGCAATCTCGATAGCTCGTCTTTTGTTGCCACCTCTCGCGCAGCTTGATCGGCCATACTGTTTCCCTTAGTTACCAGGGATCGATCTCGTTGATGCCCGGGGCAGTGGATTATACTAATCTTTTTGGCAACATCAGGGCAGCCAGCAATGCCAGGATTTCATTTTTGTTTTTAATCTCCTTGCCGGCCGATGTAAGTAACCCTCTCTGTTGGTAAATAGCTCCATGGACATGTGCAGTTGCGAAGGCATATCTACTATCAGTGTAAATGTTGGCCTTTTTCCCTCGTGCCAGTTCTAAGGCCTTTGTGAGGGCAATCAGCTCGGCTTTTGGGCTGACGTACCTTGAGGGAGGGCAGCTGCCCAGATTACCTCAGTCCCATCGACCACCACTGCCCCTGCCCGCCGCCTACCTTCTTCAAGAAAACTGCTTCCGTCCGTATACCATGTCACCTCGGCATCCTGAAGCGGCTGGTCCGAGAGATCATGACGAACTCCATGTACTCCCGCCAGAATTTCTTGACAGTCGTGGGTCACCTCGGACTGGCTGGGGTCCCGGCAGCAGCGTGGCAGGGTTAAGTCCGGTAGCCGGCGTGAACCTGATTCGCTCAGAGTTTAGGAGCAGCGTCTGATAGTGGGTCATCCTGGCGTTAGTTAGCCATCTCTCGGGGGTTGGCGAATCACACTTTCTAAAGCGTGGGGCGCAGTGACAATTAAGTTCTGCCCCAGTGTCAGCTTGTCTGCATCTTTTACTAGGACTGCCACGGCAGCCACTATACGCAAACAATTTGGCCAGCCAGCAGCCACGGGGTCCAGTTTCTTTGACAGATATGCCACCGGCCGACTCCATGGTCCCAGCTTTTGGGTGAGGACCCCTTTGGCAATGCCATTATTTTCAGCCACATAGAGATGGAACGGCTTGTCCACATCTGGAAGTCCCAGGGCAGGGGCTGACAACAAGGCGCGCTTAATGTTGTCAAAAGCCTTTTGCTCGCTTCTTTCCCCAGACGAAGGGTGTACTGCCCTTTGTCAGGGGGTACAAGGGAGCGGCCATCTCTGCGAACCCCGGAATCCAGAGCCTGCAGAACCCTGCAGTGCCCAAGAACTCCCTAACTTGTCGGGAGTTTTCGGGGCCGGTATTCTGGCCACCGCCTCCTTTCTGGCCTCCGAGAGCCATCGCTTCCCATCTCTGAGTTGGTACCCCAGGTAACTAACCTGTTGCCGGCAGATCTGGGCCTTTTTGGCAGAAGCACGGTAGCCGAGGGTGCCAAGTTCGGTCAGTAAAGTCTCAGTCCCTTCCCTGCACTCCTCTGCGGTATCTGCGGCCAGAAGCAAGTCATCTACATATTGGAGCAGAGTTACCTGGGGGATTTGTGGCGCGGAAGTGCGCGAGGTCCTGGTGGAGGGCTTCGTCAAAAATTGTTGGCGAGTTCTTGAATCCTTGCGGCAGCCTGGTCCACGTTAGCTGTCCGGAGAGTCCTGTAAGGGGTCTTTCCACTCAAAAGCAAAAATAGGCTGGCTAGCGGGGCTGAGTCGTAGGCAGAAGAAGGCATCTTTCAGGTCCAAGACAGTGTACCACTTCCGGCTGGGGGAAGGGTGCTCAGCAGGTTGTAGGGGTTGGGCACTGTTGGGTGTAGGTCGGATACCCGCTTGTTGACTTCTCTCAGGTCCTGTACAGGCCGGTATTCGCCCGTTCCAGGCTTCCGGACTGGAAGCAACGGGGTGTTCCAGGCCGATTGGCACTTTATCAAAATTCCCAGATCAAGAAACCTTTGAATATGTGGGCGGATCCCATCTCGAGCCTCTTTACTCATCGGGTACTGGCGGACTGGAGATGGGAGTGGCAGAGGCCTTGATTTCTACCACCACTGGGGGCTGGTGGACGGCCATTCCCATGCCCGAGACTTCAGCCCAGGCTAGGGGGTCTTAGTCATCCAGTCCTGCATATTCATGGTCTCAGGGGAAGGGCTCTCGTATAGCCTGTATTCATCTTCTAGCCTCAGGGTCAAAACCTGCAACGGCCTTCCTTCCCCGTCTGTCACCGTGGTGCCCTCGGTGTGAAAGTGGATCTGAGCCCCCACTTTCGTGAGCAAGTCCCGTCCCAGCAAGGGGTAAGGGCATTCAGGGATCACAAGGAACGAGTGGGATACCCGGCCCACGCCAAGGTCCACTGTTCTTCGGGTAGTCCATGGGTATTGTCGATACCCTGTAGCGCCCTGTACCCATGCCTTTTTTGTGGACAATGTCCCTCCGGATTGTAATAGGGACGGAGTGTTGGGCTCCTGTGTCTACCAGAAACTGTACAGGCTTCCCCTCCACCTTTAGAGTTACCCTAGGCTCGGGGAGGGGGTCCGAGCCCCGTCCCCCTAGTCTTCTTCTTCTATGGCCAGGATTTTGTTGGGGGTGGCGGACCTTCCCCTCTTCTTCTGAGGGCAGTCTTTGAGCCAATGCCCCTTCTCTTTACAGTACGCACACTGATTTTTGTCTAGTGGTGGTTTGGTTCCTGTCCTGCTTTTACTGCGGTCTCTTGGCCCAGTTCTATCATCTCTCTTTCCTTCTTTAATCACTGTAGTCAGAATTTTTGCCAAGTCTTTTGCCTGTCTTTTCTCTCTCTCTATCTCCCGTTCACTCTGCTCCCGGATCCTTCTTTCCTCCTTTTCTTCTTCTGTTTCCCTTTTATTAAACACCTTGTCTGCTTCTTTGATCAAATCTTGAAGAGAGAATCCCTGTAACCCATCTAGTCTCTGTAACTTTCTCTTAATATCTAGGGCTGATTGATCAATAAAGGCCATGGCCACTGTAGCCCTATGTTCTTCAGATGTGGGATCGTAGGGGGTAAATCTCTTGAATGCCTCCATCAATCTGTCTAGGAATACAGTAGGTGACTCAGTAGGCCCTTGAGTCACTTCCCCTTACCTTAGTCAAATTGGTGGGGCGCCTTGCTGCCCCTCGGAGACCCGCCACCAGAGCCTGGCGATAGACCCTCAGGCGCTCCCTACCTGCCGGAGAATTGTAGTCCCAGTCAGGTCTCGTCAGGGGGAAACCAGCATCTATTTCATTAGGAAGCGCTGTGGGATGTCCGTCATCTCCTGGCACATTTTTGCGAGCCTCCAATAGTACTCGCTGTCTTTCTTCTGTAGTGAGCAAGGTCTGCAACAATTGCTGACAATCATCCCAAGTGGGCTGATGTGAGAAAACAAGAGATTCTATTAAGGAGGTTAGGGCCTGGGGGTTATCAGAGAAAGAGGGGTTGTTATTTTTCCAGTTGTAAAGATCCGAGGCAGAGAATGGCCAATATTGGAGTGGCCGAACCCCACGGTCATCAGGGGCCCATTCTCCCGGAGGGGGAGAGCGGTGGAGTCCGGGGTGACAGCTCTACGGCTCCGCGTTCCTGCCGCCGGGCCCATTTCTTCCCCTTCTTTTTGGCTGTTCAGGCGAGGCGATCGCTTGTGCCCTCTGAGGTGCCGGAGGTGGGACCTGTACAGGCGGGTAGGGTGGGGGAGAATCTAAGAGTAAGAAGTCAGTTTGCAGGTCTGGATATATATTTTTGACGGGAGCCTTTGTCTCTTCCTTCCTTGCCGTGGATTTTAGGGCAAAGATCTCTGCAGCAGGCTCCAACGGCTTTCCTGTGGGGAAAACGAAGGTCGAACCCACACCGGGGTGAACGGACCAGGTCTTCCCAGACCGTAATATATGGCACCTGGTCCGGGTGCTCAGTAGCAGGGGTGAAAATTACAGTTTTAACCTGTTTGACTTGTTCTGAAGAGAATGACCCTTCTGGCGGCCAGCCGGTATTAAAACTGGGCCAATCTACTGCGCATAAACTCTGCCATTTTCCTTTTTCACTGTCATGGAAAGATCATGGGCCCGATTTTTACTTCTGTCCAATGATCTACCGTCAGAGACAACGGGGTTGTCACAGTCTGTCCCATCGTCAGTTTGTCACAAAAATGAACACTTAACTAGTACTAAGTAAGACGAGTAATAGCGGAGAAATCAGTAAAAGCGGCTGCTGTAAGCTTTTGCCCTCGGCAAGTCTTAAGCAGATGAGCTTCCTAGCTCCACAGACACAGGATTCAGACGGAGAAGGATCTCACGACCCCCACTCCCAGGTCGGCGCCCAGGCGCCCCTGGCACACGCCACAGATACAGGCGGGAGGGGATCTCACGACTCCCGCCTCCCAGGTCGGCGTTCCAGGCGTCCCTGGCACACGCCACAGATACAGGCGGGCCCTACAGATACAGACAGACAAGAGCGCGAGGGCACAGATCTTTGTTTCAGCAGCTGAAAGAGACCGGGAGGAAAGTGAGATAAGAGCTGGCTGGACGAGAAAGTGAGATAAGATGACTGAGGATAGCCACCGAAAATCCTGCCGGGAATGGTGGCGGCCAGAGAGGTGGACTTATGGCGTGCTTTGAGTTCACTCGTGTGCCTATGCCGTTGCACGGAAGTTGTCTTGCTGGGGGCGGGCGCCAGCGGCTTCTGGCCCGTTCCGCGACCCCCTTATCCTGTCACGGGAGTCTTCAAGTGGCAGGCGCCCTAATGGCTTTTAAGTGCCTGACCCGTGCCCACAAAAAGGTAATATTAGGCCAGATCCTCACAAGAAAGACAGGGAAGTTTCACCCAGCCGGGCGGATAGTTACTGGGGCTCACCTGTTGTAAGGCCTTCAAAGTCCACCAGGGAGTAGCCCTGGCCGGGACTAATCAGTTGCCCCACAACCGCTCGCCCGTTCACTGAAACTTCCGAAGGATTAAGTCAAGCAGCAGGAGAGAAAAGTGAGACAATACAGATTTAACACAGAGCAGACTAGTCACAGACCTTTTACAGACGTACACGGAGACACAGAATTGCTCGAGCGCACCTCCGAATTCAAAAGCCAAAGGGTCTGAGTGAGCGAGGCGATCCCGGACGAGCCCCCAAATGTAAGACCTCACGGCCTTTTCTCGGGAAGCGTCGCCACAAAGACCACAGTGACTCGAATTCGATGCAATCAGCAGGAGGATTTATTTAGCCAGCGCGCTGGGGTTCGAGCTCCCGTTTCCAGGAGTGAACCCCGAACACTCACCGAAAGGGATTTTTATGCAGAAAGATCAAAGACAACTGGGAATGAGATCGGAATGTAGGGAACAATGTGATAAGGGGGTCTTAGGATGAAGTGGAGACATTTGATTGGTGGGGATGATTTACAGGTAATTTAGTAGAGATAGTTGACTGACCACCCGGCGGTGCCTGGTAAGGGGAAATGCATTTTTGAGGAAAGGTCAGTTACACAGTGGAAACTAAGTCACAAGTTATCAGTTAAGAATAGGGAGCAGTCAGGAGGCTCTGAGTCATCAAGATAAGGGGGAAAGCTATGCGGCGCATTCTGCCTTCCAGGTTTAACTCTTAACCTAGGAGTTTTCCAGTGCCCTTTTCAGAAAGCACTAAATGAAGTTACATTTTTACAGAAAGACGAATACAATGATTTACAACAAAGAGAAATTCATTATCCCAAAAAGCCTTGTTTTGCTAACATCAAAACTACTATAATTCCTCAATCTAAAAGTTCTTCACTCGCAACCTTCGTTCTTCTGTTAACTTGGTCTATGGTGTGTTTTGTTGAACAGAAATCTTTAAATTTGACCTAATTAAAGCCATTTGCTTTTTACCTTATATTTTGAGCCCTTGAGTTCGGGTTTTAGCAGGTCTCCCCAGATGCTAGGTTGTAAAGATGCACTCCACTGTTTAATTCATTCGTCATGTCATTTTATGTTTCACATTTAAGTCTTTAATCAATCTAGAATCGACTTCTGTATACACAGTGATGTAGGGGTTCAACTTCATTTTTCTAAAGAATGAGCCAGAGTTCACTACACTGTCTACTAAACTGTGAATAAGGGGATTTAAGGAGTGTAAAGTTTACTCCTTTCCCAGGCTGGGAATGATTCCATCAGATCAAAGGAAGAGAAGAAGGAAAATGTTGAAAGTCCAGATATTAATGTGTTTTAAGGAGAGGGAGCCTGCCTTTGCTTCTCTGGCAGACTTTAATCAGTCTAGGAAGAGGGAATCTTAGCTTCATAGGTATTCTCAGGCTCTCACATATGGAAACAGAGTTATGGAAACAGAACTCATAGATCAAAAGATTCCTGGCAGATAAGGGTATGTGTATATGAAAATAGCAACCTCTTTAAACTAACAAAAGGTGATGGGCCCTTCTAATATGCTTTGGAACTTAGACTAAACCCCAAGAAACTGGGAAGGTAGGTGAACTTTCAATTAACTAAGATAAACTTTCAACCACCTCTGTGGAATGGGAACTTGAGATAGAGATGTATTGGCTGAGTGAAGCTCAAATATACATCCTTATTTCACTATTTTTTCTACCATATCAACCAATACTTTATCAGAACTTAATTTGTTGATCAGTTGCAATTATAGTTTAACTAAGAACATAGGCATATTAGTAAAAATCAATGAATTATCTTGTATCAGTTGTCTAAGTGAAACTTATAAAGAATATACTTTATTATCATTTGTAAATTTTGTTCTACACATCCTTTGCATCAGTGTATTTCTAATAAAATTATCATATGTATATATATTTCTCAGAGTACTGGTTGTTAAATATTTAACCTACATTTCTGGCTTAAGCCTCTCCCCACATGTTACCCAGAAATAAATTTTAATTACTCCAAGCTGTACTTGTTATTTCAGTTTCTTTCCTTGTTAAGGGTCGATTTCATATAGCCATGTAACCCTGTCCTGGCCAATGAAATATGAGAAGAAATATGCTGGGAGGCATATTTCATATGCCTTCATTTCCATAGTTCAAGGAAAAAGGAGATTTTCTTTCACAAAGTATTTTTTTTCTATGTCTGAATCTGTAATGACTATGTGATGTCTGGAATTATGGCAGCTATATTGTTGCCATGAGGAAAACTAGCTGAAGATAAAGCCACATTCTAAAGATGTCAGAGTGGAAAACAGAAAGAAACTTTATCCTTGGTGCAATATTGAATAACCTGAATTATACAATCCTGGAACTATTCTTCTAGGGAACTTATACTTTGTTATCAGTTCAGTCACTCAGTCATGTCTGACTCTTTGTGACCCCATGAACCACAGCGCACCAGGCCTCTATCACCAACTCCCGGAGCCCACCCAAACCCATGTCCATTGTGTCGGTGATGCCATCCAACCATCTCATCCTCTGTCGTCCCCTTCTCCTCCTGCCCTCAATCTTTCCCAGCATCAAGGTCTTTTCAAATGAGTCAGCTCTCTGCATCAGGTGGCCAAAGTACTGGAGTTTCAGCTTCAACATCAGTCCCTCCAATGAACACTCAGGACTGATCTCCTTTAGGATGGACTGGTTGGATCTCCTTGCAGTCCAAGGGACTCTCAAGAGTCTTCTCCAACACCACAGTTCAAAAGTATCAATTCTTTGGCCCTCAGCTTTCTTTATAGTCCAACTCTCACATCCATACATGACCACTGGAAAAACCATAGCCTTGTCTAGAAGGACGTTTGTTGGCAAAGTAATGTCTCTGCTTTCTAATACACTGCCTAGACTGGTCTTAACTTTCCTTCCAAGGAGTAAGCGTCTTTTAATTTCATGGCTGCAGTCACCATCTGCAGTGATTTTGGAGCCCAGAAAATAAAGTCAGCCACTGTTTCCACTGTTTCCCCATCTATTTCCCATGAAGTGATGGGACTGGATGACATGATATTAGTTTTCTGAATGTTGAGCTTTAAGCCAACTTTTTTCACTTGCCTCTTTCACTTTCATCAAGAGGCTCTTTAGTTCTTCACTTCTGCCCTAAAGGTGGTGTCATCTGTATATCTGAGGTTATTGATATTTCTCCCGGCAATCTTGATTCCAGCTTGTGCTCCCAGCCCAGTGTTTCTCATGATGTACTCTGCATGTAAGTTAAATAAGCATGGTGACAATATACAGCCTTGATGTACTCCTTTTCCTATTTGGAACCATTCTGTTGTTCCATGTCCAGTTCTAACTGTTGCTTCCTGACCTGCATATAGGTTTCTCAAGAGGCAGGTCAAGTGGTCTGGTATTCCCATGTCTTTCAGAATTTTCCACAGTTTATTATGATCCACACAGTCAAAGGCTTTTTATCCTTTTTTAAAAATATACTTTGTTAAGTATAAGCTAATTAAATTAGAGTTTATCTATTGCTTGCAACAAAATAGTCTCACTGATACCCTGATCATGTAAATTGTTTGTGTGTTAGTTATTAAGTAATTATCTCTCTGTATCAAACCGAATTTTTCTATACCCTGCTTTGTTATTCTAGGACTCTGCAAACAGGGCCTTTGTTAGGGTCTGGGGAAAATGAGAGACTGAATGAGGAAAGAGGAACACATCCCTTCTTGCTTGCTTCCTATTGACATCACCATAGCCTGTTTCTTCATCTCAAAGGCCAAGCTTTTTCCACATGCCCAGATTCAGACTCATTGCACCTCTTCAGAGGTACTAGCTTAGACAGATGGAGTGCCTTTCCTCAGAGTTCTGGATCCAAGACCCCTCTCCTCCAAGCTCTGAGACACCAGCACCAATCAGATCAACAGCAGAGACTGGCCTGCCTGACCTGTCCTCCAGACCCCTAAGATTCATTAAACCCAGAGGCTGATTCCTACAGTGGCTACATTCTGAAGGCTTAGTGTTCCTTTTGTCATTCCAGGGTTCTAAACCCATTCAAGCAATTCCTTAGATTAAATCCTCTCTGTTAAAATAGCTTGTGTAGTTTTCGTATTCTTGTTGGAGCCCCTGGCTGATAGAATGCATTCTGTGGGCATTTATGATTGCCTTTCAATTTCCATTACCTTCCTTCTGCTGAGAGTACTCTGATTTGGAGCAGTTACCTCCACCAGTTGCGTAGCAGCCATTTGTTTTAGGTGGACGGGGCCAGGCTCCAGCTCCAGGGTGACTGGCTCATCAGCATACCACACCCCCTTAGCTACAGCTCTTGGCTCAGGTATAGGCCGGGGTCCCCATCTGAAACACAGCAGAGCGCATCGAGGATGCTGTGATGTGAGAATGAGGCATAAAGAAAGTGGCTGGAGCTGCCGGAGGGAGTGGACTGTGTGGAGACAGATGATGAGGCTGACGTGGCAGAACACAGAGCAGAGGGAGGAAGAAAAATCCGAGGTGTGGTATGACTACCAGCCCTCTGGGGTCTAGCCTTCCCTAAGGCCAGGGCAAGCTCTGTGCTGTTCAGCTGTCCATCTAATAAACCCTCCTTTGCTTAAATAAGCTGGGCCAGACAGTCTGTTACTTGCAATCACAAGAGTCCTCACTGACGGAATTGAAAAAAACAAACCAGCACATTGAGCACACACCTATTTGCCCTGAACTTGGTCCCCCATATAACCTGTGTTGGATAACTTTCCCTGTAATACTGTTTCTGCATCACATACATGGAAACTGTCTCCTAGAAGCAAAGGATCACACTTGATGTCACACAGAAAGTCATTGGCAGAGCCAACTTTTGTTTTTTCCCCAGAAAAAAGGTTAACATAGCGTTTGTGCCAAGGATAACTATTAATCAGATTTATCTGATGCAGAACCATCTCCACCCTCGGAGAGGTGAAGGGTTGTGTATTTGAAAGGAACAAGTGTTTATAGCAAAGGGATTTTTACGTAGATTCACACAGATTCTACATAGATGACAGTCGTTGTGCTAGGAGTTTTTGATGGACTTTATCGAGGTATAATTGATACAAAATAAAATGTATAGGTCACTGGAAATTGTATGGCTCACAGAGTTTCAATAAATGTATAAACAGTTGTGCAGTTACCACAACAATCAAAATATAGCATGTTTCCATTGTCCTAAAAATTTCTTTTGTGCTCACAGGCACTCAGACCCTCATCCTGGCAACCACTCCTCTGCTTCCTGTAACTAGATGTTAGTTCAACCTCTTCTAGGATGTCAAATGAACAGAAAAATATACTTGTAGTCCTTTGTGTCTGGCTTCTTTGGCTCAGCATGACTGCGGATCCATCCACAGAGTTGCACAAATCCGTACTTCACCCTCCCTCCTTTTATTTTTTTGCTGAGTAGTGTTTCTTTGTATGAATATACTGCCGTTTTTAATCCAGTGAATAGGATTAAAACGCTGAGACCTGCTTCCTGGGAGTCAGGAAACACTGTATCTGCAGCCGTCCTGGAGTAGGGGCGTTTGCCCTTGGGAGCAGCACTGCTGTGTCTGGGGTGTCCCAAGGGTGGTGTGGTCTTACTGGTGTTTTGGGTGTGGTCCTGCTCAGGTGGTTTCTTCAGGGAGAGGTGGTCTTCTGAGCTTCCCTTTGATTCAATCCCATGGTTCTTCAGACCATCTCATCTTAGCTTCGTGCTTGTCAGTTTTTTGGTGCAGTCCTGACCTTGATACCATGAGATGGGAGAGGAAGATACAAAAGCTCGGGACTGGGCGGCAAAGTCAGTTTCTTCCCCTCGGTGCACACCTTGCCCTCTTGTTACTTTACCACAGTTCCAAGCAGCATCCGTACCAGCACAGGAAGAGGTCCTTACTGTGATGGGCTTGTAGGTCAGTGGTTATGTTCTTGGTTGCTGCATAGTATGGAAAAATCATTTGAAGAAAATTGCCTAGGATTTGCTTGTATTGGATAGGTAGGGAGAGATGATCATACTTGTTCTCTGATTTAAATCAAATACTGAAAATGGGTGTCTTCAAAATGGCCTTGAATAAAAAAAATCTTTGTGAGCAGCTTTTCTGTGCTGTAGCTAAGTCCCACCTTGCAGCACTATTATTTTGCTTTTTGAGAGATGCTAAAGTTAATTTGCTTCTAGCTGGAAAGAAATTCTGGCTCTCGCGAGGCAATTTCTAGCAGGTCTGAAAGTATCTAGACTCTCTTAACCAAAACACAGTCAGGTGTGTACTTGACTCTTAAAATATTGTTTACACGCTGTGAAGGCCACATGGTGGGTGACTCAGTTGGGAGGAATGCCACACTGAAGTGTGCCAGAGCTTGGGAAATGCCTTGGGGTCTAAGCTCCATTCCCCTGCTGAATGGTACATATGTGCTCTTACAGTCTAGTGTGCTTACACCAGTACCGTCCCTCTCTGAAGATTCTCAGTTGCAGCTGCAGAGGCCCCTTCTCCTTTAAACAGAAGGGCATTTGTTAAGAGATATTAGATAGCTTGCAAACTTCCAGGGTGTTTGAAGAATCAGACTTGGGAATGCATGATCAGGAAAAAGTGCCGTTGGGAGAAACAGTCAGATGAAGGATTGTCCTGGAAAACACACTGTGGTGATGGGGACTGAAAACCTCTGCCACAGGGCTCACCGCTTTATTCTCTCACCTGCTGGGGGCCCAGCTTCCCTTGCTCACTGCCACATCTGCATCTAAGGATGTGGCAAGTTGAAACGAGGTCACATACTTGCGTGAAGCCAGCAAAGAATTCTGGGAAATGTGGTTTTTAGCTCTTCATCTGCTACAGCCCAGACAGGCAAGCTGGGAGGGACTTCGGATGGGTGCTGGCAGTGCCTGCCGTAAGTATTGATACTAACCTGAACTTCACAGAGACCATGCCACTGGAGGATGCCAGCCAGAGTCTATGTACCCTTACTCAAAATACATTGTCAAAGTATGATCTTTGAGCCTCCACTTCCTGATTTGTAAGATATGGCTAAAAATCCATCCTTAAAGGGCACGGGTGCCCTGCTTGGGTCTCCCTTTAAGACGAGTTTTGTTCCACTGCAGGAGTGAGTACAATTAGCGGCTTCTAGTTAGAGCCTTTAGATCTGACTTCACGTTCAAGCAGAGTCTATACTCTCTTCTGGTAGGTGACAAAGCCCTGTGCAAACATGAGGGCTTGTCAACTCCAGCCCAGTGCAGGGCTCCCGTGATGAGAAGTCTTTGCTCTGAGGCTCCCCACCGCGTTGAGTTGGCTAAAACTTTGTCAGATTTGCATCAGTTCTTCCTCGGTCCACTTCTGCGTTCTTCCCTTTCTATTTTCCACAGGCATTCCCTCTTTTGTATTCCTAATCTCTTCTCAGTGTCTGCTTCCCAGAGGACCCAGTTGACACGCAGGACTCTTGTGAAGACAGCAGTAATTCACGGTAGCATTGGATGGGGTGCCTGATACACAAATTCAATAGTGAAATAGCCTCTTACTTGGACTCCCTGATTCCTTGCCTGCTTAATAAAATGCAGGGAAATCTCTTAAACACTTGAATCTGATCACTTAATGTCACTGCTTGGAAGCCTTCTGTGGGTTCCTATCACACATATAATGCAATCCAGCCTCCTCACTTGGCTCCCTTGTCCTTAAACTCAGCCCAGGCATCTCTCCAGCTTTCCCTTCCGTCACTTCTATCAGCTCCAGATTCACAGACCATGCCACATTCTTTTCCCACTTTAGGGCGTGTGCCCTTTCTGGGAAGCTCTCCTTTTCTGCTCTTTACCTAATAGGAACCTGCATTTGGAGCTCAGCTCAAATGTCACTTCCTCAAAGAGGTCTTCAGGGACCACCCCTGGTAAAAGAGTCTATAAGTCAGGATAAGGTGTCACGTTGCACTGACAAATGAGCCCCAGATCTCAGTGACGTCTAACAAAGGCATCCCTGCAAAGGGAAGGCTGAAACTCTGATCAACCACAGCTCTCTGTGGGACAGACTGTTCACAGTCTCTGCCTTGGACACTGCTGGACCCAGAGGAGAAAGAAGAGAAAACTGATTTTAAGGCTTCTGCTTGACAAAAACACGCATGGCTTCCAGCCACATTCTACTGGCCAAAACAAGTCATCCGGGACACTCCTGAGTGCAACAGGGTGGGGACTCAAAATGCTTCCTTAGAGAGGGCCCCATTAAGTCCCAGGGCAAGCCTAAAGTTAATGAGCTGGGGAAGGGTAATGTTCTCCCTGGGATCAAATATTTGGAACAACATATTCTACCAAAAGCTGATCCCTAATTTGCATTCTTTCTTATTTCCTCATTTTGCTTACTTTCATAGAAATTATTACAGTTGTAAACTGCAAAAAAATCCTCATTTATCTAAAAACTGTTTGTGTGTCTAGGCAGATATATCTGGGTGTGTGTGTCTGTATGCGTGTATCATAGAGGCCTGGCCCATGATAGGTTTTAGATAAATCATTATTGAATGACTGACCACATAAACTTGGGAAAATATAGAGCCCATGCTTTGCAATCACATACAATCAGGCATATGTGCATCCCAGCCTGCCTTTTATTAATACATGATATTACTGCACTGCACTTTCTTCATATTTAAAATAAGGCTGATGAAACTTTCACCAGACTTGGCCCATAGATGGCACTAAAAAACATGAGTTTCTTTCCCACTTTGTTACATTACTGGCTCTCATTCTTGAAATGTGTTTGATTTTAGCACAAATGAGCGTGAACATGACATTTATTGTATTGCAACAGATTAAAAAAACAACTTTTCTATGCTGGCGTTGATTCAGAAACCTCATTCATTTGGCATGGGCTGTGTATTTTGATAATTTAACCTAAGAGACCCTTAGTGATTTCTGTCTCTCCCACTGTGTCTCATATTCTCTAATTAACCTGCTAAATCTGTATTTAAAAAAACAACATCTGTTGATATCTTGACTGTTTTGTTTCACTTGATGAATATTTTACACAATTTTTAAATGGGGATAATGAGTCCTACTCCCAAACTAATGCATGTGATTTTGGAGAATTAGCCCCAACTCTTGTTTTTGATGCAATAATTACTTGTGATTTATAGACTCTCAGCCGTCTTCCAGCCAGCATTCAGAGATTATGATCTTTGGAGTTAAACAGGACTGGCAAGACTCTTGCACTAACATCTTGTTCATTAAGTAGCTTTGGGCAACTCACTTCCTCTCTCTGAGCCCCTCACTTATCTTGAGCAAAAATAGAGATGGAGCTTCCCTGGTGGCTCAGCGGTAAAGAATCTGCCTGCTAATGAAGGACATGCAGATTTAACCCCTGGGTCAGGAAGATCCCCTGGAGAAGGAAATGGCAGCTCACTCCAGTATTCTCTGGAAAATCCCGTGTACAGAGGAGTCTGGCTGGCTACAGACCATGGGGTCGCAAAAGAGCTGGACACAACTGAGCGACTAAACACCACCAAAGCAGAGATCATGCCTGGATAGCTTCCTCCTGCAGGCAGGGCAGGTGCTGACTACAATGTCATGTCCAGGAATTAGGGCCAGAACAAGTTGGTAATTTTTTCGGGCCCATAGACTGTGGTGCATGCCCCCTGCAGGGGGTGAAGAGAAGAACGAAACCAGTACAAAACCAGGAATGTGCTGTCAAAGAAATCTTCATCTGTGATTTGTTGATTATTCAGTAGGGTGTTGTTCAGCCTCCAAATGTTGGAATTTTTAATAGTTTTTCTCCTATAATTGAGATCTAACCTTAGTGCATTATGGTCAGAGAAGATGCTTGGAATAATTTCAATTTTTTTGAATTTATCAAGGTCAGAGATTGTGTTCACCTATGGCTGATTCGTGTCAATGTATGGCAAAACAAATACAGTATTGTAATTAAAAAAATAAATAAATTTAATTAAAAAGATTAAAGAATTGATACACGAATCTTCGATTTAAATATAAGTTTAGGAAGCACAAAAAAAAAAAAAAAGAAAGAAATCTTCAGTTTGAAGAGCCTGGACAGGCAAGGTGACTGGGGATGGTGTCAGGCACAGGTGAAAACAGAGTGGATAAAGGATTCAGAGAATCAATTCCTAGGCAGGTTGATAAAAAGACAGGGGTCCCTGCAGAGGAGACTGCTGCTGCTAAGTCACTTCAGTCATGTCCGACTCTGTGCGACCCCAGAGACGGCAGCCCACCAGGCTCCCCCATCCCTGGGATATTCCAGGCAAGAACACTGGAGTGGGTTGCCATTTCCTTCTCCAAGGCATGAAAGTGAAAAGTGAAAGTGAAGTCTCTCAGTCGTGTCCGACTCTTCACAACCCCATGGACCATAGCCTACCAGGCTCCTCCGTCCATGGGATTTTCCAGGCAAGAGTACTGGAGTGGGGTGCCATTGCCTTCTCCATGGTCTGGAATTCTCAAGGAGGAGGGAAAGACAGACATCTTGCTTTTCTCTACATTCCTTAGTCTTGGTCACATAACATTTTTTGTCTTTAAGTGGGAACTGATGATTACAATACAAACAACTCAGTTTAAACTCTGTACTAAGGATTATATAGCAATAATATATCCTGCTTGAGGATAGTTTCTCCTTCCTGAAAACCTTCTGACTAATCCTGATATCTTAGAATATATATTATGGGAGTGGGTCTGGTGAGTTCAGTTCAGTTGCTCAGTCGTGTCCAACTCTTTGTGGCCCCATAGACTGCAACATGCCAGGCCTTCCTGTCTATTACCAACTCCCAGAACTTACTCAAACTCATGTCCTTAGAGTTTGATGCCATCCAACCATATCATCCTCTGTCATCCCTTCTCCTCCTGCCTTCAATCTTTCCCAGCATCAGGGTCTTTTCCAATGAGTCAGTTCTTCACATCAGGTGGCCAAAGTATTGGAGTTTCAGCTTCAGCATCAGTCCTTCCAATGAATATTCAGGACTGATTTCCTTTAGGATGGACTGGTTGGATCTCCTTGCAATCAAAGGGACTCTCAAGAGTCTTCTCCAATAACACAGTTCAAAAGCATCAATTCTTTGGCACTCAGCTTTCTTTATAGTCCAACTCTCACACCCATACATGACTACTGGAAAAACATTAGCTTTGACTAGACAGATCTTTGTTAGCAAAGTAATGTCTCTGCTTTTTAATATGCTGTCTGGGTTGGTCATAGCTTTTTTCCTAGGAGCAAGTATATTTTAATTTCATGGCTGCAATCACCATCTGCAGTGATTTTGGAGCCCAAGAAAATAAAGTCTCTCACCATTTACCCTGTTTCCCCATCTATTTGCCATGAAGTGATGGGACCAGATGCCATGATCTTCACTTTCTGAATACTGAGTTTTAAGCCAACTTTTTCACTCTCCTTTTTCACCTTCATCAACAGGCACTTTAGTTCTTCTTCACTTTCTGCCATAAGGGTGGTGTCATCTGCATATTTAAAGTTACTGATATTTCTCCTGGCAATCTTGATTCCAGCTTGTGCTTCCTCCAGCCCAGCGTTTCTCATGATGTACTCTGCATATAAGTTAAATAAGCAGGGTGACAATATACGCCCTAATACACTCCTTTCCCAATTTGAACAAGTCTGTTGTTCCATGTCCAGTTCTAACTGTTGCTTCTTGACCTGCATACAGATTTCTCAGGAGGCAGATCAGGTGGTCTGGTATTTCCATCTCTTTGGGAATTTCTCACAGTTTGTTGTTATCCACACAGTCAAAGGTTTTGGCGAGTCAATAATGAATGATGATGAAATTTGCTCAGTCGTGTCCGACTCTTTGAGACCCCATGGACTGTATAGTCTAGGGAATTCTCCAGGCCAGAATACTGGAGTGGGTAGCCTTTCCGTTCTCCAGGGGATCTTCCCAACCAAAGAATCGAACCCAGGTCTCCTGCATTGTAGGCAGATTCTTTACCAGCTGAGCCACAAAGGAAGCACAAGAATACTGGAGTGGGTAGTCTATCCCTTCTGTGGTGTGGATCTTCACAACCCAGGAATTGAACTGGGGTCTCCTGCATTGCAAGCAGATTCTTTACCAACTGAGCTCTGAGGGAAGCTGAATGAATGAAGCAGAAATAGATGTTTTTCTGGAACTTTCTTGCTTTTTTGATGATCCAGCGGATGTTGGCAATTTGATCTCTGGTTCCTCTGCCTTTTCTAAATCCAGCTTGAACATCTGGAAGTTCATGGTTCACATACTGTTGAAGCCTGACTTGGAGAATTTTGAGCATTGCTTTGCTAGCATGTGAGATGCGTGCAATTGTGCAGTAGTTTGAGGATTCTTTGGCATTGCCTTTCTTTGGGATTGGAATGAAAACAGTCCTTTTCCAGTCCTGTGGCCACTGTTGAGTTTTCCAAATTTGCTGGCATATTGAGTGTAGCACTTTCACAGCAGCATCTTTGAGGATTTGAAATAGCTCAACTGGAATCCCATCACCTCCACTATCTTTGTTTGTAGTGATGCTTCCTAAGGCCCACTTGACTTCACATTCCAGGATGTCTGGCTCTAGGTGAGTGATCACACCATCATGATTATATGGGTCATGAAGACCTTTTTCATACAGTTCTGTGTATTCCTGCCACCTCTTCTTAATCCTGCCACTTCTTAATATCTTCTGCTTCTGTTAGGTCCATACCATTTCTGTCCTTTATTGTGCCCATCTTTGCATCTTTGCATGAAATGTTTCCTTGGTATCTCTAATTTTCTTGAAGAGGTTTCCAGTCTTTCCCATTCTATTGTTTTCCTCTATTTCTTTGCACTGATTGCTGATGAAGGCTTGTCTCTCCTTGCTATTCTTTGGAACTCTGCATTCAAATGGGTGTATCTTTCCTTTTCTCCTTTTCCTTTTGCATCTCTTCTTTTCTCAGCTATTTGTAAGGCCTCCTCAGACAGCCATTTTGCCTTTTGCATTTCTTTTTCTTGGGTATGATCTTGATTCCTGTCTCCTGTATCATGGCCTGAACCTCTGTCCATAGCTCTTCAGGCACTCTGTCTATTAGATCTAATCCCTTGAATCTATTTCTCACTTCCACTGTATGGGATTTGATTTAGGTCATACCTGAATGGTCTAGTGGTTTTCCTTACTTTCTTCAATTTCAGTCTGAATTTGACAATAAGGAGTTCATGTTCTGAGCCACAGTCAGCTCCTGGTCTTGTTTTTGCTGACTGTATAGAGCTTCTCCATCTTTGGCTGCGAAGAATATAATCAATCTGATTTCAGTGTTGACCATCTGGTGATGTGCATGTGTAGAGTATTCTCTTGTGTTGTTGGAAGAAGGTGTTTGCTATGATCAGTGTGTTCTCTTGGCAAAACTCTATTAGCCTTTACCCCACTTCATTCTGTACTCCAAGGCCAAGTTTGCCTGTTACTCCAGGTATCTCCTGACTTCCTACTTTTGCATTCCAGTCCCCTATAATGAAAAGGACATCTTTTTGAGTATTAGTTCTAAAAGGTCTTGTAGGTCTTCACAGAACCAGTCAGCTTCTTCAGCATTACTGGTCGGTGCATTACTTGGATTACTGTGATACTGAATGGCTTGCCTCGGAAATGAACAGAGATCATTCTGTTGTTTCTGAGATTGCATCCAAGTACTGCATTTTGGACTTTTTGTTGACCGTGATGGCTACTCCATTTCTTCTAAGGGATTCCTGCTTGCAGTAGTTATAATGGTCATCTGAGTTAAATTCACCCATTCCAGTCCATTTTAGTTTACTGATTCCTAGAATGTTGACGTTCACTCTTACCATCTCCTGTTTGACCATTTCCAATTTGCCTTGATTCATGGATCTGACATTCCAAGTTCCTGTGCAGTGTTGCTCTTTACAGCATCAGACTTTACTTCCATCACCAGTCACATCCACAACTGGGTGTTGTTTTTGCTTTGGCTCCATCCCTTCATTCTTTCTGGAGTTATTTCTTCACTGATCTCCAGTAGCATACTGGGCACCTACCAACCTGGGGAGTTCATCTTTCAGTGTCCTATCTTTTGCCTTTTCATACTGTTCATGGGGTTCTCAAGGCAAGAATACTGAAGTGGTTTGCCATTCCCTTCTCCAGTGGACCACATTCTGTCAGACCTCTCCACCATGACCCATCCATCTTGGGTGGCCCTACAAGGCTTGGCTCCTAGTTTCATTGAGCTTGGTAAGACTTTTCTATTGTTAAGTTCTAATCTTGTTACCTTAAAATGTAAAGTATGGGAGTGGGTCTGGTAAAATTTTTACAACCTTGAGACATCCTTTTGATTTATTGTAATAACTCTCTTGCTAACACTAGGGGCAGGGGGCATTCTCTGCTCTCTTCTGATGTCTATGTCAGAAGCTTTGTCTGTCCCTTTTCACTGTAATAAAACTTCTGCCACACAAGAGCCCTGGGTGATCAAACCTGATCCCTGGTCCCAAAGCTAAATCTTCTTCTTCAGAGATCATGAATCCGACATCGTTCACCATAAGCTATCAAGATGTTCATAAAATGGCAGATATTCTTTGTCCCATAGAATAAATAGCAATGCTACCTCACAGGCAAAGAGCTGCAGCTGTTTTTTGTAGAATGTCGGCATTTCAGTCAACATCCATCGGCTGAAGGAAACCTATCCCCAGTACCTTTGGCCAAAAGAGAACCTGATAGGATAAAGGGAGTTCACAGACTGGAAAAGAGGGCTGGTCCATCGGGAGGTCTGGGGAAGCACCGGGGGAATTCAGCAGCAGGAGCCCACAGAGCACCCTCTGGCGCTGACATCTGATGACTCAGTTCTGACCTCCTGTTCTCTTTACTGTGGAGAAATGTTCCCTGATGGCTCAGTGGTAAAGAATCTGTCTGCAATGCAGAAGATGCAGGAGACTCAGGTTCGATCCCTGGATTGGGAAGATCCTCTGGTGAAGGAAATGGCAACCCACTCCAGGATTCTTGCCTGAAAAACCCCACGGACAGTGGAGTCTGGCAGGCTGTAGTCCATGGGGCCGCCAAGAGTCAGACATGGCTGAGTGAGAATACACAATATAAAACGTACCATTTCAAGGATCTCTAATTGTACGTTTCGGTGGCATTGAGCACATTCGCAGTGATGAGCCATCATCACCACCATCCACCTCCAGAACTTCTGCCCCTTCCTCACCTGAAACTGTCGCCATGAGACAGCGGCTTCCGAAGCATCTCGTAACTCTGCTTCTAACTTTGGGGGACTGCCGTCACATTTTCCGTGCTGGCTGCACCACTGTTGTTATCCCCATCAGCAATGCAGTGCACAAATGATCCCATTTCTCTGTATGCTTGTAACCGTGGATATTCTTGATAACAGCAGCATCTTATTGTGATTTTGATTTGCATTTCCCTGAATATTAGTGACGAACGTGTCTTCGTTTACTTATTGGCCATTTGGAAATCTTCTTCAGAGTAATGTCTAATTAAGTCTTTTTTCTATTTTAAAGTTTGAGTTGTAAGAGTTCCTTATGGATTTGGGGTATTAATTCCTTATAAATATGGTTTGTGAATAGTTTCTTCTGTGATGTGGGTTACCTTTATAATCTGTTAACAGTCCTTTGATGTACACAAGTTTTTATTTTTGATGCAGTCAAATGTATCTACTTGTTTTCTGTTGCCTGTGTTTTTGGCATCTGTTGCCAATCCAGTGTCATGAAGATTTCACTCTATATTTTGTTCTAAGAGTTTTATAGTTTCAGCTCTTCTTTTTAGTTTTTTTGATCCAGGTGGAGTTAATTTTTCTATATGGTACTAGGTGAGGGTCCAGCTTTATCCTTCTGCATGTAGGTATCCAGATAGCTGAACAAAATTCACTGAAAAGACAGCTCTGATCACTTTTTGTTCCTCTGTGTCTCTAATTCAAATTTCAGATGCCTGAGAAGAGTCTGAACATGGTAGTGTATGTCACATGTCGGTCCTGTGAGGTCAGGGGAGTTGAGTGCCGTGATAGGCAGGGTAGGAGAGTGCTAGGTGAGCAAAAAATAAAGGTGTCGCTATACCCAGAGGCAGAGTCTTAATCATAAGCATTCATTGTTCGAAGGAAAGGAATCCACCAGATTTGTCCAGTCATTTACCTTCGTAACAAAGAGACAGGGAGAAGAGATAGGCTTGAGTTGAGGCTTCTCTTTCTGCTACAGAAAAATGGGAGTTTATGAACCTTCCAGAAATAACAGATACCAATTTGAATAAGGTGTCTGATGATGGCCAATCACCATGAAAATCCTTGACAGATTAAAAGAACATTCAACAGGAAAGACACTGAGTCCAGGTATCTCCAGAGAGATCTTTATGGACAGCTGAGGCCCCTTGCTGTTTTCTAAACAGAGAGCTGAGCTTTATTCTTTTTAAATGTTTTCTGCCTTCAACTTTATCTAAAACTTCCACCCACTGTCAAAAGGCTGTACTGTTCAGATTTAATCTCCCAGTGAAACCACACCAGCTTCTTTGTTTGATGTTGCTGTTCCTTTGCTTGTAATTAGGAGGGTTTCCTTTGCAAAGCTGAAAATAACAGTGCTTTCGCTAGAATCGAATTGAATGAGGTGATGCCTACAGAACTCTCACAGCCAATATAGCACCTAAGGAAGTATTACATTTTAAAGAAAGGGACAAGAAACATATAATACTTGCTAGCATAGCCAGGAGCGTCAGGTGGGAACATGGGAAGAGCAATGAAAGGTTCTGCTCATCCCATTTCACAAGGTGTCTGTGAAGACTAGAGACACATAACCTATGACTTAACAGCTCAGAAAGGCACATGCTGGGACGATGATTGGGAAGCAGGTTGCACTAACCAAATGAGAGATATTGAGACCTGGAATAGAATAGTAGTTTTGGAAAGAAAGAAAAGGGAGTCTCCATGAATCTCAGAAGCATAAAAAGGAGGGATGATTTTAAAGGTAGGAAGAAGCGAGTAAAGACCTCAGGGAATGTGCCGAGTCCCATTGTTGTACCTGGGGGAGTCGAGATGTCTTTCACCAAGAGAAGAATCACAAGAGGAGCAGCACGGAGGAAGATGGGGACACAGTTATGATGGCCTGGCGGAGACGCTGAGTAAGCAGTTGGTGAGGCAGTAGTTCCAGAGAAGTAGGGGCTAGAAACTGAAGCCACACAGCTCCTGGGTGGTGTGGGGAGGAAACCTTTCACAAGGATCCCAGGATTCTGTCTGCAAGGGTGTTGACCATGCTCCTCCATATTCCCTATCTCTTCCAAACTGGAGCCACTGAGACATGTGGGAGCTTCTGCTTCTAGTTTCTCTATTCCACGAACACAAGTCCTGCTAGTTATTCTTGAGATCCGCCCCCAAGCCTCTAAATCAAAGCACATTGACCTTAAAATTGCTTGGGTTTCCAAAGCAGGGGTGGGCCCTCTTCTTTACATTTCTTCCAATCTTCCAGCTTCCTCTTTCATCACTTCCCACCCCTTCTCCCATTGCCATCGCATCACATATACTGTGTTCTCTTTCTCAAACATACCTTTCCCTCACTTCATGTGGATTATTTCCTTTCTTTCTTTTAAGAGCAGATCAAGTGTTGCCTCCTCTGGGGAGTCTCCCTGGTCCCTCTACATACCTTCCTGAAGCTGGAAAAGTTACTTTGACTCTTTGGTGTGTGTGTGTGCTTGCTCAGTTGTGTCCAGCACTCTGCAGTTCCATGGACTGTAGCCCACCCGACTCTTTCGTCCACATAATTTTCCAGACAAGAATACTAGAGTGGGTTGCCATTTCATACTCGTGAATTCTTTTGTGAATTGAGGGATGCTCGCTGGGGTCCTCCAATCATGCATTGTCTCATAGGCCCAAAAGCAAATTAGCATCTTTTGAGTCTTCACAGAGCGTTGATTTACAAAAGCCTGCTTCAGCATTTTCTCTGCAAAGCCTTTCCCTTGGTCTTTGTATTTTCTGTAAATGGCCTAAAGAAGACTCTTTAAGGTGACTTAAATAAATTCTATATTTACATAGCATAAACAACTTTTCTGAATGAGCCCATCTTTTAGCTTAGCTTAGATTATAATTTCGTCAGTAAGAGCATTCTTTCTTTCAACAAAGTTGAAACTCGGGGCAATTTGTTATAAGAAGCTGTGCATGATTTAGCCCAGGAATACAAATGCTCTGAGGACAGGGGTGTTTTCTCGGTATGGTGCTATGGCCCCAGCATCTAGAAAAGCACCTGGCCAATAACAGGTACTCAATAAATATTTCCAGAATGCATGATGGCATTTATTTCCATTCCATTTCTTCTCAGAGAATTGACTCTGTCCACAACCCCAGAAGGCCAGACTGGGCCAAACTGACTACAAGTGCCTCTCAAAACTGAGGGATTCAGTTGGGGAGGAAGAGGGAAAACGCTGGAGTCATAACATAGGTGGGCCAGAGTTAGACCTGGTGCTTGTGGCAGCCCAGAGCCATGGGCCAGGAGCAGTTTGGAGGTGCAAAGAAAACCAGAAGAAAATCCATATTGTACTCATCTGTTTCCAATCCCAATTTCCTTTGTTGGCTTAGATTCCTTTGCCTTTTTAGACTTAAAATTTTTAAAGCTGAGATTTCTATTTCCAGACAGGAGTAATAGAGACTGGGTAGATTCTCCTATCTGAGACAAGCAATAACATGGGCAGAATGTATGAAACATTGGTTTTCAAGATATGGGATACCATGCAACAAAGCATGGTGATCCTTCAGAGATGGGAACCAAATGAGGTGAGACTTACAGCTGGCCCAGCTTACTGACTCAAGAGAATTTCCAGGTCATGGTGAGGGGAAGGGTAGCACAGATGGAGTCTGGTGGACTCCAAGAATTGAGGAGACACCACTGAGAGTCCAGGGACATCAAGGCAGCTGGAGGTCACAGAATAAAGTACTGCAAAGAGAGACCTGGAGAGACAGACAGACAGGGAACTCCAGAGGCCTTCAGCATCCCTTAGAGTATTCGCAGCAAACTCATCATACAGTAAGTCCCCTACATGTGAACCATCAAGTAGCAAACTTTAAAAAATGTGAATGTGTGTTTGCACGTCCGATCATGTAAGGCATGAATGAAACTGGAGCTTGCCCTCCATCCCCTATTGCTGACAATCCTTCAGTTTTGCTGTCTCCCACCTCCCCCCTCCTCCAGTCAGTAGTTCTTGCCTGTTCACTTGATGCCAGCCCTTGTATGCCAGCTGTTTTACCACGTTGTTGTTGCTCAGTCATGTCTGACTCTTTGCAACCTCATGGACTGCAGCACGCTGGGCCTCCCTGTCCCTCACCATCTCCCAAAGTTTGCCCAAGTTCATGTCCATTGAATCAGTGATGCCATCCAGCCATCTCATCCTCTGACACCCTTTTTCCTTCTGCCCTTAATCTTTCCCAGCATCAGGGACTTTTCCAATGAGCCCTCTGTTCACATCAGATGACCAAAATACTGGAGCTTCAGCTTCAGCATTATTTCTTCCAATGAGTATTCAGGGTTGATTTCCCTGAAGATTGACTGGTTTGATCTTGCTGTCCAAGGGACTCTCAGGAGTCTTCTCCAGCATTACAGTTTGAAGGCATCAATTCTTTGGTGCTCTGCTTTCTTTACAGTCCAGCTCTCACAACTGTGACCACTGGGAAAACCATAGCCTTGACGATACAGACCTTTGTCAGCAGAGTAATGTCTCTGCTTTCAACACACTTTCTAGGTTTGTCATCGCTTTCCTGCCAAGAAGCAACTGTCTTCTGATTTCATGTCTGCAGCCCCCATCCACAGTGATTTTAGAGCTCAAGAAGAGGAAATCTGTCACTACTTCCACCTTTCCCTTTCTAACTTGCCTTGAAGTAATGGGGCAGAATGCCATGATCTTATTTATTTTTTTTTAATATTTAGTTTTAAGCTGGCTCTTTCACTCTCTTCCTTCACCCTCATGAAGAGGCTCTTTAGTTTCTCTTTACTTTCTGCCATCAGAGTGGTATCATCCGCATATCTAAGGTTGTTGATGTTTCTCCTGCCTATCTTGATTTAAGCTTGTAACTCATCCAGCCCAGCATTTCTCATGATGTGCTCAGCCTATAGGTTAAACCAACAGGGCTGCAGCAGACTGCTCAATTCTTTCTCAATTTTGAACCAATCAGCTGTTCCATAAGGGTTCTAATTGTTGCTTCTTGACCCTCATACAGGTTTCTCAGGAAACGGGTCAGATGGTCTGGTATTCACATCTCTTTAAGAGCTTTCCATAGTTTGTTATGATCCACACAGTCAACGGTTTAACACAGCCGATGAAAGAGAGGTAGATGTTTTTCTGGAATTCCCTTGCTTTCTTTATGATCCAGCGAATGCTGGCAACTTGATCTCGGGTTCCTCTTCTCTTCCTAAACCCAGCTTGGACATACTTTTCGAGGTTCTGTACCATAAGATTAAAAATGTTTTCTTGTGTATTATTTTTGTGTAAAGTATTACAAACCTATTCCAGTATGGTACTATATAACCAATAGTGTTAGTTGGGTACCTAGGCTAACTTTGTTGGACTTATGAGCAAACTGGACTTACTAGCAAGCTCTCAAAATGGAACATGTTTGTATGTAGAGAATTTACTGTATATGATGTGAGGATATGGGAGTGTGGAGATTATATTATAGGGAACTCACACAGGACCAGGAACAGGGCTTATTGTCACCAGCCAACATGCTGGTGGAAAACCTCATAACTCATATGGCATTGGAGAGTGCACACAGAAGAATCTCGCCCCAGTTAAAGAAACAATTACTCCCAGACTAAACACTGCTCTCGTTCAACCTAAACAGACCACCACAAAAGCAATACCTGAAAGGATCAAACTGTTTTCAAGAAATTTAAATGTGTTGTAAAAACAAAGTTCAAGAATATTTGTAGGAATATAGAAAGATCCAGTACCCCAAAGATAAAATTCACAGTGTATGGAATCCAGTCAAAGTTGCTAGGCATGAAAAGAACTAGAAAAGTGAAACTCATAATAAGAAGTAAAAGCAATCAATTGAACTGATGCAGAGACTGGAATTAGTGAAGAGGAACGGTAAAACAGTTATTATAAATATATGTCATACATTCAGAATGTTAAGTAGAGGCATAGGAGATGTAAAAAGACAAAGAAAGCTACAAATGATGAGACTGAAAATTCATTGTATGGGATTAAGAACAGATTAGACAGTGAAAAAGAAATAGTGAACTCAAGAATATAGTAACAGAAAATATTCAAAATGAAAATGCAGAGGAAAGAGAGTAAATAAAATAGAATAAGCATCAGTGAGTCACAGGCCAATCCCGAGCAGTCTAACACACATATAATTGAAGAACCTGAAAAAAAGGGGAGACAGATAAAAAATTTGAAAAATTAATGGCCAAAATTTGACAAAAACTATAAACCCACACATCTTTAAATTTATCAAAATCAATAATAATGAAAAAAAAATCCTAAAAGTAGCCAGGGGAAGAAAGATGTGTTCCATATGGAAGGGACAAAGACGAAGCTCACGTCAGATTTCTCACTGAAAATAATGCAGGTAAACCAACAGTGGACCAACCTTTTAAAGCACAAAAAGGGAAAACCTGTCAACCCAGAATACTCTCCCTAGCAAAACGTCTTTCAGAAATGAAGGCAAAAGAAAGACTTTTCAGGTATATAGAAGTTGAAAGAATCAGTCCCGGAAGATCTGTGTAGCAAGAAAAGTTAAAGTTCATCCTTCAGTCAGAAAGATGACACCAGGTGAAACTACGGTTCTAGTTTCAGAAGAATGAAGAGTATCAGAAGAGGCACATACGTTACTAGACAGTAAAGATATAATAGTTCTTTCCTATTTAAATATCTTTATAAGTTGACTGACTATTTAAAATTTATTTTATTGAAGTATAGTTGATTTACAATGTTGTGTTAATTGCTGTACAGCAAAGGGATTCAGTTATACGTGTGGATGTACATTCTTCTCCACATTCTTTCCACTGTAGTTTATCACTGCTGCTGCTGCTAAGTCGCTTCAGTCGTGTCCAACTGTGTGCGACCCATAGACGGCAGCCCACCAGGCTCCTCGTCCCTGGGACTCTCCAGGCAAGAACACTGGAGTGGGTTGCCATTTCCTTCTCCAATACAGGGAAGTGAAAAGTGAAAGTGAAGTTGCTCAGTTGTGTCCGACTCTTAGCGACCCCATGGACTGCAACCCACCAGGCTCCTCCTCCATGGGATTCTCCAGGCAAGAGGACTGGAAGTGGTAATTTATCACAGGATACTAATATAGTTCCCAGTGCTATACAGTGAAATGTTGCTGTTTATCCATTCTATATGTAACAGTTTGTTTTTGCTAACCCTGAACTTCTAGTCCCCACCTCCTAACCCTCCTGGCAACAAGTCTGTTCTCTTGTCTGTGAGTCTGTTTCTGTTGCATGCATAAGGTCATTTGTGCCATACTTCACATTCCACGTAAAATGGTATCATATGCTATTTGTCTTTCTCTGACTCCCTTAAATTAGTGCGGTAATCTCCAGGTCCACCCACGTTGCTGCAAATGGTGTTATTTTATTCTTTTTCATGACTAAGTAGTGTCCTTTGGGTATTTATATATCACATCTTCTTTATCCATTCATCTGTCAGTGGACATTTAGGTTGGTTCCATGTCTTGGATGTTGTAAACAGTGTTTCAGATAATTGACTATTTAAAGACAAATTATCATGATGTATTCTAGGATTTATATCATTATGGTAGTAAAATATATGACAAAACAACATAAAGATCAAAAGGAAAGACAGAAAAATACTATTGTAAATTTCTTAATTATACAAAAAATGGTACATTTCACTTGAAGACAGTCTATGAAAAAGATGTATAAAACATAACATGTCTTACATAGATCTATAAAATATCATACACATGTCTGATAGAAGATGTACTGCACTGCTACTGTGGGTCTATTTCCAGACCACCACAATTGAGTGAATGTCACAAATAAAATGTGTCACACAAATTTTTTGACTTCCCAGTACATACACGCAGTTATGTTTACACTATATTGTCGTCTAACAAGTGTGCAATAGCATTATATCTTAAAAAGCACTGTGCATACCTTAAGAAAATACTTGATTGCTAAAAGATGGTAACCATCACCTGACCTTTCAGCAAGTGGTAGTAGTAACACCAAAGCTCACTGATCACCATAACAAATATAAATTAATGAAAAACTTTGAAATATTACAAGGATTACCAAAATGTGACACAAACACAGAAAGTGATCAGGCACTGCTGGAAAAAGGGCGCTGGCACATTTGCTCAGAGTTGCCACAGACCCTCAATTTGTAAAACACACACTATCTGTGAAATGCAGTAACACCGGGTATGTCTGTATCTATATCTTATACATCGTCTCATGTATATGATGTGAACCCTAAAGCATGAAAATAGCACGAAAATAGCAAAACAAAGGATTATAGACAGCAAGGCAATGAAGGAGATAAAAAGAAATCATAAAAACTACTCAGGTAGACCTACAGAAGTCAGAAAACAAACAGCAAAGGCAACCAAGAACAGACACAACAACACACACACACATTACGCATGGTAGACTACCTCTCAGCCTCTAGCCAAAGTGATATTTGTGGATTTAAAATTAATAGTGTTGATTTTTGAATCATATAATAAGCTATAGGAGAAGGAAATTCAACGTGGGATCAGGAATTTTCAGAGAAGTTATATTTATGATCTAAAACAAGCATTTATCTCTTCTCACTAACATTATAAGCAATCACTTTGGGGTATTAAATTAGCTTTAATATCCTAAAGCCTCCCAAATATTTCATTTATTATACTTGACAGATTGGTTGTTTTATTTAGTCTTTTATGAGCTTAAGCTCCCGTGTGATAGCGTGCCTTCTGTATTCACTTACGTTTACAAATGCCAAATAAAAATTTATTGAAAAGCAACATTTTAACTTCCCCCTCCCTGCAGTGCGTAAATCATGGTAGAGCTTAAAAGACATGCCAATTTGGGAAACAAAGGTGCTTTTGTGCTTGGGTTTACATTCCCAGCACGATCTAATGCTAATACCTGCTTGCATTTATATTCGATTCCTGATGTTTGTGGGGGAGATTTTTATAGAACAAAATGGAAGGTTTTGTTGAGAAAACATGGGGAGAAAAACCCAAACCTGATCCCTGTGTTGGAAGATCCTCCCAAGAGAAGGGACTGGCTACCCACTCCAATATTCTTGCCTGGAGAATTCCGTGGACAGAGGAGACGGGCGGGCTACAGTCCATGGGGTCACAAGAGTCAGACACGACTGAACAACTAACACTTTGACTTTTTAGCCAAACTGTAAGTTCCTCTGAAATTCACACTCTCTATAAAGTGGAAAAAACCCTGAGAATTAAGTTACACTTTACTTTTTCCTGTTGCATTAGCAATGACGTTCAAAAATCAATAACCTACGTTTGCCAGAAAGAGACCTCAGGAGTCCGTCTTGGAATCGTAAGAAACTGTCCAACTCTTTCGCTTTTCGGGTGACAGGAAACATAATAATCCTGTTAGGTATTCACAGAATCTTCCCTCCTCTAGCTGCATTCCCGAGCATTCTTGGTGTGTGCGGGGATATGTTATGGGTAAGGAGACAATTGGAAGTTCAGACAGTAAAAACGGCAGAAGTTTACTCATAGAAGATATATTCTCAAGCTGCACAATACGTTGATTTGATAACCTAGACTTTTCAGGTGAATGAGTTGAGAGAAAAAGACACAGGTCAGTGTGGGATAGCTTGGAAAGAATTTAGGGAATTTTTCTAGCAAAGAAAAGAAAGCTTTTTGTGTGTGTGTGGTAGTTGTTGGGCAGCTGCTGAGCCTGAGAGAAAGAGGATATGAAGTGTGACGTGAAAGTCATTTCCCTCCAACGGAGGTTTTGGTTCTTATTTAAATTTCAATTCAAATACTTTTCAGCTGTTGAACTGTCGTTTCATTGAATGTGCCGCCACTGGAGATCAGACTGGTTGCCACTGGGCTCGGATCTAAAGAGCAGTGGGAAGTGCCAGGGTTATTGACTTTGGGAGGACTTGGACGCTGGGGGTGTTTCTCAGGGGAATTACTGGAAATTTACACCCACACTGGCCTTGTCCTGACCTCCAGGCCCTTTTATCTTGCAGTGTGTTCTCATGGAGTTTCTTCCCAGATGAAAAATCCATTCCGGGTCAGCTCCTACCCCCAGTTCAATCCTGTTCGTGCATGCTCAGTCACTACAATCTGCCTTTAATTCTCCAGAAAAGGAATCCCCGCTTCCTGCCTGTAGGGTTATTGCTGAATTTTCCCTACCTGTGTGTTTCTGGGTAATCGCAGTGGCAACACTCCAGGGTGGGGGGGTGGAATGTGGGGAGTTAAATGTTCAGGCTGACATGGCTATCTTGAACCAGAAGCATATCCTTTCACTTGTTAGGGAAAGGGAGAGAAAGATGCAATAAAGCCAGGAAGTTTGGGGAATGACTACTTTAAGGAAAATGGTCTGGAAGTATTATGCTAAGCACGGCTTAAGACTCTGCACGCTTGTGGTGCTTTGGGCAGTTTTGTGGCAAAGCTTGTGTCTGTGACTGTGACTCATGCCTCAGGGTGTCACTGTGTGGAACAGTGAGGTGAGGACGGGAGAACAGCTGGGTGTGGGAGCGAAGGAGGGTCTGCTGTCTGTAACGTGGTTCTTTCCTTGAAAACCAAGGTGCAGCTTGTACTGGCTAATTGAATGGAATTATTATTTAGAGTCAGGGTTTTTACCAAGAAAAGTGTGGCTTTCAATGTGGTGCGAGGTTCTCAACGAAAAAGACTATAGATTTTCTAATGAGCCCCCCAGGGGTTCCTACAAGGAAAAGGGGACTTGACTGGGTCCTAGGCTCCCTGCCAAGCCCTCAACAAATATCATCTTGAAAACTTAGAACAAACCTGTTATGCCGTCACTATTTTATAGAGGAAGAAAGCGAGCTTGGAGAGGGGAGAGGGCACATGTGACCAGCGGGGGCAGAGTAGGGACTGGAAGCCAGGCAGTCTGACATGGAAACTACCCACTTATCTTCCCTACTCTTAGGAAGGCACAGCAAGGCACTGCGATGTCGCTATTTACATAAAGGTAATTTCTGCCTTTTAGTTGTGAAGTCTGTTCCCTGAGATTTTGCCCAGGACAGCAGGGGAGGGGCTCAGAGGCAGTCATCTCCAGGCTCCCTTGCTTCCATCCTGCTGCTGCTGCTGCTGCTGCTAAGTCGCCTCAGTCATGTCCGACTCTGTGCGACCCCAGAGACAGCAGCCCACCAGGCTCCCCCGTCCCTGGATTCTCCAGGCAAGAATACTGGAGTTGGTTGCCATTTCCTTCTCCAATGCATGAAAGTGAAAAGTAAAAGTGAAGTTGCTCAGTCATGTCCGACTCCTAGCGACCCCACGGACTGCAGCCCACCAGCCTCCTCCATCTATGGGATTTTCCAGGCAAGAGTACTGGAGTGGGGTGCCACTGCCTTCTCCGGCTTCCATCCTGTCCTTTCCTTAAATAAGCTTTGTGGGTAATTATGTAGTTCGTGGAATCCCAGACTAGACTCAGAGTTCCCAGAAGGCAGTGATGTGTAGGTGAAAATAACACGCAGGTGGGAGTCAGGCAGCTGGCACACCCTCAGCAACCCTGTAACTTTGGGTACATTTTTGAACCTGATTTTCCACTTGGGCAGAATGGAGATGAGGAAGTTTATGAGGAGAGTTTTCTAAGGGGTGGGCGACGTATGGCGTGTGTCTGGGACCCAGAGTCTGTTCAGTAAATGCCAGATCTCTCTGGTTTACTCTTTGGGAGAAGAGCTTGCATCTTGCTTACCCTGTTGCTCTTGGTACATGCAGTGAGCGCTCTGGAAAATACTGTACACTGGCTCAGGGAATGAAGTGCCAGCAAAAGAAAATTGTCACTCTTGTCAGTTGTTAGGGATTTAAAGCAGAGGACTCCACCCCCTTTCCCAGGTTCTGGCAGTCATGGTCGAGGGAGAGTGGGTCCAGGCGCGGTCCCACGCGGATGCTGGAGCCCACAGCGGCGAGGTTGGGGTCTGAGAGGGCACAGTCGGGGCGCTGGAAGTCAAAACGGCCGGCAGAGGGCGCCCCGGGCCCGCTGAAAGCGTGGCGCAGGGCTTGCGGCGCTCGCCGGGCGCCAGGCTGCAGTCCGGCGTTGGCCACAGCCGCGGACGCGCGCGCTGCCCGAGCTGGGCGCCAGGTGGGCGCCCCTCGGGCGCCGCGGAGCGCACCGGCCCAGGCGCGCTGCTGCGCGGAGCCCTCCCGGCGAGCGGTGAGTACAGGCGCTCGCGGGGCGCGTTCCATCCCGGTTGAGGGGCGCGTGAGGCAGCGCCTGGTGGGGCTGTTCTGGAGGTTGACGTGTGTGCTGGAGTGAGCCGGGTCCCAGCTTGCGCTTGGTCTTGAGAAGGGCGCGCAATTGTTGACCCCCGCAAGCGCTGGATGGAGCGCGGAGCTTTGCTTCCTGGAGACTCGGGCTTGCTGGAGGTTTTCACCCAGGGGTCTTTTCTCGCGGGCCCCTGTCCGGGTGCCGTCCTGGGTTCCGGGGGCCCGGGGTTTGGCGGGGTGACCCGGGACGGGCAAGCACTCAGCTGGGCTCCCCCACCCCTTTCGCCCGCGGCACCAGCCAGGCGACCCACGTGCGGCTGTCGCCTGCAACTCTTGCCTGTCAAGCGAGGCCCGCCTCCGGGGCAGGGGAGGGGACGCGGGGGCGGGGTGGGCTGTGCCCCGAGGGAATCCGGCCGGCCCGGCGCCCTCCGGTACAAGCTCGGCTCTCTCTGCCTCGTGTGCCCACGGGCTCCCGGGAGGAAGCGGGCAGTTCCGCGGGGAGGCGCAGGGCTCATCCCCGAGGGGCCAGAGGCCGCTCGAGGGGTGCCCGGGCGCTCGGCTCCGGGAGAAAGGTAGCTGCCTAGGGTGAGTAGTCCTGGGGGTGCCCTCTCTCCGAGAGCCTGGAAGCCCTTTCCCGGGGTCTCGTCCGCTTTGAACTGCCTCCAGCCATTTGAGGCAGTGGGGGGCAACGCCAGCTCTCTGTGGTCGTGGCCCGGGATCCTCTGCCCCAACCTGCTCCTGCGATTTTTGCGCATCGGTCGCGGAACCCAGGCTGCGCGCGCAGGGCAGGACTCAGGCGCGCCTCCTGGGTGCCCTGACGCTGCGTCGCCTCCGAAGACTGCTCTCCGAGCTCCAGGAGCTCCCGGGGGGCTTGGAGAGAGACAACCCCAAGGCAAGGTAGGTGGCTCAGAGGGAGCTGGATTGGGCTTGACAGTGAGGATGCGATCTGCTCCTTTCGGCAAACGACCTTTGCTTTCTCTTTGCTTTCTAGGGCTTTAGGGGAGCTGCTGCGGAGCCCGGGGCTTGGAGGAGCGGGGCATGTATTTTCAGCTGCGCCTCAGAGGGGAGACTTTGCTGTCACCACCAGAGAGGCCACAGACCCGGAATGTGACGACAAGTGACTAGCTCCGTAGAGGCCTGAGAGTCTCTGGCTTGACAGCTTAGAATATGCTAAAAAACAGGGCTTTCCAGGAGGCATTGAAGGGTCAACTTGTCCCCGCGACAGTGACCTGGAGCAAGGAAGTCAGAAGACAGTTGTAGAGAGCAAGAGAGACCTTCCAAGGGGCTGACTCGGACTGCCAAGGGCAGGCTCCTGCCACTCGGCTGTTGCAGCCGTCTGGTGGAATGCTGGTGAGGTCCTCCACCCAGGAGAGCAAGTGGGGCTGGGCAAGGGACTGCGTGGCCCGTGAGGACTCTTGCAGGTCTGACTGATCCCCAACCCCTGCTTAGGAACTTGGGGGTGTCCGAGCCCCCCTCTTGCTCGTCCTCAGGAAGATGAGGACTCTCAACACGTCTACCATGGAAGGCACCGGGCTGGTGGCGGAGAGAGACTTCTCCTTCCGCATTCTCACAGCCTGTTTCCTGTCGCTGCTCATCCTGTCCACCCTTCTGGGGAACACGCTGGTCTGTGCCGCCGTGATCAGGTTCCGCCACCTGCGATCCAAGGTGACTAACTTCTTCGTCATCTCCTTGGCTGTATCGGATCTCTTGGTGGCCGTCTTGGTCATGCCCTGGAAAGCAGTGGCCGAGATCGCTGGCTTCTGGCCCTTCGGGTCCTTCTGTAACATCTGGGTGGCCTTTGACATCATGTGCTCCACCGCATCCATCCTCAATCTCTGTGTGATCAGTGTGGACAGGTATTGGGCCATCTCTAGCCCCTTCCGGTATGAGAGGAAGATGACCCCCAAGGCAGCCTTCATTCTGATCAGTGTGGCATGGACTTTGTCGGTTCTTATCTCCTTCATCCCCGTGCAGCTCAGCTGGCACAAGGCAAAACCCACAGGTCCCTCCGAGGGGAATGCCACTTCCCTGGGCAAGACCATCAACAACTGTGACTCCAGCCTGAGCAGGACATATGCCATTTCTTCCTCTCTAATAAGCTTTTACATTCCTGTGGCCATCATGATTGTCACCTACACCAGGATCTACAGGATCGCCCAGAAACAAATACGGCGCATCGCAGCCTTGGAGAGGGCAGCAGTCCATGCCAAGAACTGCCAGACCACTACAGGAAATGGAAACCCCATGGAGTGTTCTCAACCAGAAAGCTCCTTTAAGATGTCCTTCAAAAGAGAGACTAAAGTTCTGAAGACCCTGTCGGTGATCATGGGGGTATTTGTGTGCTGCTGGCTCCCTTTCTTCATCTTGAACTGCATGGTGCCCTTCTGTGGGTCTGGAGAGACCAAGCCCTTCTGTATCGATTCCATCACCTTTGACGTGTTTGTGTGGTTTGGGTGGGCTAATTCCTCCTTGAACCCCATCATTTATGCCTTTAATGCTGATTTTCGGAAGGCATTTTCCACTCTCTTGGGATGCTACAGGCTTTGCCCAACGACCAATAATGCCATAGAGACGGTTAGCATCAATAATAATGGGGCTGTAGTGTTTTCCAGCCATCATGAGCCTCGGGGTTCCATCTCCAAGGACTGCAATGTGGTGTACCTGATCCCACATGCCGTGGGCTCCTCTGAGGGCCTGAAGAAGGAAGAGGCAGGTGGAATAGCCAAGCCCTTAGAGAAGCTGTCCCCAGCCCTGTCCGTCATTTTGGACTATGACACTGATGTCTCTCTTGAGAAGATCCAGCCTGTCACACAGAATGGACAGCACCCGACCTGAGCTCTGAGACGAATCCTAGCAGTCGTGCTCGTCCCAAAAGCTACAGGAGTTTTCTCTGAGGCTTGCGGTGAGGAAACTAAGGCGTGCTGTGATTCCTGAGATGTCGGACGAGCTCTCCTCTGCTGCTTCCCCTCAACACACAACTATCTACATTTTAATCTACGTTCCAGCGTATTTTCTGTGTTGTTCATAGTGAATCAAGAGGGACATTGGTGAAGCGAATGTTCATAAGGGACCTGTCTTTGGCTCCAAAGTTATTTTTAGAAACTGATTCTTATCTTAGGACTTAAAAATAGGGCAAAGAATCAATAATGAACAGCTTCGCTTTAAAATTAAAGCTTTCCAGGAAGGAAATGAGAAGGGTTGAGTTTGCTGTGTACAAACAGGTGCTAACACTGGTCCAAGCAAAGTTTTCAGATTGTAAAGGTAGGTGCATGCCTTTATCAATTATTCCTAAAAAAAAATTGAGCCTTACAGTAGGAATGGGATTTTTTTCCCCAGAATTGATGCTTAGTTGATATTGGTTTTATTTATTTATTGTATTATATGGATATTTTTAATTTATTATATTAAATCTATATTTATCATATTTAATAGAATGAGTTATCTGAGATCTTAAAATAGCATTTTTGTTCATTTGACTAGCACTTTATAAGCCAATGAAACAAACAGACTCACTGAGAGCCTAAATGCTCATTTGTAACTTCCAGAAACATAGCAAAGACAAACAGAAAGTGAAGCTGTGATTATTCCTTAAAATTTATTGGCACAGCTAAATAGGAGATGAGAATTGACGAATGCTGTGATAGCTTTATTCTCTTAAAATGATTTTGAAAGATTTAAAAAGCATAGCCACTCTTGTGTTCAAAATTTTTTATGTGACAAAGACTTTCCCAGCAGAATGATTTGCAGTTCTGTAAATATCTGAAATAAGAGTCAGCTGAAGAAGAATCCGACTTGAAATTTATATTAGGTGGCAATAAAAAGTATATGCCACTTTGTATTTATGTAAAATAATTGGCCCTCTTTGTCTTTTCTCATTTCCTGTGTCAGATAGCTTTTCTGAACCAGATAAATGACTGTCCTGGTTAGAGATGTGCAGTGAAGACAGACTTTCCTTAACTCGTGTGTCACAACAGTCTCACCCAGGGGCAAAGGTCAAGTCCTTCATCTCCATCTTACCAGCCAAGCTGCTCAGTGGGGCTACTTTTGGTAATGCTTTAATCGAACTTAGAATTGATTTCTTTTAAAAAGTTTAAATGTTATTGGTATAAAACTAGCAGATAGTGCCTCATTATCATCCTTGAGTAAGACACTTCTGTTGGTGGAAAAAACAGGAGACCCTTTCTCCTTTCGTGTTAAGCACCCTAAAGCCATCAGCATCTCTTTTGACAAATGCTAGCCCTTTCTCTGTGCTTTGGCATCAAGTTCCTGTGTCATCACCTGGATTGTAAAAGTATTCTGAGTCTCTGTTGCCAGATACTAATTCATGTGGGGCATTTCAAGAGCATTTTTGGAAATGTTTACAGAGTATTCTTGTGGATAAGTAATTGACTTAACATTCAGTTGTAGTGGGTAACAAGAAAGATATCTACTGAAAACTATCTCCTGCATCAGGTCTGTGTTATTTATGCATTGTGAATGTTTTCTTAATTTTATTGCCTGTATGCTTTCTTACATATAATAAAATTATTTTGTGAACTCAAAACCACCCTGAATGTTGCATTTGTGCTACAGTAGTTAAATGAGTTTTAAAAACTAGAATATTTCAGATCTACACATAAGGAAATTTGGGCACTTTCAGGGATATGTTACTTTTCTTTTTCTTTTTAGTAGTAATATCCTCTTATGTGTGGCATGTGTTGCCTTTGAATACTTAAACAGAAAGTTGATTTGGGCTATAAACTTCCTTCTGTCTCAAAAACATTCTCCCCCACCCCCACCAAAAAAAAAAAAAAAAAACCCTCCATCTTTGCTCAAGGAATTATTCTCCTTTTCATTTCACAGATTTAAAAGACTTTTAAAATCTCTACTTTTACTTTCTAAGAGTCTAGAGATTTTAAATAACATAAAAATTACAGAAAAGACTGCGGCTTGTTCTGCGTGGTCGTGGACCCATGGCTTAATGGCAACCACTGTATGAATAGTGTTTGTTTTAAGAGTAAAGTATAATAAGAATTTCTTTCTGGAGAAAATATGCAGACTGTGATACTGGGCTTATTTAAAAGTCTTACACAGAACTTCCATTGATCCTGCTAAACCTGCTTAGATTATGTGCTAACCTGGCTTTTTTTTTCCTTTCTCTTAATCCCAAAGGAAAATGATTGAACAGCAGGTGATGTAAAAATTAAGGGTTAAGTTTATAATTTGAACATCACACAACAGATGGTGTCTTTTTAAATTCCATATTTGCCTTTCCTAGGCTTTGGCAGATAATGAACACATCTAGAATGAACTCGCTTAAAGCATGATGCCTTTTCGTTCTGTTTCTTAACTTTCTGCACATCTTGATTCTTTGCAGTTTAATTTTGCTGTTTTGTAATTGGTAGTCCAGCAACATGAGCTGTGATGCCCAGGGTTGTTGTTGTCCAACCAATGAAACACAGCACAAAACCTTTCACTGTATATTTCATTGGCAGAATGAAAAATAAAGACTATTAAATAATGGTAAAATTTAGGACACTGTGGATGAGGCTGTACTTTGGGTTTCTGGCGTGTGGGATGAATGGAGGGTATCTTTTCTTTTTTGAATGGAGGGTATCTTATGAAATGTTTATTTAACCGATAAAATATTTCAGATAATTTAATTTACAACCATAAAAGCAAATTTAAAATATGACATTTTATTTCATTTATCCTAATGAGCCTTCATAATACTAGGTACATGTAAGACACTTTAGCAAGACAGAGACAGTTTAAAGAGGTCTTCTTTTTCCTTTCCATCTAAGAAGATGCTTTTCCTGTTCAGATAAATACAGAGCTTTTATTGGTGATAGAATAACAAGAAGTCTTAAGGAAGGGACACTGAGCCCTGGGCTCCAATTGGTAGATTTGGAGTTTATGCCGGAAAGTTGTTGATTTTCTTGGGATCTAAGCAAGTCATGGTCTCTGAGTCTCAGTTGTCTTGATCCATTAAATGGGAAGAACAAAGCCTCTGCATTAACTTCTTCAGTGGCGGAGGTCATCCAAATAGCAAACCTGATACACAGTCGATCCTCAAGGACTTCCTGAACTCTGCATTTTCTGGGGGGCTCCATCATGGTTCCCCCAGGCCTGCACCAGCCGCATTTCAGCTTGATTATTCTACTGGCTAGGAGCCAGTCCACAAACGCAAAACGCCCAGGCTTTGGTTTGGATAGACGTGGGTTCACAGTGCAGGTACCACTTTCAAGGTGTGAGAGTAAGCAAAGGACTGTGCCTCTCTGAGCCTGTGTGACCATTTGTGAAATGGAATTAAACACGCAGATTCTTGTGAGGGTTGAAATGATGCTCATGTTTTATAAGGGTCCTGAGGTCTGAAATCTTAGGCTCACCGCATCTTCGTAGGATCTCTGCTTGGAAGGGGTTGATGACAATGTTTATTGCATTACTAATAAATGGAGCTGCTATGCATTTAAATTTTTGCCTGTTTGCTAAAGCAAATGGAAATACCTTTCAGAGTGCATGTGGTTTCGGATTCTCCCAAACACCATTCTCTTTTGCTGTGGTTATCTGGTATTACTGAAGCAAGTAGCTTTTAATATCAGCATGGTTAAGACAATTGCCTTAATTTTTTTCCACTAGATATCTACTAAATAAATCTGTCCCTGGTGTTTTAGTTTATGAAATCTACTTAACCCTGCACAGTTTGCTTCAAGAATGATGACTTGATGGCTGGCCAGCTCTGGGCTGTTAATAGTGGGACGTACCATGCTGTGCGATCTGGTTACCGTGGTCATTTGAAGGAACTAACCCCGTGGATCATAAGAGTGTAGCATTATGTAGATTAGATGCACCTCTGTGGATTTCTTGGAGATTTCCTGGATATAAACATGACATAATCAACCTGTCTATTGTTTTGGAGGATTGAGGGATGGCAAGCATTACCACACCGAGAAACCCTCTAAGACCTTGTTACCAGGCCAATCTAGTCATGTTGCCTTCTGTCATGTTAAGTAACCACCATGTGATGCACAGAATTAAAAAAGCAGCATTTGGACTTGAGTCTGTTATATCATTCAAGATTTGAGAGTTGTAATTTAAATAGTATTAGAAGCTCAAAGAGTAATCTCTGGTTTAAAAGGGTTTAACTTTTTAATCACTAGGAGAAAATGAACAGAACCAGTTAACATTTTTCTCATGCTCATAGAATATATATTCTACCAGCTCTCAAACCAGGTAAATGTTTTCAGTCATTGAAGAGGATCTTCCCTGAGCTATGTCCATAGAAATGAGCCCATCTAGCAGCTATGCCAACCAAGTGGCAGGGGGTAGTGAGAACTAGAAGGACTGAATCGTAGGGCAGAGTTTTTAATTTCACTAAGTAATTTTTAACAGATAAGAAGTCTGGATAAACTACCTTATAACCCTTGAAAGTAAGTTTTTTCATCTCTACAATAGGTAGGTTAGAAGAGGTGATTTCTAAGATTTTTTTCTGGCTTGACAATATCAGATCTGTTACCAGTAAAATAGGAATATGATAGATTTTCCAAGTCTGTTCTCTTTGCTACTAGAAAGCTAACAAAGTGATAATTCCAAAATGCCAATATTAGCTCATGCCCTTCTTAACATTCTTCAGTGACGCCCAGTTACTTTCAGGAAAAACAGACAAACCCTGGTGGTCTCTGCCACTATCCCACTAGTACTGTCTCTATAGACATTTGGAGCTTCTTATAGCTTGTGGAGTGTACAAAGTCCTCTCCTGTCTCTACACTTTGCACGCGGTGCCCTCTGCCTGGAACGCCCTTCCCTGTCTCCTTTGTTTGCCTGCTCCTGCTTATCTTTTAAGATTCAGTAGGGCATAATTAGGGCTTCCTTAAGAATCTGCCTGCTAATGCAGATGTGGGCTTTATTCTTAGGTTGTGAAGATCCCCTGGAGAAGGAAATGGCAACCCCACTCCAGTGTTCTTGCCTGGGAAATTCCATGGACAGAGGAGCCTGGTGGGCTCCAGTCCATGGGGTCGCAAAGGAGACACGACTTAGCAACTAAACAACAATAGGACTTAATTGCAGAAGGCCTTCTTTCTTCCTTCTATTCTCTCTCTTATTTCTTTCGAAAAGTTTACCGTGCTGTAATGAAATAATCTCCTTACTTCTCTCTTCCCCTAAGTTATGTGTCTCTTGAGAGCAAAACCCGCCTTCTTTTGTTTCCCTTTCTCCATATATTCCTATGAAGAAGGAAATGCAACCCACTCTAGTATTCTTGCCTGGAGAATCCCATGGACAGAGAAGCTCGTGGGCTATAGTTCATAGGATCACAAAGAGTTGGACATGACTGAAGCGACTTAGCACACATATATTCCTAAGCATCCAACACAGTGCTTGTCTTACAGGAATTGCTCGTTAACCTTTGTTGAGTGAATGAAAACATGAGCAAGTCAAAACAGGGGATGTTGGAACAGCAGTTTCAGTGACGTTTATTTCTGCAATGCGTGGTGTATGTGTGCAGGTGTGCAAGGCTCGCTCTAGTATGTTTGGGTAGAACCCCGTGAGATCTCAGAGGCCTACAGTTCCCTGAGGTCTGACGGTTGTATAGAGGTCATTGCATACACTGCCCACTGTCCCTCCATTTCTTTTTTTTTTTTTTTTAAATTTGGCTGTGATGGTTCTTAGTTGCAGCATAAGGGATCAAATTCCCTGACCAAGGATCGAACCTGGGCCCCCTGCATTGGAAGCATGGAGTCTTAACCACTGGACCACCAGGGAAGACCCCTTATTCTTATGTGTGCTAATGTATATAATCAGTGATGTTTACAGTCAATAAAGTTTGTGAGCACTTTCTGTGATTCAAGCCATGTGTTTGCTGCTGCTGCTGCTGCTAAGTCACTTCAGTCGTGTCCGACTCTGTGCAATCCCATAGACGGCAGCCCGGCAGGCTCCCTGTCCCTGGGATTCTCAGGCAAGAATACTGGAGTGGGTTTCCATTTCCTTTTCCAATGCTTGAAAGTGAAACAGTGAAGTCTCTCATTCATGTCCAACTCTTAGCCACCCCATGGACTGCAGCCCACCAGGCTCCTCCGTCCATGGGATTTTCCAGGCAAGAGTACTGGAGTGGGGTGCCACTGCCTTCTCCAGTGTTTGATGCTGGAAATAATCAGATAGCATCCCAGTGTCTGAGGAGCTTGAAGTAGAGATACGTATGTAAACAAACCATCACCAAATAATGTTTTAAAAATAAGATATAAGAAGAAGGAAAATGATGACGCCAATAGCAGGCGATGCCAGGTAAATGCCAGTAGGACCATTCTCTGAGGCCCCCTGGCACCGTACCGTGTGCATCCTTTTATTATCTGATTCCACCTTCACACTTATCCTACGAGGTGGGTGCCATTGCCAACACCCCCATTTTACAGATGAAAGTAATGAAGATTCAGAAAGGACCTGTGCTGTGTCCTGGGTCATACAGCCAGTAAGTGATGTGGCAGGTTTAAATCTACAGCTGTCAGACTTTAAAGCTTATTCTTTTGATTGGGAACCCATTCTGTTTACCAGGAACCAGGCCTAACCAACCAAGTTACTTGTTAAGTGGGCTTCCACATCACCTCACATACTGCTGGATTGAAAAATACTGTTTATTATCATTCACATTTTCAATCATGTACAAAAAATAGAGAGGATTGTATATAAACGCAGAGTACCCATCTTCTTACCCAGATTAGAACATGAGCAAGACTAAGGTTGGTGGTCTGAAGCCAATAGCAAGGGGTCTCTGTCTTTAGATAAAGCACAAGGTTGAAGTCAAGAGGACCTTTCAATTTGAACACCATCACCCTGTGAAGTTCAAAGATAACAGAATGAGGAGATGGCCCATTCAAAAGTCAAAGTGCTCTGCATTTGGCCATTAGCTTAATCAGGGCACCCTTATGTAGTTTGGTTCAGCAAACATTCATCTATGCCTGGCTGGTCCTCGGTGCTGCTTTGGGAGGGGAGTGGTGGCCGAGCGTTGAGACAACAGGACGAGGTAGGAAAAATGCTCGGAGAGGGAGGCAGTGCTGCTGGGAGGGCGTTGGGACAGGGCAGAGCTGGAAAGGACGTGGCGTTGGAGCTGGGCTAGAGGGATGGACATGATTTGGGCAGCAACAGGCAGGGAGTGAGAACGGCTGAGGCTGGAACTCCAGTGCCTGCAAAACACAGGTCTGAAGAGTGGGCCCTGTGTGGTCCTCTAGACACAGGACTTGGAGTAGAGATGAATTGAAACTCACTAGAATATTTGATCCAAATGAGGTCCCTTAGGCTGTCAAAGTAATTGCTTTGGGACGCTCTCCATGTTCTGAGGGGACTTTCAGCACATCTGTGTGACTAGCCAGATTGTCAGGTGAAAGTGGCTTGACCCTCCCCACTTCATACCCTCCCCGCAGCCTTGCTCAATTCTTGTGTATTAGTCATGCAGTCGTGTCCGACTTTGAGACTCCGTAGACTATAGCCTACCAGGCTCCTCTGTGCATGGGATTCTCCAGGCAAGAGTACTGGAGTGGGTTGTCATTCCCTTCTCCAGGGGATCTTCCCTGACCCAGGGATCAAACCTTGGTCTCCCACACTGCCGGCAGATTCTTTACCGTCTGAGCCATCTGCTCTCAGATAGACTCTGCTGACACCCCTTTCTCTCTTCCCACCTGGGAGTCCTTTCCTCCTGTCTTCATCTGTTGAGCCCCATCTCAGGTGTCAGCCTCCTCGGAGCCTTTCTGTGGCCCTCCCTCCCCTAGGCTGGCAGCCCGCTGCAGGGGATGTATCCTGTAGGTGCTGTCTGTGTCCCCTGTCTCTCAAGGGAGCTCCTGGAGGCACAGAATGGATCCCTTTCTACACTCTCTTTCCAGTGCCCAGCATAGCCTGGCACACAGATGTACCCAAGTGGAAGATTTTAAAATGAATGGTTCAGTTCAGTTCAGTCGCTCAGTCGTGTCCGACTCTTTGCGACCCCATGGACTGCAGCACTCCAGGCTTCCCTGTCCATCACCAACTCCCAGAGCTTACTCAGACTCATGTCCATTGAGTTGGTGATGCCATCCAACCATCTCACCCTCTGTTGTCCCCTTCTCCTCCCACCTTCAATCTTTCCCAGCTTCAGAGTCTTCCAATTAATCAGTTCTTCGCCTCAGATGGCCAAAATATTGGAGTTTCAGCTTCAGCATCAGTCCTTCCAATGAATATTCAGGATTGATTTCCTTTAGGGTGGGCTGGTTGGATCTCCTTGCTGTCCAAGTGTGGATTAATCATTTTATGAAAATGAAGGGCTGCTTATACACATACCTTAATTTTCACCGTGGGGTTGACTCTGCTGAGGTTGCAAAGGCTGATCTCTGCTAAGTTCAGTTCCTCCAGTACTGATAAAATTGCAGGAAAGTAATTGGAAGGGGATTTAAATGGCAAACTAGGGCTGTCTCTCCTATCGCTGGGGAGTGATCAACCCTTTCACACGGGAGAAAGAGGAAATGTCAACCAAATGTCACCAGTCCATTCTGAGATTATCTAGCCTCATGCATGCTGTTTTGAGGCCGAGTTTTTAGGTCAGATGTATTTAGCATTATAAACATGTTGACTGTAATTAAGATAATGTCCAACCCCATTTGTAAGATGCTGGTTTAACACACTCTGCTGTTGGCTGCTAAACTGGGGGAAAGGAGGGCGCTCCATTCTAATTCTGCCCAAAGAGCTGCTGGTTTTTCCTTGTCTGATGGTGGGGTTGCCATAAGACAGCGTGTTCCTGACTGTTTTAAGGGAGGATTAAAGGCGGTCTGCTCTGAGAGGGAATCCAGGGCAAGAAGGCAACAGTCTGTTTAAATAGCCTCGTCGTAATTCTTCAAGGCAAAAATAAATTGTCATGCCATTTTTAGACAGCATCCATTGCATCCGTGTTGAAATTGAAGCTTATTGGCTTCTCATGGGATCACACAACTTAGAATGTCATCCTTGGAGGTGGCAATGTCAAAGAATAGCAGCAGAACCTTAGGTTAGGGAAGGAAATAGCCATTCTCCTCCCCTGCCCACAGGAATGTAACCGACATGACATTGAAGGGAAATTTGATAGTAACAGCCAGCTTTAAATGGTACATACAGTTTGACCCAGCAATTCCACTTCTAGGAATCTGGCTTACGTATATCCTCACCTCTGTTTTCAGAGATGCCTGTGTAAAGGCTGCAGCCTTGCTTTAAAAGCCAGCTAAGTGAAACAAGTAACTCAAATGTAGGAGGTCCATGAGAGGTGGTAGTGAAAAAGAAAGTGTACTATTATGAAAAGATATTCATGAAGTGAAAAGGCAAGTTAAAAAAATAATATGGACCATATGATCCCTTTTGTTTAAAACAGTTTAAGAAGTATATGTTTACATAAAGAAAAAGATGTAAAAAATGCCTACCTACCTGAAAACAGCAGTGTCTCTGGGGAGAGCAAGGGGGAGGAGGCTTTCACTCTTTCTTTTGTACGTTTCTTGGTTTTTACAAGAAGCTTGTGCTTATGTGTAGCACATATATAAGTAAGATATTTTTAAAAAGCATGCTGAACCAGAGGTGGGGAAAGTAGAATTTTAGCTGCAGCCGCTGAGTATGTCCTTGGGAGAAAGAGCCATCACTGAATACTGTGCTCACGTTCCACTGATGGTCAGTCGAAGCCTGGTCTAGCTGAGGCTGGCAGGTCAGTGGGTCTGCCTCCCACAGAGCCCCTCTCCTTCCCTCAAGGCAGGCCCTTCCTCCACCCTATGGGAGTCTTAGTTTCCCACAACAAGGGTCCTTCCGGGGTCCATGCTTGAGATAATTGTGTTGACCAAAAGCATGCCATTTAGAGAATCATAGCCTGTGTGGCCTTTTGATGTCTCGAGCACTTTCTCTGTTCAGCTTTTGTGAAATGATGGAGAGAACTCATGGTAGGGTCCTTGGGCACCTGAGGGTTGGGGGTCACTGGTTAGTGCCCCTCTGAAGTCCTCTTTTCAAGAAACAACTTCCTCTCAGGGATTTGGACTATTTTAAGATCTTTACGAATCCTACATACTCTTACTTGCTACCAAGGGAGCTCTTTCAGATATGTATATCCCAATGCACATCATATCAAACATATTAGAATGCTCTCACATCCTCCTTAAATATAATTTTATTGCTACAAAAATAGATTTTTAAAAGCCTTGAGATTGCCTGTAGTTTCAATTTTGCAGTTACTTGGTCATAATTTGGAAATGATGCACTATCCCCCTCTGGCCTCAAACATTTTGGGGTATTTTTGAAAAGCTCAGAGCCCTAGGGACCTCTACTTGGTCCACTTCTGAACAAGTCAGAAGTTTCAAGTTTTGAGAGCAGAAATGCCATGTCTATTCGGCACAACAAGAGAGGAGGCCGCTGCTGTTTCTTCTGTTGAAATTTCTCTTGTTCTCTAGCTGGGTGGTTAGTGCTTAAATGTTTAAGGTCCTCTGCTATGACACTGATACAGAGCACTCTGGATTATTTTGAAACTGAAAAACACCCTAGCATTTATTTTTAGGTTTAACCTTTTGGAAAGTTTTCAAATTCTACTTTTTCTCATCATTGACACAGATATTAAATGTTTTAGTGATATCTTTATGTTAAATGCTCCCACAGGCTCATTTTAGATGTTCCCAGAGAATAGATCTGAAGGTTTCAGGTGGTAAATGCATAGTGTGAGGATAAAAACACTGAGGGCTGGACTGATGGAAAAGACAGGCTTTCATATTTGATCTTTCATTCTAAAAAGAAGACGAAATTTGAGTGAAAAGGCTCGGATCCTACAACCTGTAGGAAATTAGAACATAGAGTCAGGCAGAAGGGATGCTGACACCCTGTACTGGTCAGGGAGAGTGGCTGAAGTTCCCATGAAGACTGAGGTTGTTAAATTAGGACATTAAGTTAATTTGGACAGGACTTGTACAGGAAAGGGTCTTTGGGGATCTGATCAGGGGATCAGTGTGTGTGAATGGGTGATTGCCCTGGGAGAAACGAAGGTCATATCACATGACTTCCACTCCGCTTCCCTCTGGCTTCACAGTAAAGAGTATCGAGGAGAAGGTGGTTAGCATTATTTATCTGGGTTTTCACCTTGACAGTTATTAAACTACAGATGTGTATTTGACAGGGATTCCACATTCAATAGAGCAGAGGGGGTGAAGGAGGGAGGGGAGATGGAGGAGGAGGGGAGAGCTGGAAGTTTATCCAGAAATTAAGTGCTGGCATCTCACTGTTTTAAAACAAAAGTTTTACTTTAGAAGAGTTTGAGATTTATAGAGAAATTCTAAAGATAGAACAGAGTTCTTATATCCCTGCACCCAGTTCCCTCTACCTGTTACATTAGTATGGTCACAATGGTTGCTGCTGCTAAGCCGCTTCAGTCATGTCCGACTCTGTGAGACCCCATAGACAGCAGCCCACCAGGCTCCCCTATCCCTGGGATTCTCCAGGCAAGAGCACCAGAGTGGGCTGCCATTTCCTTCTCCAGTGCATGAAGTGAAAAGTGAAAGTGAAGTTGCTCAGTCCTGTCTGACTCTTAGTGACCCCATGGTCTGCAGACTACCAGGCTCCTCCAGCCATGGGATTTTCCAGGCAAGAGTACTGGAGTGGGGTGCCATTGCCTTCTCCGAATGAACTATGGCTAATGAATGCATACTGGCGTATTGTTACTTACTAGGAAACTGATGACAAACCTAGACAGTGCATTGAAAGCAGAGACATTACTCTGCCGACAAAGGTCCATCTAGTCAAGGCTATGGTCTTCCCAGTGGTCACATATGATTGTGAGAGCTGGACTATAAAGAAGGCAGAACACAAAAGAATTGATGCTTTTGAACTGTGGTGTTGGAGAAGACTCTTGAGAGTCCCTTGGACTGCAAGGAGATCCAACCAGTCCATTCTGAAGGAGATCAGCCCTGGGATTTCTTTGAGGGAATGATGCTAAAGCTGAAACTCCAGTACTTTGGCCACCTCATGCAAAGAGTTGACTCATTGGAAAAGACTCTGATGCTGGGAGGGATTGGGGGCAGGAGGAGAAGGGGATGACCGAGGATGAGATGGCTGGATGGCATCACCGACTGATGGACATGAGTCTGAGTGAACTTTGGGAGTTGGCGATGGACAGGGAGGCCTGGCGTGCTGCGATTCATGCGGTCTCAAAGAGTCGGACACGAGTAAGCGACTGAACTGAACTGAAATGAGCTATGAGACTTTGGGTCAAAGACTGCAGAGGCAAAGTGCCTTTTTTTTTTTTTTTTTTTTTCACAAAATGTCAAGGATGTATACCACTAATGTGACTTTACCACCCTGAACACCTGGCTGCAGCAGGGTTGTCGGTGCTCTCTGCTTTCAAGTTCACCTTTCCCCTCTCTCACTCTGTACTCTTTGAGGGATGTCATTGTGTGTAAACTGCACCTGAGAAGGGGAGACATCTACATTAATTGTTTGCAATTCTTCTGTATGGGAAACATGTCCATTCCCCCATGCTTGTTTGTTCATTTGTTTATTTATCTCAGTATGGCTCAGTTCAGTTAAGTCACTCAGTCATGTCCAACTCTTTGCAACCCCATGGACTGCAGCACGCCAGGCCTCCCCGTCCATCACCAACTCCCAGAGCTCTCTCAAGCTCATGTCCATCAAGTTGGTGATACCATCCAACCATCTCATCCTCTGTCGTCCCCTTCTCCTCCTGCCTTCAATCTTTCCCAGCATCAGGATCTTTTCTAATGAGTCAGTTCTTCCATTTAGGTAGCCAAAGTATTGGAGCTTCAGCTTCAGCATCAGTCCTTCCAATGAGTATTCAAGACTGATTTCCTTTAGGATAGACTGGTTGGATCTCCTTGCCGTCTAAGGGACTCTCAAGAGTCTTCTTCAACACTACAGTTCAAAAGCATCAATTCATTGGCACTCAGCTTTCTTTATGGTCTAACTCTCACATCCATACATGACTACTAGAAAAACCATAGCTTTGACTAAGACCTCTGTTGGCAGAGTAGTGTCTCTGCTTTTTAACATGATGTCTAGGTTTGTCAGAGCTCTTCTTCCAAGGAGCAAGTGTCTTTTGATTTCATGACTGCAGTCACCATCTGCAGTGATTTTGGAGCCCAAGAAAATAAAATCTGTCACTGTTTCCATTGTTATCCCATCTATTTGCCATGAAATGTTGGGACTGGATGTCATCTTCTTAGTTTTTTGAATGTTGAGTTTTAAACCAGCTTTTTCACTCTCCTCTTTCACTTTCATCAAGAGGCTCTTTAGTTCCTCTTCACTTTCTGCCATAAGGGTGGTGTCATCTGCATATCTGAGGTGATTGATATTTCAGCAATCTTGATTCCAGCTTGTGCTTCTTCCAGCCTAGCATTTCTCATGATGTACTCTGCATATAAATTAAATAAGCAGGGTGACAATATACAGCCTTGACGTACTCCTTTCCCAACTTGAAACCAGTCTGTTGTTCTAATTGTTGCTTCTTGACCTGCATACAGATTTTTCAGGAGGCAGGTAAGGTGTCTGGCAAATATGTTAGCTGAAAGATTTTTGAAAATATTCATTATCAAATGGAAGAAGTTCATCTCTATTCCTAGTTTGTTAAGAGGTTTTTTTTCCTTTCTTTCTTAAAAAAATTAATTTATTTTAATTGGAGCATAATTACTTTACAATATTGTGATGATTTTTGCTATACATCAACATGAATTGACCACAGGTATACATGTGTCCCCCCTCATCCTGAACCTTCCTCCCACCTCCCTCCCTACCCCATCCCTCTGGGTTGTCCCAGAGCACTGACTCTGGGTGCCCTGCTTCAGGCATCAAACTTGCACTGGTCATCTATTTTACATATGGTAATATACGTTTCAGTGCTGTTCCCTCAAATCATCCCACCCTTGTCTTCTTCCACTGAGTCCAAAAGTTTGTTCTTACATCTGTGTCTCCTTTGCTGCCCTGTATGTAGGATTGTCAGTATCGTCTTTCTAAATTCCATATATATGTGCATTAATATACAGTATTTTATATATATGTATGGAGAAGGCGATGGCACCCCACTCCAGTACTCTCGCCTGGGAAATCCCATGGACGGAGGAGCCTGGTAGGCTGCAATCTATGGAGTCGCTAAGAGTCGGACCCGACTGAGCGACTTCACTTTCATTTTTCACTTTCATGCACTGGAGAAGGAAACGGCAACCCACTCCAGTGTTCTTGCCTGGAGAATCCCAGGGACAGGGGAGCCTGGTGGGCTTCTGTCTATGGGGTCGCACAGAATTGGACATGACTGAAGCAACTTAGCATTATACACACTATAAAAGTCATTCACTTTCAAGCTTTAAAGCCGTGAATAGCATCTAGATTTTATTAAATGTTTTTCATTGTGTTAACTGATGTGATTTTTCTTCTTTAGCCTGTTAATGTGGGAGAGTACACTGATTTTTTAATATTGAACCAAGGCTTCCCTGGTGGCTCAGACAGTAAAGAATCCACCTGCAATGCAGGAGACATGGGTTTGATCCCTGAGTTGGGAAGATCCCCTAGAAGAAGGCATAGCATCCCACTCTAGTATTCTTGCCTGGAGAATCCCTGTGGACAGAGGAGCCTGGCAGGCTATAGTCCATGGGGGTCACAAAGAATCAGACACGACTGGGTGATTAAGCACGTACATCCTGGAATAAATCCCACATGGCCAGAGTGTAAAATTATTTTTGTGTAAAGTATTGGATTTGATTTGCTGATACTTGTTGAGCATTTTCATTCTTATGTTCATGAGAGATATTGGTCTCAAGTTTTCCTTCACTTGTTGTTCAGTCACTCAGTTGTGTCTGAACCTTTGCAACATCATGAACTGCTTTACACGAGGCTTTCTTGTCCTTCACCATCTCCCAGAACTTGCTCAAACTCATGTCCACTGAGTCAGTGATGCCATCCAACCATCTTGTCCTCTGTCATTCCCTTCTCCTCCTGCCTTCAATCTTTCCCAGCATCAAGTTCTTTTATAATGTGTCCACTCTGCACATCAGGTGGCCAAAGTATTGGAGCTTCAGCTTCAGCATCAGTCTTTCCAATGAATATTCAGGGTTGATTTCCTTTAGGATTGACTGGTTTATTCCAGGGGGCTCTCAAGAGTCTTCTCCAACACCACAGTTTAAAAGCATCAATTCTTTGGCACTCAGCCTTCTTTATGATCCAACTCTCACAGCTTTATGTGACTACTGGAAAAACCATAGCTTAGATTAGATGGACTTTTGTTGGCATAATAATGTCTCTGCTTTTTTATATGCTGTCTAAGTTTGTGATAGCTTTTCTTCCAAGGAGCAAGTGCCTTTTAATTTCATGGCTGAAGTCACCATCTGCAGTGAAAAGGCCTCTCATATATTTTGATAATTATATTTTCATTTTCATTTAGCCCAAAATATTTTTAACTGTGCCTTTCATCTTTGACCATTGCATTATTTAGAAATATGCTATTTAAATACAAATATTCGGAAGTTCTCTTTCTGTGATTGATTTCTAGTTTAATTCCATTGTGGTCTGAGAACATATTTTGTATGTTTCTATGCTTTAACATTTAAAAAGTTGCTTGCTATGGCTCAGAATGTAGCCTATATTGATGAATGTTCCATGTGAGTTTGCAAATGTGAATTCTACTCTTGTCTGGTGAAGTAATCTGTGCACTCTGTATAAAAAAACTGGCTCAGTGGTAAAGACCAGAACCAAGTGCGTCTGCATGTTCTATTTCCCTTGGAAATTCCTCTTAGGTCATTTGCAAATGTCTCAATAAGCTTATGAGTTAAGGTATCAGAGATGAGCAAACTGAAGCTTACAAGCATAAAATCACTTGGCTCTTTCTGCTCTTAAACCTTATGTCTCAGTCTGATACCAACATTACTGCTCTTTCTACCAAATATCAAGGCACTAAGTTGCTCTGGTTCTAGGATGATTGATTAATTAGTGCTTTATGGAGGAGGAGCTAGACCTCGCTTTCAATCTAGCTGAAGTAATCAGTGTAGGAGGTAGCAAGACTTAGGTGAAAAGAAAAGTCATCTTTAACATGAACAAAAGAAATGTAGGAGGAACCAGGCAAGAATGGATTAGTAATAGGGTATGGGCCAAAGAATGTGACATTTGAAGTCAAGGGCAATTAGAAGATAAGTTTTAGTTTCAAAGAAAATTAAGTAGTGTGAGGAAGGGGGCAGAGAACTCAGGTTGATTGGTGCCTCTCAGTTAGGCTCTTTTGCGTCCATGTCCTCATTGAATACACAGAACAAGTCTATGAAATGTCTCCACAGCTGGTAGGATCCCCTCTTCCCTGACCCGCCCTGGCCCACTGGATAATGATGCTTCCTAGGAAAGAAGAGAAGAAGCCCAGAAAATAAGGTGGTGGAAATTTGGAAAGGAATACAGGGTGATGACTGGGTATCCCAGATGGAGGGAAATGTGCTATTAACAGTCTTTAAGAAGACATGCGGTGCGAGAATGGACGTTCTAACTGCCGATCATTTGGGGGCAGGAAATGGGCAGGTCCTGGACCTGGGGGCAAAAGGGGCTTCCTCTCAACTAGGCAGGAGTGTGTGTGGAGGCCAGACCAGGGTTCTGGTCGTAGGAATCAGAATCCTAACCCTGACCCCAACCCTTGGCCTTGTGAGGCACCATTGAGGTCTCTGCTCTGACCCACCTATCTCTTTGTGTAAACCTTCCAAGAATTTAGGGGAGGACTAATTCTAGGCAGAGCTGAATTCTTTCTAACAGAGACTCCCTGGATCATGGCTAATTCAAACAAGTACGCACATGCATGATGTGTATTGAGAGAAAGGAGTTGTCAAGGAGCTTCACTCCGGAAGGCAGAGGTTTGATGCAGCAACCACAGCTGAGTGAAATGCTCATGATTGAGGGATTTTTTTAATCCCCCAAAGCCTCTTGACCTCCTTATTCAACCTCTGGAAAAATAGTCCAGTACCAGCAGTGGGGATGCGCTTCCCAGGTAGAGATGGCTTTGATGTTATGAAGCCTCAAAAATACATTAGTGGGGTCAAGAAGCAACAGTCAGAACTGGGCATGGAACAACAGATTGGCTCCAAATAGGAAAAGGAGTACGTCAAGGCTGTATATTGTCACCTTGCTTATTTAACTTATATGCAGAGTACATCATGAGAAACGCTGGACCGGAAGAAACACAAGCTGGAATCAAGATTGCAGGGAGAAATATCAGTCACCTCAGATATGCAGATGACACCACCCTTAAGGCAGAAAGTGAAGAGGAGCTAAAAAGCCTCTTGATGAAAGTGAAAGAGGAGAGTGAAAAAGTTGGCTTAAAGCTCAACATTCAGAAAACGAAGATCATGGCATCTGGTCCCATCACTTCATGGGAAATAGATGGGGAAACAGTGGAAACAGTGTCAGACTTTATTTTTTGGGGCTCCAAAATTACTGTGGATGGTGACTGCAGCCATGAAATTAAAAGACACTTACTCCTTGGAAGAAAACCTATGATCAACTTAGGCAGCATATTCAAAGCAGAGACATTACTTTGCCGACTAAGGTCCGTCTAGTCAAGGCTATGGTTTTTCCTGTGGTCATGTATGGATGTGAGAGTTGGACTGTGAAGAAGGCTGAGCGCCAAAGAATTGATGCTTTTGAACTGTGGTGTTGGAGAAGACTCTTGAGAGTCCCTTGGACTGCAAGGAGATCCAACCAGTCCATTCTGAAGGAGATCAACCCTGGGATTTCTTTGGAAGGAATGATGCTGAAGCTGAAGCTCCAGTACTTTGACTACCTCGTGCGAAAAGTTGACTCACTGGAAAAGACTCTGATGCTGGGAGGGACTGGGGGCAGGAAGAGAAGGGGACGACAGAGGATGAGATGGCTGGATGGCATCACTGACTTAATGGACATGAGTCTGAGTGAACTCCGGGAGATGGTGATGAACAGGGAGGCCTGGTGTGCTGCGATTCATGGGGTCGCAAAGAGTTGGACATGACTGAGCGACTGAACTGAACTTATCAGTCACAAGAGCTAGAGAGCTCAAGTCACCTTGGCCAGCTGTTGAGCCAAACAGGGTTATTTGTGTTCTGACCTTTTGATGCTGCTTAAATAGACCTGCATCCTGAGGTTGATTCAACACTGTGCAGGTCCAAGGATCACCTTGGGAGAGAAGAAAGACATTCCCTGATAGGTAGAAAAGCAGGTTAGGGTTGTTTCACTTGAATATTAAGAAAAATATATATCTCAAGCTAGAGAGGTTGGATGTATCAGCTATACAAATAACTAGTCAATTTGCTTTTGTGTGGATTGCAAGATGTCTTATTGAGGGGTTGGGATAAGTATAGAGGGTAAATAGAAAATGTATTTTGGATACCAAAGATGAAGAATGTGTATTTGTTAAGGTCTGTCAGATAACCCTTTTATGTCCCTCTAGCACCTGGTACTGCATTCAGTCTGCAATTTAATGTGGTACTATTCTGAAGGTTTTGGCAGCTTCACCAGGAAGAGGCAAAGAGAATGATCTCTGTAAATATTTGCCAATAGGTGAGTGAATGGGTGAATAAATGGCCATAGGGGTGGGTGGTTGGATATGTGGGTAAGTGGATAGATGGATAGGTAGGTGAGTGAATAGCGAATGAGTGAGTGGCCAGAATGATGGATGGAGCAGCGTCACTGGAATTTCTGAGAGTCAGTGTTAGTCGCATAATGGATCATGACTGGGCTATTGTGTCTGGTTGTCAGTAGGTTGCGGGATACTGTCCTATGTTAATGGGCATGTCTGAGTTTCTAATGCGGGGCATTAGTCAACTACACTGTGAGTCTTGAAGACAGCTGTGGGCGCAGAGCCCGCCAGCTGGAAGTGAACTTGGCTGGGCTACATTCACCTTTTGCTGCACATTCCCAGCCACTCTGAGTTGTCGTTTCTTCATCTTCCGGAAGAGGGTGAGCGCTTCAGTCTCACAGGATGGGTGTGAGGATTCAACAAGACTGTAGTAATATTCCTGGGTGATGCTTATAAAAAGACCTCTTACTGTGTGCCAGGAACTGTTTTTAGTCCTCAGCATATACCAACTCGCAGCAATCCAATGAGGTAGAGACTATTACAGCTCTCATGTTAAAGAGGAGAGACTGAGGCAGAGAGGTGGAGAGATTTGAAGGTCTTCAGCTAATAAGGCAGATCAGGACTTCAAATCCGGACAGGCTGGTTCTAGGGCATGTGCGTTAGCCCTTTGCTCTGCATCCTTCTGAACGCATAGCGTGCTGAGCAGAGCCCTGGGGTGGTGGGTCTTCCGTAAAGGGGTGATTCCTTCCCTCTCGATTCATTAGTTGCTCTCAGATGGTGACAGTGGCCTGTGCCCTATGGCCAGAGCTGACAGCTAGGAAGATAGCTAGTGAGCTCGGTCTTGGCCGGGCATGCAAAGCCTCTTTTCTTTTTATGCTTTTAGCCTGATTCTTAAAATGTGAAAGACATAGATGTCAGGATCCTTAAGAATAGAATCAATATTCCTTACCTCAGTCCAGGCCTTGTTAAGAAAAAGAAACATCTCTTTTCAAATGCATTTGAAGACAGTTTTGTGAACTGCTTTGCAATTTTGGTGCTCAGGCACTTTAGAACAAAGTAATAAGAAAATTGCTCCTTTAAAAGCATGCCTCGGGCAATGTTCACCGTTGTGATTATTATGACTATTGTTATTTTCTGTGTGTGTATGGGAGAGACACACAGGGTGGTGATCAACTTTAGATTCTTTTCCACTATAATTTAAGCTGGTATGTTATCATGAGAAGATCAATGTAACCTACACACAGTCTCCCTGGTGGCTCAGTTGGTAAGGAGGCTGCCTGCAATGCAGAAGACCTGGGTTCGATCCCTGGGTTGGGAAGATCCCCTGGAGAAGGGAATGGCAACCCACTCCAGTATTCTTACCTGGAGAATCCCTTGGACAGAGAAGCCTGGAAGGCTACCATCCACGGGGTTAGAACAGTTGGACATGACTGAGAGAGAAACTGCATGAGAAGATTGCTCAGTCAATGAGAATCAGAAAATAGGAAATGTATGTTAATATATGCAGTGTGTTTCAATAGTTAGGACTATTGTCTTGGGAGGCTGGGTGCAAATCTTGCTTCCACTCCTTGTCGTGTGACCCTAGGTTAGTCATTGTTCGTCTCCTTCAGCCAAAAATTGAAATGGTTCTGTGGAGAGTTGCTGTGATGATTGAGTAAGATAATGTTAGTAATTATGTTACTGTAAATCTGAAAGACTAGATAAATGTAAGGGAGAACAGTCATTTGTGGAAGGCATGGTGTCCAGAAAGCAAGCAGAGCTGGTGTAAGTCTCTCCTCATGCGCTTTGTTACTAATCCTTGGTTATCTCATCTTTAAAAGTGGGGTAGTAATACTCACATAACAGGATTTTCTTTTAGAATTCAATAAGATTAATGTACATAAAATGTTTGGCATAGTATCTGGTACATGGTAACCACTCAACAGTGTTAGCAATTATAATTGATTATGATCCATGGCTTCAGAAGTGATGCCACAAAGGATAGGACATGAAAAAGGAAGAAATGATTCAAACCAGTGATTGCTCAATTGAGCATTCTTTATATCTCTTGTATGTGTGTGTGTACTTTAGCATGTTTAATGATGAATTTCCATAGTAAGAATGGGATGAATCACAGAATTAATTTAGTCTTTACAACAGTTGAAAGCAGCATAAATGTTTTTCCCTTCTGGAGGCCATGCCCTGGTCTCAGCTCACTCTGGCCAGATTCTCTGCTGTCCAATTACTCTAAGTGCCTGCTGGGTAGCTCAGCATGTCTCCTAGAGCGTGGCGGTCCCTCTCGGTCAGAGGAACATGACTCACATGTGATGGGGCACTTTCCTAACTGGGATGTGCTGCCAACACCTACAGTTTTCGTGGGCTGAACATTCTGTGCAAAATGCGGGGCTCATAGGGGGATCTAGGAGGAGCACCTTACCCTCCTCTTGCTTCAAGGGACAGTCCCGTGACTGCTCCTCCAGCTCTCTCCAGGACACCTTCCTCCTAGCCTGCTTGACTCTAGTCTCATTTGGGTTAGTCATCTTCCCATCACTGTCTCATCCACGGTTTGCACACCCCTATCTGATCACATGGTTTCCCTGATGAAAACCTTTTACTAGCAGAGTGGAGACCAGGCTGCTTTGTACAATGGACAGACTTTTCCTGAGCTGGCCTTGACTTGGCTCTTTAGCTCCTGCTTCTGCGTGCCCCACTGTGCATACATTTCTGTAGCCTACTAGACTATGTGCGATTCATGAGTGAAAACTGTCTAATCCTCTGTACCTCTTGTAACTGGCATATAGATGGTGCCCAATAAATGTTTTTTTTTTTCTTTTAACAGACATTTTAAATGTTTGAAAATTTGACTCTGGATCAGGGAGCTCTGCCTTGGACTCTTGAACTCTCCATTTTATTGATCTGTAAATGTAGGTCAAGTAAGATAAGATGGCTAAGTCTTCGTTTCACCCTCTGTATGGTAGAGGCACTGTGCTTACCAATAGGGTTGTTTTGAGGATGGCAAAAGGCCTGGTGTGCAGTAAGAACTTACAAGATGATAGCTTTTGTTATTATTAAATCTTTGTTGAACACAAACCATAGCATGGTTTATGGAAAAGAAGACTCATGAAAGGGACACTGATAGTCTTTTGATTCCAGAAACCACCAGGGACACATGCCAGAAGACAGTTTCATCTGAGAGTTTATGCTGATGATGGTAATGGCAATTGCTGGGGACCTTTGACATCTGAGAGTGTGGAGGGGGTCTTCAGTTGCAAGTAACTGAAAAACTAACCCAAGTGGGCTTAGCTAGTACTCTTTCTTTTTAAATTAATTTTTTAAAGTTAAAATGTAGTTACTTTGCAATGTTTTGTAACTTTCTACTGTACAGCAAAATGCATCCTCCCTTTTGGATTTCTTCCCATCAGGTCCTCATTAAGTCGGGTTTCTGCGCTACACAGTAGGTTGTCACTAGTTATTTTACCCAGAGATTCAATATGTATTTGTGTCAATCCCAATCTCCCAATTCTACCCCCTGCCAATGTTCATAGCACTATTTACAACAGCCAGGACACAGAAGTAACCTAAATGTCTGATAACTTTTTAAAAACATTAATTGCTTACATTACTAGACAGCAACAACGTGGGGTGAGCTTCAGTGCTGATTTGATTGAACTGCTCAATTATGTATCAAAGATCCAGGGTCTGTTTATCTATGTCATACCAGCCATATCCTAAGGCCATCTTCTTTGTTGGTATATCTTGTTTGTCAAAACCTTCTGGAACATGATGACAGTATTCAGGGAGAGGAACAGGGTTGCTTCTAGGAGCTCTCTTAGATGGCGGAAACCTTGCTTTCCTGAAATGACTACACTCTTCTTGGCCCTGAGTGAACCACATATCCATCAGTGAACCACTGGATGGTGTTCAGGCAGTGAGGCTGTGCTAACTGCTTCGCCTTGAGTCATCTACTCCAACCTCAGAACCAAGACACATGCTTTGTAGTGATGGGGTAAGGAAATCAAAGTACTGAGAAAGGGGACAGGGTGCTAGGAAAGAAACTGATTTCTGCGCTTCTGAAAGAATCAGCAGCTCTCATGGCAGATATACCAGTTTCAGAGAAGGGGAGGCATATCTCCATATCTTTATTGCCTCATCTCAGCACCTAAGAGGTGCTTTCAAAAGTGCTTTTCTATATTGTTTTTTGACAACCACTGACAATACACCCCCCACCCCCTGCAAAATACATGAAAGACATTTCTCTTTTTTGTTGTTGTTGTTGTGTCTACTATTTGCACTACTGTCTTTTAACTTTGAGTCTTGGTTCCCTTATGATGTTTATTATCCAAATAACTCTCTGAAGTGTTACTAGGTTGTCTCTATAAATAAGAAAACAAACTGAGCTCAGGGAGGTTGATGTGAGTTTTTCAAATTCACAAACAAAATTAACAGCAGAGCCAGGATTTGATCGAGATCTGTCTGATTGCAAAGTTCATGTTCTTTCCAGGACTCCATGCTACCTTCTTATTCTAGAAACAAGGCCGAGACTTCCATTTGAAAATAAATTTGCCAACTTGATATTCTTTCCATCTCCTCCTGGGCACCATCCAAAGCAAAAAGGAGGTTAGAAAACAAAATTCCAGCTCTTTTTTAGTGAAAACAGGAGACAGACTGAAAAATATTATGTAGGAGCTGTCAAGAGCACACAGTAGCTGTGAGAGAGGAAGTCACCAAAAGCAGAGACTAGAACTCAGTAAAGTATTCGACCAAAAAAAAAAAAAAAAAAAAAGACAAAAACAAAACTTGATTCTGGGAGAACTATTCTAGAGGAGAAAAATCTCTATCCTTTGATTGAAAATGAGGATGAGGACATAGGATAACCCTAGAGTCAGATATTCCCCAAACTTGGTTAGATTTAGAGAAATGAGGGGGCTGAAAGCATCAGTCAGTTTCAGAAAGGTCAAAGTATTCTTAAAGACAAAATTTGAAAGAGCATAGGGCTAATAAGTACTATAAAAATACAAGAAAGGACATAGGAAATAGAAATGAGAAGAGTAAACAAAGTGAAATGTAGATTTAAAAATTAGCTAAAGAGAACCTGTTCAGTTGCTAATTGGTGTCTGACTGTCTGTGACCCGTGGACTGCAGCACGCCAGCCTTCCCTGGCCTTCACTACTCCCTGGAGCTTGCTCAAACTCATGTCCATTGAGTCGGATGGTGATGCCATCCAACCACCTCATCCTCTGTTGCCTCCTTCTCCTCCTGCCCTCAGTCTTTCCCAGCATCAAGGTCTTTTTCAGTGTGTCGGCTCTTCATATCAAGTGACCAAAGTACTGGAGCTTCAGCATTAGTCCTTCCAATGAATATTCAGGACTGGTTTCCTTTCGGATCAACTGGTTTGGTCTCCTTGCATTCCAAGGGACTCTCAAGAATCTTCTCCAGCACCACAGTTCAAAAGAATCGATTCTTTAGTGCTCAACCTTCTTTTGGTCCAACTCTTACATCTGTACACGACTCCTGGAAAAACTATAGCTTTGACTAGACGGACCTTTGTTGGCTAAGTGATGCCTCTGCTTTTTAATGTGCTGTCTAGGATTGTCATTGCTTTTCTTCCAAGGAGCAAGCATCTTTTCCTATAGGACACTAAGGCTCCTGCCAATGCAGGAGACATGAGTTCGATCCCTGGTCCAGGAAGATCCCACATACTTTGGAGCAACTCAGCCCATGTGCCACAACTATTGAGCTTATGCTCTAGAGCCTGGGAACTGCAATTATTGAACCCATGAGCTGTAGCTACTGAAACCTGTACTCTGGAACCTGTGCTCCACAACAAAAGAAGCCACCACAAGGAGAAATCCACACACTGCAGTGAAGACCCAGCACAGCCATAAATAAATAAATTAAATTAAATCAAAATGAGTACAAATATGAAAAAAGATATTAATTAAAACTTGATGGTAGGGAGCTAATAGATAAAAAATTAATGGCTAAGAGTATCACGTACAATTAAAAATTTAAAGGGAGTCACTGGAATTTTAGACCCTTCTGAATATCAAAAGAACTAAATGAAACAAAGGAAACTGGTTACAAAGCACAGAAAGCACAATAATATGGTAGAACTTGGGCCAGAGTATTAGTCATAGGGTCAAATGTAAAAGGGCTAAACTCACTGTGGTAGGAAGAACACTGCTCCTCCTCCAGGCCCCCAGAGGTGTTTGCATCTTAGTCCCTGGAACCTGTGATTAAGTTATATTACATGGCAAGGGTTGTGGATGGAATTAAGGTTGCAGATCAGTTAACTTGAAGGTTATTTTAATTAATCTGAATTGTCTGGGTGTGCCTGATAGAGTCACAGGTGTTCTTTAAAGAGGGAGCAGGAAGCTTGACTATAATGAGAAGTGGTGCAATCTGAAGGGGACTCAGTCTCCCACTTTGGTTTAGAACATGGGGGAAGGCACCATAAACCAAGGGGTGCGCATTAGTTTCTCATTGCCGCTGTAACAAATTATCACAAGTTCGGTAGCCCCAAACAACACAAATTTATTGTCTTATAATTCTCGAGATCAGAAGTCTAAAATGGGTCCCACTGGACTAAAAGCAAGGTGCCGACCTGGCTGCATTTCTCCTGGGAGTTCCAGGAGAGAATTCTTTCCATGCTTCCTCCAGGTTCCAGAGGTGGCCTGCACTCCTTGGTCTCAAAGAGTCGGACATGACTGAGCAACTAAGCAAGCAAGCAAGTGGAAGGGCTGATGGGAGGAACTGGGAGACAGAGATTGATACGTATACACTACAGATACTGTGTACAAAATAGGTAACTAATGAGAACATACTGAATAGCACAGGGAAGCACAGGGAACTCTCCTTAATGCACTGTGGTGGCCTGAATGGAAAAGAAGTCTGAAGGGGAGAGGAGATAGATACATATGTATGTATGGCTGATTCATTTTGTTGTGCAGTAGAAACTAACAACATTGTAGAGCCACTATTCTCCAAAAAATTAATTATAAAAACAAAACCAAAAGCAAATTCTTGGAAAAACATACATACACATATGAATAATATATAAATATATAAATAATATTTATACACATATAAATATATACATTTATAATATATTATATATTTATATGTATATTTATATTATATTATTATACATAGCTATAATTATAACTGTATATAATATATTTATATATAAATATATATTATATAGAAAAATTATGTATATATAATGAAGGAGTGCAGCCCACCTCTGGAACCTGGAAGAAGCAAGGAAAGAATTCTCTCCTGGAACTCCCAGAAGAAATGCATCTAGGTCAGCACTTTGGTTTTAGTCCAGTGGGACACATTTTAGACTTCTGATTTTGAGAATTATAAGACAAATTTGTGTATGTATGTATGCATATTGTTTATATATATATGTATGCATATATAATATAATATATTATACTATATATTAGATATATAATATAACTATATATTAATATATTATATTATAATATAATAAATAAATTACACTATGTAAATAATTATATACAATATTATTATATATAATAAAGTATATTATTATGTATACTTATAATTCTTATCATATATTCTTATATATAATATATTATTATATATAAAATATTATATATTATAATATATAGTATATACAGTTCAATATTATATAGTACAATACTATAATATATAACATCATATATTATAATATTGTTATATATTATATTATTATAAATATACATACATTTATATATATATATATAAACACTAGCCATCTAACCAAGCAAAATAAAAAGAAATTTCAAATATGCAAAGTTAGAAATGGCAAGGGAGAAACACTGTCAAATGGAAATCTAAAAATGAGGTGACTTCCTACAACTCCCTGAAAATAAACTTTAAAGTCTAGATGAAATAAGCAAAACAATTTTCTAGGAAAATGTAACTTATCAAGGCTGATCTTAGAGGAGATTAAAGTTTAAACATATCAATGATAAGGAAAGTCAGAGCTATCATCTCCTCCATGAAGAAAAAATGCTATATAGTTTCTAGGGGAATTTTAACCAAACTGTTAAAACACAGCTATTCCTTACAGCAGAGAGTCTGGCAACTATGCACTAAGCAAATGGTCAAAGTGGACATCATTTGTAGCAGGACAAATGTATGTCTGTCTCCTGATATAATGCACTAAGGAGGATATGACCTCATTTTTCGTGGTATTTCTGACAAAATAATCATAACTTGAATCTAGTCATGAAGAATCCCAGAAAACTCAGGTTGAGGGATATGACACAAAATAAATAACCCATACTCTTGAAAAATGTAAAGATTTTTAAAGACAGAGCCTAGAGATTAAAAGAGGCTGAAGAGATGTGAGAAATATCATGTGCTGCCAGACTGGGCAACTAGAGAAACAAAAATATGAGAAACGTTTTTGGGAAAATTCATAAAACTTAATAAAGGTCTGTAGATTAGATGATGACAGTATTAATGCTAATTTCCTGATTCTGACAGTTGTCTTGTGGTTATATACGAATACAGCCTTGTGTTCAGAAAATACACAACAAGTTTTTAGGGTTAAAGGGATACATCTATAACTCACTCTTAACTGGCTCAGAAAAAATTACATATAAATTTAGGAACCCTGAGGTTTGGTAAATTTGCCCATTTAAAAAATAACTTTTCTGTAAATCTGTCATTCTTCAAAACAAAATGTTAAATAACTGATAATTCCATGAAATTTAAACTAACCTAGAACAAAGGAAACTAAACATACCTTTCTTCTTTTTAAAAAATAGTGACATTAATATTGTTAAAGCCTTATAAAGATTGAGATGAAAAGAAAACTGAAAGACCATAGTTACTTGTGAATATCAGGACAAAATCCTAAATAACGCGTGAGAGACTATAGTGAAGTATGAAAAGCAAAACACTCGGACTCTCACACGTTAGAGGGCCAAGTGTTATTTCAGGAAATTAATGATGATTTCACATTAGGAAACTGGTTAACAACTTAAAGAGAAAAAACACCAGATTACCTCTACGATTGTTGAAAAAGCATTTATACAACTCAATGCTTATTAATAAAATAGAAACCAATTGATTCTTCATTAATATGACAAAGTATATTTCTCTCAGCTCCAAAGCCAGTGTTATGCCCAGTGGAGAAACACTCGTAGCATTCCAACTGAAGTGAAAGATGGTTACTCATTCCTTGTAGGTTGTTACACACTAGGTGATTTCCATGTAAGGCTTCATTTAAGTCTCCAGCTTATTTAACTTCTCTGTAATTTGCTTTATTCTACTTCATGTGAGCTTAATTTTATCCTCTTTTTCCAACTTCTTGTGATGAATTCTTAGATTATTCATTTTCAAAGTTTCTTATCTCTAAATGTATGCAGTTAAAGTGTATCTAGATATTTCCTTCTAGGCACAGGTTTAGCTGTGACCCACAGCCGTGCCATATTTTCCTTAATATTTAGCTCAAGGTGTTTTATTATTTCTGTGTTTTATTTCTTCATTGACCAATGGATTGTTAAGAAACATGTTGCTTAAACTCCAAATGTGTTATGGTTAAAAATATTTTGGTTATTGGTAACCAAATCAATCCCTTCACAGTCAGAGAACATATCAGTATAATTTCAGTCCTTTGGAATTTGTGGACATTTGCTTCATGACCCAGCAACGTGGCTAGTTTTTGTAAATCCACATGCACTTAAAATGTATTTTTCGATGGGTTTATAAAGTGTTGGATATATGTAACTGGATCAGCTTTGTTAATATTTTTGGGTTGTTGCTTGTTCTATCAGTTACTGAGAGAGAGGTGTTCGGTAATTTGAACAGGTAATCAGTCATTCAAAACAAGATTATACAAACATATCTTAAGCATTTTATTTTCTTTATAGAATACCAGTATATGTGTAGTTGTCATTCTTTATAGATGTGAGGCAAAGGTCTTTCCTTCAAAGTTTTGTGCCATCTTGTCTTTGGCAAGATGCTTAAGCCCAGGTACTTTCACAGGTCCACTTGTTCCATGAGGAATTCACTCATCTCAGCCCTGCAAAGTGGTGAGATTACAGGCTCTGCACCCAACTGACTCTCTCCAGTTAGACTCTCATGCTCAGGGAGCCACCTGCAAAACAGGCAAATCCACAGAGATGCGTGTTTATTGTTTTAGACGAGGAGGTTAGTTCCTAAACTGCAGGGTGCATCTGAGTCAGCTGGAGGGCTCCATAAATCACAGACTGCTGGGTCCCACATCCAGAGTTTCTGATTCAGTTGGCCTGGGCGGGGGTTGGTCATTTGCATTTCTAACCAGCTACCAGTTAATGCTGATATTGCCGATCTAGGGATTGCACTCTGAGAATCACTGGTTTGGCTGATCATGTTAACTCCATTCTTCTTGCCTGGGCTGCTGTAGACAAGGATCTGTGATAAATCCATTCTGAGAGATGTGTTCAGGACTGGAGGTTCCGGTCCGGGGAAGTTTTCTTCACTCTTAAAGACTTTTGCGCAACAGCCAATCACCACTCATAGTTCTTCTGCCTCTAGACTGTGGCTCTAACTGCGGTGCCTGGGAACCCTGGAAGGGAGACATGGTCCACATGACAAGGACAGCAGAGGAATAACGGAAGATGCCTTGGTGACGATGTTAGGATTGAATGAACCAATGCTAAGGAGTCTTCCCTTTGAACCTTTTATTCCTGAGATAATCCTTCCTGATTGCTTAGCTTTTTGCTGTCTTATGTGGCTTGCCTGCTTATGGGAGCTAATACAGAAGGCAATACTTGGCCATCTTCCTGGGCCTGGAAATTTGAGTGGGATCGTTTCATGCTCCTAGGTATGTTGCCTTGGAAATGAGACACCTCCAGAGCTTTTCTGTTCCTGGTCTCACCTGCTTGGGGTCTGCCTGCTGCTCGCTCATGCATTCACCTTCCTTTGCCTTCCTCTCTGGTGCAGAGCTCAGCCTCTTCAATTCTTCCCACAAGAAATGTCCTCATGTGGGATAGCTTGGATATGCTTGTTGAATTCTTTGATGTTTGCGGGTTGAGGGGAAGGGTCAGTGTGTTCCAGGTGGCCATCCCATCCTGATGGGTTCTCCCTAGCTTCTCTTTCCACCCCATTCTTTTCTCCAGAACAGCAAATACTGTCTCCATCCCTCTCCAGTAATGCCAACACCAAGGGTCTCATTCTATCCGAAGCACTTTGTTAGGTCTTTCGGTGGTAGTGGTCCCCAGTGACTTTAGTCACTAAGTCAGGTCTGCTGCTTGCAACCCCATGAACTGTAGCCTGCCAGGCTCCTCTGTCCATGGGAATTCTCCAGGCAAGAATACTGGAGTGGGTAGCCCTTCCCTTCTCTAGGGGATCTTCCTGATGCAGGGATTGAATGAATCTGCATCTCCTGCATTGCAGGCAGATTCTTTACTGGCTGGGCCACCAGGGATGCCCTTAGGTGTTTAGGTGTTTTTCCACACCCAATTCGAATCCCTTTCCTAAGTAGAGTTCTGGTACCCATTGTGAATATCCTTTTTTTTTTTTTTTTTTTAAATCACCTTGTGACTTGCAGGTCAAAAGAAAGAAAGAAAGTTTAGTCACTCAGTTGTGTCCAGCTCTTTGTGACCCCATGGACTGTAGCCTACCAGGCTCCTCCATCCATGAGATTTTCCAGGAAAGAGTACTGGAGTGGGTTGCCATTTCCTTCTCCAGAAGTCTCTCCAGAAGATGAAGAAGTCCTTCTCCCGGATCTCCCACATTGTAGGCAGATGCTTTACCGTCTGAGGCACCAGGGGAGTGGGTCGAAAGCTGTGTGAAAATCTGGGGGCAAAGTAATCCCAGAAGGTTCAGAAGGTATAGAAGTCCGGGGATGTGGCACTGCCCTGCTGTGTTCCACCATGGTTTCCTCTGGATGTCCTGGCCACCCCAGGAGGCCTTCTGTTCTATCCTAGGAGGCCTCGGCTAGATAGGAGATGGAGTCACCCCTCCTAGATCCGGACCATGCATTCTCATCAGGGACAAACTTGCTCCCAAGGAAATGAAAATTGGTTCTTGAAGAGCAAGGGAAAGCCTCTTGCTCTTTTTATGTATAAAGCAATATATACGTCAGTGCACAAATATATATAGTACTCTGGTGGTATTAGAATTTATGGGGTGGGGTGGTTAAGAAAATAATGTCTAAAGTCTCCAGTTGAGGAGTGATAATTTTTTTAAAAGATTGCAAGACACTGATTGGATGACTCTCCTCTTTGGGCAGCCTCAGTAAGTGGCAGCACCCAGTCATCCAGGCCAGAAATCTGGGCATCATTCTTGATGACTTTTCTCCCATAAGTCTTAAAGTTTCTCAAATATTTAATCATCTCTCCTAGTTTCATACCCAAACTCCAGTCCAAGCTACTCTCTGCTCTTGCCTTGGGTCGATTAAAGGACTTGTATTTATTTGCCTGTCGCTTGCTCTGCCTCTAGAGCAGAGATGGGCAAACCCAGGCTGCTTGTCAAGGGTTATTGGCACACAGTCCCACTCAGTTTCCTTAGTGTCTCTAGGTACTTTCATGCTACAATGAATGGAATGAGTAGTTGCAACTGAAACCATGTGACCTGCAAAGTCTAAACAGTTTGCTCTCTGGCCTCTTATTAAAACAGTTCATGGATGCCTGTTTTGGATGGTGAACTACTTAGGGTAAAGGTTGGGTCTCACTTAACACTGTTCCTGGTGTCCAACTGCAAGCCTGGTGAAAGGCAGTCAGTGAGTGTTAGGAGATGAATAAGTGGATGGGTGACTAAACGGAAGCAGCACAGCTGTGCTGTGGTCAAGGGTGGGTGCGCCCCTAACCCCAGTCCCAGCCCCTGCTGGTGTGAAGACCAGCAGGTTACTCTTTTCTCCCTGAGTGCAGGCCATGGCTCAAGTTCAAACCCAGCAAAACTCCCTCCCCTCCTGTTCCTGCCCTCATTTCTGCTATTCCATCTTTTGATAAGAAGGAAGCTTTTCTTGTGCAGTGCAGATGATTAAAGATGAATTATCTAAGTACCGCTCCCCTCTGGGAATGCTGAGCAGAGTCTAATGGTGGTGTGCAGAAAAAAAAAGAAAAGAAAAGAAAAGAAAAGAAAAGAAATCCCTGGGTTAATATCGATCTTCAGAAAGTGAAAGCATTTGCTCCATAATGAAAAATTCCACAGGCTTTGGACACATCTGGGGCCTGATCCACCAGCTTCAGTTATGAACTCATTCTGAGGAACTCATGGCTGGGCTCTTTTAGACTTCTAAATTTCACAGCACCATGAGTCGCAGAGATACCAGCTCACTGGAGTTGAGCACTTGCTGTATTTTGGAACTTGATGAGTGAGTTATTTCTAGTTGTGAGATAGTTTTGATTGGCCCCACTTTACAGCTCTGGAAACTGAGACGTTGAAAGGGAAGTGACTTGTTCAAGTTCATACAGTTGCCAAGTGGCAGAGCAGGGATGTGACTAGTTTGCTAATCCCATGATCTTTGTCTGCAAATCAGGAGATGAAGAGTGCTAATAATAATAAAATCAACTTATATGTTAGAAATCATATTCCAAAGACCTGGCTCCTTATATTACTGAAGTATAGGGCTTCCCAGGTGGTGCAGTGGTAAAGAATCCACCTCACAATGCAAGAGACATAGGTTCAGTCCCTGGGTGGGGATGATCCTTGGAGTAGGAAATGGCAACCCAGTCCAGTATTCTTGCCTGGAGAACCCATGGACAGAGGAGCCTAGTGGGCTACAATCAGAGGACTGCAGAGTCAGATATGGCTGAGCACGTATGCATATAGTTGAGTTACAGTGTTGTAATTTAGTTTTTGTTGCAGCAAAGTGTATATACACACACACACACACTCTTTTTCATATCCTTTGCCATTATGGCTGATCACTGGATGTTGAAGCTGATTCCCTGTGCTCTGCAGTAGGACCGTGTTGCTCATCCAGTCTCCGTATAATAGCTTGCAACTGCTGACTCCTAATTCCCACTCCATCCTTCCCCCATCCTCCTCCCTTTGACAACCACACATCTGTTCTCTGTGTCTGAGTCTGGCTCCTAGATAAGTTCATTTGCATCATATTTTACATTCCATATATCAATGATATCTTACGGCATTAGTCTTTCCCTTTCTGACCTACTTCACTTAGTATGATAATCTCCAGGTCCAACCATGTTGCTGCAGATGGCAATATTTCATGCTTTTTATGGCTGAGTAGTATTCCATTGTATATATGCACCACATCTTCTTTATCCATTCATCTGCTGATGGACATTTACATTGCTTCCTTGTCTTGAGGTTTCCTTCTTCTTTTGCTCCTACTCTTCCTCCATTGGGTGCCCACCATGTGCCAAGCTCTGTGTCAGGCAGACTTAGCCAGATAAGTGGGGACAATTCTATCCATAAGAAACTCTCCAGTGTAATATAGAACATAAAATCAGCAGGTACTCTGCAACAGAGTGTAATAGATGCTGTGGTGGAGAAGGGCAGAGGACAGGAGTCTGAACCAAACTGGACTGATGATAGAGGAAGGGAATGGACAGCTGCCTAGAGGAGATTTAGTTTTAAGGATGAGGAAGAGAAATCTGGTTCATGGAAACAGCATGTACAAGTGGGCAGGTTCCTCTATGTGACTTGAGTCACCACCTTAGTTACATTTACCATGTGCCCCTTCCCTTGCTAATACTACCCCCAGACCTACCACATGGGCTGCAAAAAGACCAATGGATTTGCTTTAACAGTTTACTATTATCAAAATGATGTTCTTCTTGCCACATTGTATTCTAAAAATGTCTACCTCCAACAGCATAACTTCACCAAAACACAGCCTATGAATCTATGCCTAACACATGGATGCTTCACAAATATTTGTTGAGTGACGAAAAGTTAAGAATATGTTCAGAAAACTTTTCTAAAATTAAACTTCATTAAAATTCATACTGTGTAGCTAATAACTCCTTTACAGGATTCCCATATTTCTTTTGACTCAAAATGTACACATCTATGAGATTTTAAAGAGATAGTGAATCGTTTTTCAGGTCTTAAAAGTCCTCCCATGAATATCTTACTGTTAGAGCAGATGAAGAATATTGGATAAAATAAGAAGGAAAAGGAAGAAATCTTAACCTTATGGGGCATTTCTGTGAGTCAGTCTAGGGACACGATTTGATTTAATTCGCATGATAGTCCTGGATGTTGGGATTTCTTGAGTTTATAGATTGAGAAATGAAGGGGACTCAGGGTCACAGCTGGAAAGGGGCAAGGTTTGTGTTTAAACTGACTCATTTGACTCCAAAGCTCTTTCTCCTTAACCCTTGGGAATTAAGCTCTCACCTCAAACTCTTCAAATAGGCATTTACAGATTTGACTCAGATTTGATCAGCATTTGACTCTGATTACCTTTTCTCAGTGTTTTTCTGTTTTTATTCACTCCCTGAAGTTGATGTGTCTTGGGATACAAACTTTAGTTTTCTCAGATGCCCTCCTCTGCTTCTTTCTTTCTCTCCTGTTGACACCTCACCCTTGTCACCACTCCATTTGTGTACATGGATGTGACATCATAAAGAAGGGTGTGGGACCTTGGGACCCAGCTTCCTGAGCAGTGCCAAGGAGCCAGATGATGCATCAGGAAGTGTGTGTTTAAAGGTTATCTCTTTATGGGGTCAGTCTTGGCCAATGGGAAGTGGGAGAAGGGATGAGTCAGACAGATGGCTATTTCCTTCTCATTTTCCAGTACTACTTTGAGGCAGTCTCTCTTCTTGACCCATCTGAGTATTGGGTGAGCAAGCTTTCTGAGTGATGTGCTGGATTTCTTAGCTGGCTGTGAAGCGAGAACTTACAGGGTAATACACTGCCCCATAGAGCATCATGGTTTCCCTTTCCTCACTTCCCATTATCCTTCATCATGAGAGCCTTGGGCTTGCCCTTCCATGTAAGTTGTAAGCATCGAAAGTCTGCCCCAGGCTCTGCTTTCTAGAAAGACTGAGGAGAGAAAGAGAGAAGGAAAGAAAGAATCTCGAACTCATGTATGACGATAATGTTGGGAAATTGCTTTGCCTTCCTCTAGTCCAGGAGTGCTGGGCAGAGGCATATTTATCCCATAATGTGCTAAATTGTTGAATATAAGGTAAATCTTTTACCCTATTGTGGTCAGTTTTACGTGTCAGCTTAGATAGGCCATGTTGTCCAGTTGTTGGATAAAACTCCAGTTTAGATACGGCTATAAATGCTTTTTTTTTTTTTTTTTTAAGATGAGATGAACATTTACTAAGACTTCCCTGGTGACTCAGAAGGTAAAGAGTCCACCTGCAATGCAGGAGACCCAGATTCTATTCCTGGTTTGGGAAGATTATTAATAAATCAGTAGAGCAGATTATTTTCCACAATTTGGGTGAAACTGAACCAATCAGTTCAAAATCTTAAGAGGACAAAAAGACTGAGATCTTCTGAAGAAGAGGGAATGCTCCTCAAGACTACAAAGAATTCCAGACTGCTGCCTTATGAAATTTGGACTTAACAGCAACTATTCCCTGAGTCTCCATAGTGCCTTGTTGAGTTTGGACTTGCCAGCTGCCTTCAAATGAGCCAATTGCTTAAAATCTGTCTACCTATCTTTCTACTCGGTTTTATTTCTCTTATATGCCCTCTAGAAACATCAGAGAAAACTTAATACAAAATATTTAATATGGAGTGCTCTGAAAATTATTTTAAACAACAATAAAATACTATCTAGGAAAATGAATGCCCTGAAATAACCTCAGTCAGTGCTATTTTGGATGCCTAAAGATGTCATTGCCAGACTTTATTAAAAAGAAACCAGATAAATTATTTCCCAATGCTTTGCAAGATGTGAGAGATTCAGATAAGTTGACGAAGGTGTCAGATGGAAATGTGATGGTCTTCCTCGCTCCTCCACCATTTCCTTGGATAGTGATCAGCTGTTGTTCAGCCCCTCAGTTTTGTCAACTGTTTGTGATCTCCTGGGCTGCAGCACGCCAGGCTTCCCTGTACTTCACTCTTTCCTGAAGCTTGCTCAAACTCATGTCCATTGAGTTGGTGATGCCGTCCAACCATCTCATCCTCTGTCATCCCCTTCTCCTCTCACCTTCAGTCTTTCCCAGCATCAGGGTCTTTTCCAGTGAGTTCGCTCTTCACATCAGGTGGCCAAAGTATTGAAGTTTCAGCTTCAGCATCAGTCCTTCCAATGAATATTCACAGTTGATTTCCTTTAGGATGGGCTGGTTTAACATTCTTGCTGTCCAAGGGACTCTCAAGAGTCTTCTCTAGCACCACAGTTCAAAAGCATCAGTTCTTTGGTGCTCAGCCTTCTTTCTGGTCCACCTGTCCCATCCATACATGACTGCTGGAAAAACCATAGCTTTGACTAGATGGACTTTTGTTGTAAAGTGATGTTGATGTCTCTGCTTTTTACTGTGCTGTCTAGGTCTGTCAAAGCTTTCCTTCCAAAGAGCAATCATCTTTTAATTTCAAGGCTGTAGTCACCAGCCGCAGTGATTTTGGAGCCCAAGAAAATAAAATCTGTCCCTGTTTCCATTGTTTCCTCATCTGTTTGCCATGAAGTGATAGGACTGGATGCCATGATCTTGATTTTTGACTGCTGAATTGTTTTTATTTTTAAATTATTTTAATTTGAGGCTAATTAGTTTACAATATTGCGCTGGTTTTTGCCATGCATTGACATGAATCAGCCATGGGTGTACATGTGTCCCCCATCCTGAACCTCCCCTCTCACCTCCCTCCCCATCCCATCCCTCTGGGTCATCCCAGTACACCGGCTTTGAGTGCCCTGTTTCATGCATCAAACTTAGACTAGTCATCTGTTTCACATACGGTAATATACATGTTTCAATGCTGCTATTCTCTCAAATTGTCCCACCCTTGCCTTCTCCCACAGAGTCCAAAAGTCTGTTCTTTATATCTGTGTCTCTTTTGCTGTCTCACATATAGGGTCATATTTACCATCTTTCTAAATTCCATATATGTTAACATACTGTATTGGTGTTTTTCTTTCTGGCTTACTTCACTCTGTATAATAGGCTTCAGTTTCATCCACCTCATTAGAACTGATTCAAATGTGTTCTTTTTAATGGCTGAGTAATACTCCATTGTGTATATGTACCACAGATTTCTTGTCTGCTAATGGTCATCTAGGTTGCCTCCATTTGACTGCTGAGTTTTAAGCCAGGGTTCTCACCATCTGCTTTTATCTTCATCAAGAGGCTCTTTAGTTCCTCTTCACTTTCTACCATTAGGGTGGTATCATCTGCATATCTGAGGTTATTGATATTTCTCCCAGTGTGATCAGTGGAGAAGGCATTTATAAGCTCTTACTATGTGCCAGGTGTTGTGTTTTAAATTGAGAATATTATGGAGACAAACCGTAGGCCCTGTCCTAGAGCAGAGTCCTAGTTAGCCAGATGTCCATAAATAAAACCAATGTGTTCAACCAGTATGTTGAACAAGGGCAGCTCATGACTTAAAAATTCTTTTGCCCCCTTGAGTGTTTTCTTCAGTGGAAATTACTTCCCTTGTTTCTGTATGGGAATGCTGGCAGGTGCCATGACTTTTCTGCTCATTCCTAGTACAAGACAATGTAACTGAACCAAACTTAGATCTGCTCACCCACACACAATAAAATCAATCTGCTGACAAGGAATTGTGGTGAAGGAAAGTACAGGATTTATTGCAGGACACCAAGCAAGGAGAATGGGCAGCTCATGCTCGAAAGACCCAAACTTCCTGATAGCTTCAGGGAAGGGAAGGATTTAAAGACACATGAGGGAGGGGGCTGAGGACAGGGTGAGAGATCAACTTTGGCACAATTCTTGGATTGGTTGACATCAAGGTGAAGTTTCAAGCATCATCGACCTGGTTTCAACCAGTCTAGGGTTTATGTTCTTTTGGACAGGAGTTTTCATTGGGGGTCTGCTTCCTATACAAACAACTTAGGCCTTTATTTGTATCTTTCAAGTAACTGTGAGTTTGGTAATTCTGCTATTTGGCAGATTTATAGTCTAACTGATTACCCAGTTCTCCAGGCCAACAGCCCTTCTGCGTTTCTATATCTTCACATTTCCCAGTTAATAACTCTTGAGTCAGCCTTCTACTTCAAAAAATTTACAAATGGTAAATGCTGGAGAGGTGTGGGAAGAAAAAGGAGCACTCTTACTTTGTTGATGGGCATGTAAATTGATTCTGCCATTATAGAGAAAAGTATGGAGGTTCCTTAAGAAACTAAAAATAGAACTACCATATGACCCAGCAATCACACTAAGGGGCATATACTCTGAGAAAGTCATAACTGGAAAAGACACATGCACCCCAATGTTCACTGCAGCACTGTTTGCAGTAGTTGGGACATGGAAGCAATTTAAGTCTCCATGAAGAGAGGAATGGATAAAGAAGTGGTACATATATAAAATGGAATATTACTCAGCCATTAAAAGGAACAGAGTTGGATCACTCATAGAGACATGGATGGACCCAGAGTCTGTTACAAAGAGTGAATTCAGAAAGAGAAAAATAAATATATGTCAACACATATATGGGGAATCTACAAAACTGGTACGGAAGAATCTATTTGCAGGGCAGGAATAGAGATGCAGACATAGGGAACAAACGTATGGACACAAAGGGTGGGATGAATTAGGAGACTGCCACGTGTGAAACAGATGGCTAATGGAAACCCACTGCATAGTGCAGGGAGCTCAACTCACTGCTCTGTGGTGACCTAGAACGGTGTGCTGGGAGTAGGGGTGGAAGGGAAGTTCAAGAGGGCGGGGATATAGGTATACATATAGCTGATTCACTGTACAGCGGAAACGAACATAAAAGAACTTTATCCCAATTAAAAAAGAGCGGGGGAGGGGGACACAGGGGCTTGTACATAGTTTCATAGTTTGACAGTCACTATTAGTTGAAAAATGTGTTCCTAATGGAGTAATCGCAGTAATGTAGAGGATGAGATGGTTAGATAGAGTCACTGATTTAATGGACATGAATTTGAGCAAACTCAAGAGATAGGGAAGGACAGGGAAGCCTGGCGTGCTGCAGTCCATGGAGTCCTAGAGAATCAGACACAACTTTGCAACTGAACAACAAAGCAGTGCTTTGAAAGCTCATTTCAAGATAAAACCTGGAGCTGGATTTGGCTTTAAATCTTCCTTCTTTGACGCCAACAGGGAGCACGCTGTGGGAAGATGGGCTTCACTGGAGACTTCTGTCTCCTTTTCTTTGCTCTTCTCTTGCTCCTGCTCCCCCACCCCCAGCTGCCCCATGTCTAACCCCTCCAGGGTCCCATGGAGAGAAGTACGCTAAGGGAGCTGAGAGATGCTGTCTTGGTGTGGCACGTGGATTCCTAGGCCGTGTGGATACTTATAGCTGTCTCTTTTACTTATGGCTCTTTGTTGTGTGTACTTTTCAGAAGCTTCCTACTGCGCTCTTTTTCCCTCGAAGTCCTTGGTGACTCTCCTATAGGTCTCCTTGGGTGGTGACTTATGACTCTCTTCTGCAGTCGTTAGGAGTTCCATCCAGCAACTTGCTGCTGGGTGCCTTGCACCTTATTTTGTCTTGAGGAAGCAGTCAGCATCCCTGGCCCAGACAGCCCCAGAAGTGCACTGGCCAGCCCATCTCCATTTGTGTTGATTTCCTGGCAGGAAATGGACCCCAGTCCCTCAGCTGAGCTCCCACATATAGAGGTCACATCTGAGTAGCTCTGTGAAAGAAACCCTCTAACTTGGTGGGAGAGGAAATGGAATGTCCAGCACAGCTCTCTCCCAAATGAACCCACTCACAGAATTCTCCTTCCTCTAGTTTTTCTATCCTTTTATGTCATCTAAGTGGGTGAGGGGTCTGGGAAATGGTTCTTAAGAATTTATGCTGAAAGTCTATAATGATTCCTCACTTGGAAATATCATACCTATTGAATATTAGTAGCTGCTACAATCTCTCAGCTTCAATTTGTTTTCCTGAAAATTGGGAGCAGTATTATTGACCTCATAGGATTGTTCTAAGGATTAGGGATGCTGTAAAGTTCCAGTTTGGTGCCCAGATAATCCTAAGTACTCAAGAATCTGAGGAGCGATATCCATTGATACGGCAAAAGACAGTTAAGTAATGAGCCAGTGGGAGCACTCAAGCCCCATTGTAAAGACAGACAGTGACGACAATAAAGGGCCAAAGTGTTTGCATCTGTTTCTTTTCCTATTTAAAAATCCCAACAGACATAAACCTTAGCTTTTCTATTTTTTGAAAAGAAGACAGTTCAATTAGTAAAATGTAAAATTTTGGAAAAAACCCAAACATAACCTCAACCATATTATTTTGAAGTTCTTCTGTGACTATTTTACATAGCTATAATTATACTACATGTAAGAGTTTGCCCCCTGACTTTTTTACACACGGATATTGTATTATAGACATCACTATTGTATGATATATCCTAGTAACCGACATTTTTAATGCAGCATAATATTTCCTTGAGTGGATAAATGATATATTTATTTATTTATAACATATATGATTTATGTATATATTTTAATAATATATAATTTCTTAAATTACTATATTATTTATTTATTTTAAATATATTATTTATATTATACATGTGATATATATATTTCCAATTTTTTGACATTTAGATGATTCTTATATTTTTCTACTTTATAAATCAAGTCTGTTACGGCTCTTTGTTGGCAACTAACAGCTAATTCTGGATAACTTAGGCACAAAAGGACTTTCTTTGAAGGGTATAGAGGAGCTTGCAAAGTTCACAAGGAGGTTGAAGAAACATGGGAACAAAAAAGCTGAGAGCTGGGGAAATTCTGGTGATCAGGATGGTGGGAACTAATTGATGATCTGGTTACAATTTTGCTGTTAGACTGAATATATGTTATCTGTAGTTTCCTATGCTTGAGTTATTCCACTAGAGAGAGAGAGAGAGAGAGAGACACAGAGAGAGAGAGAATGTGATTGACCGAGCCTGGGTCACATGCACAGACCTAGGGAAAGTGAAGCTTGAATTCCTAGATGCAAAGTAGCACCAAAACTGTACACAGTGGAGATGGGATGTAAACCCCTCAAAGAAAATAAGGGCAGTGGAATTAGGCGACTCATAAACCAAGTTTTTACTACAACAATCTTCCTTATCTGTACATATCTCTTTGTCTAGATTTTTGAATTATTTTCTTAGAAAAAAATTTCCACAAAGTGGGACAAATGGATGAGAGAGTAGACCTCTGGGGTGATTCTTGATTGTCAAATATGTGTATGGCAGTACAGGAAGAACCTTATTAGAAGTAACAGGAAATGGTAGATTAATGGAGAGTCAAGGATTATACAAACACACTGGAGGCATTTTACTTTACCTATCAGTTCAGTTCAGTGGCTCAGTCGTGTCTGACTCTTTGCGACTCCATGAATCACAGCACGCCAGGCCTTCCTGTCCATCACCAACTCCCAGAGTTCACTCGACTCATGTCCGAGTCTGTGATGCCATCCAACCATCTCATCCTTGGTCGTCCCCTTCTCCTCCTGTCCCCAATCCCTCCCAGCATCAGTCTTTTCCAGTGATTCAACTCTTCGCATGAGGTGGCCAAAGTACTGGAGTTTCAGCTTCAGCATCATTCCCTCCAAAGAACTCCCAGGACTGATCTCCTTTAGGATAGACTGGTTGGATCTCCTTGCAGTCCAAGGGACTCTCAAGAGTCTTCTCCAACACCACAGTTCAAAAGCATCAATTCTTCACTGCTCAGCTTTCTTCACAGTCCAACTCTCACATCCATATATGACCACTGGAAAAAACATAGCCTTGACTAGACAGACCTTTGTCGGCAAGTAATGTCTCTGCTTTTGAATATGCTATCTAGGCTGGTCATAACTTTTCTTCCAAGGAGTAAGCGTCTTTTAATTTCATGGCTGCAATCACCATCTGCAATGATTTTGGAGCCCCCCAAAATAAAGTCTGACACTGTTTCCACTGTTTCTCCATCTATTTCCCCATCTATTTCCCATGAAGTGATGGGACTGGATGCCATGATTTTTGTTTTCTGAATGTTGAGCTTTAAGCCAACTTTTTCTCTCTCCACTTTCACTTTCATCAAGAGGCTTTTAGCTCCTTTTCACTTTCTGCCATAAGAGTGGTGCCATCTGCATATCTGAGGTTATTGATATTTCTCCTGGCAATCTTGATTCCAGCTTGTGCTTCTTCCAGCCCAGCATTTCTCATGATGTACTCTACCTATAAGTTAAATAAGCAAGGTAACAATATACAGCCTTGACGTACTCCTTTTCCTATTTGGAACTTTACCTATATCTATATCCAATTTCTCTGGGCTCCAAAATCACTGCAGATGGTGCCTGCAGCCATGAAATCAAAAGACGCTTGCTCCTTGGAAGAAAAACTATGACCAAACTAGACAGCATATTAAAAAGCAGAGACATTACTTTACCAACAAAGGTCCAAATAGCTAACTAAATGGTTTTTCCAGTAGCCATGTATGGATGTGAGAGTTGGACTATAAGAAAAGCTGAGCGCCAAAGAATTGATGCTTTTAAATTGTGATGTTGGAGAAGACTCTTGAGAATCCCTCCGACTGCAAGGAGATCTAACCAGTCAATCCTAAAGGAAATCAGTCCTGAATATTCATTGGGAGCACTGATGCTGAAGCTGAAACTCCAATACTTTGGTCACCTGATGCGAAGAACCGACTCTGGAAAAGACCCTGATGCTGGGAAAATTTGAAAGCAGGAGGAGAAGGGAATGACAGAGGATGAGATGGTTGGATGGCACCACCGACATGATGGACATGAGTTTGAGTAAGCTCTGGGAGTTGGTGATGGACAGGGAGGCCTGGCGTGCTGCAGTCCATGGGGTCGCAAAGAGTCAGACACGACTGAGAGACTGAACTGAACTGATATCCACATCTATTACATTTCTTACCTTTTGATGTAGAGCCAAGATTATGGTGTGTGTGTCCCTTGTTTGGACGTTTGTGTTGTCTTTCCTACATAAGCATTGCTCTCAAGGCATCATCTGAAATTTCCCCTATAGGGTCCTATAAAAGAGAGCAGACTAGAGATCTTTGTGAGCCCACCCGAATGCAGCATCTTTCTGAATTTTTAAGATTCTTACCCCCTCTGAATCTTATACAGTTGGCTCACCCACGCCTAATTCAGCATCCATAATTTGGCTCTTTTTGAGTCTTTTCAAAGCCTTCAATTTTATTTTCACTGAAACAGCTACTCTCTTACTTATCCCACTCATATTTAATCGGTTTTTATTATGTTTAGTTTAATTAAGTAATTAGAAAAAAACAGTTCAAGTGGTCCCAACAGGCTTGAGAACAAATACAACTCACTCTTGTTAAACAGACAGCTCAGTTGGTGGGAGCATGAGAACACAGAGTTCTGGAGAGCAGGCTACAGTGGGGAGCGACAATTTCTCAGTGGGCATCAGTCTGCTTGCTTATAGGAGGAATGCCGAATTGGCCAAGGGAGTTGTTTAGAAGAAATTCCACTGTGCCAGTTGAAATGAACCCTCTCTGTATCTTACATAACAACAATACAATATCAGCACTATGCTTTTGACACTGGCACAGTACGTGTATCGTTATATGTCATGTGTATTTATATAACCATGCTTGAAGTCAAATTCAGAACTATTCCATCACAAGCCGGCTCTCTAATGCTGTCCCTTTACAGTCACAGCCACATCCTTCCTCTCTATGATCGCTGAACCATGGTAACCATCCGTCCATGGCATATAATTTTGTCATTTGGGAATGCTATTTCAATGGCATTATACAGTATTTGCCCTTTTGATATTGAGCTTTTTCACTCAGTATAATGCTTTTAGATCCATCCAAGTTGTTGCATGTAACGTTTCTTTTATTGCTGTATTGAGAAGGCAATGGCACCCCATTCCAGTGCTCCTGCCTGGAAAATCCCATGGACGGAGGAGCCTGGAAGGCTGCAGTCCATGGGGTCACGAGGAGTCAGACATGACTGAGCGACTTCACTTTCACTTTTCACTTTCATGCATTGGAGAAGGAAATGGCAACCCACTCCAGTGTTCTTGCCTGGAGAATCCCAGGGACGGGGGAGCCTGATGGGCTGCTGTCTAGAGTGGGACACGACTGAAGTGACTTAGCAGCAGCAGCATTGCCTGGTATGGATAAACCACAGTTTAACCACTTACCTGTTAAAGGACATTTTAGTCGTTAGTTTGGGTTTTTGCAAATAAAGCTTCTATAAACAATCATGTGCATGGTTCTATGTGGACATGCCTTCACTTCCCTGGTGTAAATGTCTATAAAGCTTCTGTAAACACGCATGTGCATGTTCTCTGTGGACACGCCTTCACTTCCCTGGTGTAAATGTCTATAAAGCTTCTGTAAACACGCATGTGCATGTTCTCTGTGGACACGCCTTCACTTCCCTGGTGTAAATGTCTAAGAGCATAAGTTCTTGGGTCATTAGCAGTGCCACACTACTTTCCTCAGGGGTTGTACATTTTACATTTTTCCCAGTAATAAATAAGAGATCCAGCTTCTCTGTCATTATTTTAAATTTCAACTGTCCTAGTAAGTATATAGAGATATTTTATCATAGTCTTAATTTGCATTCCCTAAAGGTTAGGGCTTCCCTGGTGGCTCAGACAGCAAAGAATCTGCCTGCAATGCAGGAGACCCAGGTTTGGTCCCTGGGTCGGGAAGATGCCCTTGAGGAAGGAATGGCTACCCACTTCAGTATTCTTGCCTGGAGAATCCCATGGACAGAGGAGTCTGGTGGGCTACAGTCCTTGGGGTCGCACAGAGTCAGACACGACTGAGAAACTAACACTTTTACTTTCACCTTCAAAGGCTAGTGCTGCAGAACACCTTTCCATGTGTTTATTGGTGTCTGGAATTTGAGGATGTTTGGACAGGTCAGGGAAAAAGGGCCAGAACATCTAGTAACACACGGCAGACTTAACTGGGTGGTGCTTGGACAGGGTTGCCAAGGGAAGGACAGCCTGCCCTCGGACAGGGAAGGCCTCTCCTAGTAGGAATCTGCTCAGAAGCCATGGCTTGAGGGCTTCTACTCAGAGTGGGGAGGTCTAGGGAAAGGGGGATCAGAAAGAAAGTTTAAGGGAGTCTCTATGTCACAGCACTCCTAAGGGACATACTAACTTGGGGTTTTATAACGATAAAGCTCTAGCTTATCAATAGTCAGCAGATATGGAATGAGTTTTTTTTCAGAGAATGTAAAGCAGGCAAGCCCTAAATGTCAAAAATCTGCTTAGTTGGGCTATCTTTAAAACAGCTAGATGTGTAAAAATTTGCTTTTGGTGCCAGCAGGCTTTTAGGTTAATGCATTTCAGCCTGCAGTGGAGAAGTAAGCAACCTAGGGGCCGAAACACGAAGGCTGTTTTGGGCTCATTTATATAACAGTTTGCCATCTGTTTATTCTCTTCTATGTAATGTCTCTTCATGTCTTGCCCATTTTCTAATTGAATTGATTTACAACAAATCTTGAATTGGGGAGTTCTTTAGATGTTCTAGGTATAAGTCCTTGTCAGATAAGTGGTTTGCAAATATTTTCTCCAAGTTTGGAGCTTACCGTCTCATTGTCTTAACAGGGTCTTTCACAAAGAAAAGTTTTTAATTTTGATAATGTCCAATTTATTGAGTTTTTTTTTTTCTTATGGATCATGTTTTTGGTGTTAGATCTAAGAATCTAAGATCTAATCATCAATTCCCAGGTCCCAAAGGTTTTTCTCTTACGTGTATGTGTGTGTGTTTTCTGAAAGTGTTATCGTTTTATATTTAACATTTCAGTCTATAGACAATTTTGAGTTAGTTTTTGTGTAAGAAGTGACACTTACATTGAGGTTTATTTTGTTATGCATATCTAGTTGTTTGGATATGATTTTTTTGAAAAACTACTTGCTCCATTGAGTTGCTTTTCGCCTTTGTCAAAATCGGTTGTCTGTGCTTGTGTCAGACTATTTCTGAGTTGCCTATTCTGTTCCACTGACCTATGTGTCCTTCATCAACACTGCCAGTCTTGAGTTTTGTAACTACAATGTAAGTCTGGAAATCAGGTAGAATTGATGCAGGAGGCAGATGGGCCCCTCCAGGGCAAAGCAATGGGGGTTTTGTTCCCTATGGACCGAAATGCTGAGAGAGAATAGTGGGACAGTTATGGGAGGAGGCTGGGCCCGTCCCAGATCACATATTTCTTGCTCTGGAAGTCAGGAGGGGCTTCCTAGGCGGCGCTAGTGGTGAAGAACCTGTCTGCCAGTATAGGAGACGTAAGAGACGTGGATTCGATCACTGGGTAGGGGAGATTTTCCTGGAGGGGGGCATGGCAACCCAGTATAGCATTCTTGCCTGGAGAGTCCCACGGACAGAGAAGCCTGGTGGGCTACAGTCCACAGGGTTGCAAAGAGTCTGACACGATTGAAGCAACTTAACATGCACACAGAAGTCAGGAGACTTCCTCGACCACACAAGTGCAGAAAGGCTCCTTGTAGTTCTAAGGGCAATGATGCTAACTAAGGCTACCCAGACTCTTCGGTAAAAATCCATCTTGGCTAAGAGGTTCATGCATACACGTGGGAGGATCCTGAGATATACCAAATATGGACCGTGAACAAGGCAAATCAAAATGACTGGCCAAAGGAAACGTGGAAGAAAGGCCCCATAAAAGTAATTCAAACCGCTATGAGGATGAAACTCAGAAACTTTCCCTCTGAGTCTGCCCATCTGTCTATCCATACGGACTGTACTCTTTTTCCTCCTAATAAATACTTGACTTGCTTCACTACTCCGAGAAGGCAATGGCACTCCACTCCAGCACTCTTGCCTGGAAAATCCCATGGACAGAGGAGCCTGGTGGGCTGCAGTCCATGGGGTCGCTAAGAGTCGGACATGACTAAGTGACTTCACTTTCACTTTTCACTTTCATGCATTGGAGAAGGAAATGGCAACCCACTCCAGTGTTCTTGCCTGGAGAATCCCAGGGATGGGGGAGCCTGGTGGGCTGCCGTCTATGGGGTCACACAGAATCGGACAAGACTGAAGCCACTTAGCAGCAGCAGCAGCAGCTTCAGTACTTTCCTTCTTTGTGGAAATTCTCTTCTGCAAAGTGCAAGAGCCAGTGCCCTTGTCACTGACCACCGGTCTAGTGGCTAGACTCATTTGCTTTCACCACCACCACACAACCTCAGTCCCTGGCTGGGAACCCAAACCCCACTCCAAGCCATTACAGGCTGACGTCACCCCAGATCAGAATTCCTTCTACTTTATTCTTTTTCAGAATCATTTTAGTTATTTAGTCTTTTAAAAAATTTTAGAATAATCCTGAATAGAATAAAACATAAATAGAATAAAAATAAGATAATCCTTTATTTACAAAATCTTCATAAGAATTGCATTAAACTTGTATGTTAATTTAAGAAGAAATTATATCTTTACCACGTTGAATCTTTAAATCCATAAACAAAGCATGCCTTTGCATTTGTTTAGATATTTGTCTTTTTCTCATCATTGTTTTGTATGTTTCAAAATAGAAGTCTTGTACATGTTCAGGGAGATTCATGTGCTATGTGCTAAGTCACTCAGTCATGCCTGACTTTTTGTGACCCTATGGACTGTAGCCTGCCAGGCTCCTCCATCCATGGGAGTCTCCAGGCAAGAACACTGGAGTGGGATGCCATTTCCTTGGAAAATTCATACCTAGTTATTATTATTTTAAATAACTATAAATGGCATTGTGTTTTAAAATTTTACTGTCTACATGTTCACTGGTGCTATGTGTAAGATGGAATTGATTTTTGTATTTCTACCTTGTTTCCTGTTCATTAGTATCATGTATATCATTTGCAAAGAGTAATAGTTTTATTCTGCTTGTGTGCCTTTCATTTTCTTTTCCTGTGTTATTGTGCTGGCTAAAACTTCCAGTACTATGTTGAATAACCATGTTGGAAGCGGACATCTTTGCTTTGTTTTTAGTCTTATGGAAAAAGCATTCAGTCTTTCATTATTAAATATGATGTTAGCTATAGGCCTTATGCTTTGTTTTTTATAGATATTCTTTATCAAGCTGAGGAAAAGGATATATAGATAGAATAGATAGATGAAGATCTATTCCTAATTTTCTGGAAGATTTTAATAAATAACAAATCTGTATTGGATTTTGTCAAAAGTTTTTTTCTTTCTGTCTTCGATATGGTTGTGTGATTTTTCTTCTTTAGTTTGTTAATATGGTATATTACACTGATTGATTTCCAGATACCGAACTAGACTTGCATTGCTGGAATAAACCCCACATGGTCTAGATGTATAATTATTTAATGTATTGATGAATTCTCTTTGCTAACGTTTTGTTAATTTTTGCATCCATTTTCTTGGGAGATATTGGTCTATAGCTTTGTTTTCTTTCTTTGTATTACCTTAGTCTGATTTTGGAATTCTTGGTAAGATTGGTTTGATAGAATAAGTCAGGAAATATTCCTTCTCTTCTATTTTCTGGGAAAAAAAAAAGTAAAAAGAATTTGTATTAATTCTTCTTAAACACTTAATCTAATCCTGGATATTTCTTTTTGGGGAAAGATTTTTAACTTCTTGAATAGTTGTGGGTCTTGTTCAGATCAGATTGGATAAGTTGGAATAGTTTGTGCTTGTTGAGAATTGGTTCATTTCATCTAAGTTGTCTAATTTACATGTATACAATTGTCTATGGTATATTTTGTTATCTTCTTTTATGTCTGCAAGGTCTGCAGTGCTATCTCTTGCTATATTCCTGATATTAGTGATTTAGTCTTACCCGAGATTTGAGATTTTAATTGATCTATTCAAAGAGCCAGCTCTTTATCTCATTGATGTTTCTCTACGCTTTTCTGCTCTCAGTGTCTTTGGCTTCTGTTCTTACCTGCATTATTTCCTTCCTTCTGCTGGCTTTGGATTTATTTGCTCTCCTTTTTCTCATTCTTTGAGTGGCTCTTACAGAATTAATTTGAGACTTTTAATCTTTACTAATGTAGGAATTTAGTGCTATGGATTTCTCTCTCAGTGCTTCTTTAGCTCTGTCATAAAAACATTGATATCTCATTTTTATTCAGTTCACTGTATTTAAACACTTTTCTGAGACTTCCTTTGGACCCATGGATTATTTAGAAGTGTGTTGTGTAGTTTTCAGTGTTCAGAGATTTCTTTTTCCTTTTTTTTTTTTGGTTATTGATTTCAAGTTTGATTCCACTGTGGTCAGAGAACACACAGTATATGGTTTAATTACTTTAAATCTGCTGAACCTTTTATGACCTGGATAATTGTCTCTCTTCATACATGTTCCATAGGTGCTTGAAGAAAAGGTGCATTCTATTACTGTTGGCTGGAATGTTGTATAAATGTTGATTAGATTTTCGTGGTTGGTAACAGTGTTGAGTTTTCCTATACCCTTGCTGACTTTTTGTCTAATTGTTTCATCAGTTGTTGAGAGAGAAATGTTAGAGTCTGCAACTGTATTTGTATCGCCAATATTTTTGTTTGTCACTAACTTAATAGGTAAAAATAGAACAACACTGTTGTATGAATTTGCATTTAAGGCTTTGAGAAAGAGTAAAGCTGTTTATCAACTTTGGCCCCTCTTTGTGAATTAGTTCGCTGATTTCCTAGAATGTCGACGTTCACTCTTGCCATCTCTTGTTTGACCACTTTCAATTTGCCTTGATTCATAGACCTGACATTCCAGGTTCCTATGCAATATTGCTCTTTACAGCATCGGATCTAGCTTCTATCACCAGTCACATCCACAAGTGGGTATTGTTTTTGCTTTGGCTCCATCCCATCATTCTTTTTGGAGTTATTTCTCCACTGATCTCCAGTAGCATACTGGGCACCTAATGACCTGGGGAGTTCCTCTTTTGGTATCCTATCATTTTTTCCTTTTATACTGTTCATAGGGTTCTCAAGGCAAGAATACTGAAGTGGCTTGCCAGTCCCTTCTCCAGTGGACCACATTCTGTCAGACCTCTCCACCATGACCCACCCATCTTGGGTTGCCTCGCAGGCATGGCTTGGTTTCATTGAGTTAGACAAGGCTGTGGTCCTAGTGTGATTAGACTGACTAGTTTTCTGTGAGTATGGTTTCAGTGTGTCTGCCCTCTGATGCCCTCTTGCAACACCTACCATCTTACTTGGATTTCTCTTACCTTGGGTTTGGGGTATCTCTTCACAGCTGCTCCAGCAAAGCACAGCCACTGCTCCTTACCTTGGACGAGGGGTACCTCCTTACTGCTGCCCCTCCTGACCTTCAATGTGGGATAGCTTCAATGTCGACATTCTAGGAATCAGCAAACTAAAATGGACTGGAATGGGTGAATTTAACTCAGATGACCATTATATCTACTACTGCAGGCAGGAATCCCTCAGAAGAAATGGAGTAGCCGTCATGGTCAACAAAAGAGTCCAAAATGCAGTACTTGGATGCAATCTCAAAAATGACGGAATGATCTCTGTTCATCTCCAAGGCAAACCATTCAATATCACAGTTATCCAAGTCTATGCCCCAACCAGCAATGCTGAAGAAGCTGAAGTTGAACGGTTTTATGAAGACCTACAAGACCTTTTAGAACTAACACCCAAAAAAGATGCCTTTTCATTATAGGGGACTGGAATGCTAAAGTAGGAAGTCAAGAAACACCTGGAGTAACAGGCAAATTTGGCCTTGGAATGCAGAATGAAGCAGGACAAGGACTAATAGAGTTTTGCCAAGAAAATTCACTGGTCATAGCAAACACCCTCTTCCAACAACACAAGAGAAGACTCTACACATGGACATCACCAGATGGTCAACACTGAAATCAGATTGATTATATTCTCTGCAGCAAAAGATGGAGAAGCTCTATACAGTCAACAAAAACAAGACCAGGAGCTGACTGTGGCTCAGATCATGAACTCCTTATTACCAAATTCAGACTTAAATTGAAGAAAGTGGAGAAAACCGCTAGACCATTCAGGTATGACCTAAATCAAATCCCTTATGATTATACAGTGGAAGTGAGAAATAGATTTAAGGGCCTAGATCTGATAGATAGAGTGCCTGATGAACTATGGAATGAGTTTCATGACATTGTACAGGAGACAGGGATCAAGACCATACCCATGGAAAAGAAATGCAAAAGAGCAAAATGGCTGTCTGAGGAGGCCTTACAAATAGCTGTGAAAAGAAGAGAAGCAAAAAGCAAAGCAGAAAAGGAAAGATATAAGCATCTGAATGCAGAGTTCCAAAGAATAGCAAGAAGAGATAAGAAAGCCTTCTGCAGTGATCAATGCAAAGAAATAGAAGAAAAGAACAGAATGAGAAAGACTAGAGATCTCTTCAAGAAAATTAGAGATACCAAGGGAACATTTCACTCAAAGATGGGCTCGATAAAGGACAGAAATGGTATGGACCTAACAGAAGCAGACGATATTAAGAAGAGGTGGCAAGAATACATAGAAGAACTGTACAAAAACGATCTTCATGATCCAGATAATCATGATGATGTGATCACTAATCTAGAGCCAGACATCTTGGAATGTGAAGTCAAGTGGGCCTTAGAAAGCTTCACTACAAACAAAGCTAGTGGAGGTGATGGAATTCCAGTTGAGCTGTTTCAAATCCTGAAAGATGATGCTGTGAAAGTGGTGCATTCAATATGCCAGCAAATTTGGAAAACTCGGCAGTGGCCACAGGACTGGAAAAGGTCAGTTTTCATCGTGATTCCAAAGAAAGGCAATGCCAAAGAATGCTCAAACTACTGCACAATTGCACTCATCTCACATGCTAGTAAAGTAATGCTCAAAATTCTCCAAGCCAGGCTTGGAGAATACATGAACCGTGAACTCCTGATGTTCAAGCTGGTTTTAGGAAAGGCAGAGGAACCAGAGATCAAATTGCCAACATCCGCTGGATCATGGAAAAATCAAGAGAGTTCCAGAAAAACATCTACTTCTGCTTCATTGACTATGCCAAAGCCTTTGACTGTGTGGATCACAATAAACTGTGGAAAATTCTGAAAGAGATGGGAATACCAGAACACCTGACCTGCCTCTTGAGAAATCTGTATGCAGGTCAGGAAGCACCAGTTAGAACTGGACATGGAACAACAGACTGGTTCCAAATAGGAAAAGGAGTCCATCAAGGCTGTATATTGTCACCCTGCTTATTTAACTTATATGCAGAGTACATCATGAGAAATGCTGGACTGGAAGAAACACAAGCTGGAATCAAGATTGCCGGGAGAAATATCAATAACCTCAGATATGCAGATGACACCACCCTTATGGCAGAAAGTGAAGAGGAGCTAAAAGCCTCTTGATGAAAGTAAAAGAGGAGAGCAAAAAAGTTGGCTTAAAGCTCAACATTCAGAAAACAAAGATCCTGGCATCTGGTCTCATCACTTCATGGGAAATAGATGGGGCAACAGTGGAAACTGTGTCAGACTTTATTTTTGGGGCTCCAAAATCACTACAGATGGTGACTGCAGCCATGAAATTAGAACACGCTTACTCCTTGGAAGAAAAATTATGACCAACCTAGATAGTATATTCAAAAGCAGAGACATTACTTTGCTGACTAAGGTCTGTCTAGTCAAGGCTATGGTTTTTTCTGTGGTCATTTATGGATGTGAGTGTTGGACTGTGAAGAAGGCTCAGTGCTGAAGAATTGATGCTTTTGAACTGTGGTGTTGGAGAAGACTCTTGAGAGTCCCTTGGACTGCAAGGAGATCCAACCAGTCCATTCTGAAGGAGATCAGCCCTGGGATTTCTTTGGAAGGAATGATGCTAAAGCTGAAACTCCAGTACTTTAGCCACCTCATGAGAAGAGTTGACTCGTTGGAAAAGACTCTGATGCTGGGAGGGATTAGGGGCAGGAGGAGAAGGGGACGACCAAGGATGAGATGGCTGGATGGCATCACGGACTCGATGGACATGAGTCTGAGTGAACTCCAGGAGATGGTGATGAACAGGGAGGCCTGGCGTACTTCAATTCATGGGGTCGCAAAGAGTTGGACACCACTGAGTGACTGAAGTGAACTGAACTGAACTTTGTGAAGTAACTGTCGCATCTTTTACCCATTTATGTGTTGGCATCTTATGTTTTTTTTTTTTTTCAGTTTCTGCTTCACCTGTTAGTTCTAGTTCTGTGTATAATAAATATATTAATTAATTCATTAATTTCCAAAGGGTGAGATTATGAGATGTTTTAATTTTCTTATTCATTCTGACAATAAGGCAATTGATTTTCTGAAAAATCAATAAAGTACCGCACAAAAATTAGCTAGGTCTTATTTTCTTAGAAGTAGTCTTGTCACTGGGGTAAACACATGTTTCCTTCTACTTATTAGCAGGACTTTGTGTCTTTGAGACCTGGGCTTTGGTTTTTTTCCTTCCAGAGAGTGAGCAGGTCTTTGTTCATGAAATCTTGGCCTGTGGAAGAGATTAGGCTACACTGCCAGAGAAGGTGGGGTTGGGGATGTGTGACTTGGAGTGGATGCAGGTGTGGAGTCGTCCAGTTGTAAAGGGGCCTTCTTAAATACTGAGAAAGGGCAGCAGGTTTCTTGGCATGGTAGAAATTAGGATTTCATTAAGCGTGTTCTCAGAAGTTGTAAAACCATGCTATGGTTACTCTTCTGTGTTACTGTTTTAGCACTGAATAGCAGTAAACAACCAAGCAAACAATAAGGGATTTGGAAACAGTTAAGAGTCGGGGTCGAGCAGCAGCAAGAATTCATGGGGTCACAAAGAGTCAGACGCGACTGAGTGACTGAACTGAACTGAACTGAGGAAGGTTGAATGCCTGAATGATCAATGATTGATTATCCTCTTGCTGAAGGCTTATAAAACCATGAGAGGTAGACTCCTGCCTCTAAATTATATCGCCAGCTCCAGCTCGGTCTTCTTGGACAGTGCAGCTGAAAGTCTTCCTCACTGTGTTACTTGGGCTCTGTTTACAAAAATCAGTAAACCATATATGTGTGGGTCTATTTCTAGACTCTATTATCTTCCATTGACATGTATATCTATCCTTACATCATTTCCACACTGTTTTGTCATATTGCCAATTATAGTCTCTAAGCTTAATCCAGCCCATATTGTGTTTCGTACAGCCTATGGGCTAAAAATGGCTTTTATATCTTTAAAGAGTTGTAAATGGTGCACAAAGCCTTAAATATTTACTCTCTGGTCTTTTACAGAGATGTTGCTAATTTTGTGGCAAGTCTTGAAATAAGCTGTATAATGTTGTTCTTCCATGTCAGATTTCCTCTGGATATTCCGGGTATATTACATTCACATACATTTAAAAATCTTATTAGTTTCTAAAGAAAAAAGTGCTGAGATTTTGAATGGAATTACATTGACTTTCTGGTCAGTTTGGGGATAATTGACATTTTAATTTATTATTTTTTTATTATTAAATTTATTTATTTTTTTAATTACAATACTATATTTGTTTTGCCATACATTGACATGAATCAGCCATAGGTGAACACAATCTCCCAATGCTGAAGCCCCCTCCCACCTCCCACCCCACATCCTCTACTTGAATCATCCTGTGCATCAGCCCCATGCATCCTGCATCCTACATTGAACATAGATTGGCGCTTCGTTTCTTACAAGAAAATATACACGTTTCATTGCCATTCAAAAATATTGAATCTTCTAGTCTGTAAACATGAATTATCTATTTACTTAGGAATTCTTTAATTACTCTCAAAAGTGTTTTATAGTTCTTTGTATCCTGGTCTTACACATATTTTGTTAAATTTATCCCTAAGTATTTTGTGTTGTTGACATTATCACATATGGCATTTAAAATTTTTATTTATAAATTGTTTGCTATTATTAAATATAATTGCAATTGAGTTTTACTTATAATTTTTCCTAAATTTGCTAATTCTGGAAAATTTTTTGAGTGTTTGTTATGATTTTCTATGTATGTAACAATATCATCTGAGAATAAAAACAGTTTTACTTCTTCCTTTTCAGTCTGTATTTCTTTTATTATCTTGTTGTATTTACTAGAATTTTCAATAGACTATTAAAGAGAATTGATGAGATTATCCCAGTCTTGAGAAAAGCACTCAGTCTCATATCACTAAATAGGGAACTAATTGAAGGGCTTTGTGTGTTCATTTATTTGTTGCAGATTACCCTGACATGTTAAAGATGTTTCCTTTAATTTCTAGTGTCTGAGAGATAGATGTTATATTTTCTCAAATACTTTATCTAGCTCAAAAAATACTTGCATTGTTTTTTAATTTTTTTCTTTGTCTATACTGTAAATTGTATTGCCTGGTCTTCTAGTGATAAACCAATCTTACATTTCTGAGATAAACCCTGTTTTTGTTTTTTTTTTTAAACTGTATTTTCCAAGAGTCAACTCATTCAGGTTTATTGCTTTTATTTAAAATTTCTACTGTTTTATCATTCTCTATCTCATTGATTTCCATTCTTATTTTTATTATTTTCTTTCTACTCCTTACTTTGGGTTGAGTTTGCTCTTTTTCCCCCATTGTTCTTAAGGTGAAATCTTAGATAATTGATTTTAGGTCTTTCTCTTTTTAAAAACTGTGAGAATATATAGGCATACATTTCTCTCTAAGCATTGATTCAGCTGCATCCCACAAATTTTCTTCTGTTTTACTTTTATTTCATTCCATTAAATTTTTCTAATTTCTTTTATGAGTTATTCTTTGGCTCTTGGAATATTTACATGTTTGTTGCTTAATCTACAAATATTAGGTTTTTCAGATATCTTTTTGTTACTGATTTATCCTTTAGTTTCATTACGTCAGAGAATATATCCATGTGATTGCTGTCCTTTTAAATTTATTTAGTCTTGTTATAGCCCAGCATATCATGTAAGAATATTTCCATGTGCACTTGACAAGAATATATATTCTGCAGTTATTGGATATTGTCTAGGGTCTCTACTGAAGGTCATCGGTTTTCAGTATGTTCTCTCCACTCTGGCGGGTAGAAACTCAGATGCCTCCCAGCTATGTGTGAACTATGGGAATTATTTCACTTAGAGCTCTCCAGCAGCTGTTCTTTGCACAGTCTTATAGAATTTAACTCTGTGCATACACAAATTAGTGTTCATCCAAAGACAGAAAAGGGAAACTTATACAGATTTGGGGAATATTTTCTCTGCTTAGCTCTCTCCTTTCTGGTATTCTTCCCCACAAATTCCAGTTACCTCTGTCTTCTAGTGTTCTTATCCTAGTCTCTTCAACTTAGCAAGATTTTAGTTTTAGTTTGGGCTTTTTCTGCCTCTTCCAAGTTCTATAAACTAACCTCAAACAGCCAATGCATTCATAAAGCTCATATAATTCTATTCAAACTCAGCAGAAAGCCAGTGCCTTCATAAAGCTCATCCTTATTATTTCCTACTTTCAGTAACTTTTCTGCTTATTGTCCAGTGTCTAAAATACGTTTGTCTTGCTTTTTAGGTGTTTATGGTATAGACATGGGATAATTCTTATATGCGTGCTTTGGACAAAAACTTTAATGCAATGAACAAGCAAGCCATGTAGATACCTGTCTACAGGAAAAAGCATTCTTGAAAGAAGGAAGGGTGGGTTAAAATTTCTGAGGCTGACCCATGTGTGACTTAGGTTCTGCTATCCTACATCATAGTTAGGAGCCCAAGATTCAAAGAGGTTAGCCATTTACCTAATCCCTTTTACGATAGAAAATGGCAACTTCAGCCCACATTTGAAAACAGTATCTGAACTCCTTCTCTTGGGTCTTATTGCCTTCCCCGAAGGCTGTCCTGTTAGTGGAGGAGAGATTTATGGAGTATGACTAACAGGTGGAACTTGTCATCCCAGTAGGTTTTATGAGCTGAAAAATATAAATTGCTTAAAAACATGCTGAGACAAACTCAGGGTTGGTACCTTTGTAATGGCTTATGGGCACCAAGGGACTTCCCAGTGAGTGTTTGTTAGTTCTGGGAATGGCACTATGTCAATACATTTTCCCTTCGCAGTGCTTCCAGTAGGATCTCCTGGGTGGAGGCAGAGCACTTCTCCGACTCAGTACAAATGGGAGTCATGAGTGAGGTCTGTGCAGTAACAACAGCTCCAGAACTTGAAAGCCCAGTGTGTTCCAGGCACTTTACATATCTTATCCGGAGTCTGCCAACAACTCTGTGCAGTAGGCATTATGACACCCGTTTGTAGAGCAGTAAAGGAGAGCTCTGAGGAATAACTTGTCAAGTCCATTCAGTTTGCAAGTGGTAGAATCGGGGCTTCATTTTGCTTACCCTGTTTTTGCTACATTTTGTTCTAGTGTTTACTAAACACTAGAGAGAAGGATGTTGGGACAGAAGAATACAGCAAGATTATATTTTGAGACGCTTTATCAGGTATAAGACTCTACTTTTTTTCTCTTATTTTTTCTGTGATTTCTGTGAGAAGGTTAATAAAGAGAAAAATAAATGGCAATCAAGGAAAGTTGAAGAGAGGTGTTTTTCCCCTCTTCTAAGACTGTGGAGTTTTGTTGTTGTTGTTTATTTTGTGGGGGAGAGATTGCAGGTTTAGGATTATGAATCAGGAGGAGCAGAGTCCAGGTTACATCGTGTGGGAGAAGGGTTAGTGTAGACTCTCAGACGTGTGAGATGGTGTCAGTGCCACGATCCAGGAAGAGAGGCCAGATCCCCGCCAGTCGTGTGTTCACCCACTGCAGAGAGCGTGGGGGACAGAAAGAACCTGCTACGGGACTTCTGCCCCCAGCAGAGAGGAGAAGGGCTGTGTGGGTGCCTCTCAGCATCCACAGATAATTTGATCACTGGGAAGTCTTCCCTGTTTCTTCTGAAGGATAGTGTTAGGACTGCTTTCAGTGCTTGGGTACAGAGTGAATAAGGGAGAGGACACTGCTCATTCAAGCTGCTGGACATTTCTAGGCACACCGTATGTGCAAGCAATGTGAGGCATGTCGAGAAGTAATAATGCTTTTACAAACTGAATGAAGACATCAAGGTCACTTTTTTTTTCTTTTCTCACTTAGCATTTATGAGAGTAAGGAACTTTCTCTCATTTTATGGCATTTCCTCTCTCCTTTTCTTCCTCCCTCCCTCCACCCCTCCCTCCCTTCCTATCTTCTTTTCCTCCTCCTTCCCTCCTCCCTTCCATAATATTTATTGAATTACCTGCTATGTGCCAGACCATGTCCAAAACATAACTACCTTTCAACGTTCATAGATGTATACTGCAATCTTGACTACATTACAGTACCACCACTGAGTTCAACATCCCTTTCTTCATGATAACAATCCATAGGCTGTGCTAAGTACCTGGAAAGTAACTGAAAAAGATGAGAAGAGGAAGCTCACAAGACCAGTTGAAGCAATTCTTTAGGTAGTCTATGGGCTATGAGCAGTTTGCAGATGGGTCTGAGATCTTTGCTATTATGGCAAAGGAGGGCTGCCATGGTCCTCCATCATTAATAGATAAGATCAACATCAAAATAACAAAAACCTTACACATCAACCAGGGGAAAAGTGGGACAAGTTCTTTGACAATGGGATATTGGTGCAGGCTTATTACTTAATTTTTTTTTTTTTTTTAATGTAAGAAAATGCAAAAACTGAGAGGAGAGAATATGCTGCCATCACCTGGTCAATTGGCCAAAGATGATTTAACTCTAGGCTACTGTCATTTAAACCATGGATTTTGATTGCATCTTCTCAACATTATCACTTATTAAAAAAAGATACAAAGTAATTTGCCATAAAATCAAATTAAAAATAAGGTAAAATACAACAACAGGATAAAGAACCTAGTGAAAAGTGTCCTCAAAAAGGATGAAAAAAAAATGTCTCTATTTATAAAGTCTGTAGTATTTGCATGCAAAACTTAGTTGTGAGCTTCCTGACAAGTTTGGGAAAGAAGGAAACATTAAGCCTGAGATAGCTGTGACAGTCTGATGGAAGGATGGCTGCAGACTATTCAGAACCACAGCCCTGAGCTGTGGGAGGATTTTTCACACGGCCCCTCGAACTCTGTGATCTTGCGGAGAGATTCATTTGCAAAGATGCTCCATGCAGCTAGTGATATCAGTACTGGTATGCAATGGAGATACTAGGATTTCTGTGTCCATTTCATTTACTACCAAGCTATCTTTGATTTTTATTTGAATTAGCTAATTAATTTAATTATTAGTATAATGATTGAAATTCAATTGAAGTAAAAATGAATAAATGCATTACATAGACATTTACTGTAATTCACATAAAATTTATTCATGTTTCAAAGCATGAAGTCAAAACATCTATAAAAATGCTACATCCATTATAGGCTTCCCCGGTGGCACTAGTGATAAAGAACCTGCCTGCCAGTGCAGGAGAGATAAGAGATATGGGTGCGATCTCTGGATTGGAAAGATCTCCTGGAGAAGGGAATGGCAGCCCACTCCAGTATTCTTTCTTGGGGAATCCCATGAACAGAGGAGCCTGGCAGGCGATGGTCCTTAGTGTCACAAAGAGTCAGACATGACTGAAGCGACCTAGCATGCAGGCATGTAGTGAGTATCAAGCATAGGAGAAGGGATGAAGGAGAGAAGAATTACAGACAGAACAAATGGTGAACAGAATTCAAACATGTGGCCCAGAAATATTTCATTGCCCTCAAAAATGTCATTGTTTGGTAGAGTCGAGAATATTCAAATTTGCATTGCAGTTACTAACTGCACCATTATCTTTAAAGAGAATAGTTTATAGTCTTGCTTAGATTAGTATTTGTCCAGATGAAGAAATGTCTAATGATCATTGGCATATAATGTCAAACAATTTTTATGGCCTGAAAAATGTTCACAATACAAGTTTAAGTTAAAAAAGTCAGAGTTGAAAATTCTATATTCATTATGATCAGACTAAGAAGACCCTGGAAAAGACTGGGAAAAGTAAACCAAATGTTACCATGGAAAGCAAAATGGGGAAAACTGAGCTAAAGAATTTGAGCTAAAAAAAAAAAAATTGAGCCGAAAAAGAATTTAAGCCCAAGAATTGCCATCAGGGACTAGGCTAGGACATTGCCCATGACCCAGAACCATACGGGGGACAAAACATGTTGGCCAAGTTTCTATGGCCTAGAGCAAGAAGCCAAGGCAGTATGGATTTCTGCTTCTCCATTCCTAAGAAGACAAAAAGGAGACTACATCTCCATCATCTTGACACCACTCTAATGGGTGTCAAGCACCATTTGTTCATCATCTCAGGGGTAATGCAACTTTTTTGCTGTCATTTAAACCGTGGATTTTGATTGCATCTTCTCAACATTACCACTTATTTTTTAAAAAAGATATGAGGTAATTTACAGTAAAATCAAATTAAAAATAAGGCAAAATACAATAAAAGGATAAAGAACCTAGTGAAACTTGACTTGTGTGGGTTGAGTATGAAGGTGGAAAGCTTATAATACATTTCTGTCCCTGACTTTCTCTGTTCTAAGAATGTAGTGTCCTAGACAAATGAAATCATCTTAACAAAAACATGTTCAGTTAAGTTCTGATCATTTAGCCTGACTATGTAGGCAGTGTCATATCCTTGACTCCTACTCAGACAAGCATTACATACACCTGGTCCCAGAAACACCCCCAAGATTGGTTTTATCATCACAGCTCTGGTGAAGACTTGTTTTTCTGACTTTGGCTACAAAACTTCAATCCTGTGGGACATGGTTGAGGATTTAAAACAAGTTTTTAGCTTTTAAGATCACAAGGTCTACACTGTATTCTTCTCTTTTAGCATAAGTGCCCCCATGGTTCTTGGCACCTATCAGATGTTCAGTGGAATCCGTTATTTCTGTAGTTACCATGAGGGCTCGACAGAGTTCATATGCCATTGCCTGCTCAACTGCTCAGCCTAGCCTGTTCAAAACAGACCTTCCACCCCAGTGACTTCTTCCTCAAAGTTTCCCTACTTCCATTCAACCAGCGGCTCAAACCTGACCCTAAGAGTCTCTCCTGACCTTGACTCTTCTCTCCTTCATGGCCAGTTTATCAGCAAATTTTGTTGGCCCTGCTTCCAATAGAGCCTAAATCTTACCACTTGTCTTTGCAACACCATCGTTGCTCAAATAGAACATGAACTACTTGTATTAGTTTGCTGGGCTGCCATAACAAAATACCAGAAATTAGGTGTCTATTGGGTAGCGATAGAAATTTATTTTCTCATAATTATGGAGGGAGGAGCCTGGTAGGCTATAGTCCAAGGGGTTGCTAAGAGTCAGACACAACTGAGTGACTTCACTTTCACTTTTCACTTTCCTGCATTGGAGAAGGAAATGGCAACCCACTCCAGTGTTCTTGCCTGGAGAAGCCCAGGGACGGGGGGAGCCTGGTGGGCTGCCGTCTATGCGGTCGCACAGAGTTGGACACTCAACTTAGCAGCAGCGCAGCAGCATGGAGGTAGGAAGTCCAAGATCGAATTTTTGATAAGGTTCATTTCTCCCGAATCCTCTCTCCTCAGCTTATGGATAGCTATCTTCTCCCTGTGTTTTCACATAATCTTCCCTGTGTGTCTGTGTCCTAATCTCTTTGTAGTTAGTATTAGTCACTTAGTCCTGTCCGGCTCTTTGCGACTCCACTCCATGGACTGTAGTCCACCACACTCCTCTGTCCATGGAATACTAGAGTGGGTAGCCTTTCCCTTCTCCATGGGAATCTTCCTGACCCTGGATCAAATCCGGGTCTTCTGCATTGCAGGCAGATTCTTTACCATCTGAGCCACCAGGGAAGCCCAATCTCTTCTTATATGGACACCAATCTCATGGAAATCGGTGCCATCCTAATGACCCCTTTTAACTTATTACCTTTGTAAAGATCCTACTTTCAAATACATTCTGAGGTACTGGGGATTAGGGTTGCAAGATGTGAATTTTGGGAGGATACAATTCTGTCCATTACACAGGTATCCTTGCTTTGATTCTTGCCTAAAGTCTGGTTCCCATAGTGAATTAGAGTATTCTTTAGTATCTTGGCATTCCTCCATTCTGAAAATTCTCTGGTGGTTTTCTATTGCATCTGTATTTACACCAGGGATTCCCTGGTGGCTCAGATGGTAAAGAATCCACCTGCAATGCGGGAGACCTGGGTTCAATCCCCGGGTCAAGAAGATCCCCTGGGAAAGGAAATGGCACCCCACACCAGTACTCCTGCCTGGAAAATCCCATGGACGGAGGAGCCTGGCAGGCTACAGTTCATGTGCTCACAAAGAGTTGGACATGACTGAATGATTTCACTTTCTTTACATTTAAGATTTCTTCCTCAGCCTGTGAGGCCAACCCTAGCCTCTGCAGCCTCATCTGTCATGACTTTTGTTTGCTCAGCCCTTCTGGCTTTGTCTCCCTCCCCCATGCATGCCTAAATCATTCTCACTTCAGTGACTTTGCACCTGCTGTTCCTGTTGAGGAAATGCTTCCTCCAGCTGTCCCCCAAGGCTGGCATCTTCTCATCACTCTGGTTCACCCCAGAGTTGTTATCACTTTCCTGGGTGCTCCCCCTCTCCTTCCTGCCCAGCCAGTATTGGCTTCAGCATGCAGACCCTACCGAGACCCTCTTCCTGTTTGATTTCTTTCATAGAATAATCACTTTCTGAAGTTTTACAATGTTTAAATTTGTTTTCTTTTTTAATTGTCTACCTCCCCCACATTAGTGTAAATTCTAATGTAAATTCATAGTTCAGTAAGTAATATTTATTTAATTATCAAAGGGAACCTTCAAAATGTGGACACAGCATACTTCAATGCAACTTTTCTTTTGCCAGTAAACCAGCATTTCTTTACGGATACTCTTCACAAATGACATCTTTCATTAATTCATTCAACAAGTATCAATCAATCATTGATCAGATGCAGGATGGTGGAGCAGGGAGAGCAATGGATTCTGCAGTGAGCAGATGGGGAATTTAAATGCTATTTCTATCACTTTGCTGTGTTGCCTTTTGCAAAATGTTTAACCTCTCTAAAACTTTGTGAATCTGTAACATAAAGACTGAAAATAAATTTGTCCTTATTTTAAGATGCACCAAAAATAAGGTGGATTGACAGATATATAGAAGGATGAACAGATGGAGAGTGTGTGATAAATCAAGCAAGCAACTCCATGGATAGTCCATGGAATTCTCCAGGCCAGAATACTGGAGTGGGTAGCCATTCCCTTCTCCAGGGGATCCTCCCAACCCAGAGACTGAACCCAGGTCTCTTGCATTGCAGGCGGATTCTTTACCAACTGAGCCACATGGAAGTCCATAAGCAAGTATCACAAAATGTTAATTGTAGAATCTGGATAGTGAGTCTATGGGCATTCATGATAAAATTCTCTCAACTTTTGTGCATGTTTGAAATTTTTCATAATAGTATATGGGGGTGGGGAAGCAGATCAAACAGCAGCCTTGCAGGTTTGTTTTCAGGATTAAAAGATATGGTGTTTATAAGGTACATAGGGGTGGTTGGAGTGCCACGAGTTCAGTTCAGTTCAGTCCCTCAGTCGTGTCTGACTCTTTGCGACCCCATGAATCGCAGCACGCCAGGCCTCCCTGTCCATCACCAACTCCCGGAGTTCACTCAGACTCACTCCATCGAGTCCGTGATGCCATCCAGCCATCTCATCCTCGGTCAGCCCCCTTCTCCTCCTGCCCCCAACCCCTCCCAGCATCAGAGTCTTCTCCAATAGGATTCAGTAAATGCAAACTGCTGTTGTCCTTTTCCTCAAATATGCTAAGTAATATGGGAGGGTCCAAGAGCAATAAGACTCCATTTCCTTTCCTACTGGGGGAAGCAGATGCAAATGCTCCCAGCCAGGGAGTAAAGACCACTAGCCTGCTTAAAGAGAGTAAAAACCTTTAGCCTGCTAAAACCACTGCACAGGCTAAAGGCTGAAGAATCACAGGAGAGGGAAGGACTGAGCTTGCTCCTGCTGGTAGAAGTAAAGGTACGAAGAGACTTTGAGGTGTGCCTTGAAGGATGAGGAGCTATCCACAAGGGGCAAGAAAGGCACTGGGCTTTGTTTAGTGGTCAAGTTAAATGATATCCCTTCCCAGCCTGCAGTAGATTAGAACTCTCCTTTCCACAAACATTTCTTTGAGTTTTTAGCCACATCTCTCCAACGTGGATGTCAGATATTCCATTTCATCTCCTGCTATAGTTAAACTTGGAGCCGTATCTTGAGATGCAATGAAATTTAAACTTGCAGAGTGGAAGCTTGAGTGATTAGAGGACTTATCTCTACTTCCGAGTTGTGTCTTGGAAAAAAGCTTGTTTTATAAAACATTATTTATTTTTGACTCTGCTGGTCTTCATTGCTGTGACGGGCTTTCTCTAGTTGCTATGTATAGGCTTCTCGTAGACGGAGGCTTCTCTTGTTCCAAAGCACAGGCTCTAGGGTGTGCAGGCTCCCTAACTGGGGTGCATTAGTTGCCCTGTGTCATGTGGGATCTTCCCAGGCCAAGGATCAGACCTGTGTCCCCTGACAAGTGGATTCTTAACCACTGGACCACCAGGGAAGTAGGAAGACTTGCATTTATTAGGATTAGGTACTTCAACATACAGTCACCTAGGAAGATTTCATGATGGTCAAACTTTCTGGAAGACCTATGTGGCAAGCAACAGGGAGGAGAATGGGGTGGGTAGATTTACCATACACCTTTGCCCTCTAAATAAGGGTGATCTGATGTGATCCAATCAGCAGAATCGATCATGGATGAGTGTTTTCCTCCCAGGTACTTGCAAATAAATTGAATATATTCATTCCTTACAAGTGATGTTATTTCTTCCTGGAAAACCCAGGCCAAAGAAATGTCTAAATGCAGCGTAAAATTCAAAGCGGCCAACTGTCAGGCAGAGAAGACGTGAATAAAATCTTTCCAGGTCACATAGCTGTAGCTACGTTCCAGGCATTCCCTCGTTCCCTCAGTAAACTTGCACAGTCTTCTGTTCTGAGTCAGGCCTTGTGCCAGAACTTGAGAATGTGAAGGTGACTTTGTGGGGGTTCAAAATAGGCCTCCCCAAGAAGTTCTACTTTGACATGTGGCCACTGAGACCCTTTGGACTCAAGAGAAGCTACTTCCCCTCCTCTAACTACCTAGAAGAATTTACATTGGAGATTTTCCCCAGAAAAAGAGTTCTTTTCAAAGATAAATTTGATCTAAGTTACTGTCTGTAGGGCAGGACAAACACTTAGTTACCAAACACCTGCTCTTCTTGCTGTGTCGTGACTGTCCCTCCTGTCCTTGAGAGCCCCAAGTTCCTATTCCATTCCTGAGCTCAGGAGAGCTTTTTACCTGGTTTTACTTTTCTCTGAACCTCTCACACATGTGAGATTCTCGTACCCAAGAAATTAAATTCCATTTTCTCCTATTAATCTGTCTCATGTCAATGTAATTCTTAGACCAGCCAGAAAAGCCTACAAGAGTGAAAAAAATTCTTTTCCATCCTAACAACTTAGACATGTGCCAGTTCCCCAGGAGCCCACAGGCTAGTCGGGTGGACCAGTCCACGTGGACAGATATTAGCTATGTGATGAGGGCCAACAGAGGTGGATGAACAGAGGTTTGGGATGCCAAAACATACAAAGGGGTGGGACAGAATGAAATTGTGTTGGATATATATAAAAGCTATAAATTCATCCTTATGAGTCAAAACCAGAATATCTTCGCTTTGTTCTTTCCCTTTCAAAATCATCAACAGGAAAGGCTTTGTGCCTGTTTTCAAGCAGACCAGGTCAAACATTCCAAACAGAGCTTCAAGACCTAAGCGACTTTAAAAGAGATTTCGTCAAGGATGTGCTGATAAAAGAAGGGAAGGGAGAAGCAATGAATATGGAGCATTCATCCTGGGCCAGCTCTTAACAGAAAGCATTTCATATAATCCTCACAACAACAGTAGGACATATCACAGGAGGAAATGATGTTCAGGGAGCTTGGGTGCTCCTCTCAAGCACATGGACCAGAGCTGGGATGCTAACACTAATTTAGACACCTCCAATTTTAGACAGAATTCTTTTTTTTTTTTTAGAGAAAGGCGTTATCATCTTTCCAGAGGCAAAGCTGTCTTGTGAGGTTGCTTTGGAGGTCAGGATAAAGGTCATTGCCCTTGACTATGAGCCACAGTAACCTCTGGAAACTGAGGGGAGGAGGTACAGGGAGAATCGAATGGTTGTATCTTTAGGCAAAGGCTCCTCCAAGCTAGGGTTTCCCAGGTGGTACTAGTGGTAAAGAACCCCCTTGTCAATGCAGGATGCATAAGAGACACAAGTTCAAGGCCTGGGATGGGAAGATCCCCTACTGGAGGGCATGGCAGCCCACTCCAGTATCCCTGCCTGGAGAATCCCATGGACAGAAAGGCCTAGTGGGCTGCAGGCCATAGAGTTGTAAAGAGTCGGACGCGACTCCAGCAACTTAGCAGGCATGCCTCCAAACAAGGCTGGGATTTAGAGCTCTGTTGTATCATTTTATAGTCTCTTTGGTATTTCTCTTTGGGTTTCCCTTGTGGCTTAGACAGTAAAGAATCTGCCTGCAACGTGGGAGACCTGGGTTCAATCCCTGCATTGGGAAGATCTCCTGGAGAAGGGACCGGCTACCCACTCCAGTATTCTGGCTGGGAGAATCCCATGGACAGTATAGTCCATGGGGTTGCAAAGAGTCAGACCCAACTGAGTGACTTTCACTTCACTTCACTTAGTATTTCTCTGAAGAGGTTCAGGGAAGTAGACAACTAAAGAATCCCTGGATCAGCTGGGATGTAGTCGATGTTAATTGGGGTGCTTAGGCATGAAGGGAGGGTGATGTTGATATGGGAAGGTACTGTGGACAAGAACCGAAGCAGGAGTGCTCAAATCACCCTCCACCCCTGGAAAAGTACCTACGGAAGCTTTACACTAAGCATAAGAGAAAAGCTAGAATTAAACCACCACTTTGTTAACATCTGACTAAGTACGTGAACAGCTTTCTGGGAAAGCTTTCTCCAAACCAGCTCCTTTTCTTCAGATCTGACTGAGGGACCAGAATGTTCATATGGGCTTGCTAGGAAAGAGAGAGCTCCCCAGACCCATGGGAGGTCCACTTCTCTGAGTGGGAGAGAAGAGGTTGACCTTCTGTGAAGAACTAGACCCATTAGGAGATGTGAGAGCATGAAGAGGAAACATTTAAGATATAGCTATGATTTTCCAGTAGTCATGAATGGTTGTGAGGGTTGGACTATAAAGAAAGCTGAGCGCCAAAGAATTGAGTCTTTTGAACTGTGGTGTTGGAGAAGACTCTTGAGAGTCCCTTGGATTGCAAGGAGTTCCAACCAGTCCATCCTAAAGGAGATCAGTCCTGAATATTCACTGGAAGGACTGATGCTGAAGCTGAAACTCCAATACTTTGGCCACCTGATGCGAAGAACTGACTCATTGGAAAAGACCCTGATGCTGGGAAAGATTGAAGGCAGGAGGAGAAAGGGACAGCAGAAAATGAGATGATTGGATGGCATCACTGACTCAATGAACATGAGTTTGAGTAAACTCTGGGAGTTGGTGATGGACAGGGAGGCCTGGCATGCTACAGTCCATGGAGTCGCAAAGTTGGACACGACTGAGCGACTGAACTGACTGAACTGACCCACGTGTAAAATGAGGCCAGACTTCATCTCACACTCTGCCCAAGAGCTGGCCAATCATCCTCCCCTGCCAGGGAGCTATGAAGCTGAGTGTGGAGTCCTCCCTGCCATGGTGAGAGCATGAGAAAGACTGGCCTTCATCTACACAAGTTTCTCCTTTCTGGGCAACTCACTCACCCCCATCCGTAATGTCACAGAGCTTTGCTGGGCAGATGTATTGGTCCGATATGAACATGTAACTCTGGCCACGGTGACTTGTATGCACCAGCCAGAGTTCCTGTCCTACAAACATGCAGTTCATGTTGGTGGGGAGTCATTCTTGCTGTATGGCTAGGCTTATAGTAGGTGAACTCTGGGATTCTAGGTGGCATCTTCTAAATACCCCAAGGACTAACTTGCAAAGAGAATATATATACATATTTGTTTTTCCCCAGAAGAGAGAAATGAAGCAAATGCAGACAGAAGGAGGCACAAGGATTCAGGGAGTGTCCTGGTGGCTTTTTCTCCCCTCTTCCAGATCTTTCTGAGACTCCTGCCGTACCTCCATCCTGGGGCTCATGAGACACATCTGTTTCCTGCTAACACACTTCTTTTTGCTTAAGCTAAAGAATTCTGTTCCTTGAAACTAAAAAATTATGTTCTAATACAGTTAGTAAATAGGTTTAAAGAAAAAGATTATTTCATGCCATGCAACTGTATGGTGCTTGTTCTCTAATACTATTTTATATACTCTGGGGAAGCCTTGTGCTGTTTAAAACTGGTCCCCTGAACGTGACAGTCCTGCCTTCAGCAGCAATCTCACTCCTAGGTATTGGTCCTGAAAGTGAACGTGAAAGTCGCTCAGTTGTGTCCAACAACCCCGTGGACTATACAGTCGTTGGAATTCTCCAGATCAGAATACTGGAGTGGGTAGCCTCTCTCTTTTCCAGGGATCTTCCCAACCCAGGTCTCCCACCATGCAGGTGGATTCTTTATCTGCTGAGCCCCCAGGGAAGCCCTGTTGTTTATCCTAGAGAAATGAAATTTTATCCTTACACAAGAACCTGTGCACAACTGTGTTCATAACTGCCAAACACTGGAAGCAACACAAATGTCTTTCAATGGGTGAATGGACAAACAAACTAGTACATCCATAGAAGGAAGGGCTGCTCAGCAATAAAAGGAACAGGTTATTGATATGTGAACCATCTGGGATGCTTCTCAACAGTATGACGTGGCAGGAAGGAATTCATCCTCAAAAGGTCACACTCTGCCTGGTTTCATTTAGGTGACCTTCTCAAAAAGACATAGACCTCAGTGACAGAGGACAGTCAGTGGTCTGGGGAGCAGGAGTGGGGAGAAGGTGTGGCACTGAAGGAGCGCAGCGGGGGAGTGTCCCTGGCTGGTGGGTGAACTGTTCTGTACTGATGGTGGCGGTGGTTGCACAAATGTATGCAGGTGTTAACAGTCGCAGAGATGCGCACGAACGTTGACTTTGCAGCACGATCATTGAAAAATAAAATTTAGAAATATAGCAGGGCTGCAATCAACTTTGTTGGTGTGCTTTTAGTTTTCTCCTTTGCTGCTTTGACTTGGTGACATCAGTTACCAACATGGTGAGAAACCTCAGGTGTTAAATTATGAGCCTTTTGCTTTGTCCCCTCCTTTACCAATGGCAGAGGCACCAGTTAAAGATGCTGGAACATGTCTTGTGAGAGAACAGATGCAGCTGATGAGATGGGGTGTGAGAGCTGCTGTGGAGTGGGGCCTCGGCTTCACTGTGGACAGAAACTCAGACTCTCCCCAGCCAGTGCCTTTACGCTCTAGAAAGAAGCTCTTCAACACCTCCATGGGATCACACTGCTTCCCTCCATCTTGGCCTCTAACCCTCCCTCCCTTTCCCCCTGAGAAAGATCTGGTGTCATCTCCCTTTATAGCAGCGGCTTTCAATCTCCACTGTGCTCTGGAATCACCTGGGAAGCTTGATAAACTCCTCGTGCCCAGACCAGACTCTGGACCTATGAACTTGAACTCATTGGGGAAGAGGTCAGGCAACAGTAATCTAAAATCTCCCTGGTAGGTTGCAATGGGCAGCCAAGATTGAGAGGCACTCTCTGCACTCTTTATTCGTTTACCTACACCAGACGGGAGGGGAATGCTGGTTCCTGATGGTGTTGTGTATCTGACTGGATCTGGAGAATTCCCTTCCTTTGGAGGCTTCTGGCTCTCCCTTGCTTCCTTTGTTGCCAACCTGTGGACATTGTCACCATCATTCTCCCTCTCTGCTCAGCCCCTTGGGATGGATCACTGGAGGGACAGTCGACCCAGCTTTTAGACTCACGAGGAGGCAGTATGGGACTTTGGCAGGGAGGGCATGAGGTCTGGAGGAGCTGGGACCTGTCTCAGCTGCAGCATAAGTTTGGAGCACCGATCCCTGCTTGTGGACAGGGTGCGCTCAGTCTGACCTCCCACAGTGCCATAGCACTGACCACACTCCATGCTGCCTGCCTGTGTCTGCCCCACACGTGTGCGGGGGCATCACTCCAAGCCTTGAGAAGGACCACGTGATTGGTCCTGTTCCCTCAAGTCTAGCACATTTAGAAACAAAATCTCGGCACTGGGCCTAATCCTCACCAGCCTCTGTCCAGGGCCTGGGACCCTGCTTCCCATGCCCCTGGCTCCCAGCTCGCATGGGGCCAGTGGCCGCAGGCTGATCCTGAGCATCCTGACAGCTTCAGCTCCTCCTCGTCCTGACTCCTGCTGGCCTTGAATTCTTCCTATCAGGCTAAGGTCACTCATTCCTTCCTCGGTGGTCTTGCTCTCCATTGCCTTCTCCCCTCCTCCTCCTCTTCTTCCTGTTCCCTGTACTCCAGACCCTGGGGACCCAGAAAGACTGACCGCTGAACTAATTTCTCAGTGTGATTTAGCTCACTGTAAGAACCAGGTCCTTCCCCTCCTTCTCTCCACATCTCCTGCCCTCCGTATCCAGAGCTCACTGTCTGGTGCAGGTAAATGAATAAATTACAATGCAGCATGAAGAGTGTCCTAAAAGAGGGCTGCAGAAAAAGCCTTGGAGATGGCAGAAGGGACATTTGCCTCCATAGGTGTGTGTGTGGGAAGGACCTCACAGGATGTATTCAAGCAGGGTTTTGCAGAATGAAAAGGAGTTCATCAGTAGACAGGAGGAAAGGGCATGCCAGGAACACGTCACAGATGAGGCAGCACAGTTTGTCCCCGTATGTTTTCTTTGTGGGCTCTCATTCAACTCCTCTCTGCCCTCAGACTTTGTGGGGGAAACTACTCTACTGAGATAAATGATTTAAAATGAAAAATTTTTTTACTACTCTTCTGAGGAGTCAGTGACCAAACAATTGCAGTGTAGGCAGAAGGCTTTGCTTAAACCAGCATCTGATGAACTTTCAGTAAGGAATATCTGAGGAAACTATAATTCACAGATTTTCCAAGTTAACCTTTCTTTGTCGTTTTTAACTCAAAGACATTTGTCCTAAAAAAGAAACCCTCATTGGCTTAGGAACTGGCTTTCACAGTCCTGTGGATGTTGAGGTGTGCAGCAACAGCCCCCTCCACTTGTTCTTTTATAAGATAACAGCAGCAGCCTCAGCCACAATGGCAGAACCAAGAAACGAGAATCAACATTTTCCCCAGAGACAAAGAATAAACTTGGGGCTTGGGGTCGAATGGACAGAACTTAGTGGAATAATGGAAAAGGTGACCTTCAGGCTTGTATGATGGGATTTGGTGGGGTGTGCAGCCCGTTGCTGGATTGGAGAACCCCTTCTCTAGACCACGCTTATGGGAAGCTGGAGAGGGGGCTGGGAGACAGGCTGAACCCGAGGACTTCTAAACAGTAAGCAGCAGGAGCCGTGATGGTTTCTTGTAGCAAGAATCTTCTGAGTTGGGAGATGCTATTGGGGAGATAAGTTGGCTGCAAATATTATCAACAGTTATACAGCTATATTGGAAAGATAACAAATTTTGACATGAGATACCAAGGATTCACTGAAGAGGGAACTGATGCTGAAGCTGAAGTTCCAATATTTTGGGCACCTGATGCAAGGTGCCAGCTCATTGGAAAAGACCCTGATGCTGGGAAAGATTGAGGGCAGGAGGAGAAGGGGGTTACCGAGGATGAGATGGTTGGATGGCATCACCTACTCAATGGACATGAGTTTGAGCAGACTCCAGGAGATAGTGAAGGACAGAGAAGCTGCAGCACATGGGGTTGCAAAGAGTCAGACACAACTTAGCAACTGAACAACAACAACCAAAGATTAGCTCATTGACTTACACCAAATCAATGTAAGTCACCAAAGGCTTACATCCAAGGGGCTGTATGGGAAAGCTCTGGGTGAGTTCCGTGTTGGCAGCTGGGTTGCAGGGAGAATGTGTTCCCAGCCTGTGTTCTTTTCATACCTGGTCCATCCCGTGCCACAAGGGGTACAATCCCACGTGGACACACCAACGTTGTGTCTAAGGTGTGTTTACACTTCTCCCATGTGGCCATTTGTAGATACTCATGGAGTCAGAGGTATGGATGCACAGTGCAGATTGCTCTTGGAAGCACGGCACCAAGGAAGAGGACCAGGTAGCCAGAAGCACAATGGGCTGTTTGGGCAGGAATTCCAGATCATGGTTTCAGAGCTCAAGGTGGGGAGGAGGGGTGGGCGAGGGGGGCCGTGGACTCATGCACCCATGTGGAGTGCTGCAGAGGAGAGCCATACTGGGCACAGTAGGGGCCCGCCTTGTCTGGGCTTAAGATAATAAGACTTAGAATAACACTAACCAATATGGTAATGTGGACCACATGTGGCTGTGTATGTTTAAATTAATTAAAATTAAATAACATTTATATTTAGTTCCTCAGTTGCATTGGCCACATTTCAAGAACTCCATATGGCTCCTGGCTATCACACTGAACATCACAGATATGAGTCCTTTCCTTTATCACAGAAGTTCTCCTGGACAACGCTGGTCTGGGGGCTGCGAGAAGCAGAGTGATTTGTCCAGAGTCATGGAACAGATAGACCTGGGGCTGAAATTTGGAAGAAAGGCTGTCTGATTCTGAATCCTCTGTTCACTTTCCTTTCCTGACCTTGAAAAAACTAACTTTAACTCTCCCAGCTTCTTCTTTTGTCTGTAAAACAAAAATAAATCCCTCAGATGGTGGGGGGGTGAGGATTAAATGAATGCCCACCACAGAGTAGATAGTTGGTTCTCAGTAAATTTGATTTCCTTCTCTAGTCTCAGCAGGGGCTGGAGAAAGAAGCAGTGGAAGGATTAAGAAGCTCCTTCTTCTTCAGATTCTCAACATAAGAGAAAAATGGTTTGAAAATGGATGGAAGACACTCCCTGATAAACACTTCAGTGATTACACACCTACATTGGAAAGACAACTAATTTTGATGTGAGATACCAAGGGTTAGCTAACTAAGCTCCAAAGTCAGAATAAGTCAGAATCTTTGTTTGAAAGATAAAAATAATTTCCCATGCAACTGGGCCTTTTTTTTCAAAGGTGTGGGAAACATATTCATTCTCTGATTATTAATAACTGCAAGTCAGGGAAGAATCCATTAGATGTTAAAACTCCACATTTAATAGCTTCTGAGAATGTATTACCTTGGAGTGCAAAGTTAAGTACCATTGACTCCCTGTAAAGATGTTAGTCAGACCCTTTGCCCTCCTACTCTGTGACCTTGAGGTCCGCTCCTCTCTCTGGGCTCATGGTTCCCTCTGGAAAGAGAAGGATGGATGAAGGGATTTTACAGCCCTTTCACTTCTGATGACGCAGAATTCTTTCATAAAGAACAATTTTAAAATACAATTATTTTAAAAATTAGAAGTAGCTGGCTTTGTTGTTCATACATCTCCAGAGACTAGATATGTTTAAGAAGGGGAAGACTTTTGTGTCATTTACTTGTAAAAGTGGGAGCTGGAAGCTTTTTCCTTTTGGCTACATCACTGATGGAGGCAAACAAATCAGCCATGCAATAAAATTTGTTCTTCTAGATGGAAAGGAATATAGGGATCCTTCCCTGAGGAAAGTTTTCTAATACCCACAATGCTGCAGATATTCATTCATCATTCATCCATAAATTCCAAAAATATTTGTGTTTAGCTCTGATAATGTGGACCAGGCAGTGTTCTAGGCACTGGGAGGCAACAATGAGCAAAGTAGACAGAGGTCTTTCTCATAGAACTTACGTTCTAGTTGGGAGACAGATCAACAACAGGAAAAGAATTAAAGGTGTGTCAAGTGTGCAATGTGTCAGCTGATGATAAAACACCCTAACAAAGCAGAGATCAGTTCAGTTCAGTTCAGTCACTTAGTCGTGTCCAACTCTTTGCGACCCCATGAATTGCAGCACGCCAGGCCTCCCCTGTCCATCACCAACTCCTGGAGTTCACTCAGACTCACATCCATCGAGTCAGTGATGCCATCCAGCCATCTCATCCTCTGTCGTCCCCTTCTCCTCCTGCCCCCAATCCCTCCCAGCATCAGAGTCTTTTCCAATGAGTCCACTCTTCGCATGAGTTGGCCAAAGTATTGGAGTTTCAGTTTCAGCATCAGTTCTTCCAATGAATATTCAGGACTGATCTCCTTTAGAAGGGACTGGTTGGATCTCCTTGCAGTCCAAGGGACTCTCAAGAGTCTTCTCCAACACCACAGTCCAAAAGTATCAATTCTTTGGCACTCAGCTTTCTTCACAGTCCAACTCTCACATCCATACATGACCACAGGAAAAACCATAGCCTTGACTAGACGGACATTAGTCGGCAAAGTAATGTCTCTGCTTTTGAATATACTATCTAGGTTGGTCATAACTTTCCTTCCAAGGAGTAAGTGTCTTTTAATTTCATGGCTGCAATCACCATCTGCAGTGATCTTGGAGGCCAAAAAAATAAAGTCTGACACCATTTCCACTGTTGCCCCATCTATTTCCCATGAAGTGATGGGACCAGATGCCGTGATCTTAGTTTTCTGAATGTTGAGCTTTAAGCCAACTTTTTTGCTCTCCTCTTTCACTTTCATCAAGAGGCTTTTTAGTTCCTCTTCACTTTCTGCCATAAGGGTGATGTCATCTGCATATCTGAGGTTATTGATATTTCTCCCAGCAATCTTGATTCCAGCTGTGCTTTTGTGTGCAAATAAAGTATACTATCTATGGCCAGGGAAGGCTGGTATCTTGGATGAGGGTCCAGAGGAGACTTCCTTAAGGAGGTGACTTGAGTAGATTCTTGCATGAAATAAGGACGTGAGTCTGATGCAAGAATGTTCCAGACAGGGGGACAGCAAAAGCAAAATCTTGAGATGGAAGAGGCTTCACAGTTCTGAAGAACAGAAAGGCTGATATGGTACAAACTGGGGGTGCAGCTGAGGAGGTAGAGCAGGGACAGTTGGAGGCAGGAGAGGCCAGAGTGATGATGGGGGGCTGGATCTGAGATCAGTCAGCTAACTCTAGCCCATGAGCCAAATCCAGCCTGATAGCCACGTTTTTAAATAAAGTTTTATTGACACACATCCATCCCTATTCATTTATTCTTATCTGTGGCAGCATTCACACTGCAATGGAATGTAAGTAGCTGTCACAGAGACTGTATGACTCACAAAGCCTAGACTATTTGCTATCAAACCCTTCACAAGAGAACATTTTCTGTCTCCAGGTTTAGATGATCATTTCACCTTATTTTCAACCGTACTGTGTCAAGATAACATCTCATAAAACAGAATATAGCTGGTATCTTTTTTTCTTATATGATGTCTTCTATCTCTCTGTATTTTAGATGACCTATATTTGAATCTATTTCTATCACATTATGCTTTCCATTTGATCTATCCTCCTCTCTCTCTGCTTATCTTTTCTTCTGGATTACTTTGTTCCTTTGTATAGAGGCTTTTTTCCTCACTTGCAGTTTGTGGATTTATTTGTAAAAAGAGTGTGCAAATAAAATAACACTGCTGAGAAATGTCTTGATTAGGTGCTGGGTTAGAAATTTTATATTCCACTAAGACAAAGCATATTCAAAAGCAGAGACATTACTTTGCCAACAAAGGTCCGTCTAGTCAAGGTTATGGTTTTTCCAGTGGTCATGTATGGATGTGAGAGTTGGACTGTGAAGAAGGCTGAGCACCGAAGAACTGATACTTTTGGACTGTGGTGTTGGAGAAGACTCTTGAGAGTCCCTTGGACTGCAAGGAGATCCAACCTGTCCATTCTGAAGGAGATCATTCCTGGGTGTTCACTGGAACGACTGATGCCAAAGCTGAAACTCCAATACTTTGGCCACCTGATGCAAAGAGCTGACTCATTGGAAAAGACCCTGATGCTGGGAGGGATTGGGGGCAGGAGGAGAAGGGGATGACAGAGGATGAGATGGCTGGATGGCATCACGGACTTGATGGAGTGAGTCTGAGTGAACTCCAGGAGTTGGTGATGGACAGGGATGCCTGGCATGCTGCAATTCATGGGGTCACAAAGTGTCAGACATGACTGAGTTCTGAATGGAACTGAACTGAACTGAAGACAAAGCAAGACAATTGGTTGAACGGTTAAGATAAGCAGCATCATTGAACTCCTAATCTGAGAACTGGCTTTGCAAGCTAAAGAATGCATAGATAGCCAACAAATGCAGAACAAAACAAAACTAAGTAATATAATAACTGAAGGCTTGGTTATCTACTGAAATATCTGAAATGATAGCCTCCATACTTTTTCCAAATTTTTTGGGGTAAAAGACACAAACATGCAATTAACCATCTTCATCATTTTTAAGGGGGCAGCTCAGTGGCATGAAATACATTTACAATATGTCTCAGTCACCATCATCCCTCCCGTAACTCTTCATCTTTTAAACTGCAACTCTGTCCACATTAAACAAACAACCCCCCAGCCCCTGGCAACCCCATTGTACTTTCTGAGTATTGACATTTTTAAGATTTCTTTTTCGTTTTCAAATCAAATGTAAATAAGATCTGAGTATTGTAGTGAATTGACTTTGCAATTTTTTTTCCAGTTGAGTCATGTAATATATTTCAGTAAAAAAAAGTTTTACCCTTAACATGCTATTATTCTGTGGATTAGTTTTTCTATACAATTCTCACCACTTCAAGCCTGAACTAAGTGTCGTCACAAGATGTTTACTTGCACTAGATTGTCTGTAGATCCGTCTCTGGGAACGTCTGGCCTCTTCCCTTCTGGACGGTCCGCTGTGCCCTGCCCCCCGCTTGCCCCTGCATCTCCCTTCTCCATCTCCCTGAGGACTTTGTCCTGATCCTTCTGTTTCCTGCACCCTGCCTTCCCCTGTCTTGGTTTGTCACCTCCTTTTTTTTTTTTTGAAACAGCATGCTCTCAAGCTGCTTCCTGAGAACAGGTGCACGGGGTGTGCTGAGACCTTGCATTTCTGAAAATATTCTTCATCTGTATTCATACTCAATTAGCAATTTAGCTGGCTCTAGAATTCTCCACCAGAATTTATTTTTCTTCAGAATTTTGAAGATATTCATGATTGTTTTCCAGTTTGCACTTGAACAATCCTGAGCAAGTCTTATACCTGATCTCTTAGATGTGACAGTTTTCTTGCTGGAAGCTTGAGAGATATTTTTCCCACTGAAGTTCTGAAATTTCACAATTATGTACTCTGGCATTGTTCTATTTTTATCCACTGTGTGGGGCCCTGGACGGTGAGTTCTCTACCCTGATGGGTAGAGTTCTCTCTACCCGAACTCTCCTCTCTGTTTAGGGAAGTTTCTTGAATTACCCTGATGAACCTTTCCTCCTTTCTATTCTCCCTCTCTCTTTCTTGCCTTTTTACTTCTGAAGAAATTGTTTGAACATTGGGCTTCCTGGACCTCTTTTTAAAAATCTCCCCTTCTTTGTTTTCTTACTTATTTTGAAGGGGGAAGGGTGCGGACTTTCTCAACTCTTCCAACCCTGCTACTGAGTTTTGAATTTCAACTCTTCCCAAGATTTTTTTGTTCTTTGTTTCTTTTTATAGTATCTGATTTCCATATCTTTTCGTGTGTTTCTGAGGATATTAATGATAGCAAACGGCACCGAGATCTTCATCAACAAGGTCATTTGGATGCTTGGAAAGCAAAATAACCACTGTGGTGCGTGGGTAAAGAGGAGGGCCAGTGAGGAGGGAGCCCGGTGGGAGGGAGTGGCGAGAGAAAAAGGCAGAAAGATGAAACTGACAGAGTGATAGATTATGGAGACAGTCGTGAGTAAAGAGTTTTCAAGGATACCTTGCTTGGTTTCGTGCCATGCAGTTTCCCCTTTGCATGCTCCCTGAGAGATCTTAGAATACAGACCTGCCTTCTTTTTTCAAGGCTTTCATAACTGTACTTGTATTTCCTTTGGCAGTGACCCAAAGCCAAGGGTACCTTTAAGCTAACCCATTTTAATTTGGATTACTATGGATTTCTTAAGGGATCTGATTTCACCAGGGACCTCAGCTGGAAAGTTACTCTTCTCCAGGGAGGGTGTGGATTATAACTATCCTTGTCTGGCTCCCAGGAGTTTTCCAAATTGGACAGAGAACTCCATGTCTAGGCAAGTAGAGTCACCATTTCTAGACCATCACTAAATAGGTCTCCCTAAGGACGGACTCAACATGGTTGTACTTAGAGGAGTTCTGAGCATGGACAATAGCAAGGGAAACTGAGGAACAAAGAAAGCAGAGCCTCAGAATAGAAGGGTCATTTATATACAGATGCAGCTTTGCAGCAAAACCAGGAATCCCAGGAGAAAACAAGACGCACATTGGACTGCAGCAGATCTGAACAGAAACCGTCTCCTTGCCTCATCTGCCTAGATTTCACCAACTGCTTAGTAAGAAGAAAATGGAAATTAATACTAGGACTCTGTTGCGAAGGATTAGTAGTTACTATTTATGATAGATGGGAATCCAAGCATGACCTCTTTCTTAGAAAGCTTGCACAGATGGCTGGCCGCTGGTCAAGAAAGAAATCAGAAATTCTGGAGCCTGGGTCACTTGCTAATGTTGGCTACACGCTGATACTGTTTGCACTCAGCGCAGAGCCTGCTTTTCACTAGTCTGTTGCCTTCGTGAGATCTCCTGTTACAGAGCTCCCAGACAAAATGTATGCATAGTGTGGTCCTATTTTTGAAACTTTTTTCTATATACACCCAAGTAATTTGGATAGAAAACAGATAAGGTGGTACAATGTAAAAATATGCACAGTATCATTTTGATCATCAAGGCTACCCACAGTTTAAAATTTTTCTTTCTGTGTGTGTGTGGTGAAAGTGTAGTTGTTTAATGCAATCACTAAGCCAGAGTGACTAACGCTCAGAAGACATGAACTTCCCAATGGGTTTCAGTTAAAATTTTTCTTTTAGCATGTCTATATTAAAAAAAAAATTTAATGTGAAGTCGATTACTTATATAATAAGATTTAAAGTTAGTATTTCAATAATTAAATGACTGCTCCCCCAGCGCCGAGCACCTTGCTGGGGACCTCCTCGGCGCTCTCTCACTTCCTTCTCAGGGCATCCAGTGAAGTAGCGGCCCTCCGTAGGCTCTGCTCACAGGGAAGGAGACCCCAGGTGGGAAGTCACGTGCCTCAGCTCATGCAGCTAGTGAGAGGCAGAATTGGGTCTTCTGAGTTCAAACTCACGTTTTGTAAATTTTTTATTGTTTATTTTTGTCCCCTTGAAATGTTTCCTAAGGAAACGCTACGCAATGGAAGATGTGTAATGCAGCATTGCCCCCCCAAAGACGTTGCCTCTCCTAAAATGACCACTTTATAAGCGGTATGTCTGCCCCTGGCTCAGCGTGGAAGGAATTTGCATGTGTAGAATGATCCTTTTAGGCTGGACAGATTATAAAGCCTATATTTTATTTCCTTTTGATTTCCCCTGTATTCTTTGAGGTGACAGATGTTTTCGACCTCGAGTAAGAAATGCAATTAAAAACAAACAAGCAAACAAACAAACAAAAAAACACCATGTCTCTGAAAAGCCAGTGTTTTCTCAGCATATCGGTAAGGTGCAAAACCCCTAGCATTTTAAAATGAAATATGACAGACACTATTCTGGCAGCCTTGGGAGCTCAAAGCCACAGTCTCTGGTTTTTTGAAAAGTGAGCCAGGAAAATGCTATTCGGACCTTCGGCTCTCTGATGCGGTTGTCTTTCCTGCATCCCCAGGGCTGTGGATGTTGTTATCACGGCTGTCCAAGCCTCCAGGGTCGTGCCTTCCCTGTGTTTGCGGCAGGCCGAGCCCAGCTCTGTCACTGAATTTCCACAGTGTCTTCATTTCTGCCTGGACCATGATCACTTCTGAGCCTCAAGTGTAGAACTTAGAATGGTTTTCGAACCATTTTCTCAGACCATTTAAGTTATTTCTTGGGGGGGATTATTTAGAGCTTTCTGACAAGGCCATATTTCAGCCAAGAAAGTGACGCACGTGAACCTCAGAAGAATATTTCTGTTAAACCATTAGGAGACCTGAGAAGTTGTATGACATCTCCCCACTCTTAATATCCTCATAGCTTACCCATTCCCTTTATCAATCCATTCTTTACATGCCCCAGGGTAAATTTTCTAGGAAATAAAATCCCCAATCAGGTTGATCTCCTATTTTACATCATTCAAGGGCTTCCAGTCCTTCAGGGATGAAGTCCAGCCCTGTCAGCATGGCATTCAACGCTCTTCTCTGCTGGACGTTTTTGCCAGTCTCACCTGGAGCAAACGCCCCTCCCCCACCCACCTGCATTCCATCTGCTGAAAATGACTTGCTTTCTCTTACTTATGCCACATACTCTGGAATGCTCACCTGATCCCTTGTCCATCCCAGAAACTCACCAGGGCACCAGGATTCTATGAAATTGAGTTCAAAAGCAACTACCTCTGGAAAGATTTTCCTCCACCTCACTCTCCCTCCACTGCTCCATTCTACCTCTTCCACTGAATGATTCCTCTTGTCCTCTATGCCCTGCTGTACACCGTGTGCAACCCTCTGATACAGCACTTGTCATGTTGTTTTGTGATTACGCCACAGCAGTGATTAAGGTGATAAGATTAACATGGATTTTGGGGTCAGCTGTGCAAGTTTGTGTAGGTTATTACAGCACCCCTCTCAGAATTAGTTCCCTCTCCGTGAGTGGGGGTATAATAGAACCTCCTTGCAAGGTTGTAGAGATTAAATGAGACCATGCAGGCAAGGTCACCTGGCATGGCACCCGGATTCAGAAGCTCTCAGCTGGTGGCAGCCGTGTCCTTTCTGTTGGTGATTGCCTCTGTGTTTGTAATCTTGTGATCCTGAGGAATGGAATCATGGTTGGCTCATGTCTGTAACATAAACGCTGGGCACAGGGCCTGGGCCACAAAATAGTTCGGATTGTACAATGCAAAGCCCTGTGGAGGGTAGCCATCCTTGTTTGAATAATGGAAATGAACATTTCATTCACAATGTGCATTGGTACTCAAGCTTAGCACCATGCTAAGTTCCAAGCTTGGCCTCAGATCCCACCTGGAGTCCATATTTGCATAGCTGACTCTACTTCCCCACCAATCCTACAGGCTTTTTGCAAATTTTATGCTTTGAAGATTAGAGACTAATACTTGTATCTGAGCCCAAATTCACATTTTACTTTCAAATGCTCCTTGACTCATCTAGTTGCTTAAAGTGATCCTTATCCTTGCAGAATTCCCTCAGATTCAAGAAATTGGGCAGAAGCCGAAACACAGGCAGTAAAGGTAAAATCCATTTCCTGGTTTAGTGACACCTTCTGTAAAGAGAATGGTCTGGGGGCCTTTGGAGAGAACCTCTCTTGGAGTCACAGAGCCTGGGCAAGAAGGCTGGCTCTGGGTGACCCAACTCTGCCTCATTGCCTGCAAAGTCCTGGTTTAGGCACCTGTAGCTTCTTAAGGCTGATTCTGTGAAGTGTGTGCCGAACTGCATCTTCCCAGGGCCCAGACAGAGCAATTAGTGAAAAATGATTGAAGATACTGCCTGCCAGTGCAGGAGATATAAGTAATGCAGGTTAGATCCCTGGGTCAGGAAGATCCCCTGGAGAAGGGAATGGCAACCCACTCCAGTATAACCTGGAGAATCCCCGTGGACAGAGGAGCCTGGTGGGCTACAGTCCATGGCATCACACAGAATCAGACACACTGAAGTGACTTATCACGCGTGCAGTGTTTGATAGGATTATCCCAATGGGAGCTCAGTTGTCCCTGTGCCAGCTTGGGTGAGTTGATGGGACCTGCTTGATTATGTGTTGGGGGCTGACTGAGAACTGATCCTAAGGAAGGAAGGTACCGCGGGTGGCCGAAGTGGTTGCCTAATAACCAAGTCTTAGTCGTTAGAGGGAAGTGAGGCTCTTAAGTAGACTGTGCAGCAAGATATGTATTACTCCACATGCCCTTGGACCGGCTGCCTGGGTATGTGTTAAAATGCTCACACTCTAGTGGATCAAGGAGGGAGAGCATTCACAGTTGTCAAGGTAATATCCTGGGGTCCCGGCAGCTCTAGGAGGGTCCCTTTCTCATCCAAAGAGAGAGAGCTGTTCTTCTGTCCCACTTGGGAGTGAGTTTCAGGTATCTCTATCGGGCAGCAGACTGATCTGGCCAGGGAGGAACAGCCCTGTCCCCTGGAGCAGAGCTGCAGTGACAGGGCCAGCAGCCGGCCTGGGCCTGAGGCAGAGTCCACAAGCTCCTGCCGCAGTCACCCTGGAGAGTTACTTTCCACAGCGGCAGCAGAAGACAGGAAGATGGACCTAAGGCAAGCAAAGAGACGGAGCAGCCCCAGCGGGGAGCCTCTGGGTCCAAAGCACAGTCTACGTGCTGGGAAACAGGGACGACCACAAGGCAGGCTGCAGGGGAGGGCAGATTTCTGTGTTCATCAGAGCACTGCAGAAATTGGCGGTGGTGCCCGTGGAGACGTGAACTTGAGGGAGATATTTCACGCGGTGCGAACTGGGGTGCCTGGTGGGAGAGCAGAGAGACTGCAGAGCTGACAGGAATATGAACGTGCAGGAGGGTCGGCTGAGGCCTTCTAGAAGGCCGTAGGGTGGGGACTTTGCTGGGGGCTGGTGCTCACTTGCCAGCCGTGGTGCGGATGAGCCAGGGAAGTTGGAATCATCCCTGTTCTCACTGACCTCAATTACACTCACAGATAAGAAGGACTAAAGAAAACTTGAGTGACAAATTTGGGAACTTGCAAGCATAAGGTATTGTTGGCAAAAATACTGCTAGTACTAATACTAAGAAAAACAAGGAAATTTACCCTACATGATGCCTTGCGTGTCCTCTTGCATTTAAACATGCAGAATCTCAGTAGAGCTTACCTTAGAGTATCAGTAGAGTTTCATATTCAAAAACATCTTCAGTCGCCCTTATAATTAATTATGATTATAATTGTTCTCTCCCTGATGTCATGCTCTACCAACTATGAGATGATGAGATTAGATGACAATTTACATGTATTACACTTGGAATAAAACTTGCTTGCATTAGTAGCCTTCCTTGTAGGTTTAGCAGTAGCAGATTCCCTCCTCCCTAGATCCCTCTGGAGCCAGCTGGGTGGGTAAGTGTGGGGTGGAGGAATGACAGGAGTCATGGGTGAGGTGTCTTAAGCTGGGTTTTGGAAATCTGATGTTCAAGAGGAGACATGGGAAGAAGCTTTGGCCAGAAGAATCAGCATGGGCAAGGCGTGGAGGCTTGCGGAATGGCTCAAGCTTGCAGAATGGTGTCTAGGCGTCCTCTAGGAGAGAGCTGCACTGGCTGGGAATGAAGAGAGAAGGCTGTCAGCCCAGGAGATGAGAGCTGTGAGGTGGACCAGGACCCGGTCGTGACGGCCCTGGGACAGCATGCACCCACTTCAGCCCGCTCCGCTCGAACGCTGTCTGCTCCAGTGCACTGTGTAACTCGGACTCTCCTCAGATCCTTTCTCATTGCCGCTGCAAGCTCAGGGAACCTGATGCCTGAGCCTCCAGTGTTAGGTCTGCTCCTTTTCTTGTCTCTCCTCTAAACTTGACCTGCAAGTTTCCTAGCTGGCAGTAAGGGGAGCAATTTGACTATCTGGTGAAGTCAGTCCTGGGGGGGCCGGGTAAGGGGAGACGAGAGAGGCAGGGCTGTGGTTGCATCACTCACTGCGTGTGAGTTGGAGACTGGATGCCTGTTTTGGAGTCAGGTAGGTCTTTCAGCCTCTCAGAGCCCCATTTGCCCACCTATAAAGTGGGGCTGGTAATGCCCACTCACAAAGCTCCCTGGAAGTGATGGGCATCCTTCACACCCAGTCAATGCCTCTGGACCAAAGACTGGGTAGATGGGACAACCAGCCATGCAGCGTTTGCTGAAACTAGCTCGTCCAACAGAAAACCACCATGCAGTGGGAACTAACCCAACAAAACAGTAGGGACTCTTCCACCAGCTGCTGCATTTGTATTGGTGGCTGGAGAGATGGGGTATAATTGGCTCAAATCAGAGCTGTTTGTTGGGAAGATGTCTTCATAGGCTTTCACAGTGTACAGGTGAGACTCGGCTACTCTGGAGATGAAGAAGCAATTGTGGGTTGTTAGCCAGCTATGGGAGAAGTGATGAGGCTCAGGGCTATGAGAAGGGGAGAATCTGAGAGAGGTCTAGGTTCTGGGTGGGAGTGGGACTCTGCACAGTGGCAGCAGGCTGGACCACAGAGAGACATAACTGTGCACTTGAACTTCTCGACTCCAGAGCCCTGGTTTATAATATTGAATATCAATCTTTATTTTCTGGAAAAAATATCCTTGTAAAACCACAGATTATCTGGGAAGATACATAAGGAACTAAAAGCCATGGTTCCTTTGAGGGTAGGAAATAAGAGTATGAGGAATCATCACTTTTTAACTACATGCCCTTTTGTGTATGTGTGTTAATAATTTCAAATATCAGTACTCTTGTTTTGCATTGAAATTTGCCTGTAACAGCCTTAGTATCAGGCACTCAGTTGTGTCCATCTCTTTTACGACCCCATGGACTGTAGCCCGCCAGATTCTTCTGTCCATGGAATTCTCCAGGTAAGAGAATTCCCACTGGAGTGGGTTGCCATGCCCTCTCCAGAATCTTTGAGACCCAGGGGTTGAACCCTGGTCTTCCAGATGGCAGGCAGATTCTTTACCATCTGAGCCACCAGGGAGCCCAGTCTTGAGAAAACACCAAGGGGGCTTCCCAGGTGGCACTAGTGGTAAAGAACCTGCCTGCCAGTGTAGGAGATGTAAGAGATGCAGGTTTGATCCCTGGGTTGGGAAGATCCCTTGGAGAAGAAAATGGCAACCACTCCAGTATTCTTGCCTGGAGAATCTCATGGACAGAGGAGGCTGGCAGGCTACAGCCCACCGGGTCGCAAAGAGTTGGACACGACTGAGGCGACTTAGCGTGCATGTGTGCAAACTCCAAAGGGCCCAGAAGCCCTGTCTTGATGCTGCCTCCGGCACATGATGGGAGAGTCTGGTTTCTCCACACCTGGGAGAAGGGGCCACCCAATCTGGGGCAGAGGGGAGATAGGGAAGGTACACTGGAGAGTGCAAATAAGTGAAAATCATGATCAGAGAACCCTCAGAAGTTTTTAGAAGGAGACTGACTTTCCTGGGGTCCAAGAGGATAGGAACTTGGGTTACTTTGCCTGGTAGTTGTGTTATGAAAAGTGTGACCCCTGAAGGCTGGGGAGGGCATGGGGCTCTCAGAATAAAGCGGAGTGCTATGTGAGAGAAGGACAGAGAAGAAAAAGCTGAGCACACTGCCTTTGAGCTATGTCTTCTCTTATTTAATCTCAGATTATCCTCACTTCTGCACTATGGAGTGACTATTCCTATTCATACTTTATTGATTAGGAAGCTGAAGCTTAGAAGTAAAGCAATGTGCTAACTCCAAAGCCCGCCATAGGAGAGCAGGGGAGGAAAGGGAAGATGAGATGGAGATCCAGAGGGGAAAATAGATGGGACTGGAACAGACCATTGAGAAACTGGCTCACTATCCTGATGGGCTTGAATAATTCATGGACACCTCCAAATTCCCTGATGCAACTTCCAAATTAGAGTCTTTCACCTTTGGAAAAAACACAGCATGCTTCAAAATGCAGCAGGAGTCTGTTTCAAAATGTACCCTGGCAGAGAAGGCCGCTGGAGTGTGGTGGGTAAGCAGAGAACCATGCGACTGAGTCATTCAGGGGCTGCTCATCCATCAGCTGGATACGAATATGGTGGCCACAGCTGTTTTCTGTAATGGCCTCAGTTGGCTCACTTCTTGCTGTCCTGGTTTGAACTATTCATGTGGCCAAGGCAGGAAGTCCAAACTAAACTGGCTTAGAAGCTGTACTGAGTTGTTTTAGTGAACAGTCCAGGGACACGTAGTTTCACAAGGTGGCAAGACCTGGGGCCTGGCAGGTGGTTGAGATGCTCCATCTCTCAGCTCCTTGGAGAGTGTCTGGTCTCAGGCAGCCTTCTTCTCAGTCATGGTCCATGATGGTGACCAGAAGCTTCTGGGGCTACATCTCTCTTCATTAATGTCCAGCAGGAGAAAGAGAGGGCTTCTCCTTGGTTCTCTTGGATGAAAAGAAAACTTCATCCCATTGAATCTTTGGATCAAATTGGTAACTTGCCAGCAGGGTCTCCTTGGGAAGCTTGGTTTAGGGTCAGTCTTAACCACATTAAATGATCAAGGGGAGGAAGAGTGAATTACTCTGTGGCTTACAATGTTCTTCATGATGCTTGTGCTTGGAAGGCAGAGAAGGGGTAGAAGGAACAGATATGCTTTTCTTATGGACAGGCTAGCCATGACTAGGCCTACGGTTCTTGCCAATGGGGCATGAAAACAAAGCTCTGAATGGGAGTTCCAGAATGAGCCGGCAGCCTAACCAGAGGCTTGGTTTCTTGGAAAGGGCTCTGGTGGATGTTTTGGGGTCTCCTGGTGTTGGCAGATGATCCATGATATATACCTGAATGCCTTATATTTCTCTACCCCCAAATCTTTATTGTGAAAACTTTCAAATATTACAATGATCACCTGAATAGTTAACAAAAATTAAAAAAACTTTAAAAACTGTTTTCATGTTTCTTTTATATATTTGAACTCCTCTAAAGTCAGCTGTAGACATCAGGATGCTTTAAAAAGAACTTTTTATTTTGTATGGGAGTACAGCCAATTAACAATGTTGTAACAGTTTCAGGTGAACAGGAGAGGGACTCAGCCATACATATACATGTATACACTCTCCCCCAAACTCCCCTCCCATCCAGGCTGCCATATAACCTTAAGCAGAGTTCCGTGTGCTATACAGTAGGTCCTTGTTGAATATCCATTTAAAATATAGCAGTGTGTACATGTCCATCCAAACTCCACAGCTACCCCTTCCCTCCATCCTTCCCCCTCTGTGAGTCTATTTTTGTTTTGTAAGTTTCTTTGCATCATTTCTTTTGGATTCCATGTATAAGGGATGTCATACAATGCTTCTCCTTCTCTGATTTACTTCACTCAGCATGGCAATGTCTGGCTCCATCCATGTTGCTGCAAATGGCATTATTCTGTTGCTGTTTTTTGGCTGAGTGATAGTCCATAGTATATATATACCACATCTTTATCTGTTTCTCTGATGATGGACATTTAGGTTGCTTCTATGTTTTAGCTATTGTAAACAGTGCTGCAATGAACATTGGGGTGCATATATCCTTTTGGATCATGTTTTTCTCTGGGTATATGCCCAGGAGTGGGATTGAAGGATCACACTGTAGCTCTATTTTTAGCTTTTAAGGAACCTCCATACGGTTCTCCATAGTGGCTATATCAATTTACATTCCCACCAGTAGTGTAGGGGGTTCCCTTCTCTCCACACCCTCTCCAGCACTTACTGTTTGTGGATTTTCTGGTGATAGCTGTTTTGACTGGTGTGAGGTAGTATCTCACTGTAGTTTTGGTTTGCATTTCTCTAATAATGAGTGATGCTGAGTATCTCTTCACATGCCTATTGGCTATCTGTGGGCTTCCCAGGTACAAGAGATGGAAGAGAGACAGTTTTGAAGATTGGGTTGGGAAGATCCTGGAGGAGGGCATGGCAACCCACTCCAGTATTCTTGCCTGGAGAATCCCCATGGACAGAGGAGCCTGGCGGGCTGCAGTCCGTGAGGTCACAGACATGACTGAAGTGACTGAGCACAGCATATTGGCCATCTGTATGTGTTCTTTGGAGAAATGTCTGCTTAGGTGGTCTGTGCACTTTTTGATTGGGTTGTTTGTTTTGACGCTGTTAAATGTCATGAGCTGTTTGTGGATTTTGGAGACTGATCGCTGTTGGTCTCATCATTAGGAAATATTTTCTCTGTCTGTGGGCTGCCATTTTATTGTCTGCTTTGCTGTGCAAACACTTTTGAGTTTAAGTAGACGCCATTGGTTTATTTTTGTTTTCATTTCCATTGTTCTGGGAGATGGATGGAAACAGTTGTTGCTGCTGTGTATGTCAGAGAGTCTCATGCCTCAGTTTCTTCTAGGAGTTTTATAGTATCCTGTCTTACATTTAGGTCTTTAATCAATTTTGAGCTTATTTTTGTGTCTAATGTTAGAGTGATCTAACTTTATTTTTTTACACATAGCTGCCCAGTTTTCCCAGCAACATTTATTTCCATAACTGCTTCCTTGATATACATCCCCTAAATAAAGACATTATCCTTCTTAGTCACGACTTCCTTACATTTAAAAATTAACTCAAATTCTAAAATCATCTAATATTCAGCCTTAATTGTCCTCCAAGTCCTTTCAGCTGTGTTTTCTTTGAACCAAGATCCATTCAAGTTTCATGCCTTTATTCTCGAATCTCTGTTGTTTCAGAACATGACCCCCACTTTTTAAAAATGACACAGATTTTTAGGAGATTATCTGATTGTTTCTTCATTCCATTCTTTTTGTTTTTCTTATAAATTTGAGGTTAAGGATTTTGGCTTAACGATTATATTTAGGCTAAACCCTTTTGGCAAGAATATTTCATAGATGATGCTATCATGTCATCTGTCCCATCTGTTACACTGTTAATTTGATTAAGGTGATGGTTGTCAGAGCCCTTCGTTGCAAACGTACTTTCACGTTTAATCAAAGTATTGCTCTATCCCCTCAAAACCTTCCACCTCATAGTTTTCATATTTAATGACGAAACTCGTCTGAAGCAGTTATTTCATCAGAAATTGCTGATGACTTTTCTCTAATTCAGTTCCCCTGGATTCTTTTAAGTGAGACTACTCCCGGGGAAGAACAGGATGGACTAAGAAAGTCCAGCTGCCCTCCATCAGGCACTCTCCACCTGCCCGGCCCTGAGTCTTCCTTCAGGTATCGGCTTGGACACCACTCACTAGAGAGGCCTTCTCTGACCACCTCGGGCTCCCTCAAGTGTCACGGCTAGTCTCTTTCATGGTGTTTATCACAGTTAATAAGGAGAGTCAATTTGTGCTTCCTAGTGGCTCAGCAGCAAAGAGTCCACCTGCAGGAGACACAGGAGATGCAGGTTCGATCCCCCAGTTGGAAAGATCCCCTGGATGAGGAAATGGCAACCAACCCCAGTATTCTTACCTTAGAAAAAGCCCATGGACAGAGGAGCCTGGCCGGCTATAGTCCATAGCGTCACAAAGAGTCGGACATGACTGAGTGACTAAGCACCCACACTTGTTTGTAGGGTAAGAGCTTAACCTCACTTGTGTGCTTGATGCCCCAGGGAGCACTGGCTGTGGCTATCTTATCACCATTGTTTATCTAGCATAACAGAGAGAGAAGTTGCTCAGTCATGTCCGACTCTTTGCGACCCCATGGACTGTAGCCCATCAGGCTCCTTCATCCATGGGATTTTCCAGGCAAGAATAGTGGAGTGGGTTGCCATTTCCTTCTCCAGGGGATCTTCCTGACCCAGGGATCAAACCCGGGTCTCCTGCCTTGCAGAGCCTGGCACATAGTAGATATTGAGCAAATATTAATATATGTTGATTGGATACAGCTGGTGTAATAAGAGGACGGAGTTCAAATCCTGGCTTGTCTAGTCTTGATTTCAGCCATTTTAGGTCTCTGAGCCTCAGGAGGGTGATCAGCCTGTTGGAGGATCAGATGGAAAAATGCAAGAAAAGTGATTCTCTATAGTGGAGAGGTTTCTGTCTTTCCTTCCTCAGCTACTGAAGCCCGGCAGTTTTAGTCATGTCCTTTGCAATCTTGCTCCAAGGTGTCTTTCTAGCTTTCTCCCTTATAGCCACCTCCCACCCTCCTGCCTTACATGCCAACCGTGTGAGACTATGCAGAAAGGAGTCTTGCCCAGAGATAAGTCTGGGCTTTGCCTTTGGCTCCTGGAGGTGACCTCAAGGCCTTTGGAAGGCCCTGCCTGACAAGAGTGTCTTCGTTTACTTTGCGAGGGGTGGGGCTTGGAGCGCACTGGATGGTCTGTGCTAATAATGTGACTTGGGATGAAGGCTTTGGGTCTTCAGCTCTCCCCTCTCTTTGGGCTGGAGACTATGGTCAGTCGTGTCTGTGACTGAGACCCAGTAAAACTCTGGACACCAAGGCTCCATTAAGCTTCCCTGGTTGGAAGTCTTTTGTGTGTGCTGACACACATTCCTGGGAGAGGTAAGCACTGTCTGGGTGACTCTGCTGGGAGAGGAAACTGGCCTGTAGCCCTTGGAAGCCTCCCAGAGCCTGCCCTGCATGCCGCTTCCCTTGGCTGATTTTCATCTGTATCCTTGCACTCTGACAGACACAACTGTGAGTGTAACTGCTTTCAGTGAGTTCTGCGAGTTTTACTCCCAAATTATCAAAGAGGAGGATGGTCTTGGGGAGCCCATCACTTGTAGTTGGTGTCTGAAATGAGAGTGTTCTTTGGGACCCCTAATCCTTCTAAACCCCCAACCCTCCAGCTTGCTTGTCCATGCCGTTCCCTCTTCTTTGAATACCCTCGCCCTCTTGTCCACCCATCAGAACTACTCAGTCATCATTCTCCATCTTTTGCAGGCCTTCCCTGACCCTCTACACACAGGCCAGAGTGGCTCTTGGCTACTCTTATGCTGCTGCATTTAGAGATGTAGAGACAGAGAATTTCTTCATGAGTTTGCCACTCTCCTTTGTAGTCTAGATACTCTTCCCGAGTAGGGAATCTTCCCAGCCCAGGGATTGAACTCAAGTTTCCTACATTGTAGGCAGATTCTTTACTGGCTGAGCCACCAGGGAAGCCCAGGAACACTGGGGTGGGTAGCCTATCCCTCCTCCAGGGGATCTTTCCAACCCAGGAATCGAACCAGGGTCTCCTGCATTGCAGGTGGATTCTTTACCAGCTGCACTCCCCAGGAAGCCCTGAGTGGGGCCCTGGCATACTTCTTTTCCCTCTCTTCCTTTCTCCTTCAAGCATGAATGTATTCAGAGCCTCTACTCTCCTCTACGGTATTGTTGAGAGGTTAGGAGAAAGCAGTGCTCGTGGTTCCCATAGCCTGGCTTGGTCATTGGCTTGGAGCCTGTATCCCAGTCCTCACTTACTACCCTCAGCTGGGAACCCTGTGCGGTGTGCACTGTGCATAAGATACACAGCTCCCTTGTATGCACTTGTGCACTCATTCATTTTCATCCATGTATTTGCATATTCTTGCATTCAACAATTCCTATAACCGCATACATGGAATATCCGCTCTGAAGACAGAATGATGCATAAGCTCTATCTCTCATCTATGCATCCCAGAGGCTGGCACAGTGCCTTGCGCCTAGCAAGTGCTTCAGTTAATATATGAATTAATGAATGATTAAACAGATGATTCACAGTAGGGGGACTATGGCAAACACTGTATGTTCACCAAGAACATAAATTTATACTTTTCTCCAAAAGCAGTGATGCTGAACCTGATCTGAGTCATTCTCTTTGGAAGTCTAAAAATCTGTAGTCAGTCTCCCACTTCAGTCAGGATAGGGAAGGATCTTCTGAGGTAACACATACTTTCAAATTCTTATAGCCTTGGACTTTCCTGGTGGTTCAGATGGTAAAGAATCTGCCTGCAATGTAGGAGACACGGGTTTGATCTCTGGGTTGGGATCAAAGAATGAAATGGGCTATCCACTCCAGTACTCTTGCCTGGAGAATCCCATGGACAGAGGAGCCTGGTGGGCTACAGTCCATGGGGTCACAAAGAGTCAAGCATGAGCACAGTATATATATTTTAAAAATGCTAGCTTTATTAAAACAGAGACATATTGCTGACCCAATGAGAAGCCCATTGATAGGCTAGATGTGGCCCAGGGCCCCCAGGGGTTTTGACCTCTGCTGGAGAGGGAGACTTTCTTTCCACCTTCAGCTCTAGTGCTTTGTTCATACAAACCCCTTATGCCCCACTCTCTCTTGTGGTCTACTCCATATGTCATAGTGGGGCAGACTCATCCTATTCAGTTGATGCTAAATAGATGCATGCTGGTTATTTATCCCCAGAGCACTAGGAATTAGACTCTCTGTTTAGAGTCTGCAGGGAAGTCCTTTTGGCCCTAAGCTCATCAGATCTGCACAGCAGTCACTGGGCTGTGAAGAAAGCTTGACTTTATTAGTTGCCTCCAGGAAATACTCTCAAAGGAACCCCTCCTCTCTTTTACTGTGTCTCCCTCCAGCCTGTTGATCAGCCAAGGTTGATGTATGTAGGGCAAACGGGAAGCATAACTTACAGCTAAAATGGGAAGACCAAGCCTTTACAAAGCTTTGCCGAGAGTAAACACTGGTGATTCTCTGCCTGTCCCAGTTTCCTAATTTGAGCATGTCTTATGGGGGGCGGGGCTTGGCAGTGATGGTGGTGGTTTTCCTTCCTGCTAGACACAAGGCGCACATCATGCTCAGTGCATTCTCTCCATTTGTTTACCACCTTATACAGCCTTCCAGCTGCTGTTACAGAAACCATCTCATTGAATTCTCACAGCCAGTGAAGCAGCTGTTAGCATCCCTTTTCCCAATGAGGTAACAGATGTTCAAAAAGGTAGTCACGTTACTTGCTCCAGCTTCCAGGATGTCACATGTCCAAGTGAAGCTCCTCCTCATGAGTGTTTCCCCAACTAGAGGATCTTGTATAATGTCTCTGTTTAAGGCTATTTCCATGAGTCGCAGAAATAGTTTTCCTTACGTAGGTTTCTACTTTTACTTTATTGTTGTTTTCAGTCACTAAGTTTGGTCCCACTCTGTAACCCCGTGGATTATAGCACGCCAGGCTCCTCTGCCCTCCACTGTCTCTCGGAGCTTGCTCAAATTCATGTCCATTGAGTCAGTGATGCTATCTAACCATCTCATGCTCTGCTTCCCTTGCTCCTTTTGCCTTCAATCTTTCCCAGCATCAGGGTCTTTCCCAATGAGTCGACTCTTTGCATCAGGTGGCCAAAATATTGGAGCTTTAGTTTCAGCATCAGTCCTTCCAATGAATGAATATTCAGGGTTGACTTCCTTTAGGTTTGATTGCTTTATCTCCTTGCTGTCCTAGGGATGCTTAAGAGTCTTCTCTGGCACCACAGTTCAAAAGCATCAATTCTTTGGCACTCAGTTTTCTTTATGGTCCAGCTCTCACATCTGTACACGACTACTGGAAAAACCATAGTTTTGACTATACTCTGTTGGCGAAGTGATATCTCTGCCTTTTGAAATGCTGTCTAGGTTTGCCATAACTTTACTTCCAGGGAGCGAGCGTCTTTTAATTTCATGGCCATAGTCATTGTCTGCAGAGATATTTGGAGCCCAAGAAAATGAAATTTTTATTTAGCCTTGCACTATGTAATAACGTCTGTAGAACCATGGATTGATGTGCTTGTACAAGCTTTTCTAATTTGCATTAAGATAACTAGAAAAAGAGCTCTTTTATCCTGTGTCCCTGAGTCTCATAGTTGAATCGGTAATAGTTTCAAGTTAAATCAAGGTATTAAAAATGATACATACATAGCCTAAGTAGTTTATCCTAACTTCAAATGCATATATTGTTTCATGTAAACAATGGGCTTCTCTCTGAGTGTGGCCTTGTGTTAGTCTCCTAGAGCTGTCCAAACCGAGCACCACAGACAGAGCAGCTTAAACAAGAGGAAGGCCGTCTGAGAGTCTGGAGGCTGAGTCCAGGATGAAAGTGTCAACGGAATTGGTTCTTCCTGAGGGTCGGGAGTGAGAATCTGGTCATGCCTTCTCTCTGAGCTTCTGATGGTTTGGGTAACTTGACTCGCACACGCATCATCCCAGTCTCTCCTTTCATCTCTCCTCCATGAATTCCCGTGTCCAGATTCCCCCATCATAAGGACACCAGTCATATCGGATTAGGAGCCCATTTTAACTCCAGTATGACCTCATCTTGTTTTAACTAATTATGTCTGGAATGACCCTATTTCCAAATAAGGTCCCATTCTGAGGAAGTAGAGGTTAGGATTTTAGCATATTTTTTTGGGGGGGGGCAAAGTTCTCCACAGCACAGATACATTAACCAGGATTTTATAGTATCTAGCATAAACTGTACCCAAAGAGCATTGCCCACAATTTCCGAATTTCAGATTCTTTAAAATGGGATGAGAATTCAGACCCTTGGGTATAAATTTGAGTGTGAAACCTTCTAGGATTTTATTCCTTTTCCTTACTGGTTTTACAGCTGTTTTCCTGCCCACCAAACTCAAAAACAAAATTTATGATATGATTTTTGAGCAATTTACTTTGCCATCTTTCTTTAAGGCATTCAACTTGATTTTCATATAACTTGGGCTTTTTTTTTCCTACTAATATTTCATTGATTTACATGATATTTACTTGAGTCACATATGTCCAAATTGGCGCAGCCTGGTTTGGAAACAAGATCAGAGGCCTCTTGGTGAGCACACCGTGACCCTGGTGGCAATGGAAGCCTGTGGGTAGATGAGTGAGTATTCCTAGGAATGCAAATGTCAACCAGCAAAACTGATAGAGAAGGGCAGGGGTCTGCTCCTGGGTCTCTGAGACCCACAAATCGAGAGCCTCCGTGCTCTGGCGGCTGTACCTGGTGGCTAGGCTGCCCTCATCATGCCACAAAATGAATATATGAATGTATCAAGTTACACCCAAAACACTATGGATATCACTTGGATTACCATGAGAAAAAGGAGAGAAGGAAGGTCAAGAGGCTCATGAATGTTCAAAGGAGTCAAAAAGATGATTGGTCTGAAAGCTAAGCTCTACCCTAGACAGCTGAGAAAATACACATGAAAAGATGCATGAAAAGAGAAGCAACCAAACCGAAGCACGATGAGAAGACTCCGCAGAGAACAGTGCCTACATAACCACTGGGCAGAGAGGGACAGTCTCGAGCTGATATACTTTCCAAAATGATTAGACAAAACTGAAAAGAGAAAGTGGGCAAAAGGAAGTCTCTCTGCCCAAAGTTCTCTCCTAGGGAGAAACAGAAGTATGAAAAGTTATTTGAATGGAAAGACAAAGAAGAAAGCTTAGAAGAGGATGGTTACAAGCACTGCTTTGTGGGGCATGGCTTTACTCTACTGCTCTGCTAAGTCACTTCAGTCATGTCTGACTCTGTGCGACCCCATAGACGGCCTCCCACCAGGCTCCCCTGTCCCTGGGGTTCTCCAGGCAACAACACTGGAGTGGGTTGCCATTTCCTTCTGCAATGCGTGAAAGTGAAAAGCGAAAGTGAAGTTACTTAGTTGTATCCGACTCCTAGCGACCCCATGGACTGCAGCCTACCAGGCTCCTCCATCCATGGGATTTTCCAGGCAAGAGTACTGGAGTGGGGTGCCATTGCCTTCTCTGCGTGAGAGAGTCCAAAGGGAGGAACTTGCAGATCTCAGCACACAAAGGAGGGTAGGGCGGTGCAAGGCAAGGAGTAAGGCAGGGTGGAGAGCCCCAGCTGGGAGCCATGTCCCAGCCTCTCTCCATCACTGTTTATTGCTGGTAGCATCCCAGGCACCCTGTGTGTGTCCTGTCCTGGCTGAAGCCTGCTTTTTGGGAGCCAGGTTACTGCAAACATGTGGCTGGCTGGCCACTGCTTCAGGTCACTCCATGTCCTACTGGAGCTGGTCCTGGGCCAAGGCTTTACTCTAAAGCTACCTAAATATGAAAGATTCATTAGGCCAATAGGATTATGTTTCAAGCAGGCCCACGTGACACATCCTGGATGGAAAGCCACGTTTTGCCTGCCAGTCCTTGGTGTAAAGAAGAATCCCTCATCCCCACCGTATACACCTTTGGGTGTTCTTACCAAAATGTCAAGTATTAGACACTCAAACGTGTCTGACTTTTGCGACCCCATGGACTGTAGCCCACCAGGCTCCTCTGTCCATGGGATTCTCTAGGGGCAAGAATACTGGAGTGGGTTGCCATTTCCTTCTCCAGGACCTTCCCAACTGTACTTCATTAACGTGCACTAGAGGATGCCCCAGAGAAGGAAACGGCAACCCACTCCAGTGTTCCTGCCTGGTGGGCTGCCGTCTATGGGGTCGCACAGAGTCGGACCCGACGCAGCAGCAGCAGCAGCAGAGCATATCCCAGGTTAACCTGTTATAGAAAGCTGTTTCTTGAGTCTCTAAATTCTATACCAATTCTAGACTCCTGGTCGACCAATGTTTGTTTCTTTATTTAGGTTTTAAGGTGAATGACCTGGGGCTATTTGATTCCGTCAACTTGATTGCAAATTGAAAGGCACAGTTGAGATGTCTATTTTTCTTGCTATCCTCAGAAGAGATTGCTGCAAATCTACTCTATGACTCTCATTCTTTTCAGCTTACAATACAAATAGCTTATTATTTTTTGCCACCTGTGTCTCATAATAAAGCCGTGCTGAAAAATTAAATAGAAGAAAGTTCAGTTCCCATACAGGCTATGAAAATGATTTGCTGGTGGTGACTTTTAAGCTTGATTCTAAATAGATTTATGAAGAAGGGCACTTGGAAGACTTGTTCAAATTTTGCTATTTAAAGTATCTTGAAATTATAGGCTCACTGTCCCTAAATTTCAAAAATGTAGAACTTAGGCTCTTAAGGGTATAGCAGTGATAAAAGCTTTCATAGTCATTTCTAAAAAGCAACACTTCATAGTTACCAAAGGCGCTGTTATTGAGGCGAATGTGAACGAACTGGGCCTTGTGACACAAGGAGGCAAAGTCATTTGGGAAAAATATGCCCAGGTTACCAGCAGTCCTAAAAATGATGGATTCATAAATGCAGTGTTACTGGTTTAACAGCAGTTACATACAAATTGCTCCTTGTAATTATTGAAGACTACACACCAATCAGGATACTGTTACTCACATTTCTGAATTGTACCAACCAGTCTTACATGAACTATTCCACTGTTAAAAAGGAAAAAAAAAACAACAAACAAACACAACATTAAAATAGCTTAATTAAAAAAAAAACTAAGAAAATCAAGAGTTCAGTGAAATGAAATGCATATTGGGTAAAGGAACATCTACTGTGTATCTACTGTGTATCTACTGTTCAAAAAGTGTGTAACCCCCCTAAACCATCTCATCATCAATGGGATATGCAGCATATTTTGTAAAAGACTATCATTTAGGCACTGATTTACACATTTTTGAAGTTTATAAGTATTTATATAGAACCAGGTCTGTGCTGAGTGCTGGAGGCCAAGACAAATGATTAAAGCTTAGTCTTGTACCCTCTGTGAAGTGGAGGAGAAAGTACCAGTGGGTGGAAATTTCTTTCAATGCATTTCCCAGAGCCACGGAAGGTTTTTGGAAATAGATTTAGAAAGAATGTAATGGTATTAGTCAGACTTTCCCAAAGAAACAGAACCAAGAAGATAGAAAACATGTCACGGATACAAATATATATTTCTTTATTTTAATTAACTAATTTCAAGGAATGGGTTCATCTAATGACAGAGCTTAGTGTGTCCAGAAGCTGCCCAGTGAGCTGGTAAGCTGGGAAGAATGAATCTTGCAGACTAAGTCCAAGGCTGTTTGCTAGAGGGTTCCCTCTTGCTCAGGGGGAAAAAAAGTGAAAGCATTAGTCGCTCGGTCACGTCCATGGACTGTAGCCCACCAGGCTTCTCTGTCTGGGATCCCCAGGCAAGAATACTGGAGTGGGTTGCCATTCCTTTTTCCAGGGGATCTTTCCTACCCAGGGAAAGAGCCTGGATCTCCTGCACTGCAGGCAGACTCGTTACCCTCTGAGACATCAGGTTAGCCCAGGGTAGGTCTATCTTAATTCTAATAAGGCTTTCAACTGGTGGGACAAGGCCCACCCACATAAGGCAATCTGCTTCAGTCTACTGGTTTGAATGTTAATCTCATTTAAAAACACCTTCATGGAAATGTGCAGGATAATGTTTGACCAAATACCTGGGCACCCAGGCCCAATCAAGTTTACACATAAAATCAACCAATAAAAACATGACAGGCACCCACTGATCTTACTCCCTCAAATTCCTCTCCTTTGCATCTGTTGTCCTCTAACCTGGTCTCAGAGAGATTTTCTCAAGCTATCTTCTGCTTCTTAGAAGTCACACGTGACTCTGTTGCCTACAGATGAAATCCAAGTAACCTCACAAGACATCTTTTGATATAGCCTAATTCTGTTTTCAGGCTCAGATCTCCTACTCTTGGCCATGCCACTGTAGGGCAGCCTCCTAGGACTTCTGACCGTGTCTGGAACCACTCCCTTCTGTGACCTGGGCCATGGGTGCTGTTCTCCATGCCTGGAATGCCTTCCCTCCTCTCTGATGGATAGCTTTTAAGGTTTAGCGTCATAGCATCTCCCTTGGGAAATCTCTGCAATGGCATGAAGCCTAATGAGTCACTCCTTCCCTTAGGGCTTCACGGCACACTGTGTGCCCTCCTGTCACTGCACGTGTCCTGCTGGGTCACGACTGACATGGATGCTCTCTGTCTCCCCTACTAGAAGGGGAGCTCTGGCAAGGTAGGGTAGAAGTCACATCATTTCATCCCTTACGCTCTGGGCCACTCCCACCCCCCAGCCTGAAACACAGCAGTGGCTCAGGAAATAGTGATGAATGGATGGCTTGTAGAGTTGGTGTCCTTCGTCACCTGCATGGAGAACTCAGGGGTAAAGACTGAAAGAAGGAGTAAGATTCTTTCACATGTTCTATGTTCTGGCCAAGTAGACCGGCAGAATCAAATACAGCCTTCCTGGATGGAAAAGTGTTCACCAGAATCTTTTGGATAAACAAGAAAAAAACTTAGTGATAGAAGGACATCCCCTTGGAGAGGAAGGGGAATTTTGGAGGGTACCTGGGATTTGGGGTAAAGTATCTCCATGCTAGCCCTTCCTAAGTCACTTTTCAGGGAATTGCCTGAACCTGATCTCTGCCTCCAGCAAAGAGGATATACTTTATTTATCAGCAATCTGATAAATATCTGCTGAAAAGTGCCCAGAGTGAGAGTGAGTGTGGCGGAACTGGAAGCCAAAGTATGTCCAGGCTCTGAATGTCAAGAGGCAGCTGACATCTCCTGGGGGGACTGCTGCTTCCTCCTTACATGGTTCCCAAAAGGGACAGTGTAAGCATGGATATGCTCAGTAGTGTCTGACTCTTTGCGACCTCATGGACAGTAGCCCGCCAGGCTCCTCTGTCCGTGGGATTTTCAAGGCAAAAAAACTGGAGTGGGTTGTCCTCCTCCAGGGGATCTCCGCAACCAAGGGATTGAACCAATGTCTCCTGCACTGGCAGGTGGTTTCTTTACCACTGAGCCACCTGGGAAGCCCAGTAGGGACATCAGAGTCAGACAAAATGATTCTCTCATGCCTGAGATGGTCATTGTTTATCATCAAGATGAATAATCTGTGGGAAGCCGTGGGCAATAAGAAGTCCTGTTCCAGGGAACTCACATGCATCATAAAAATAGTTTCCAGTTTCAGAGTACTGTAGTCAGTCATTCATCAGGAAGCACTTTCTGGTAGACCTGCAGAATAAAATGGGAATGGACTGTGGAGTCGTAGGTTTGTATAATGGGCATGGAATAGACATAGCAATCCCACCTGTGAAGGACTGTAAGGAAGCGAAATTAACACATTCCCCTGCCTGAGGGGACATTTTCAAGGATTGAATAGTTTTTTCAGTTTGTATCTCCCTCCCCTCTCTGCCATCTCTGACCCATAAAAGAATCTGGCAGCCACACCCTGAAAAGATGGTTATTTTGAGGGCACTACACTGCCATCTGCAAAATCACTGCATATGGTGACTGCAGCCATGAAATTAAAAGACGCTTACTCCTTGGAAGAAAAGTTATGACCAACCTAGATAGCATATTAAAAGGAGAGACTTTACTTTGCCAACAGAAGTCCGTCTAGTCACAGGCTATGGTCAAGGCTATGGTTTTCCAGTAGTCATGTATGAATATGAGAGTTGGATTATAAAGAAAGCTGAGCACTGAAGAATTGATGCTTTTGAACTGTGACGTTGGATAAGACTCTTGAGAGTCCCTTGGACTGCAAGGAGATCAAACCAGTCTATCCTAAAGGAGATCAGTCCTGGGTGTTCATTGGGAGGACTGGTGCTGAAGCTGAAGCATCAATACTCTGGCCACCTGATGTGAAGAACTGACTCATTAGAAAAGACCCTGGTGCTAGGGAAAGATTGAAAACAGGAGGAGAATTGGACTACAGGTGATGATGAGATGGTTGGATGGCATCACCGACTCACTGGGCAAGAGTTTGAACAAACTCTGGGAGATGGTGAAGGACAGGGAAGCCTGGCATGCTGCAGTCCATGGAGCTGCAGAGTCAGACTGAGCGACTGAACTGAGCTGACACTGCCATCTTCTCTGTCAGCCTGCTCCTGAATAAAGTCCCTTTCTGATCCCAATGCCTGTCTCAGATTCACTGACTATCTTGCAGCAAGCAGAACGAGCTTGGACTTGGTAACAACAGTAACAGAAGGAAACATAAGGGAAATTAAATAGATATTCTTCTTTAGGCTTCAGAGACAAAGCAGAGCAGGCCTCTGACCTTGCATCTAACCTGCCTGGATGCTGCCCTGACTGTGAGTTTCCCTGACTGCCTGCTGTGAGTTCAAGCCTGGTGACACAATAAGGGTCAAACAGGGCATAAATCTGGAGATTGTTAAGCCCCTGGAGGGGGTCTGGCCAACCAAGCCCCAGGATGAACAACATTCCAAGTTTTACAAGACAAAGTGAACACCTTTAACAGGAACCCAGAGCTGCTGTTTGCTTTGACACTGATGATGAAGTCAGTTCAGTCTCTCAGTCATGTCCAGCTCTTTGCGACCCATGCACTGCAGCACTCCAGGCCTCCCTGTCCATCACCAATTCCTGGAGCTTGCTCAGACTTGTGTCCATTGAGTTGGTGATGCCATCCAACCATCTCATCCTCTGCTGTCCCCTGCTCCTCCTGCCTTCCATCTTTCCCAGCATCCGGGTCTTTTCAAATGAGTCAGTTCTTGGCATCAGGTGGCCAAAGTATTGAAGTTTCAGCTTCAACATCAGTCCTTCCAATGCATATTCAAGACTAATTTCCTTTAGGGTAGACCGGTTGGATCTCCTTGCAGTCCAAGGGACTTTCAAGAATCTTCACCAAAACCACAGTTCAAAAGCCTCAATTCTTCAGCACTCAGCTTTCTTTATAATCCAGCTCTCACATCCAAACTGGTAAAAGCATAGCCTTGACTAGATGGACCTTTGTTGGCAAAGTAATGTCTCTGCTTTTGAATATGCTATCTAGGTTGGTCATAACTTTCCTTCCAAGGAGTAAGCATCTTTTAATCTCATGGCTGCAGTCACCATCTGCAGTGATTTTGAAGCCCCCCAAAATAGTCTGTCACTGTTTCCACTGTTGCTCCACCTATGTGTCATGAAATGATGGGGCCAGATGCCATGATCTTAGTTTTCTGAATGTTGAGTTTTAAGCCAACTTTTTCACTCTCCTCTTTCACTTTCCTCAAGAGGTTCTTTAGTTCTTCTTTGCTTTCTGCCATAAGGGTGATGTCATCTGCGTGTCTGAGGTTATTGATATTCCTCCCAGCAAACTTGATTCCAGCTTGTGCTTCATCCAACCTGGCATTTCTCATTATGTACTCTGCTTATAAGTTAAATAAGCAGGGTGACAATATATAGCCTTGACCTACTCTTTTCCTGATTTGGAACCAGTTTTTTATTCCACGTCTGGTTCTAACTGTTGCTTCTTGACCTGCATACAGGTTTCTCAGGAGGCAGGTAAGGTGGTCTGGTATTCCTATCTCCATCTCTTTCAGAATTTTCCACAGTTTGCTGTGATCCATAGAGTCAAAGGCTTTGGCATAGTCAATAAAGCAGAAGTAGATGTTTTCCTGGAACTCTCTTGCTTTTTCCATGATCCAATGGAAGTTGGCAATTTGATATCTGGTTCCTCTGCCTTTTCTAAATCCAGCTTGAACATCTGGAATTTCACAGTTCTCATACTGCTGAAGCCTGGCTTGGAGAATTTTGAGCATTGCTTTGCTAGCATGTGAGATGAGTTTAATTGTGCAGTAGTCTGAACATTCTTTGACATTGCCATTCTTTGGGATTGGAATGAAAACTGACCTTTTCCAGTCCTATGGCCACTGCTGAGTTTTCCAAATTTGCTGACATATTGAGTGCAGCACTTTCACAGCATCATCTTTCAGGATTTGAAACAGCTCAACTGGAATTCCATCACCTCCACTAGCTTTGTAGCAATGCTTCCTAAGGCCCACTTGACTTCGCATTCCAGGATGTATGGCTCTAGGTGGGTGATCACACCATCTGGGTCATTAAGCTCCTTTTTGATAGTTCTTATGTGTATTCTTGCCACCTCTTAATATCTTTTGCTTCTGTTAGGTCCATACCATTCCTGTCCTTTATTGAGCCCATCTTTGCATGAAATGTTCCCTTGGTATTTCTAATTTTCTTGAAGAGATCTCTAGTCTTTCCCATTCTATTGTCTCCCTCTATTTCTTTGCACTGATCATCGAGGAAGGCTTCCTCATCTCTCCTTACTATTCTTTGGAACTCTGCATTCAAATGGGTATATCTTTCCTTTTCTCCTTTCCTTTCAATGCAGATGCTGCAGACTGAAGATGATTTCAGTTTGCGGTCTGGAATTAAAAGTGGGAACCTCGAACTGCAATTTTTGAAGTCCACCAAACGGACCTTTTCCCTGGTACCTTTTCCCAGTTGGGACTCCAAATGTGCTGTGTCCCGGGACCTCCCAACACCATTTAAGTCTATTTGCTAAGTCACTCAGTTGTGTCCAACTCTTTCTGCCTGTATGGACTGTAGTCCACCAGGCTCCTCTGTCCATGGGATTTTCCAGGCAAGAATACTTGTGTAGGTTTTCTTTCTCCAGGGGATCTTCCTGACCCAGGGATTGCACCCACGTCTCTTCTATCTCCTGCATTGACAGGTGGATTCTTTACCAGTAACGCCACCTGAATATTGGTTAAAACCCAATTTGGTGATGTATCCTCTGCTCTTTCTATTTCTCTTTTTCCTTTAATGTTAGTATACTGAAAGTAAGCTAGATAATTCTCTAATAAATATTGATATTATTTATTAGGATGTAAGAGTGACTTTTTTGTTAACAAATACTTTGAACCTGAGATGAAAGTGAAAACTTTCTGCAGAACAGGGTGATCATTCTGCTTGGTGATCTCACCTGGGGCTTGAGCTCCTTTTTGTTGTTGGTTTATCATCCCTAGGCTATTAGTTTTCCTTGAAGGCATGTCCAAGATGGCTCACCATCACATCCATGTTCTAGTCACTGGGATGGGGAAGCAGAAAACTAAGGCAACATCTTTTTTCTTAAATAAACCTGGAAATTGCATACATTCTTAAGTGTAAATGGAGAAGGAAATGGCAACCCATTCCAGTATTCTTGCCTGGAAAATTCCATGGACAGAGGAGCCTTGTGGGTTACAGTCCATGGAAACTGCAAAAGCTAGCTGCAGGGTACCTTGGATGTTCCAGCTAATATTTCGGATCACCAATTTCAATGTGTGTGTGTTTTCCCACATCACCAAGAAATTCTGCTATACCAGCTAGGTGTAGTGCAATTCAACTAAATTCTATCCATTACCCCTTTCTGTAGTTTGAATAGTGGGTAGCTCTCTTTCTTACCTTCAGCAGGTGGTGTTGTTCAGTCGCTCAGTCTGGTCTGACTTTGCGACTCCATGGACTGCAGCATGCCAGGCTTCCCTGTCCTTCACCATCTCCCAGAGTTTGTTCAAACTCTTGTCCACTGAGTCAGTGATGCCATCCCACCATCTCGTCGTCATTTGTAGTCCCCTTCTCCTCCTGTCTTCAATCTTTCCCAGCATCAGGATCTTTTCTAATGAGTCAGTTCTTCGCATCAGGTGGCCAAAGTATTGATGCTTCAGCTTCAGCACCAGTCCTTCCAATGAACACCCAGGACTGATCTCCTTTAGGATAGACTGGTTTGATCTCCTTGCAGACCAAGGGACTCTCAAGAGTCTTATCCAACGTCACAGTTCAAAAGTATCAATTCTTCAGCGCTCAGCTTTCTTTATGGTCCAACTCTCACATCCATACATGACTACTGGAAAACCATAGCCTTGACCATAGCCTGTGACTAGACGGACTTCTGTTGGCAAAGTAACGTCTCTGCTTTTAATACATGGTCAGGTTGGTCATAGCTTTTCTTCCAAGGAGCAAGTGTCTTTTAATTTCATGGCTGCAGTCACCATCTGCAGTGATTTTGGAGCCCAGGAAAATAAGATCTATCATTGTTTCCATTGTTTCCCCATCTATTTGCCTTGAAGTGTTGGGGCCAGATACTATGAGATCTTACTTTTCTAAATGTTGAGTTTTAAGCCAGCTTTTTACTCTCCTCTTTCACCTTCATCAAGAGGTTATTTAGTTCTTCTTCTCTTTCTGCCATTAGAGTGGCATCATCTGCATGTCTGAGGTTATTGATATTTCTCCCCACAGTCTTGATTCCAGCTTGTGCTTCATCCAGCCCAGCATTTCTTATGATGTACTCTGCATATAAGTTAAATAAGCAAGGTGACAAAATACAGCCTTGACATGCTCTTTTCCCAATTTGTAACCAGTCTGTTGTTCCATGTCTGGTTCCAGCTGTTCTTGATCTGCATACAAATTTCTCAGGAGGCAGGTAGGGTGGTCTGGTATTCCCATCTCTTGAAGAAGAAGTAAATAAGCCCACACATCATTATGTGGTTCAAGAATTGTCATGATCCACACAATCACAGACTTTAGTGTAGTCAGTGAAGCAGAAGTAGATGTTTTTGGAACTCTCTTGCTTTTTCTATGATCCAACAAATGTTGGCAATTTGATCTCTGGTTCCTCTACCTTTTCTAAATCCAGCTTGAACATCTGGAATTTCTCAGTTCACATACTGTTGAAGCCTAGCTTGGAGGATTTTGAGCATTATCTTGCTAGCATGTGAGATGAGTGCAATTGTGCAGTAGTTTGAACATTCTTTGGCATTGCCCTTCTTTGCGATTGGAATGAAAACTGACCTTTTCTGGTCCTGTGAATCTGATACAAGTCCAGTCCTTATGAATTTGTTGTGATTTTTATTCCTATTTTTAAGAGATGAGAACACTGAGATGCAGTGGTGAAGTCACAGTCGCACCAACAGTAGGTGATGGAGCTGGCATACATTATTGGAGCTGGGGTACATTATTGGAGCTGGGGCACATTGTTGGAGCTGGGGCAGATTATTGCATCTGTCTGTCCATACTCTGTACCCCCGCCATCCCAACATTTCCCTCTTAATACCCCAGGCTGTAATTGTCAAGTATGTTGATGGATGAGCAGGGTCAGAATTATGATAAAAGCTTCCCTCTTCACAGGGCATGTGCTACAGCTCAAATTGCATCAAAACTCCCCAAAACTTAGGAAAAAGAAGGTGGGCATTCTGTGAGCATCTTGTGTGTGATCAATTCATGTGGGAGCCCAGAGAAGATGCTTATTCATTCATTCATTAGACATATATATTTTTTGAGCACCTACTATGTGCCAGATACCAAAGTGTTGGGGAAAGAGCAGTGAACAATACAGACAGTCTCTGGTCTCATGGAAATAGCATTCTCGTGGCAAGAGAACAAATAAAATTCACGTGATGTAATGGAGAAAAACGAAGCTGCTTAAGGAGAACTTACTTTCCAAGGTCCTCTAAGTTTCAGACCCCGGGTGGAATGCTGTCATCAACTTAAGGAACCTGTTGTCTGTGCCCAAGGAGCTCCTGGTTTTGGGAAGACACACTTTAGAGGAGTAAATAAGCCTGCACATCATTACGTAACTGGATTGTGCTAAGTGCAATGGAGGAAAATGATACAGCACTTTTAGAAAGGAGGAAGAGGGGGTTAATATAGCTAGTGTCTCAGTCAGCTCTAGCTGCTAGAACAGAATACTATCAAGTCAGGGCTTCAGCCATGGACCTTATTATCCACAGCTCTGGAGGATGAAAGCTCAAGATCAGGAAATCAGCACGGCTGGGTTCTAGTGGGAGCCCTCTTGCAGGTTTGCAACTGGCTGCCTTCTTGCTGTATCTTCACCAGGCTGGGGATGGGATGGGCAGAGAGGCAGAGGTAGAGAGAGAGATAGAGAGAGAGGGGGAAACTCCCTCTCTTGTCTCTTCTTATGATGGTTAATCCCTCATGAAGCCGCCACGGTCATAACCACCCAGAGGCTCCACCTCCTAATACCATCATGTTGGAAGAGAAAGGTTAGGTCTTCAACACGTGAACACTTTCAACACATGAATTTGGTGGGGGTCGGGGGTGGGCACAAGCATGCGGTTCACAATCGCTGGGATGGTCAAGAGGAGCCCTCTTGAGCTGGTATTGGTGCTGAAACCTGAAGGACAATAATTTCCTAGATAGATGAGGGAAGAAATAAAGGACAGGTCAAGAGAAGGTGAAAGAGAAGGTGGCCTCAGATGGAGTGCTGAAGGGAAAGTGGTCCACATATGGAGGAGCAGGAGGGAAGGCAGTCCTAGCAGAGAGGACAGTGAGAGGAGAGGTGGGAAATTCTGGCTGAGAGTAGGGGTCGGGAAGTAGGAAGTGATGGAAGGGGAAGACCGAGGCCAGAGATGACCTGGGACACACTCAGCAACATGCCTAAGAGCTGAAAGGACTTTGTGGGTTCATCTTGGGGCTTCGTGAAGCCGTTGCTCTTGGATTTTAATGGAAATGGGCATAAATTATTCACAGGTTACAGCTGAGATTTGTTCAGTGCTACGTAAGAAATAAGAAAAATAATGTTCACTGAGCACTGAGCACAGGCTGAGAAGTGCAGACAAGTTGCTTACTCTGGGGGAAAGCTTTGCAGCCACTGGGGCTGCAGGGATGATGCTGACAGGTCCTGGGACCTTCTGGCACCTTCCTGCCTCATGATGTAGACACTTGCGGTCTCCTTGGCCAGGAAACTCTTGGTCATCACCTCCTATGTTTGACTTCTGTTTACTCTCAGGCTTGGGGGCACTGCTGCTTCTCTAGAAGTTTCCTGAAGCCCTAGTCTAAATCATCTGCTACCTCTGCCACCCTGGTTCTCTCTCATATTACCCTATGTAAAAAAAAAAATCTTTGTGCTTCTCATATTTTGAGATGTTTTGATACATGTGTGTATTTCATGCTCACTCTCCCACTAAACAGCACATTTCATAAAGAGAGGACATTTGTCCTGTTCATCCACTGATCCCCAGTCTGACTGAGCGCCTGGCATACAGCAGGTACCAAGTGAGTATTTTTTGAAATGAAATGAAATGAGCTAGGGACTGGGACCCTGGAGAGAAGTTCTACAAGTTATTGGTCATTTACTCTTCACAGCAACCTAAAGAAAGAGTATTATTGCTAACTGTGGAAACTGAAGCCCAGGGTCACACAGTTTGTAGAGATGGAGTGAAGTTCAAGTTCAAGATTCTTCCTTTGATTAATTTAACAGGCTCTCAGACAGCACCATGCACCTCTAACAGGCTGTGTGTATATGCCAAGAAAGAACACCCACACCCACATGTGCGCACACTCTATCTTTTTCAAAGCTAGCTCCTTTGTTCCAAGGACTAAGATCAGTCTTGCCCCTCCCTTGTTTTCACCAAGGTTTTTACATGCATGTAGTGTTCATAAGCTATGAATCTCAGAGTTTTACAGGCATCCCTGCCATAATCCCCCTCTGAAATGAAAAGTACTTTGTTCAGTGTAGGAAGATGCTCAGATAATTCAGAGCTGCATGAACATAAAATATTGATAATTACATTGTGCCCATCTCAGAAAATATTACGTGTTACTGCCAAAAACCCATACCAAGATTCACATATCAAGTGATTTTTTATGTGAGCTGCAGAGGAGAACTTGTGGATTAGTCAATTTCCCCTACAATATAAATCACTGGCAAAGCAGCTGAAACCCCAGAACCTTTGGGAAGGGCCAGGAAAATCCATAGCTATTTTTGGTATTTTTGAAGCCCCAGAATCCTTGGGAAGGGCCAGGAAAGTCCATAGCTATTTTTGGTATCTTTGAAGATGATAGAAACTGTACATTTCCCTGCAATCTGGCTGCCAGTCCTGGCCCTCCTCTCTTTGTAACCATGCTTTTGGGGGGAAAAATTGCTTTACTAAATTAACTAGTGTTAAAAAAATGCTTTTATTTTCTGGGTTTCTGTTCATCATAAACACAGAAAAGAGCTTGTTAGAACTTTGGATCGGAGGGAATGATGAGATAATGACAGTCCTGGGCCACAGTCCTTTCCAGGAAATTCCCTGATCCTCAGGGAAGAGAGAGCAGTTGTGTAACATAATAAGCCAGGGGGTCAGTGATCTCAAGGGCAGATTCCCCAGTGGCTCAGCAGTAAAGAATCCACCTACAGTGCAGGAGATGCTGGAGACACAGGTTTGTTCCCACGGTTGGGAACCTCGGCAACCCATCCAGATCTCCTGGGAGATTGGGAAGATCCCCTGGCAACCCACTCCAGTATTCTCACCTGGAGAATTCCATGGACAAGGAGCCTGGTGGGTTACAGTCCTTGGGGTTGCGAAGAGTTTGACTCGACTGAAGCGACTGAGCACACATGCAGTAACCTCAATTATTTGTGCTAAAGATCCTGTGGCCTCAAAGCACATGGAATAGTCCCTATCTGGCCCTTTGTAGAGGGGGTTTCCTGACACCTACTTTAAGTGGCAATACCTGAGGCAACTTTAGTCTACCTGGTGGGATATTCACATCTTTCTGCAGACATATTAGTGTGTTTAATTATGAAAGGTGGTCCAGAACCCCCTTCACTGTTCCTCAGTGTTTGGCATGCAGACACATTACTGTGTTAACACCCAGCAGCCTGGCACATGCCTGGCAGGGTTTTGGATGGAGGGACACACCTGTGCAGCTGGCACCTTCTCTGTGCTCTCAAGCAGCAGTCCCTAAACCTTTTGGCACCAGGAGCCAGATTCATGGAAGATGATTTTTCCACGGACTAGGACAATGGTTTTGGGATGACACAAGCACATTTTCTGTGCACTTTATTTCCATTCTTATTACATCTGTTCCACCTCAGATAATCAGGTATTAGATCCTGGAAGTTGGGGATCCCTGCTCTAAGGCAATTAGTCTTATCCTCAGGCAATTCTCCCAGGTAAGTCTATTACAATCCCTCTTTGAACATGAGAACCCTGAAGTAAGGGAAGTTAGAATGCCCAGGGAGCAGATAGCAGGGTGAGACTCTACCCCACACTCCGCCTCCACAGCCTGTGCTCCTGTCTCCCCACTGATGGCTTCTTCCAAATGGCCATTTCTGATCTAGCCAGGGATGTGCTGGGGCTTAAGGAGAGGAAATGTAAGCTTTGAGGTCAGCCATACCTGGCCTTACCTCTTGCCTGCCAGGAGTCAGCACAGGCTATCCCACCCATGACAAGGTCATGTGGAAGAGATCTGATAAGCAAGGCTTCAGGACTCGATGGATGCCCCTGACCTGCCCGAGCATCTACACCCCCCCAAACCAGAAATCTGACTGTCTTACTATTTTATATCTTTCACCAACTCTTCTGACATTAACAGGGGGCTATCCCTGACCACCTTTCTCTGGAAAAATCAACTTAGGGCTCTAGCTAATAAGTCTCCTGGACATGATAGTAGTATTTCAACTCAAACCCCTCTGATGGCTTTCTAATTTGCCTAACAGGTTTATCCAGACTCTTGCAGCTATGCATATGATTATTCACAGCCTCCCAACTGTGAGAGGCATGGGATGCCTAAAAATATAGAGCCTTTGAAAGAGTTAAAAACTATTAGAGTAGTGCTGGTGTAGGATTTCATTATTGGGCCAATGCTTGCTGCCAAGTTCCCATATCCCTTATCCACTGTGGACCTGGGAGTGCACTAGTTAACATAGTTGGAATGTAAGAAAAACAAGTGTAGCCTTGAAATTAACCACATCAGACCTTTGAGCTAATTGGTTCTTTCTTGTAACTCACTGCACCTTTGCTCCATGACAAATATAACTCTGTTTAGCATTTTCTGAGGCTGACATAGATTAGAAATATAAAGAAAAAACACTTTGAGGGGAAATAAGTTTTCTGGTTGAGCAGCCTTTATCAAAAGAGGGTCATAAGATGTCCACAGGCCTCCAAGGCCAGAAGATAATGTACACAACATTGTTTATGGGAAAGGTTTGCAGGAAAAATCCTGGTTTCGATAAGGGCAAAACTGCTGGAATGTTTGGGCTGACTCTGTATGACCTTGCATCTTTCATTTCCCCTCTTGTATAAGTCAAGGTATAAAAGTCCCTTTTGAAAATAAAGTTACAGGCCTCACTCACTGAAGAAGCTTGGTCACCCCGTGTCTTTCTTTCTCTCTCTTACTCTCTTTTTCAGGCTGATCCTTTGGAGCATAGAGGCTCTCTGTGCTCACTTATCTGCCTGGGCTTCTAAGACCTGAACAGGAAGACGCTTTGTGTCTTCACTCCCCAGGAGACCTGGAGGGCGCCTGTGGCCTCCGTAAACAGAGCAAGTTCCTTGTCTTGGGGCTTTATTAGATTTCTGTGTAAACCAAGGAATATCAGCTTCTATTCTTTCCTCTTTCATTCATTCATTCATTCATTCATTCACCAATGCCATTTCTCCTGAGGGTTCCCCTGGATCCTGTGGGGGCTGGACCCTGGCACTTGCCTGGTATGTGACCTTAGGCAAACATATCACCTCTCCATTCTCCTTCTCTGCAGCTTGGAAGCAATAAGAAGTCACCTTATGGGCTGTTCTAGGGCTGGCTGATATTGATAGTCATGGTAGCTCACATTGACATGGAATTACCATATGTCTAGCACTGTTCAAAGTCATTCATATACTTTTGCTCAGTCATCATAACAACCTAGGAGTGGGGTACAGATAATCCCAATTGTAATCCCATTTACAGATGAGAAGCCTGACACACTGACCAGTCCATGGTCACTCCTTCATAAGTAGTGAAGCCACGATGTGAATGTATGCTCTAGGCTCCATGCCCATAGCATGCCCATAGCAACCGTTCTCTGGTTACAAACAGATCACTGTTACAAACATGAGCCTCCATCAGCCCTTTCCTAGAATGGGGACCGTTACTATGCCTTCCAGGTTTACATGTGATACTCTGTGTAAAAGGGCATGGTGCATAGAAATTCAGCACAATTAGTCACTTCAGTTCAGTTGCTTAGTTGAATATTTGGGACTGATTTCCTTTAGGATGGACTGGTTGGATCTCCAAGGGACTCTCAAGGGTCTTCTCCAACACCACAGTTCAAGAACATCAATTCTTCAGCACTCAGCTTTCTTTATAGTCCAACTCTCACATCCATACACAGCTACTGGAAAAATCATAGCTTTGACTAGATGGACCTTTGTTGGTAATGTCTCTGCTTTTCACTATACTGTCTGGGTTGGTCATAACTTTTCTTCCAAGGAGTTTTTTAATTTAATGGCTGCAGTCACCATCTGCAATGATTTGGGAGCCCAGAAAAATAAAGTCCATCACTGTTTCCATTGTTTCCCCATTTATTTGCCGTGAAGTGATGGAACCAGATGCCATGATTTTAGTTTTTTGAATGTTGAATTTTAAGCCAACTTTTTCACTCTCCTCTTTCACTTTCCTCAAGAGGTTCTTTAGTTCTTCTTTGCTTTCTGCCATAAGAGTGGTGTCATCTGCACATCTGAGGTTATTGATATTTCTCCCCACAATCTTGACTCCAGTTTGTGATTCATCCAGCTCATCATTTCTCATGATGTACTCTGCATATAAGTTAAATAAGCAGGTGACAATATACAGCCTTGATGTACTTCTTTCTTGATTTGGAACCAGTCTGTTGTTCTATGTCCAGTTCTAACTGTTGCTTCCTGACCTGTATACAGATTTCTCAAGAGGAAGGTCAGGTGGTCTGGTATTCCCATCTCTTGAAGAATTTCCCACAGTTTGTTGTGATCCACACAGTCAAAAGCTTTGGCATAGTCGATAAAGCAAGAGTAGATATTTTTCTGGAACTTTCTTGCTTTTTTTTGATGATCCAGTGGATGTGGGCAATAGACAAATGTCCTGAGGCGATATCTTATTTTTTCCTAAAAACTTTGAGATGATTGCAATGAATCCACTTTCCCCAGCATTCATCACCAAAGCAGAGTCTGGGCTTGTGCACAGGTAAGAACTAGAAGTTGTCTCCTTTGTCTCAGTCTCTGCTTAATCCGCCTTGTGGTCTAAATAGATGAAGCTGAGGACTCTTGGCCTTCCTTCTCTTCCTCCACGTGTGTCACATCACAGAAACTCCACTCTGTCCTGCCTGGTTAGTGCCTGTCCCTGGCAAGGCTCAGTGGAAGCATCACATCCTCTTGGAGGCCTTCTCTGACTCTGGCCTAGGTCAGGCCTGGGGGAGGTAATTTTCACAGCTGCTTAGCTACGATACATCCCTGCCAGTATGGGATTTGCTCCCTGGTCAACTACCAGCATTGGATCATGAACTCTGGGAGGGCAGGGCTGTGTGTGATTATCTGAGAGAGGACTTCTCCAGCTTTAGTGCCCACCAAATCCATCTGGGGAGCTTTACAGCTATAGAAGCACTGAGCCCACCTCCAAAATGTCTGGCTCAATAGTGCTAGGCTGTGCCCCAGAAATGGCCAATTAAAAATTTTTTTTAAATTATTTCATTATATATTGTTGTTAGTTGCTCAGTCATGTCTGACTCTTTGTGACCCCATGGAGTATAACCCACCAGGCTCCTCTGTCCATGGGATTCTCCAGGCAAGAATCTTGGAGTGGGTGATTATACATTGTTTGCTATTTACACTGAGTGAAGGGTTCTTTAAGTTCTACAGTGCTGTATCGTTTTCAAAGTTCCACAAGATGCTTTCATGTGGTCCCATGTCAGCCCCTTTTCCTACAGTCTCTGCACCTATATTGTCTGGCTCTCACCCACCTGCCCACTGGTGGCCACTACTCATTGGATTTGTGAGTCTGCTTTTTTGTTTTCTCACTAGTTTTCTGTATTTTTTTTTTTAAAGATTTCACACACAAGTGATATGCAAAGCATTTGTCTTTCTCTCTCTGACTCATTTTACATAGCGCAATACCCTCTCAGTCTGTCCATGTGGCTGCAAATGGCGATATTTTGTTCTTTTTATGGCTGAGCAGTATTCCATCATGTATAAATACCATATCTGCTTTATCCATTTACCTGTTGATGGACACAGGTTGCTTCCACATATCAGCAATTGTAGATATTGCTGCTGTGAACATTGGTATATGTATTTTTTTGAATTAGTGTTTTTGCTATTTTTGGATGTATACCCAGGAATGGATTTGCTGGGTCAGAATGGTAGTTCTCTTTTAGGTTTTTTGAGCAGTATCCATGCTGTTTTCCATAGTGGCTGCAGTAATTTACATTCCCACAAACAGTGTACAAGGTTTCCCTTTTCTCTACATGCTTGACAACATTTGTTGTGTTCTTTTTGATGGTAATCCTTCCGACAGGTGTGAAGCGGTATCTCTTTGTGGTTTTAATTGAATTTCCCTGATGTGTAAATCAGCATTTTTAACTGCGAACTCCCTTCCTCCCATCATTGGTAGGAGCTGAAAATCCTTGAGGGCAGGACTGGGTCTGCCTGGTCATCCCTTGGTCCCCTGTCCTTAGCTCAGTGTGTGTGTGTGTGTGTGTGTGTGTGTGTGTGTGTGTGTGTCTGTGTGAGGCAGACAATGCATACATATGTGCTGGATAACTGGGAAGAAAAGCTGCTACCTTTTACCTTGACCAGTTTCTCAAGGTATCCATAGGCCACCTGCATGAAAAGTACCTTGGTGGTGTACTTAAAAGTACCTTGTTAAAAATTCAGAGTCCTGGGCCCCAGCCCTATTGAGTCAGACTCTCTAGGGATGTAGCCTTTATTTTTCTTTTAAGCCAGCTCTCTGGCTACTATTTGTGTGCTCGAAGTTGTTGTTGATCATTGCTGTTGGCAGGGAGTAGATACATTATGTACCTGGATTGGCAGTTTCACAAGGATAGTACCTGTGTTGAATCTTTCTGCTAAATCTTTCCTAGTGCTGCTCAGAAAGCATAAATGAGTTATTTGCATCTTCGCTGAGTTACCAAGACAGAAGGGTCTGTCTCCAGCAGACCCTCAGGTCTGTTTGTTGTGGCTGAGATGTAATATGTTTGGTGCCTCATAAAGTCATTTTCAGCTTTCCAGGTGGCACTAGTGGTAAAGAATCCACCTGCCAATTGCATGAGACACAAGAGATGAGGGTTTGATACCTGAGTTGGGAAGATCCCCTACAGTAGGCAATAGCAACTCCAGTTAGCAACACTCCAGTATTCTTGCCTGAGAAATCTCATGGACAGAGGAGCCTGATAAGCTACAGTCCATGGAGTTGCAAAGTTCAGTTCAGTTCAGTCACTCAGTCATGTCTGACTCTTTGCAACCCCATGGACTGCAGCATGCCAGGCTTCCTTGTCTCCATAAACAATTCCCAGAGCTTGCTCCAACTCATGTCCATCAAGTTGGTGATGCCATCCAACCATCTCATCCTCTGTCATTCCTTTCTCCTCCTGCCTTCAATCTTTCCCAGCATCAGAGTCTTCTCCAATGAGTCAGTTCTTTGCATCTTGTGGCCAAAGTATTGAAGCTTCAGCGTTAGCATCAGTCCTTCCAATGAATACTCAGGACTGATTTCCTTTATGATTGACAGGTTTGATCTCCTTGCAGTCCAAGGGACTCTCTAGAGTCTTCTCTAGCACCATCGTTGCAAAGAGTCAGACGCAACTGAAGTGACATGCATGCAAAGTCATTTTCACAAAAGTTATTTCATTTGAAGAGGCAATAAAGGGAACTAGTATCTATCACTCACGTGTGAGCCTGGCAGAGCACAAAACACTTTACACGTATTGTGTCACTTCATCTGCCTCACAGTCTGATGGAGTGAAGATAACTCCCTCATTTTACAGATGTAAAAGTGAGGTTCAGACCTGCCCAAAGCCTCACAGTGAACAGATTATGAGCTGGAATCTGAACCGAAGACCATCTCCCGCCCAAGTTTCTGCACTTGTTTTCTCTTTGTTTTGGCTACACCATCTTTCCTCTTAAGATCCCTGTGCTGTAAGTCTACTTCAGAGGTGAGGAAACAGATGAGAGAGCTTCAGAGTCACTCAAGGGTGTTGGAGCCAGGAGTCTTAACCCTACATGTTACATCCTCACATAGAGGAGATGGTAATGGCATCAGCCCCTCTGGGTTCCTGTCATCTGAGTATGGGGCAGCAGTTTTCCTCTAGGACAAGTTCTCCCCAGATGACTGTGGCAGATGCAAACACATATGTCTTTAGATTTCTAGATGGCAGCTAGAAGGATTCAGGGCAAGATGTCATGTGGGAGGCACCAGCGTTCTTGCTACAGGAACTGTAAGAATCCAAAAGGATCTGGAAAGGGCTTTAGGCAAGGGAACTAGCCCTTTCAGACACAGACCATTCTGCTGGCATAACTTGGGCTAATATAAGCCCAGGTAACATGGCTGCCCGGAGAAGGGAATGGCAAGCGACTCCAGTATTCTTGCCTGGAGAATTCCATGGACAGAGGAGCCTGGAGAGCTGCAGTTCATGGGGTCACAGAGAGTCAGACAGGAATGAGTGATTAACACACCCACACACAAAAATGGCTGATCGTAGTGGGACTTTCTTCATCACCAACTCTAACCAATCATAGTTACTCAGATTCAAGCAATCCTTTAAAAATACTGAGCTGTTGAGACCCAGGTAAAACAGAGATAAAAATAATACACAGTAGGGAAATTATTCATATGGTGGTCAAAGAAGTGCAAAGATAAACAAGAGGTGCTGTTTCATACCTATGAAATAAGTAAAATAAACGGGGAAATCACAACTCCCGGTGCTGGTCAGGATGTGGTAAAACTTGTGCACTTGGTTTTCTGAGGAGAGTGGAGTGAATGGACATAGCACATTTTAAAAAGTAGTAGAAAGTTCTATAAAAATTTAAACAGTGTTGCTTCCTTTGATCTAAATTTTTTACTCTCCAAGGAAGTAGCTCAGTGGAAACGAAAAAGTTATACACACTAAGGGGTTTGCTGCAACAGTATCTAAAAGCGCAAAAGGAAACAAGAAAAAAGAAGGCTATAAAGCCCCTCCTAAGGGGCTATGTCTGGACAAGAGCAGGGGCCAGCAGGAAGATGCCAGTGTGTGGAAGGAGCTGGTGGTGGCAAGAGCCAGCACTGGCATCCGGAGCGGCAGCAGCCGTGGTGATGGGAAGGGATGAGGACGCGCAGGTGCAGCCTGCACTGTCTGCCCCAAACAGCCCTGCTAACCAGGTGTCGTGGAGACGCCTCCTCCTGGTCAGTAAGACCGCCTTCTGATGAGCAAACACTCATGACTGCGACTGATGCTGCCTCTCGGGAGACCTCACATCTGCCTCTTGCACAGACGTGCCAGCTGTGCAGGTGCTTCACAAGCTTCCAGGGACTCCTTTACTCTCCACAAGACCCCATGTGCTAGGCCATTGCTTCCTAGTAGGCCCCTGGAGGGCAGATTTTGCAGGAACATTAGAGATCTTCTGGCTAAGAAGTATGTGATCTAGTAACAAATAATTATTAACAATAATATTAATTAGTATTCCTCTGTATAATGGTTATTACAGTACAACTAAGTAGTGTGGTCTTCATGCCAGACCTCATCTTACTTTACCATCCCCCCAGATCACTTCATTTTTGTTAGGTGTAATTATCTTCCTCATTTTGCAGATGAGGGGAATTCTTGCTTGGAAGTTTGAAGCAGTTTTCCAAGACCACACAGCTAATTAAAATCAAGCTGAGGCTCCCAGCAGCTTTGTCTGCCCAGAGGCCATAAACTGATCACCTTCCCACGTCTGTGGAACAAGACATTGAGCTCTCAGCTGGACACAAAGATGCCTAGGTTGGTCCAGGTAGGAGGCTCTGGGAGCCTCCCAGACAAGCCCTGGAGGCCAAGATTGCCGGTTGACAGGGTACTGTAGCAGGCTCAGCCAGGTGACCTAAGCCACACTGGCCCCTCTGTCCTGCTTTCTCATTGGCTGTTCCCCTCCCAGGACCAGTGCAGCTGGCAGGGATTTATCGCCAACACTGCTTCTGTTAAGTTTGCAAAATGAAGATGAAAAGCAAAATGCCTGGGGTTATGGTGCTGGGTTTGGAACAGAGGCAACGTAACTTTCTGGAGCTTGTAGCTAGCTTGTCGCCACCCACACTCGTCTGGCAGGTTGGAGCTGATGTGTGTGAGCCAAGAGGCGCCAGCGATATTTCTGCCCACTGGCAGGCACAAAGGCTCAGGCCGATGCGGAGGACAGGCAGTGGCTGTAGTGGCTTTTGTGTGGTCTCACAACCAGCCTGGGGTCCACATTCTCTGACGTGGCCCCATGTGAGGGTGAAACAGATGATTGATGCTCCTTTGAGGGTTCTCATCTTGTGTCCCACAGAGGAAGTGTCGCATGGAGTTGGAAGTGAGTGAGACTTCTGAATCTCAGCTGTGCCTTGGATGACCTTGGACCACCACTTCACCTCTGGGCTTTGTTTTCCTCATCTGTAAAATGGGGATGCTAGGAATTCCTACCTAGAGAGGGTTAAATTATACAGTGCAAGTAATGTGGGTCATCCCTGAGTACACAGTACTTCTTACCTATTACTTCTTTACCTATTATTTGTTCTTTTTTATCAAAGGTAATTAGTTTGCCTGGATCCTTCTCTATAACTCTATATGTTTGGTTACATAATATTTCCAGAAGGAGTAAAGAGGGAACCTGTATTGATTGGCCCACCTCTAACCCAGGGATTTTATTCAGCATTGAGTTATTCCATGTATCGTTAGAGACATTCAGTTCCTGGGAGAGTAGAGGAAAATACATTTTTTTTTTTTCAACAAAAGAAAACCTCCAATGCTACAAAGTTGCCTCTGGATGCAAGAGCACTCAGCAGGGAGAATCAGGAGCACAAAGGACTTGACCACTGGTGTCTCTGACTCTGACCCCACTGGCCCCCTTTAAGGCTGTGGTCTCCACCCAGTGCAGACCTCCACCCAGTGTCCACTGAGCTTGCAGAGATAGTCCAAGAACATTGATAAACATCCAGGAAAATCAACCTGGAGAACCCAGGCAGTGTGATCACAGGGACAGCTTTCCCTACTTCATTTTGAAGATCTTTCTTACTCCCTAGGTAATGGATGGCAAGAATGAGATGTGGTCTCTCTTTTCGGGTGACAAGTTGGTTCTGTGCAGAGAACTGCTCTATTTTCTGTCGAGTAGACCATCCACATGGTCAAAACTTCACAAACTCAGAGCATTCATCCCATGGATAAATGTAGATTGTGATAAGAGGGGCTTTCATTTGTAGAGGATGGGCTAGAGACATTTTCCATCAGAACTCTGCTTCTCCATTCCCCTCTCACCATCACATGATAATGTAGGGATAGAGGGAAGCAAGCATCCCTCACCCCATGAAAACTCTGGGGTCCCCTCTAGCTTGGAAATGAAGGAGGTGAATAGCTATAAGGCTGTGGACTTTCCCCTGCTCCATGGCTTCATAATTATAGCACCTTCTTTGATCCAGCCAGAATTTCTGGGAGCCTATAAAGGGAAAATAATTGTTAAAAAAATAAATTCCTCAAATTTACAATGTTAAAATAATAGGTCCTTCTCTGGGCCTTAGTCTCCCAATTTATACATGAAATGGTTGACATAGATGAGCTCTCGGTTGCTTTGAATCTCTGGTGGAGTTCTGTGAGTTTTCTGCTTCCCCAGCATTTGAAAGCCTCTGGGGACAGGTGGAAATTAACCAGGACATGGTCCTCTCCAAGGCCACGGGCACTGTGGGCACTTGACAGCTTGGCGTGGTCCCAGCCCAGTCACCTTGGGTCTGCTAATGAGGCTGCAAGAGACAGACACACAAGTGTGGTCAGGATGAGAGGTAATGACTGGTTGATTAAATTGATTAAATTACATTTCTAGTCTGGGAGGCCAGGGTGGGAAGTGGAGTTAAAATTTTGCCAAGGGCTTTTTGAAAGAGAAAAGGAAAATGCACCAACATGTTTTGAATTCTCTTTCTGTGCTGAGAACGGCACATACATTGTGTCTTCCCAGGTGGACAGGGAGGCCTGGCGTGCTGCAGTCCATGGGTTGCAAACAGTCGAACATGACTGAGAGACTGAACAACAACAGGCTGTACTTTTAGGTTGAATTATCACCTTTCTTTTCCATGCCAAGCAAACAGAGGCTCGGAGAAGTTAAATGAGTTGTCAGAGGTCCCATGGGGAATTCACGGAGGAAGTCAGGCTTAGGGTTCCCTTTATGTTCCATGCTTCAGTTTTCCCATCTGTAAACCTCATAAAATTGCAAGGATTAAATGAGCAAATGCTACATAAAGCAGGAAAGCAAGTGTCTCCCCCATAGTAAGTGTTCATAAATATTAATCTCTTGGACTATGAGTGATTCCTAACGCCCACATTTCATTCTCAGGGAAGACCAAAGCTCCTCCAAATTTCCCAAGCTCACGTAAGAAACTGCATTTCAAGATTACCTACTTTCAAAGGAACCCAGTCCAAGCCAACCTGCAAGAGTCGTTCTAACTGCAGCTCATGTGGCATGAACCTTGGTGTTTAGGTAGCTTCATCTGCAGGGAATTCCATCTTTGGAGGATACTCACCTGTTTTGTCGAATGGCAACTCACACAAGGGTACAAGGCAAACAGAAGCTCACACACATGTGCACGGACGCTAGCGGCCCTCTGGGAAATGTGACATTTTTGCTTTTATGGTAACAGCCTCTGCTAATGACCTGGTCTTACTTTTTGTGAGTATAGGTGCACACAGGTGCATGCATCAAAAGTAGGTTTAAAGGTCCTCTTAAAAAGCTTCATGGTGACTATCTTAGGATGGTGGGCTGTGGTTGGTGTTTTTCTTTTTCTATTTCTCAGCGCTATCTAGTTTTTCTTCAAAGAACATGTTGCTTAATAAAATAAAATACAATATACTGTAATGGGCCTTGTCAAGCTGTGTGTGTGTATGTATATATGCACATGTGCTGGCCATGATACAGCATGATTTTTCTATATGTTAGCTCTTTTTTCTTTAGTCACAAAATTTAATTGTAAAGATCAATCAGTGGTTATTGGTCAAACCAATCCATGTTAATAGCTTCCAAGTGTGTACGGATGTGAGAGTTGGACTGTGAAGCAAGCTGAGTGCCAAAGAATTGATGCTTTTGAACTGTGGTGATGGAGAAGACTCTTGAGAGTCCCTTGGACTGCAAGGAGATCCAACCAGTCCACCCTAAAGGCAATCAGTCCTGGGTGTTCATTGGAAGGGCTAATGCTAAAGCTGAAACTCCAGTACTTTGGCCACCTCATGTGAAGAGTTGACTCATTGGAAAAGACTCTGATGCTGGGCAGGATCGAGGGCAGGAGGAGAAGGGGATGACCGAGGATGAGATGGCTGGATGGTGAAAGGGCGAGCTGTCCGAACATGGCCAGAAAGGGGGGCATCCGGTCGGCACCAGGGGCGAGCCCTGAAGCCCCGATCTAATCGGGGGCAACAGGGAAACCATAGACACCAATCACCGCTGTAGTCTGCAAATGTTACCTAAATGGGAAAAGGACCTTGGTCCGGCTGCCAGTCCTCAAGATAAAACTTTCCCGCACCCCTCCCCGCCTCGCAGATTCCCTTTGTTCCCTCGCTCGCTTGCCTCCGGGAGTTCTGCCCGGGAGCGACTGCCCAATAAAGGCCTTTTACTAACGGGTCCTAGAGGTGGCTTTTTCTTCCCGCGGCGTTTTCTTACATCTGGCGCCCAACGTGGGGCCTGAGGTGAGGGCCTCCGGCTCTTGCCATTGAGATCCCCTCGAGCTCCACCGCCGCGGTAGCCCCGGACCCAGGCGGCTGACCAACCTCCCGGACGGCAGGAAACGGGGTAAGTCCCTTCGGCTTTGGAGCTTGCCCTCCCTGGCGACCACTTCCTAGGGCCCTGTAACGGGTGCGCACTTACTGGGCCCTCCCGGTCATCAGTTCGTGAGGGAGACGTCCTAAGCGACTGATCGACCACCGGCTCCAGGAGCCTTCCTCGGTCTCCACTCGGGAGGGAGACGTCCTGACCGAGTGCGGAGATCCTCCGGCCTTTACGGCCCCTCCTCGGTCCCCAGCTTGCAAGGGGGGACGCCCTAAGCGGCTGCGGGGATCCTCCGGCCCCCTGGCCCTCCCAGAGACGTCTGGACGGCAGGGGCAACCTCCGCTGTTGGTGGTCGCCATGGGATCGACAGCCTCCAAACCCGAACCCGACCTCCAATATTTAACTCCTTTAGAATGTCTATTGGCTAATTTATGGACTCTAGGACTAAGAGGATACATCCGCCCTAAACAGCTCACTTTTTATGCTCTCAGGCCTGGCCTCAATATTCTCTGGATAATGGCTCGCAGTGGCCAGCCGCAGGGACATTGGACTTTGACGTCCTCCGTGATTTAGATAATTACTGCCAGAGTATGGGAAAATGGTCTGAGGTCCCCTATGTCCAGGCCTTTTGGGCGTTGCGCTCCCGCCCTACCCTATATGCTGCATGCTCCCCCAGTCAAATTCTCTTAACCATGGCTCCTCCGGCTCCCTCCCCTCAGGCCAAGCCCCCTCCCTACTTCTCCCGAGCCTTCTGCTTTCACTGTTCCTCTGGAAGAACTGACTGCTCCTCCTCCATACGCGTCTTCTACAGCCTCGGTCTCCGCCCCTCCCGCTCCTACTACTTCGCCCTCCCCCGGCTTCCACGTCAGCCCCGGAGGTTTCACCCCCGGATCTGGCCCCGACAACGCCTGGTCCTGTTCTTTATCCCCCTCTTCCCCCACTAACTCCGCTGCCCTCCCCGGTCAGCTCTCACACTCGTTCTCACGACAACCTACAGGACCCTCCTCCATCCGTTCCGGCTCCCTCAGCCGCGGCTCCACTGCTTCCTCTGCGGCAGGTGGCCAGAGCCGAGGGTCTAGCCCTGGTCCATGTCCCCTTTTCTCTTCAGGACCTGGCACAGATTGAAGCCAAACTGGGCTCTTTTTTCTTCCAACCCTACTCAATACATTAAACAGTTCACGGGCTTAACTCGCGCCTATGCTCTGACCTGGCAAGACATCTATGTTATTCTGGGGTCCTCCACCACCCCAGAAGAAAGGCAGGCTATATGGACTGCAGCTAAAGCTCAGGCCGACCAACGGCATTTTGCTAACCCCTCTCCGGAACGCCCCCAGGGGCCCAGGCAGTACCTGACACCAATCCTGACTGGAATTATCAGGAGGGGGTGGTGGCCAGCTGCGAGTACGTTATATGATAGAGTGCCTCATTGACGGGATGGAGATTTCCTCTCATAAGGTTGTAAATTTCCTTAAGCTGGACGAGGTGACTCAGGGGCCTGATGAAAATCCAGCTATGTTCCTCAATCGGCTTACTGAGGCCCTCATTCAATACACTAGGCTGTCCCCTGAGTCCCCTGTAGGGGCAGCCACCTTGGCCAGTCGTTTTATCTCTCAGTCTGCTCCCGATATCCGAAAAAGCTGGCCAAGGCTGAAGATGGCCCTCAGACCCCTATCCGAGATCTGATAAAAATGGCATTCAAGGTTTACAATGCCCGTGAGGAGACTGCTGAGGCCAGCCGTAAGGCAAGGTTTAAACAAAAGACCGAATTCCAGGCAAGCCTCCTAAACCAGCAGACCAAGGCCTTGGTAGCGGCTCTGCGGCCGGCAGCGGGCTCGGGGCCCCAAAAACCCCCTCTGGGGGCATGCTTCAAATGTGGCCAAGAAGGGCATTGGGCCAGGACATGCCCCAACCCGCGACCTCCATCCAAGCCATGTCCGCTATGTAAACAGCGGGGACATTGGACCAGCGATTGCCCCCAGGCCTCTCGGGCCCCGACCTCTAGGGCCCGGGGACCAGAGCACCCCAGGGAGGCTTCCGGCCCTACTCCGGCTTTGGAGCTGCTGAGCTTCGACGAAGACTGATGCCGCCCAGACTCGGGGACCCCGATCACCCAAGCCGAGCCCAGGGTAATGCTCCAGGTAGCGGGTAAGTTTATCAACTTCCTGGTTGATACGGGGGCTACCTATTCGGTTCTTCCTTCCTTTGGGGGCATTTTGCATCCTTCTCAGATTTCGGTTATGGGAATTGACGGCCGACCCTCATGTCCTCTCCAGACACAACCTCTGTCTTGTCAGCTGGATTCATCCATGTTCACACATTCCTTTTTAGTCATACCCTCCTGCCCTACCCCACTCTTGGGGAGGGACATACTCGCTAAGCTAAAAGCCACCCTCCACCTGACCCCAGGGTCGGCTCCCACATCGGGGGCCTTCCTGGTGCTACTCGCAGAGTCCCTGACCCCCTCGGTTAGCCCTGAGGTCTGGGATACTCGGGTTCCGGTGGTGGCTAGACACCACCCTCCAGTTCTTATTTGACTAAAAGATCCCACCTCTTTTCCAGCTCGGCCTCAATTCCCCTTGTCGACCCAGAGCCTCAGGGGACTAAAGCCCATCATCGACCGCCTCATGGGACAGGGTCTCCTGATCCCCACGACCTCCCCTTGTAACACGCCCATCCTTCCTGTCCATAAGGCCTCGGGAGAATACAGGCTGGTACAGGACCTCCGCCTAATTAACGCGGCGGTAGTTCCTGCCCATCCGCTGGTTCCCAACCCTTATACCCTCCTCTCCTCAATTCCTCCCTTAACTTCTCATTTCACTGTCATTGACCTCAAAGATGCCTTCTTTACTATCCCGCTTCATCCCGACTGTCAGTTTCTTTTCACTTTCACCTGGACAGATCCTGACACCCACCTGACCACTCAGCTCACCTGGACGGTCCTCCCACAGGGGTTTAGAGACAGCCCCCATTACTTTGGGCAAGCCCTGTCTCGAGACCTAGCCAGATGTTCACTTCATCCTAGCACTCTCCTCCAATACGTAGACGACTTACTCCTTTGTAGCCTCTCAGAGGAGACTTCTAGACAACACACTGCGACTCTTCTTAATTTCCTTGGTTCTCAGGGCTATCGAGCCTCACAGTCCAAGGCTCAATTGACTCAAACCTCTGTGGTCTATTTAGGCCTTCAAATTACTCCCACAACTAAGGCTCTGACAGCAGACCGGTGTAGCCTCCTCAGGTCCCTTAACCCTCCAACTAACGGAGATCAGATACTATCTTTCCTAGGACTGACCGGATTTTTTTCGACACTGGGTCCCTAATTACGCCACATTGGCCAAACCTCTATATGCTGCAGCTAAAGAGACTCCCACAGGGCCACTATCTTCCCCTGCCAAAATAGCTCAAGCCTTTCATACATTATGCTCCGCTTTACTAGATTCGCCTCCTCTCTTTCTCCCAAACCCAAACTATCCACACCATCTATATACAGATGAAAAGGGGGGAATAGCTTTCGGAGCCCTGATGCAACCAGTGGGCCCTGAACTGCTGCCTGTCGCTTACGTGTCTAAACAGCTGGACCCCACTGCCAGGGGATGGTTTCCCTGTCTGCGAGCACTAGCGGCAGTGGCCACGCTATATGCAGATGCAAAGAAGCTGATCCATGATCAACCCCTGACCATTTTTTCACCTCATCGCCTAAATGATCTTTTAGCTTCCAGGTATCTTTCCGATCTCAGTGCTTCAAAGCTCCAACAGTTCCATCTGGTGTTCCTAGATAACCCACAAGTTTCTGTAGATCGTTCTCCGCAACTAAATCCTCTTTCGTCATTGCCTTCTCTTCCCTCTATAAAACCCTCTGCTCATTCCTGCATCGAGACCCTTGAGTCCCTTATGCAGCCGCCCCATAATTTATTCGCCAAGCCCTTACCAAACCCCGACTTGACACTGTTTGTAGACGGGAGTTCCAAACGAGATTCTGATGGGACGCGGAAGGCAGCTTATGCCGTGGTGACCACCCGAGAAGTCTTAGAAGCCCATCCTCTGGCTCCGGGGACGACCTCTCAAAAAGCAGAATTAACTGCTTTGACCAGAGCCTTACATCTGGCAAAAGGAAAGAGGGCTAATATATACACCGATTCTAAGTATGCCTTCCTGATTGCCCACTCACACGCGGCAATCTGGAAAGAGAGGGGCTTTCTGACCACCAAGGGGTCCCCCATTTGCAATGCTTCACACATTACTCAATTACTAGATGCTTTGTCCTTACCTCGAGAGGTGGCCATCATACACTGTAAAGGCCACCAGAATACTCATGACACAGTTGCCCTGGGAAATAACATGGCAGACCAGGTGGCCCGACAGGTGGCTCTGGAAACACCCCCAAATCAATGTTGACCTTGCAGCCAACACCTACACCTCAATACTCCGGAGATGAAACCCAGAGATTGTTGGCACTGGAGGGGACTAAAAACATCCATTGGGATGGATATTATACTACGACAAGCTGGTGCTCCCCAAACATCAGGCAAAGGACATTATATCCCAGATCCATAACACTCTGCACATCGGACCTAAGGCCCTCCTCTCTTTCCTTGATCCCATCTTTGCCCCCTGGCATCTTCGACATGCGGTATACGAGGTTCATCGGTCTTGCTTGACGTGCGCCTCCACCTCTCCTCAGGGAGGACTCAGGCCCCCCTCCAGACCACACACCAACTCAGGGGACACTTGCCTGGGCAAGACTGGCAGATAGACTTCACTCATATGCCCCGACATTGGAGTCACCGCTATCTGCTGGTCTTGGTGGATACTTTCTCAGGTTGGGTTGAGGCCTTCCCCACCACCAGAGAGACCGCAACGGTGGTGGCAGAGGTCTTAACAACCCATCTCATTCCCAGATTTGGGTTACCTAATTCCCTCCAGTCTGACAATGGCCCCGCATTCATCTCACAGGTCTCTCAACAGGTGGCTGCAACTTTAGGCATCACCTGGCATCTCCACATCCCTCATCAGCCTCAATCGTCGGGCAAGGTAGAGCAGGTAAACGGCATCATCAAGACGCATCTGACCAAGCTTACCTCGGAGCTGCGGCTGTCCTGGGTTGACCTCCTCCCTCTGGCGCTTACCCGCATCCGCACTACTCCACACTCCAGGACAGGTCTGACTCCCTTTGAGTTGCTCTACGGCAGGCCCCACCTCCTAACCTACCTCCCGGAAGGAGAGGCTCCCCCACTCGCGGGGTATCTCCCTCTTTTTTCCCTCCTACGGTCCTTGTTGAGAGAACACGCTGATAGGGTCTTGCCACGACCGACGGACGACGAGGGGCCAGCCCGACCTCTGGCCCCGGGAGATCAGGTGCTACTGAAAGTCCTCCATCCTCGCCCACTGCAGCCCCGCTGGATGGGACCTCATACGGTGATCCTCACCACTCCTACGGCAGCCAAACTCCTGGGACATGAGCCTTGGTACCACCTGACCCGACTCAAACTTGCACCCCCAGGTTTTCCCAACCCTAACCCCGAAGAAAAAAGACCCTACCGTTCTGTCCTTACTGGGCCAACTAAGCTGACTGTCACTCGGGCTCCTCCTTCCCTCAGTCCTGAGACAACCGGGGACACCACCTCCTAACATTTACCGAGATTGCTGTTCCTTCTGAGACACGAGCCCTGGGCACGAGCCCTGAATAGTCAGAACAGTGCCTCCTTTTGGGGGCAGACAGGCCCCTACCTGATGCTCGCCTGGGACCATTCGTTGTGGCTGCTGGCAAACACAATCCTGGCTATTCTCTTTGCCATTGGATTGGCGGTTACAGCTCCCCAAGACTGGTCATCTGCCCTTCGGCTGTCACTGGGCCTTGCTTATCTGGTCATTTGCTCTCTGCTTCTGGGGTGCTACTATTCCTTCAGAACTCCTCAATAGCTTCACCATCTGGAGGCGCCTTTTGACCCCCGGTTCACCATGAACAAAAGGGGTCTTTCTGTCCTCTTCTCCCTGGTTCTATTAAAGTTGGCTGAGGGAGGGTTCGATGACCCCTCCAAAGCCAGACAACTGCTGGCCAAAAGGATGGGAAGGCCCTGTGACTGTGCTGGGGGCTACCTCGATCAGTACCCCGAGGGCCACGTCAAGGCAATTCAACAAGTTAACTGTGACAGCCACATGGCCTACAATTTCATGGGGAACGGATATATAGACGATGGTAAGGGGCCCACACGTATAGGGAAGTTCAATTCATGGCAATGCGTGCGAGCCATCCCGCTCCCAGAGCCTTTACTTTCTGGGCAGGTTGCCAACTGCCCTTGTAATGAGACCCATGACTCTCTTCACTCATCATGCTATTTGCAGCAACAGGCCCGGCAATGTCTACTTGGTGGCCAGCTTCAGTGGACGGCTACCCTGACTAGCACCTTCCGGGGAAGACGGGGCCACATGATTTCATCTCCAGCTTGCGCAGGAACTCCGGGAAAGCCAGTATGTTGGGGCCTGACGGCCCCCTTAGGGGTGTCAGACGGGGGAGGAGTTCAGGACAAGGTCCGAGAGAGGCTCGTGGACCAGGTGATCCAGACATATATAAACAAAACGTTTCCTCAACTTCACTATCATCCATTGGCTCTCCCTGAAAACCGAGGGCCCCTCCAGTTAGACCCAAAGACAGAAGAAGTTTTACTCCACACCTGGCAGCTCCTAAACTGGTCTAACCCCCGCCTGGCCCATGATTGCTGGATATGCATGACCCTAGGTCCACCCCGTCCTACAGCAATCCTAGCTAACAGTTCCTGGACTGACCTCAATCACATGCTGGCAACTGCCAGATGCACAGTGACCCCCTTTAGAGTATAGCCTATGGGGACCAGCCTCGGGGGTAACTGTGTAAGGGGCCAGGTAAGAGATAATAAGACCGCCATAGACGTGGGAAACCAGAGCTATGTCAATTGCTCAAGGGCCAAACATGTTAATACCCCCAATCTGTGTCCCTCCACCTGCGGTCCTGGTCTGCGGTGGGAATCTGGCCTACACCTTCCTTCCCACTAACTGGACAGGAACATGTTTTATAGCCCACCTCCTTCCTGATATAAACCTAATATCGGGAGAGGACCCAGTTCCCATACCTGACATCGACCACATAGCCGGAAAACTAAGCGGGCGAGCCAAATGATTCCTCTGCTGGCTGGACTGGGCATATCCTCGGGTCTGGCTATGGGGGCCGTGGGTATGGGAATGTCTCAACAGGTATATGCTCAGCTCTCCCAACAGATGATTTCTGATGTCCAACGCTTAGCGGACACTATGGTGGAAATCCAGAACCAGATAGACTCTTTGGCAGAGGTGACCCTGCAAAACCAACGGGGCCTGGACCTGTTAACTGCCGAAAGGGAGGGATCTGCCTGGCCCTACAGGAACAATGCTGTTTTTACGCCAATCGATCGGGAATCGTATGGACAAAGATCAAGGAGCTTCAGGAAAACCTAGAAGAGAGGCGGAAGCGCCTGCAAGATAACCCGCTATGGGCCGGCCTTAATGGCCTACTTCCATACCTACTACCTTTCATAGGCCCCATATTGCTCCTGGTCCTAGCTCTAACCTTAGGACCTTGCCTTTTTCAGATGCTGGTTAGGCGCCTGCAGGAGATGACACAGGCAGCGACGGGAAAGATACTACTGATGGGAGCATATACTCGCCTGCCGCAGGAAGACACCCTCCTGCCCGACCCCCCAAAAATTCCCTAAAGGACCCACACCTAACTGTCCAGTTCACCCATACCTGCTTCTCGGCCAACTCCCTTGCCCCTTCCCGCATCTTTCACTGTCTGTCACCTATGGCCCACCTAGGGACGCCCGATCATCCCGGTCACCCCTGCCCCACGTCGCCCCGTTCAGCAGGAAGTAGCCAGAAAGATTCGGCGCCCCTTATCCTATATCAAAAAGGCCGGGATGAAAGGGCGAGCTGTCCAAACATGGCCAGAAAGGGGGGCATCCGGTCGGCACCGGGGCGAGCCCTGAAGCCCCGATCCAATCGGGGACAACAGGGAAACCATAGACACCAATCACCGCTGTAGTCTGCAAATGTTACCTAAATGGGAAAAGGACCTTGGTCCGGCTGCCAGTCCTCAAGATAAAACTTTCCCACACCCCTCCCCGCCTCGCAGATTCCCTTTGTTCCCTCGCTCGCTTGCCTCCGGGAGTTCTGCCCGGGAGCGACTGCCCAATAAAGGCCTTTTACTAACGGGTCCTAGAGGTGGCTTTTTCTTCCCTCGGTGTTTTCTTACAGATGGCATCACTGACTCAATGGACATGAGTCTGAGTGAACTCTGAGTTGGTGATGGACAGGAGGCCTGGTGTGCTGCGGTTCACGGGGTCGCAAAGAGTCGGACACGACTGAGCGACTGAACTGAACTGAACTCTGCAGAGGCTAGTTTTTAAATAAAGGTGACAAAAACCAACTAGCTTCTCAACAGCATTCAGGATCTAATTAAATGGGATTCTGAAAGTTGAATACAAAGGCTGGGAAAAGGATAGTGCGATTATCAACAAGGAAAGCAAAGGCATGATTTCCTAAATCATTTTTGTGTCGAAGTTGCTTCAGTTTTGTCTGATTCTTCGTGGCTCTGGACTGTAGCCCTTCTCCAGGGGATCTTCCTGACCCAGGGATGGAGTCTGGGTCTCCTGCATTGCGGGCAGATCCTTTATCATCTGAGCCATCAGGGAAGCCCCAAATCATTTTTAGTTAAACAGAAAAGTTCTAGTTTTATAACAGTTTAAAGCAATCTAAATATTTTCTACCTGAGATCAAAACAGTTTCCTATCTAAACTTTATTCTTGGCTTTGAGGTAAATCTGAATTCACATGATATACTTTGTCAAACTTTTCCAAAAGATATTGTCTTGCTGTAGAGAGAAATTCTTGTGTTATACATATATTTATGTATTTTTTCTTCAAAGACTGACAGATTTATGAGATTAATAGGCCTTTAATGAGACCATGATGATATTAATAATATGAATGTAAAAAGCCATTCATTTATTCCATGTGTTTATGTTGGTGCAATATGAAACAAGATCATAAACTCTATACATATGGATGAACTCTTGGTAATTTATCTATGTACATATATGGTAGCTGTTGAAAATCCTACAGCTGTCCTGCAAGAAAGTGACTATTATTTCCATTCTTTTAAGGAGGAAACTGAGTTGCAAAAGATAGAGAATTAAGGCCACTTCTTATCTCTCCCCAAAGATCTTTTCCAAATTGGGCATCTTTCAATGGTTCCTTCTAAGTCTCATCAGAGGTCCAACTGATATACTGGGGCCCTCTCCCTTTCTTGCTAGACAGCCAGTGCATTGAAAAACTCCCTCCCTCTCTCAGGACCTGGGGAAGAGGTTCTTAAATGATCAGGGGCTCAGCCACTCTGTGCTCAGTTATAAGCAAAATAGCTAAGCCCTGCAGGGCTCAGAGGCTATGGCTTGGTCGAAACCATCTCTGAGGAAGAAGCTGAGGCATGAATGGCCTGGGGTGAATTTCCAAGGAGGATGCCTAAGGCTGGGCAGGTAGGAGGGCTGAATGAAATGTCCTAGTCGCATGAAGCTCTAGATATGGAAAGAAAGGTCAGATGGGGATGGGAGTTGGCAGCTTTGTCTGGGTTCCAATTGGTATTAAAAAAAAAAAAAAAATTAAGGCAAACCATTTGCCTCATTTCCAAGACAAACCATTTAATATCATGGGAATTCAAGTCTATGCCCCAACCAGTAATGCTGAAGAAGCTGAAGCTGAATGGTTCTATGAAGACCTACAAGATCTTCTAGAATTAACACCCCCAAAAGATGTCCTTTTCATTATAGGGGACTAGACTGCAAAAGTAGGAAGTCAAGAGACATCTGGAGTAACAGGAAAATTTGGTCTTGAAGTACAGAATGAGGCAGGGCAAAGGCTAATAGAGTTTTGCCAAGAGAACGCACTGGTCATAGCAAAACCCCTCTTCCAACAACACAAGAGAAGACTTACACAAGGACATCACCAGATGGTGAACACTGAAATCAGATTGATTATATTCTTTGCAGGCAAAGATGGAGAAGCTCTATACAGTCAGCAAAAACAAGACCAGGAGCTGACCGTGGCTCAGATCATGAACTCCTTATTGCCAAATTCAGACTGAAATTGAAGAAAGTGGGGAAAACCACTAGACCATTCAGGTATGACCTAAATCAAATCCCTAACCATTATACAGTGGAAGTGAGAAATAGATTTAAGGGCCTAGATCTGATAGATAGAGTGCCTGATGAACTATGGAATGAGATTCATGACATTGTACAGGAGACAGTGGTCAAGACCATCCCCAAGACAAAGAAATAAAAAAGGCGAAATGGTTGTCTGAGGAGGCCTTAAAAATAGCTGTGAAAAAAAGAGAAGCCAAAACCAAAGGAGAAAAGGAAAGGTATAAACATCTGAATGCAGAGTTCCAAAGAATAGCAAGGAGAGATAAGAAAGTCTTCCTCAGTGATCAGTCCAAAGAAATTGAGGAAAACAATAGAATAGGAAAGACTAGAGATCTCTTCAAGAAAATTAGAGATACCAAGGGAACATTTCATGCAAAGATGGGCTCGATAAAGGACAGAAATGGTATGGACCTAACAGAAGCAGAAGATACTAAGAAGAGGTGACAAGAATACACAGAAGAACTGTACAAAAAGATCTTCACGACCTGGATAATCACGATGGTGTGATCACTCATCTAGAGCCAGACATCCTGGAATGTGAAGTCAAGTGTGCCTTAGAAAGCATCACTACAAACAAAGCTAGTGGAGGTGATGGAATTCCTATTGAGCTCTTTCATATCCTGGAAGATGATGCTGTGAAAGTGCTGCACTCAATATGCCAGCAAATTTGGAAAACTCAGCAGTGGCCACAGAACTGGAAAAGGTCAGTTTTCATTCCAATCCCTAAGAAAGGCAATACCAAAGAATGCTCAAACTACTGCACAATTGCACTCATCTCATATGCTAGTAAAGTAATGCTCAAAATTCTTCAAGCCAGGCTTCAGCAATACGTGAACTGTGAACTTCCTGATGTTCAAGCTGGCTTTAGAAAAGGTAGAAGAATCAGAGATCAAATTGCCAGCATCTGCTGGATCGTGGAAAAAGCAAGAGAGTTCCAGAAAAACATCTACTTCTGTTTTATTGACTATGCCAAAGCTTTTGACTGTGTGGATCACAATAAACTGTGGAAAATTCTGAGAGAGATGGGAATACCTGACCACCTGACCTGCCTCTTGAGAAATCTGTATGCAGGCCAGGAAGCAACAGTTAGAACTGGACATGGAACAACAGACTGGTTCCAAATAGGAAAAAGAATGCATCAAGGCTGTATATTGTCACCCTGCTTATTTAACTTATATGCAGAGCACATCATGAGAAATGCTGGGCTGGAAGAAGCACAAGCTGGAATCAAGACTGCTGGGAGAAATATCAATAACCTCAGACATGCAGATGACACCACCCTTATAGCAGAAAGTGAAGAGGAACTAAAAAGCCTCTTGATAAAAGTGAAAGAGGAGAGTGAAAAAGATGGCTTACAGCTCAACATTCAGAAAACGAAGATCATGGCATCTAGTTCCATCACTTTATGACAGTTAGATGGAGAAACAGTGGAAACAGTGACAGACTTTATTTTTCTGGGCTCCAAAATCACTGCAGATGGTGACTGCAGTCATGAAATTAAAAGACGCTTACTCCTTGGAAGAAAAGTTATGACCAACCTAGACAGCATATTAAAAGTCAGAGACACCACTTTACCATAAAGGTCCATCTAATCAAGGCTATGGTTTTTCCAGTGGTCATGTATGAATGTGAGAGTTGGACTATGAAGAAAGCTGGGCACTGAAGAATTGATGCATTTGAACTGTGGTGTTGGAAAAGACTCTTGAGAGTCCCTTGGACTGCAAGGAGATCCAACCAGTCCATCCTAAAGGAAATCAGTCTTGTATGTTCATTGGAAGGAGTGATGCTGAAGCTGAAACTCCAATACTCTGGCCACCTGATGCAAAGAGCTGACTCGTTTGAAAAGACCCTGATGCTGGGAAAGTTTGAAGGCAGGAGAACAGCGAATGAGATGGTTGGATGGCATCACTGACTCAATGGACATGAGTTTGAGTAAACTCTGGGAGTTGGTGGTGTAAGGGGAGGCCTGGTATGCTGCAGTACATGGGGTCTCAAAGAGTCGGACATGACTGAGCTCCTGAACTGAACCAAACTGAGCTGATATAAACAGACACTGTGCCCTGATTTGGCTGGGTGGTGAAGGAAAATGTTTGAACAGTTTGTTTGTGTATCACCTAAACTGAGCCCTGCTGACAGCCATGGTAAACTGGAAATACTAGTCAGTGCTTCCCTGGGGCTGCTGTGAGGGGTAAAGGAGTCTGTATGTGTCTAACGTGGAGTCTGGGTAAATTATAAGGGGCTCAAGAAACATGAGTAAAATCTACTTCTTACTTAGCAGGTGTGGATAAGCTCATAAAGAGTAGGAGGCTTTTGACGTAAAATGTGCCATAGAAAGAGGTGTGTAGGGGGTGCTCGCAGATGGATGTCTGGGCTAGGAGAATGTTGTCATCATCATTGTTGTTTGCTTTCTAGATGGGAGGAGCACAGAGGCCTCTTAAAAACACAGAAGTAAAGTTAGGCCACATAGGGGAGTAGTAGTCATCTACTCAGCACCTCCTGGTTCTAGGTAATGTGCTGACTTCTAATAAACATCATCTCATTTCCCTTTGTCACAAACCCAGGGGTCATGGACGTTATTATATTTGGAGGCATATGTTACGGAGTGAAAGGACGCAGGTGGCATCTAGAGGAATCTTGAGCTGTCCTGAGCTGTCATCTCCTATCTATTAATACCGTTTCCTTAGATGGTACAATCTCTCTCCAAACTCTAAGCCAGAGTTTCCCAACCTTGGCATGATTGTCATTTTGGGTGGAATAATTCTCTGTTGTGGGGTCTATCCTGTGCTTTGCAGAGTGCTTAGCAGCATCACTCATGTCTACCCAATAGATGCTAGTAACCTTTCTCCTCCTCCAGCTTTGACAGACAAAAATGTCTCCAGAAAGGGCAAAGGTCATCTGGTGACAAAATCTCCATGCCCTCATAAGAACTCCTGCTCTAAGCATAATCTGTATATGAAAGATGCTGAATGAATGCAACTCAGACTGAGTTCCATGTTTATGTAACCTGCTACTTGCCTAATACCTTCACTTGGATGCTTCTCAGGTCTCAAGCTTAGCATGCTCAAAATGAAACTCCTGGTCCTTCACTGGTCTGTCCTCAATTTTGCCCAAGTCAGTTAAAGGCAACTTCACTCACTCAATTGCTCATATGAAAAGCTTCAGACATAGTCTTTCTTTTTTTCACATCCAATGTATTAACAAGATCTATTCAACCTCCAAAATATTTCCTGAACCCATATCCTTTGCTGCAACTCAACCACTTACGTTGTTTAGTCTGGCCTCATCTCTTACTTGGACAACTCGCACACGTCTTTGTTTCTACTACTTGCCTCATTTCATTTCATTCTCCAAACAATATTCTTGTAAAGTCTGCTGCTGCTGCTGCTAAGTTGCTTCAGTTGTGTCTGACTCTGTGCGACTCCATAGATGGCAGCCCACCAGGCTCCCCTGTCCCTGGGATTCTCAAGGCAAGAACACTGGAGTGGGTTTCCATTTCCTTCTCCGTTGCATGAAAGTGAAAAGTAAAAGTGAAGTTGCTCAGTTGTGTCCGACTCTTAGTGACCCCATGAACAGCAGCCTACCAGGCTCCTCCATCCATGGGATTTTCCAGGCAAGAGTGCTGGAGTGGGGTGCCATTGCCTTCTCCATTGTAAAGCCTAAATCTGAGCAAGTCACTTCCCTGCCTAAGTCATTCCAACCACCTTATCATCACATGTGGAATAAAACCCAAACTCTTAGCCATGGCCTTAGTAGCCTTGGTTGTTGTGATCCTGGCCACCTTTGCTGACTTCACTGCATCACATTTTCATCTTGTTGAAAGCCCTGAGGCCACACGCATTGCTTTCTTTCTGTTCCACAAACTTAGCAGCCTCATTCTGTCTTCAGAACTGTTGCCCTTTCTGTTACATCTTATGGAAATATTTTGCCCCCAGAGACCAGAATTTTCCCTTCCCCAGACTTTAGCACACACTGTTTATCTTCAGTGGGTGTGGCCCTCTGCTATTTATATGGCCAGTTTCTTTTAGCCCAGATTCAATATTAGCTTCTCAGATTACCTTTCATTGATCAGCCAATCTTAAATTTCTCCCCTGTCAGCCTCTATCTCAAGATTGTTTCCTTGATTTCTCTTGAAAAATATGTATTTATACATTTAGATGTTTACTTTTAAAATCATTTCTCAGTAGAACATTGCCTAGGACACAATCTGGTTGAAAACTATTTTAAATTAACTGTTGGATATGATTGAAATTCAAGTTTCCATGATCTTCCCAAGAACTGTCAAGAAATGACTTCCAGCTTTTCTCAGTTTCACTAAGAAAACCTTGTTACCAACGTGAGCAGAGAACAGCAGAGGTTACTTCTGGCTGCCTCAACTTACTTTCATAACCAGATATTTCTTCAAGAGCCTTGGGAGCGCCTAAAGATCAGTGTTAGTAGTAACAGAGTCCCAGGGAGCTGTCCTTGGTGCTGATATTTGACAGGTTATGGAGGAGGGAAGATGCAGCAGTGAGGACTGTATGTCAAAAGGTGAACGCTGACTGCCTGAAGCTCTGAGAGTTTCCAAAGTTTGAACCAAGGGCAGAGGAAAGTGATTGGCAGCATGAAGGGGCTCCAGGGAGGCAGTACCTTCTGCTTGAAATTCCTCTTCCTTACACTGTGATCCTTCAGCTGAAGAGCTCATGTTTTATCTTCATGTTGGATATTTAAACATTCAAGATGATCTCTGAAGAGAAAGAAAACATTTCAGGGTCTTGACATTTGCTCCACACTCCACACTGAGGTACTGAAAAATGAGGGGGATAGGATGTTTTACTTTAAAGATGTCAAGGGGCAAAGTAAGAAAGCTCCCTTAGAAGCATTTAAAATATCTTATGTGGTTCTTAATATTTGTTCATTTATTCAACACACAGTTCCTGAGCACTTGATCTATGCCAGACTCTGTGCTGTATACTCATAGATGTAATCTCTTATCATTTTTACAAAATGCTTGAAAAGTTCTTTATTCCCCTTTTGCGCATACAGAATCTGAGGCTTAAAAAATAACATGTCTAGAATCTCCCAGGCAGTAGCAGAGAGATAAGAGCTTTCTAACTCCAAATGCCATGCTCTTTATTTTCACTTTAGGATTCTTTTAAAGATATTTAACATGAAAACAGAGGTACAAATAATAATATACCATCCAACTTTAAGAAACAAAATATTACAATAAAGATGTAGCCTTTCGGAGAGAGAAGACACAGCCCCCTCCACTGCAAGTCCTATTTAGCTTCTTCAGGAAACATTTATTAGACATTTCTTTCATTTATTTTTCTCACACATATCATTTACTCCCACCACATGTGCACATATTTCCTCAATATATATTTTAGAAATATCTGCACACTTAAACATTTTAATATTACTGTTATTTGTTCTGTATGTATTCTTTTGTGGCATCTTTTCACTAATACGATTTTGAGGTTCTTTCAAGTAGTTCATTTATAAATGAGAATAAGTTCATCCATTTTCCCCATGACCTTGCCACAAGACTTCACCTTCAAAGTTCTCAGTCTAGTGAGGACATCAGAAGATAACTTACAGAAGTATAAGGTAAATGGTAGTAAGGCATAAGGAATTAGAGCCTTGATGATATTGAAAGCAACCAACCTAGCTTGGGGAGATCATGGAGGACTTCATGGAGGAGGCGCCACTTGAAACAGGTTGAGGAAAGAAGGGACAAGATAACCTAGAAGGCAGGAACAGCATATACAAAGATATGGCCATGTAAGAGAGAGCCTCATTTTGTGCTGCTAAAACTCAAATTATAAAATGGGAAGTAAGTAGTGGGGAGGTAAGGCTTATGGGGACAGTTGAGGGCTTGATAACGAAGGGTTTGTGGTGTCCTTTCCTTGGTATTGTGCTCAGCTACAAAGGGTAGTCATGGTCACTCTGGAAGATGGGAGATTGAAGTTTAAAAAGTCACAGCCCCACGTTCACCCAGCTGGAAAGTGACAGTGCAGGAGTCAAGCTCGAGCCCCCTGAGGCTTCCCTTTGTGTCATAGATTCGAAAGTTACATTGGCAGATAGGACAGGCAAGGAAATGTTTTCAGGAATGCTGGATGTGGAGTGTACGGTGAAAGTGCATACACTTTATATATATATATAAGAAAAAAATCAGAATATCTGATTTCAACTTATAAAAAATGAATCCAAGTCTCTCTCAATATTTTAAGTGGTGTAACTAGTTCAAACATTTAAGAAGCATGATGGTTCAATCAGAACATGTTTGTGGCTTACCACCTGCCCGTGGTAACTTTTTGTGATTTTTGAAGATTCGATCAAGTAATGCCTGCATATATTAAAGATAGATAGATAGATGGGAATAGAAGTCACACAGATAGTGATCACCCATTTTATGGATGAAACATTGAGGCCCAGAGAAGAGAAGTTTCATATAGGGACTTACTCCAAGTGCATGTCCCTTTCGCACACTTTCACCTCAGTGCCTCTCCATGCTAAAGGTTGTTGTCATTCAGTAATGTTTGTTATTCTTTATCACCTAACATCTAAACCCCTTCCTCTGTCTGAAGACTCTCATTTGGGGCAGAATACACCTTTCTCTACAAAGAAATGACAGTGCCAGATCCTTTTCTAGGCTCTGTGTGATACTGAATTCGTCCTTCAAGTGGACCTCACCCTGGACTTTGAATTACAAGCTAGAGAAAAATAAAAATAAAAGGGCAGGTTGATGCCAAGTCATTGGTGGTGATGGGCTGTAGTAATGGTGGCTTCATCCGAGTCCCAGCTCTGATATCAGGACTCATATATTGCCAGTGTGAGCTGCAGTCTGTTCTTAGTGGTGGGGCTGCTAAGAATTGACATATCCACTGGGTCAGCAGTGCACAGTGACTTGGAGAGATTGTCCTTGTCTATATAGCAACTCTACCCAGTTCTCCAGCCATCCTTGGGAAGTAAGAGGTATTCAGTCCCCTTACAACAAATCTTTTGTGTGTGTGTGTGTCTGCTGAAATCGGAACCAGTATCTTATACAGGTTCCCGATCCTGGGCTCCCAGAAAACATACGAGAGATAGCTGGGAGCTTTTCATAATGATTTTTCTTCTTTCAACACTTCACTCACCAAAGTTCCATTTAAAATTACTGACAACAGTTTTCTGATTGCCCATGATAATATATTCTGGCTACTTACAACTCCATCTGTGGGGAGAAAAAAATCCTCCTGAATTCCTTGAGTGATGGCCTTTGCATAATTTTGCTTTGCCCTCTTATTCCTATGATTGTTGCTCCTCTAAATAGCCATGGAATACTAGATTGTCTTTCTTTCCAAATCAGAAGAGCTGAAGTTTCTCTTCGAAATCTCCTCATTTTCAGAGAATGTGAAGGTTTGCATACGTATTTGTGTCTTCTTTTTTTTTTTTTTTTCCAAAATCCTTGTTTGGGAACTCTGTATCAGCCAAGACAGGCTAGATTGTATCATGGTAAGAAGTCATCCTGAAATCTTAGTGTCATAGAAGAAGAATGGTTTATTACTATCTATCCTGAGTCAACCAGGCTGTACAAAGTTTTTACTCTGAGGTCCAGCTGATAGAAAAGCCTCTGTCTGGAACATTCTCAGTTATATAGCAGAAAGAAAAGAGATGTAGCAAGTAATGTGCTGACTCTAAAAACTTTCCCCAGGAAATGACTCATTACTTTCTTTCTACTTTCATGGGCCAAAGACATCACATGATTTACTTCTAAGTTCCCCAGAGTGAGACGTACAGGAGAGGGAAGCACAGAGTGAGAAGGTTCACAGTAGTCGCGAGCTGTTCAGTTCCTTTACTGTGCCTCAAACAGAAACACTCCACTCTTTCCTAAGGGATGCGTTTCAGGAGTGCTCCCACCCCCTGACCCAGTCGCTGCTTCAGACTCAAAGTTCAGGATCTCTGCAGGATGTGTGGCAATTTCTGCATGGTCTCTACCAGATATGTGACTCCTGGATCCAGAGGGCAATTGTTACAGCTGGGTTTCCTTAGAATGGGACCCTGGGACAGGGATTCAAGTGCAAATGGTTTTTCCAGGAAGTGAAGGAAAAGGTAATAGAAGATTGGGGAAATGAGATTAAGCACAGAAGGTAGCCAATAAAAGGCATGGACAGCTAAAGATATATCCCATGGAGAAATTACGGGCACCAGAGAAGTCACGTACCTGAGGATTATCCCACCTGAGGGCCAAGGAACCTTGGGTACTTACTTGTCAGCTCTCATTAGTTACTGTTTGAGGACTGCTCCCAGGGTGGGGGTTGATTCCTCAGAACTTCTGGATTGACACTTGGGCAGAGAAAATCCTCAGGCAAAATTTTAAACTATAGTTCAAATTTGGTAGGCGTGGACTACAGAGTTAAGGGTGAGGGATGAAATGCCAACAGCATCACACGTCAATGAACCAAAAATACATGTTATTTGTTATTCCTACCCACAAATTTAGTGGTGGAACAGGGATAGGATAATGTTAACAAATATGCTTATTTGGAAAGGGAAGGATTGGGAGGCACATTGCTATGCTTGTCCATTGCAATTCTGTAATTCTGTATGACAAGCGTGAGGGTTCTAGTTGGGGATCAGACAGCCTTTGTCCATTGTGCTCCTTCTGACATGTCCTTCCTTTTATATTATCTGTTTTTAGATGCAACTAAGAGGAATTTGAAGAATATATTCTAATCAGATTCTGAGTCGCTTTCTCACCTGCTTCCTTCTACAGGTTATTTTAAGTCTTGCACTGTCCAATCTTTTCTTGCTGATAATTATGGTTCTTTTCACTTAAAACTCTTTCAAAACCTTAGCTGGTATCTTTCAGTCAACAGATGCCAGCAGCTGCCACAATTCTTTTTGAGATGTGACTTTCTCTTAATATTTAATTGTGTGTGTCTTGAGTTTATTGGGGCTCTCCTGGTGGCTCAGATGGTAAAAAACCTGCCTGCAATGCGAGAGACTTGCATTTGGTCGGGAAGAGCTCTTGGAGAAGGGAATGGCTTTCCACTCCAGTATTCTTGCCTGGAGAATTCCATGAATATAGGCAATTTCCTGCCACACCCTTAGGATCATTCTCCTGAGATACTGGGTTGAGATTTAGATTCTGTGTTAGTTTTCTATTGCTGCCTAACAAATTACCAGAATAGTATTGGCTGGTAACACACGTAACTATCTCCTTCTTCTATAGGTCAGAAGTCTGGGCATGGTGTGGCTGGGTTCTCTGCCTAGAGTCACAAGGCGGAAATCAAGGTTTCAGCAGGGCTGTGTGCCTTTCTGGAGCTTGAGGGCCCTCTTCCAATGTCATGTAGCTTCTGGAAGAATCTAGTTCCTGTGGTTGTAGGGGTGAGCTTCTCATTTCCTTGCTGGCTGTTATCCAGGGGTTACTTTTCAATTCCTAGAGTCTGTCCTCAAATCCTTACATGGAAACTTACTTCTTCAAAGCCAAAAACAGAATTTCTCTTTCTTCACAGCTCTCAAACCTCTTGTAAGGGCTCATGTGATTATCAAGCTCACTGAGGAAAATATTTTTGATGAACTCAGTCTTCTGATTAGGAATCTTAATTACACTAGTAAAATCTCTTTTGCCATATGGTTTGTGAAAATCATGGGAGCGATCAGTTCAGTCGCTCAGTCATGTCCAACTCTTTGCAACCCCATGAACCGCAGCACACCAGGCCTCCCTGTCCATCACCAACTCCCGGAGTTCACTCAGACTCATGTCTATTGAGTTGGTGATGCCATCCAGCAGTCTCATCCTCTGTCATCCCCTTCTCCTCCTGCCCTCAAATCTTTCCCAGCATCAGGGTCTTTTCAGATGAGTCAGTTCTTCACATCAGGTAGTCGAAGTTTTGGAGTTTCAGCTTCAACATCAGTCCTTCCAATGAACACCCAGGACTGATCTTTAGGATGCACTGGTTGGATCTCCTTGCAGTCCAAGGGACTCTCGAGAGTCTTCTCCAACACCACAGTTCAAAATCATAATTTCTTCAGTGCTCAACTTTCTTTATAGTCCAACTCTCACATCCTTACATGACTACTGGAAAAACCATAACTTTGACTAGATGGACCTTTGTTGGCAAAGTAATGTCTCTGCTTTTTAATATGCTGTCTAGATTGGTCATAACTTTCCTTCCAAGGAGTGTCTTTTAATTCCATGGCTGCAGTCACCATCTGCAGTGATTTTGGAGCCCAAAAAATACAGTCACTGCTTCCACTGTTTCCCCATCTATGTCCCATGAAGTGATGGGGACGGATACCATGATCTTCGTTTTCTGAATGTTGAGCTTTAAGCCAACTTTTTCGCTCTCCTCTTTCACTTTCATCAAGAGGCTTTTAAGCTCCTCTTCACTTTCTGCCATAAGGGTGGTGTCATCTGCATATCTGAGGTTATTGAGATTTCTCCAGGCAATCTTGATTCCAGCTTGTGTTTCTTCCAGCCCAGCGTTTCTCATGATGGACTCTGCATAGAAGTTAAATAAGCAGGGTGACAATATACAGCCTTGACGTACTCCTTTTCCTATTTGGAGCCAGTCTGTTGTTCCATGTCCAGTTTTAACTGTTGCTTCCTGACCTGCATACATATTTCTCAAGAGGCAGGTCAGGTGATGTAGTATTGCCATTTCTTGAAGAATTTCCCACAGTTTGTTGTGATCCACACAGGCAAAGGCTTTGGCATAGTCAATAAAGCAGAAACAGATGAGAGTGATAGCCCATTGTATTCTGTTTCTGCTCACACTCAAGGAGAGTACACGTGTGTGCATACACGCCAGCTTAATAAAAAGACACAGATGCCAGCTTAATTTAATGTGATGTCTGAAGGCTACATTCTTGAGCTTCCCCTTCCTATGAGGCTAAGTTTTAATCAACTTTAGCCAGTCAGAGACCTCAGTTTTATCTTTTCTTGTTTGGGCTTAAGAATGAGTAAGCCCAAATTATACCAGGTCTTGAGTTTCTGGATTACCTATCAGGTTTTTGTCTTGACAAAACAAAAACATGTCAATTCTTTCTGACCTCTTTCTTGTATTATTTTGTCACATGTTATAAAGAGAAACCAAGGCACCCCGCTAAAATTCCATTTTAGACTATAAGCACAGGCTCATAAGGGAATTGCATGTTTTCTTAATTATGGCAGGTGAAGGTTTTGTCATGTGTTTCACCAAAACGTTACATGGACTGCCATCCTTCCAGTTTCAAAAGCTGCATATTTTAGACTTTTATTGAAGAAACCCCAGTCTTGGAACCAATCTCTTTATTAGCAGAACAGTCTGAGAATTTGGCAGTATAACGGATGACTTAAAATTCTCAGTGACTTTTCATGAAGAAGTTTAATTACCTGCTCTTGCAACATGTTTATCCTGGATTAGCCACATCTTCATTCTGATATCCAGGTGATGAGCAGCCTCTATAAGGGACAACTGCAGTTTTGTGGCAGAGGGGAAAAGAGACATGAGTGATCACGCCAGATTCTTAAAACTTTTGCATGAAGTGATAAACACCACTTTTGTCCATATTTCACTATCAAAAGCAAGTTAAGTGGACATCCCTCTATTTAACAAGATGCAGATATATGTATGGATGGAGAAAGGATATTCCCCTGATGGGTGAGAGGGAAATCAGAATATTGGGCAAACTGTAATACAAAATTGTCATTACTCTATGAAAAGACATTTCTCTCTCTTCAGGACTGGAGTTATAACTTTCTACCTGGTCTCTCTCCCTCCAGTGTCTCTGTTGAGAAATATGTTTTTGGAATTTGGGAAGCAGGGCTGAGATCCTTGTTAAAGGAGATAATAGAATTGTCTATTTGACTAGCATTTCTCAGGGGCACTGTTAAACCCCTTAACTTCTATGACCATGTAACAGGGCACTGTCATCGGTGATCTTCACTCCTATTGCCTTTCAATATTTATGTTTGTCTCTCTTTGGTTTACATGTAGGACTTATGTAATTTTAAAATTCATTTGACCTATTGGCTTTGGATAAGAAGGATAACCTGGGTGATAAACATTAGACATCTTGGTGTTTTATGTAGCATCTGCTGTCTAGTTGGCAGGTCTGTTCATCAACCTTCCATGGACCCATAGAGAGATATCAGAGCTCTAGCTGTCTTTGTTATGATGATGGGATACGTATTAGTCAGGTCCAGTCAGGAAAAGAGAAGCCATGTGAGTGTGACATGTGCTCTTAGAGTGGGAGACGCAGCTGATTGTGGGAGGATGGGATACAGAGCCTGGTGGTGAGCAGGAAAAGCTCTGTTGACACTATGATGTTTGAACTGAGCCTCAAAGGATGAGAAGGAGTTTCCCAAATGGAAGAGGTAAGAGCTAGAGACGTGAGAATGGGAATTCCGAGCAGAGAACAATAAATATGAAGGCTTGAGAGCAGTTTAATATGGTGGTTAAGAGTTTAGGCTTTGGAGGTAGATTGGTTTGCATTTGAATGCCTGATCGGATACTTTCTTCCTAGAAGTAATAGTATTTCAACTCAAAGTGGTGTTGTAAAAATTGAAAGAAATAATGCATATTATTTGTTATCAGGAACATCTAAATAATTGACCAAAACAATTTTAAATAAAAGCATACAAATATAGTAAAGTGTTACCAGGAAAAGGGAGTAGATTTGTGTGTGGATAGAATGAATGTAAGACATGGTACCCCAGAGCTGGAGAAGCTGGTGATAGAAGGTGAAGCTAAACATGTAAGCTGTAAAGTCTTGGGTCTTTTAAGATAAGGGTTTTGAGTTATACATCAAAAAAAAAAATGATGGAAATAACTAATGAGATATGGCATGGCCAAATTTGGGCATAAAAATTTCATTCTGTAATAATTCAAGTGATAAACTCAAAGTGGAGAGCCATTTAGGACTGGTGTCATGACTCAGGTGAGGGATGAAGTGGCTTGATATGGGGCAGAGTCATAGCCATGGAAGTGCTATGACACACTGAGATTCAGAGTAATTAGTTAAGAAATCAAAGACTGGTTAGAGGAACACCTACCTGTGTCCTAATGAGCAGTAGCAGAGGTCTTGAGGGCTCCCTCTATTAATTAAGGGTATAGACATCCCCAGGAATTAGATAGTCTTATCTCCGTTCTTTATAAGCAAAATCATATTAGTCAAGGCAGACTCTGTTATAATAGAAATGCCTCAAACATCAGGGGCTTATCACAGTTGTATTCACGAATGTCACTGTTGGGAAAGTCAGTTTTATGTTCAGCTTGACTAGGTTAGACTAGGTTACAGTGTCCAGTCATTCAAACATTAATCCAGGTATTGCTATGAAGGTATTTTGTAGATGTAAATAACATCCCAAATCAGTTGACTTTAAGGAAGAGAGATTATCCTAGACATTCTGAGTGACCCTGATTCGATCAGTCAGAAAACCTTAAGAGCTGAGCTAAGACTTCCAAGTGGAAGAAGTTCCACCTGTGGACTGAAGCTTCGGTTTGTACTGGAAAGTTCCACCCTGCCTTTCCTGATGCCCTGCTCTAAGGATTTTGGATGTGTATAGTCAAGCGCCACAGTCATGTGAGCTAACTTTTGCAATAAACATCTTAATGTAGATCTCCTTGCCTGCTGTTTTCAACAGGCAATCAACATCTACCATTTCTCTTAAGGGGTTTTACTGAGATTAAAGCAACCAGGTAAAATTCATTTGATGTCAGATTTATTTTTCGGTAGACTGTATTTCACATATTGAAGACTAAACAAGAATGAGACATTTTGCCTATTATTTAGTCAGTAGCTGTTTTTTGATAAAGCACATAGGATCCATAAAGTAATCAAAATAATTATGAGCACAGACTGCATATATAAGATTGAGACCCCTCACGTGTCCTTCTCCACTCTGCTGATACCCCCGGGAACTGCTGGTCCCTCAGGTGGTGCCAGGGGTAACGAACCTGCCTGCCAGTGCAGCAGATGTAAGAGATGTGGGTTCAGTTTCTGGGTCGGGAAGATGCCCTGGAGGAGGGCATGGCAACCCACTCCAGTATTCTTACCTGGAGGATCCCATGGACAGAGGGGCCTGGAGGGCTACAGTCCATAGGGTCACAAAGAGCTGGACATGACTGAAGTGACTTAGCATGCCCGACAGTAGGATTGTCTGCAGATACAAGGAGCTCTTTTTTCTCTGGTTGAGCCCTAGATGATACACTTTGTCCAATAAAGGTCAGGGAGGGGGGTTGGAGCTTAACGCCATGTAGTCCTTCAAGGATCCAGGAGTCTTCTGTCATTTTCCTGCCATTTTCTAGGGCCTCAAAATTTTCCACTATCAATGTTTCAGTTGATGGTTGAGAGAAGAGAGAGAAAGTACAGAGAAGGCAGCCTCACTCTTAGCAGTAGCACTTTGGGAAGTTGATATTCCATTAGTGAGGGCGTGAATTGCAAGGGATCTGGGAATTGCAATCCAGTGCTGTGCTCAGGAAGGAGGTGGGAGTTCAGACCCTGGTGAGCATTAGCTGTCTTGATTCCCAGGAAGCTGCAGCTGCACTGGCCCATTCCCCTTCCCTTAGCGCAGCTCAGCTGCAAGTCAATTTGATCATTTCAGGCCACGAGTGGTACTCCCTTTGCCAGGCATCCATCAGATACTCTGATCCTCCAGAACTGGAGCCTGAGTGATACATCCAATTCAGGATATCGGGGAAGATGAATGGGGTTAAATATGGGGAAATAAGGTTTAAATCCAAAGGGTGTGAGAGAGCAAAGAAGCATCCCAAACTGAGTATTTTATGTGTTGCATAACATATTATCACAAACTTAGCAGCTTTGAACAACACACATTTATTATTTAGTGAAAGTCTAGATTAACCAGAAATCCAGCAATGGCTTAGCTCGATCTTCAGCTCAGGATCTTACAAGGCTGTAATGAAGACGTTGGCTGGTATGCATTCCTAGCTGGAGGTTCAACTGGGGAAAAATCCACTTCCATACTCACTCAGAAGTGGCCGATGGATGTGCTTATGGCTAAGGACTGAGGCGCCTGTTTTCCCACCGGCCAGGGGTGTTCTCAGCCTCTTGAGGCCTCCGTGTCCCTTGCTGGTGCACTTCGGCTGCTACCATGTGAATCAATTTCACAGCACGGCAGCCTGCTTATTCAAGGCATTAGGGGAGGGCTTCTTCCACTCCAGTTTGCTAAAGTGACGTCTTACTCAGTTACAGAGTGACATCCTGTCACGTTTGCCATGTTCTGTTGGTTAGAAGCAAGGCATAGGTTCTTCCGCACTTGAGGGGAGGAGATTATACTGGGATGTGACTCAGTAGGAGAGGTCACTTTAGAATGTATCCACCACACTCTGTCACAGCGATGGATCATAGAGGATGCAAAATAAATATTTGTTGAATAGGCGAAGGAGAAAATGGGAGTCTAGTGAAAAAGGTCCAGGAAAATCCCAGATAGTACTTTTGTTTTCATACCTTTGCAGCTTTCATTCACATGGACGTGTGAGTTTGTCTAAAAGAGAGATAAGAGAATGGACTCACATTCTTGGATCCTAATTCTCATCCTGTGTTTCCCTCTGCATAAAGGATGATCTGGTACAGAACTGGGCAGCCAGACCTTGGGGGTGGGAATAAGGGATGTAGATTGCCTTGCAAGGTGAACATTGCCTCACTCAGGTAAGTTGCCAAGGTAATGGGGGAAAGTCTCCTGATCTCACTGTGCCTGCTATGTGAAGTCAGCACGGTTGGTTATAATGAAGATGATGATTGGATTGGATTTCTGCAATAACCACATCAACTCTGCTTACTGAGATATGAAAACCCAAATGCCAAAGGCGACCCAATTCCTTCTGTTGCTGAAATTTCCTCTCTGCCCAAATTAATGTTTTTCAAGCTGTTCCTAGAAAAAAATCAGTTATAATCTGAGGTGCCATCTGTCTTTCTGGCTTCGACCCAAACAACTTCATTAAAAATTGGGGAGACATTCCTGCTCTGTTCTCAGCTTGTGCCACGGCAGAAAGAAAGGAGTTGGCCAATAGGTGTGTCTTGGAAGCAGAACCAGAGACAAGGGTCTGAGTATACGTAGTTTAGGGAGGTGATCCTAGGGAGGCTCAGTGGGGAAGTAGGGAAATGGGACAGGGAGAGGAAAGACGCTCATGCAGGGTGCATGTATGAGCTGCTCACCATGTCTGCTACTGACCCACAGGTGGCCCCGGGGAACTGTGAAGTATGCCCCACAGCATCTTAATCAAGGGAAAAGAAAGCAGGTGTATCTGCTGAGTTCTTGTCCATGAATGCGTGAGGGATGTCCCCATGGGTGCCATTTCCCATGATCCTGCAGCCTACACGTGGAACAGGAAGGTTGCAGTTACCACTGTAGGTCCTTATGGGGAGAAGTCCAACAGTGTTTACGGGAAAAGCGCTGGGGAATATTCAGGACATCAGCAACACTGCTACAAGGCGTCTCAAGTGGTCAAAACTAGAGTCTTGTCAGGTCTGTAGGTAACAGGAAGCTACAGTCTGCAGAACATACCTTTTTATTTGTTGCTGGATTCAGTTTGACAATATTTTATAAAAAAACTTTTTTGTATCTGTTTATGGGAGACACTAATCTATAGTTTTCCTTTCTTATGATGTCTTGACCTTTTTGTGGTATCAAGGTAGCACCAACCTAACTAAATGAACTGAGAAGTTTTCCCTTCTTGTCTGTTTATGTGTTTATGTAGTATTTTCTCCCTTAAATATTTGGTAGAATTCAATAGTGAAGCGATTAGGGGCTGGGCTTTTCTGTGTGGGAAGATTTTAAATTACTGATTTAATTTATGTACTTTATAAATGTTTATTCAGATTTTCTATTCCTTCTTGAGTCACTTTTGTGTGTTTCTAAGAATTTGACTATTTCATCTATTTAGTCAGTGTAAATTTCTTTATTATGTTCTGTTAACTTTCTTTTTTGTAGGTTTATAGTGAGTTCTCTTTATTGCTGACTTTGGTAATTGTGTGTTCTTAATTTTTTTCCCCAAGTTATTCTTGCCAAAAGTACATCAAGTTTGTTGATTTTTGCAAAGAACTCGTGTTTGAATTCATTGATTTCCTCCATTTTATTTTTCTGCTTTTTAGTTTATTGATTTATGCTCTTACAGCTACTATTGACTTTCTATTTATACTATTTTTGATTTGTTCTTCCTTATCTAGGTTCTTGAGGTAGAACTTTAGATTTTGATATCTTTCTGTATATATTTAAAGATAAAAATTTCCCTCTAATCATTTGTGTAACTGTATCTTACATATTTTTATGTCATATTTTATTTTATTTATTTTCTTTGTAACTTAGCCTCATGAGTTATTTGAAACTTTGTTGTTTAATTTGCAAATATTTCAGAATTTCCCTAGATACTTCCTGTTGTTAATTTCTAGTTTAATTTCATTATGGCCAGAAAGTATACTTAATATACTTTGTATGATTTCAAATTTTAAATTTTATTGAAGTTTGTTTTATGGCCCAGCATATAGTCTATCCTGGAGAAGAGTGTTCCCTGTGAAACTGAAAGAGCTACATTTTGTTGCTGGGTGGAATGTTCTAGTTGTGTCCTTTATCTCATTGTTCTATCAGTTACTGAGAGAGAAGCTTGAAATTTCCAAGTAAAATATTCTGTTATCTATTTCTCTTCTTAATTCTATCATACTTTGTGTCTTTGTTTTGGTACATATCTATTTATAATTGTTATATCTTTCTGATGACTAGATCCTTTTATCATTGTGAAGTATTTGTCTCTAGTAATACTCCTGGCCTTAAAATCTATTGTGCCTGATATTAATAGCCACTTCAAATCTCTTAATTTTTTTTTCTTCTTTGCAAAATGAAAACTCTGTTGTACAGTAGAAGGAACCCCTTAGCTGAATCCCACACCTGGATTTGAACCTTGTCTCTGCCATTCATTATCTCGGTGGCTGAGAGGAAGTGCTTCTTCTTCTTTAGTCTTTTTAATTATTATGATAAAAACACATGAATTTTTTTAAAGCTTTATTTATTTTTTGCCAAGGTGGGCCTTCATCGCTGCACATGGGCCTTCTCTAGCTGCAGCAAGCGGGGCTTCTCACCGCACTGGCTTCTCTTGTTGTGAGCTCTTATTGTGAAGCGCAGGCCAGAGGTGAGCTCTTATTGTGAAGCGCAGGCCCAAAGCCTGTGCTCTGCAGTTGTGGGGCACCTGTGCTTAGTTGCTCCGCAGCAGCTGGGATCTTCCTAGACTAAGGATCGAACTGGTGTCCTTTGCATTGCAAGGTGGATTCTTAACCACTGGACCACCAGAGAAGCCACCAAAACACGTAAAATTTACCATCTTAGCCATTTCTTAGTGTACGATTTAGTATTGTTAAGTATATTCACATGGCGGTGCAACAGACCTCTAGAACTTTTTTATCTTGCAAAACTGAAGGTCTGTGCCCATTCAACAATAGCTCCCTGTTTTCATCTCCCTCAGCCCTGGGATAACCAGTATTCTACTTTTTGTTTCTGAGTTTGATTGCTTTAGATACTTCATATAAGTGAAATCATATGATATTTGTCTTTCTGTGGCTTTCTTATTTTATTTAATATTATGTCCTTAAGCTTAATCCTTATTGTAGCATGAACAGGGTTGTCTTCTTTCTTAAGAGGGAATAATATTCCATCATGTATATACATTTAGTTTAGTTCAGTTCAGTCACTCAGTTGTGTTCAACTCTTTGTGACCCCATGAACTGCAGCATGCCAGGCCTCCCTGTCCATCACCAGTTCCCTGAGTTTACTCAAACTCACGTCCATTGAGCTGGTGATGCCATCCAGCCATCTCATCCTCTGTCATCCCGTTCTCCTCTTGCCTTCAATCTTTCCCAGCATCAGGGTCTTTTCAAATGAGTCAGTTCTTCACATCAGGAGGCCAAAATATTGGAGTTTCAGTTTCAACATCAGTCCTTTCAATGAATATTCAGAACTGATTCCTTTTAGGATGGACTGAATGGATCTCCTTGCACTCCAAGGGACTCTCGAGAGTCTCCTAACACCACAGTTCAAAAGCATCAATTCTTCTTTATAGTGCAACTCTCACATCCATACATGACCACAGGAAAAACAATGGCCTTGACTAGACGGACCTTTGTTGGTAAAGTAATGTCTCTGCTTTTTAACATGCTGTCTAGTTTGGTCACAACTTTTCTTCCAAGGAGCAAGCGTCTTTTAGTTTCATGGCTGCAGTCACCATCTGCAGTGATTTTGGAGCCCCCCAAAAAATAAAGTCTATCACTGTTTCTACTGTTTCCCCATCTATTTGCCATGAAGTGATGGGACCAGATGTCATGATCTTAGTTTTCTGAATGTTGAGCTTAAAGTCAAATTTTTCACTCTCCTCTTTCACTTTCATCAAGAGGCTCTTTACTTCTTTGCTTTCTGCCATAAGGGTAGAGTCATCTGCATATCTGAGGTTTTCAATATTTCTCCCGGCAATCTTGATTTCAGCTTGTGCTTCATCCAGCCCAGTGTGTTTCATGATGTACTCTGAATATAAGTTAAATAAGCAGGGTGACAATATACAGCCTTGATAGACTCCTTTTCCTATTTGGAACCAGTCTGTTGTTCCATGCCCAGTTCTAACTGTTGCTTCCTGGCCTGCATACAGATTTCTCAAGAGGCAGATCAGGTGGTCTGGTATTCCCATCTCTCTCAGAATTTTCCACAGTTTATTGTGATCCACACAGTCAAAGGCTTTGTCATAGTCAATAAAGCAGAAGTAGATGTTTTTCTGGAACTCTCTTGCTTTTTTGATGAATCAGCAGATGTTGGCAATTTGATCTCTGGTTCCTCTGCCTTTTGTAAATCCAGCTTGAACGTCTGGAAGTTCACAGTTCATGTACTGTTGAAGCCTGGCTTGGAGAATTCTGAGCATTACTTTACTAGCGTGTATGTACACACTGCTGCTGCTGCTGCTAAGCTGCTTCAGTCGTGTCCGACTCTGTGTGACCCCAGAGAAGGCAGCCTGCCAGGTTCTGCTGTCCCTGGGATTCTCCAGGCAAGAACACTGGAGTGGGTTGCCATTGCCTTCTCCAATGCATGAGAGTGAAAGTGAAAGTGAAGTTGCTCAGTCGTGTCCAACTCCCTAGCGACCCCATGGACTGCAGCCCACCAGGCTCCTCTGTCCATGGGATTTGCCAGGCAAGAGTACTACACCTTATTTATTCATCCATTCATTAATGGACACCTGGTTTGCTTCCACTTCTCAGCTGTTGTGAATGGTACTACTATGAACAGAAATGTGAAAGTATCTTTTAAGATCCTACTTTTCAGTTCTTTTGTGTCTATATTGATAAGTGGAATTGCTGGTTCACATAGCCATTTTACTTTTAATTTTTTGAGAAACCAACATGCTATTTTCCATAGCATCTGCATTTTTCATTCCCACCAATAATGCACAAAGATTCTAATCCCTCCACATCCTCATCAACACTTACTATTTTCCGTTTTTCTTTTCATAGTAGCCATCCTAATGGGTGTGAGGTGGAATCTTATTGTGACTTTGATTTGCATTTCCCTAATTAGTAATATTGAGCATTTTCATATGCATGTTGGCCATTTGTGTGTCATCTTTGGAGAAATGTTTGCTTAAGCTCTTTGACAATTTTTGAATCCAGTTTTGTTGTTGGTGAGCTGTATGAGTTATTTATTGTTGTTGTTCAGTTGCTCAGTCATGTCCGACTCTTTGTGACCCCATGGGCTGCAGCATGCCAGACTTCCCTGTCCTTCACCATCTCCCGGAGCTTGCTCAATCTCATGTCCATTGAGTCGGTGATGCCATCCAACCATTTCATCCTCTGTCGTCCCCTTCTCCTCCTGCCTTCAATCTCTCCCAGCATCAGGGTCTTTTCTAATGAGTCAGTTATTCACATCAGGTGGCCAAAGTATTGGAGTTTCAGCTTCAGCATCAGACCTTCCAATGAATATTCAAGGTTGATATCCTTTAGGATAGACTAGTTTGTGAGCTATAGGAGTTATTTATACATTCTGGATGTTAACTATTACCAGCTTTATGACTTGAAAACTTTTACCCCTATTTTGTCCTTTGTCATTTCACTCCATGGATTGTATTCTTTGGTGCACAGATGTTTTTAATTTTGATGTAGTCCAGTTTGTCTCTTTCACTTTAGTTGCCTGTGCTTTTGGTGTCCTATCCAGGAAACTCTTGCTAAATCCAATGTTATAAAGTTTCCTTCTATGTTTTCTTCTAGAAGTTTTCTAGTTTCAGGTGTTAGATTTAGGTGTTTGATCTATTTTGAGTTAATTTTTGTATACAGTGTTAAGCAAAAGTCTAATTTCACTCTTCTATGTTTTCCCAAGTCTCTTTCCTAAGTCTCTTGATATTGCATAAATTTTAAGGTGGATTTCTCTAATTCCTCAAAAAATGCCATTGAGGTCTTTTGGGATTGTATTAAAAATGTAGATTACTTTGAATAGTATTGATATCTTGTTGACATTATCTTTCAATCAGTGATCACAGAATGTCTTTCTGCTTATTTGTGTCTTCTTTAATTTCCATCCACAAGATTCTGTAATTTTTAATGTGTAAATCTTTTGCCTCATTGACTAAATTTACCCCTAAGTATTTTATTGTTTGTGGTGTTATTGCAAGTAAAATTATTTATTTAATTTTCTATTTGGATTGTTGATTATTAATGTATAGAAATGTAGCAAATTTGGGGCTGTTAATTTTGTATCCTGCAAGTTTGCTGAATTTTTAGCTCCAATTGATATTGTATGGGCTAGATTATTTTGCATGTAAGAGTATATTATCTATGAAACAAGATTATTTTATTCCTTCCTTTCCAATTTGTAAGCTTTTAATTTATTTCTCTTGCCTAATTAATCTGGTGGCACCCCACTCCAGTACTCTTGCCTGGAAAATCCCATGGACAGGGGAGCCTGGTAGGCTGCAGTCCATGGGGTTGCTAAGAGTCGGACATGAGTGAGCGACTTCACTTTCACTTTTCACTTTCATACATTGGAGAAGGAAATGGCAACCCACTCCAGTGTTCTTGCCTGGAAAAACCCAGGGACGGGGGAGCCTGGTGGGCTGCCGTCTATGGGGTCGCACAGAGTCGGACACGACTGAAGTGACTTAGCAGCAGCAGCAGCAGTACTTCTAGTACTACATTAAAGAGTAGTGGCAAAAGTAGGCCTCCTGGTCTTGTCCCTAATCTTAGAGGAAAAGCTTTCAGTCTTTCACCATTGAATATGACGTTGCATGTGTGTGTGTGTGAAGTTGCTCAGTCCTGTCCAACTCTGTGACCCCGTGGACTGTAGCCCGCCAGGCTCCTCTCTCCATGGGATTCTCCAGGCAAGAATACCGGAGTGGATTGCCATTTGGATTGCCATTTCCTTCTCCAGGGGATCTTCCCAACCCAGGGATCGAACCTGGGTCTCCTGCATTGGAGGCAGACGCTTTATCCTCTGAGCCACCAGGGAAGCCCATGAGTATGATGTTAGCTGTGGGTTATTCAAATACAGCTTTTATTATGTTAAAGAAATGTCCTTCTATCCTTGTTTTGTTAAATGTTTTTTTATCATGAAAGAGTATTGGGTTGTATCAAAAACTTTTTCTTCATCAACTGAAATGATCATGTGCCTTTTCCCTTGATTGTGTATTATTTCCCTCTTATGTGTATTATTAATACATTGATCAATTCCTGTATGTTGAACCATCCTTCTATTCTATGAATAAAACCCCCTTGGTAGTGCGTACAGTGCTTTGAATATGCTGTTGAATTCTGTTTGCTAGTATTTTGTTGATTTTTGCATCAGATTCATCAGGTGATATTGCTCTGTAGTTTTCTTTTCTTGTAGTGTCTTTGTCTAGCTTATGGATTAGAGTAACGCTGACCTCTTAGAATGAATTTGGAAGTGCCCTCTCCTTTTCAATTATTTGGAAGAGTTTGAGGAGGCTTGTTAATTCTTTAAATGTTTGGTAGAATTTGCCAGAGAAGGCACCTGGTCCTGGGCTTTTCTTTGTTGGGAGATTTTTTAATCACCAATTCTGCTAATTAGAGAGTGGTCCAATTATAGGTCTGTTCAGATTTTTTCTTGGTTCAATCTTGGTTGCTTGTATGTTTCCAGGAATTTATCCATTTCACAAAGTTGCCAAATTTGTTGACATACAATTATTCATAATATTTTTCTAACTCTTTTACTTCGGTAAAATCTGTTATAATGTCAGGTCTTTCATTCCGTAGTTACTCAAGCCTCATCTCTTTATCTTGATCAGTCTAGCCAAAGCTTTGTCAATTTTGTTGTCCTTCAAAGAATGAATTTTTTATTTCTTTTATTTTTCTCTATTGTTTTTCTATACTCTATTTGATTTATTTCTGCTGTGACGTTTATTATTTATAGTCTATCTGCTAGTTTTTCATTTAGTTGGTTTGTTTTCTGGTTTCTGAAGGTGTAAAGTTAGGCCATAGACTTGGAATCTTTTTTCTCATAATACGTTTATAGCTTTACCTGTCTCTCTTTGCACTTCCTTGCTGCGCCTCATAAGTTTCTGTACGCTGTGTTTTGGTTTCCTTTATCTCAAGATATGCTCTCTTATCTCTTGTGATTCCTTCTTTGACCCATTGGTTGTTTGCTGTCTACATATTTGTGATTTTTATAGCTTTCCTTCCACTGAAGTCTAATTTCATTCCACTGGGACTGGACAAGACATTTTGCATTACTTCAATCTTATTGAATTATTAATACTAGTTTTGTGGCTCCAAACATAGCCTATCTTGGAGACAGTGTAATGTACACTTGAGGAGAATGTGTGTTATGCGGTAGCTGGGTGACGGGTTAAGTTCAGTTAGTCTACAGCGTTGTGTAGGCCTGTATTTTCCTACTTTTCTTCTGTTAGTCTCTTTATCCATTATTAAAAGTGAGTATTGAAGTCTCACAATATTATTTTAGATTTGCCTACTTTTCCCTTCAATACTTGTGGTGTTTGTTTTACATATTTAGGAGCTCTTATATAAAAAGAATGAAAAGATTGATTCTTTTTATTATATATAATTATTATATTATCATTTACCATTGCATATAATCATATGTTTATCACATATATGATATTTCCAGTAGTCATGTATGGATGTGAGAGTTGGACTGTGAAGAAGGCTGAGCGCCGAAGAATTGATACTTTTGAACTGTGGTGTTGGAGAAGACTCTTGAGAGTCCCTTGGATTGCAAGGAGATCCAACCAGTCCATTCTGAAGGAGATCAGCCCTGGGATTTCTTTGGAAGGAATGATGCTAAAGCTGAAACTCCAGTACTTTGGCCACCTCATGAGAAGAGTTGACTCACTGGAAAAGACTCTGACACTGGGAGGGATTGGGAGCAGGAGGAGAAGGGGATCACAGAAGATGAGATGGCTGGATGGCATCACTGACTCGATGGACGTGAGTCTGAGTGAACTCCGGGAGTTGGTGATGGACAGGGAGGCCTGGCGTGCTGCAATTCATGGGGTTGCAAGGAGTAGGACATGACTGAGCGACTGAACTGAGCTGATGATCATATATCACTTATCATGTCATATATCATTTATCACTACATATGATCATAATATTTATCATATGATCAAAATATTTATCATATATATGATCATATGTAATGACAAATATTATATAATGATAAGAATCAATCCACTAATATATCAGCGCTCCTAAATGTGTAAAACAAGCACGAAGAGAATGTTCTTTGTTTCTGATCCAGTTTTTTACTTAAAGTCTATTGTGTCTCATGTTGGTATAGCCATCCTTGCTGCCTTTTGCTTCTTATTTGCATGCAATATCTCTATCCTTTCACTTTCAACCTATCTATGTGTTTCCTTTGGTCTAAAGTTGAGTCTCTTGTAGACAGCATATAGTTAGATTCCTTCTTTGAAAAAATTCATTCAGCTAATGAAGTAATTTACTCCATTTGTATTTAAAGTAATTTCTGCTAGAGGAGGATTTACCCATTGCCATTTTGTTTTTCATATATTTTGTAGCTTTTCCATCTCTCATTTCCTCTTAGCTGCCCTGCTACGTGTTTAAATGTTTTGTAATAGCATGCTTTGATTCCTTTCTCATTTCTTTTTGTGGGCATTATATAGTTTTTTCCTTGTGGTTATCATGGGGATTACATAAAACATCTTTAAGTCATAACAACCCATTTTAAAATGATAGTAAACTAATTGCAATTAAATGCACAAACATCTACTCTGTTATATCTTCATTCCCCTTACTTTATTATTGACATCCAATTACATATTTGTATATTGTACACTCAGTAACATAGATAGATAGTTATGTAATGATTTTGTCTTTTACAGGTATGTATCCTTGTCCATCTTTTAACTTTTATCATAGAACTTTATACTCACATAAAGCTTCAAGTTAGTTTCTAGCATCATTTTCTTTCAGCTCAAAGAACTCTCTTTAGCATTTATTGTAGAGCAAATCTAGTGGTGGACTTCCCTGGGGCTCAGATAGTTAAGAATCTGCCTGAAATGTGGGAGACTGGGTTCAGTTCCTGGGTTCAATTCCTAAGTCAGGAAAATCACCTGGAGAATGGAATTCTCCATGCAAGAATACATGAACTGAGGAGCCTGGCAGGCTACAGTCAATGGGGTGGCAAAGAGTCGGACATGACTGAGCAACCAACACAGCACGAGGCTAGTGACATTGAATTAACTCAGCTTTTGATTATATGGGAGTCTTTATTTCTCCTTTATTTTTGAAGGATACGCTTGCTTAATGTATTACTCTTGGTTTTCATTTTTTTTCCTTTGAACACTTTTGAATATATTATACCACTGCTTGCTTTCTGGCCTGTAAGGTATGCAAAATACCCTGATATTCTAATATCAGTTCAGTTCAGTTCAGTCGCTCAGTCGTGTCCGACTCTTTGTGACCCCATGGACTGCAGCACTCCAGGCCTCCCTGTCCATCACCAACTCCCAGAGTTTACTCAAACTCATGTCCATTGAGTCGGTGATGCCATCCAACCATCTCATCCTCTCTCGTCCCCTTCTCCTGCCACCTTCAATCTTTCCCAGCATCAGGATCTTTTCTAATGAGTCAGTTCTTCGCATCAGGTGACCAAAGTATTGGAGTTTCAGCTTCAGCATCAGTCCTTCCAATGAATATTCAGGACTGATTTCCTTTAGGATGGATTGGTTGGATCTCCTTGCAGTCCAAGGGACTCTCAAGAGTCTTCTCCAACACCACAGTTCAAAAGCATCAGTTCTTCAATGCTCAGCTTTCTTTATGATCCAACTCTCACATCCATACATGAGCACTGGAAAAACCATAGCTTTCTAATATAAGCTCCCTTATATGTCACGAGTCACTTTTCTCTTGTCACTTTCAAGGTTCCTTCTTTGCCTTTTGACTTTCAGCAGTTTGACTATATTTTATGTGGGTCTCTTCAGGTTTTTCTAGTTGGAGTTTATTGAGTTTCTTGTATTTTTACATTCATTTTTCCCTTAAATTTGGGTAGTTTTCAGCTGTTAACATCTTCAAAAAGCTCTCTGCCCCTTTCTCTCTATATTCTCTTTCCAAATCTTCCAGAATGTGTATATTTGTTTGTTTGTTATTGTTTCATAAGTTCCGTAGGCTCTGTTCACATTTTAAAAAATTATTTTTCCTTTTTGCTTGGTAATTTGAAATGGCCTGTTTTCAATTTCACAATACTGTATTCTGTCTAATTAAGTCTATTGTTGAACTTTTTCTAGTATATTTTTCCAATTTAATTTATTTTTGTATTTTTCAGCTCCAGAATTTCTGTTTGGTTCCTTTTTATTGTTTATATCTCTGTTAATATTCTCATTTTGTTCATGCATTGTTTCCCTGGTTTTGTTTAATTGTCTTTTAGTTTATTGAACATAGACATGTTCAAACAATGCATGAACAAAATGAGAATATTAACAGAGATATAAACAATAAAAAGGACATCTTTAAGATAGACATTTAAAATTCTTTGTCACTATCTCAGGCTTCCCTGGTGGCTCAGAGGTTAAAGCGGCTGCCTCCAATGTGGGAGACCTGGGTTCAATCCCTGGGTTGGGAAGATCCCCTGGAGAAGGAAATGGAAATCCACTCCAGTATTCTTGCCTGGAGAATCCCATGGACAGAGAAACCTAGTAGGTTACAGTCCACAGTGTCACAAAGAGTCAGACACGACTGAGCAACTTCACCTCACCTCACCTTGTCATTATCTCAGAGGCTCAAATTTCTTTAGCAATGGTTTGGAGATTTGTTTTGTCTCTTTGAGTCAGCCATGTTACACTTGTGATTTTTTATGAAATTTAGGGTGTTTGAAAAAACAGCCACTTCTTCCCAGCCTTTGTGAATTGGCTTTGGACAGGTGAAAACCTTCACTAATCAGCCTAACACAGAGGATCTGGATGCTCTCAAACTTTTTGAGGGAATGTGTCTTGTGCAGGTGGTTTAATCCAGTTCCTAGTAATTATGACTGCTTTAAATTTCTTACCTGAGTCTTGCCGGTGCTCCTTCTCAGAAGCCTGGAGTTTCTGTTGTGTATCTTTGCCCATAATCTCTTGCTCCGGCGCTGTAGATACTTGCAGCCCCGAGAGCTATCGTAACCGTCACTGTTTTCCAATCTGGTCTCCAGACTATTCCACCGTTCCTATCAGTGCTGCAAGTCAGATGAGACAGAAATGAGTCTCTTGGGTAGTCTTCAGACAAATCAGAGCATTGCAGTAAAGTTCTAGTCTTTCCTTTCTAGTTTAAGGGAGGATCCAGAAGTTGAGTGGTTTTCTCTTGATAATGCCACCCTGTGCCAAGATACCAGGAGAGGCATGAGAAAGAAAAATGCAATAAAATTTCCTACTGTTTTGAGTGAAGTTTTTCCTACTGTTTTTCTTGATTAGGGATTCCCTTAATTTCTTCGGATTCTTAAATTGTTTCTAGAGTTCTCACAAAGTTATTTTGGTCTGTGAATTGTTACTAATTTGATGTCTTCATGGGGGAATAAGAACCTGAAGCTTCCCAGTGTGCCATCTTGCTGACACTTTATTAAGGATTATTATTGTTGTTTAGTTGCTGAGTCGTATCTGACTCTGCGACCCCATGGACTGTAACTTGCCAGTCTCCTCTGGCCATGGAATTTCCCAGGCAAGCATACTGGAATGGGTTTCCATTTCCCTCTCCAAGGGATCTTCTGGGTCCGGGGATTCAACTTGCATCTCTGCACTGCAGGCAGATTCTTTACCATGAGCCACCTGAGAAGTGTTTATCAAGGAAACTTCTTACATAATAAATATTTCCATACTGTTTTACTTTCAGCCTAAACTTTCAACTTTTGCATCTAATAGATATAGACAGCATATAGTTGGATCTCATATTTTATTTAGTTTGGCAATCTCTGTCTTTGTTTGGAATTTTTAGTCAATTGAATATAATGACCGTTGTTTTTGCATCTGTAATTTTGCATTTTTTTCTATCTTATGCTTTTTGTTGTTGTTGTTGTTCCTTGTTTCTTCTGTACTCTTTTCCTTTGTGCTAAACAGAAATTTGTGTGTGCATATCATTTTAATTCCTCTCTTGATGTTTAAGCTATATTTTGGAGTTATTTTTAAAGGTTACTAGAGGGATTACAATATGCATCTCTAATTTACTGAAATCTACATCTGTCGAATACTGACAATTCCAATAGCAAGTTTGCTCCAAAAGAGCTCAATTTTCTCTTCTCTTTTTGTATGATTATTTTCATGTATATTAATGAAATGATCTACAAGTTTAACAAAAAAGTGCTGTAATTAATCCTTTAAGCAGGGTTACGTTTTAAGGAAATTATAGAATAAATGTCTATACACAGTATTTTTACATTTATTCTCATATTTATAATTTCTAGTGTTCTTTGTTTCTTCCTGTGCATCTAAGTTATCATCTCAGGTTATTTTCTTTCAGCCCGTGGAACTTCATTTAGTATTTTTAAAGGATAAGTCTCCTAGCAACAATCCCTTTTTTGAGGTGAATGTCTTTATTTCCCTTTCATTTGGAAAGTTCACAAGTTATAGAAATATCGATGCCTCTGTTCAGCTTTTAATTTTGTTTCTATGGTATTAAGGATCCTTTGTTCTTCATTTTGTTTTGATAAAAATCAGCCATTAATTATATTGTTATTCAGTTTTTTCCCTACTGTCAATTTCTCTTTGCCTTTAGCTGTCAGCAGTGTGGTCCTCTTTGTATTTATGCTTCCTGAAGCTCATTGAGATTCTTAGATATACAGATTAACATTTTTCATCAACTTTGGGTTTTTGGGGAATTACTTCTTCAATTTTTTTCTGTTTCATTCTCATTTTTCTTTTCTGGGATTTTGATACATCATTTCTTTTTTTCACAAACATCTGAGATGATGGTCACTTATCTTTAACCTTTTTTTTTTCTTCTTCAGATTGTATTCTTTCTTTAAATTTACAGATTCTTTTTTTTTCCATCTCACATCTAATTTTTGAGCCAATATAATAATTCTTTATTATTGTACCTTTTTGGTAGTTTTTGTTTCTCTACTGGAATTCTATATTTGTTAAGCCATTGTCATCATATTTCCCATTAAGTTTTTTGTATGTAGTTTCATCACATTTTTGAACATTTTAATAGTAGCTTTTGAGATATCTTTATATGGTAAATACATCTAAAGTAAGTTTCCACTTACTACTTTCTCCCCCAAATAGGGATCATATTTTGCTATTATTTGCACATCTCAGTATTTGGTTGAAACTAAGCATTTTAGATAAAATATTATATAGCTGGATTTTTTTCAAATTTTTAACTTTCTTGGACCTAAGCTGTGGAATCCATCTCTTATGCAATGGGCCCCCACTGATAGCTCTCCTTAGTTTTCTGTTCTTATTTTTGTTTATTAGCCTTGCTTTGCAGGGGAAGCCATGGCACCTCATTCCAGTACTCTTGCCTGGAAAATCCCATGGATGGAGGAGCCTGGTGGGCTGCAGTCCATGGGGTCGCTAAGAGTCGGACAAGACTGAGCGACTTCACTTTCACTTTTCACTTTCATGCATTGGAGAGGGAAATGGCACCCCACTCCAGTACTCTTGCCTGGAGAGTCCCAGGGATGGGCGAGCCTGGCGGGCTGCCGTCTCTGGGGTCGCACAGAGTCGGACACGACTGAAGCGACTCAGCAGCAGCAGCAGCAGCAGCAGGGGAAGCTCTGTGTCTGATTAAATGGTGGTCAATGATTTGAGTGCTCAAATGCCCTAAAATCCTAAAGCCCCTTGTATATACTAATTGATAGGTGTGTGGGTTGGGGAATGCACTCAACAGTTACAGGTAATTCTCATGGTCATCTTGTTTTTCACCTTCTTCTGTGCTCTTTTGGTTTCTCTTGAACATATGTTTAGTATTCCCATCAGCCAGTAATGTATAAAGCCTATCTGAACCCTCCTATAGCTTCCTTGATTCCAGAATTTCAGGCTGGTCCAGAACTCACCCCACTGAAATCACAACTCTGGGTTGGCAAAGGTGTTCTCTCTTCATTCCCGGCCAATTTTACCATTTTTACTTGGCGAGAACACAGGCCTTTTTATTCACTCTACCCCAAATGAAGTCTTCCTTTTGGTGGCAGAACTGTTGACTTTCGAGGCCACTCCATGTTGGTAAAACCACTCTTTTACTCTCTTAGTTGGTAGGTGGAGAATAGGTAGTTTCATGTAAGAAGGTTGAGAATAGATTCCTGTTGTTCTTTCCTGAAACTCTTGGCAGTTTTGCAACAACAGATAGTTTTCAACTTGTTATCTGCCCTTGGCCAATTTACAGTGCTCCCAAATGCTTGTTTTGACTATCCTGTCCAACTTCATCCTTGTCTGAATCATGCACCCCTTCTGGCCACCACAAGAGGAGGTGGCTTCTCTTCCATTGCAATGGACTGAATTTTGTCTCCTTCTTCTCCCCATCCCCATCCCATTCATATGTTGAGACCCTAACTTCCAATGTGACTGTATTTGGAGATGGGCCCTCTAGAATGATTACTGAGGTTAAATAAAGTTATACCATGGGGGGCTGTAATATGATAAGACTTGTGCAAAGGAGGAATGGCGAAGACACAGCGGAAGGTAGCCATCTAAAAGTCATAGAGAGCAGCCACTGGAGAAATTAAACCTTCAGAAACCTTGATCTCAGACTTACAATCTCTAAAACGGTGAGAAAATAAACTTCTATTGTTTAAGTCACCCATATGTGTTATTTTGTGATGGCAGCCATAGAGGGCTAATTACACCTATTAAAACTTGAAGGTACTTCAATCAGATTTTTGCTCCCATAATTATAATAAAACTTCTCTTGATTCTGTCACTAATGGTCTCTTCATTGCTAAATCCAGTGCTAATTCTCAGTCTTCCAGTCTCTTGGTCAAGATCTACAGATTTTCTTGATCTACCAGCAGCATTTGACACAGTCGATCACTTCCTCTGCTTTGATACACTGTGTTCATTTGCTTCCAGTAGAGCAAAGAATATCGATCTTCCCCTTTCTTGCTGGCCACTCTTCCTCAGTCTTCTTTGCTTATTACTCTATATGTCCTGCCTCTTATTGAGGAGTCCTCCAGAGTTTACTCCTTGGGTACCCCCCCACGCTCTCTATCATTTTTGGTTGTATTATTTCATGTTATGGCTTTATACATCATCTGGAGATAATGAAGCTTAACTTTCCATCTCTAGCTTAGGCCTCTTTCCTAAGCTCCAAACTCCACTATCCATTTGCATACTGGATATCTCCATTTGACTGGCTAACTTATGGAATTCTCAGTCAATTAATTGAAATGAATTTGTATCTAATTAATGACAATTTGATTTTTTCAATTTCTTGAGCTAAAAATATTGGAGTCTTTCTGTCTCCAATATGTATGCTACTTTGGAGGTATCAGCAAAGCCTATTTCTTGATCTTCAAATACGGCTGGAATCGGGCCAGTTCTGTCCCTTTCCGCTTGGCTGCCATGGTCCAAGCCCTAACTGTCATTACCTGCTGAGCAGCACCAGCCTCTTCACTGATCTCCTGAAGATTGTTCTCATTCTCTATTCAACACAGAAGCCAGTAATCCCATTAAAACGTACCAAATATCGACATGCCTCTACTCAACAACCTCCCATTGCTTTCTAGCTCAGAGTAAAAGTCAAATTTCTTTCAAGTACAAAATCTGGTCTCCGCTGAATCTGGTCTCCATTGCTTCTCTGACCCCATCTGTTTCTCTTATTCTGCTGTTGAGCTTTTTCCAGCTATGATGACTCCCTTGTTCTTCCTCCCATGTGACACACCTCTAGGCTTTGCATGTGCCTTTCCCACTTCTCAGCTTTGCATAAGCCTTTCCTCCCTCTCTGCAGTACTTCCTTCTTTCAAATCTTGTCAACTTTTTAGAGAGGCCTTTTCTGACTTACCTATATAAAAGTGCATCTCTCCTCCCTGCCCCACTTTTCTTATCTCCTTTCTCTGCCTTGTTTTGGTGGAGTATCATCACCTTGTAATAGCCTGTATTATTTACTTTTCTGTTCTCTCTTCATTAGAATATAAGTTCTATGAGGACAAGGATTCTTTTTTCCTTGTGTATTTATTGCTGTAGCCCTGGTGCCTAGAAGAGTGCCTAACTTTTAATAGACGGTTGGTTAAGTATTAGTTGATTAAATGGGTCACTGTTTTAAAAATGGATTCAGAAAGAAGGAACTTGATTTTTCACTTGTGTGTGCTCAACTAAAAGCACAGCATTGACCCAGAGAGGCCATGTGCTCACACATTAACATTAGTAATAGTTAAAACTACCCTTGCTCCTTAATAAGCAACTGCCTGGAAGGTAAGACAGACCAGATATTGAACTAAAAGGTAATTCCTATTTGGGACAATAACTTCTAGAGTGTAACAGTATGGGAAAAGCAAATCAGTATATTTAGTGAGCCTGAAATGTCTTTGATGTCAAACTAAAAGAGTAGTTTGGTACAAAAAAATTGTAGTCTTGCTGGGCTTACTTTGTTTTTTATAAATAATCTGAAACAAAGTATTTGTAATTGAATTCTTATTTTATAAACTAAAATTTTAAAGATCAGACATTTTAGGGAGAAAGCCTTGATTACCTATTCTAGTTCTACTGCTTGTGGCTATGTGGCCTTGGGAAACTTAAATTCTCTGAGCCTCCATTTCCTTATTTAAAAAACAAAATCAATAAGTTCTAATGCATTCATCCATGTCTGCACTCATTCTAATTAGAGTACTCCTGCCATATATTACCCTCCGTGTGTGCGTGTGCTAAGTAGCTTCAGTTGTGTCTGACTCTTTGTAACCTGTGGAGTGTAGCCCACCAGGCTCCTCTGTCCCTGGGATTCTCCAGGCAAGAATACTGGAGTGGGTTGCCATGTCTCCCCTTGAAGGGGCCTTCCTGACCCAAGGATCAAACCCTCATCTTTAGTACTGGTGACCGAAGCCTGCATAGTAGCTGCCATGGTCGCTCATAAAGATTAGTGGAAATTTGCTAGCACAGCACAGTCCCTGGCACACAGTAGGTGATTTGAAAGGGTGGCTCACTTCTCCATATCCAATCCTCTAGCCAGACTCTTGAGAGTATCACTAACTCATGTTCATACTCATCCTCATCTCTCAAATGTCACCTCCTGAAGGAGCCCATCCCCAACCATCCCATCTAAATTGCTCCCTGTCCCTTTATGTCTTATTACCGCATTTGATTTTCTTCATAGCCCTTTTCACTTTCTAAAGTCACTTTTAAAATATTTCTCCCTTTCACTGTGTATTTCTCCTCTCTGAAAATGTAAGTTTCATGAGAGCAGGGAACCCTTTCCTGGTTTTCCACTGTGTCCTTGGCACCTGGAAGGGCCCCTGGCACATGGAAGTGCTCTGCAAATATGTGGAGGATGAGGTTACTGAGTGCCTGGGTCTTTCCTCTTGGTAGCTCCATGCCAGCCCAAGGGCTTGGCCCAAAGCAGAGGCTCAGAAAACGTGTGAAAAAATCTTGTCTTGTGGCAGCCACTGGGTCACCACCCTAACTTGTTTCAGTGTAAACTGATTCCCTATTTGTGACATGGAGACTGTTGGAGTGTGACTTGAGCATGGGCTGTGCTTCTGGAGCAAAGCTAAAGCTCCATCGTTAAACGTCCTCCTATAAGCACCAAAGGCAGGCCGGCCCTGCATTTCTGGCATTATGCTTTTGAGTAAAAACCCTATTTTTCTCTGCCTACTACTCTGGCTTCCCAGGAAAGTACAGAAGAACGCATATGGAGAGCATCACAATTTCCAGACTCCATTTCTTCCCCAGACTGTCATCATTTCCTCAGAGCTGCCCTTGGGGCAGTAGGTATGTTGACTCATTGTGTACAACAGACAGCTAGGTGCTTGTTTACTCATGTGATGCAGCAAATGTATCACATGAGAAAGCCCATCTCTGACTCTAAATTCCATATTTTCCCACTTTCATTTCCATCTCTGGGCCTGAGATGGGACTAGAAGCTTGCTGAAAGATACGTTCATCCTGGAAGGTAAGAACATAAAAAAGAAAGAAAGAACAAAATTTTAGTTTAAAGGCATTATTAAAAAGTGTAAGGGGGAGAATGGAAGATAAAAGGCTCAAAACAACCTCAAATTTACTCTGTTAGCTGGAAAAAAAGTACCAGGTATTCTAAACACTGCATCCAGAATGGTAGACTTTAGATAATGTTACCTGTCAAGAAAGAAATTAGAAAAGTTTTAGCAAGTAAGTAATCATGGAGTGTTTTTACTTGCCTCTTAAGATATAAAGTAAAAACTTTAAAGAGGACGCAAAATATCCCAGCTGATTTGATAACGTTTGAAAGAAAAAGAGCTGAGCTTTAGTTTTCTCTGAAAATTGAACACATTATGAATACAACACATTTATCAAACATTTCTATAGTCTAGCACATTGCCTCCATAATCTATTCAGTATTCACAACAACCTTACAAAGCAGGAATTCTCTCCATTTTAGGGTTGAGCTTAGATATGTGAAATGATTTGCGTAAGGATAAACAGTTAGTAAGTGGCAGGACCAGAGTTTAAAATGCCCCATCACTAAGCTATTAGTTTTGGTCAAAAGTGGCCTGGCTGCACAGGATAAACCTCATTCTCAGCATGGCTTTGGCAATTGCATTTGCAGGATGAGATGGTGTGGAAGAGCACTGCACCCAAGGAGCTGTACAAATCCATGCAGGAACAGACATGGGTAGAACAGTACAAAGAGCATGCAAGAAATACACTGTTTCAAAGCAGGTGGCATCTATGAAGAACTCTAAGGAATCAAAATCTTACTGACACTGACATTCTTGTACAATTAATATATTAGCTCCATACAAGAGAATGATTGGTTGGGTGGAAAAGAGTGGGACAAGGGTCAGAGTGGGATGCTGAAGTGGCTCAGAGGATGTCAGAATCAGGCAAAGGAAAGAGGTCAGAACTCAAGCTTTGGCAGTACCATGAGTTCTTCTGTATCATCAGTTCAGTTCAGTTCAGTTCAGTTCAGTTGCGCAGTTGTGTCCAGCTCTTTGCGACCCCATGGACTGCAGCACGCCAGGCCTCCCTGTCCATTACCAACTCCCAGAGTTTACTCAAACCCATGTCCATTGAGTCGGTGATGCCATCCAACCATCTCATCCTTTGTCACCCCTTATCCTCCTGCCTTCAATCTTTCCTAGCATCAGGGTCTTTTCAGATGAGTCAGTTCTTCACATCAGGTGGCCAAAGGATTGGGGTTTCAGCTTCAGCATCAGTTCTTTCAATGAATAGAAATCAGTCTATTCATCCTAAAGGACTGTGTATTTCTACACATCTAAATCATCCTAAAGGACTGATTTCCTTTAGGATGGACCAGTTGGATCTCCTTTCGGTCCAAGGGACTCTCAAGAGTCTTCTCCAACACCACAGTTCAAAAGCATCAATTCTTTGGCACCCAGCTTTCTTTATAGTCCAACTCTCACAGCTATACATGACTACTGGGAAAACCATAGCTTTGACTAGACAGACCTTTGTTGGCAAAGTAATGTCTCTGCTTTTTAATATACTGTCTAATTTGGTCATAAATTTTCTTCCAAAGAGCAAGTGTCTTTTAATTTCATAGCTGCAATCACCATCTGCAGTGATTTTGGAGCCCAAAAAATAGTCTGTCACTGTTTCCACTGTTTCCCCATCTATTTGCCATGAAGAGATGGGACCAGATTGTCGTGATCTTAGTTTTCTGAATGTTAAGTTTTAAGCCAACTTTTTCACTCTCCTCTTTCACTTTCATCAAGAGGCTCTTTAGTTCTTCTCTTTCTGCCATAAGGGTGATGTCATCTGTGTATCTGAGGTTACTGATATTTCTCCCAGCAACCTTGATTCCAGCCCAGCGTTTCTCATGATGTACTCTGCATATAAGTTAAATAAGCAGGGTGACAATATACAGCCTTGATGTACTCCTTTCCTGATTTGGAACCAGTCTGTTGTGCCATGTCCATTTCTAACTCATGCTTCCTGACCTGCATACAGATTTCTCAAGAGGCAGCTCAGGTGGTCTGGTATTCCCATCTCTTTCAGAATTTTCCACAGTTTATTCTGATCCACAGTCAAAGGCTTTGTCATAGTCAATAAAACAGAAGTAGATGTTTTTCTGGAACTCTCTTGCTTTTTTCGGTGATCCAACGGATGTTGGCAATTTGATCTCTGGTTCCTCTGCCTTTTCTAAATCCAGCTTGAAGATCTGGAAGTTCATGGTTCATGTACTGTTGAAGCCTGGCTTGGAGAATTTTGAGCATTACTTTACTTTGCTTCTGTATCATATTCTTCACTTAACCAACACCCCATGTGAAGGACGTGGTTCTGTCAAAGCAGCATTTGTAATTTGATGAGTGTATGCCATACATATGTGCATGTGAATGAATATATGTGAGTCTAAGCACACACGAATTCATAATTAATAAATTATTTATTTTTCTTTCCACAGGGTGATTTCAATTCTCATTAATTAAATTTAGGAAGGTAACCTAACACAGGATAGAGATTTAAAAAGTTTCCGCATTCTCAAGAAAACGGAAATTTATAAGGAAAAAAACGGTCATGTAGAAAACACACAACTAGTATTTTACTAGTTCATATTTATTTTCCAGTTTCAAATGATAACAACTCCTTGTGTTAAAGTTAGTGAGACAGCAAGGTAGTTTCAGTGAGTTCACAATTTGAAGTGGGCTCGTGAGTGGTTACTACACATTAACCTCAACATCCTGTGTAGACCTATATTTTGTTTTATTGTTTAGTCAATCTGAACACTGAACAATCAGTGCTGAGAAAGTTTCTATCCATGTATAGAAATAGCTACAAAAGGGCAGACTTTAAAATTATTTTTCTTCTTTCTAGAGATACAGACATGTTTTCTCTTTCTACCAAACTTTGTACTAAACCGAATCAAGGCAGGTGACTGGTAAAGCTGCCCTACCCTCTAGTCATGCTGAGCTGGGCCACTGGAACACCGAATCAGTAAGAGAGATTTTGAAATGACTAACAAAGTGTAGTCATCCTTTTTAAAACCAAACTCACACCCACCACCCCAACAGGAAATCTAACAAACTGAATTATATGAAGAGGATGCTAGACAAACCTGAACACACCTAATGTGGGCTAAGGAAAGGATAGTTTTTAGTCTAGTCGCAGTGCATAGCACATTCACTGGCACCCAGTAGAATAGGAAAGCCAATGTAGAAAGCATTTTTGCCTTCACAGCACTAACAACTAAAAGCACACGGTGTATAATACATTGATCTTTAAGGGGATAATAAAGGTAATTCCAAGAATAGAGCTATTAGATTAACCTGAATGTTCATCTATAAATTTTTTTTTCAAAAATAAAGCTTAAAAGAGGCTTCCAGAAACAGACTCCATGAGGACTAGCAGAACACAAAGTGATAAGAGGCCTGCAAATGTAACATGAAGTGATGGTCACATGGTGCTTTTCAGTAAAGGACATCTCATCTAGTTTATTCCCATATCCAAGTCTAGCTGCGATAATAGGAGCTTCAGAACTCTCAAGACAGGGACAGTTTGTTTGAGTAACATCCTATATAAACACTCCCAAACTGTTCTCAAATAGCTGGGCCATTGGAACTGAAAGGCTGAGCCTCTGACCCAAGTAAAGAGCTGAGAATACATAGAAAGTTTGTGCCAAGTCTGCTGTGTTATTTGGGAAGAAGGGGGCGTCAATGATGGTGGGTTAGCCCATATTTTTAGCACACCAACATGTGTGCTGGGTGAAGGATGCTCAATATCCTTGTCCAAGGATGCTCAGTTTGTCCCAGAAATCTGAGTCAGAAGCAGCTGAGAGAGATGTCTGCTCTGGAAGGAATACTGAATACAAGGTGTTTCAAGGTCAGGTAATTTTCTTTTTGACTTATGAATAACTAATATTCAAGAAGAGCTGCAGCAATGGAGTCTGTCTCTCCAAGGTGTATTCTCCTGCCACCGTTAGCTGAATCCTCTCCCAGCCTATTGGGCCAGTGATGTCTGGAATGATCCCATTGCCTGGAGGTGGGAGTTGGTGCCACAGATTTTTCTAGCAAGCTGGCATGAAGATGATTTGCACAAGGAACTCTCCACTGAACTGCAGCTGACCTACTCCTTGGCCTTCTCCTGCTGCTCTGTAGTCCAGAAACAGGTCTATAAAATCTTTAAAATCTGTACAGTCGACTCTTGAACAACATGGATGTTAGGGGTTGAAAACACACCTATAATTTTGCAGTTGACTTTCTGTATCCTCCATTCTGCATCTGAGGAACCAACCAACTACAGATCCTGTAGTCCTGTAGTATGTATTTATAGAAGGAAATCCCTGTACAAGTGGAGATGGCAGTTCAAACCCATGCTGCTCAAGGGTCAGCTACCAATGGGAGCAGCATGTGGAGCATGTCCTCAGCTCCTTCATCTCTGTGGGGCTCTCTGCTGCTGTGAAGGCCGCTGTGTTGAATATGGGGATCCATTCCAGCAGCTTCTCTTAGTATACTTTTTTAGCAAAGAATTATAGTCATTAAAGTAGATATATGTGTGAGCTGATTGTCCTCCTGTTCTCAAGCTCCTGGTAGTACTTGTCCATGGTATTTCTCTGCAACAACTGGAATTCATCATTCATGATAATGTCCTCTGAATATCTAACCACAGCTTCAAATTCTGCTTCAGAGGTGAAAGAGATGTACAGCATAAACCTTCTACTATCCTCAAAGTCTGGACCCAGCCCCCACTCTACCCTGTAGAGCCCCAGCCGGCCTTGAGGGTGCATTGGTGGGCCCCGAGGAAGCCACATAGCCTGGACCAGGCCCTACCTGGGGCTCCACTGGCTCTGAGCTCTACCTCAGGCTCCTGAGGCTGTCCCCTCCAACTGAGACCCAGCTGATTCTACCACTGTTAATACTACCTGCAGATGTTTTCAACAGCTCAGCAAGTAATCTCAGGATACTCGTCAAATTTAACCAATCAAGCCGCATGAAAACATGGTACAGAATCATTGACTACATATTGTGCTAAGTATCTTCAGTCGTGTCCGACTTTGTGTGACACCATGGACTGTAGCTCTCCAGGCTCCTCTGTTCATAGGATTCTCCAGGCAGATACTGGAGTGGGTTGCCATTCCTCTTTCAGGGGATCTTTCTGACCCAGGGGCCAAACCGGTGTCTCTTATGTCTCCTGCATTGGCAGGCGGGTTCTTTACCACTAGCGCCTCCTGGGAGGCTCAACCATTCTGAACTGCAATTGCACAACTTGAAGAAAGTTAGTGCGTAGATTCTTGGGTCAATGTATTAACAGAATCCCCATTAACTGGTGTTGTATGACATGATTTAATTGTTAGCGTAACAGTCATCCTTGTGCCGCCAACTTTTTTGTGTTTTGCACACTGGACTGCAACTTTACAGTCCAGCTTCACTGTGGGCCCTTTGCATGCAGTGGCAACCTGTCCAACAGGACTTACTCACATTTGGAGGATAGTCCCCAAACTTGCTGCAAACCCTACAGTTGTCCCAGAAGTACATGGATGTGTTGTGCCGTGTAAGTCTTTGCCTGGTGTCACACACCTGGTTTGACACCTTAATGAGTGTTTGCATTCAGCAGGTATATTCAGCATGTGTACAAGGATGCTGCACACAGATTTTTCCATAATAAACTCATCTGAACAATTTTTCATAAATGTAAATGTGAAGATCCCCTGCAGAATGAACAGCAAGCCATTTCAGTATCTTTGCCTGCGAAATCTCAGGGACAGAGGAACCTGGCGGGCTACAGCCCATGGATGGGGTTGCAAAAGATTGGACACAACTTAGTAACTAAGCAATAAGCAACAAAAACATGGTCAATCTGATTTTTTTTTTTTAAAAAGCACTTCTAATCATTATAATCAGTGAACCCGTTTTCCAGATGTTCAATGATGAACCCTGAGGTGCAGAAGCATCCTTTGTTGGAGGTCTGTATCACTGAGCTAACAGAGCCACACACAGCAAAGCGCTTACAGGCTTCAGGGTGCTGCTGGCTGGTGCACGGGGCAACTGGATGAGTGCTCCTCTGTGTGGGCTCCCTGGTGGCTCAGACGGTAGAGTCCACCTGCAGTGCGGGAGACCTGGCTTCAGATTCTGGGTTGGGAAGATCCCCTGGAGAAGGGAATGGATACCCACTCCAGTATTCTTGCCTGGAGAGTTCCGTGGACAGAGGAGCCTGGCAGGCTTTGTAAAGAGTCAGACACGACTGAACGACTAACACTTTCACTGTGTTCTGTGTTAAAGCTTTGAAAATTGTAAGCGTACATTTTAAAATGACATTTGTACAGACTTCTTCAGCACCTCAGATACCACTCACTGTAGGCTGAAAACCACTGGCACAGAGCAAAAGGCTCTGTTGAACTGAATCCTGACTGCTGCTGGTTAGCTATATGAGCAAGCTTTCCCTTCTTGAAACCTCTGTTTTCTCATTTCTCAAAGGAGGTTACCATTCCATGGGGTTGATGTGAAGACTAAATTAAAAAATACTATATAAGGTGTGTACCACCAAGGTCTTGAAAATAGCAGGCACCTGGCAAATACGAACCCATCTCTTGCAATTTCAGAGAGTATCAGTGTTGCTAAGGGTGTGAGAACCGAAGCAGGGTAACTCATGCCACATGTACTATCAGTCTCTGGCGTCTGCTGGGAAGACCGTGAAAAGGCTGTGCTCAAGGGTGGTGGCTGTCAGCCGTGATGGCACATGACTACATAGAGAGTTTTGAAAAATGCTGATACCTGGGCCCCACCCCCACAGATTCTTACCTACCTTGTCTGGGGTGCTGCTGAGGCATTTGCATTTTAAAAAAACTCCCCAGGAAATTTTGATGTGTAGCCAGGGTTGAGAACCACTGCTCTGGACAGACGGGCCGTCCACCTGCACAGTTCTACCACAGTCTCGGCACAACGCTGGAGTCCCATTCTGTCTCCTGCACTGTCCCCTGCACAAGCGTAACTTATTCTCCAAGTTATTCCCATGGCCAGTGTAAGCTCTGCCATCTCTGGCAAGGTGCCACTGCCACCATATGCCACACCATGTGGCTCTTCTCTGCTCTGTTGTGCCTCTCCAGCTCCTCCAGGAGATCTTGAAGCAAGATGCTCAGCATGTTTATTGACTGTCTAGAGGAAAATGCTAAGTGCATCCTTCAGGTTAAAGCTAAACCTGGCATCCTGCAGTGCATAGGTGGCGTTTTAAACATGTTTCTGCTTACTCTGCAGGGAGAAATGGCATAATTTATAATGAAAAAGAAAGGGCTATAGGTTTTATACTGTTTGAGACTCCTTAACATAGCAAAAGATGGCAGGTAAGTCACATCTGGCCATAGAACCTCCCCTTATCCCCTCCCCAACTCAGTCATCATGAAATGTCTTCTGAGTTGAGTTCAAAGGAGAGTGCATTAACTTCTGCCTCCAGGAGACATAGAAGCCTTCACAGCAGAGGTGATATTTGATCTTGGTTTGGAGGAGATATTGGGGGTTGGCTGGATGTTGGAGGGTATGTGAGTAAAGACATACCCTGATGATCATGAGCAAAAGCCGGGAGCTGAATGGTAACACTGTGGGTACAGAAATCATATCACGAGGAGACAGAATGGGAATCCAAGAGTGCAGAGTCAGGATGGGTTAGGATACTGCAATAAGAAACTGCTTCTAAATTTGGGCTTCCCTCATAGTTCAGTTGGTAAAGAATCCACCTGCAACACAGGAGATCCTGGTTTGATTCCTGGGTTGAGAAGATCTGCTGGAGAAGGAATAGGCTCCCCACTCCAGTATTCTTGGGCTTCCTTTGTGGCTCAGCTGGAAAGAATCCACTGGCAATACAGGAGACCTGGGTTCAATCCCTGGATTGGGAAGAGCCCCTGGAGAAGGGAAAGGCTACCCACTCCAGTATTCTGGCCAGGAGAATTCCATGGACTCTAGAGTCCATGGGGTTGCAAAGAGTCAGACACTACTGAGCGAACTTCACTTTCACTTTTTCTTTCTAAATCTCAGTGACTCAACACAACAGACTTCACTGCTTCTCACCTGGGCTAATAATCCATCATGGATAAACTGGGATCTTCTTTATGTTGTTTTGATGGACCCTCTTCTACCTGGATCATCATTAATTTGTGGGAAGGGGACAGGAAAATGATGAACAGGATTTTATAGACTCAAATCAAGAAGTGACATGTTACTTTCATTTACACTTTATTGGCTCAACCAGCCACATGGCCACACCTAACTTGAAGACAATGGGAAAGTACAATCCTCCCATAGTCCCCAAAGATGAGCTGTAAACATTAGTGAATAGCTTTTAATGACCACCATTGGGAGGAAATATCCACTAGGGAGTTTGGATTTGATCTCAAAGGAAAAGAAAACATCCAAGATTTGAAAGAGGGAGAGACACACTTAGAACTGGGTTTACACGGAAGTGGGCTAGAGTGGAGCATTTTCCTTTGCCCTGTAGAGACTTTTTCTCTCTTTCTGCTGTTCTGATCTGCTTGTCTGCAGGAAAAGCACACTATTTACCTACTCTCTGCTTTTGGTGGACTTGCCAAGAAAGACTACACTCTCACCATTTGCCCTGCAGTTTTGAGGGTCACTGAAATTGAGGAGATTGCAGTCAATCCATTCTTAACCAGGTCTAAGCTCTGCCTAGCTTTTATCAGGAACAAAGCTCATGTGTTTATCTCCATCTGACTTCTGAACTTATTTCCTCAATTACTTGGTTCCCAACTTAGTCAGGAAGAGAGGCTTTCTCCACAGACGGCCTCAAATTCCAAAGTAGATTAAAAGGAGAGAAAGGAAGAGGAAGGTAGACCAATAAAAGGGTGTGCATGGAGGTTAGAGAGGAAAAAAAAAGAAAGGATAAAAGTAGTATGGATAAAAGGAAGGATCTCAGAGAGATCTCTGACTGAGCAGAATGTGGCTCAAAGGGGAGCTCAGGAGCTGGGCTGCCCCTGGCTCCAATCCCAAAAAGTAAGAAGTAAGACCTCTGGGGAGTTGCTTTTCCTTCTTCTGCTTCATTGCCCAGCTCTGCATAATGGAGGCAATCTTACTAGAATCCAAACTGCAGTATTTTATGAGAAACAAATGAGTGAAACCAGTGCAAGTGTTTAGCATAGTCTCTGACATATTAACCACTTGATAAACAGTTGAGGCACTTGCAGCTTTGCACTTACGCGCTTGGCCCACCATATCTGTATTCTGCATGCCCAGATTCAACGAACTTTCCAACTCATGGTTGGCTGCCTCTGCAGATGCAGAACCTGATGATGTGGAGGGCTGATGGTATCACACCATTTCATTTTCAATAAGGGACTTGAGCATCCCCGGATGCTGACCCAGAGCCAGTCCTTTGTGGATACTGAGAGAGGACTGGAGAAGTGATGACTTATTTGGATTGAGCGTGCATGAAGACACTTTAATTCCCTAAGAATAAAACACCAAGTCCTGACTTTCGTTTGTCTCATCTTTTGCCTCTTGTCACTAAAATAAAATTCTTCTTGATAAAGAGATTTGGTGACTCAGACCAGACGAATGGAGCTAATACATTTCTTCATATTTTTCTTCCTCTTGCCTTTCGTGTGGTTCAAATTCTATTTGTCTTTGGATATTTAATAAGCTTTTTCTTATTTTTCATTCTCACTAAGCTGGTTTTTTGTTATTATTATAAATTCTAATTCTTTCAACTACCTTGGGTTGGCCAAGTCATAATATCTTCATGGGTCTGTAACTGATTATTACATTTCCTAAGGCTGGTGGTTCAAGGGGATAAAATGATGGCTTGCAGGATTATTCCGTGCTCTAAACTGGAGTGTAGAAGGTATTTCCCAATATTCTCTTAATGTAAATGGAACACGATTTATTTTCATGTGAAAAATTGGATGGAAATTTACTTTTGTGGAAGGAAATTGTCTTTAATTCACATATCTTGATTATATTTTATTGCTCAAAAATGCCCTCTAGGTCTTTCAGATGCAAATCTGAGACTGTGGTAAAATCAACATTCTATTTGTGGGGCTAAAAATAATATTGTGGGATATTTTAGGCTGAGGTCCCTGGAGGAAAACTCTGAGAGAGAAATTTATATACTGGGCAGTGCTCTCAGGAGCAAATCTGCAAGGAAGTGAGGGAAACTGAATTGGGCTTATAAGGAAGTTGGAATGTGATACAATTACAACAGAGGCGTTAGGTAAATCCCATGAGGATCTCAGAAGCAAGGACAACCTTGCAGAGATATCCCCAAACGAGACAAGTGGTCTCTGTACCCTGACATCAGCCAGTATTTAGATATGGTTGGAATCAGGGAGCAGGGCGAGATATCAGGGCAGGCTGCTTTATTTCAGGGGAGTTCCCAGGGAAGGACATATCTATGAGCCCACAGGAGTCACCATTCCCAGGAGGGGACAATGAGTACCTTAGTTCTGAAGAGGGCGCCTGGTACTCTGTGTGCCCCAGTAGCCACTATGTGGTGGCATTTCTTAATGATTACAACATCATTTGAAATGCTAGAAAATATTGGTTGAATTCTTTTTCTCTATGTGTAATTGTATTAGTTTCCTAGGGCTGCTGTAACAAAGTACCACATATTTGGCAGCTTAAAACAACAGAAACCTATCATCTCACAGTTCTGGAGGATGGATGTCCAAAATCAAAGTGCTGGCAGGGCCATGCTCTCTTTAACGTCTCTAGGGGAATATCCTTCCTACTTTTTTTTTTTCCTGGCTTCTAGTGTTTGCTGGTAGCCCTTGGTGTTCCTTGGCCTATATATGCATCATTCCAATCTCTACCTGTCATCACATGGCATTTTCCCCATATGTTTCTGTGTCCAAATTTTTCTCTTTTTGTAAGGACATGTTATTGGATTAAGTTGCATCTTAATTCAGTATGACCTCTTCTTAACTTGATTACATTTTCAAAGACTCTACTTTCAAATAGGTCCATACTCTATATATTCCTGGGGTTGCTAAGTCATTTCAGTCGTGTCAGACTCTTTGCAACATTATGGATTGTAGCCTTCCAGATTCCTCTGTACATGGGATTCTCTAGGCAATAATACTGGAGTGGGTTGCCTCCTTCAAGGGATCTTCCCCACCCAGGGATCAAACCCATGTCTCTTGTGTCTCCTGCATTGGCAGGTGGGTTCTTTACCACTAGTGCCACCTGGGAAGCCCATTCCTGGGGTTAGGACTTCAATACATCTTTTGAGGGGACACAATTAAACCCATAACAGCTACTAAGAGACATTAATTCATCTCTTAGACCATTATCCTGACCACACCACTCCATCTTGCTCACAGAGGCATAAATGAAGATGCTATCTCTACTTACACTGTTCTTTTCAGGCTTCCCCATCTCTTTCTTGATTAATGTAATAACTTCTGTGCCGTTCTCGCTCCAGTCCTTCTGTCTCTATCTACCCTCTTTATCCACAAAAGACTCTTCTAACGCCCAGTTTCAATTGTGTAGCTCTGTTGCTCAAAATCTATCGTTAGGCTTTCAGTTCAGTTTAGTTGCTCAGTCGTGTCCGACTCTTTGCAACCCCATGAATCGCAGCACGCCAGGCCTCCCTGTCCATCACCAACTCCCAGAGTTCACTCATACTCACGTCCATCGAGTCCATGATGCTATCCAGCCATTTCATCCTCTGTCGTCCCCTTCTCCTCCTGCCTCCAATCCCTCCCAGCATCAGAGTCTTTTCCAATGAGTCAACTCTTCACATGAGGTGGCCAAAGTACTGGAGTTTCAGCTTTAGCATCATTCCTTCCAAAGAAATCCCAGGGCTGATCTCCTTCAGAATGGACTGGTTGGATCTCCTTGCAATCCAAGGGACTCTCAAGAGTCTTCTCCAACACCACAGTTTCAGTTAGCTATTATGAAATCTACACTCTTAGTTTGATATTCAAGGTCCTGTGTGACCTCATCCTGCTGACCTGAACAGCCTCATCTCAGATGTATGTTTGCTTTCTACTTTACACTTAAAAATATTTAGTTGCTTGTGTGTGCATAGACATAATAGGCATCCAGAAAATGACAGTTCACTCTACCTTGTCTGCAGTTTACAAAAAGACTTTTCTCCTCCAATAGTCTAATGAAATTCTCACACTCACCTGGTGATATAGGTATTTTCATAGCTAATAAATGTAGTTGATGAAGATGCTGACAGAGAAGACAGATATGTAACCAGATAATGACAAAGTTAAGAGTCACAGCCAAATTTCCAATAGGCAATCCTTCCTGACGTGTCTTGTCTGTGCAGCTCACACTTACAAACTTGACTGCCCATATATTTTAACTTGTCACCTGTTTCCCATATCAACTCTCTTTGCAAGCTGTGAAGATTGAACTTAGGGGACAAATCTCTCCTATATTATGCCAGAAACAGAAGCAGTTGTGGAGCAAGAAATAGATTTTCTCAAGTTGGAAATACAGTGAACATTTGGGGTAGGATGAGAATGCATTTGGTCTATGAGAGGCTGTATTGTTCTCTAATTGCTTCCTTACAAAAAGATTGATATACACGAGTGAATGTCCTGACACTGTACATCAGACAGTCACAGTTGGCCCTGAGAATTGAGTAAAAGCATCGGTTTATGTCTATGTTTCTTTAAAATGCAGCTGTATGAGTCAAAGGTGCTATGCCAGGTGTTACAGAGGTTTCCATGACAACTTCATCTTTATTTTCCTTCTTGAATAGCACTGCTAAATGGTGACTTTGAGGCAACACCCATTTAAGATTCTCCGTTTAAAAGATTCTGATCCATTGTACACTACATTTATACATCTCCAAGTAAAGAGGAGAATCTAACAATTTCTTGAGGAATTGGGTAAAATAGATTTTTCAGCTAATTTCAACTACTTATTAACCTTGTTCTACTATGACTATTATTACTGGAGTGATGCTGTGCTTACTTTAACTCTAAACTTGGTTTTTCTTTGATAGAATTCACTGAAGACATTTTAGACCCTCACTATATCATGAAGCAGACATTTCTAGAAATTATATCCAGAAAAACTAGGTCATGATCATTGGGAAACGAGGTAGAAAGTATTGCAATATTTAAGCAATCAAGATGGTATGTCTAGAAAAGTGGAGCTAGAGCAGGCTTTCTTTGTATTAGTCATGTTTCATGTTTCACAGGTCATAAGAAGGATTTGGAATGAGTTAAAAATAACAACAGATTCCCTGGTGGCTCAGATGGTAAAGGATCTGCTTGCAATGTGGGAAACCCGAGTTTGATCCCTAGGTTGGGAAGATCCCCTGGAGGAGGGCATGGCAACCCACTCCAGTATTCTTGCCTGGAGAATCCCATGGACAGAGGAGTCTGCTGGGCTACAGTCCATGGGGTCGCAAAGAGTCAGACACGACTGAGGGACTAAGCACACAGCACAAACACAATAACTGATCTCAGAGTCTTGGGTGGTGTTAATCGCTCATTCTTTGTGACAATACCATGGAACAAAATTATGAAAATGGACTTCTCTTTGACAAAGACTTTCCGCAAAGATCTTTTTCCCCAAGCAGCTGCTATTCTTCTTGGTCAATGTTTTCTTCTAAGACCAGTCCTTCATCAGTTTCTGAATTGCAGCCATCTGCCTCCAGTTGGGACTAAGAGTATGGGTAGCTGCTGCTGCTGCTGCTAAGTCACTTCAGTCGTGTCCAACTCTGTGCGACCCCATAGACAGCAGCCCACCAGGCTCCCCTGTCCTTGGGATTCTCCAGGCAAGAACACGGGAGTGGGTAGAGCCATGGACAAAAGACCAGGTGACATGATTCTTATTAGAAATCAGCCACTCATCAGTTCTGTGACTCAGATAAGTGAGTCGCATTTATAAAATTGAACTAATAATAGTTCTAGACTCTGACCTTTCAAAGTAGCAACTGAACTGAACATTAAGCGATTTCATCCAAGAATGTCATGCTTGCATTTATTGTGTTGGTGGTTAGTACTTGCCTAGTCATTAGGCTTGACTTCACCTTTCAAGCTTCAGTTTCCTCCATTTTAAGTAGGGGTGAAAACAGCACCTACCACAAGGAGTATAGGGAAGATTAAATACAATAATGAACAGAAAGCATGTAGTGCGGTAGCTACAGCTTCACCATAGGTGTTATAACTTTTCTTGAATACACAAATGGAAACGTCTAGTGAGCAGTCACTTTATTTGAGGCTTTTTGAGTCACTGGGGCTAAAGAGGACTCAGACATGATCTGGGTCTTGGTGGAGGATGAAAACACAACACCCGTAACTGGCCTTGTCAGTGACCACGGCCTTCGCTGGGCATTTAGCTTATTTGCAAATATTATTAAAGTAAACAGTGCTCTAGCGGATGACTTTATGTGTAAGCGCTGAGTTTGTTTCAGATTGTGGGTCACTAAACTAGATTCCTGAAAGTGGAATTGGTGAATTAATGAAAGGGTCTAATTCACACCACACCAGAGACAAGTCTGGGGGTCATGGGAGTACTGAAAAGGGCAGACTGCACTGGACTTGAGCTGCTAAAAGAAAACAGTGAGTAAAGCCTTCTGGTTGAGTCTGAAATGATGAGATAACAGCAATACCAAGAATAATGGGACTCAGGCACTATTATTATTGCTCTCATTCTACAAATGGGGAAATCAAGTTGGAAAAGACCCAGAAATCTGCACAAGGTCCTTTAGCTAGCATGGGGGTGGAGTTAGGATCTGCTGTTCAATTCTGTTCATTGTGGCTTGAGGGGAAAGAAACAGAGTGGGAAGTAGATGGAAAAAGAAGAAAAGAGAAAGAAACTCTAAGCAGAAGGAACTAAATGAGCAAAGATGAGAAGGTCTTAAAGCCATGTAGTTCTGAAATGTAGGAGACTTTCATAGTTGTGAATAGTAAGGATAGACCCTGCTGAGATCCCTCCAGAGAATGACTCATTGTGTCCAAAATGTTTAAATACTAGTTTTAAATATCCCAACTAAACCCACTTCAGGTACTTTGAAGGGCTTTTGTTCAGAGAAAGAGAGACAGGTACTTTGAAAAATGTGAGATTCTACAAAAATATTTATGACTATTGCTCAAATGAGGACAAATTGGAAGGAATTCAATTTATACTTAATTTAATTAATTCATTTTGACTTGTCCATATGGTTCTTTCAGTAGCTGCTAGCATGCTCCTGGCTAGTGAAAAATCATTTTGTGGATGGGGTATCTGCTGCTTTTCAGGCCTACATAAAACTGTGCTTTATGAACAGCGTTTCTTATCTTTTAATTATGTTCCAAAGTAGGTGTTTTCAACCTGTACAGGTGAGTAAATTGAGTTCAGACATATTGGAGGGCTTTTCCCAAGACTGCCAGGCAAAGCCTGGTAGGACTGATGTTTGAACCATCCGATGGAGAAAGTGACGGCATCCCACTCCAGTACTCTTGCCTGGAAAATCCCATGGATGGAGGAGCCTGGTAGGCTGCAGTCCATGGGGTCACTAAGAGTCATACATGACAGAGTGACTTCACCTCACTTCACTTTGAGCCATCCAAACCTGTCCTCAGAGTCTATGATGTAATAGTCCAGGAGACAGGTAAGAAAATAGCAAGAAAATAGATTCTCAGAGTAAACCAGAGAAGGAGTTGGGATGTCTCTAGTTTCTCCCATGAGCCTAAATTACCTCTCTGCCCTTCACACCACAAAGACTAAAAACGACACCTTAACAGGCTTCCCTGGTCACTCAGACTACAAAGAATCTGCCTGCAAAGCAGGAGACCCAGGTTCTGTCCCTGGGTTGGGAAGATCTCCTGGAGAAGGAAATGGCAACCCACTCCAGTGCTCTTGCCTGGAGAAGTCCACGAACAGAGGAGCATTGCAGGCTACAGTCCATGGGGTCACAGAGTCAGACACGACTGAGCAACTCACACTAACAATGTTTTTCCAGTCTTCCAGCCTTTCCTTGTATACCTCTTCCTGTAAACTGTCCTATAACACTGCTCTGCTCCCATGATTAACATCCTCTCTTAACCCCTCTCACAGTCAAGGCAATGTGGGCTCTTTAGCTGGCCACTCACTCCATATCTCCACCATAGGCTGGCATTTCCACCTACCTGGCTGAGTGTCTAATTCTTGTGGCAGCCCAGTGATGTATGCATCATGTCCTATATTTTATAAGATAGTAAGTTAGTGAAGAACAAAGCTGGGATTTAAAGTCTGGCCAGCTGATTTCAAAATATATGTTTATAAAAATCCTCAGAGATCATAAGCAATCCTGAGATATGTGTGATATTCATGTGTATACTACTTGTAACAGATAAAAGTACCAGACAAAAGCCAGATAAGAGTAATGCTTCACTTTCTTCCTTCCTAGGAGATAAAGCAGTGTTTTTCTTTCATTTAAGGAGGGAGACAAAGGGCTGTCCAAGGGGAGCCCTTCTTTCCCCTCTGGAAGAAGTGAAGAAATATATAAAGATGGAGACAGATTGTCCCCAGATTGTCCCCATATCCAAGACTGAACGTGCATGAAAGGTGATTCATAATCAGCAGGAACTGTGATGCAAGAATAGGAAAAATGCGACCGAGAACCCCACTTCCCAAAAAGGGTAGAAAAGAGAAATGCAGTTTACTATGTCACTGCTGAGCTGCCATTGCTCATGACTCTGGATTCTGTGACCAATAAAAACTCACATTTCCCCAAAGTTTCACTCAGTGTTATCATCTTTATATAAGAAACTGCAAGCCTACAGTTCAGTTCAGTTCAGTCACTTGGTCACGTCCGACTCTTTGTGACCCCATGGCCTGCAGCACGCCAGGCCTCCCTGTCCATCACCAACTCCCAGAGCTTACTCAAACTCATGTCCATCATGTCGGTGGTGCCATCCGACCATCTCATCCTCTGTCATCCCCTTCTCCTCCCACCTTCGATCTTTCCCAGCATCAGGGTCTTTTCCAATGAGTCAGTTCTTCACATCAGGTGGACAAAGTATCAGAGTTTCAGATTCAGCATCAGTCCTTCCAATGCACATTCAGGAAATCAGTCCTGAATTAGTCCTGAATTAGGATGGGCTAGTTGGCTCTCCTTGCAGTCCAAGGGATTCTCAAGAGTCTTCACCAACACTACAGTTCAAAAGCATCAATTCTTCGATGCTCATCTTTCTTTACAGTCCAACTCTCACATCCATACATGACTACTGGCAAGCTTACAGTACCAAGAATTAATTCATAAATGACAATGAAATGGCATGTTATCATAGAAACAATCAAATATGACTTCAAATCCTGGGTCTGCCACTGATTTGCCTCCTTGGGTGAGTGACTAAGCTCCTCATGTAAAATGGAAGATAATATTTGCCTTGGGAACTTGTAAAGGATAGTGTATGTGAACTGTCTACCATTGTGCCTGGTGAGCCTTCAGTGGTCAACGGGTGGCAATTGTGATTTCTGAGATGAAGGATCTCGGTGTCTACACAGTATTTTCCCAATTTGTTTGGTTATTTGAATAAAGAATTAAGTTGATTTTGGGGGCAGATTTTTGATGTCATGGCATCCTGTAGGTGACATTCACCCTCCATTACCTATTCCTGTCCCTACACACAGTTAGCCAAATAAAAAGCCTTAGTTAGAACCCCAGTTACCTCATGCTAATGTAGGGATTTGGGCAAATTTCTGGGCCTTTTATCTCTCTGTCCCCTCACCTGTAAAATATCAATAACAAAAATAGCACCTACTTCCCACTATTGGTATTGCTATCCCATATTTGGACTTCCCTGGTAGCTCAGCTGGACTTCCCAGATGGCTCAGTGATGAAGGACTTGCCTGCCAATGCAGACACCAGAGATGTGGGTTTGATCCCTGGGTCAGAAAGATCCCCTGGAAAGGAAATGGCAACCCACTCCAGTATTCTTGCCTGGGAAATCCCATGGACAGAGGAGCCTGGTGGGCTACAGTCCAAGGGGTCCCAAGAGTCAGACACGACTGAGCCAGTGACCACGCACAGTAGCTCACCTGGTAAAAATCCACCTGCAATACAAGAGACCTCGTTTCAATTCCAGGGTCTGGAAGATCTGCTGGAGAAAGGATGGGCTGCCCACTCCAGTATTCTTGGGCTTCCCTGGTGGCTCAGACAGTAAAGAATCCACCTGCAGTGTGAGAGACCTGGTTTGTTCCCTGGGTTGGAAAGATCCATTTTTTTTTCACTGTGAGAGAATAATTTATTCATTATCTTTTTCTTCATTCACATATCAGTTAACAACTTATTTATTTACCTATTCATTCACTCCTTCAACTGTTCATTCAATAAAGAGCTAAGAAGGTTAGGTTAGGACCTGGGTAAACACAAATAACTTGGATGTGGGTTTCTCTTGGGTACTTATCTTGGGTACTGGGCTTCCCTTGTAGCTCAGTCGGTAAAGAATCTGCTTGCAGTGCAGGAGACCGGGGTTCGATTCCTGGGTTGGGAAGATCCCTGGAGAAGGAAATGGCAAGCCACTCCAGTATTCTTGCCTGGAGAGTCCCATGGACAAAGGAGCCTTGTAGGCTGCAGTCCATGGGGTTGCAAGAGTCGGACACGACTCATCACCACCACTCATCTCACCAGCAATGGGAAGATGCTAAGAGAAAGGGTGAACTCACAGGTGCTGTGCGAGCTGCTGTGTCAGGAACTCTCCTCTGTGCAATCTCATTTACATTCCAGAATAACCCGGTGAAATAGGCATCACAGACTAGGAAACAGGCTTCATTTTATATCGTAAAGTTATGTCAGATATGCAAGGTCACATATCTGGTTAGTGATAGAGCTGAAATTTGGGTACAGACTTGCCTAATCCAATGCCTGGCTTCTTGCCAGTGCTTCATGTGTGGCCTCTGAGCAGAGCCAGGGGCCACACATTTTATGAAGAAGATCTTGAAGTATAAATGGGAGTATGTAAGGTCTAGTGAGTGTATTATTATTGAACTCCATAGTAATTGGCATCCCACCCAACTTCATCAGCCTCTGAGCAGAGCCAGGGGGTAGATGCATAACCCACACATTTTATGAAGAAGATCTTGAAGTATAAATGGGAGTATGTAAGGTCTAGTGAGTGTATTATTATTGAACTCCATAGTAATTGGCATCCCACCCAACTTCATCCTTAGCCTGGTCTGTAAAGTGGAATCATGTCTGGTCCATCTTGAAAGTATAAGCCATCTCCCTCTCTCCATGTAGTTTATACATCATATTTTCATAAGGGGTCCCATTGACCTATTTTGCAGTGAACTTTTTGATCACTATGTTCTCCTCCCCCATCCTTACACCTACTTCCGTGCCTCCAGCCCTGTGCTAATGCTCTTCCTTCCACTGAAAACGGCCCCTTTTCTCTACTATCTGTATTGAAACACTGCTGGGCAGAAGCAACCTGCCCTTCTCTGAACCTTCTTCTGTTCCTTTATTACATCATTTTTCTCTTGCTATTGTTGACTCTGTATGCCTCTTAAACTGTGCACCTGACTGTCTATTCCTTGGAGATGACAAATGTGTGTCCTTTGCCAAATTCTGTGGCTAGAAAAATATAAAGTGCCTCATTCTATCTTTGTGACTGGACCCAGTTACCTATTTGTTACTCCCAAATTTGTCCTATAAAGTGGCAGTACCCTGGCTTGCCACGTGCTTATAAAATAGAGCCAGGCTGGTCTTTGACAGCAAGAAAGGACTGATGGGCTTCCTGATGGCTAAGGTGGTAAAGAATCCGCCTGCCACGCAGGAGACCTGGGTTTGATCGCTGGGTTGGGAAGATCCCCTGGAGGAGGGCATGGAAACCCACTCCAGTATTCTTGCCTGGAGAAGCTCATGGACAGAGGAGCCTGGCAGGCTACAGTCCATGGGATCGCAAAGAGCTGGGCATGACTGAGTGACTAAGCACATGACTAAGCACACACAAGGACTGAAGCTTGGTGTGCCCCAAGCCCTGTGCTAAATACTGAGATTCAGTGATGAATGATACACTGACTCTTCACTTGAGGAGATCAGGGTGGGAGGGTGGGGGTGACGATTGTAAAACCAATGATTACGGTACACTATGACTTGGAGTGCACTACGACAAGCCACCTCATTCAGCCTGGGGTGGGTGGTATCAGGGAAGGAGTCTCATGGAGGTGGCCTTAAGTTGAAATGTGAAGGAACAAGACATTTTATAGAGATATGAGGAAGGGGTCTGTGAACATTTAAAACAAAAGTAACAGCATATGAGGAAACTCTAGGGAGTAAGTCATTTGAAGTACTTATAGCTAAATATGGACTTGGTTTATGTAACAGTAAAGTATCAGTTCAACCACTCATTCGTGTCTGACTCTTTGCAACCCCATGGACTGCAGCACACCAGGCTTCTCTGTCCATCACCGACTTCTGGAGCCTACTCAAACTCATGCCCAGCGCATCAATGAAGTAAGGTTGGGTCAGAAAATGTCCAAAGATCCTCTAAAAACTCTGTATCTGAGGGATGGGACATTTCTTATACCTTTCTTCTCAATAATAACTTATCTCAAGTACAAAGTGGACTGTAGAAGGAATTGGTATTTTTCCAGGAGCCAGCATGAGGAATCCCACCGGTGGCAAAGGTCATGAGGAAGGAGGCTTGACATACGCAAAGGTGGGATCAGGCCTCAGGGGGTCCCCCTGGACTTTCTCGAGCATCTATCCCCCAAACCAGAGTCTGCCTGCCTTATTGCATATGCTTTTCACTTATGTTTCTGACATTAACAGGGGCTATCCCCGACCACCTTTCTCTGGAGAAAATCAACTCAGGGCTCTAGCTAATAAGTCTCCTGGACATGAGAGGAATATTTCAAATGAAACGCCTTCTGTTAGCATTCTAGCTTGCTTGGCAGGTTTATCCAGACTCTTGTAGCCATGCATATGATTGTTCACAGCCACCCAACTATGAGAGGCATGGGAAGCCCAAAACATAGAGCCTTTCAAAGAGTTAAAATTTACTAGAGTAGTGCTGGTGTAGGACTTCATTATCGGGCCAATGCTTGTTGCTAAGTTCCCATATCTCTTATCCACTGTGCACCTGGAAGTGCATTAGTTAACATAGTTTGAATGTAAGAAAACAAAATAGTAGCCTTGAAATTAACTACATCAGACTTTTGAGCTAATTGGTTCTTTCTTTGTTGTAACTTACTGCACCTTTGCTCCATGAGAAATGTAACTTTGTTTGATACTTTCTGAGGCTGACATAGATTAGAAATATAAAGAAAAAACACTTTGAGGGAAAATAAGTTTTCTGGTTGAGCAGCCTTTTTCAAAAGAGGGTCATAAAATGTTTCACAGGCCTCCACGTCCAGAAGATAATGTACACAACATCATTTGTGGGAAAGGTGTAACAGTCCCTTTTGAAAATAAAGTAATGGGCCTTGCTCGAAGAAGCTTGGTCACCCCGTGTCTTTTTTCCTTTTTTGCTCTCTCTTACTCTCTTTTTCAGGCTGATCCCTTGGAGCATAGAGGCTCCCTGTGTTCACTTATCTGCCCGGGTTTCTAAGACCTGAACAGGAAGACATTCTGCATCTTCACTCCCTCGGGAGACCGAGAGGGCACCTGTGGCCTCTGTGAGCAGGGCAAGCTCCTTGTCTTGGGGCTTTATTGGCTTTCTATGTAAACAAAGAAATATCAGCCTCTTTCTCTCCTCTGTTTTCTTATCTACAATAATCAATCACTGACTCCATCCCTGCTTTGAATTACCCTGGATCCACCAGGGCTGGACCCTGTCAGTATTTAATCTCCATCCTTTCCAAACTCTTGCAAAGTTTTCATGAGGCTAGCTCCAGACACCTTTTTCAGATTTGGGAGTTGAAAATCTTGTGTGAAAGACTAGTTTAGAATCTCTAGAGGACTTGCCTAATTAAGCATTCTGGGGAAAGTAAACCACTTTTCATCAAAATCAATGTTTTCATATCCTATCTCATGTATTTTGGGCTTCCCTGGTGGCTCAGAGGGTAAAGCATCTGCCCACAATGCGGGAGACCTGGGTTCAATCCCTGGGTTGGGAAGATCCCCTGGAGAAGGAAATGGCAACCCACTCTAGTACTCTTGCCTGGAAAATCCCATGGACAGAGAAGCCTGATATGCTACAGTCCATGGGGTCACAAAGAGTCGGACACAACTGAGTGACTTCATTTTCACTTTCACTTTCATCTCATGTATTTAGACTTTTTTTTAAAAAATGAGATTCTGTTTTAATTCCAGGATCTCAGGGTAAGTAGAAGTGTTGAATGCTAATGCTTTCAAAATAACTCCAGAATCATACTTGCTTTAAGACAGAAAAAAAAAATAATTTCCTACTGAGTTACATATTATAAAAGGTGCCATTGGGTTTTGTCAGTGGGGGCACCTGGTTAAAACTGCTTATTTCTAGGTAAATATGGTGACCAGAACCTTGACCATGCTTACCAGTTGGCAAAGTTCCTTGTCAGTTGCTTTCAACAGCTAATGCCTTTAATTCCCACAGTCCTAAGAGCTTCCCATTAACTCTGGCAGCTCAGCAGAGTCGCTCCAGAAAATGATAGATTTGAGATTTGAACTCAAATCTGTGTGACACCAAGACCAGTGCTCTTTCTGCCACATCACTCCTTGTGGTGGACATTGTTTTTGCCTGCCCACACTTGATTCTTTCTTCTTCTGATGACTGCAATTTGATTTCCCTCTGGGGACCTATCTCTATTTCAAACATAGTTTGCTGATTTTGGTGGGATTATAAAACTGAGCCCGGAAAGGTTGTGTGCCCCAGGCCTGGTCAGTCAGTGCCTTGCATTTCACCTGGCCAGTGGGAATTGGCTCAGGAATTGCCCCGGGATCCAGCAGCCCAGTGAGATACAACCTGAGATTTTGATGAAACTATTGTGAAAGAGACATTCTTTTCCCCTTGAAATTGTTAGTTGTAAAGATGCTCTGAGGCTTGAGTGCCAGCTGGTCCTGGTCTGCCTGAGACTCTAGCACTGAAAGTTTCCCATGATGGGAAGCCCCTCATCCCCCCTTCTCTCAAACTAGGACTCCTGGTTACCCTGGTGGAGAGACATCAAGTCCTAATAGAAACGTTTAACCTTCTGGACCAACCCATGGCTGATGCCTGACTACACATTGACTTTTCTGTTATACAGAGTGATGCAAGCCAGAAAGAAAAACAACAATACAGTATACTAACACATATATATGAATTTAGAAAGATGGTAACAATAACCCTGGTTGGTTGTTCTAATGAAAGTGTTGTCAGAATTCCAAGGCAGAAAATGTCACAGAGAGTTTAAACTTTAACTGCATCTTGAGTGAAGTTCAAGATTTGAGTTGTATTAGGAAGAGAAGGAGGCAGGGAAAAAAGAGCTCACTGAACAAGAACGAAAAATGTGCAGTCAAAAATAATGCTTCTCCCTAAACGATAACATCAATAAGACTGTATAAATTAATTTAACTTTTAGGTTGTTAATTCAGGAAGGACCTTGGAAGATAGTCACAAAGGTTCATGAGCTGTTTTTAAAATTACCATACATCAATTATGAGACTGAACAGGTTATCTCAAGTGGCATGTACCTTTGCTTTGGCATGGAGTTCTAGCAGCACTTTCCTTCTGATTGACAGGCTCGTAAGCCTTTGATTAGCCACTGTTGCTCCACAGAGGCAGTTAATTGAGTAGATAGGATCTTTTGAAAAAGTCTGTGAAGGTAGAGGAGTCTCAAAGGAAGTCTTGGTGCTGATAGGTTGAAAGGATTATGAATCACCTTATAGGATTTGAAGTCAGATAGATTTGGATTCAAAATTACACATGAACTGTGTGACCTTGAGTTAACAATTTGACTTTCTGAGCTTAGTTACCTTCCTGGTTAAATGAATAAGATGTACATTTTTAAATGAGTTCTGTATGTGAAGCCCTGGCCATAGCAGGAATTCAACCTGATAGTTCCTTTCCCCTTCTTAGGTCATCAGCTTATAAAACAAAGAGATTGATTTTACAGTCACCTTTACCTGGAAGATTCTTCTTGTGTATCTCCAGGAATGGAAAGCTCACTATCTTACAACGTGACTCAATCTGGAACAGCTCAGATGGCTAGACATTCTCTCCTTATTTTGAGCTAATATCTATCTCCTTGTGACTTTTTCTTACTGATCCAAGTTATGCTCTCTGTAGTTATTTGAGAAAGTCTAATTTTTTATTAATTATGAGAGTCAATATTTGATAACAGCATTCATTTCAATAATGTCTGGATGTGGTAAGGATGATGTGTCATAATAATAATACAAGAGCTCAGGACAGTAGTCAGATGTGTGGTAAGCCCTCAGCAGAAGGTAGCTCATCAGACTCTGGGGCTAGAAAGTCAAATCCCAGCTCTGCTACTTGTTATACGTGAGACTTGGGGCAAGTTACTTAACTTTTGTAACCTCAGTATACTTCACTATAAAATGAGGATAAAATATACTTTATAAAGTTGTCTTGTTGTTGTGTAGTTGCTACATCTTTGACTACCCCATGGACTGTAGCCCGCCGGGTCCTTCTTCAGTCCATAGGATTTCCCCAAATAAGAATCCTGGAGTGGAGTACCTTTCCCTTCTTCAGGGCATCTTCCTGAGCCTGGGATTGAACCCATGTCTCCTGCATTGTCCAGCAGATTCTTTACCGCTGAGCCACCAGGGAAGCCCAAAGTTGTTTTGAATCAGTTCTAATTGAAAGGGATCGTTATAGTTAACACAAATTATGTCCCTTACACACCTAAATTTGCCATAAGATTCAGGAGAGATGTGGGAACCCAATGCTTTCTAAGGGATTCAGAACCAAAGGGAACAAATGCTCAATAAGTAAGACATGGTATTTAGAAAACAATGGGTCAAACTGTAAAGGGCTAGAAAAGGAACAGTCTAGACAGGAAAAGGAAGAGGGGGACCCTAAAAATGTGGGTTCCTTGAAAGACAGGGGCTTATTAGAATACTTAATGTGATGAAACTTAAAAAAATTTTGACTTATTGCTTATAACAAATTGCAAGCAGAAAACGATACTTAGAAACTATTGGAACAATAGAAAACTACAAAAATAATCATAGCATACTGCTGCTGCTGCTGCTGAGCCGCTTCAGTCGTGTCCAACTCTGTGCGACCCCATAGACGGCCTCCCACCAGGCCCCCCTCCCTGGGATTCTCCAGCCAAGAACACTGGAGTGGGTTGCCATTTCCTTCTCCAATGCATGAACATGAAAAGTAAAAGTGAAGTTGCTCAGTCGTGTCCTACTCTGCGACCCCGTGGGCTGCAGCCTTACAGGCTCTTCCGTCCATGGGGTTTTCCTGGCAAGAGTGCCGGAGTGGGTTGCTGTTGCCTTCTCCTCGTAGTATACTAGTTGGCACTGAAGCAAGAAAATTTAATACAGTCATAGTAATGCTGTTTTCCATCAAAAGATAGTGATGGAAGCATATTTGGGTGATGGAGAAAGAAAATGTGAGGGTGGAAGTGTCAATGAGTTAATCCTCATCTAGCTCAATAGGTGATAAATAACTAATGTTTATAACAAACTATTGAAGACATAGAAGACTGGAATAGGGAGGCAACTATCAAAATAAATAGCTAAAATATTAATAATTAAAAGTTGCTGTCTCTTGAAGTAGAACTGGAAATTAGGAAGGGACATGAAGCATTCATTTATTCCTTTAAAATTATGTATTTTCTCACCATGCTTGCAGTAGTGTTCTAGACACAGGATATACATCAATGGATAATGTAGTCAGAATCTCTGCCCTTAGAGGCTTTACCATCTAGTTAAGAAAACAGACAGGCACATGGACAAGTAGACAATATCAGATAATGACGAGGACAATAAGAAACAGAGGAAGGGAACAATGATGGGAGACAGTGTATGTTATTTTAAATGCGGTGGTCAGGAAAGACCTCTCTTTGAATGGGTGGCACTTGAACTTGAAGGAATAGGGAATGAGCCCAAGAAAGATCTGGAAGAAAACCTTCCTGATAGAGAGGCACAGAGCTGAGATGGTGGTGAATATAGCATATTTGCAGAAGAGCAAGAAGGCTAGCATGTCTGATTGTAAGCACAGAGAGACATGCACGAGATTAATTTGGATAGGTAGCTATGGGCCATATCCTGTAAGCCTTGTATGCTTTATGGTGTTTGGATTTTATTTCCTGTGAACAGAAGAAATTGGCATCATAACTCATCTGCTTTATATTTGTTAACAGTCTCTTTGGCTGCTGCATGCAGAATGGGCTGTAGGAGAACTCAAGAGGATTTAAGGAGACCACCTGGGCAGGGGCAGAAATTTTTTCAAGGAAAAGACAAGAATGGCTTGAACCATTGAGGTAGCAGAGGAGATGGAGGACATAGGTCAGGTTCTGTGTGTGTTTGGAAGGTTCAAAAAATGGATGGCAATTTCTAGTGGCTCACATGAGGGGTGTCAGAGGAAAAGAGGAGCTGGAAATGACTCCAAGGTGTTTTGGAATTGTTCTTGAGGTGGGACATTCAGACAAGTAAGATCATGGCATCTGGTCCCATCACTTCATGGCAAATAGATGGGGAAACAATGGAAACAGTGAGGGACTTTATTTGGGGGCTCCAAAATCACTGAAGATGGTAACTGCAGCCATGAAATTTAAAAAGGCTTGATCCTTGGAAGAAAACCTATGATCAACCTAGGCAGCATATTAAAAAGCAGAGACATTACTTTGCCAACAAAGGTCCGTCTAGTCAAGGCTATGGTTTTTCCAGTGGTCATGTATGGATGTGAGAGTTGCACTATAAAAGCTGAGTGCCGAAGAATTGATGCTTTTGAACTGTGGTGTTGGAGAAGACTCTTGAGAGTCCCTTGGACTGCAAGGAGATTCAAGCAGTCCATCCTAAAGGAAATCAGTCCTGAATATTCATTGGAAGGACTGATTCTGAAACCCCAATACTTTGGCCACCTGTGGGAAGAACTGACTCATTGGAAAAGACCCTGATACTGGGAAAGATGGAAGGTGTGAGGAGAAGGGGATGACAGTGGATGAGATGGTTGAATGGCATCATCAATGCAATGGACATGAATTTGAGGAGGCTCTGGGAGTTGCTAATGCACAGGGGAGCACGGTGTGTTGCAGTCCATGGTGTTGCAAAGAGTTAAACACAACTGAGTGACTGAACTGAACTGATAGTATTTCTGGGGAGAAAAATCAGAAGTTTAGTTTCAGACACATTATGCTTGAAATACCTTATTAAAGAATTGTTTTACTTCGTTGACATTTTGAAGTTATTTGATGTCTTAGCACCGTGTGCTTCATGCATACTAAGCTGCTTCAGTCATATCAGACTCTTTGCAACCCTGTCAACTGTAGCCCGCCAGGCTCCTCTGTCCATGGAATTCTCTAGGCAAGAATACTGGTGTGGGTTGCCATTTCCTCCTTCAGGGAATCTCTCTACCCAAGGATTGAACCTGTGTCTCTTTTGTCTCCTGCATTGAGAGGCAGGTTCTTCACCACTAGTGCCACCTGGGAAGCCCTCAAACTATTCGTTTGCTGTAAATTTGAACTGCATTCTAGAAAAGGCATGCAAGAAAAATTTGCAAGAGGAAATACACATGCACACATACACACCAGCATTCCCTTTGGGTGGACAGTTGCTCAGATCATATTCTCTGAAGCCATGAGATTGTATAACGATATTCACAAGGGGCTTTATCTCCAGGGAAGAGAAAATTCCTTGGTCACTTGCTGAGGACGTCTACGTGCTTCCCAAGGTCTCACTGCAGCCTCTGGCGAGCATCCAGAGGAAGGACAAGCCCTGTGGAGAATCCATTGCAAGTCTGGGTGGGGTTTTCCTGAAGGACTGGAAAGGTCCTATCTCTTCCTTGTCAAGATCAGTCCCATCCCTCTCATGCTTAAAGTTGTCTGGAGATTACCCACTGATGTAGGAAATGATAACTTCTAGCACATAATCCAAGAAGTGGTTCTTGACCATTCATTTTCCTGGGAGTTTTCCCTTGCCATTCTGATAATCTGCTCCCATGCACCTCCTGTCCAGCCTTTTATTTTCAATTTCTTAAAAGTGCAAAACTACATATAAGAGCTTCCATCCTTACCATTCGTAAGTGTATATTTCACTGGCATTAACTACATTTATATAGTTGTTATATAGTTATATATATATAGTTATATGTATATATAGTTATATATATATATATTACATAATTACATTTATATATAGTTGTTAACCATCACCATCATCCATCTCCAGAACTGCTTTTAGCTTGCAAACTTAAACTCTGTACCCACTGAACAATAGTTAACTTCTCTATTATTGTCAAGCTACCTAATTCTGGCTTTAATTCTGTCAGTTGTTTTACTTATTTTGATAGTCTGTTATTATGTGTGTAAGATTTTATAATTATTTTATCTTCTTGCTCCAGTGAACATTTTATTAACATAGGCCCTTCCTTGTCACCTGTCTTTTGATTTATCATCTATTTAGTCCCTCTCCTCTGTTTCGGTTCCTATTTGCATGAAATTTTTTTGTCCTTTCACCTTTAACTTGGCTGGATGTGTCCTTAGATCTAAGGCAAGCTTATTATAGAACACATAGAGTTGGATCCTTTTTTTTAAAAAAAAAATACATTCAGCCAATCTATGTCTTTTGACTGGTGAGTTTAATCAATTTACAGTTAAAGTAATTACTGATAGGGAGGTACTTGCTATTACTATTTTGTTGTGTGTGTGTGTGCTTGGTAGCATTTTTGTCCCTCATTTCCTCTCTTACTATCTTCCTTTGTGTGTTTAGTTGACTTATTGTAGTGAAAAGTTTTAATTCCCTTCTCATTTCCTTTTGTGTATAATGTATTTTTGTTGTTCTCACAGGGATTACATTTAACTTCATGCAATTATATCATTCTAATTAAATTTATACTAGATTAACTTCAATAACATACATAAACTCTTCTCATTTATAGCTTTGTACTTAGCCCTTTTCAAGTTTGGTGTACATCTTTGTACACTGTGTGTCCAAAAACATATATTCATAAATTTTTAAATGTATTCATTTATTAAATAACAGAGAAAGCACAATGTGGAGTTACAATAGAAAGTTATAATAACACTAATAACAGCCTTCATAACTGTCCCTTTATTCCCTTTCACTGGGGTATTTATTTCTTTATACAGCGCTGAGCTACTCACCTTTCATTTCAGCCTACAGAACTCCCATTAGAAGTCTTGGTTGACAATTTTTAGCACTTTGAATATATCAGCTACTGCCTTCTGATATACTTCAAAGCTTCTGCTAAGAAATTTCCTGATAATCTGATTGATGGTGCCTTGTACCTGACAAGTCACTTTTCTTGCTACTTTTAAGATTCTCTCTTTGTCTTTCCACCATTTGATTATAGTATGTCTCAGTGCGGATATCTCTGAACCCATCCTACATGAGGTCTGTTGAGTTCCCTGGATGTTTATAATTGTGTTTCTTCAAATCGGATAACTTTTTGCCCTCGCTTCTTCAAATATTTTCTCTTCCCTTTCCTGTCTCTCTTCCCAGTATGGGACTCCTCCAGTACATTTGTTGGTCAGGTTGATGAACCCCCATAGGCTCTTGGGCTCTCTTTATTTTTCTTCAGTCATTTTCTTCTATTCCTTAAACTTGGTAGTTTCAATCATCCTATCTTCAAATTCACTGATTTCTTTTTTTCTGCAGACTCAGTCCTGCCACTGAGTGCCTCTGATAAAGTTTTAAACTTTTGTATATTGTACTTTTAGCTCCAGAATTTCTTTTTGGTTTATTTTTAGATTTTCAATCTATGGATATTTTCATTTTGTTCAGACACTGTCTTCTTTTACATCTTTGTAACATGTTACAGTTGTTTGGACATCTTTAAGATAGTTGTTCTAAAGTTTTATCTAGTAGATTTCCATCTAGTCTTCCTTGGGGACAGTTTCTGCTGGTGTATTTTTCTTTGGATAGGTCATGCTTTCCTGTTTCTTTGTATGCCTTGTGATTTTATTTGTTGTTGTTGAAAATTGAGCATTTGAATCTAGTAATGTGATAACCCTGGAAATCTGATTTTCCCTTTCCCCAGGGTTTGGTGATTTTGTTTTTGTTTTGCTTGCTGACTGTTGGAGACTATCTCCATGCTGGGACTCAGCTGCAGATGTATAGGTAAGGTCTTCTTAGATTTTCTTTTCTGAATCTTTGCTTTTCCCTAGAAATAGCCAGTGACTCTCTAACTTCCCCATATATGTAGCTGCTTTTTAATTTCCTAGTTTTTAGTGCCTGCCTTCCAAATGAAGAGAAAAAAGAGAAAATTTGAAACAAGGAGGGTGCTGGCCCTTTAAATCACCTGAAAATGCTTTGGAGAAGTGGAAGGGTTTATGGCACTGCAGAAGGGGGGTATAATGCTGCCCGCTTCTCTGTGAGCACCTCCATGATCAGAAGAAGCAATCTGTGAATGTAACATAGTTCCACAATATTTGGAGAATAGGTTTCTTATAAGCCCATTTATAATAAGCTGCTAGTTCTTGCCAATTGCACACGCTGAATTATTTTTGGACTTGTGTCGAAATATCAATTTCTGTATAGATATTAGTCTATTTGGGGACTTTCTGTTCTGTTTCATTGATCTAAGTAGTCATCCGTATGCCATAATCACACCACCATGTTCCTTGTAGTGTTACATTAAGTGTAAAATCAACTCCTCCAACTTTTTCTTTTTCAAAATTATTTTGGCTGGTCTTTGGGAAGAAGTATTAAAAAAAAATGTGCATAAGGGTCGAGGAGCCTTCTAGGAAGAAACAATCTGAAATCCCCTTTCTTTTGGCAGCTTAATGTCATTGGAGAGGCACGAGTGGGAAAGCACATCAGGAGCCTAGGGTGCAACTCATTAGCTGGAAGGGTCTTTCTAGATGGGCGAGTAACTTAAGTTCAACTCAAAGGGCCTGAGAAGTGGACTTGTAGCACAGCTCGTGGCTATATTTGGAAAGCCCTAACCAGCCTTAACCGCCCAGTGGAAATGAGGGCTGAGCCTGTGAACAAGAGCTAAGGGAACTGTAATCATGGAGGTCGTCCCTGTGGACGCCACAGCAATGCTGCTGATCTGGGCCAACAAGGCCTGATGCAGCAGTGGACACACGTTGCTTCTCATCCTGGAACGTGCCCATGAATCTCTTGCACATCTTGGAGTGCACTTTCAGCAGGTCTGAGATGGGGCTGAAATTCTGCATTTTTTCTAACATCCCTTCCAGGAATGCTGCTGCTGCTGCTCTGTGGATCACATCCTGAGCAGCAACCCATACAGGACAGTGGCCAATAGCAGTACTTAGCAGCAGTAACCCAAGTTATAACCGTGGCCGTAATTAGACTGGTCAGATCTCAGACTCTGTTTCTGGGTTCTTTATGTGTTGTTCCCTTTGGCATCTGAAAGAAGGATAAGGAGGAGAAGAAGAATGGGACCTAATACATTATTATGGTTTTCAAGCACTGTGGAGACCTGTGACAGAATTTGGTGATAGAGGTATTAGAGGAACAGTGAATGAAAATCAGAGAAGTAAGCTAGTGGAATGGGTTGTAACCTATTAAATTCTCAGTATTGCCTCACCAGACTTTACAACTCTTGACTCTAACACCTGAAATGAAGATTTGGGCATTTTAACGGCCCTGGGTGAAAAGAAATGGGCTACAAGAGTAGTGATAGAGACTATTTTATCAAAATAAACTTTCAAATGTGAACTGTTCTCTGCTAATGCTGTTTGAAAAATTGCTCACTTAGAGGTGTTTCAAGACATTCAGCAACGGGAGAAGATTTTATTTCAAAGACAAAAGTGTATCTTGAATGTCACATATTAGACACTGATTCGGAAGAATGAATGGATGAGTGAACAAATGAATGCAGGTGATGATGAAACAGAGAGTTTTCTAAATCTAGTTAGATTTCTATTGACTGTGTTTTGAATATCTAGCAAAATACAAGAGAGGGTATAATGATTTGCCATTTAATTTTAATCATTTCATTGTGGAGCTTCTTGCAACATGCTTTTGGAATGCAAAACATTCATCTCAGAATTAAATGGCAGTAAAATGCACTTACTCAAGACGTCCAGAGAAAGACATGCAGCTCAGCTCTGATCCTGCATCCTGAGGAAGGAGTGTGTTTATTAAGATATACACAACTTTGTTGTTCATTTGTTCTACATGGTTTTCCTGGAGCCCTGATGATGAGGCAAATGCTATCTACTTTTCTTAAAAATGCCTCTGAGTCATGACCATCAGGAGGTAACATGGGTCTGAGAGATAAATAGCCTATTTTAATGACCCTGGAAGTCTTGCCTTAAAAAACAAAAAAGGCCCTAGTGGGAAAGTTTCTCTGCTCCTCTGCTTTTCCATTATAATTTAAAAGTATTTATTGTGTGGCTACTTTATCCCAGGACTTGGCAATGGGGATATAAGGAGGGGCAGATTCGTGGATTCTCAGGGAGCTCACAGTCTTGTGGAAGAGACAGAGACATACACAGAAATGTACAATATATAGTAAGTACAGAGAGAGGGTGTTCAGACTGTCTTGGGAACAGAGGAAAAACAACATGTTTTCACGATCAAGAACAACTTCACTGAGAAGATGACATGTGAGATGGACCTTGAGGGGTAAATGGGGTTTTGACAGCAAAGAGGGAGAGGCACTTCATACTCACAGAATAGTAGGTGTTCATATAAAGGTGTAGAAATGTGGAAGAAGATGCTTAAAGCTGTAGAAATCTTGGTGAGACTTGGGAATGCTCTCAGATCTCAAGGGCTGGGAAGCCTCACTAACATCTAATGGCCTGACATTAGGACTTACATGTTATCCATAAGGAAAAAAAGTTAGAACTTCAACAAGTTTCGATAGAATACGTTTCAGATCCTTCGCCCAACTCTTATCTCAAAGTAGGTTTGGGGTTCATTTCCCAGACTGGTAATCAAAAGAGGGACACAGAGTAAGGCTTCATAAGGTGATGTTTTTCTTTTGTCTTTTATCTGGACTAAGGGAATTTGAACATTTGGGATGCTTGGCTACAAGGATGCTCAACATATTTACGTTCATCTTGAATATTTTAGATGCAAGTGACAGAAAGCCCAACCCAAACATGCTCATGTTCCCAGGAGGTGGGAGATCACAGAAGGTCATCACAGAGGCTGCCCACAACCTCATGGACTATGTCCAAGAGAGAATGGCCAGGTTCTATGCCAAGAAGACCAACTCACTTTTGGGTCTAGAAGAAGCCCACCTATGGCCACCAGGCAGTGGAGATGGGGGGTGTATCTGCAGAGTGTGCCACCACAATACCCTTCTCAATTTAAGAGCCACAAAATAAAAAGTCCTGTTCCTCCTTTGAGTTCTTAATCCTCCACAGAGCTATTTCCTCTGAGAAAAACTTCCGGGTTCTCCATTCCTCCTCTAGGCAAGTGGCTGGACTTCCTGTCTGGGATCTACAAGCCTTGTACATCTCATTCCCCTGGTGAGAGTGTATCTCCCTGGGTTACAGCTGTCTGTTTAGCTGTGCCATCAGACCATGAGCTCCTGGAGGGTGACCACTGTGCCAGGCATGGGACATAGTGGTGAATAAAGGACAGACAAGGCCCTATTCCATATGAAACCCCAAGCTCATGGGAGAGGTAGTCATTAGTGTGATAATTATATAAACAATTTGAAATCTTGATAAGTGCCGTGAACCCGAAGTCCGGGTGCCAGAAGACAGCGGCAGCATAGAGAGCTCCAGTCTGGCTTGCCTTTGTGTTCATCTGTGTGCGTGCATGCTCAGTCGCTTCAACTGTGTCTGATTCTTTGTGATTCCATGGACTGTAGCCCGCCAGGCTCCTCTGTCCATGGGATTCTCCAGGCAAGAATAGTGGAGTGGGTTGCTATAGCCTCCTTCAGGGGCTCTTCCTGAGCCAGGGATCAAACTCACGTCTCCTATATCTCCAGCACTGCAGGCAGATCTTTACCCACTGAGTGACCTGGAAAGCCCATTCATCTGTGTATCACTAGCTTACAGCAGCGAGCAAGGCCCAGACTACGCATTGAGCAAATGTTTCTTGTATGAAGGAATGAAACAAAGACAGAATCTTTCAAAAATATGTTTATGTTTAGTCTTCCTGCTTGGAATATATATTCTTTTGAGCATGGGTGCTGTTACCTAGCTCATATAGTCCATATAATTTAAGCTTAGCAAATAGATTGAGAGTTTGGCTTCATATGCTATTTATTTTCAGTTATTATAATTAGTATGCTTAGTATGCTATGCAGGACTTTTTGTTGTAAATGGCAGAAACCCAGGTCAGATGAGTTCCAGCAAAAGAGGGAATTGATTATAACGGGGGAAGTCCCCGGAGCAGCAAGGCGTCAACCATGGGTCCTCACTGTCATCAGTACCTGACAGCCCCCATCTCTCGACTCTGCTCTCCATGAAGTCTCAGACAAGCTCTTTTTAGATGATGACAGAGGTGACCACTAGCAGTTCTGGGTTTAATAACCACAGCCAGTGGAGAGCAGCACTTTCCTGAAAGCTCCAGCAAATTCCCAAGCCTGGCTCCTATTCTTCCAGCTTGGAGCTCTGCTCTCATCTAGACCAGTGGGATGCAGGATCACCTTGGTCAAGCCTGGGTCACATGGCCATGCTGAGTGTCAGCGCACTGAATGCCTCCTGCCCTCCCCTAACGCAACCACATGGTCTGAGACGAGGTCAGAGGTGGTTTTGCGTGGAGACACTGAGCTGCCCAAAATCCCCATCCAGATTTGCTTACACTCTAGGAGATGCAAGAGTGTGACTCTTTAGACGGCAAAATTGAAGGCTCAAAATAAACCTTTACATAAACAGACAAAGAAAAGCCTTTCTACTACAATTGCAGAGTAGAGTTTCATGTTCTATAAAAGATCTAAAAATGAAAACTGAGTTAGATTGCTACATTTTATAACCTGCCATTTCCAGACAATGGATAAGTACTAATTATTTCTCCCACAACCCCTTGAAAGGCAAATAGTGCTATTAAAATAAATCTCTCACAGATTAAACAACGGAGAGGTTGTGACAGCATCTGTATCAGAGATAAGACCCGTGCGTGTGCTATGTCACTTCAGTCGTGTCCGACTCCTAGTGACCCCATGGACTGTAGCCCACCAGGCTCCTCTGTCCTAGGTATTCTCCAGGCAAAAATCCCGCAGGGGGGTTGCCATGCCTTCCTCCAGGGGATCTTCCCAAGCCAGGGACTGAACCTGTGTCTCCTGCTTTGCAGGCGGATTCTTCAACCACTGAGCCACCTGGGAAGCTCAAACTAAGGCTGGTATTAATGGCTTAAGAGCTCTGGGGTCAGAAATTCTGGGTTAAACTCTCCGTCCATCTCTAAGAGGCATAAATAGACCTCTTCATCTTCCTGGGCCATGATGATATAGCCCCCAGAGGCCTCTAAAAAGGGCCAAAATATATTCTTAAATGTAAAACTGATGGTCATGGCATTTCTTCAGCCAGCCAATCAGCATTTATTTGCCCTGGCACTAGAGATAAGAGTCTTGTGCTTGAGATACATTAGCCAAAAGCAGCTGTGTAAATAAAAGATTGTGAAGAAGATGTGTAGTTATTGTGATAAAAGCCGGTTCCTAGGCATCTGAGGAGGGAGAAACTGATTCCCTCGTGGGTGTGGAGGCTAGTCTACAAAGCCAGAGGCTAAGGCTTGAAAGATGTGTGGATGCTCACAGGGTGAAAGGTGAAAGAGGCAGGTGACAAACACTGGGATACATGCCTGCCCAGCTCAGCTCACAACCCCCTCTCTAGACTGGCCTTCTGCAGCCATGCTTCACAGTGCTCGGCCTGTCTCTGCCTGGCCGCACCTGACTGGACCAAGGGGGATAGCTGACACAGGACACAGTCTACTGGCTGAATGGAGCCAATCAGATTGTCTTTCTTGGGAATTTGAAGTTGAAAACTTGGGTCAGAGAGAAGAAAATGTTGGACCTTCAAGGCCATGTCAGCTTGGAGCCAAGACTGCCATGCAGAGGCAGTCCACTGGGATTTTCTACATTGATGTATAAATAGAAGGTTTGCAGGAAAATCTGGAGAATGAGAGTGAAGAGAAGAGAAAAGCAGAGTGAGAGACCCTAGGGCCCAGACACACACACACACACGCACATGCACACACACACACGCACACACAAGCACACACGCACACTCAAGCACAAACACGTGAAGAGAGTGTCTGCACCTAGCTTCAGGGTCTGTCTTACAATGAATCATTTTTAATTAAAGCTCAAGATTTTTGTTTGTTTATAACAAACAAACCTTGACGCAAATGGTTTTCCAGACACTAGCACAAGCGAAGTCCTAGAGATGCAGTCCCGTAATTCATGCTGTTTTTTCCCCTCCTTTTATTGTGTGTACTTTAAGCTCTTTCCTCCTCCTCCTTCTCTCACGGAGCTAATCTTTTCTGATGCTAATTCACATTTTTTGAGGCTTTTTGGAAAATGGACAATAGCTTCACATTATCTGTCCCACCATCACCATTATCATCATGTTAGTACACAAAATTACAAATAAAAATAGTCACATTTAAAAATTTTCTTTAAGCCACATTCAGTCTAACTTGGAACTTCCGTCCACCTGGTTGCTGGGAAATTTAACCTCAGCTGCTGTCAGGTCACTATCAATCGAGGCTGCTATAGGAACGTGCGAGGTCCTGCCACATCCTGGGGGCTGCCAGCATCCTTCACTGCTCACCATGACTTGCTCAGTCTGCAAGAGACCCTTCCTCATTTCCCAAACTGCCCTCAGAGGTATGCCCTCTCTCCCTTCCCCACACATAATCCCCTTACTGGATACCTGTTCTAGAAAGCAAACACCCAGAAGGCAGTTCTTGGAGGAGAAACACTGAAATAAAAATGAAAATCTTTTTAACATGCCATCCAGATAACACTGCTTGAATGGTTAGTTGAACATATAACCATAAGTCAAGCATTGTGCTAAGAGGGTTATTTTCACCCAATTTTTAACAAAACTGTGAGAAGACATATATATAGCATATGCTGAAAGTTTTATGGGCTCCCCTGATGGCTCAGATGATAAAGAGTCTGCCTGCAATGGAAGAGACCCTGGTTCAGTTCCTGGGTTGGGAAGATCCTGTGAATAAGGGGATGTCTACCCACTCCAGTATTCTTTCCTAGAGAATTCCATGGACAGAGGAACCTGGCAGGCTACAGTCCATGGGGCAGCAAAGAGTTGGACACAACTGAACATTTAACACAAGCGTTATTGCCAGGACATGGAAACAACCTAGATGTCCATCAGCAGATGAATGGATAAGAAAGTTGTGGTACATATACACAATGGAGTATTACTCAGCCCTTAAAAGAATAAATTTGACTCAGTTCTAATGAGATGGATGAAACTGGAGCCGATTATACAGAGTGAAGTAAGCCAGAAAGAAAAACACCAATACAGTATACTGACACATATATATGAAATTTAGAAAGATAGTAATGATGACCCTGTAGGTGAGACAACAAAAGAGACACAGATGTATAGAATGGACTTTTGGCCTCTGGGGGAGAGGGAGAGGGTGGGATGATTTGGGAGAATGGCACTGAAACATGTATACTATCATATAAGAAATGAAGTGCCAGTCTATGTTCAATACAGGATACAGGATGCTTGGGGCTGGTGTACAGGATGATCCGGGGAGATGGTGTGGGGTGGGAGGTGGGAGGGGGCTTTGACATTGGGAGATCGTGTACACCTGTGGCTGATTCATGTCAATGTATGGCAAAACCAATACAATATTGTAAAGTAGAATAAAGTATTTTAAAAAAACACAAGCGTTTTACACACTTTATTTCATTTTAACCTGGATATTGCATCAACTCTGGGTAATATATACTGTAATACACTGAATGCATCTGAGCCACCAGGGAAGCCCAGTATACTATATATGCCATAATATTATCTCTAGTAAAGATGAGGACATTATGGTTTAGGATGGTTAAGTAGCATTCCTAAAGCCACCTATGAGGACACAGCAGTGTAGACCTCCACACCGGGTCAGCCTTACCCTGGACTCTTCATCCATGCTCCCTCCTCTAGTTGATTTAACTGAAGGACATTATAAGAAGTGGTCTGTCTCCTCTGCAAACACAAGGTGTGTGAGTCCTCTGAGTTAGGTGCTCCTAAAAGCTCCATCTCCTGAATTCTGTTGGTGCCATTTCTGGGGTTTTTCAGAGGAATTTGAAATTAGAAAAAAATGAAAATTTTACATCTTGAAAGGCCACTGTGTTTAACTTGAGATAATTCTTGTTCCATTAAGAAGGTTCACAGTCCCAAAGTAAGTTCTAGAGAGAGCGTCTTGATGTGAAGCCTGCCGTGGGCATGGGATCAGTGTTCTGGGATGGCTGACCAGGCTAGTCGACTTATCAGAAACCAATGGCAAAAAGCGATAAGGTTCATTTTTTTCCCAATGAGGTGCTGTCGATGAGAGGAGGAACTCTTGTGATGTGGCTGGAGGCCGCATCTCTGATCAGAAGTTGTACCAGGATTGCTGTGGGTTGTGGGTGGGACAGCCTCTAGAGTGGGCTGCACGCTTGCCTCTCCCAGAAGTCATACACTGAAGCTCTAACCCCAGAGTGATGTTTGAGGAGAGGAGATGGTTAGATCAGTGAGTGACATCCTCAGGAATGGGATTAGTGCTCTCTTGAGACCCGTGGTCTCTGTCTGTCTCTCTGCCATGTGAGAACACAGCAAGATGGTGTGTGCCTACAAGCCAAGTGGGGAGCTCTCACCTAGAAATGAGATGGCTGGCTCCTGGATCTTGAACTTCTCAGACTTCAGAACTGTACGGAATACATTTCTGATGATTAGGTCACCCAGTCGCTGGTGCTCAGCAGCCCCAGCTAAGACAAACAGTGCAGGTTGGCGCGACACCAGGGCGCTCAGCGGCAGGCTCCTCGGTGCCTCTGCTGAGAGGTCACTCTGGCAGAGTTGGGGCAGCCTGTAGCACTGGATTGATTTGTTTCTCTTCCTGTTTTAATTCAAAATTTCCTGTGATCGCACTGCTAAAAGAGGAATCGTTCCCTGGCCCTGTCTTCAGGGAACTTCCGGGAGTGGGGCAGGATGGAGCTGCGGGCAGGTCCTCTCGTCCATGTGGAGTTTTTATGTTGGTGCCACTGCACCTCGTCCAGCCCAGTCCTGGTGGGGCAGGAGCACGCCGACTGATGGTCCCGAATCACCAGCCCACCAGGCCGCAGTCAGTCCTGGTGCCTTGAGCTATGGAGCTGGTTTCCAGTTTGAGCCTTTGACCTTAGCTTGCAGATGAGAACAGTAGAAGCCCAGGAAATATTTACTGAATTGTAAACAAGTGGAGACAGACAAGTTTCCTACTGATGGTTTCTTTGTAGTACCATTTTTGTCAAGTTGAATAAGTGAGTCTGTAAAGGCAGCCCCTTCGTAAATCTAAATTTATTAAAATAAAAATGGCAAATAGGGAAAAAGGGGAAACAGTGGCAGATTTTATTTTCTTAGGCTCCAAAATCACTGCAGACAGTTATTGCAGCCATGAAATTAAGACCCTTGGAAAGAAAGCTATGGCAAACCTAGACAGCATATTTAAAAGCGGAAACATCACTTTGCCAACAAAGGTCCATCTAGTCAAAGCTATGGTTTTTCCAGTAGTCATTCATATAGGGATGTGAGAGTTAGACCAAATTAAGGCTTAGCACCAAAGAACTGATGCCTTCGAACTGTGGTGCTGGAGAAGACTGCTGAGAATCTTGAACAGCAAGAAAAAAAAAATCAAACCAGTCATTTCTAAAAGAAATTAACCCTGAATATTCATTGAAAGAAGTGATGCTGAAGCTGAAGCTCCATACTTTGGCTACCTGATTTGAAGAGTTGACTCACTGGAAAAGACCCTGATACTGGGAAAGTTTGAGGACAGATGAAGGGGGCAGCAGAGGATAAGTTGGGTGGAATCACTGACTAAATGCCCATGAGTTTTATTAAACTCTGGGAGATAGTGAAGGACAGGGAAGCCTGGCATGCTGCAGTCCAGGGGTCTCAAAGAGTCAAACATAATGCAGCAGCTGAACAACAACGAAATAAAAATATTGGCAAAGCCTCACTTAGCTTTTTATGTTCACAGGAGGCCAAATACATTTGATTTTTTAAAAATATATTCTGCTTTGTCACTTACCATCTCAGTACTGAAAGGACAAGTCACATGGGCTTGACCGAAAATGGACATAAAGCTAGGATTCCTAGGGCCCAGTTGACAGCAGCACATGAGAGTCGCTAGAGGCAGAGGAGCTCCTGTCCCTACTACTATTACTGAAAGAAACTGGAGGAAAGAGGGAAGAGAGGAAAGAAGGAGCGGGAAAGAGAGGAGGTGGGGAGAGAAGCGCGTGAAGGCTTAGCTGAGCAGAGCAGCAGGCGGAGGCATTCGGCTTCCTGGGAGGAAGGAGCATGTGCTTCCTAACAGTGGCACTAAGCCTACTGACTCTCTTCCCTGGGTGCTAACTCAGCACAGGCATGGGTGCCAGGGCCTCCACGGGACCCCGGGACCAAACAGGCTTCTCCTGGTTATGACCATAGCCCTCGCTCAGGGCACTGGTACCAGCGGGGGACAAGACGAATGGCAACTGGGACAACGAAACGGGAAGGGTCTGCCCTGCATGACGGGCTCGGTGGCGGGCGTTCGTCCATCCCTGATGTTAAGGACTGATGAGGACTGATGCTCAGTACGGGGAAGAGAGCCTGCTGTTGGCTGAGGCTCAGCCATGGGACTAACATGGGCCTGTGACCACTGGAAGAATACTCAGAATCTCAAGAAGCAGGAAGTTTGAATGAGTTGAACCCCCAGCATGGCAGCCATCACAGCTATGAAAGGGGAGGTGGTGGGTCCTCAGGGCTACGGAAGTGGCCCACTCAGCCCAATGCAGGGGGCCCTGAGAGCTACCCCCGGGAGGGCAGGAAGTCTGACCTGTCCTGCTCGCAGCTGAGTGCTCAGTGCCTGGAGCATGGCCGAAGCCCTAAGTCAATGTCTGTGCCATAAATGGTCAGTGAATGTGAATATGCAGATGAGCCAGACCAGAGCTGTAGAGTTCACATCCAGCCTCTGCAGCATTCAAGAAGCCAAACTCTAGCAATCTTCCCAGAACAGTCAGGACCTCATCAGTGACTCAGCTTCCCTATTTTTAGAGCCTGCTTCCAATTCAGAACCAACCAGAGAATGCCAAATATGCTCCTCAAACCATCATCTCTGGGACCTCAGTCTAATTAGCCTGCCTCCAGCCTCCTTACACCAACAGCTTCCAATCAGAGATAGTCTCTTCCCTTCTCCCCACTCCCCTGCCTGTCTTCACATCTCTGCCCAAGTGAGGTGATGGTGGCTGACCCCCCATCATTTCCTCTGCTGGAGGCAGGTGTCTAAGCAATTGTAACCCCTGCCTCTCAATGAATTCACACAGTGATCCTCCCAGGAATGTGATTTCCATTCCACAGTTGAAGAAACAGGTCAGAGATGTATGACTTGCCAGGACTAAAATCCAGGGATATTCGACTCCAAAGCCCTGTGCTCTTTTCCTAGCTTGGTGTCAAATCGGGTACCATATTGCTTTTTGCAAAGAATCACAAGTGGTTTTCTTTCCGTTTTTCCCAGCTCCTTCTGACTGCCACAATGACGATGCAGAGAAACTTAAAATAACCATAGGATTTGTCCTTGGGGAGGCTTTCTGCCTGCACCACTCTCATCAGATCTGACGAATGTTCCCATGTTGGGCGGATGTCTCTGAGCCCTTCACTTCTATGCAGAATCCTCTGAGAGGTGAACTGTGTGAAATCCACCTGTGTTGTGAAATGGGTAGAGATGTTTTAGGCAGTCTTGTGTTACTTCTGAGAGCATTCTTGTGGGGCAAGCTGCATAGAAGTAGATTAATTGAACTCCTTCATTCATTACTCAGGCTTCCCTGGTGGCTCAGATGGTAAAGAATCTGCCTGCAATGCAGGAGATCTGGGTTTGATCCCTGGGTCAGGAAGATCCGCTGGAGAAGGGAATGACAATCCACTCCAGTATTCTTGCCTGGACGAATTTCATGGACAGAAGAGCCTGTCCATGGGGTCACAAAGAGTTGGACATGACTGAGTGACTAACACGTTCATTACCTGAAACCTTACCTTTACTGGGCACCAGCTGTATGCCAGGCCCTGTGTGCTGTGCTGCGTGGGGCATGAGGCCTGCAGACCACCTGCACCAGGATCCTGGTCCCCATTCCGGACCTCCTGAGTCGGTCTCTCCTGGGAGGCCTGAGGGCCTGCATTTCTAAAAAGCTCTTGGGGGCTGTTATGTTTTCTAAAGCTGGACAGCCACTGGCTTCAGGAACAGGTGGCCCAGTTGAGGAGCTCACATTGAGACATGTAGCCAAAGTCATCAGTCTAGCTTTGAGTTAACTTGGGTTGGCCTCAGTTCCTCTTTATTCTACTCTATTCTCCAAGCTCTCCTCACACCTCTCTGCCTTTGCACATGTGTTTCCTGCCATCAGGAATGGCCTTTCTCTCATTCTCCACTTGGTAAGTTCATAGGTATCCTTCAAGAGCTATCTCCAATATCCCTTTCTCTGGAAAGACATCCCTGACTCCACTCTCCTGCCCCAGAAAATTCTCATGGTATTTTAAGTATCTTTCTTTTGAAATGGACATATTCTGCCAAGGCCTCATGACAAGAGACATCTTATTCCAAAGTGAGGTGAAAAAACATGTTGCATCACTAGCAAGGGAGGAACTCAAAACCCAGCTCTGCTTCCATTATCGCCTGCCTCCCATTAAAGGTGGAACAAATCTAGGAACTCACAGAATTTTTCTGTGGTCCTCAAACCTGCCAGAGTCTTCTCCATAACAGCCTCACAAGCGCCCTCCCCTCTGCCTGCACCATTCTTCCCCATCACCCCTCCATCCCTACGCTTCAACCTACGGAAGTCTTCCTCATTCCACGGGTCTCTGGGATGCTTTCATGACCCACCTGTCCTGTTCCAAGGAGGAAAGGGCTACCCTGGTGCATTCCCTCCCAGTTCCCTGCCTGTTTCTCTTCTAAGACTGATCTTAAAAACAGTTACAAATTTATCAGCATGGTGATTTGTGTAGCCCTTCGTCCACTGCTACTTAGTGCTGACCTGTGATCGGACAAGGAATTTGCAGAGTGCCAATCACAATAATATGCTTTTGTTGAGAAAGTCTTGCTATGGAGAATATGTCCACTGCCCTGAACGATGTGCACAGTTAATCTGGTACACGTCTTAGCACAAGCTACAGTGGGTGGGATAGATGGCCATGGATTTCAGACAATAGTTTAGGAACTGCTACCCTAGACCACGACCTGGTGCAGCTGTTGTTCAGATTATAGTTACTGGAGCTACATGCCCTGGGTTCAAATCCCAGCTTTGCTATTTACCGTGTGACTTTGGCAAGACAACTTTGCTTCAGTTTTGTCTCTGGGAAATGGCTGTAATAATATTACCTTCCTCATACATTTGTCAGGAGTATTGAGTGAGTCTTTGGAAACAGAGTGCTTAGAACAGTACCTGGCAGATAGCTGGTACTTTGCATGCATAGCTGTCATCGCTAGAAGCTCTGTAAGAGCAGGAATGACATCCACTGGCATGCGACAACGATGCTCAGGAGCGTGTGTTCTCAAACAAATGAGTAAATGAGTGTTTCACTGGCCCTGATCTCTTTCATCCACTGCTACTCACAGTGCTCCCCCTGTGGCTAGATAAGGAGTTTGTACCAGCGTGTCAATCACAATAATATTCCTTCACTGAGAAAGTCTTGCTATGGAGGAAATGTCAGCTGAACTCAATAGTGTGCAAAGTGAAGCCAGTGCACTTTCTAGCACAAGCTAGGAAAACACAGACTATCTCCAAACTCAGGTTATCACACTGGTTTGGAGCTCCCTTGGATGGCTCCACTTGTGAAGGATCTGTCCCTTGAATGGGAATGATAGTAGCACTGACCCTGTAGGGCTGTTGGAATTAACCAGTCAAAGCACGTCATGAGTGTTACCGGAAGAAGACATGCCTGGTACTCAGTTAAAGCTTGGCAACTATTTAGCTGCCCTTATTGTTGTTATTTTTTCCTGAATATTTCAAAAGAAAATTGTTCACAATTCTTTTTAGCTTCCCTACAATGACTCTGAGAGCTCTTAAAACACAAACATAATCTTGGAATCAATTCGTTCCCTTGTGCCCTGAAGTCTTCAGGACAAAGTTTAATCGAAATCATATATATTTTTGCCTGGATGTATAAGGTGTCCCAAATGCTTATATTCATACACCTTATTTTATTTAATCTTCACCCCACTCATGAGAGGTTGGTAACACTATAATCCCATTTTATCAATGAGAAGACTGAGGTAAATGAGGTTGAACCAAGCTCCCAGATACATCATGAGGGACCTTTACAGACCTGGCCCCTCCCTGCTCATCTCTCTTTCCCAAGAATGTCCATGTGCACAGTGCTTCTCCCTATCTCAGTCTGGAGTCTCCTGTCTCTGGGATTTTGCCCATGGTGTTCCCTTCACCTGGAATACTCTCTCCCTGACCTTATCTGGAAAACTCCTATGTATTGAAACCTCAACCTGAATGTCATCTTTGGATTGCTTCCCTGGCCTTCCTTTCTGAAACAGTTTCTTAGTTCTTCCTCTTGGCTACTGTAACCCTGGGTTGATCTTCTGGTACTGTGCTTATTATACTGAATTCGATGTGTTTCCTGGTATGAGAGTTCCTCTAGGAAAGGAACTGAATACTGTTTTTCTTTGTGTCCCCAGCACCGAGCACAGTTCAGACACCTAAAAAGACAATAAATAAAGGTTTGATGAATAACTGGATTAATTGGTCTTCCCAACATTTAAAACTCAACATTCAAAAAACAAAGATCATGGCATCCAGTCCCATCACTCCAGGACAAATAGATGGGGAAATAATGGAAACAGTGGCTGACTTTATTTTCTTGGGCTCCAAAATCACTATGGATGGTGACTGCAGCCATGAAACTAAAAGACACTTGCTCCTTGGAAGAAAAGCTATGACAAACCTAGACAGCGTATTAAAAGGCAGAGACATTACTTTGTTCACAAAGGTCCAGATAGTAAAAACTGTAGTTTTTCCAGTAGTCATGTATGGATATGAGAGCTGGACAATAAAAAGACTGAGCAGTGAAGAACTGATGTCTTCGACCTGTGGTGTTGGAGAAGACTTTTTAGAGTCCTTTGGACTGCACAGAGATTCAATCAGTCCATCCTAAAGGAAATCAGTCCTGAGTATTCATTGGAAGGACTGATGCTGAAGCTAAAGTTACAATACTTTGGTCACCTGATGGGAAGAACTGACTCGCTGGAAAAGACCCTGATCCTGGGAAACATTGCAGGCCGGAGGAAAAGGGGATGACAGAGGATGAGACGGATGACATCACCAACTCTATGGACAGGAGTCTGAGCAAGCTCCAGGAGACGGTGAAGGACAGGGAAGCCTGACTTGCTGCAGTCCACGGGGTTGCAAAGAGTCAGACGTGACTGAGTGACTGAACAACAGCAACATTTAAACATGGGAGGATCATATGCTGAGGATTCTATCACTCAGTACCTGACATGAAATGTCAAAGCTAGATTTACTGCTTACTGGAGTAAGGGCAGCCATCCTGGTCAGGCAGTTCTCTGAGCAGAGCAGACTACTGATTTTGTACAAGGCTTTGGGCAAGCATGTATTGAAGAGACTGGCTGACTTTTTTTAAAATCAAAATATTGTTTCCTGGTGGCTCAAAGGTTAAAGCGTCTGCCTGCAATGCAGGAGACCTGGGTTCAATCCACGACTGAGTGACTAACACTTTCACTTTTTCACATAGTTGATGCGCAATAGTATGTAAGTTACAGGTGTCCAATATAGTGATTCATAATTTTTACAGATCATACTTCATTTATAGTTATTGGCTGTGTGTTGTACACTATATCCTTATAACATTTTATTTTTGAGAGCCTTTTAAAGATGTGCTGGAGTCCAGTTGGTATACAACATTGCATCAGTTTCAGGGGCACAGCAAAGTGAACCAGTCACACCTATACATACACCACCTCTTTCTTAGATTCCGTTCCCATATTGGCCATTACAGAGTACTGAGCACACTTTCCTGTGCTATACAGCAGGTTCTTATTAGTTGCTCACTTTCTATATCCTGTGTATGGTAGTTGTTCAGTCTTGTCTGACTCTTTGTGATCCCAAGGCTCCTTTGTCCATGGAATTCTCCAGGCAAGAATACTATAGTGGGTAGCCATTCCCTTCTCCAGGGAATCTTCCTGACCCAGGAATCAAACCCAGGTCTCCTGCATTGCAGACAGATTCTTTACTGTCTCAGCCACGAGGGAAGATCCACAGTAGTGTTTATATATCAGTCTCCATCTCCCAATATATCCCTCCCCTGCCTTATCCCCCGATCACTGTAAGTTTGCTTGCAACATCCATGACTCTATTTCTATTTTGTAAATAAGTTCACTTGTACCTGTTTTTTTTTAGATTCCACATGTAAGTGATAGCAAATGATACGTGTCTTTCTGTGTCTGGCTTACTTCACTCAGTATGACAATCTCTGGGTCTATCCATGTTACTGCAAATGGCATTGTTTTGTTCTTTTGATGGCTGAATAATCTTCCATTGCGTATATGTGACTCTTTTTATCTGTTCCTCTGTTCATGGACATTTACGTCGCTTCCATGTCCTGGCTGTTGTGAATAGTGCTGCAACGAACACTGGAGTGCATGTATCTTTTGAAGTGTGGTTTTCTCTGGATATGTGCCTAGGAGGACAATTCCTGGGTCATATGGTAGTTCTATTTTTAGTTTTTAAGGAACCTCCATACTGTTCTCCATAGTGATTGTAGCAACTTACATTCCCACCAACAGTGCTGGAATGTCCCTGTTTGTCACCCTCTCCAGAATGTACTGTCTGCAGATTTTCTGATGATGGCCATTCTCACTGGTGGGAGGTGATGCCTCATGGTAGTTTTGACCTGTGTTTCTCTAATAATTAGTGATGCTGTGATTTTGTCTTTTCATTGTAGCTTATACATAAGTTTTGCCTCTTATACATAATAGTTTGTACCATTTTATTTTATACATATTTTGAACATAGTAGTTTTATTTTTACATATTTTATACATAACTGTTTGTACCTCTTAATCCCTTACCTCTGTCTTGCCCCTCCCTGTTCTCTCTCTCTCTGGTGGTAACCACTGATTTATTTTCTGTAAATGTTAGTCTGCTTCTGTTTTGTTCTTTTCACTAGTTTATTGTGTTTTTAATATTCTCCATACAAATTATATCATACAGTATTTATCTGTCTCTGTCTGACTTAGTTCACTTAGCAAAACACCCTCCAAGTCTGTCCATGTTGCTGCAAATGGCAAAATTCCACTCTGGTTTATGGTTGAGTAGTATTCCATTATATATATTATATATATGCATTCCATTATATATATACATTATGAGTATATATACATACATACATTATATACATTTTATGTATATATATGCATGACAATATCATGCACTAATATTATATATATATACATGAATATGTATACACCTTCTTTATCCATTCATATACTGATGGACACTTAGGTTGGTTCCGTGTCTTGGCCATTATAAACAGTGCTGCTATGAACATTGGGGTGCATATACCTTTTTGAATTAGTGTTCCTGTTTTTTTGGAGTATATACTGTAATGGCAGTGGCACCCCACTCCAGTACTCTTGCCTGGAAAATCCCATGGACGGAGGAGCCTGGTGGGCTGCAGTCCATGGGGTCGCCAAGAGTCGGACACGACTGAGCGACTTCACTTTCACTTTTCACTTTCATGCATTGGAGAAGGAAATGGCAACCCACTCCAGTGTTCTTGCCTGGAGAATCCCAGGGACGGGGGAGCCTGGTGGGCTGCCGTCTATGGGGTCGCACAGAGTCGGACACGACTGAAGCGACTTAGCAGCAGCAGCGTACTGTAATGACATATCACTTCATACCTGTCAGAATGGCTATCATTAACAAGAACCCAAATAACAAATATTGGGGAGAATGTGGAGAAGAAGAAACCCTTGTACATTGTTGGTGGAAATGTAAACTGGTGTAGTAACTTGGAAAACTTTGGACATTTCTCAAAAACTAAAAAAACAAAAAGCAAAAGGAAAAAGAGATTGGTTGACTTTTAGAAAACTCATATCAGTTGATATTGTTTATAGAAGTATAATTACGTAAAGTTGATAGTTGTTGATATGTTTCACTCAAAGACATCATTTTATGGCATGAGTTTGTCCCAATTTGACTGAATTTCAGAAGCAAGAGGCTGACTGTTTGCAAAAGCAGATTCACTGAAGCAACTTGTCACTGATTAATTGAACAGATTTTAAATCGCTCCTATGGCCACTTGTTACCATGGCTACAGAAAAATCTTTTCCTAAGTTTTAGGTACTTAATTTTTTCTCAGAAAGTATTTATGGTCCAATATATATTAGCAATTTTAGTTAATGCAACTAACTTTCATGGGCTCCAGATTTCACAATTTCATATGATTCACAGAAACATACTCTTTGTTTCATGATTACAAAATCAAGATTCTGTATCAGCATTCATATATTAAGTGTTTCCAAGAAGTTCAATTCTAACGTTTTCCTAAGTTAATAACTTCTCAGAATCAGACTCTAAGTGGTATTTAACCTCCAAGCTTTGAAAAATTGTATGATGTTGTTGGCAGATCACAAATAGAAACAGGATGCCTGAGTTCTGGATCTTTAGGGAAATACTCGTTGTACATTGCTTTTTTTCAGTAAACGGACAACATTCAAGAAAGTCTTGGAATTTCATACGAAAATATAACTTCAGCCAGAAATTAGTAATCACTTTTTCTGAGTGAGCCTGCTTCTGCGCCACAGGCTTAGAAAATCCCAAAAGTCCCATAGAGTGGGGCTTATGTGGGAGCAATGACAGAAGGAGCCCGTGAGGGGGCCTTGTGAGCCTGAGAGCCCCCAAGGCTTTCCTGAGGTCTCTTCTCTCCCCAGTGGCTTGCAGGAAAAGGGCTGGGTGCCCTGGGACAGCATTCTCAGCTCGTATTAATGAGCTGTCCTGTGACCGCAAATGCTCACTTGCGATGGAGCAGGGAGTGTGCGGCTGCCCAGGCCACTGGTGGCGCTCCCATGTTGTCCCAGGGACTGGTCAGTTCCTGTGTCTGCCTTAGTTTCTTGAAGCATCTGACTCATTTCCTCCCCTCTTCTTTCTTTCTTGGCTGCTGTGATTGCACACTCTCCTGGGACCCCCTCCTTGTTCAGGAGTGACTCATTTTCCGTCTCTTTGCAGCTCTCTCCCTCCTCCTCCATCTCTCAAAGCTGGAAGGCCACAAGGCCCTCTGGGGGCGCCCTCTCTTCTGCGCATGCACTCTTTCCTTCAGGGTCGGTCACATGACAGTGACTCCCAATTTCATATCTCTGGTCTCTTCTGTGCATCCTTGAACTTGATACTCAAACACCCACTGCACCTCTGGAGTGTCCACTTGGGTGTCTAATTGGCATTCTGCAAGTAGCACTGACAGATTAAACCTCCTGATTCCTTCTCCCAGTTCCCCTCTGTCCTCCCACTCCTTACAAATAGGCTTGTTTATGGCCTCCTCACCAAGCAAGTGGCTTAGCTTAGAACTGGATGTCAAGGCTGACTCTCCCTGTTCCCTGAACCCCCACAACCAGTCCATCAACAGTCCTGATGACTCTTCCTCCCAGACACATTCCAGCCTGCCTCTGTCTCTCCTTCTCCTCCGGCTCCACTACCACCCAGGCCACGTCTACCCGCTGCCTGGATCATTGCAGTAGTTTTCCCGCTGGGTTTCCTTCCTCCACTCTGGCCTCCTATGGTTCTGCCTCCTTGGTGGGATGTTATAGATGTGTGAACATTCCAGTAGCCATTGTTTGCCTCTGAATCAAACCCTAGCCTCTTTCTAAAGCCCACAAGGCTTGCTCTAATCTAGTCCCTACCTCTATTCCAACTTCTTCCTACATCATTGTCCATGTGCTCAATACACTCCAGGTCCATGGGCCTTTTTATGTTTTTCGTACACATCACACTTTTTCCCTTTCAGAACACTGGACTTTGCTGCATTCTCTGCCTCAAGCCCTCTTTTCCCAGATTTTTCACACATTTTCCCTCTCTTCATTCAGGTCTCAGTTCAAATATTACCCCTTCCAAGAAGGTCTTTCCTGATCCCTTCATCTAGAGTGGCTGGGCCTCTGGCAGCTGTGAGAGGTGTCGCATTTCTCTATTTTATTTTCATCACAGCACCTCACACGTAATATTCTCTTGTTTATTTATTGTTGGTTGTTTCTCAGCTTGAAAGTCGGCTCCAGAGAACAGAGACCTGTCTGGCCTCTCTGCCTTGTGCAGCACTATGGTGCATAAGGGCTGGATTTGTGGAAGACAACTGACAAATATTAGTTGAATAAGCAGTTGAATTATAATGGATGATTTGTTTTTATTTCAAATTTTCCAAAATGAGTTCTCATTATTTTATAACAATAGAGTAAAATTTTAAATTAATTGAGAGAGAGAGAGAATTAACCAAATTCTGGAAGTCTAAAACAAGCTGACAGAGTGAAAAGCCTTCTTAGGTTGGTAAAGTATATATAAGGCAGTCCCTCAACCAGCTATTGGCTTCCTAGGTGGGTCAGCCAGTGCAGGAGGCACAAGAGATCTGGGTTCAATCCCTGGGTCAGGAAGATCCCCTGGAGTAGGAAATGGCAACCCACTCCAGTATCCTTGCCTGGAAAATTCCACGTACAGAAAAGCCTGGTGGGCTACAGTCCATGGGGGTCACAAAGAGTCAGACACAACTAAGCATACACACACACACACACACACACACACACACACACACACACACACAGAACCAGGTTTATTAAACTGAAACCATTCTGCCTGAAAGGAAGAGGCCTTGTGCTTAGTCTTTATATTTATCTCCATATTTCATTCAATTCTTAGAACAAACTTAGAGCAGCAATTATCCTCACTTTGCTCACCCACTCCCATTCCATCCTCCCTACCATCATTTTATACATAAAGAGACTGAGGCTCAGAGAGATAAGGTCATTTATCCAAAGTTGTGTGATTCATAAATGGCAAGACCAGGTGTTAAATTTAGATCTCTTCAGAAGGCTGTAGCGATTAAATTTGGCATTCTAATTCCTAATGGAGGATGTGAAATCATGAAGCCGACCTCAATTTGCATCCAGTTTACCGCATGCTTTCCCACCCACCACCACTTTTAAGCCTCACAACGACAAAATGAGTTATTGCCCTTTATTTTCTACCCCTTAATCTCACTCAATTTCAGATGAGAAACTTGATGTCCTGGGCTGTAGACACAGTCTCACAAGGTCACTCAGCTGGAAGTGAGAGAGCCAGGTCTGGCTACAGTTCTACTGTTTTTCTCTGACAGTCCAATGCCCCTGAGTAGACACACCTGCGGTTTTTTGGTGCTGACATCTGTCCTCTCAAAATGGGGTGGCTAACTCAGTAGCATTTCCTATTTCGCTACATTACTTCTGATGCCCATGCCTTCCTCATTTCACATCCAAAGAGTACCAAGGAGGAAGGGAAGGAAGAGCCTGTTTATTGAACATTTACTATGTGCCAGGGTCTTTAGTTCCACATGGTATTTTAGTTCCACATGGTATTTTGTTTAGAGGCAGACGTGATTAAACTGGCTTTGTAAAAGAGGTTTTGGTAAACTCGCTGGGAGAGAAACAAGCTTGGACCAGATTCACGTGGAAAGAGAAAAGAAAGTTGAGAGGGGAAGCTGTCCTGCAGAAGACTCTCCTAACAGCATCAGCAGGAAAGTCTTAAGGAGAATGGGAAACATTGGGGGAGCAGTTTGAGGTCATCTTCTGTGAAATGAGGGCTTCTCAGGTGACACCAGTGGTAAAGAACCCGCCCACCAATGTAGGAGACATAAGAGATGAGGGTTCAATCCCTGGGTCAGTTAGATCTCCTGGAGGAGGGCAGGGCAACCCACTCCTCTGTTCTTGCCTGGAGAATCACACGGACAGAGGAGGCTAGTGGGCTATGGTTCACAGGCTTCCAAAGGATCAGACGCAATGCATACATGCCCTGTGCAACGCGTGATGTAAAGCCAGTGCTCGTCTTCCTCCTTTGACTTCAGTAAAAAGCCCATTGTTCATTATTGTTCTGAAATCATGAATGAATGCACAGCAGAGCTCAGCCCTGCATCAAAGGTAGTCCACAGTCAATCTGGCAGCTGCCTGGGTGAGGTTGCCTCTACTGTCTCTAGTCCTCTTCACTTACTTAAACCAAAGCTTGCATGAGTCTCATCACAGAATGGAGGATGACTCCCAAAAATAGGGAGGAGGAAATCCAAGAGGTTTCATGACTTCCCAAAGATCCCATGCTGGTGAATGGTACTGGAATTCTTCTGCCAGAACTGAAGCTTACCCTGCAGCATTTTAGTTCCAAACTGCTCGATGGCAGTAGCTTGAATTTTACCAAGTCCTGTCAGCTGTGGATCCAAAAGAGGTCATAGAAATCCTACAGATAGGACTCAGGGCTAAGCTGCCCCCATCTGCTAAGAGTTTCATATAAAGAAATTCTCCTTTACCCAAAGCAGTTTCTTGAAGTTCTCAGGGTGACTCACAGAGACTCACATATACAAGCCTGCTTCTGCTGACCCACCATGCCTGCTTTATCAGTTAGCACACTGCATTCTTTGAGGGCGCTTGCTGCCACTAGGCATAGCATTTCCCAGGGTGGTAACCAATGATCCATAAGGGAACAAAAGGTGTTTAGAGCCTTGACCAAATTGGAAAAGGACTTCTCTGGATTTAACCTCATTTTAGAATTATTTTTAATTTTGGGGGCATGGCATGGAATTTCAGAACTCTGCTCACCCAGACAATTCTTAATCAGCTCATCCTACTTTTAGCTCTCTGCTAAAGATGGTTAATTTTATATGTCAACTTGATTGGGCTAAAGTTTGTCCAGATAGCTGATGTAACATTATTTCTGGGTGTGTCTATGGAGGTGCTTTTGGGAGAGATTAGCTTTTGATTTTTTGACTGAGGGAAGACCTCCACCCTTACCGATGTGGGTGGGCATCAGACAATCTGTTAGGGCCTGAATGGAACAAAACGTGATGGAAGAGCAAATTCTCTCCCTTTCTTTTTAGCTGGGAAGCCATTTTCTCTTGTCCTAGAACATCAAAGTCCCTGGTTCTTGGACTTTTGGACTCTGACGCTTACATTGGTGGCCCCTGATTTCCAAGCCTTTAACCTTAGACTGGGAATTCCATCAGTGACTCCCTTGGTTCTTGGGCGTTTGGACTCAGACTGAGTTATACCATTAGCTTTCTGGTTTCTCCAGCTTGCAGACCATAGATAATGGGATTTCTTTATTGGCCTCCTGAGGTGAAGAACTGGTTCACTGGAAAAAAACCCTGATGCTGGGAAAGATGGAAGGCGGGAGGAGAAGGGGATGACAGAGGATGAGATGGTCGGATGGCATCACCAACTCAATGGACATGAGTCTGAGCAAGCTCCGGAAGATCGTGAAGGACAGGGAAGCCTGGCGTGCTGCAGTCCATAGGGTCACAGAGAGTTGGACACAACTGAGCCAGTGAACTGAACTGACAGGTGCCTGAGGCAATCCTTTTCATAAATATCTTCATATATCTGTCTGTCTATCTATCCTATTTGTTCTGTTTCTTTGGAGGACACGAGTACGCTTCAAATTATAGCAAAAACCCTGAGGTGGCAGCACTCACTTGGACAGAGGAATGCACACGAGTGTCCGCCCACAGTCTATCAGCTGTCTTGGTAGACATGACACATCGCCTGTTTGGAAAGAAGGAAGTCTTCTGCTGCCATTTTTTCAGCTCTCCTAGAGCAAAAATGGTGGGTCGATGTTGGAATCAAGACATCATTTCTGAGATACTGATGGATAATTCCCTTTTTTATTTTCTAAGGAAAAGCAAGTCACCCAGCCTGCAAAATCAAGGGACTTTGAGAAAGGGCAACTGAAGCTTTTATATTTTTTCCTTGCCTCAGTATGGTTGATCTTCTGAGAGACAGGAATGTGGGTTGTACTACGACTGAACAGCCGAGAGCTGTCTCTGTTTGTCAGCACTATCTTTCACAGTAGAGAGCATGTTAATACACTGTACATGCTCCAGCCTAGAGAAGAGTGTTGCACCATGGGGGCGCCATTGCTGGAGCCGGAAGTGAATTTGTTCATTATCGTCCATTCCACGCATAGGCATCGTGTATTCACTACGTGGTAGATATTTCGTTGTCCTTGAGAATACTTCTCTGACAACAAAGGCTTTGTCCTGGGCCAGCCCAGATGAGCTCCCTCTTAGGATGCTTCATGGTTTTCCCACAAATTGTGTGCCAGACCTGCCCCGGCGTGTACCCATTCCATCCATGGACACAGCTTGAGTCATTTTCTAGGGGGTTCCTGCCTCCCTGCAATTAGGGCTACAGCATCTCTCAGCCCCACGGCTACAGCCTTTGTTGCCAGACCCTCTTACACAAATCTGACTCTAACACTCCAGGTAGGACTTTCACTTGCTGTGTCAATTGTAAGCAGACTTGAAGAAACTTAGTGTTTCTATAGCTTATCAAAGTCACTTGTACCTCTCATTCCTCTACAAAGTCCCGAGATAATCGCCTCTAGGGAGATCACTGGACTTGCATCTCACATCAGGGCCGACACAGCCCTGATGAGAGGCTGGTTAACACGACAGCCCAAGGGTTCCTTCTTTCCAGGGCACTGCAGCTACCTGCCTCTCATTATGCCCTGCCCACCCCGGCTGCTCTGTGGTTGTCCTCACCAAACAAATGAAGTCTGCGAAGTCCACCCAATTAACAGGAAATTTATTGCAGGAAATTTGAGTTAACCCTCCCTTTGCCAAGTGTAAGGCGGCAGTCATTAGGAGAGGTGCTTTGACCTCCGCTTCCCTTCCCTGAGGTGGGCCACTGGCAGGCAGAACTGGAAAGCAGACCACTCAGGTTGCCTCTGGGCCACTCTGGACTGTGCTCTGCCCTGCCTATTTAATTACGAAACCCAGCACACTCTCATTATGGATTAATTTGTGACTTGGAGCCAGAGAACACACACGAGATCTGCCCATTTGACAGTGGCTCATGGACAGAGGAGCCTGGTGGGCTGCAGTCCATGGGGTCGCTAAGAGTCAGACACAACTGAGTGACTTCACGTTCACTTTTCCCTTTCATGCGTTGGAGAAGGAAATGACACCCCACTCCAGTGTTCTTGCCTGGAGAATCCCAGGGACGGGGGGAGCCTGGTGGGCTGCCGTCTATGGGGCTGCACAGAGTCGGACACCACTGGCGACTTAGCAGCAGCAGCATGGGAGAATGACATGGACAGAGGCACCGGCGGGCTTGCAAGGAGTCAGACGTGACTGAGCAGCTAACACTTTTTCACTTTGTGCTTACTATTTATAAATCACTGTCCTGTCATTTATTCTACCATTTATCAAAATCTAGCCATTTGTACACTGCCGTCTCCACACTTGCCACCCCTACCCCTGATAATAGCTCTGAACACCAGGTCGTGGATTTGTCCCACCAATATTATTCAGTTAACTTGGGGAAAAAAGCTATCCTTCAAACAGAAAGCTCTATGCCATCACCTTGGACTTCCCTGGTGACCCAGTAGTTAAGAATCCACCTACCAATACAGGGATACAAGTTCAATCCCTGGTCTGGAAAGATTCCACATGCTCAAAGCCAAGGCTGTTATTCTTACTCTTTTGAAAAGAAAATGTTGGGGTAAGGCATAAAGATATTAGCACGTATTAAGATCTCTCTTTGAAGCAGTCAGAATGCCTCTTAATTATAGCTTTGGTACAATCCAAAACCATCCATCTTCTGTGAATGTTCCACAGACAGTATATTGAGATATGGTGCACTACCCCCAGGGAGCCTCGGACAGTCTTGGCTGGAAGGTGCTGTAATCCCATTCTACAGAGGAAGCTGTTGAGGATATTGGATAGAAGGTGATCCACCTACTATCACAGACTGAAGAAGGGCTACATTTTTCACTTTTACTCACTCTGACATTTCTGGCCAGGTTTCATGGTTGACCAGAAGGCCTGGTCTTGGGCTTTCTGCCCATTTTCCATTCTGTCTCCAAGGCAGCTTGAAGACCTTTAAAGATGTTCTTTTTCCTGGGAGGGACAGAGCCTTCTTGTATGAGAGAGTGGAGTGGACACTTCACAGATGAAATAGACTTGGGAAGCCCTCCTCTGGCTAGAAAGTCAATCTGCTAGGGTAGCCTGAGCATTATACAAAGGTGAAGACACTCCATTCCTAAAACTTCCTAGCAAGCCACCGTGGTCCCAGAGCCATTACATCCCATCCAGTGGGAAACGGTGGGGCAAGGAGGGGTTAACGTTTTGCAGTAGACCTCAGCGTGGTCCGGCCCTCATCCCTGGGCCTGTGTTTCCTCTCTCACAGCTTTTCCTCCTCTTATGTCTGCATATGCTGTCCCTCTCCCATCTGTGTAGAGCAGCGTGCCCAGGACTCCTCTTCTCTTCTAGCCAAAGTATGCTTATGTTCAGAGACACTGCTAAACCTCTCCTCCGTAAGATCTTCCCAGATCCCACGATGATCAGTACTTTTCCCTCCTTTCTGCGCTCCCACAGCATTTGGTATATACCACACTGATAAGAGCTGGAGGAGGGCATGGCAACCCACTCCAGTATTCGTGCCTGGAGACTCCTGTGGACTAGGAGTCTGGCAGGCTACAGTCCACAGGGTCACAGGGAGTCTGACGCGAATGAAGCAATTTAGCATGCAGCACACATGCACAGGGATGAGACACCCCTCTGAATCCCCAGAACAGAATGCAAAACTTAACCAAGAAGAGGAAGCTGTGAACATACATTCCTATACTTTTAACTGAGTATTGCAGCTGCTTGTCAGTAACCTCTACTCCCGAGTTTATGAACTGCTGTAATTGAAGACAGAAATTTATTAATAATTTTAGTTACTCTGACAGAGCTACAGTTCCAGGGCAGTCTCATTATTTGCTGGAGTATGCTGAATAAATAGTTGTTATATTGAATAAACCTGGGTGGATATACTTCACAGCTTGTGAACTTTGAAAAATTATTTTCATGAATGTGATTTAATTGATTTCAAAGCAACCTATTTCCCAGACATTCATCAAGCACTTCTGATAAGCCAGGCATTGTACCAAGCGTGAAATACAAGATCAGTGTGGCTTTTCTGTCCTTGGGAAACTCAGACGCAAGTGAGGCAGCTGAACATAAACATAAATAAACACAATAGAGTGTGAGAGAGGTGAGAATGGAGGCAGATTCAAGACTGAAAGGCTGTCCACAAAGCCAGTGGTCACTTGGAATAGGCAATGGCAGGGGACTTCAGGGAGCACTGACTCCTGGATTAAGCTCTGAACATGACAAGGACTTAAGTAGAGCACCTTCCAGGCAGAGAGAATGAAACAGAGGTATAAAACCTCAAGGGTCTTTTCACAGTATCCCAAACTGATAGAAATTACTTTTTATTCAGACACGTTCATTAAATGCTTACAAACACTGACTCCATGCTAGGTACTGCAGTAGTGAAAAAGACAGGTAAGGTCCCAAGGGTCACAGAATTTCCACTCTGGAGCAGAAGACCATTAACAAATCCCAAAACTAATGACTAAAAGGACTGTTTCAACTAATCGTGGCATAAAGTAAACAAGGCGTGTAATAGAAAATGGAGAAAGACAGCAATAGTCAATAGCATTTAGGCAGAGGCTTGAGAATGGGACGCTAGAGCTGACACCCAGTGGATGAAGGAACGTTGTCTCATGAGACCCAGCTGAAGAGCATTCCAGAGAGAACAGGATCTGCTAACCCCTGAGGGCAGAGAAGGCAATGGCACCCCCACTCCAGTACTCTTGCCAGGAAAAATCCAGTGGCAGAGGAGCCTGGTGGGCTGCAGTCCATGGGGTCGCTAAGGGTTGGGCACGACTGAGCGACTTCACTTTCACTTTTCACTTTCATGCTTTGGAGAAGGAAATGGCAACCCACTCCAGTGTTCTTGCCTGGAGAATCCCAGGGACAGGGGAAGCCTGGTAGGCTGCCGTCTATGGGTCACACAGAGTCGGACACGACTTACGCAACTTAGCAGCAGCAGCAGCAACCCATGAGGGCAAGGGAGCTTGGTGTGTTTCTAAAACAAAAGAAGTTCATTGTGGTTGGAGGGAGGTGAGCCCCAGCTTTGTTGGGGATACAAAGTTGGCATGATTAAAGGCTGAAGGCATGAAGTCACTTGCAGATTGTGCTCGGGATCTTGAGTTGTAATCCAAATGCAGCTGGAAAATATTTTTCTTAAGTTGTATTTTAGAGAAGATGCATGAGAGTCCCTTGGAAAGTAAAGAGATCAAACCAGTCAATGTTAAAGGAAATCAACCCTGAATATTTTGAAAGGACTGATGCTGAAGCTCCAATACTTGTCACCTGATGAAATCAGCTGACTCATTGGAGAAGACCCTGATGCTGGGAAAGATTGAAGGCAGGAGAAGGGGACAGAGGATGAGATGGTAGGATGGCATCACTGACTCAGCGGACATGAACTTGGGCAAATTTCAGGAGGTGGTGAGAGACAGGGAAGCCTGGCATACTGCAGTCTATTTGATCACAAAGAGTCAGACACAGCTTGGCAACTGAACAACAACAACATGTATACAGGGGACTATTACTCAGCCATAAAAGGAATGAAGTTGTGCCATTTGCAGAGATATGGGTGGACCTAGAGACTGTCACAGAGAGTGAAGTTAGGTCAGAAAGAGAAAAACAGATATCATATGTGCCAGGGTCCAGCCCCGGTGGATCCAGAGAATTTGAAGGGTGGACAGAGTCGGTGAAGAGAGATTTATTTAATGAGAAATATAAGATTAGATTAGGAAAGAATAGTGTAGTAGGAAAATTAGTGGAGAAAAGAGGCTGAATAACTTGGTTTACGTGGAGAACTAATAAAACCTCGAGACAAGAGGTTTGCACCATCCTGGGCCACCGGCACCTGTTTGAATAGTGGAGGGTGCCTCGCCTTGGACTCCCTCTCGCGTGGGTCTTAGAAGCCAGAGCAAGTAAGTAAACATGGTGAGCCTCCACGCCCCAGATGGGAATTCAGCCAGAAAATAAAGAAGACACGGGGAGACCAAGCTGCTTTGGTGAGTGAGGCCCCAATAACTTTATTTTTTAAAAGGACTTTTATACCTTTCCCACAAATAGTGTTGTGTACAATATCTTCTGGCCTTGGAGTCCTGTGAAACATTTTAAGACCCTCTTTTGATAAAGGCTGCTCAACCAGAAAACTTATTTTCCCTCGAAGTGTTTTTTTCTTTATATTTCTAATCTATGTCAGCCTCAGAAAGTATCAAACAAAGTTACATTTTCAGGAAGCAAAGGTGCAGTAAGTTACAACAAAGAAAGAACCAATTAGCTCAAAAGTCTGATGTGGTCAGTTTCAAGGCTACACTTGTTTTTTCTTACATTCTAACTATGTTAAGGAATGTGTGCTCAGGTGCAAGGTGGATAAAAGATATGGGAACTTAGCAACAAGCATTGGCTCAACAGTGAAATCTTACACCAGCGCTACTCTAATAACTTTTAACTCTTTGAAAGGCTTTAGGGCTTCGCATGCCTCTCACAGTTGAGGGGCTGTAAACAATCACATGCGTGGTTGTAAAAGTCCAAGTAAGGCAAGTTAGAGAGCCATCAGAGGGGTTTTTGGATTGAAACATTCTTATTGCATGCAGGAGACTTCTTATCTAAAAGCTCTTAAATTAACTTTTTCCTAAAAAAAGGTGGTGTGGGGACAGCCCCCTGTTAATGTCAGAAGAGTAGGTGAAAAGCATAATATAGTAAAGGAGGCAGACTGATTTGGGGGTTGGACGGTCAGGAAATTCCAGGGGGAATCCCTGAAGCCTGATCACGCCTTTGCGTTTCTTCGGGCTTCCTTCCTCATGACCTTTGCCACGGGCGGGATTCCTCACGCTGGCTCCTGGCACATATGTAAACACGTATATGTGGAATCTAGGAAAATGGTATAGCTGAACTTATAATCAAAGTAGAAACAGAGAAACAAATTTATGGATACCAAGGAGGGGGGAAGGGGGTAGGATGGATTAGGATTTACATAGAGACTTGTCACTCATGGTGGGGGATTTGACTCTTTGAGCTGAGTGTTAATAAGGTTTTCATCTTACTCATCTTTTGAGTTCTGGGACAGAATTGCCAGATGGTTGGGGAGGGGTCATGGTTAAAGGGCTAGGATGCTGATTTTGAACAGGGAAAAGATTTGGGGCTCTAGCAGTCTTAAGTTCAGATTTTGGATTTTCCACTGACTAGTTGTGTGACCTAGGGAAAACTGTTTATGCCTCTAAGACTCAGTGTTTATAACCGTGAAGTCTAGAACGGGGCCTGACACATACTAGGTACTCAATAAATGTTGTTTTCCTTCTTCTCTTCTTCTTTTTCCCTTCTCCACACTTGCTAAAATAAAATGCACGCGTCTATTCTTAAATGTGACAAGCTACTTTGCAAACTGGGCTTATGGGCTCTGAATACTTACTTGCCTCCAATAACAAAGACTTAAAAAAAATGAGAGCGAGTCTGTAATTGCCATATTGGGCTAACTCAATCAATGCTCATAGGAAAAGCATCATTTCCAAGGAACGGTTCATTGTGCCATTGGGTTTACTTCCAGCCTCATGTTGACAATGTAAAACAGTTCACATTTATTGTCAATTTACTCTGTGCTGCACATTTCACAAACATTGTTTTATCTAATCCCTATAACCTTAAGAGTAGAGACTCAGCCCGTTTTACAGATTAGGCAACTGAAGATCACAGAAAAGAAGTGACCTGTTTAGTGACACAGAGCTGGGACTCAATCTGGATCCATTATCCTCCAGTGCTACCCTCTTTATCTCCACTTCTGCAAGTCTTGGGAAGACTTGGTCATGTGGCTGTTGAGGGAAACATTGTCCGAGAGATTTTGTTAGGTATTTGAGACTCAACCAGCCAATCAAAAAATTATATTGATTAATTAGGGAATAAACATGCTAAACTCAAAATCAAGTTTCTACGTCAGAGCTAACACCTTCAGATATAACTCTCCAGAAAATGCTGGATTTTTAAAAAGTCTTTTAAAAAAACTATTTGCATAATTCTGTTCTATTGTTTCAGTGGAGGGTCTGTTTGCAACTTCACCAAAAAAAAAAATCCTTTCTCCTGCATAGGCCCATTTATCTTTCAGGCAACACTGAGCCTGCTACTCAAAGACCAGACAGTGGAGAGTCACATCCACTGTCACCTACCACCTCTTCTTTTTGGCCTTTCCATCTTCACCCCGTGTGGGCCTCAGAAGAATGGCATAAGATGTTTAGACTTTCCATCACCACTCTTCTGATTGAAGGAATGAAACAAAACACGAGGCATTCAAATGAGCTTGTATTTTGGCCCCAGGCTGGCCAATGCTGAGGGACACCTGACTTGGTAGGTTGGCTTCTCTTTTTCAGTCAACTTACCGATTCCTTCTGGCTCCTAATTTCTTTATCTCCAGGTGTAAGGCCAACACCAAAACTGCTGAGAGAAGTCGTGGACTTATTGACAAGCTGTCCATCTTCTCAAATGACCACACAAGAGTCAGGAATCGATTCTAGCCCTGGGACTAATTTCACCCACAGCTTTTCTAACTTTTAAGAATATGAATCCTCAGCACAACTTTTATCCCATCTTAATCCATTGGGCATTAATTAGTTTCAAAATGAATGTATCACATCTTTCACCTTGCTTCTTGAAATTTTGGCTTAGAAATTCAGAATTTTAAACTTTTAGAATATTTATTCATGCCCTTCAATATCTGGCTCTTTGGGCACACTTTTCATCCTTTGGGCTTATACTTATTGCAAAAGCAAAGGGTTCTGTGGGCCCAAAGAAATTACCAGCAGTAAAAATTTACTTTACTCCATGCTTATTATGTCAGAAACAAAATAATAGTGTCCAAGCTCTATAAGTATATGATGATATTATGTTCATCTCAACTTTATAAAAGAGGAAGAGGAAGTATATAGAGGTAGAAATTAATTAGGGCTTTCCTAGTAACTCAGTTGGTAAAGAATCTGCCTGCACTGAAGGAGACCTCAGTTTGATTCCTGGGTCAAGAAGATCATCTGGAGAAGAGATAGGCTACCCACTCCAGCATTCTTGGGCTTCCCTTGTGACTCAGCTGGTAAAGAATCCACCAGCAATGTGGGAGACCTGGGTTCGATCCCTGGGTTGGGAAGATCCCTTGGAGAAGGGAAAGGCTACTCACTCCAGTATTCTGGCCTGGAGAATTCCTGTATAGTCCATGGAAAGACTGAAAAGAATCCAGTCCATGGCACGGGATGATCCAGGGAGATGGTATGGGGTGGGAGGTGGGAGGGGGCTTCGGCATTGGGAGATCGTGCACGCCTGTGGCTGATTCATGTCAATATATGGCAAAACAAATACAGTACTGTAATGTAGAATAAAGTATTAAAAAAAAGAGAAAAGAATAGGACACAACTGAGCCACTTTCACTTTCACTTTCATTGAGGTTAATGAACTTGCTTGAGTCTTCATAAGAAGTCACGGAACTGGGATTAATCCCCAGGTCTGTCTGACTCTACAGCTTATTCTGACTGCTGCTTTTTATTGCTACAGCTGCTAATTAAGTACCTAAGCACTGTGCTTCACAAGAGATCACCGAAGGGAGCAAGCATTCATGGGTGAGGTGTCAAGCACTGGGCAAGAGTCAGTTACTGCCCTAACCTCATCCTGTTTTACGGACAAAGAAGCTGAGGATCAGAGACCCAAGTGAGTTGCCCAAGATCAAGTGACTCGGTGGTGCAGCTGGGGCTGGAACTAGTCCCTCTGACACTTTACACTCTTATTTATCTAGAGTAGCAGTTTTTGTAGTTGGAGCAGCAGCATCTAGGAACTTGTTAGAAATGCAAATTGGTGGGCTCCACCCCAGACTTACTGAATCAGACTCTGAGCTATTTAATGCATGACATCTTTGACTGTGTGGATCACAACAAACTGTGGAAAATTCTTAAAGAGATGGGAATACCAGACTACCTGACCTGTCTCCTGAGAAATCTGTCCAGTTAGAACTGCACATGGAACAACAGACTAGTTCCAAGTCAGGAAAGGAGTAGGACACCACTGAGTGACTGAACTGAATTTTTGAAATTTCCCAGTGATATTTCAAATATAATTGCATGTACAAATATACCTTTTTAAATTTTTAAAACTTTTTGTTTTATGTTGGAGTATAGTTGATTTCAAATTCTTTTCCCACTTAGGTTGTTACATAATATTGAGCAAAGTTCCCTGTGCTTTATAGTAGGTCTTTGTTGGATATCCATTTCAAATATAGCAGTGTATACATGTCAATCCCAAACTCCCTAACTATTCCTCCCCTTGCTGTCCACTGGTAAGTTCATTATCTAAGTCTCAGTTTGCTTCTGTTTTGTAAATAAGTTCATCTGCAACCTTTTTTTAGATTCCACATATAAGTGATATCATATGATATTTGTCTCTCTCTGTCTGATTACTTCACTCAGTATGACAATATCTAGGTCCACCCACAGGAGAAATTACATATTTCTTGTCATGTCAATAAACAAGGATGGCACAGCCATCAGCAATTCTGGCTCCTCATCAGTCAGTTCAGTTGCTCAGTTGTGTCCAACTCTTTCTGACCCCATGGACTGCAGCACACCAGGCTTCCCTGTCCATCACCAACTCCCGGAGCCTCCTCAAACTCATGTCCATTAAGTCGGTGATGCCATCCAACCATCTCATCCTCTGTCATCCCCTTCTCCTCCCACCTTCAATCTTTCCCAGCATCAGGGTCTTTTCAAATGAGTCAGTTCATTGCATCAGGTGGCAAAAGTATTGGAGTTTCAGCTTCAGCATCAGTCCTTCCAATGAATATTCAGGACTGGTTTCCTTTTGGTTGGATCTCCTTGAAGTCCAAGGGACTCTCAGCGGTCTTCTCCAGCACCACAGTGCAAACGCATCAGTTCTTTGGTGCTCAGATTTCTTTATAGTCTAACTCTCACACCCATACATGACTACTGGAAAAACCACAGCTTTTACTAGATGGACCTTTGTTGGCAAAGTAGTGTCTCTGCTTTTTAATATGGTATCTAGTTTGGTCATAGCTATTTCTTCCAAGGAGCAAATATCTTTTAATTTCATGGCTGCAGTTGCCATCTGAAGTGATTCTGGAGCCCAAGAACATTAAGTCTGTCACTGTTTCTGTTGATTCCCCATCTATTTGCCATGAGGTGATGGGGCCGGATGCCATGATCTTGGGTTTTTGAATGTTGAGTTTTAAGCCAACTTTTTCACGGTCCTCTTTCATTTTCATCAAGAGGTTCTTTAGTTCTTCACTTTCTGCTATAAGGGTGGTGTCATCTGTGTATCTGAGGTTATTTATATTTCTTGCAGCCATCTTGATTCCATCTTGTTCTTCATCCAACTTGGCATTTCACATGATGTACTCTTCATATAAGTTAAATAAACAGGGTGACAATATATAGCCTTTTCATGCTACTTTCCCAGTCTGTTGTTCCATGTCCAGTTCTAACTATTGCTTCTTGACCTGAATAAAGATTTCTCAGGAAGCAGCTAAGGTGGCCTGGTATTCCCATCTCTTTAAGAATTTTCCAGTTTGTTGTGATCCACACAGTCAAAGGCTTTGGCATAGTCAATAAAGCAGAAGTTGATGTTTTTCTGGAATGCTCTTGCTTTTTTGATGACTCAGCAGATGTTGGCAATTTGATCTCTGGTTCCTGTGTATCTTCTAAATTCAGATTGAACACCTGGAAGTTCATGGTTCACGTACTATTGAAACTTGGCTTGGAGAATTTGGGGAATTACTTTGCTAGTGTCTGAGATAAGTGCGATTGTGTGGTAGTCTGGATATTCTTTGGCATTGCCCTTCTTTGGGACTGGAATGAAAATTGATCTTTTCCAGTCCTGTGGCCACTGCTGAGTTTTGCAGATTTGCTGGCATATGGAGTGCAGCCCTTTCACAGCATTATCTTTCAGGATTTGAAATAGCTCAACTGGAATTCCATTGCTTCCACTAGCTTTGTTCATAGTGATGCTTTCTAAGGCCCACTTGACTTCACATTCCAGGATGTCTGACTCTAGGAGAGTTATTACACCATCGTGATTATCTGGGTCATGAAGGTCTTTTTGTACAGTTCTGTGTATTCTTGCCACCTCTTCTTAATCTCTTCTGCTTCTGTTAGATCCATACCATTTCTGTCCTTTATTGAACTCATCTTTGCTTGAGATATTTCCTTGGTATCTTTAGTTTTCCTGAAGAAGTCTCTAGTCTTTCCCATTCTATTATTTTCCTCTATTTCTTTGCACTGATCACTGAGGAAGGCTTATCTCTCCATGCTATTCTTTAGAACTCTGCATTCAAATTGGTGTACCTTTCCTTTTCTCCTTTGCCTTTTATTTCTTTTCTTTTCTCAGCTATTTGTGTGGCCTCCTCAGATAGCCATTTTACCTTTTGTATTTTTTTCCTTGGGGATGATGTTATGGCAGAAAGTGAAGAGGAACTAAAACGCCTCTTGATAAAAGTGAAAGAGCAGAGTGAAGAAGTTGGCTTAAAGCTCAACATTCAGAAAATGAAGATCATGACATCTGGTCCCATCACTTCATGGGAAATAGATGGGGAAACAGTGGAAACAGTGTCAGACTTTATTTTTGGGGGCTCCGAAATCACTGCAGATGGTGACTGCAGCCGTGAGATTAAAAGACGCTTACTCCTTGGAAGAAAAGTTATGACCACCCTAGATAGCATATTCAAAAGCAGAGATATCACTTTGCCGACTAAGGTCCGTCTAGTCAAGGCTATGGTTTTTCCAGTAGTCATGTATGGATGTGAGAGTTGGACTGTGAAGAAGGCTGAGTGCCAAAGAATTGATGCTTTTGAACTGTGGTGTTGGAGAAGACTCTTGAGAGTCCCTTGGACTGCAAGGAGATCCAACCAGTCCATTCTGAAGGAGATCAGCTCTGGGATTTCTTTGGAAGGAATGACACTAAAGCTGAAACTCCAGTACTTTGGCCACCTAATGCGAAGAGTTGACTCATTGGAAAATACTCTGATGCTGGGAGGGATTGGGGGCAGGAGGAGAAGGGGATGACAGAGGATGAGATGGCTGGATGGCATCACTGACTCAATGGACGTGAGTCTGAGTGAACTCCGGGAGGTGGTGATGGACAGGGAGGCCTGGCATGCTGCAATTCATGGGGTTGCAAAGAGTCAGACACAACTGAATGACTGAACTGAACTGAACTGATCTTGATCATTGCCTTCTGTACAATGTCACAAATCTCTGTCCGTAGTCCTTCAGTCACTCTTTCTATGAGATCTAATTCCTTGAATCTATTTGTTACTTCCACTGTATAATCATAAGGGATTTGATTTAGGTCATACCTGAATAGTCTAGAGGTTTTCCCTACTTTCTTTAAGTCTGAATTTGGCAATAAGGAGTTCATGATCTGAGCCACAGTCAGTTCCTGGTCTTGTATTTGCTGACTATATAGAGTTTCTCCATTTTTGACTGCAAAGAATATAATCAGTCTGATTTCGGTGTGGACCATCTGGTGATGTCCATGTGTAGCATCTTCTCTTGTGTTGTTGGAAGAGGGTGTTTGCTATGACCAGTGTGTTCTCTTGACAAAACTCTATTAGTTTTGCCCTGCCTCATTCTGTACTTCAAGACCAAATTTGCCTGTTACTCCAGGTGTTTCTTGACTTCCTTCTTTTGCATTCCAGTCCCCTATAATGAAAAGGACATCTTTTGGGGGTGTTAATTCTAGAAGGTCTTGTAGGTCTTCATAGAACCATTCAACTTCAGATTCTTCAGCAATACTGGTTGGGCCATATACTTGGATTCCCATGATATTAAATGGTTTGCCTTGTAAACGAGGCAAATGGTTTGTCTTAAAATTTTTTTTGATACCAATTGGAACCCAGACAAAGCTGCCAACTCCCATCCCCATCTGACCTTTCTTTCCACATGTAGAGCTTCATGGGACAGGGACAGTCTGCTGTGTAGAGTCCATGTGTACAGTCAGGAAAAAACAATACCTGCCATCCAGCAGCTATCAGGCACCTGCCGCTGCCTCCGCCACTCCCTCTGGTGACCAGGAACTAATGCTGAGAAAAATCCAGCAGCAGAATGCCGGCCCCAGGGAGCTGAGATGCATATGGCAGGAATGACTGCAGTGAGCCCAGATTCCTGCATCTTCCCATACACAGAAAAGCCCTAAATTCCTTTATTTGGGATATCTGGTTTTCTTTAATAATACTTTGATATTTAAGCTCCTTGCCCCTTGTTGCAAACGTCTATATAACCTGACTCCTCTGCATGGCCTCCTCGGAATAGTTCTCTCAGGGCTACGTGAGATGCTGTCTCCGGGGCTTGAAGTTGACAAATTTCCACCAAACAGAACATAACTCTCATCTTTTAGGCTATGACTATTGTTTTTAGCTTGACACATGTTGCGGAAAATGGCATGATTTTATTCTTTTCGATGGCTGGGCAATATTCCATTTATGTGTGCACCACATCTTCTTTTTCCATTCCTTTGCTGGTGGATATTTAGGTTGTTTCCATATCTTGGCTACTATAAACAGTGCTGCAATGAATATTGGGGTGAATGTGTCCTTTCAGACCATGTTTTTCTCTGGATATGCCCAGGAGTGGGACTGCAGGATCACGTGGTAACTCCATTTGTAATCTTTGAGGACAACTCCATACTGTTCTCCACATTGACTGTATCAATTTACTATTTACATTCCCACCGACAGTGTAGGGGGCTTCCACTCTCTCCATACCCTCTCCCACATTGATTGATTGTGAATTTTTTGATGATAGCTATCCTGGCTGGTGTGAGGTCATATCCCACTGTACTTTTTAATTTGTATTTCTCAAATAATCAGCAGTGTCAGCAAAACAAACAACCCAATCAAAAAAATGGGCGGAAGACCTCCACAGACATTTCTCCAAAGAAGACATACAGATGGTCAAGAGGCACATGGAAATATGTTACTCGTTTTTCAGTTTCTTTGTAAGGAAAGCAATGCTGATCTCTATATTAATCTGCAATTTGCTATTTTTATCATCATCACTTATCCTAGATATCTGCCTAAGTCAATATACAGAGATCGGCAGCATTCCTTTCCTGAAGCAGCTTTACTGAAATATAATTTACACAGTATAACATTCATTCATTTTCCATGTACAACTCAATGATCTGTAGTAAATTCACCAGTTGCACAGCCATCATGGCGATCCAATTTTGGTACTTCTCCATCATCCCTCAAAGGAACCTTGGGCTCATCTGCAATCACTCTTTATTCACACTCCCACCCCTTGGGAACAATTTGTTGCCTGGGAATTTTCTGATTCTGGACATTTCATAGGAACGGAATCTGGCAATATGTGGCCTTTTGCATCAAGCTTCCTTAACTGAGCACAGGGTTTTTGTGGTTCATTTGTGTCACATTCAGTTTTGGTCCTTTTATGACTGAGCAGCCGTCCGTGGCAAGGAAGTACTATGTTGATTTCTGTTCACCTGGTGATGGACATTCCTGTGGTCTCCAACTTTTGGCTACTATGGGTAATGCTATGAACATTCTTGGACACATCTTTGGGTGGATGTATATTTTCCTTTCTCTTCAGTGAATTCTTTTCACTGGGGAGCCTGCTTCTGTTATCTAAATGTACTGTAAATTATTTAAACTTTTAATTTTGGGGACCTTCCTTAACTTTCTCTTTTTCTGTCTTTCTGTCTGTCTCTCTCTGGCTGTTATAAAAATGCTGCCACAGATATTCTTGTGTTTGTGCTATTGTTTCTGCAGCATCAAAAACACAAAAAATGGAAAAGATTTACAATAGGAAAGATATAAACAACATAAGTGTCCCTCAGTAGATGAATGGATAAAGAAGACATACACACACACACATACACACACACACACACACACACACACAGAGGAGTATTCCTCAGAGAGAAATGAAATCCTGCCGTTTGTGACAACATGGGTGGGCCCAGAGACTAAAGGCAGACAGAGAAAGACAAACAGTGTATGATTTCACTCATATGTGGAACCTTAAAAAAAAAAAAAAAAGAACAAACATAGCAAAATAGAAACAGGAGTTATATCTACAGAGACCAAACAGGTGGTTGCCAGAAGTGAAGGGGTTGGGGAGGAGGGAGACTAAGAGGCACAGACTTTCGGTTGCAAAAGAAATGAATTATAGGTATGAAATGAACAGTGTGGGGAATGTCGTCAATAACTAAGTAATTTCTTTGTGTGGTGACACATCATAACGAGACTTAGCATGGTGTTCGTTTTGAAATGTGTAGGAATATCAAATCACTCTGTTCTGTAACAAGAACTAATACACTGTTGTAAGTCAATTATTCCTCCAAAACAAAGAAACAAACTCATAGAAAAAGAGTCAGATCTGTGGTTACAGAGGTGGAGATGAGGGGAGGGGGAATTGGATGAAAGCAGTCAAAAGGTAGAAACGTTCAGTGATAAGATAAATAAGCACTAGGGATATGATGTGCAACATGATAAATATAATTAGCACTGCTATATGTTATGAGTTTGGGTAAGCTCTGGGAGCTGGTGATGGACAGGGAGGCCTGGCGGGCTGCAGCTCATGGGGTCGCAAAGAGTCGGACACAACTGAGCAACTGAACTGAACTGAACTGATATATTATTTATGAAAGGACTTCCCTGGTGGCTCAGCGGTTAAGAATCCACTTGCTAATGTAAGACACATGGATCCCATTCCTGAGTTGGAAAGACCTCCTGGAGAAAGAAACAGCAACCCACTCCAGTGTTCTTGCCTGGAAAATTCCATGGACAGAGGAGACTGGCAGGCTACAGTCCTTGGGGTCACAAAGAGTCAGACATGGCTGAGTGTGCACACACACACACATTGCAGCATTGAAAACCCCCCAAAGAAAATGAGAATTCAGAAGCATTACAAATCATTGAACATGGCCAAATGGCACATGACCAATAGGCTCACACTTGAAATTCACCCTCCTAGTCAGTGAAGTGATTGGTAGGGCACCTGGCTTTTGCAAGGAGCAGAAGTCCTGGCCAAAGGAGCTGTAGATCCTCCTCTGGGGAATGGGTGGATATCCAGTCTTCACTGTATGACTCGAAGTGCTGGTCTCCACCATGTTGATCATCATAACAACTGCTCCTTATTTAGCACTTTCTGAGTGCCCAGCACTGTTCCAGGCCTTTTGAATGAATTGTTTCCAAGTCTTTCAGTAACCTTGAGAGACAGATAAAATAAATCCTATTTTACAGAACAGGGAGCCGAAGCTAGGAGAAGGGAGAAGTCTTGTCCAAGGTCACACAGGTAGCAAGTGATAGAATTTATCTGAGAACTGCAAGAGAATTTTCAAGAATCAGAAGGCAATGCACACTCCGTGTGAATACACTACTTTCATTCTCTCGCTTCTTGTCATGGTTTTGATGCTCAAGAAGGACACATACTCTTGCTTTCTTTTCCAACATCTTCCATCAGCTATAAGACAAAATCCTAACTTCTAACCAGATGTGACAGTCAGCCTCCAAGATAGCCCCAGTAATCCTTGCCTCGTGGTGTGCGTGCACTGGCACAGCCTCCTCCCACACTGAATCAGGGCTGGTCTGGAGGACCCATAGATTGCCGTGGAAGTGATGAATGGAGTGACAGCTGAGGCTTGGAACAGAAAGCGTTCTACTTTCCATTTTGTTCTCTTCAATCATTCACTCAAGAGGAAGCCAGCCTCCAGGGAATGAGGACCCCCAAGCAGTTCTCTGGATCTGAGAGTTGTGGAGGACTGAGACCCCAAGCCAGCACTAACTTGTCAGCCATGTGAGTGGGTTACCTTGAAAGTGGATCTTCCCCCAGTTAAGCTTGTATCCTTGGTTGACACCTGATAAAGTTGCATGAGGAACTTGGAGCCAGAAGCACCCAATTAAGCCACTCCTGAACTTCAGACCCATAGAAATTCTGAGGCATGAGAAGTGATATGTTGTTTTAAGCCATTCAGTTCAGTCACTCAGTCAAGTCTGACTCTTTGCGACCCCATGGACTGCAGCACACCAGGAGGCTTCCCTGTCCATTACCAACTCCCGGAGCTTACTCAAACTCAAATACACCGAGTCGGTGGTGCCATCCAACCATCTCATCCTCTGTTGTCCACTTCTCTTCCCACCTTCAATATTCCCAGCATCAGGGTCTTTTAAGCCATTAAGTTGTGGGATATTCTGTTACACACAATAGTGAACTAATACATCTTACTTCTCAGGGCTGTGTAACTTCACCTCTGCCCATCTCTCCATTCTCATCATACTCCGTAACCCAACACACTGTGAACTCTGTGAACACCCTCAGTTTGAACTCCTCCGAGCCTTTGTATATCCTGTTTCCTTCGTCTGGAATGCTCTTTTTCCTTCGTTCTTTGTAAAACCATCTGTGAATTCTCGCATATCCACAGATTTCTACACCATTGCTGACTTCTTTGATTTCTTGGTTCAGACCCAAGTCCTCCGTCCTCCCTGGTGTGGCCACTGCACTGTGTGCATAAAGACTCCAGCACTTACTACAGAATTTCCCAGCTGTTTCCTACCTTATCTTTCTCTTCCCTAAGACCTTGAGACTCCTGACAATTCTTTGTCTTGCTCAAGTCTGGTAAGAGTAAGTACTAGGTAAAAGCTTGTCAGTTGAGTGAATAAACACTGGATGCCTCTGTCAGCTTCTCTGCAAAGCACCTGTTGGATGGTGTGTGTTAATGTGCTGTGGTATGAAACAGCCAGTTTATACCTTCTCAGGCTGAAAAGCAGGAGGGCACCTGCCAAGTATGGACACACCTCTCATTAGCGCAGACAGAAACGCTCCCCCACCAGGAGCACTGCAGCCATCTATAGGCTAGGGACCAATTAAGTCTTACGTGACATTATCAGGCCACATACTTTCAGCCCCGGTGAGAGAAAACAGCTGCGTCAGGATGAGACAAACACTCTTTACCATCTGCTTTTGCCAAGTTTTCCCAAATAACAATGACTAGGAATTGAGAAGAAACACCTTCCAAATATAAGTTGGTCAAGTGTTGGTCGCTCAGTTGTGTCCCATTCTTTGGGACCCTATGGACGGTAGCCTGCCAGGCTCCTCTGACCATGGAACTCTCCAGGCAAGAATACTGGAGTGGGTTGTCATTTCGCCCTCTCTGGAATCTTCCCGACCCAGGGATCAAACCCGGGTCTCCTGCATTGCAGACAGACTCTTTACCAACTGAGCCACCAGGGAAGCCTAGTGGTATTCAAAAAATAGTGGACTAGTAAACTGGCTATCAGGTTAAAAAAAGAAAAAAACTCTGGTTTGTAGTACATGCTGATTCCTATGGTGTAGATTCTCCCACGTCCATAACCAGTTTCAGGTTTCCAGTGGTTTAACAGTCAAGCAGTAAAATTCTTAAACTTTACCTCCTGGCTGTAGAGAGCTGATGCTCTGAGCCCGGCAAAAGCAGAGCAGGACCAGGTGGCTAGCAGTGTGAGTACTCACCAGCTGCCTGGGTGTGTGTCCCAGCTTCTCCGTGTAAGGACTCTGTGGCCTTGGCCATGCTACCTTCTTCTTCTTTTTTTTTTTAGTTGAAGTGAGATTGATGTTGGGCTTCCCAGGTGGCTCAGTGATAAAGAATCTGCCTTCCAATCAGGAGACACAAGTTTTATCCCTGGGTTGGGAAGATCTCCTGGAGAAGGAAATGGCAACCCACTCCAGTATTCTTGCCTGGGAAATCCCATGGAGAGAGGAGCCTGGCGGGCTACAGTCCATGGGGTCGCAAAGAATCAGACACAATAGTGACTAAATGTTGTACAGTAGTTGATGCACAATATTATATGAGTTACAGGTATACAAAATAGATATATAAGTTTTACAGGTTATACTCCATTGGCAGTTATTATAATATTTTGTCTATATTCTTCTAGTTTATTTTATGCATAACAGTTTGTACCCCTAATCTTCTCTCCCTGTGTTGCCCCCTTCCCTTCCCTCTCCACACTGGTAACCGACGCTTTGTTCTCTGTGAGTGAGTCTGCTTCTTTTTTGTTATATTCACTAGTTTGTTGTATTTTTTAGATTTGATATAAAAGTGATAACCTACAGCATTTTTCTTTCTCCATTTCATTTAGCAGAGTATTTTCCAAGCCCATCCATAATCCTGCAAATGGCAAAATTTCATTCTTTTTGTGGCTGAGCAATATTCCATTGTGTGTGATACCACTTCTTACCCATTCATCTGTTGATAGATACTTGGATTGCTTCCATATCTTGGCAATTATAAATAATGCTCCTATGAATATTAGGGTATGTGTATCTTTTCTAATTAGTGTTTTTCTTTTTTTGGATATATATACCCAGGACTGGAATTGCTTGGTCATATGTTAGTTCTAGTTTTCATTCTTTTAGGATTTTAGCTTTTCTATATTCTTTTCCACAGTGGCTGTCCCAGCGCACGTTTCCACCAATAGTGTACAAGGGTTCCTTTTTCTCCATGTGCTCACCAACATTTGTTACTTGTGTTCTTTTCAATGATAGTCATTCTGACAGGTGTGAAGTGATATTTCACTGGGATTTGCATTTCCCTGATATTAGTGATGTTGAGTTCCCTTTCGTGTTTGGCCTGCCACTTTAATGCTTCTCAGTCTTCTCATCTGTAAAATGGTCACAGTTCGGGGACCCATCTCAGTATCATCTTGAGTGTGAAAAGAGATAGTACATGAAGGATACTTAGCACAGCATCTGGTACCTGAGAAAGAAGAGGTAGGTGTTACAATCACAGAAAAGAGACAGCGACTCATTTCAAGTCAAACGTCTGGGCTCCAGTCCTGGTTCTGACACTGAATTACTACATGACCATGGCGATGGCTTCAGCTCTCTGGGAAATGGGGCTTCCCAGGTGGCCCTAGCGGTAAAGAAACTGCCTGCCAATGCAGGAGGTGGAAGAGAAGTGGGTTTGATCCCTGGGTCAGCAAGATCCCCTGGAGGAGGGCGTGGCAACCCACTCCAGTATGCTTGCCTGAAGAATCCCATGGACAGAGGAGTCTGTGTGCGTTGCAGTCCACGTGGTCACACAGAGTCAGACATGACTAAAGCAACTCAGCACGTGTGACAGTGACGGTAGCCTGTGTGGGACATTTATTAAGTCCCGGGCACCACACCGAGTCATCTGCCTCTATCTTTATCGTCTTTCCCACGAACCCCAGGTAGTAGATTCTTGTATGACCCCATATTTTAAGCCCGGAACTGAGACTAAGAAAGGAACGGTAATTGGCCCAAAGCCATATAGCTTGTGAGTTCTAGGATTTGAGCCTAAATTGCTACACTTAATGCCCATTTCTTTCATTAGCAGCACATATTTAATGAGATCACGTAGCAGAAACATTTCGAGAAGTATAAAGCACTAAGAAACGATGGATATTGTGGTTGCCATTCCTTGACTATAGAAAGCATATTTATGGAGCCTTGATTTCTACCAGGTGTCCCGGGCCTTGCAGAGCCTCCTGAGGGGAGGAGGTGGTATCAAGTTTCCCTTTTTTCCCCCAGCAAAGCTGGGAAAAAAAGTTGAAATTCTCATTCCCCAAATGCTGTATATGAAAAGCTAGCAGGATTCACACCTCTGGCTGGCAAGCAGAACCCAGCTTTAAGACAGCACTCCATGTTGCAGGTTCTTAGGCTGCTGGATTCTTGGAGGTGGGAAGGGAGCAGACATCCACTGGGAACTGGACCAGGCTCCCAGAGGCTGGCTGCTTTTATCATCACCACAGCCCCGTTCAGCAGGGATGGTTTCCTATGTTTCTTTCTGAGCACGATTTCCCACAGTAGGTGAGAGCCAGGTTGGTACCCTAGGGGGATCCGTGCTCCATCCCCATCGCAGCTGCTGCCGGTGGGCTTTGCTCACTGAACCCTCCGAGCCTCCTTCCCCCAACCCTTCCCCAGCCCCACGCACTAGCAAGAAGCACGAAGCTCCCTATCACTGTGGATGGGCTAATGCAAAGGGACAGCGGCAGAGGAGGCACTCATGCCCGGGCTCCGCCCCCTCCTCACCCGTCGCTCACCACTGCTGGTGGCTGCTGGTGCCGAGTCACAGAGACGCTGCCCCATCCCCATCCCAGCTCTGTTCCCGATCCTGAGCTACTGCTTAAAGCAACATGCCTGCCTGAGGCAAGCAAACGGTCCTACCTTATCTCAAGACCTTGGTCCTTGTTACAGTGCATGACAGGGGCCACTCAGCTACTGCATTAAAAAAAAAAAAAAAAAAGCTTGTTAGAGCTTGTCTGTATTCCTTTACTGTTATGAGTATTTAAAAAAAAAATCCAGCCACTGAGGATTCCTAAGAGATTTGCCTTCAATGAATCGCTCAGTAGCTCAGCTAGCCAGCCTTGCCCGGGTGTTGTGCTCAGTCTCTCAGTCGTGTCTGACTCTTTGCGACCCTGTGGACTGTAGCCCATCAGGCTCCCGTCGATGAGATTCTCCAGGCAGGAATATTGGAGTGGGTTGCCGTTTCCTCCTTCAGGACCTTGCCCAGGTACCTGTCACCTATCAGACATTTCTTACTCTGTGCCAGACCCTGTGCTGCAGGTCAGAGGACAAGAGAAATCAAACAGTTGTCCTGTGGGGCTCCTAGTCTGTGGTCCCAAGTCTCTGGGACCCAGAACTGCAGTGGGTTGCAGAGGAGCTGGGAGGGGAGGCAGTGGCCAGAGTGTCCCTGTAGACCACTTTCCGAACCTGGCTGGGAAGGAAAAGAGAGCACATTTGAGGTTGGAAGCAATGAAGTCAGAGGCGAGGCAGAGGCTGGAGAAACGGGAGGAGTGATGTGGAGTTTAGGGGGAGCGGCAAGGAGGGTGGGGAGAAGAAGGAGGGACTTCATGAAAGGAAGTACTGATACAGAAAAAAGAAAAATCAGTACTTTTCTTGGTCCTTATCTGGGGCAAAAATTTCAGTTTGGATATTAGCCAGCCTGGGTTCCGGATCCCAGAGTGATGAGCTTTGGTTTTCAGAACTGGAATCCCTGCTCATCCATAGAGCTGAGAAGGCACACTCATCTGGGGCTGGGGAAGATTTAGCACCATCAGCCCTCCACCTTCACATCTTTACTCTGCCTTTTGGTACATCTCCTCGGCTATACATCCCTGGGTACCATATTATCTCTTTTATCCCTGCAAATGACATTTTTTTTTTTTTCAGTGCTCAGCAGTCTAAATCTCCCCTAACACTTATCCTCTGTGCTGCTGATTCAGTGTGTATAATTCTGGATGTAAAACAGTCCCCACAAATGATGTTTCTCTGCTAATGATGTTTCCCTTCAGAGAGGGGATCCACAAGAGGTTAGTGGATACAATGAACAGTATATTCTATCACTGAATAAAGGCAGATGCATTACTCCTTTGATGTATTCTGGAATAAAAAGAAACAAAATGGATTATCTCCCTGTTCTTTCCTTTGAACCTTAGAGAAATGAAAATGTAAGTAGAAGTTTTCAGGCTGAAGATAACTTGAAGAGGAGACACAAAGTTCTATGGCTGAGACTGTCTAAGAAATGTATGATGCACACTCTGAGCATCTGGAGCAACTGGAGGCTCAGAGTTGAATGGTCACGATTACAGTTTTGCCTTTTCAGAGACTCAGGGACCACCGGTGACTCAGTCGATTTCAAAAGGACAGTATTCTGAGGCGTTGGCCAAAGTTGTCTCGCAGTTCATGCCTGCTCCACTCCTTTGTACCAGTTTTGCATCTGCCACTTTCAAGGAACACATACCCTGCACTCAGGAGGAGAACATGGATAACCAAGAAAAATTATTGGTAGGTTCCAAAATAAACTCTTGAAACACAGAATAAGTTCCTTTAAAATTTAGGCTACTAACTGCAAGAGTTCAGAATTTTGAAACAGAAATGCTTTATCTTTCTTTCTTTTTTTTTTAAGTTACGAAATTTGGCTTCATAAAGCCACTGGGCTGGAGGACTTAGTGTCAATGATTGCTTTCATGTACATGGACTGTAGTAGAACAGTTTCCACCTTAGACTTAGTAAATATCATGTTGGTTACGGGAGAAACAGGAGATGAGGGCAGAGAGGGAGGCCTATGGGAAATAGTTCTAAGGGAACCTCAGCCAGAGTCCTGGGAGGTCTCAGAGGTCTCAGATGTGTCTGCAGGGACCAGAATCAGACGGCTCCCATGATTCACACCACATCTGAAACCCTGGGAAGAAAGAGCCTGGCAATGCCTCAGGGCCAGCCTGAAGGCAGAAGAGCAGTGGTTGTGGCAGGGCAGAGGCTCCTCGCCGTGCCTGTGGTCAGGAGAGGAAGCCAGGGTGGTGGGTGTGTTTCTCAAATCTAATTTAATTTAGATCATCCTGGGAGAAGGAAAGGAGAAAACAGAGAAAGAGGAATCTAAATGGATACAAGAGTGTGAATTCTTTTTTTTTTTTTTTTTTGCCACGCCACCTGGCATGCATTCTGGGATCTTAGTTCCCTGAGCAGGGATTGAATTTGTGAATTCATGTTCCCTGCAGTGAAAGCGTGGATTCTTAATCACTGGATTGCCAGGGAAGCTTTTTTTTTTTTAAGTGTCTGAGTTTACCTTGAATTTGCATGATTCAGTTTCTCCCCTCCCAGAAAAATATGAGTGCTCAGAGTTCTAAGTTAAGTTAGATCATAGACAAAAATGTCTCCTTTTTGCCTGCCTGAATTTGAGGCTGAAATTCAAATCCATTACACAATAGGAAGATATTGACAGTACAGCAAAGTGAACCTTAGAGTTTGGTGAAAGCTGAAGAAGCAGCCCGAGGATTTTGGGCGGAGAGGAAATCTGTAGTTCTTCTAGCCATAGCTCAATTCATCAAGGTCACTGGCTGTAAAAACTCAGAGCCAGAAGATCATTAGAGATGATTTAATCCTGCTCCATTTACAGATGGGCAACTGGAAGCTCAGTTCAGTCCAAGTTCATATAAGCAGCCCAGACAGAATCAGCCTGAATCTCGGGATTTCTGACAACTGGTCCAGAACGGTTCCACGTCACCATGGTAACAACATCCCCCTCTTGCGCTTCTTCCCTTATTCCTTGAGTAGTTGTGGAGAGTGGGAAGATATTTAGAGACTTCTCTGGATTTGAAAGGAAAATGAACACTGAGTTAATATGACCTTAATAGAAGCATGAAATCCCATTAGAAAGTTCCTCTGTGATAACGGTAGAAAAATTAATTGATCCTGAAGCATTCTGAGATCCTCCCAAAGGATCTCACCTTTAGCACTCAGCCAAAGCCACAATCTCAAGTCTGGGAAGAACACTTGAGTAGGGAACCTTAAATCTCTTCCTAGCTTCAGTGGGAATGATGATCACCTTTCTAGTCACAATCAGTCCGTGGTGTTTGCCTGAACTTCTCAGACAGCAAGATCAAAGGCTACTTGTAACTTTAAATGAGGAGATGACATGGCTTGTGACAGCTTTTCTTCTGTGAACCCAGAGTACTGACATTATCAAGATAAATGCAGGAGACAAAGTTGCTATAACTTGTAGTTGTAACTTATATAACTAGTATGGACTTTATGTTTTCATGTTGGAAAGTAAGAAAAAGATAGAATCTAAGATGTGTCATAGGATTTGACCCCACAATGGTAGTGTCATTTATTGGTATGTACAATTATTGTTTGGGTAAGGGTTTCCAATCTATCATGCACCTCTCACACATGAGATGCTTTTCCATGTATAATAAAGGTCTGTGTTTCACTAATAAGCTCAGGAGTTGAGGTTACTTTTCCAAGGTCACAGGGCCTATAAATGGCAATGGAATTTGAACACTGTAACTTTACCTGACTTCCAAGTCTGCACACTTTTCTCTATATTTGGAATGTCTGAAACACAACGGCCCCAGTTAAAGGTTGCTAGCCCTAGAGATAGAGTAATCTATCATCTAATCTGGGGCTGTTTTGAGAGGAGAGATTTGTGGCAGTGCTACTAATGATTAAGTCAGGTCAACAGGTGACAACTAAGACTGACCTCAATAAGCCCAAATGCACCCTACATAATGGCCAATCACACAGCATCCCCAAGCCTTCTGTACTGGTTCCACCCAGTACTGCCAGGCTACATTGATGAATGAACCACCTGTTTGGTTCCATGCATGCTCGCCAGTGCCTTTGACATTCCTTTTTCTAAGGGTGTTTCACACAGAACAAGAGCAATTTTCCCTTTACCTTTCTTCCATCTAGACTTTGGGCTCCTTGGGGGGAGATGATCACTAGACTATCTCTGCCTCTCAGTGTAACTTGGAGCTCGGAACAGTCTTAATGTTAACTCAGTAGTGGTTGAATGAATGGTCCAGTTTGGATTCTCTTGTTCAAAGGGCTCTGGGATGCATCTCTATGTCTCATGGTAGGATAGACAGCAGTTTCTTGAAATACGAACAAAGGCAGATTGTGTTCTGTATTTGGTGATATGAATTTCTCTACATTCATTGTGAGAAATATACCTGCCTCTAATGTTGATAATTTTCTATTATTTCAGTAATATTTTATGTAACAAGATATTAATAGGATATTAACATAATAGTGATATTTGCATGACACTTTCACATCCATTATCTAATTTGACTCTTACAATAGCCCTATAGTAGAAAGAACCTGTAATGGATGTTTATTCCTTTTATCTGGGTGGCACCTTTTACTTCTGGAGCCAACATGACCACCTTTAGTAAATCATAGCTCGTATCCTCCTATCAGCCTCTAACAAGTGGTGTGAGGGTGAGTTGTCACCTTCCTCTCCTTGCCTCCCTAGGGCATGGCTGGGAGTGGTGATGCAGAGCTAGGCACATGACCCAAACTAGGCAACTTAGAGCTCTCCCCAGGGCAGAGTGCCCTTTTCTCTCTGTTAGTGAAGATGGGGAGAAGTGAGCCCCAGAGCTTTAGCAGCTACCATTCCAGCTTCTTGGAGAGTTTCAGTTCTAAGAACAAAAAGGCCAAGAGAAGTACATGCAGAGAAGTCAGATTAGAGGAAGAGAGAGAGAACTCTGATAAGGTCTGAGTCCTTGGATCCACATCCTCTGTTTTTCTAGAAATTTGAAAGACCTAATAAATCCTCTCTTTTGCCTCAATCATATCAAGCTGGGTTTCTGTCATTTGCAACCCCAAAAGTTCTGACTAACTTAAAGTTATATTCCCACTTCGTAGACAAGAAAGTTGAGGGTCTTGGTTGCTTCCTCAAGATAAAATGCCAGATTTAGGAATTAGAAATAGAAATAATTATGTTCTTCAGATGCCAAGTTGGGTCTCTCACTAGGTGGTCCATCTTTCCTCTAGGGGCCTTTTCTATTTGTGGGCTTTCCTATCATCAAAAAGAAATTCCCCTTCCCATTGACTTTCTCAAGGTGAACTCTCAGATTTTGCCTCCCAGGACAACCTCACAGTCTCAGATATTTAATAACGTATTTTGCTGCTAATCCATTTTTCCTGTTTTATTAAGATTCAACTAAGTTCCCTATGGTCACTTTGATGAAGTCAAAATATTTTGAGGCAGTATGAAGTCAATATGGCCTCCTGCCTGGAGATGTCCTGAGAGCTCAGGAGAAACTCAAATTCTAAACCAACTTTGGACTATATCCTAGACGAGTGACGCCAAAAGAGCCTAGCCATCTGTATCCAAAGGGAGTCCAGACGTTTCTGCCTTCTGAGGGTGTGAGCTTGGCCATGTGGAGTTCCATGATAAAAGGAGCCAAATGAAGTTGCAGCTGCTGAATCCTTATCATCTTTTCTCACTGTCCCTTTTCCACGGAGCTACCTGCTCTGTGCCATGGCTTTGATTTTGTTCAAAAATGGCACAGCATGCACCAGGAAGACAGTATTTTTATCCATTGCTTTTGTAAGTTATTTGTTTGTCTCATCATTTGCATTCTATTAATTGGGAAACACCCAGAAACCTCAGTCTGAAGTGGAATGCAACATTCTCAAAATTCCTTCAGGAATTTTTTACAAAAGGGAGCACTGAGGCTCAGGGAGGCAAAGTAAATATGAAAATTCTATACTTTCAGTCCAGAAGCTTCCTTTCTCTCCAGGCCCATATGTTCTCTAGCTTCTTGGACATGGCCACCATCGATTTATCTGCAAAATCAACATTTCTAAAGTGAACTCATCACTTTTATCACCCAAGTCTCTTCCCAGTCCCAGTTTTTGATCCATTCATCCACCCATCTGTCTACTCATTAATCTCCATTCATTCAGTTGTTTAAGTCAGAAACTTGGGTGAATACCAAAAGTGTTAGTGATGGATTCAGGCTTGCATTTGACCTTTGCACTACAAAGTTCATTACTGTAACTTCTCTCACTTCTCCATATATCATCTTGGTTTTAATGATTTTATCTGTAAAATGACTATTTGAATACTGAGTGCAATGTGTGACACACTGCATTGCATTTCTGGTAGCATGGAAAAAAAGCATCTGTGTATATTATATATAACATGGTGTTTGGCACTTGACTGTTTACTGAATGGTTAGTATTCTTATCATTACTATTTGCACTACTATCGATGACACTTAGACCTGTGCATCTGTAGGTGTACATGCACCAAACACTTCATATATGTACATACTTACACATAGATGCATGCATTATATGTTCACAAGTTCACATATATAAATGTGCACACGTACACGAATATGTGTGTATGAATAATACATGGACAGGCAAACAAGAACAAACAAGAACACGGAAGCGGGTTGCCATTTCTTTCTAAATGAGGGTTTCAAAAGAATATGTCATTCCTTCCCCAGGGAGAGTCCTTTCAGGTTCACATTTGTGTAGAAGTATTTTAGGTATTATTTAAATATTAAATGTATATATTATTATATCTGACAAGATACACAATTCCAAGTATTCTAAACAGATATCTAGGTCATAAACGAAATCAGTATTAGAGTTGGACATGACTTAGCAGCTGAATGGCAACTGGTTATCTGGAATTTCTCCTGTGTAGTCACTGTGTTAAGCGCTTCAGATAGGTCACCATTTAGTCTGTGCAATAACACTGAAGGACAAGACTTGGAGTCTCTGCATCACAGTGAGGGGCATGGTATTTAGAGGTTAGCCCTTGCTGCAGGTCACAGAGGCTGTCTGTGGCTGAGCTGAGACCCTAGTTCCAGAGCCTGGCCCTTGCTCCCACCCTGTGTCCGCATATCACAACAAACCAATTGCTATTTACAGACACCTCTGCCTTCAGGGTCCTTTTCAATCAGTTGCAGTTGGTAGTTTTCCAGTTCTGGGTCCCCAAGGTCACAGTAGCAGTCTCATGTCTCTTTTTGATCAAGGTCAACTGTTGCTAAGTGATGGATTTTTTCAGGTCTCTGCAAAATGGCATTTGAATAGCACTTTACCTCCCAAAGGATTCCCAATTCCCTTCTCAGGTTGCCCTCTCCAGATGCCTTTAGGGCCCAACCACTCTCTGGCAGCTTGACTGACTCTGTGTTTGGGGTCCCAGAGAAAGCTAAGATGGGCAATGCTGCTCTTTGAACCCCAGAAATGCGGTGGGGAGAGTTCAGAAATGAACAAGGCCAGGTCCATTTTCAAGGTTCTCAGTATATATACATTTTCGCCTCTGGCTCTCTGTGTGAAATGATGGAGAAAGCTGTATTTACCAGTGCTCCAGTCAGGAAAGAAACACTTTAAAGAGCATTCTCTAGACATTGTGCCTGCAGTTGTCTTCTATGTTGGACAGCGTTGAACGTGTTAGTTGCTCAGTCGTGTCCGACTCTTTGCAACCCCTCATTTTCCTCTGTCCTTGGGATTCTCTAGACAAGAATACTAGAGTGGATTGCCATTCCCTTCTCTAGGGGATCTTCCCGACCCAGGGCTGGAACCTGGGTCTCCTACATTGCAGGCAAATTCTTTACCATCTGAGCCACCAGGGTGGGTCCATTAACTTATTCATTTACTGAATGCATCCTACTTGAGAAACACTGTTGTCAAGGGCTCAATTTAATCCTCGCTACAACTCAGATAAGTGCCATTATGTGTTTTTACAGAAGAAGAAACAAATGCAGAAAGGTGAAGCTTCTGGTTTAAGGCCATACAGTCTGAGAGTCCTGGAGCTGGGATTTGAATCCATACACTTGACTCCAAAATTAGAGGTTCAACCACTCTGCAAACGGCCTCTGATACCAGCTGGATGAGGAAAGACAGTGGGGACAGAGGTGCCATGGTGACTTGGAATCAAGAGGGGACTTGGGAAGGTGATGTCCAGTAGGGATTTGTGAACATCTAGGTTTTCTATGAAATGCAATATGATCCTGCCCTGCTGCTGCTGCTAAGTCACTTCAGTTGTGTTCGACTCTGTGTGACCGCATAAACGGCAGCCCACCAGGCTCCCCTGTCCCTGGGATTCTCCAGGCAAGAACACTGGAGCGGGTTGCCATTTCCTTCTCCAATGCATGAATGTGAAAAGTGAAAGTGAAGTTGCTCAGTTGTGTCCGACTCCTAGTGACCCCATGGACTGCAGCCTACCAGGCTCCTCCATCCATGGGATTTTCCAGGCAAGAGTACTGGAGTGGGGTGCCATTGCCTTCTCCGATCCTGCCCTAGGGTGCCAGAAACCTTAAGTTTAAAATATCATAATAAAACCACTATATGTTTGGTGCAATAGACAGTGTTTTGGGGGAAGCTGTTGATGCAGCTGAGTCTGTGCTGGCACTGGTTGGGGGTGAGCCTGCCTGTGAGGATGTGGGAGTCAGCAGCCACCTGGGTTACAGGAATGGTGCCAAGCAGGGGTGAAAAGGGCACCATTCAATCCCATTGTACCATCTAACCCACCATTAAGTCTCTTCATTAACAAGGAGCTTGCACGTGGTTGGCTTCCTTAAAGAAGCTTTTCCTAACTAGTTTAAGCTTAGTAGAAAGCCCATGACATTTGGGATTTGAATTCCATTTAAGTGTTGCCAGGAGGAAGGTAAAAAACACACTCACAGAGCACTGAGCAGCCCTTCAACTCCTACAGCATCAAGCACTTTAAAAAGATCTCTAAAGAGACTCTGGGGGTTTTGCAAATTTCTCTTACAAAATAGCGTTTTTGTCAGAAACAAGCGAATCAGCAATGCATGAATTAAAATCCTCTTGAAATCCAGATGGATTTTAAGATTGAGGATGAGAAATTTCTTTCCCAAAAGCCAAAGAAGTCAGACCATGGGTGGGCAAGGGAGGGTTGAAGGGGACCATCTCTATAGGAAGTCAAAGTACCTGTTAGAAACGTTTTTAAATCTCAGGAAATCATGAAATAACAGGCTTCAGAAAGTTTTGCAAACCAGTTGGCCCTTTTTGTTCAAATCACTCTGTTTTTATGACCTTCTGTGTGTAAGTGGGTCTTAGTTGTTCAGTTGTATCCGACTCTGTGTGACCCCAGGGACTGTAGCCCACCAGGCTCCTCTGTCCGTGGAATTCTCCAGGCAAGAATACTGGAGTGGGTACATTTCCTGCTCCAGGGGATCTTCCCAACCCAAGGATTAAACTCAGTTCTCCTGGATTGCAGGCGTATTCTTTACCATCTGAGTCACCAGGGAGGCCCAAATGACCTCCCAGGTGACTCCAAAATTTCGCCAAGACAGGCCTTGTAACTGCAAGTACAAATCTGCACTCTGATCATTTTTCACTGTGAAAAAATGGCTGCTGACATTATGTACAGCCTCTTCTGGTCTGTTTACCAGGGCATGTCCTCACTCAAAGACCTACGGTCTTTGGGATAGAGATGCTACATAATTGGTGTCCTACATAGGTTCGAATAGCACTGACAAGGTTATTCCAAAATCAATCTTGTTTACTCCAGCCTCATGGCTAAAACACCAGCGGGGTTTCAGAGGCGGAGGCAGCATCCATCGCTGTGAGGGACTGAAAGAAGATGCTCCCTCCTCTTGCTACCTCTCCGACAACCACCCCAACCTGCTGGGGGGCCCAGGGCTGTACAGTGGGAATCCTGCTCCCAAGCATGTGTGCAAGGGGGACTGCGTTAGGGCACAACCTAATCCATCTCTTCCAGTCATGTCAGCGAAGAAGAGGTTCCATTTAGGAAAGAGGCGTTCAATGAACATGTATTGAACCCAGTTTCTGTTGCCTTTACTTATGCTGTTTTATTTAATCCTCTTAAAAGCCTGGAGCAATTTTCTTACGAATATTATCCCCATTTTTGAGTAGAGAAATTTCAGGTTCAAGAATAACCACTTATTTGAGACCCCTGGGTCTTTGGACTCCGAGGTTCAATACGCACTATTCTGCAGCGCTGCTCCTTGGGGGAAATGTTGCTGGGGGGCAGGGGGAGTGGGTGTTGTATACATATACTTCCCTGAAGACACAGGTGTAAAACCAACATCTCAGTGTACTAACTAGCCAAAGAAAGCATTTGTTGAGTGTTGTGTTCTAGAAATGGTTCCAAGTGTGTAACTCATTTCATTTCCAGAATAGCCCATGTTTTTATCCCCAGTTTACATACAGGGGAGTTTGGGCACAGAACAGGGAGACCAAAGGACTTATCTAGGGTCAAGGATAAGAGGGGGTTAAAACTAGGATTCAGAGTCAGACAGTAAAGTTCTGGCTGCTTTTTCTCCCTAATTTTGTTAGGAAAAATTTCAAACACACCAGAAATTTGAAATAACGCTGCATATCTAACCCCTAGATTCTGCAGTTGTTAGCATTTTCTCCATTTATTTTACTACATATCTGCTCATCTACCCATCCATTAATCCACTTATTTTTGATGCATTTCAGAGTAAGTCACAGACATCTGTATACCTCTCCCCTAAACACTTCAGCATGGATATCCTTACCTAGAGTTCACCATTTTTTAATAGGTTTTTTTTTTAAGATAAAATTTACATCTTAACTGTAACTTTCAGTAAAATTCCACAAATATGTACACCTGTGTTACAACATATAGAACAAGATGTAGAACATTCCCATCACCCCCAGAATTTTCCTTCCCATCCCTCTAATCAATGTCTATCCCACTTGCTCCCAGGAAACCACTGTTCTGACGTTTTTCATCATAGATATGTTTTTCTTCTTTCAGAGCTTTATATAAGTGAAATAACCCAGTGTGGATTTTTTTTTTTAATGGCTGGCTCCTTTCACTTGGCATAATGTTTCCAGATTTTTCCATATTTTGTGGTATCTATAGCTTGGTTTTATCTTGCTGAGTGGTGTCCCATTGTACAAATATATCACATTCAGTTTATTCATTGCGTACCTATGGATACCTGACTTTCCCCTCCCCTTTGGTGCAGCAATGAATGACTAGGGATGCTGTGACCATTCATACACTCGTCGTTCTGTCGACACAGGCTTGCATTTTGGGGTTACAACTCAGGAGTGAACTTGATGGGTCAAAGGTAGATTTATGTTTAGTTTTATATGAGACTGTCAGACTGCTTTCCAAAGTGGCTGCATACTTTGTATCCCCATCAGCAGGGTGTGAGGGTTCCAGTTTGGATGGTAAGCAGCTAGCAATCTGCTCTGCTGCCTCTCCAAGTGCAAAGCCAAGGAACATTCTCAGTTGAATGAGTTCCTAAAGGTCAGAAAGAATGGATCTGGCTTTAGTAGAGATGACACCTACTGGGACAGGGGAAAATTCATTTTCAGCTCTTCAACTTATTTTCCCCCAGAATCTTAGGGGCTGCACCAACAAATGCACAGCCAATGTGTCTAGCGCTCTTACTGGGTGTCTGGCACTCGGTAATCTCTTTTGTATATTTCAATATATGAGTGCCATATGGCCCTTCCTTCTTGGAGTCAGGAGCTATATTCGCTCCTATCTCACCAATTCAATGGACAGGAACTTGGGAAACTCTGGGAGACAGTGAGGGATAGGGAGGCCAGGCGAACTGCAGTCCATGGGCTCGCAAAGGGTCAGGCACAACTTGGCGACTTAAGAAAAACATTTCACAGATTAGGGAAGTGAGGCTCGAGGTGGTGAGTAATTCACTTGTGACCTTCACCAGAGGCAAAGCTGAGATTTGACCCTACTCTGACTTCAGTCTGAACATTTTCTATTTTATTCCAAAATCTTCTGCAGCAACGGGGGACAGATTGAAGGAACCTAGGGGTAGTTTAGAGATGAATCTATACATATTGGGGCCCCAAAGCTCCTGATTCCTGGACAATCTGTAACAAACAGAAGATATTTTGGACCAGAGTGATGGATGCAACTTTCCTTGGTAACCTTGCTGTTGAGGACTTTGTCCTTAAAGGAAATTTGGAACAATTGCAGATGTAGAGACAGAAATGTTCTACAAGTAGTAGATTGATTCTGCAGTGGGCAGCTGAAACTCTGAAATAAAGAAGTGACCATCCTGGGCTCAGGAAACTTAAATAGGGGCTGTATATCAACCTAGAGGGGTGGGATGGGGAAGGAGATGGGAGGGAGTTTCAAAAAGGAGGGGAAATATGTATACCCATGGCTGATTCATGTTGAGGTTTGACAGAAAACAACAAAATTCTGTAAAGCAATTATCCTTCAATAAAAAATAAATTAATTTTAAAGAGAGAGAGAGACATGACCATCTTGACACAGAGTGGTATAGGAACAAATAAGGGGAAAAAGACACTCAGCATGGGAAGCAGAGAAGGGGAAAGTCACGTCTTTAAAGGTAAAAACTGGAAGGCATCTAAAGATCTACCTACAAGGGGCTGATTAAAAACAAATAATGGTGCATCCATGCCATGGCAAGGAATGAGACCCACCTCTGTGAGCTCTTAAGCAATAGTGCCCTCAGTTCAGTTCAGTTCAGTCGCTCAATCGTGTCCGACTCTTTGCGACCGCATGAATCACAGCACGCCAGGCCTCCCTGTCCATCACCAACTCCCAGAGTTTACTCAGACTCACGTCCATCGAGTCCGTGATGCCATCCAGCCATCTCATCCTCTGTCGTCCCCTTCTCCTCCTGCCCCCAATCCCTCCCAGCATCAGTCTTTTCCAATGAGTCAACTCTTCGCATGAGGTGGCCAAAGTACTGGAGTTTCAGCTTGAGCATCAGTCCTTCCAAAGAAATCCCAGGGCTGATCTCCTTCAGAATGGACTGGTTCGATCTCCTTGCAGTATATATACTTAAAAGGGCTTCCCAGGTGGCTTAGTGGGTAAAGAATCCGCCTGCAATGCAAGAGTTGCAGGAGACAGGGGTTTGATCCCTGGGTTGGGAAGCTCCCCTGGAGAAAGGCATGACAACCCACTCCAGAATCCTTGCCTGGATAATCTCATGGATAGTGGTGCCTGGCAGGCTACAGTCCAAGGGGTCGCAAAGAGTCAAACACGATTGAAGTGACTGAGTCTGCATGCATACACTTAAAAACAGCACAATACAGACAAGGTCAATTATTTTCTGTAGAGTATGAGCTGATTTGTATTGAGAAGAATTCTTTTATTCTTATAAAACACATTTCTAGGAGAACGTTTTCTTGACAGTGGTTACCTCTGGAAGAGAAAAATAAGAGGTGAAGGACAAGACAGACTTTTCCATGTTTACACTAATCTAAACACTACATTTTTAAAAACACTGGCAACAGGTAGAAAGAACTGCAGAAGAAGGGTGAGCTGGAAATCTCTGCAGACAACTTCTTTGTCTCAGAGTCCCAGGAACTATGCCAGCTTCTTCTCTATGGGGGGATGAAGGACCCTCACTCAGGGGGAGCTTTCTCTTCAGTCAGGACTTCCTGTGTGCAGAATGAGGCTTTGTGCAACTTCAGGGAGCACCATGTCAGCTCCAGGCTGCAGGAAAAGCACTACTCCTGGGGGACTGGAATTGTGGCCCCTGACACCCCTAGCTGCATGGTCTGGGTTCACAACCCACAAGGTTCGATCATGCTGAAGCTTGGCCTTCTGGAACATTCTCGGCCACCTTGCTCTGGGGCGACTGGAGAGAGACGCTCCCTCTGCCTGAGCAGTTGGCCCCTGTCCCTCTGTTGGGACGGAGGACTCATTCTGTGACAGCCTCTTGTCATATCACACTCTGCCCCTCGGGAAGGGATGCGTCTAAGTCCACAGTCAATCTCATTCCACAGCTTCAGACTTTCCATGGCTGCCCTGTGCCTACAGGAGTGCACAGTGCTTCTCTGCATGCTTTTAAAATGCTAATTCCTGGGCATCCTCTGAACGGTTCATTCTCTGAATGTTTTAATTCTTGGACCTTTGGGGCCAGAACCAGAATTTGCATTTTTACAAGTGCTACAAGTCGATTTTGTTACGAATCTTCTTCAGACCATGAACTGAGAAATATCGAAGAAATGCCAGAACTTTTCTGAACCACATTTAAGGCCCTGTATAATCTCTGAACAACTGCCTCTTCCATACATCCACGTTCACCTTATACTCCAGTCGTTAGGAATCCCTTGCCTGTCCTCAGACACTAGGCTCTCTTCCCTTCCTTAGCACATGGCGACCCCTCTGCCTGGAATGCCTTTCCCCTTGTTTGTTGCTTGGAAAAGGTGTGTTCAGCTCCCCAGGCCTGGCCCTAAGAAAGTCTCCTCTCTGGCAGGGCGACACTCTTCCGGCCTCCCTGAGACCCTTCCGTCCTTCTCCTGTGCCAGGAGCTCCCCCAGGCAGGCATTTCCCTGGGCTGTGAAAATCTTAAGGCAGGTGTGTCTCTGCGGCCTCAGGGCTCAGCTCCCTGCAGCTGTGCACCAGACTCAGAGGTCCGAGGGTGGGAAATGACAGAGACAGAAGCCAGGCTGGCAGCTTCAGCTCCCAAGTGACTGAGAATGGAGAAAAGGGAGATGGAGGCAAAGCGCCAGAAGACACGTCAGGACCCAGAATTTGAGTCCCAGGGGCCAAAGGAGACTCTTCTGGCCAGGCTTCTGGTTTCCCCTAGGCTTGGCCAGAGCCGCTGGGACTGCAGTTGGGTTTCAGAAACCCTCTGTGGTTTCCTAGGTCCAGACATCCATTGGTCTCAGTGAGAAGCTTCCTTGTTGATGGAGGACCATCTTGTTTCTCCCATCCCTCAACAGCTCCTTCTTGCCTCCAAGTCCCTTCAAGTGTCTCCCACCCATTAGGTTGCCCTCCGTATGCCCCAAACCTGGATGTTCCCTCTCCTCCACCCACAGAGCCCAAGTCCTGCCGTGTCACCTCTTACGCCCTCCTGCCTTCCCTCCTTGCTTCCTCATCCTAGCTTTTGTCTGAGCTCAGGCTTTCCCCACCTGGAGAGCTCAGGCACCCAGGTTTGTAAAGAAACATTTCTAAGCAGCAGCTGACAACACGCCCCAGGAAGACGACAGACCTCCCACTTGCAGAGTTTTTACCAAACCTTTAAAGGTTGCTGTCTTCTACCCTGCAATCATCCCACAAAAGCTGTCAGGAGCATCACAGGAAATGAAAACCTGCAATGAGCACAGTTCACACGAAAGAAAGCTGCCAGTCGGCGGTGTGTCATGGGGACGCTGGGCCCCGAGATGAGCTTCTCGCAAAGAGCAGGTTGCCCTGCAGCCTTCTCACCCTCCGTGTTCTTCTTCCTCTTGACCCCCAAGGGGTGCCTGCAGGATTGGAAAATTCTTCGGCTTTGATGGGAGACAATTTTGCATCAAATTTCAGTTCTGCCGCTGTGGGACTCTTTCAAGTCATCTCAACTTTCTGAGCCCAGTTTCCTTGTGTGTAGACTGGGGATGTCATTAACCCCATAGGCTTGGGTTATACGCTGTTTAACAGGCAGAGAGCTGGGCACAGGAGCTGGGGAGGACCAGATACTCAATAAATGATGGGTCCCTTCTCACTTTTTCCTGACATCCCCCATCTCTCCATCATCTCCTCAACTAGGAGCAGGCTCCAGGACAACGGGATCGGAACATACCCTCCATAGACAAAGCTGCCACTCCTTAGCGGTGCTGCCTTGGGCGAGTCACTTCACTGCCCCATGCCTATTTCTCCATTTGTAACGTGGTGAGAATAATAGCACCCAACACTATGTGTTACTGTAGGATTTCAATGGATTGAGCATAAACTGTGTATAAAGCAAACTCTCAGTTAATATTAGCAGCTACTCTAATTCTTTATCTGTTCAAAATTTAGTGAGTGCTTATAGCTTCCCTGGTGGCTCAGCTGGTGAAGAATCTGCCTGCAATGCGGGAGACCTGGGTTTGATTGCTGGGTTGAGACGATTGATTCCTCTGGAGAATGGAAAGGCTACCCACTCCAGCATTCTGGCCTGGAGAATTCCATGGACTGTAAAGTCCTTGGGCTCGCAAAGAGTTGGACACAACTGGGTGACTTTCACTTCACTGCAGCTTGTTGGGGATTTTGGAGGACCTGTAATTAAGGCGGAGGACTTGTGCTTGTGCCTCAGATACCCTTGTCATAAAGAACTGTTTCCAATACTGTGTGTTCTTTCCCTAGAAAAACATGAGCACACTCAAATGTGACCAGCCTGATGCAGCACTGGTAGAATGCAGTGTAGGCAAGGGGGAAATAGGGCTTTGCAGAGAAATAGCCCCAAACTTACATCACAAGCTGTGTGACGTTAGACAAGAGGCTTTACCTCTCTAAACCTTGGTTTTCTCATCTGCAAACAGGAAGAAGGCTGATACCTACCTCTCAGAGCTTGTTGATAAAGATACAGAATAAAAAAAAAAAGGACGATCCCATCACATTAGCATCCTTCTTCTCATTCCCCAAGCCACCTACATTCTTAGGCTTTTCGAGAATTGTTAGAAAGCACACTGCCTAACTCCAGAGGGCTGGCCAGCTCAGGGGGATGCTGCTTCAGAAAGTTGACCAAAACTGTTCTGGAGTCCCCCTGAGGAAACTTCCTGGCATAGCCCCCACGTCTTCCTCTGTCCTTGAACTGCTGCATTGCCTTCTCAGTTCTGACTCACCAGCAGCATCTAGGGCTTTCTCTTTCCTCATGGGTGTAGGTGGTTGTTTTGCCTCTGATTTCAGCATCTCATTATCCTTGTTCTCCATCACTCAGTCACATAGTGTCAGACCCAGATCACGCAGACATTTCCCACCCTCACAAGCAGGACCCTATCTTCAGTGATTCCTAGTTACCCCTCACCCCATCCAAAGATCACACCTCATATGGGGCTGGAGCAGGGTAGAGATAAAGATGATGACTAGTCATGTTACCATGTGCCAGAAACTGCATCCCTATAGCTCCGATTAACTTCTATAACAAGCCAATGATGGAGGCTTTATCATCATTTGACAAGTTGACACTCAGAGAGATGATACTATTTACCCACTAGTGCATGGTACAACAGAGATAGGGACCCAGGTTCTTTTTAAAAAACTCATGCTCATAACCATCACACCACATTGCCTTTTGCTGTGCTGAGCTAGCTCTGAGGTGTTTCTGCTGGTATCAGCATGTCATTGCCTGCCTATCACTCTACAGGTCAGGTGAAAACACAGCACGTGTGATCACACACACATCCAAGCACACACATTTCCAGTGGTGAGATTTCAAACCCTGGGATACATCCTGTGTTATTAGTATGGTATCTCCAACTGCTTTTTAAATTAAAATATATAATTTTTGTTTTTTTAGAGAAGAAAATGGCAACCCACTGCAGTCTTTTTGCTTGGAAAACTTCATGGACAGAGGAGCCTGGTAGGCTACAGTCTATGGGGTTGCAAAGAGTCGGACATGACAACAACAGCAATTTTTATTTTTACTTAATTTTTTTAAACTTTAAAAATTTTATACAATTTTTAAAGGTTATAATCCATTTATAGTCATTATAAAACACTGGCTATTTTCCCCGTGTTGCACAATATATCCTTGCAGCTTCTTTTACACTTAATAGTCTGGACTTTTACTTGCTACCCCTATATCGCTCCTTCCCTCTCTCTACTGGAAACCACTAGTTTGCCTCTACATCTGCGAGTCTGTTTCATTTTTTTGTTATATTCACTAGTTTGTCATATTTTTTAGAGTCCACACATAAGTGATATCATATAGTATTTGTCTTTATTTCACTCTTTCCATCTGCTTTTGACTTGAAAAAAAATCACTCAAGGAAGTTTCAAGAATATGGAAAGAAAGAGAATGTGCTGAGAAACCACTATGAAAACACCTGGGACCCTCTACCTTGGGAGTCAGAGGGCCAAAGCCCCTGTCCTCTGGTCCCTGAGTCCACATAAGGAAAGGAGCTGAGACTGTGACTGCCAAAGGTAGAAGGAAGGAAGAGAGGAGGAAAGATGGAGAGGGGACAAGGGAAGTGAGGGTGACTTCAGGCCAGGCCCTAGGGGAGTGATGTCCTTTGGGGTCTTGATTACAAATATAGCCTCAGCTTTCTCATCTGTAAAGTGGGCACAGGTCTGCATTACTATGAAACACATGTTCATCACACCACCACCTTCTGGTTGCCTCCTGAGAAAACACAAGCACTGGGCATTTGAGAACAGGTTTATAAATCGCCTTTTTACCTATGAAGAAACGAGGCTCCATAAAGTTAAATAATTAGACCAAAGACCCAAGGCTAGCAAATCCCAAAGCCAGATTCAGGTCAGGTGTGCTGCTTGCAGAGCCTGTCCCCTTCCATCAAGCGATGCTTTCTTTCTGTCAGGAAGAACCCCCAACACCCCCAAAGGACATCCCTCCCCTAGGGCTTGGCCTGAAGTCGCCCTCCCTTCCCTTGTCCCTCTCCGTCTTTCCCCTCCCTTCCTCCGTTCCACCTTTGGCAGCCACAGTCTCAGCTCCTCTCCTTATGCACACTCAGGGGACCAGAGGACAGGGGGCTTTTGGCCATCTGACTCCCGAGATAGAGGGTCCACTGTCAACGTCCAGGTAAGATTTATATTCAGTGCCAAGAAACACCCTACATTTGGCGTGAAATTTCTCTAGATGTTTTTACTTGGGGTAACCACCCTGGGGAGTAAGAAAATAAAGGAACCAATCCGCTTTCTAAAATGGAGTCTAAATCGGTCTTTGAACTCTTGAATAATTTGAAAAAATTCAGGGAGCTCCAGACTTATTTTGAAAGCATAGCTGCCAATCAGTTTTTCCTGTCTCATTTCCTCACATTTTTCGGGTTTGGCTGTTTCTCCTCTATTTGGGATGAGAAGAGAGAAAATGGGACTTTCAAGGCTATGACGAGAGTCAACTCCCGTGGCCCATTCCCTCTGCTCTGTGATAGGTGTGAAAGGAAAAAAAGAAAAGAAAACCGTGTCGCCCAGTCCTCGTCTATGTTTAACTCTGCGCATACAGTCATGCTCTTTGTTCCAAGTGTTTGGAAATACAAAAATCCAATTCCCTGCCAGATTTCTAGGAGAGAGAAGGAGTATACTAACAAGCAACTTTTCTCTCTGTTTTGTAAGAGTTGGGGGAATGCTATGACATCCACCCTAAATAATGCAGTTGCCTTCAGATTTCACAGTATCAGTGCTTTTCTGAGGATGCACAGTAGTTTTTACGTTGAATGACTGATGAAAATTTTGTACTAATTTCTCTTTAGTTGTCTCGTCTGCTTGGGATCTGAAGACTGATTCTTCCATCTGAAAGCTAGAAAGGCATTGTTTTATTTTCACACTGAGGAATGGACTTTCTTCTAAGCCATCCAAATAAGCCTGCATGTCCTCCTTCTCCAGTGTTGCTGCAATGTGAGTGTAAAGCCTCTGCCTGCCTTCCGGGAAGATGGTCGGGAAAATCTCCCATGCTCTTAACTGGGTTATGGGGTTGGCTCTGCGTTTCAGGGGGCAGCACCATGCTGAGTACCCACCAGGCAGTGTGGATGAGGGCTGATGCTGCCCATGGGGACCCAGTCCCCTTGGAGCCATATGAGTAAACAATGCTTTCAGATAACAATGTTTCCCACATTTGTTGCCATTGCAGCCAGAGAATTCAGAGTTATAGAGCTCAAAGGTTTTGCCTTTTGAGGAAACTTAGTGATCATCTGGCCCACACGCTCCATTTTACAGGTGAGTCAAGTGAAGCCAGCAAGATGAAGTAACCTGCCTTTGGACAGTCAGTTAATTAGCAACAGAGTCAAGTCTCAAATCATGACCTTTTCCTGACCATCTACCTTCTGTGCAGCTTGGAGCTAACATGTTAATGTTAAAAGCCCTTTGATGCAGTCAAAGCAGCTTTTAAAACGTAAGATCCCAACGAAAAGAAAACATAGAAGGAAGAAAGAAAGGAAAGGAAGAAAGAAGGAAGAAAAAGGAAGGGAGGGAGGGAGAAAAGAGGAGAAGAGGGAAGGAAACAATGTTCTCAGGCCCCCACTGGCCTCTGGAGAGGGCTCAACTCCTTAGCACATAGAACCCAGTGAATGCAGCTCCGTCTATTCACAGTGCTGTTTCCAGCCTCTGTGTCTTTGCGAGTGCTGTTTCTTCTTCTGGGAAATTGCTCTCCTAGATCACCAATCAGTTCCTCTGGGAAGCCTTTCTGACCCCACCTGACTCCCCAGCTGTGACAGGTGTGACCATTCCCTTTCTAGAGCTTCTCTGAGTACACAGTCTATGAGCAACCTGAGGAGCTTGTAAGTTATGTGCATTGAAGTCTTCTCTTCAGGCTGGGAGCATCTCTGAGGCAAGGAGCAGGTTTTGTCATCTCCGTCTTCCTAGGGCCCGGCACAGGATTGGCCACAGAGCGGCTGCTAATGAATGATGGTTGGATATATGCATAGTCTCTTAACATTGAATATTTTGCAACAATGGTCCCTTGTTCTGATGATAAAATATTGAAAATTTAGATCAAGTTAGTGGCACAAAGATTTAAAGCCAATTCAGTTTTCTGCCTCTTTTTCTCATCTAATCATATTTGTTAAATTTAAAAAATAATATGTACTAATCCAGTGCCAAAGAACTCTTTCCTGAGTGCAGACTTACCAGGCATATGCAAATAAATCAACATTTTTCCTGGTGATGTATAATCATCTATTTACCTACTAACTGCCCATTTTCTAAGGAGGCATCTGATTACTCATCTACTTATTTAATTTATCTTTTTGTTCTAGCAGTAGCTCAGTTAGGTGATAATTATTGCTGGCATTCCCCAGCATCTCCAAGATTGAAGACACATTGCTGAGACATTGCAGAAATCCTCACTATTTCTAAAAGCGATATTGCTAAAAATCAAATTGAATGTGCTAATTGACTAGTACTTGGGCCTGAGAAGTGAATCTTCAAATTCAGACTGAGCCTACACAGGCTAGGAAAAATTATAATGAGAACAATGAATGTTTGTGTGTTCTTGACTACTAGCATCCCTTTTCATGGTTGACAAACTGAGGCACAGAGAAGGAAGTACTCCCTCATGGTCTCATCCAGGTAACAAAACACTAGAGCCTGGAATCTTGCTGGACTTCCTCCAAAGAAAGGAACTAATGCTTACTGAATGCCTACCAGGTACCAATTTTTTTCCTGCACATCATATAATTAAGTCTCACAATAATCCTCTATTTTCTCTGAAATAAAATAATTTTGGTTTTAAATAAAGCATAAATAAAAACGTCTCCCAGGAGAAAGGCTTTGTCCCGTTTCCCCCTCTACTTCCATTGCTCATGCAAGGACATCATGCCTGGAGTAGCAGCAGCCGTCTTGTGACCATGAGGCAATAAACCTACTTGCAGAGGATGGTGAAACAGAAAGAGTAAAATGCGTCTCAGTCACTAAGTCTTTGACGCAAATTTGGAGCTATTTAACTTCAGACTTTTTATTAGGTGAGGTAATTAAGTGACTTTTTAAAAAGTATACATTGGTCAATAATTCTATTAGCTACAAATGAAAGCATTCTTTGATATAAGAGCTTTGAAAGGCTCCCGAGTCCTTATTGATAGCTCCAGAACACTCTTTCTCCAGGGTGCTCTACACTATCCTATGTGAGCAGAGGCAGAGGAGCTTGTCACCATCTTGCAGAGAGTGGAGATGCCCTGTGTCTCACTCCAGGGCTGTCACCCTTGCCCCAGAACATGCAGAGCACTGATGTAACCTTCCACGGGGTGTCAGATCACACTGATGGCTCCTCAGGTCCCACTCATGAGACCTGGGTGATGTGCAAGTTAAGCTCTACCACTTTCAAACAACACCTTGGATTACACACACAAAAGAAATTCCTAGGGAAGAACTTTATTTTCATGGTCTCACATAAGTATATAAAAATAGTGCTTTCACACACACACAAATAATTCTGAAAAGAACTAAACTTTGGGATATTTTGGGAAAGCCTTGCTAGTTGAAGAAATGCAGTCTATTTATTTTCTATCTTTAATAGAAATAGATGCACATTTTCTGTCTCCTCAGGGTTGCAACTATTGAAGAGCATTATATTTTACTAGCGTCAACAGTAAAATAAAATCTTTGGCTGAATGCAACAATAAGAAACTATGGTGTAAAAGCAGGAAGAAAACAAACTTCAAAATCTAAACATGGTCTCCAGTGATGCCAGATTTTACCAACACCTTCTGTCTTGAAAAAAATTTAAAAACAAAGTTATTTTTTTAATGAAATCTATACAGCTCTGTTTTCAAAATTGAGAGGCATGGTGGATTTAATAACACAAAGAACCATATAACTCTCCCTCTGCTGCTTTCATCAAATGACCTAGGTTCAGAGAGGTTATACGACTTATCTAAGGCTACCCGGCTAGACAGGGCAAGGCCTGGAGCTATAGTCAGATCTTATGCCAACAACTATGCTCTGTTCATTATGGAAAGCAACAGACCTCGATGCAACAAGAGAAGCCAAAATTCCATGCTCTTGACCATCAAGCTTCACTCTTCATCCAACCCTACTTGAAGCAAGGCGGGGGTTGAAACCTAAAGCAGATATCACTTTGCAGACTCCCACCCTCAGTTTAGATGTTGACATGAGCATCTTAGAGAGACATCAGTTTCCCGATGTTCCCTGGGCTCTCCACCCAGTCAGCAAGGATAGACCAGGCAGATCCTTGGGGATCAGTGGAGGTACATGTGTAGCTTTTTGGGGAGCCAAGATAACTCGCTGCACTTCAGCAGAAATTCGTGAGTTTATAGTGTCCAGCTGCTGCAGGCTGCTTCTGGGAACGTGCTTTATGTCATGACGATTATATACCTACAACCAAAAATGTACCTACATAGACACGTTAGTTCATGAATCCTCTTGTCACCTCAGAGAGGTGGGGATCATTACCTTCATTTATGAAAGACAAAGAAACCAAGACTCAGAGAGGTGGAGCGCCTGCCAGAGGACACACAGCAAATAAAGGAGAGGATTTCCAAATGTTGGTTTCCCAGACAACTTCCACACGCTCCATGAGTGGCTTTCGAGTCTTCCCGTGCCTGTGGTTTGCACAGACAGGCCATCTGGTTATTTTATTATTATCTTTTTCACTTTAGTTCTTGACATCTTCACCAACTTGGAGGGCTGCAGTCTTCAAAGTTGTCTCACTGGCCTTCATTTTTGTTTGAAAAGTTACCATCTCCCTCCTCCTGGTGCCATCCAAGCTTGCAGTGATCTGCTCTTAAGACTTTGAGCAAGAAGTGACGAGCGGGGACACATCACGCCTACCCTCCCACATCAGCAGTCAGCAGGCAGACAGTCCCACCTCAGCCCAGCTCCACCAGTCCCCAGGCATCTGAGAGCTCTTTCTCTCAGGAACCAATGCCCCTCGGCCTTTTTGTATGCTAACACGTAACATTTTGTACACGTAACGTTCTGTACGCTGACCCAAGTGTTCCATCTCTGTGCTCTTCACCATGACTGACATTGTTTCAAAGCAGAAACAGAAATAGTCTTGGTCCTGACATTTATGCAGCAAGTGGGTGTTGTTTATTGCTGAGCAATTAGGACATAGATTAACATACCATCACTTCTCAACTTGAAAATTTCAGAGAGTTCTGCAAACAAGTTCCTGAGAGCTCCCTCAGGCCCACCCCACTTCCCATTGTCTTTTTGCTTTATTCCTCCTCCACACCCATCCACCCACCTGCCTTGAAATATGCTATTTCAAATTTAGAGTTCAAGAAAGTTTGTGTAATCTATGTCATAAAAAGAGATGTCTTTTTTTCCACTGCAGAAGCAGCCCACGGGTACCTGTATTCTTAATCAAAAGGCAATTTCACTTTTTGTCTTTGAAAACTGTTTTTCTTAAATGTCCCTGCCCACTTTGGACTGGGAAAAGCTGAGGTCAGGAAATAGGGCTAGACTGTTTATCCAGCTTTTCTTGAGTGACATCCCAGTTTTGAATTCACCGCCCTCTTCTGTGAAGGGCACTTAACGTCTTAGAAGTTACAGTTGCCTTTTCAAGGGAAGAGTCTCCTCAGATTGATCTCTGCAAATAGGTGCTGGATAAGAGGGAGACATCTTTGACAATTGCATTTGCACGGTGGGTCAGAGACCCTGCTGGAGGTTGCAATGGGCATTTGTCACCGGTTTTCTGTGTAAGACCTCACGGCCTTTTTTCAGGACCTGTCGCTCTAAAGACCACAATGACTCGAATTTGATATAATAAGCAAGAGGATTTATTAAGCCGGCCCGCCGGGGTTCAGTCTCCTCGGGAGGAGTGAACCCCCAGCGTCAGTAGTGAGGGGTTTTTATACAAAAATCACAGGCAGGTGGGGATGAAGTCTACAGAAAGCAATTAAGTTAAAACAGAGAAAGCAAAACAGAGAAAGCTATTTTCTGGGACGGCCTTGCCTCCCGATAAAAAAAAAGCTATTTTTGGGAGGCCACGGCCTTGCCTCCCGATAAGGAAAAAGCTAAGGAAAAGCTATTTTTCGGGAGGCATGGCTTGCCTCCCGAGCTTAAATTTTTAATCTAAGTTCTTCATCTGCACCCTAAGGGATCCATCCAATAGTGTAGCGCCCTCGTGTGAGGACAGTCCTCTGGTGAGCACGCTGTGTCCTCACACGCACTGCCTTCCTCTGCTGCTGCTGCTGCTGCTAAGTCACTCCAGTCGTGTCCAACCCTGTGTGACCCCATAGACGGCAGCCCACCAGGCTCCCCTGTCCCTGGGATTCTCCAGGCAAGAACATTGGAGTGGGTTGCCATTTCCTTCTCCAATGCGTGAAAGTGAAGTCGCTCAGTCGTGTCTGACTCTTCACGACCCCATGGACTGCAGCCTTCCAGGCTCCTCCGTCCATGGGATTTTCCAGGCAACAGTACTGGAGTAAGTCCCTGTAAACCCAGAACTGTAACCAGGAGGGGTTCATTTTACATTTACACTGGATCCGCTGCTGTGACTTTAACCCTCATCTTGCCATTTTCGTAAGCATACATGATGGCCTGCCTCAGGGAGGTAACCTGAGTTGCCCACATGTGAGGGACTGTAAGGAAGTGAAACTAACACATCCCCTGCCTAAGGCTTGCCATTCCAGGGGACTTTTGCGAGGATTCAAGTCTTTTTACTTTGTTTCCTCACATCCCCTCCCCATCTCTGATCCATAAAAGAACCTGGCAAAAAGGCCCCGACAAGATGGTTCTTTCGAGGCGCTAGCCTGCCAGCTTCTTGACCAGCTGGCCTCCCCCAAAAGTTTCTTTCTTGCTTCAGCCCCTCGTCTCTCAGGTTCATTGGCCTGTCGTGCAGCGAGCAGAGCAAGCTTGGACTCAGTATTGATTTGGCTTAGCCACCCAGGAGCCTTGCTGCTCGTGGCTAGCTGATCCTGGTCAAGGAATACTGGGGCAAGACCCTAGCAGCTGCTGGGGCCACTTGTCCTGAGGGTCTTTCCTTCAGGATTACCCTCAGTGGCCCAGCTGCCCCCAGTGCTTGGCAGTTGAGAAAAGGAACAGACAGACTTCTACTAGTTGGCAGTTTCGGATTTTGTTTGTAGGGTGAAGGTGAAGTCGGCTCAGTCGTGTCCGACTCTTTGCGACCCCGTAGACGTAACCTACTAGGCTTCTCCGTCCATGGGATTCTCCAGGCAAGAATACTGGAGTGGATTGCCATTTCCTTCTCCAGGGGATCTTCCCGACCCAGGGATCGAACCCGGGTCTCCCGCATTGGAGGCAGACGCTTTAACCTCTGAGCCACCAAGCCTACTCAATCTTATAGCCAGTTCAGCCAGTTCACTTCTTTTGTGTGCCCTTTTGTGTGATGAGCCAGTGCGCTCGATTTTGGAGGGTAAGTTGCTCCGGGAACATGTTTTTTTCTTTATGGGACAGTTTGGTTGGGGTATGCTGTTGGAGAGGGGAAGTGTTGGACTCTACCCTGAACCAGTTCATTGGGAACTCGTTCTGGTGGGGCAATCCCACCCTAGTTGGAATTAGCTCATTTGATTTGTAGGGTAAATTTATTTACCTGATTTGGGAACAGGCTCAGTTGGAACCAGTTCATTGGGGAGCTGGTTTTTCTGGGGTGGGTAGCCTATCTGGAATTAGCTCATTTGTTTTGTAAACTTATTTACTTGATTGTGGGAATCAGTTCATCTGTGCATCGATGCCAAAATTTTTGCCATTTTTGCTGAAATTTGTCTGTGTCTTTTGTGTTTTGATGTTATATATAAAGCTTATAAAAATGGGAAATATTTCATCTATCCCAAAGGAAAGATTTTGGGGGCATGTATTAGATATGCTAAGATCAGAAGAGCAGTGACCTCTGAATGGCTCAAAATAAAAGAATCTACCAATGAGTTGTCATCTCAGACAAAACTGTCAGCCAGGAAATGTTCCTTCAGAAGACCATTGATGAGGGTCTGCCTGCAAGAGCCTCAGGGGTTCATCTTTGCTCAAATTCTTAAAGGGTAGTGATTCATTAAGCTGATTTTTAAATTCCCCTTCCTCCCATACTTGTCAGGCTGCCTGCAGTTTAATATGCAGTATTGTGCAAAACAGAGTCCAGTGCTACAATTAATGAAGCAGAATTGAGGACTTCCCAACATTTCACTTTTCACTTTCATGCATTGGAGAAGGAAATGGCACCCCACTCCAGTGTTCTTGCCTAGAGAATCCCAGGGACGGGGGAGCCTGGTGGGCTGCCATCTATGGGGTCGCACAGAGTCGGACACGACTGAAGCGACTTAGCAGCAGCAGCAGCAGTAGCAGCAGTCAGAAGTGCTTTACAAAGGCAAGGAACACTCTGATAACGAACAGGTCTGGAGACTCCCTTGGACTAGACATTCAATTCTAATTTCTCCTACTGGAGCCCCAGGTAACTTTAACAGTGGGGAAGAAGTTGATTGATTCTCTAATAAATACTACTCTCCTTTGTAAATTAAATGCTCAAATAACCTTCTCCCCAGAACAGCTTGACATCAGGGTCCCACCAGGGCCTTTGTGACCTTGTCAATCTGGGGAGCTTTGGCTCCCATCTCAGGGGCTTTGGCTCCAATTTGGGGTGTTCTCCCTGTGAAGGGAAACTCCATTTATAAGGTGCTTTGAAGAAAGGTCACTGGTTTATGGGACTGGGAAATCATGTTACTGTGACTTTCTGGCTGGCTAGATTTTGGTTTATTCTGCTTTCTTGGGTAATGCATAGACATCTGGAACTCACTGCCTCCTCTAAGGCTTCCTCTCAGTTTTTCTCATTTCTTTCTTCTCAAACCCTCTGTGAACAGGTGACTGGCCGTTACCCAAGCAGGTTAGGGCTCTCCATTCCTCACCCTCCCTTAAGCTGAGGACCAGGCCAGAGGGATTGCAGGGTGGATTCCTCAGTCCATCTTCCCTACTCTTCCTGTTGCCTTTGCCTCCTTCCCCCCTCGGTCCATATGGATTTGCGGGAGTCTGGGTATTGCCTCTGGGCATTCCTGAGAGGCCTTCTCCTTTAAGCTACAGGAAGAGGGGTGAGCTTTCCACCATGGGTGGATAGTTGTGTCAATCCTTGTTGGGGAGGTCACCCAATTCTTTTGGGAAAGGAGGGAAAAACAAAACTTGGTTTACAAATGTAGTCTTTACAGGTGGTTCCAAAAGTCCTTTCATTACTCCTAAAACCTTCCCTGCTCATTTTATGAAGCTTGTAAATATTAAAGAAAAGGGTTAACAGTCATCCTAGAAAGAACTTGGCTGTATCTTTGAAATGCGAATGTCCTCTCTGGTGTTTTTTTAATGCAAATTTGAAAAGGGCAAAAGAATTTAGAATTTGGCTTGTCCAAGGTAATTGGAAGTTGCTTTTTCTACAAATATTAATATTTAACCACCTAGCCAAGTGCGCTTGACTTGTTTCACCTGTGAGAACCCCAATTTTAATCCAACATTTTTGTAAACTAATGGGGTTTTTGTTACTGTACCTGACTCAGCACTGAAACCAAATAAGGACGAGGCCTCACTGTGTGTCTGTATGTGCCTTTTGTTTTTTTAGAAAATATCACATTGCCATGGTTAATTTGAGTTTCAAGTTCACAGGAACTGGGAAATATTTAATATTAAATTACCTGGTACCTGGTAGTAATGTTGAAGTTTGTTGATCAAACAATAATAATAATATAGACAGGTCTTGAGTCATCAAGGTGTTAAATATAATATTAAGTATACTTTCACTGTGCCTAGGTTTAACATAAATAAGGTACTATATCTGTAACAAATTTGTCAGCCAAAATGTACCTCAATGTGAGAAAAAACTTTAAGAAAACTAAAATATGTGTTTTCAGTAGAAGAAGTGTAAGGAATAAAAAAATGGTGAACTCTACCTCCTTTCAGCATCTCCAGCAGCACCATCCTGCCTAAGCTGAGGCTGTCACCTAGATTATTACAATGGCTTTCTGTGGGGTCTATCAGCTTCCGTTCTTGCCGCCTTCAAAAAGGCAGCCTTGCTGCTGCTACTGCTAAGTCGCTTCAGTCGTGTCCTACTCTGTGCGACCCCATAGATGGCAGCCCACCAGGCTCCCCCATCCCTGGGATTCTCCAGGCAAGAACACTGGAGTGGGTTGCCATTTCATTTTCCAATGCATGAAAGTGAAAAGTGAAAGGAGAGTTGCTCAGTTATGTCCGACCCTCAGCGACCCCATGCACTGCAGCCTTCCAGGCTCCTGCGTCCATGGGATTTTCCAGGCAAGAGTACTGGAGTGGGGTGCCATTGCCTTCTTAGTGATCCTTTTAAAAGCTAAAAGTGATCATTTTTAAATGATCACTTTAAAAGGCTGGAGAAATGATTCCTGGGCTGAAGGCCCTGAGACCACCGCCAGTTTCAGCAATTCACTAGGACTCACGAGTCTGTGTATTGTCATACTCAGGGCTATGAATTGTCTCGGTGAAGGATACAAAACACAATTAACAAAGGGAAAAGGTATGTGAGGTGGAGTTCAGGGGAAGCCAGGCACAAGCTTCCACAGCGGAGTGGCAGGGGAGACCTTTAACCCAGCTAGCAGCAGACTGTGACAGCGCGTGTAACACGCCGACCACCAGGGCGCTCATGAGACCTGTGCCCACGGTCTTCACTGGGGCCCTCGTGTCAGCCCCTCTGTGTGTGCCACAAAGCTCGACTCTAGCCTTCCAGAAGGAAGCACAAGCCACATTACACATTGCTGGTGCGGACGCTGCAGGCAGAGTGGGCCACTCCTATCAGAGAGCAGTGAGGCCTCCCCAAGTCAGGTCCCAGTTGCCAGCTAGAAGCCCTCCCTGCAAACAGGCCCTTTAAGGGCAGCGGCAGGCCTCTGGCACTCACTCTTTTCTGCACAGCTCCTCGACTCAAAACCCTGCAGGACACCGCAGCTCACGGAGTACAAGCCACGGTCTTTAAAGTCGCTAAAACTTCCCGCCTGGTGGAGCCCTCCCTAATCTCACCTCTGACTGCTCAACCCTCCCTCTCTGCCCAGGCCTTCTTGCTGCTCAGGGAACCCGGCAGGCCCACGTGTTCAGCCCAGAAGTGTTGTACTCACTGTCTCTTCCTCCCAAAGGTGTCCCCCTGTGCAGCCCGTTTGGGTTCCTCTCTCTCCTTCCATGGCACATATGACCCCTCCCCAAGTCCATTCAAGGCTATGGCACTGTCTCTGATCCTTTCCTCCTTTGTCCTTTCCATTGTCTTCTAACACACTGGAGAGTTTATTTGGCTTACTGTCTGTATGTTCAGTAAGAATGTGAGCCTCAGAATACTGGGGACTTGTGTGTTTTATTTATTTCCTGTTCCTGGAGAATGTCTTGATGAAGCAACGTAACCTAAGCTCACTCCCATAACCTAGAGCATAAGAAAGAACTGGTGGTCTGGTGGTTAGGACTTCACCTTCCAACGCAGTGGGTGTGGGCTTGATCCCTGGTCGGGGGGCGAGGATCCCACGTGTCTTGCAGTCAAAAAGCCAAAAAATAAAACAGAATGAATATTGTATCAGATTCAATAAAGACTAAAAATGGTCCACATTAAACAAAAGAAAAACTTTTAAAAAGAGCAGTGCTGTGGTGTCAGATGGTTAGAATTTTCACTCCACCACGAAGTAATCTGTATCACCTTCAGTATGGTTCCATCAGTCTGACCACAGTTTCTTCATCTGTTAAAGAAGGATATTAATAATATCTGCATCAAGAGTTGCTGTAGGTGTGATGGTCATTAATATGCATAAGCTCTTCCAGAACATGGGAAGTCTTCCATATGTATTAGCTCTTTTATTATTTCCTTTCTTTTATCAAACCATTATTTTTAACATGTTTTATAAAGGTTTCACAAAACAAAAATAGAGAGAATAATAGAATGGATTTCAGTGTATCTAGCAGCCAGGTTCAACAAGGACCAATTTAGAGCCAATTGTGTTTTATCTATTATCTCCCCCAATTCCTGCAACCCTTATACCCAGATTATTTTGAAGAAACCTCAGATATTATATGTCATTCATAAATATTCCTGTATGCATTTTTAAAAGATAAAGATTCACTTTTAAAAATATACAAGTGCAATAGTACCTAACCTAAAAGTGAAAGCTAATCCCTGAATATTAACAAAAAAATCCAGCTAGTGTTTGCATTTCCTTGGTTCTTCACCACCTCTTTCCTGGACTGTTGGGCAGTACCAGAATGGTCTCCCCTGCCGACAGGTTCTCTATCCAGGGGTCCTACTGCTCTGCTCCGCCTAGCACTTCATAGATCATAGAGCTGAGGCTCTGCACCCCATCCCCACTGCAAAGCCTTTGCTAGCTCCCTAGTGCCTGCATTAGAGGGCCTGACACTTTGCTAGTTCTGGCCACCCCCCCTTCCTGTGTCTCCTCTTCCTCCCTTCCAAACCCTAGCTCCATCAGCCTCTCTCAGGTCACTGTCTTTCCTCTCTGCCTCTGATTCTGCTGTTCCTTCTGCCTGGAACACACTTTTCTTTTTCTCTCCTGGTACTCTTGTCTTCCACTGTTCTCCCAGGCCAAGGCAGTCACTCTAACCTCGAGCCCCCAAGCTCTTGTACATTGTGAGATGTCCATGGCATCTCTTGTAGCTTTCCTGCCTCCTAATGGCCCCCTGTGCTGAGTTCCTCAAAGACCAGAGCTAGCCTTATATATCTGGACCTCTAGAGCCTGAGCAGGGATAGAAAACAGAAAATGAATGAATGAATGGGTTAACAAATGGAAAATGAACGCAAAACTTAGAAAGATAATTATTTCAGACTTTGCAACTTATCCCTCTTTCTCTCTCTCTCTGGGTCCACACTGCTCATTTATTTGTTTTTAATGGAAGGGTAATTGCTTTGCAGCATTGCATGGATTTCTACCAAACATCAACATGAATCAGCCATAGGCTTACCCAGGTTCCCTCTGACTTGAACCCACACTGCTCATTTTTATGTCTAACTTTTTATCACACTGTTTTTAAACTTGTGCAGCTGGCTTACCCTTCTGTTCCCTGGCAGGTCAGAACTTTTTAATCCTGAATAATTCAATGCAGGGTCTCAGGGGCCAGCCTCAAGCCTTGGTTGACTGCTGCCTGCTCTCTGGCATAAGCCAGACAGGTCCTGGCTCATGGTGATCAATTACCTGAGACACTGCTTCTTTCTGAAATGACCCCAGAGCAGAAGGGTGGCCTGAGGAATTCCTGGGGGCTAGGAACCTCCAGCAATGACCTGGATGAGAATAGGCTTCTGTGCTAAAAATGCCATGTTTCAGCTGGGCTGGCCCACTGGACCCAGGGAATCAAGGCATAGTGGGCGCGCAAAGTGGAAACGCCTCCTCTACCTTTCACGTCTCTTGATTTGAAAAGAATCAGGAATTGTTACAATGGGTCAAATGCAGCTTCTGTGGGCTGGTGATGTCGAGGGCCACTTGATGTGTATCAGACATTGTGCTGGGAGCTTTACAGACGGCATGTTACCATGTTACCTGTCTGGACAGACAAAGACACTGGCAGAGGTGCTGTAACTCCTCCCACCCATTTTACAGTCGAGGCAGCTGAGATTCTAATAGATCATGAAGTCACAGAGAGTGAACGGAGAACTGGGATTCAACTCTAGGTCGACCCAGAACCTTTTCCAGCAAAGCAGAGTTTTCCATGCTATGCGGTCAAGCTCTTAAAGAAAGGTAAAATCAGTTTAGATGGTTTGGAACTGAAATGATTAAAATTTTAAAATGGAACAGATTAAACTAGAATAAAGTACAATGGAAAACTAGAGTGCACCCTGGGTGGTAGGAACCAATACTATTTCATGAATCTTTATATATATATATGTAAATATAGGAGAAGGAAATGGCACCCCACTCTGGTGTTCTTGCCTGGAGAATCCCAGGGACAGAGAAGCCTGATGGGCTGCCCTCTGTGGGGTCACACAGAGTCGGACACGACTGACGTGACTTAGCAGCAGTTGCAGCAGCAGCTAGTATTCTAGCCTGGAGAATCCCATGGACAGAGGAGCCTGGTGGGCTTACAGTTCATGAGGTCACAAAGAGTCAGACACAACTGAGCAACTACACACACACGCACATATATTTATATGCACGGTCTTATATTACATACATATACATGTCTACATGACTATGTGTATTGTATTGTATAAAATGCATTTCTGGCTGTGGATAACAGTCAGTTTTTGAAAAACACTGTTAGAGCTCCCATAGAGCATATTCAGGAGATGAGTTTTCACCTTTCCTTCAAGATTTTACTCCTATCAGTTGCTGGTCCCACTAGAGTTGTCTGTAAACCCAATGTACTTTCTGTCTTTATTATCTATCTCCATCACTTTTAGTTTGACCTGATTAGCTTCAACTCAATTCAATTCATATGCAATGCCCTAAACCCTATCCAGCATTAGAGTAGCAAAATTTAAGTGCCTGCTTTGGGTCAGCCCCTCATGATGCAAAGAAATAAATGTATATTTACTAGTGAAATATCTGAAATTCTGTTTCTTTGTCCAAAATACAAACTTAGTCCCTTGAGTTTTCTAAGAAGACAGCACATCTCATTATTCTGGAGTTTGCCTTTCCTGGCCATTTTTGTGACCTGGAATTCAGTATAAAGTTAGAGCACTGGGTTTGGGGGCGAACAGGTTCACATTCAGAAGCAGGATGTGAATAGCGCCTCGGGAAGCGCCAGTGCACACAGAAAGTACCCAGAGCAGCACAGGCCAAGCAGCCACGTTCCTGTATTGTCTAAAGCTTCCTGATCTAGTAAAGCTAGTGTTCTTAGAAGTTTAAGCTTGAGGACGAACTATGTTAGGTTGTAGCAGGAAAACTTGCGTAGGTCTAGAGTGGGCAGGTGGAGACATGGGGGCACATTCATAGCTGGAGAGGCGCACTCAAATGCTCACCAGGTGTCCTTTTCCCAGAAAGATCTGCTAGACTTCCCCAGAAGAAAAATGCAAAGAAATTTAAGACTAAGCATTCAGCTCTCATCTATTTTCCTGTTGGAAGTAAGATTATGAAAGAAAGAATGGCAACCAAAGTGAAGTCATTCAGTCGTGTCCGACTCTTTGCAACCCCATGGACTGTAGCCTACCAGGCTCCTCTGTCCATGGGATTTTCCAGGCAGTAGTACTGGAGTGGATTGCCATTTCCTTCTCCAGGAGTCCTTGGCAACCATGGACACCCTTAAACTCAGAAAACCATGTTACTAATAAGATGAGGACCCTCATGGGTTGGTAGAATCAGAGCATCATGGGTGCATGACTGCCAGCTCTTGTGTATGTGACAGGAAGCACGTTATGCCCACGGTGAGAGTTAGCATGCACAGTGGATGGGGCTTCCCTGGTGTTTCAGATGGTAAAGAATTGGCCTGCAGTGCAGGAGACCCAGGTTGCATCCCTGGGTCAGGAAGATCTCCTGGAGAACGATATGGCAACCCACTCCAGTACTCTTGTATGGAAAATCGCATGGACGGAGGAGTGTGGTAGGCTACAGTCCGTGGGTCACAAAGAGTCGGCCATGACTGAGCGACTTCAGTTTCACTTTCAGGCTTCAGTGTTTTTTTGTGTGTTTTTTTTTTTTTTTAACCAAGTAATCACTCACATACCAGTGACTGTGCTAAGTGTTTTCCATGTGTAATTGCGTCCTGTCATTTTAACTATTATTGCATTTTACAGATGAGAATACAAAGGCCCAGGAAGGTTAAGGTCAAGGTCACATAGCTGGTACTTGCTACAACCAATGTGCAGATCCAAGTTTGTAGCTCTTCAGAGCATATTTTGGGCACTTGAGTATTGAATATTTAATATAGTGTTTGACATTTGTGGCAACCCCGAGGGCTAGACAAGCTAGATAGCACTAACTCCATTAGCCTCATTCAGAGCTCAAAGCATGGGAAACCCTGGGATGCGTGTCAGCTCAGCTATTTGCTAACTGGGCAATATCGTGAAATTCACCTCCCCTTCCTAGGCCCCAGTTTCCCTCCTCCCAGTGGCGCTGGTTGGACTCGGTAGTGTCTAAAGCTTCTTTCAGCTTTAATTTTCCTGGATTCAGGACCTTGTCCAGAGTCTCAGGGCTAATCAAAAGCAGGGATAGACCTCAAAACAATCTCTTATTCCCCAGGTCTAAGCACTGCTCCCCTTCTTTTCCCACCATGATGAGCTTCTCTCTACATTAAATTTCTCCCTTGGTTTTTCCCCTCCGGTTTTGTAGCTACCTATGAATTTAAAATACAAAATGAATGTAGGAATCTGGGTAGGAAAATAAAAGAACTCAACCTTAAATCATTGAGGTAGAAAAAATTTATATTTATCTATAAATCTATCTTGAGTTAAGGAAGGCCTGGAATTTGATATCAAACTAACTACTCAAACATAATTGGCTTTGGAAATTCATATTCTAAACATTGTTTTGAACAAATGACTCTACAAATTCCAGTCAGCTATTCCTTTTTTATTTGCCTATCCTAAATCTCTTAACACATTTCCATCGTCCCAGAAGAAATACACATATTTAAATTCTCATCAATCCTACATGTAGGAACTATTATTAATCCCCATTTTACAGATAAATAAATGGAGGTCAGAGACTTTCCCAGGGACACAACTGATAAGAGGGAGGATTTGGTCCTGAATCCTGGCAACAGACCATTTAGCATCAACTTTAAAAAAAATTAATTTATTTATTTTAATTGGAGGCTAATTGCTTTACAATATTGTAGTAGTTTTTACCATATAGCATCAACTTTTGACCACCGCTCTCTGTTGCTTGAGAAGTATTCTGATTTGTCTGTATTTTCCCTCTCAGGAACAGTGGGACTTTTATTGTACCAATGATGAAATATGTTTCATGTTCCTCTCGTTGTGGGCACCCAGAATACTCAGGATCAGACTTGAAAGGGTTCATGCTGTGGATCAGACTTGAAGGGGTTAATTGCTCCTATGCACATCCCTGACTTGAAAGGGTTAACCTGGTGAAAGCAAGACTCAAGATGACACAGGAAAGGGCCTTGCCCTCTGGCATTTCTCCCTATCAGCCAGTGCTGATCCAGATATGATGCATTTAAATATGAATTCCCCTCTCCAGACAGGGGAGGGAGGAATAAATTAGCAGTTTGGGATTAACATATATAAAATAGTAAATATAAAATAGATAACTAGCAAGGACCTATTATATAGCACAAGAAATTATATTTAGGATCTTGCAGTAATCTACAAGGGAAAAGAATCTGAAAAAGAATATATAAACACGTATACATGTATACTATACATACATACATGCACACACACACACACACACACACACATATATATATATATATATGCATGCATGTTGTTTAGTCTCTAAGTCGTGTATGACTCTTCATGACCCCATGGACTGCAGCATGTCAGGCTTCCCTATCCTTCACTGTCTCCTGGAGTTTGCTCAAATTTGTGTCCATTGAGTCAGTGATGCCCTCTAACCATCTAATCCTCTGCTGCCATCATAACATATATACATATATATACATAAATATACTTATACATATGTAATTGGATCACTTTGTTGTACATCTGAAACAAATACAACATTATAAACCAACTAATTTCAATAAAAAGAAAAAATATTGATTTTTGTTGTTTTAATATACTGCTAAAATAAATTAATTTTCTCCTAAAAACAAAGTTCACTGTGCTATCCGGTGAAATGAATCCATGGTGATGAGGTTAAGCTGCTGACTGCCCATGAAATCCTCGCAGCGTGATGGAAGCAGGAGCCGAGGGAGCCCTGGATTTCCACTCTGCCCTACCTGCCGATAGGGACCACAGAAGCAGTGAGGGACATTTGTTTTCAGCTCGCATACATTTGCTTCACAGGTGGAAGCTTCTGTGATGCCACGATCAGCCTCTGTCCCTGCCTGGAAGGGTTTCACACGCCCGTCACAGTTTTCCTCAGGCAGGACTTGAAGCTCCCCCTGTGGTCTTCCCCTGATGCACTGTGCCTGGGGAGTGATGTGCTCCCTAAGGTTCTGTCAATCTGGCCCTACTGATATCCCTAGCCACTCTCTCCAGCCAACTCTCTCCTCTGTGGTCTAGCGCCTAGAGGGCCCCAGAGCCCCAGGTACCGTCAACCCCCTCCAGGGCTCCCCAGCTTAGTCAGTGAGTGGTCACACCCTCCATCTGGTCAGCGGAGCCAGGGGCCAGACATAGCTTTCCTCCTCCCCGTTGTTCCACTCAGTCACTCAATGCGGCCCCTCCAGTCCATCTGTACATGTCTCCCCGATACTTCTCCACCTCTTGGTCTCCACCACCAAGGTCTAGTTCTGATCTGATCTCGCTGTCACAAAACTCCACTCTCCTTATGGCAGCCTGTGTGATCTTTTCACCTGCTACACTACACACGTCATGTTCTTCTCCTGCTAGAGACGTCAGTGGCTCCTCACAGGCTTGGACCTGACACCGATGGTTCTGTGCAACTTGGCCCAGCCTTTCTCTATCCAGCTTGCATGGGGCACCCACCTAGACCTCCTATCCTTGCCCTGTCTCTTCTACAGTCTACACACACGTGGGATTCTGACCTCTGTGGATGCTTTGCTTTCTCCAGCCTCCCAGGACCTGTCAAGCTTTCCTGCTTTTGTATGTGGTGCACCCTTTGCCTGAAAGCCCTGAACTCTCACTTCCTGGCCTGGCAACTCCAGGGGACTTTGATCCTCTTTGCTTTCCACAGACATGAGCAGTTTCATCTTCTGAGCTCCTCCAGGCTTCCATCAGCCTTGTATCATCCCGTAGTTAGCTTCTGTTTTTAGCCTGCTTCCTCTACTAAGCGTGCTCCCCAATTAATTAACAAGGCTTTGCCTTAGTCATCTGGAGAGTCAATGGAAACTGGCCCAGGGAGGCCTTGGGGTGAGGCTTTGTGGAAAAAGCCAGTTCCTCGGAGTACAGTCCACAAGACCCTGCTTTTCTAATGCCCCAGCTTCCTACCAGATGTTTTCTTTTTTCTCTGCAGCTGTGAAAGGGGAGGACAGTAGCAGGGATATACACTTTGTGAGAACTGTGTGGCAATTTTATCTGTAGCATAGAGCTAAATGTGGTGTTTATATAAAACAAGAAGAAAAACAAGCTGAAATTGTCAGGCTAAATGTATGAAGCTACAAGGGTTCTCTTAAATGCACTTGTCAAAATAAAGCATAAAATCCTCATGATAAATGTTTAAGGCAGGCAAGTTTGAATTAATTTATAGCAAAGCAACTATGTATATATGATAACTTGGGGAAATAAATTAATCTATGATTTGTTTTCCCTAGTTTCTAGAATCAATTGTGAAAATATCTTCACATTTCAGGGCTTATATCAGCCTCTTAAAAACAAGATATTTTAAAGAAAGGTGCTGGAAAATAGGTGCTTTTCATATATTGTTGATGAGTGTATAATTTGGAGTAATCTTTCTAGAAGGTGATTTAGTGATTTGTATCAAACATATTACCTTGTAAATACCTTTGATCTAGAAATTTTGCTTCTAAGATCATACCCTAAGGAAGCAATGAGACAATGAATGAAAGGAGAATATAAGGATTTTAATCACGCAGGAAAAAAAAACAACAACAACCCTATGAAGAAACTTTGTTATTTCAATTCAGTGGGCAAATATGTGTCCATTAAAAATTCTGGGTAAGACGAGCTACATGGATGGTCACACTATAATCTACGAGAAAAGTGGATCGTAAAGTAATATTATAGTTTATTCCCATTTCTGATAATATAATCAGTATGGCTCTGTATCCATAGATATAAGTTGGAAACATATAGACCAAAATGTTAGTGATCATAAGGATGATGACAGAAAAAATAACAAAAACATCTGTCCCTGTCCTGGACTGTTGGCCAGGGGCTGCCCATTCCCCTCCAACAAGAGAACATTCTAAGGTAGAAACAGCACAAAGCGATGCCCAAATCACTTGATCTGAGATAAGGAATACGCCAAACAAGAGCTGGATGCAGTGCAAGTCTTCAGCTGGGCCACTGTCAAGGTGAGAGGCAGGAGGACCTGGTCAGGGTCAGGTCTGGGGGACTTTGGAGTCTCACACTTGGATTTGAATCCCAGGGCAGTGTGCCATTCTGCACACTCTGCACTGCTTCAGTGAGTCTCTTTCTCACCTGAAAATAAGAGATGACAACACACTCCCTTTGTGCTAGACATCCCAAGGCCTCTGTGCTTTGTTCAGGAATGGGAAACCGACAAAACAGTACAGTGAGACCCCATATTACAACCTGTTGAAACTATGGGAGGAATCAGCTGGAGAAATCAAAACAGAGGTGAAAGATGGAGAGAACAGAATCTTGGTGGCATCATTTTAACCCTAAAACTAATTATGTCTGAACCAGTAAAACCTGCTCCTATTTATTTCTATGAACCAGTAAATTCTCCTTTACTGTTTAAGCCATTTTGAGTTGGATCTGTTACTTGCAGCTAGAAGACTTCTGACCCATCCATAATTTCTCATGGCTACTGTGGGACAGAATCAGCTATATTGTTAGTGCAAAATGAAAATGCAGGGCACATTGGTGAAAAAAGTATTAATATGTAAGATTTCCAGGCTCTGGGAGAAGAGCATTAAACAAAACATGGGACTCTCCTAAGCACAGGGCCCTTTGTAAATATATAGACCTCATCAAATAAACTAACATCTGCATATTGGTTAGGAAACCCCAAGGCATGTAGCAAGTATTTGGGATGTTGATATCTTTTATCATTATGGCCAGGCCAGAAGACCTTATGAGAATCCCTGGGACCAGATTTATGAGGTTATAGACAAGAACTGAGCAGCCTGGGTTGGATTCAAAGAGCAAATATGGTCATTTGTTGAGAGGGACAGAGTCTGATTGATAAACTGTAAAGATCATTTCAGCTGCTGTGGAGAGAATGAATTTTGGGTGGGGAAAAGGGAGGGGAGCATGGAAGCTGGACAAGTTAGCAGGCTGGTGCAGTTGTTCAGCTGCTTTGGGCCAAGGAGGAGTTACAGAGATGAGAAGCAGTGAACTGATTCAGCAGACGCTGTGATCTTGGTTAGGAGTGTGACGGGGAAGGGAGACTCAGGGGTGACATCTAGTTTGGGCTGAGCTCTATTCAGGGATAAGCCATGCTGGCATCAAGCAAAGGTGGCTTTAGAGTTAAAACGAGGCCACTGGGGCTTTGTTTGCTCCATCTCTGGGGTTTGCTGGTGCTGTTTGGCCAGCAAGACAGAAGGAGGCCTGACTCTAAGCTGCTGTGTGTTTTTACTACGCATATTTCCCTCAACTTTCACAATAGCCCCACAGAATGGGGGCTTTTAACATTTTTTAAATTGAGGTATAGTTGATTAGTAATTTATTAGTTTCAGGTGTACAGCAAAGTGATTCAGTTTTGTATACATATATGTATATTCATATATATATATGTATATTCTTTTCAGATTCTTTTCCCTTATAGGTTACTGCAAGATACTGAGTATAGATCCCTGTGCTATACCAGTAGATCCTTGTTGTTTGTCTATTTTATATATAGCAGTATGTGTACGTTAATCCCAAACTTTTAATTTTTCCCTCTCTCTTTCCCCTTTGATGACCATGTTTGTTTTCTGTTTGTGGGCTTATTTCCACTTTCTATATAAGTTCATTGGTATCAGCTTTAAAGAGTCCATATGTAGGTGATATCATACAGTGAAATATTACTCATCATTAAAAGGGTGAAATAATGCCTTTTGCAGCAACTTGGATGGACCTAGACATTATGATGCTAAGTGAAGTAAGCCAGAAAAAGACAAATACCTTTCACCATTTTCCAAAAGGGAAAATGAATAAAAATTTGTTAGCACAGGGTGACAAATAGGACAGCCTGGGAGAGGTTTTGTTGGTTCCAAAGCCCCCAACAATCCTCCAGTGCTACCCAGGGCACGTTGAGCTCTTCCTCTTTTCAGTCATCACCTGGAAAAACATGGAGCTCTAAGTCTAGCTTGGATGGTAAAGCGTCTGCTTACAGTGCGGGAGACCTGGGTTCAATCCCTGGGTCAGGAAGATCCCCTGGAGTAGGAAATGGCAACCCATTCTAGTACTATTGCCTGGAAAATCCCATGGACTGAGTAGCCTGTGGGCTACAGTCCATGGGGTCGCAAAGAGTTGGACATGACTGAGCGACTTCTCTTCTTCTTCTCTTCTTAAGTCTATGGAGGTTGGAGCAGGAAGAACTCAGGCTGGCTATCGGCCCTCTGCATGTGGGATCCTGGTTTCTAGGACTCCTCTCTGCGTAAATTTGGGCAAGTGACTTTTCTTTCCATGTCTGTTTTCCCTTCTGTTAGTGGGATGTCGATGACCTTTCCCTCTTTGCATGGTGACTAGATGATTACATAGGACTGTGGTTGCCAGTGACTCTGGGACCTGGAGGGTGCTGCTCTGATGGTGGCAGATATCAGCATTCTGAGATACTGCAAATGCTCTTTCTGCTATTGCTCCACTTCATGCATCGGTGAAACAATGCAAGGATGGTTGTCATCAGAGGGATAGCACAGTGTGATGCTTAAAACAGGATACATGCAATGACAACTGAGTTCAGTGTACAAATTCAGCCACTTCTCAGAGCAGAGAGACAGTTAAGTGCATAGCCCCTGATGATGGCGGGCTGCCTGGATTCTAATTTTGGCTCTGATGTTTCCCAGTGATAGTCACATAACCTCTTTGTGCCTCAGTTTGCTCATCTGTAAAATGGGTATAGGAATAATACCTAGCATAAAGCATTATTTTGAGGGTTAAGTGAAAAGATGCATATGGAGTACTTAGTACAGTGCTGGTCACATGACAATGCTTGTACCCTAGCTGCAAGGGAAGCTGGAAAAGCTCACTGGAGAAATGAAAGCATATCTCCACACAAAGAAATGTAGGCAAATGTTAATAGAAGCATTTTCCATAATAGCCCAAACCTTAAAATGATCCAGATGTTCATCAGCTGATGATTGGTAAATAAAATGAGATACTTTCATAAACAGAATACTATTCACCAATAAAAAAGCAGATGAATAAACCTCAAAAAAGTTATGCAAATGAAAGACTCAACCAAAAAAAACCCACAGAGTGTCTGATTTCATTCATGTGGAATGTCCAGAAAAGGGAAATCTAGAGACAGAAATCAGGTCAGTGGTTGCCTGGGGCTGGAACAAGAGTGGGGCTTGAACACACATGCTCATGAAATTTCCATTTCTGGAATGATGGGAATTTTCTAAAACTGGACTGTGGTGAGGGATGCATATCTCTGTAAATTTTCTAAAAATCACTGAGCTGTAATTTAAAATGTGTGAAGTTTATCGTTTGCAAATTATATATCAAAGAAGCTATTTAAAAGTAAATTGGGTTGGGGGGTGCATTCAAGATTGAGGCAAGGGAGTTTTCTAACTAAAAGAGACTTTGAAGGTTCTAGAAAGGCATTAAGAATGGTAAATGCCCACTACATGTCTCATCTTTATGACAATCTCGTGACATTGGTCTCTTCACGCATGAGTGTGGTTATTTCAGGTGTGTCTGACTCTGTGTGACCTAAGGACTATAGCCCTCCAGGCTCTTCTGTCCATGGGCTTCTCCAGGCAAGAATACTGGCATGAGCTGCCATGCCCTCCTCCAGGGGATCTTCCTGTTCCAGGGATCGAACCCTGTGACTTTTATGTCTCCTGCATGGGCAGTTTCTTTACCACTAGTACCACCTGGTAAGCCCTAGTCTCTTCATACCTTCCAGTAAATGAGGAAACTGAGGCCCCAAAAGTAAGCTTTTAAAAAAATAATCTTTTGAAAGAAGGTGTTCAGGGAGCCCCCACCAAGAAGCTCATCATCACATCAATACTTCTTTTGAAAAAATTGAAGTATAGTTGATTTACAGTGTTATGTTAATTTTTGCTGTACAGCAAAGTAACTCAGTTATATGCATGTAGATTCCTTTTCTTATATCCTTTTCCATTGTGATTTATCCCAGGAGACTGAATGTAGTTCTTTTTGCTATATGGTAGGAACTTGATGTTTATTCATTCTAAATTCTTATGTTTTTAAAAAGCCCTTTAACTCTCTAAGTCTCAATGTCCTCATCTGATAATGGGAGTCAGAAAGAATAAGAGAAATAACTAGTTTAAAACAGAGGGTTGACACAGAGTGAAGTATTAAAATACAAGGCATCATAATCTAAACTCCCTATTTAAAGCTTCTTCATAAACATTTATCTTGAGAAATTAATATTAGCTCTAAAATTAATTGAATTTTTTTAAAAGTATGGCTATTTATCTTTGAAAGGTACATGGTATCGATTCCAGTGACAGCTTCTCAATGTGAAGGAAAGTTCTGTTGCACCCAAATGAACACAAATGGAATGGCTATGTACAGTCAGCCCCATGTCAGAATTGGAATCAATATTTGCAATATGGGATAAAACACAACATTGAATTAAGTTCAGCAATTACAATCAAATGCATTCTAATCAGAAAGGAGGTAATGAAAGGAAAATATCTGTTACCACCAAAGATGTGTTTCTCGAGAGGCTTATTTTCAGTAAATATTGTAAAAGATTTACCTGGTCTTAATGATTTAATGATTTTTGAGAGTTGAACAATTACCCAGCTGTAACAGCGGGGCAGAGAGCTGCCCACGCATCTGGGCTGCCTCAGTTGCATCCTTTATTATCTCTTTCCTGGAGCTGGGATCCTGCCTCCTCCCTGGAGACACCCTCTTCACAGGCTTCCTCATTTAACCCCTGGAGTCAGCATATTTACACACACTTAATTAGCTCTTTCAGGAGTTCCAACTGTTTTCAGGGTGAAGTCTAAATCGGTCATCAATACTCATGGCCCTGTCTTTGTGCTTTCTGCTGTCATATTAGACTGGCCTCCTAAATTCCTGATTCCTAGCTTCTTAGGTCTGTTAATCAGCATTTGCTCTGTAACAAGCTTCCCTCAAATCACAGTGACGCACAGCAATGCGTGTGGTCGTGTGCTCTCAGATCTGTGAATCAGCTATGGTTCTGATGACTTCAGCTCAACTTGGTTCCTAGCAAGTGAGTTGGGTTCAGGTCTTTTCCGTGTGTCCCCTTAACTTGGGACCCAGGCTGAAAGAGCAGTGGTTCCTTGGAGCATGCTTTCTCCTGGCAGAACATATTACTGAACCCAGGTTGGCTGCTTGCTGGGGTTCAGAAGCCGATGATTTGAGAAACAAGTGTCCCGAGAAAGAAAAGATGCTTTGACCAGGAAAGCTGGCAGTCAGGGGAAATGGGGAACTTGTGTCCAGGGACCAACTCTGAAGATTCTGCTCAGTCATGACAGTTTTTAAAGGGAAATTGGGGAAGAAGCTAAGTGAATCGCGAAGGCAGGAAGTTGGGTTCTGCGTTACTGTCCTTTGTGTGTGGACGGGGCTGACTCTTTCTTCAGATGTTATCTTGCATGCTGTTGCGAGTAGAGCTAGTCATTTTTTTTTTAATGACTTTTTTTATCTAAGAAAAGAATCGACATGTTAGACAAGGCATGGTATGTATTCAGGGGAGCAATATATTCAGGTATATATTCAAGATCACACGTGTTGCTGTGCATCACTGAGATTTGAGGGAAGATTGTTACACAGCAAATGCTGATTAACAGACCTAAATAAGAAGCTATGAATCAGGAATTTAGAGGCCACTCTAATATGACAGCAGAAAGCACAAATTGCCTGGTGATCTCATACAATTAGGTTCTTTTAAGGTTACAAGGGAATAGAAATGGGCAAGGAGGAAAGGTGCAAGAGATCTGCTTTCAAGCACAAAAGGCCGAGTGAAACTTGTAAGCACATTTCAAGCCTTGTGTGGAATGTTGCAAATCACATCTGTTCTCATTCTATTGGCTCAGAAACACTCAGCCTACCAAAAGGCCTGCAAAGAATCTGGGTCCTTAATCCTGTTACAGGAAAGAGAGGGAGACCTGGGCCCAGGTTTCCAATCTGCCACACCAAGGAAACCAAGATTAGCAAATTTACCTCTTGATCATTAGTTTTCCCATCTTTAAAGTGGGGCTGTTGACACCATGCAGAGTTAAGATAGAAATAAATAAGGCAACGAAGGGGAAAGTACCATTTAAACAATGAAGAGCAGCACAGCATCTGTTGCTGTCCATACAACACATACTAGGTCTCATGGTTTTCTCCTCCCCACCACAATGTTTTCTCTGCAGTGCATAACTATAAAAGAGTAAAGAAATATTTCCCAAAGTGCCTTAACACCATTGCTTTGGCCAGCAATTGTTTTGCTGTCCCCTAAGCTACTCAACATGCCAGCAAATTTGGAAAACTCAGCAGTGGCCACAGGACTGGAAACGGTCAGTTTTCATTCCAATCCCAAAGAAAGGCAATGCTAAAGAATGCTCAGACCACTGCACAATTGCACTCATCTCACACACTAGTAAAGTAAGGCTCAAAATTCTCCAAGCCAGGCTTCAGCAATACGTGAACCGTGAACTCCCTGATGTTCAAGCTGGTTTTAGAAAAGGCAGAGGAACCAGAGATCAAATTGCCAACATTTGTTGGATCATCGAAAAAGCAAGAGAGTTCCAGAAAAACATCTATTTCTGCTTTATTGACTATGCCAAAGACTTTGACTGTGTGGATCACAATAAACTGTGGAAAATTCTGAGAGAGATGGGAATTCCAGACCACCTGAACTTCCTCTTGAGAAACCTATATTCAGGTCAGGAGCAACAGCCAGAACTGGACATGGAACAACAGACTGGTTCCAAATAGGAAAAGGAGTACGTCAAGGCTGTATATTGTCACCCTGCTTATTTAACTTATATGCAGAGTACATCATGAGAAATGCTGGGCTGGATGCAGTACAAGTTGGAATCAAGATTTCTGAGAGAAATATCAGTCACCTCAGCTATGCAGATGACACCACCCTTATGGCAGAAAGTGAAGAGGAACTAAAAAGCCTCTTGATGCAAGTGAAAGAGGAGAGTGAAAAAGTTGGCTTAAAGCTCAACATTCAGAAAACAAAGATCATGGCATCTGTTTCCATCACTTCATGGGATATAGATGGGGAAACAGTGGAAACAGTGTCAGACTTTATTTTGGGGGGCTCCAAAATCACTGCAGATGGTGACTGCAGCCAGGAAATTAAGACGCTTACTCCTTGGAAGGAATGTTATGACCAATATAGATAACATATTTAAAAGCAGAGATATTTCTTTGTCAACAAAGGTCTGTCTAGTCAAGGCTATGGTTTTTCCAGTGATCATGTATGGATGTGAGAGTTGGACTGTGAAGTAAGATGAGGGCCGAAGAATTGATGCTTTTGAACTGTGGTGTTGGAGGAGACTCTTGAGAGTCCCTTGGACTGCAAGAAGATCCAACCAGTCCATCATAAAGGAGATCACACCTGGGTGTTCATTGGAAGGACTGATGTTGAAGCTGAAACTCCAATACTTTGGCCACCTGATGTGAAGAGCTGACTCATTGGAAAAGACCCTGATGCTGGGAGGGACTGGGGACAGGAGGAGAAGGGGAAGACAGAGGATGAGATGGCTGGATGGCATCACTGACTCAATGCACATGAGTTTGTGTGAACTCCTGGAGGTGGTAATGGACAGGGATGCCTGGGATGCTGTGATTTATGGGGTTGCAAAGAGTAGGATACAACTGAGCAACTGAACTGAGCTGAACTGAAGCTAGTTCCTCTGGAAAAGGAAACGGCAAACCCATCCAGTATTCTTGCCTGGAGAATTCCATGGACAGAGAAGCCAGTCAGGCTCCAGTCCTTGGGGTCACAGCTAGTTGGACAGGACTGAAGCAACTTAACATAACATAAGCTAGTTCCTGGAGAAGGGAATAGCCACCTACTCCAGTATTCTTGCCTGGAGAGTTCCGTGGACAGAGGAGCCTGGTGGGCTATAGTCCATGAAGTTGCAAAAGTCTTGGACACAACTGAGCGATTGGACAGGACATGACTTGCACTCACTTTCAACCTAGTCTTCAGGCTCCCCAGGTGGCTAGTGGTTGAGAATCTGCCTGCCATTAAAGGAAATATGAGAGATGCAAGTTCAGTCCCTGAGTCGGGAAGATCCCCTGGAGGAGGGCAAGGTAAACCCCTCTAGTATTCTTGGCTGGAGAATCCTATGGACAGAGGAGCCTGGTGGGCTACAGTCCATGGGTTGAAAAGAGTTGGACACGACTAAGGGACTTACCATGCGCACATGCAATCTAGTCCTCTGTTTTCCAGTAACAATACCTTGATATTCCTTTGAGAAACCAGAAAACACCCCTCCCTCACTATCACTTCATGGGGTCAGTGAAGACTGTTTATCTACAACTATAGCTCCAAAAATGGATTCATAACCCAGGTCTGTCTGGTCTGAGAGCTTGAGATGTCTTAGTATTATAACTGGGTCTGCAATGAGCACACATCACAAGCCTTGGTAATTAAAGCCAAGCCAGGACTATTGCTGGAGCTATTTACAAAGAGGCATTTCTTTTTAAACTTCGCATTTTCAAGCTAGTAGACAAACTTGGAGATGCTAAGGGGTTGTCTTGCTACCCTATGGGGGCTGAATAAAGTCAACACAGATGAAAGCAGAATGAAGCAATGACGAGAGCCAATTTTCTGAGTACATTGACTGAGTATCTGGAAACAGCCATCCCCTAAAATAACCATATGTCTGGCCTTTCTGTTACATGAGTCAATGCTTTCTTCTTTTTGGTTTAAGGCACTTTGAGTTGGATTTCTGTTAAAAGAAAGCTGACTAATACAGAAATAGAAAAGCTCCAGAACAAATATAGAACCTATATCAAGGCTTCCCACTGATCACTTGGGTAAGCCTAATCAGCTTTAAGAGAACTTTTGCATGCTGGACTAGTTCTGTTGATGTCTATTTGCTAGGTTGTGTTCAGCTCTTTGTGACTCCATGGACTGCAGCATTCCAGGCTTCATTGTGGCCTCACTGTCTCCTGAAGTTTACTCAAACCGGTGTGCATTGAGTCAGTGATGCCATCCAACCATCTCATCCTGTCACCCCCTTCTCTTACCCTCAGTCTTTACCAGCATCAGGGTCTTTTCCAATGCGCTGTCCCTTCGTGCCCCAAAGGAGTTCCCTCCCACTGTTTGTCACTTGGCATCACCTTTGACATGGAAAGGGAGGTAAGAAATGGAAGGGATGTGTGGGGCCCCACACCCAGCTTATCCTCAGAGATCTAAGTCCCCACTGGACAGCCTCAGAAGAGGTAACTTCAGCTCCTGAATTGCTAACCCCATCTACGTTAGCTAATGATGACACCTGTCTCTCTCTCTCCAGCTGGCAAGTGCTTCCACCACTTGACCTAGGGACCTTCTGCCCAGGCTGAAGGCTTTCTTAAAATCCTCTGTTGGCCCTGCCTCTTACCTATTGCTCCTGGCTAAGCCTTTTAGCACTGGGATTACATGGAATAGCCCAGAGACTCGTGGGCTCTGGAAACAGACAGAACATGCACTCATGTGTTAAACCCCAGACCTATCACTTACCACCTGTATGACACTGTGCACGTCACTTAAGCCCCCTGAGTTTCAAGTCTCCTTTCTTTAAAACAGATACAGTAACATCTTTCTCCAAGGTTGTTGTGAGATTATAATGCATGGCGGTAAAAGGGCTCTACATAGCATGTAGTAGGCATTCAGTATGTGGTAGGCATTATCATTTTCATTTCTTCTGTTCTGTCTTGCATTTTGTGTTATTTATTTGGTTTGCTATCTGCCCTACTCAAGTGGGCTGCAGGTAGGTGAGGGCAGACATGAGTATGATGCTTCTTTGCATTCCTTATCTTTCTAGTAAGATCTCATCACAGAATGAGATCTCATCACCTGACTTGAGGGAGAATAGATGAAGAAAATGTGTGTACGTGATGACCTGAAGGAAAGAAGTTGGAGAAATGAGGCAGTCAGCCACTTACTGAGCCTTCCTTGACTGAGCTCTTTCTCTGGATCAAACTTTTAGGGTAAAGTGATAGCGTTTGAGGAGCTCAGTCAAGTGGAGGAGACCAGGCAAAAGCCAGCAAGTGAAACTAGAGGGTTTCTTTTGGTTACAGATGATGGAAGTCTACCCCAACCATCCTGAGCAAGAGGGAGGCATGTGACATAGATGTTGATGTTTTCAACAGGTTTTAGGAAGGAAGGAGAGTGGGAAAGACTGAGTTGGCTCAGGACACTTTGTCTGGAGTGTTACTATTAACAAAGCCTCAGCCACCCTTCTACTTCCTAGAAGAAGTGTTCCTGTTACCAAAGAGATGCTCTGACTGGCCCTGGGTTATACATTCGCTTTCAGGGAGGTCAGAAGGCCCTCCCATGTCAGGGTTTGGAGGCCATTTCTTGGGAAGGTGCATCTTTAAACAAGGCAGTCCCCAGAGAAATGGCTTCTACAGCATTCAGCACTAGAGATTTACACACTGTCCTTGATCAGGTGTGAAGTAGAAGAAAGTCTCCAAAGAAAGGTGATCACTGAGTGTGGCGACCTTGAGAGCAACTCATGAGATAATCCAGGTCAGCACACCCTCCCTGAAAGAGGAGGGGCTTAGTGGGGCTTAGAAAACTGGAACTCACAGAAGGCCCTGTGTGGCCAATTTCCCCTCAGAGGATTGTTATAATCACAGTGGGAAAATGCCTCAAACAAACTGGGCCTCCTGAGCATCTGAGTTGGTCAGGAAGGCTGGTTTAGGTGTAGGGGCCACTTTCCACATGAACTGGAGGCTTTCTATAATGTCAGGGAGGGACAGTTCAGTTCAGTTCAGCCTCTCAGTCATGTCTGACTCTTTGTGACACCATGAATCACAGCACGCCAGGCCTCCCTGTCCATCACCAACTCCCGGAGTTCACCCAAACCCATGTCCACTGAGTCAGTTATGCCATCCAGCCATCTCATCCTCTGTCATCCCCTTCTCCTCCCACCTTCAATCTTTCCCAGCATCAGGGTCTTTTCCAATGAGTCAGCTCTTTGCATCAGGTGGCCAAAGGATTGGAGTTTCAGCTTCAGCATCAGTCCTTCCAATGAATACCCAGGTGTGATCTCCTTTAGGATGGACTGGTTGGATATCCTTGCAGTCATGGGACTCTCAAGAGTCTTCTCCAACACCACAGTTCAAAAGCATCAATTCTTCAGTGCTCAGCTTTCTTTATAGTCCAACTCTCACATCCATACATGACCACTGGAAAAACCATAGCCTTGACTAGATGGACCTTTGTTGGCAAAGTAATGTCTCTGGTTTTTAATATGCTATCTACAAGGAGGGACAATGGTAGGGGAAAACAAGATAGAGTCAAAAATGTGGGTTCTAGTTCAACTTAGCCACTTACCAGCTATACAATGATAAGGAAATTTTCTCTAGAAAGCTCAGTTATCACATCTGCGAAGTGGAAGAAATCATATTTATTTCTCTGGCTGGATGTACAGGTTAGGGCAGAAGATGTGTTTGAAACCATCTAGCAAGAATTGGCAGGACCAGGAGACCCGTTCATATCCAAGAGTTTCCTTTTACGTTGTACCTTTGCTTGCTGTGCTGTTGCCAGAATTCTGATAATCCTTTTGATGGATGAGTTTTGGGAAGAGTCCATAATAGCAACATTCAGTTGCCAGAAACTCAGTGACCCTTCATGTTTCAGTGACCCTTTCATAATCCTGGGGACTGGCTGGGAGGGAGGCTTCCATACATGCTGTGAGTGGAGCTTGTTCTATTTACAGCTTTCACTCTTGATAACTGCACATTTTTCATGTTATTTTTAATTTTTTTCATGCATGGGCCCATGGACCCCTTACTCCTGGCTGTGCCCACTTTTTCTTGCCAAATCTTTTTCAGATGCTTAATCTCTGAAATTCCAGCAAAGAAACCACTGCAAGGCATTACTCCAGTCTCAGGAGGAAGCCCTGGCTCCAATGCCGTAATTCCCCTATTTCTATCCAACTCATGGAAAGGCAAGCTCATTCCCCAAACACCTCATTGCACAGCAGAGGCCAGCACAAACTGATGGCCATTATTTTATTTAACCCTTGGTTGTTCCATGGGCTCATCAGTGAGAAAGAAAGCAATTGCAGAGAGGGATCTGGAGAGTGACAAATACGTGGCATTGGAGGTACAGACCAAGGTTCTAATCCTGCCCTGCTGCTCACGAACTGCGTGGGCTGGGGCAAGCTCTATAACCTGTCTGACCTTGCTTGTTATCTGTGAAATGGTAGTAGTATCACTGGGTCATGGTAAAGCTTGGGTGAGATACTTTCTGCAAGTGCTTTTATGAAATGGCATCTGGCTTGTGGAAGGGCCTCAGTAAGTGTTAGTTTCATTCTACTTCTTCCAAAGTGAGAATTGCAGGCATCCCGAGTGCTTCTCTCCAGTGGCCTGCATCTCGTAAAACAAGGCTCTTTCTGGACTTCACCGAAGATGCTTGGCTCTTTTTGGTGGTAACAGATAGAAAAGGAAGGAATTAGGGATTGGAATCAGAGATGTGTGCATATCGACAGGCTCGTATTCTGCACATGGAAACAAGACCACCAAGTTTGTGACCCCATGGACTGTAGCCCCCAGGCTCCTCTGTCCATGGAATTCTCCAAGCAAGAATACTGGAGCGGGTTGCTAGTTCCTACTCCAAGGGATCTTCCCAACCCAGGAGTTGAACCCACATCTCGTGTGTCTCCTGCATTGGCAGGTGGGTTCTTTGCTACTTGTGCCACCTGAGAAGTCCCCATGAAAATAGATAGTGGTTAGTTACTGCTCGTCAGTCCTGGGAGTAGTTTTGAACCTGGTGGTGATCAGCTTCATGTGGACCAGGAGCATGCTGTATCACCTCACAGGGTAATATGGGTGCAGAGGGACACGCAGGCTGGTGACCTCAGGTGAGCAGACAGGAAACGCTGTTGGAGAGGAAGTCACTTGGCCTCCTCCAGGTCATTGTTTTCTGGGTCACAAGTTGGGCTTTGGAAGGGTCTCTGATCTATGCTTATGGAAAGGGAATGGTTTATGAGGAGATCAGAGCAAAAGAGATGCCCCTGGGATATAAACTGCTAGTGCAGCCTGCCAGTACCATTTATCCACCAGCAGTGTTGCAGGTCTTCTTAAGCAAAGTTGGAACCCACCCATATTGTGTCACTCATTAGAAATGATGTTATTTTCTCAGTAAGAATAGAGGAGGGAGACATTCATTAAAAGTGCAATAAGTGTGAATGACCCAGACCTCACTTTTCTACTATAAAATTGATTTTTAAGGAAATGGAAAAAAAAAAACCACTTTAAAATGTTCTGGAAAAGAATGCAGGCAGGGAGATGAGGAGCTGATACTGAGGTGGGCTAAGCAGCCCAACCCAGTGGATAAGAGTTTAGACGTCAGAATCCAAGGCCTAAGCTTCTTCACAAATTATGTGTTAACGTTGAGAAAATCACTCAGTTCACAAAACTTCCCTTTCCTCATCTTTTGAGTGGAGAAAATTATTGTATAAAAATCATTGAAAATGTTTAGCATAGTGCCTCAGTCTACATCTCTCCTTTCCTTATTAAATGATGTTTTTGTGCCGGGGTCCAGCCCCGGTGGATCCAGGGTAATTCGAGCGAGACGGAGTCGGTGATTGACTTAGAGAGAGATAAGGAAAGAATGTTGTAGATACAAAAATAGAGGAGAGAAAGAGGCTGATATTCCTTGGTTTACATAGAAAGCCAATAAAACCCCAAAACAAGGAGTTTGCCCTGTTCACAGAGGCCACAGGTGCCCTTCCTGTCTCCCAAGGGAGTGAAGATGCAGAATGTCTTCCCGTTCAGGTCTTAGAAACCCAGGCAGATAAGTGAACTCAGGGAGCCTCTATGCTGAAAAAGAGAGTAAGAGAGAGAAAGAAAGAAAAAAAGAGACACGGGATGACCAAGCTTCTTCAAGCGAGGCCCATTACTTTATTTTCAAAAGGGACTTTTATACCTTTCCTACAAATGATGATGTGTACATTATCTTCTGGCCTTGGAGGCCTGTGAAACATTTTATGACCCTCTTGATAAAGGCTGCTCAACCAGAAAACTTATTTTCCCTCAAAGTGTTTTTCTTTATATTTCTAATCTATGTCAGCCTCAGAAAGTATCAAACAAAATTACATTTCTCACGGAGCAAAGGTGCGATCAGTGAAAAGAAACAGAGGAAAACAACAGATTGGGAAAGAATAGAGATCTCTTCAAAAAAATTAGAGATACCAAGGGAACATTTCATGCAAAGATGGGCTCAACAAAGGACAGAAATGGTATGGACAGAAGCAGAAGATATTAAGACGAGATGGCAAGAATACACAGAAGAACTGTACAAAAAGATCTTCACGACCCAGATAATCATGATGATGTGATCACTAATCTAGAGCCAGACATCTTAGAATGTAAAGTCAAGTGAGCCTTAGAAAGCATCACTATGAACAAAGCTAGTGGAGGTGATGGAATTCCAATTGAGCTATTTCAAATCCTCAAAGATGATGCTGTGAAAGTGCTGCACTTAATATGCCAGCACATTTGGAAAACTCAGCAGTGGCCACAGGACTGGAAAAGGTCAGTTTTCATTCCAATTCCAAAGAAAGGCAATGCAAAATTATCCTCAAACTACTGCACAATTTCACTCATCTCACATGCTAGTAAAGTAATGCTCAAAATTCTCCAAGCCAGGCTTTAGCAATATGTGAACCGTGAACTCCCCTGATGTTCAAGCTGGTTTTAGAAAAGGCACAGGAACCAGAGATCAAATTGCCAATATCCACTGGATCATCGAAAAGCAAGAGAGTTCCAGAAAAACATCTATTTCTGCTTTATTGACTATGCCAAAGCCTTTGACTGTGTGGATCACAATAAACTGTGGAAAATTCTGAAAGAGATGGGAATACCAGACCACCTGACCTGCCTCTTGAGAAATCTGTATGCAGGTTAGGAAGCAACAATTAGAACTGGACATGGAACAACAGACTGGTTCCAAATAGGAAAAGGAGTACGTCAAAGCTGTATATTGTCACCTGCTTATTTAACTTATATGCAGAATACATCATCAGAAACGCTGGACTGGAAGAAACACAAGCTGGAATCAAGATTGCCTGGAGAAATATCAATCACCTCAGCTATGCAGATGACACCACCCTTATGGCAGAAAGTGAAGAGGAACTCAAAAGCCGATTGATGAAAGTGAAAGAGGAAAGCAAAAAAGTTGGCCTAAAGCTCAACATTCAGAAAACGAAGATCATGGCATCCAGTTTCATCACTTCATGGGATATAGATGGGGAAACAGTGGAAACAGTGTCAGACTTTATTTTGGGGGGCTCCAAAGTCACTGCAGATGGTGAGTGCAGCCATGAATTTAAAAGACGCTTACTCCTTGGAAGAAAAGTTATGATCAACCTAGATAGCATATTCAAAAGCAGAGACATTACTGTGGCGACTAAGGTCCGTCTACTCAAGGCTATGGTTTTTCCTGTGGTCATGTATGGATGTGAGAGTTGGACTCTGAAGAAGGCTGAGTGCCGAAGAATTGATGCTTTTGAACTATGGTGTTGGAGAAGACTCTTGAGAGTCCCTTGGACTGCAAGGAGCTCCAACCAGTCCATTCTGAAGGAGATCAGCCCTGGGATTTCTTTGGAAAGAATGATGCTGAAGCTGAAACTCCAGTACTTTGGCCACCTCATGATAAAAGTTGACTCACTGGAAAAACTCTGATGCTAGGAGGGATTGGGGGCAGGAGGATAAGGGGATGACAGAGGAAGAGATGGCTGGATGGCATCATGGACTCGATGTGCGTGAGTCTGAGTGAACTCCAGGAGATGGTGATGAACAGGGAGGCCTGACGTACTGCGATTCACGGGGTCACAAAGAGTCGGACATGACTGAGCGACTGAACTGAACTGAACTGAAAGGTGCAGTAAGTTACAACAAAGAAAGAACCAATTAGCTCAAAAGTCTGATGTGGTTTATTTCAAGGCTACTATTTTGTTTTCTTACATTCAAACTATGTTAACACACTCCCAGGTGTACAGCAGATAAGTGATGTGAGAACTTAGCAACAAACATTGGCCCAGTAATGAAATCCTACACCAGCACTATTCTAATAACTTCTAACTCTTTGAAAGGCGCTATGTTTTAGGCTTCCCGTGCCTCTCACAGTTGGGAGGCTGTGAATAATCACAATCATAGCTGCAAGAGTCTGGATAAACTTGCCAAGCAAGCTAGAATGCTAACAGAGGGGGTTTGATTTGAAATATTCCTCTCATGTCCAGGAGACTTATTAGCTAGAGCCCTAATTTGATTTTCTCCAGAGAAAGGTGGTCGAGGATAGCCCCTGTTAATGTCAGAAACGTAAGTGAAAAACATAATGCAGTAAGGCAGGCAGACTCTGGTTTTGGGAGTAGATGCTCGAGAAAGTCCAGGGGGCCCCTGAGGCCTGATCCCGCCTCTGCGTGTGTCAGGCCTCCTTCCTCGTGACCTTTGCCACGGTGGGATTCCTCACGCTGGCTCCCAGCATGTTTGTTGTTCTGTCTGCCCTGGATCCTTTCATCTGGGAACAGCAGCCAGTTTCTGTTGGGAATTCAGCTCCTCTTGTACTATCATTTCTCTGTGGTTTAGGTGGAACTACCTTCCTTTTCTGGAGTGGACTTCGTGAACAGTCCTGTCTGAATCAGAGAATTTCACAGTAATTGGTTTAGGGTTAGGTAATGGCCATACCAAGACACCTTAGGTGGCTCAGTGGTTAAAAAAATCCACTTGCCAACTCAAGAGATACAAGAGACACAGGTTCTCCCCTTGGGTTGGGAAGATCCCCCAGAGAAGGGCATGGTAACCCACTCCAGTATTCTTGCCTAGAAAATCACACAGACAGAGGAGCCTGGCTAGCTGGAGGGTCTACATGAGTTCTACATGACTGAGTGAGCACGCACGCACGCGCGCGTGCGCGCGCACACACACACACACACACACACACACACACACACACAATGACCATACTGGCTCAATGAGAGAGACAGCTCTAGGCCTTTTGGAGTTACTGAGTTAGAAAAACATGTATTTCATTGTGTATTCTATTTGGTTAGAAAAGGATTTATTCCATTGCATACGCTAGCTGGAAGATAGGAAGCTGGGGAAGGCAGAAGTCATCTTGCCATTATTTGATTAAAATGTGTCTGATAATACAGCCCAAACAGAGGAAAGTAGAATTGAAAGAGATGGAAGGAGATAATTTCTTGATGGCTCTGAGTCCAGCTGAGTCTGACGCCAGACTAAAACCTTGCATGAGCTGGGCTTCTTTCTGTGATCCACAACAGCTGATTAGATAGAGCCTGCAAGCATGGCCATAAATGCCCAGTTCACCAAATATTCCTGCAGAAGCTAAAACAGAGATTCTGCTCAAGTGGCCCTAGAACTGTCTTCCCATCACGAGTCTATCACCATCTATCACCATGTTTCCTGTCTCTTCTTTGTCACTGACCCATCATGTGGCTTTGGGGATGGGAGTCAATACCACCCAACTTTGTCTCTCAGGAGGGGCCTTTATAGTTCCTTTCTGTGAGCTGGTGTGTGTTCTTTACAGCAATATTTTCTCAGGGTAAATAAGGTAATACTGGAAAGAAAAGTTTAATGATCAAATAAGTTTGTGAAACTCTTTTTTTTTGCAGTATATTTTTATTCAGAAAAAATAAGATAATTTTGAAGATATTATAAAATCAACATATTTTGTAGCTATTTTATTTTTATTTTTTAATTTTTATTTTTACTTTATTTTACTTTACAATACTGTATTGGTTTTGCCATACATTGGCATGAATCTGCCACGGATGTTCATGAGTTCCCAATCCTGAACCCCCTCCCACCTCCCACTCCACACCATCTCTCTGGATCATCCCTGTGCACCAGCCCCAAGCATCCTGCATCCTGCATTGAACATAGACTGGCGATTCATTTCTTACATGATAGTATACATGTTTCAATGCCATTCCCCCATCATCCCACCCTCTCCCTCTCCTCCAGAGTCCAAAAGTCCATTCTATACATCTGTGTCTCCCCTGCTGTCCCGCATACAGGGTTATCATTACCATCCCTCCAAATTCCATATATATGTGTCAGTATACTGTATTGGTGTTTTTCTTTCTGGCTTACTTCGCTCTGCATAATCGGCTCCAGTTTCATCCATCTCATCAGAACTGATTCAAATGTATTCTTTTTAATGGCTGAGTAATACTCCATTGTGTATATGTACCACAGCTTTCTTATCCATTCATCTGCTGAAGAAGAAGTAAAACTCTCACTGTTTGCAGATGAAACTCTGGGTTTAAAACGAAAGAACATGTTTTTAACACTGCAGGACTTCTCAGAGCCTTTAATGCACTAATGTTCCTAGGTTTAGGTACTTTCTGAAAGAGATGCTGAATAAATAGCAGTTTCCAGACATGGTCAACCATGAAACACTTTCCCTGGAAAAATTCTCACTGGACTAGTGTCCACTGAAACAGAGTAAAACACAACTGCAGACATAACTGAGCCATCTCAATGGGTGGGAAGAGATATAACATGGTCGGGGCTTTAACTCACAGATCCTGCCTGTGCATATATTCATTCAAATGTTTAATGAGCACCCACCTTGCACCAGGCTCTGCACTAGGCCTTGGGGGTATAGAAATTAACAAGGTGTTGGTTCCTGCTCTCAAGAGGCTCAGAGAGTAGAGGGGATGATGGGAACACACACACAGGGAGAAAATGGCGGTACAATGCACTGAGAACTACAGTCGGAAGAGCTGGAAGGTGAGCACAGGAACGGAGCAGGCAGCACAGCACACAGAGCAGAGAGAGGCCTCCAGCCCAGACTGGGAGGTGGAGGATGGATTCCTTTCAACTGATGACAGGGAGACAAGGCGTGCACTAGTGTTTGGATACAGAGGGAAGCACACACAGGAGAAACACGTGAATTAAAGGCCGTGTATTAGAAAAACAAACAGGGCAGCAGTTTCATGAGACTAGAGTATGGAGCTAAGTGGCTGACTGGCAAGGACAACCCAGATGGTGAAGACTTATGCGGGAAAACTGGGGCTTTTTTGTATGTAGCTGGGAACCATCAAAGGTCATAGCTTTTGACCTGTTCAGATATATCTTCCTATAGTTGCCCTGGAGAAATGGGAATAATGAATTGGGAGGGAGATGATAGGGGGTGAAAAACATACAAGTTTCTCTATGGTGAGAAGATGCTGGTGAGCTCCTGATGTGCCAGCAAATAACTCCTTACATTTCCAGAACGTTTGGATAATAATCTGAAGTCTATTTAATGCTCATTTCGGGAACCAGACAAAACCCTTAAGCAAATGTTTGCCCAAGCTTTTGAGTCCACAAAGCATAATATGCAAAGGCATTTCTTGGAGGAACACTGATCCAGGGAAGTCATGATGGTGATTATTATTCTGCAGTGAGATACTGTCTTTCTGGAAAGGATTAAAATTACTACGGAACTGAGAAGAATTGGAAGCCTTAAGGAAGGGAAATACCCTCCAAGTTCTCCTATATTCAGATAAATCAGTAAGTTGTTCCTTCTCCACAAAAATTTGTGGCTGCAAACTGTACCAATCTGGCAGAATGACTGGTTGAATTAGACAAAGAGGGCAGAAACACTACTTCCTAACAGTAGTAATTTCCTTGTTTTAAAAAAAGTCTCTAACCAAAATTTCAGACTCACGTTCATTCCAGAATCCTGTGGGATAATGGTGGCTGTCTAGATTAGAATCTAGATTAGAATCATGTGTCTTCTAAAAACCCACACAAATAAAAGAGATGAGAGAGAGATGAGAGAGCAAGAGTAGAACCACCATAGTCAGTACCCACAGCATAAGCAAAATGCAAAGAAGGCATCACCTCAGTTTATATGTTCTTGGGAAAACAAAAGTGCAATACTAGCAGAGTCAGTTTCAGAATTTCCTTAAAGGTGCAGAGTCTGCTAGGAAGAACTGATAAACAGAAAATGGAAGAGGGGTCCTACTAATAATGGAGCATACATGACTTCCAGAAAGGTTCACCTTACAGGACAAGGTTTCACTCTAAATAAGATGTGTAGAAAATAGGCAGTAGCTCCGAAAAGACTCTGATGGTGGGGAAGATTAAGGGCAGGAGGGGAAGGGGACGACAGACGACGAGATGTTTGGATGACATCACCAACTCAATGAATATGAGTTTGAGCGAGCTCCTGGAGTTGGTGGTGGACTGGGTAGCCTGGCGTGCTGCAGTCTGTAGGGTCGCAGAGGCGGACATGACTAAGCGACTGAACTGAACTGAGCTGAACTGGTGGACCAAAGCATTGGCTAATGGGCCAGAAAAGGAAAGGGGCTTAGAAAAGGGCAAAAGAAAGTTGTGCAGGAAGAGATGAGGCAGTGTTGGGAAAGAGAGGAACACGCTGAACCCAGTCTCGCACATTGCAAGCAGTTTCTTTACCATCTGAGCCACCAGGGAAGCCCCTTAGAAGGTGTAGATGGAAGCAATGGGGGCCTGAAAGTGAGGGACAGAAGGCAATAACTAGTGAGAGGAGCATACTGAAAAAACGTATGTATCAGAGATGAAAGAAGGAAAGAAAGAAAGAGAAGTACCATTATTAAATACATCGCACTTGATGCTAGCAAAGTAGGGTTGAACCAAGAAACTTAGAAAGTATATGATCTTGCCTATGCAATCCCCCTCCTTCTCCCATAAGATCACCACATATTATAGGCCCAGGAATTTCCAATAAAATAATCATAAATAGGATAAAATCCATAACTAATTAAAAGTTACTCTGAGAAGAAAACAGAAATTGAAAATTACACTTTCTCAGAAGATAAAAACTCTTCAGAATTAAAAAAAAAAAATCCATGAAGTAGAGAAAAATAGAAACATGACACTTCAACGTAATAAGTTAGAATTCAGACTGAAAAGCATAATAAGATAACGAATACTTAATAAAATAATACAATAGCAATGTATAAGAGTTTCAATTCAGTTCAGTTCAGTCACTCAGTCGCATCTGACTCTTTGCGACCCCATGAATCACAGCACGCCAGGCCTCCCTGTCCATCACCAACTCCCGGAGTTCACTCACATTCACGTCCATTGAGTCCGTGATGCCATCCAGCCATCTCATCCTCTGTTGTCCCCTTGTCCTCCTACCCCCAATCCCTCCCAGCATCAGAGTCTTTTCCAGTGAGTCAACTCTTCGCATGAGGTGGCCAAAGTACTGGAGTTTCAGCTTTAGCATCATTCCTTCCAAAGAAATCCCAGGGCTGATCTCCTTCAGAATGGACTGGTTGGATCTCCTTGCAGTCCAAGGGACTCTCAAGAGTCTTCTCCAACACCACAATTCAAAAATATCAATTCTTCTGCGCTCAGCCTTCTTCAGAGTCCAACTCTCACATCCATACATGACCACTGGAAAAACCATAGCCTTGACTAGACGGACCTTAGTCGGCAAAGTAACGTCTCTGCTTTTGAATATGCTATCTAGGTTGGTCATAACTTTTCTTCCAAGGAGTAAGTGTCTTTTAATTTCATGGCTGCAGTCACCATCTGCAGTGATTTGGGAGCCCAAAAATATAAAGTCTGACACTGTTTCCACTGTTTCCCCATCTATTTCCCATGAAGTGATGGGACTGGATGCCACGATCTTCGTTTTCTGAATGTTGAGCTTTAAGCCAAATTTTTCACTCTCCTCTTTCACTTTCATCAATAGGCTTTTGAGTTCCTCTTCACTTTCTGCCATAAGGGTGGTGTCATCTGCATATCTGAGGTTATTAATATTTCTCCCGGCAATCTTGATTCCAGCTTGTGTTTCTTCCAGTCCAGCATTTCTCATGATGTACTCTGCATATAAGTTAAATAAGCAGGGTGACAATATACAGCCTTGACGTACTCCTTTTCCTATTTGGAACCAGTTTGTTGTTCCATGTCCAGTTCTAACTGTTGCTTCCTGACCTGCATACAGATTTCTCAAGAGGCAGGTCAGGTGGTCTGGTATTCCCATCTCTTTCAGAATTTTCCACAGTTTATTGTGATCCACACAGTCAAAGGCTTTGGCATAGTCAATAAAGCAGAAATAGATGTTTTTTTCTGGAACTCTCTTGCTTTTTCCATGATCCAGTGGATGTTGGCAATTTGATCTCTGGTTCCTGTGCCTTTTCTAAAACCAGCTTGAACATCTGCAAGTTCACGATTCATGTATTGCTGAAGCCTGGCTTGGAAAATTTTGAGCATTACTTTACTACCTTATGAGATGAGTGCAATGGTGTGGTAGTTTGAGCATTCTTTGGCATTGCCTTTCTTAGGGATTGGAATGAAAACTGACCTTTTCCAGTCCTGTGGCCACTGCTGAGTTTTCCAAATTTGCTGACATATTGAGTGTAGCACTTTCACAGCATCATCTTTGAGGATTTGAAATAGCTCAACTGGAATTCCATCACCTCCACTAGCTTTGTTTAAATAGTATAAATATTTATGCCCCAAATAATACAGCAGCAAACTTCATAAAGTAGAAAACCTTGGAGATACAAGAAGTAATAGGAGAATTTAATAACTTCAAATGAACTATTCTATCACATATAAAATGACAACTTTAATACATTTCTTTAAGTAAAAATTTGTCCCTGTGACTCAGTGGTAAAGAATCTGCCTGCAATGCAGGAGACATGGGTTTGATCCCTGGGTCAGGAAGATCCCCTGGATAAGGAAATGGTAACCCGCTCCAATATTCTAGCCTGGGAAATCCCATTGGCAGAGGATCCTGGTGGGCTACACTCCTTGGTGTCTCAGAAGAGTCGGACACAAATTTATGTATCAATAATTCTCAGAAACCACTTTATATAATCTTTTTGTTTGATATGAAAATTTACCTGAGTCTAAAAATCACCACTTACATTAAGATCAGTGATTTTGTACAAGAGTGTCAAGGCAATTAATGGAAGAATTATCTTTTCGACAAATTATGATGGGACAACTGAATATCCATATTCAGATGACTGAAGCTGAATTGCCTAACTCACATCATAAACAGATATTAACTTAAAATGAATCATAGAACTAAATTTAAGAGCTAAAACTGTAAAAACTCTTAGAAAAAACATAGGAGTAAGTGTTCACAACCTTGGATGAAGGGAAAGCTTTCTTAGATAGGGCAACACAATTATCAGTCACAGAAAAAAACACAAAGTTGGATTATATAAAAATCAAATGCTTCTGGGACTTTCCTGGCAGTTCAGTGGCGAAGACTGTGCTCCCATTGCAATGGGCCCAGGTTTGATCCCTGATCAGGGAACTAGATCCCACATGCCACAATTAAGAGCCTCATGCCACGAATAAGAATAAGAGTTCATAAGCCACAACTAAAGATCCCCTGTGTCGCAACTAAGACCCAGCACAGCCAAATAAATAAATTTTTAAAAATAAATAACTCTGTGTTATAAATATTGGAGTGAGTTGCCATGCCCTTCTCCAGGGGATCTTTCCAACCCAAGGATCAAACCCAGGTCTCCCACATTGCTGGCAGATTCTTTACCGTCTGAGCCACCAGGGACGTCCCCGAATACTGGAGTGGGTAGCCTATCCCTTCTCCAGGGGCTCTTCCCAAACCAGGAATCAAACCAGGGTCTCCTGTATTGCAGGAGGATTCTTTAGCAGCTGAGCTACCAGGGAATGATTTAAAATGATTATAAATGATATAATCATAAAGTGAAAGGACAATGCACAGGATAGTGGAAAATATTCAGGACTGTATATCTGACAGAGGTCCAGAATACATAAAGAACTCGTAATTAAGTAATAGAAGCAATCAAATTTTAAAACTAGGCAAGATTCGAATAGACATTTCTCCAAAGAAGATATACTAATAGCCAACAAGCAAATTGGAGAAGGAAATGACAACCCACTCCAGTGTTCTTGCCTGGAGAATCCCAGGGGCGGGGGAGCCTGGTGGGCTGCCGTCTATGGGGTCGCACAGAGTCAGACACGACTGAAGTGACTTAGCAGCAGCAACAGCAACAAGCAAATTAAAAGATGCCCAGTGTCATTGCTTATTAAGGAAGTGCAAATCAAAACTACCTGATACAACTTCATGCTCAGTAGAATGATTGTTATCAAAAAGACAGTTACAGCTGTTGGCAGAATATGGATAAATCGAGTTTGCCAAGTCAACTTTAAAAGCCCATATAAATTAAAAGCAAGAACAGCTTTGAGATTCTTTTAGAAGCAATTAAGGGCAAAGTAATTTCATCAGGTAAATGGCAGATACATACATGCATACATACATAGACAGAAGTGAGTACAGACTCTGTATATTGCCTAGGCTGGATCAAGGAACAGATGACATAGGTTAGTGTAATTGGAAAATGACTTAATAAAAGAACTATTTACAAGGGTGTGGGTAGGCAGGCTGTCTGAAAATCACAAGGGTTTCTAAAGCTTTCCCAATAAATACAGGGTTATTAACCAGCTAAGGGCCCAAATACATGAGAGGAGGGAGTAGGTAGCAGAACCTAGAAGAGAGGGTTGTGTAGAATGGCCAGCTTGAGATAACTGGTGACATTCTGTCCTGGGACACAGGTCAGTCCAGGAGACCCTGCAGGAAGGAGTTAGGAGAATAAAGACCTTGCCCACTTCTCTCCAGTCTCCCGCCGGAGCGCCCCATAGGCACACACCCAATCAGAAGCCAAAGACAAGAAAGCAGTGCTTGCAGCTGTTTCAAGCCAGCCTCCCATGGCTATGACAGAGTGCAGAAGCGAGGGAGAGGGTCTCGGAGGGAAGGGGGGGGGGCAAGTGGAAGACATGACAGGCCATAATTAAAGCATCTGAATAGACAGGATAAATGCGAACAGAATGCCAAATCTGGAAATATGATCAAGAACAAATGGAAATTTTGTCTAGGAAAGTGCCACCCCCAGATTCTGGGGTGGAAAAAAATGGCCTTGCAAATAGCAGTGCTGGAATAACTGGATAGACATTTGGAAAATTATAAAAGTATGTCCATGCCTCATACCATTCATCAGGTGAAATGCCAAATGCCTCAGAAATCTAAATGTAAAATATTTTAACCCATATAAATATTAAAAGAAAACACAGGCTGATTCTTTTCATCCTGGGAATGACGAGAGCCTGTTTCCCTATGACTCACAATTCAGAAGTGTTAGAAAAGACTAATAAACTCAGCTACCTACATTTTTAAAATTTTTGCATGACAAAAGACATCATAAGCAGTCAAGGTGAAATGAAAAGTCAAGAGAAAATATTTGCAACTTACATCATAAAAGGCTAATCTTATTAATACATTAAAAGCTCTTCAGAATTGAGGTAAAATGGGCAAAAGACATAGTTCATAGCAGAAAGAAAGGCAAGGGTTCTCACTCATAATAAAGGAAATGCAAATTTAAACTACACTGAAATATCCTTTCTTCTCTCTCAGATTGGCAAAAATCCAAGAGTTTGGTAGTACATTATTTGCAAGAAATCATCACCCTCATACTCTGCTGGTAAAAGTGCAAAATGTCCAAAACCTATGAAGGGGAATTTTATATTTATTAAAATTACATATGTATTTATCCTTTGATCTGGCAATCTTATTTCTAGGAGTCCACCCTAAAGATATACGTCCATAAGTATCTGTGGCATTGTGGCAAAAATGCCACTATGGCATTATTTCCAAGAGCAAAAGACTGGAAACACATCAAATATGTATCGTTCAGAGAATGGTTGCATAAACTAGGGTACTTTTGCACAAAACCCAGGTCTCCTGCATGGGCAGGCGGGTTCTTTACCACCTCGCCACCTGGAAATCCCAACAGTTGACTATATGCAATGCTAAAATTCAATAAAAGATATCTCAGTCTACAGATTGGGAGTGATTTTCTGCATATTTTATTAAGTAAAGAAGCAAGTTATTGAAAATCATTTAGAGTTTGCTATCTTTTGTATAAAACCAAGGGGAAGTATCAATATATACTATTCATATAAAAAGCGGCACCAGATGAATAGTCTGAAAGCTGATAAAAGTAGCATTTAGCTGTATAGGAGGGACAGATATTTCTCTGAGTGCATCTTTGTATATGGTTTTAACTTTTAAACTATGTAAATCTTTGCATATTCAAAACCTAAATAGAAAAAAATAAGTAAAAAGGCAACCTAAAATTAAAAATAAATTGAAGCAAACAACACTGATAATATGTTAAATTTTTCACATTACCACACAGAAAAAATATGTTAAATGACTTGACTTTTGACATTCATATTGTCCTTAAGATCAAGAAAGAACCACAAAGAACTATTAAACTTTCATTTCACTGCTAGTAGTCATTATAATGTAACTGTAACTTTGTATTTATTTAGGAAATATATAAATATATAAGCGTAATAATAAAGGAAATATATAATGTATAATATATAATATGTATATGTTATGAGGAACTAAGATTTTTGCTTTGATATAAAAGGAGATTAAAAATGTGAATTAAAGTGTTCTGGATAAACTTATAATATTAATTTAAATATGAATATCAGTATGGACTCATGAGTTTATTAAATACATTTTTCTGGTTCTGTCCATGGGAAAGACCTAGAAAAATAATATTCTAATAGCTATGAATGCACCTAGTACACAAATCTTGATTTTAGGTACCGTTCTTCCCTAAGAGAAAACAGGGCTACTTAGAGAATGGATGATTCTAAGTCTGGGGCAGCAAAAGTATAAAATGCATTTTATTTCTGTATGAGAAAGAAAGAATGTTGAAGGCATGTCAAGAGAACACAGTAGCTATGTGAAAGGAGCTCTGACTGGACATATTTAGGACATTCTGAGCATCGTACAGAAGAATACATTTGATTGTAAATTACAGAATGAATAAAGATTCACCAGTCTATAGTGATTCTAGAAAAATAAAACAATAAGATAGATAGATAGACAGACAGATAGATACAGGTAGAAGCTCCTTACCCTGAAAATGGGTAGCTAGAGGATATAATATAGTTTGCCTTTTAAGAATAAGCTGTACCATTTTTCTAGATTCCAAAAGTTCAGTTCAGTCGCTCAGTTACTTGCTCAAGCTCATGTCCATCGAGTCGGTAATGCCATCCAACCATCTCATCCTCTGTCATCCCCTTCTCCTGCCTTCAATCTTTCCCAGTATCAGGGTCTTTTCTAATGAGTAAGCTCTTCACATCAGGTGGCCACAGTATAGGAGCTTCAGCTTCAGCATCAGTCCCTCCAATGAATATTCAGGACTGATGTCCTTTAGGATTGACTGGTTGGATCTCCTTGCAGTCCAAGGGACTCTCAAGAGCTTTCTCCAACACCACAGTTCAAAACCATCAATTCTTTGGCCCTCAGCTTTCTTTATGGTCCAGGTCTCACATCCACATATGATTACTGCAAAAATCATACCTTTCACTAGACAGACTTTGTCAGCAAAAGTAATGCCTCTGCTGCTATCTAGGTTGGTCATAGCTTTTCTTCCAAGGAGTAAGTGTCTTAATTTCATGGCTGCAGTCACATCTGCAGTGATTTTGGAGAACAAGAAAATAAACTCTGTCACTGTTTCCATTGTTTCCTCATCTATTTGCCATGAAGTGATGCGACCAGATGCCACGACCTTCATTTTTTGAATGTTGAGTTTTAAAAACGCTTTTCCACTCTCCTCTTTCACTTTCTTCAAGAGGCTCTTTAGTTCTTCTTCTCTTTCTTCCATAAGCAGGATGTCATACACATATCTGAGGTTATCAATATTTCTCCTGCAATCTTGATCCCAGCTTGTGCTTCATCCAGCCCAGCATTTCGCTTGATGTACTCTGTATATAAACTAAATAAGCAGGAGGAAAATATACAGCCTTCATGTACTCCTTTCCCAATTTGGAACCAGTCTGTTGTTCCATGTCCAGTTCTAACTGTTGCTTCTTGACCTGCATACAGATTTCTCAGGAGGCAGGTAAGGTGGTCTGGTATTCCCAGTTAGATTCCATATATCTTCATTAACAGCACTGACGCACAGATGTAGAGAATGGACTTGTGGCCATGAGGTGAGGGAAGGAGGTATTGAACTGAGAGATATATACACTATGCTGTGCTAAGTCGCTTCAGTCATGTGTGTCTCTTTGCGACCCTATAGACTGTAGCCCACCAGGCTTCTCTGTCTATGGAATTCTCTAGACAAAAATACTGTAGTGGGTTCATATATATACACTCTCATGTGTAAAACAGATTGCCAGTTGGAAGCTGCTGCGTGGCACAGGGAACTCCACTCGTTGCTCTGTGATGACCTAGAGGGGTAGGATGGGCGGGGCTGGGAGCAAGACTCAAGAGGGAGAGGATATATGCACACCTCTGTCTGATTCATGTTGCTGTCCAGTAGGACTATCATGACACTGTAAAGCAATTATATTCCAATAAAACAAGACTATGCTGTAGTTCATTTAGCTGATAAAGGAAAGTTTGCCAGTTTATGTCAGTTAGTAACTGCAGAAAAATAATAGCATTAGAAAATCCTAAATTTGCACCCTTAATGAGATATTTTGCTTATATGTGGACAGAGAATTCTTAAGTGATGTTCTGGGTATAGTTAACAGACTTCGCTCTCTGGAGAGTGGGTTTCCAGAATATGGTAGAGTGTTGAGAGAGTGAGAGAGTTTGCTTTATATTTTTGCCCATCTGTCATCTTAAAATGTTCATCACAAACACAGTGCTTTTACAATGAAAAAACAAAGGCTTAAAAATCTAGTTGAAACTCCTACTTTATAAATTCTTTTCTTAGGAACTTATTCAACTGTTTGCTCCTTAAGGCAAACTTTACAGGCCACCCTAAGTAAGAAAGTCAGTTCCTCCTTTGCTGACCCTTATTATTGCATTTACCACATTTTAAACATGCAATTGATTATCCATTTACAGCTCTATATACTCATCTTCCACCATCAGGGTTTGTTTTATTCTTTGTGGCCTTTGGTTTCTATTACCTGCCCATAGAAGTGTTCAATACCTGCACAGTAGATATTCAATAAATGCTTGCTGAGTGTTTAAAAACTTGGGAAAAGGCTTTGGAATGCTGATTATCATAATCAGTTCATATCTGACACACCCCCTCCTCTGGATCAAAATCCTCCAAGGAAAGATATTTCATTTATACAGTTCAATAAGTAATTATTTGAGTAAATTACATAATTCCTTTGGGCCTTCAGTCTGGTGGCTCACTCAGACAGTAAAGAATCTACCTATAATGGAGACATAGGTTCAATCTCTGGGTCAGGAAGATCCCCTGGAGAAGGGAATGGCAACCCACTCCGGTATTATTGCCTGGAGAATTCCATGGACTGAGGAGCCTGATGGGCTACAGTCCATGGACATAAACAGTTGGACATGAATGAGCTACTAACACTTTCAACTTTCAAAGAGTATGGGTAGGGAGAAGGAACCCAAGCTGTTGTTAAGGATACTTGAGAAAATAATGTGCTTAATAACAACTTCTGGATAAATTAATCAGTAATTAATATAATTTTTAAATAAATAAAAATGGGTGAATGAAAGAGCATAGAAATAGGAGGAAGGAGAGAAAAAACTACTAAATAGGATGAATGGATGGATGGATGAATGGATAGGTGAATGGATGGAAGTTAAATGGATGAAACGATGGCTGGATATTTGGTTAGCTGGATGAATGATCACGTTGCTGGTTGGCTGGATAAGATGGATGGATAGATAGTGGAACGATAGAGGATGCTGGATGGGCCTGAGTCCAGCTGCATCTGGAGTGACTTAGTTTATTCAGCCTGGACCTACCTTAGAAAATAAAATCTTTGTGTCCCTGGAGGTGATGTGAAGCTATCGTTTTCCCAAGCTGGGGAAGATGGTATAACTCCACTTCCAGGTGATATAGCTGAGTGGGAAGGCAGATATTTTGGGTCAGGACTGGATACTCACCTGTTAGGACTACAAAAGAAAAGCTAGATTTCCCCAGCTTCCATAAATGAAGAGTTAGTTAGCCTTGCCTTGCAGAGGGAAAGAAATAGAGAAGTGGCTCAGGCAACACCACAGACTATGTTTAGACAGTTTAGTCTGAGGCAGGAGACTTGAGTTCATGTTCTAACCCCGCAGCTAACTACCTGATAAACTTCAACTTGCCTGTATCCATCTTTGAGCATCAGTTTCACATCTGAAAAATAAGAGAAAGATAGTTACCATGTTAACTTCTAGCATCAATATTTTCAGGACCACAAGCAGAGATTTTTAAGGCTGGCTTGCTTCCAGTTCATCCTGTGTCTGTTTCCCCATCCTTCATGATGATCATACTTATGCCTGTTCTTCCTGTTTTGCATGGATGCTCTGAGCTGAATGAGATCATGGATATAAAAATGCTTTAAAATGACAGGGTGTATGCTGAAAATGTGATAAAATCTGGAAATAGCCTCTGCAAACCTGAAGTAGAGAGATCAGAAAAGAGGTATCAGAGAGCAAAGCTTATCTTTGGAAACTGTTTTCCTAAACAGTTTCCCTGCAGTGGTATCTTCCTCTGAGGAAAGTATAGTCTGAGGCAGTAATTTTCACCATGCAGCTAGCTGTCTTAGTAAGAGAAAGGGCAGTCTCTGGCCAGGTTCCTATCCAGTCTGTGTCCTCAGTTTTCTTGGGGCCAGGGAATAGGTGGACTGACTTGACCTGGACCTCCCAACCCTGTGACCTCAGACAATTGGCATTCCTTTCTGAAGGCTCAGGTTCCTCATCTAACAAATGGGAGAATAAAATCTCCCTGTATGGGATGCTGCAAGATTCAATTTGATGATATGGTAAGAATGTTCTGGAAATTGGAAGTGTGTGTGGAAGACAAGATGGCCTTTCCCAAGCTGAGATTAGGTCGTTCTCTTGGAATGAGTCAACACTTTAGAGATATTTAAGATAATGTATCCTAGTCCCTCTCAGCTAGACACAGCTTCTAGGAATCTCGAAAGTTGCCCCATAACATTCCAGTACTCCAGAGTAGAGAGAAGCCTGTCATGAATAGAATTATACATGTGGCTTTGAGCCGCGGGATTAACAACCATCAGATTCATAACAAAAACAAGTTTTTCACAGCAAATGAAACCATAAACAATACAAAAAGACAATCCCCAGAATGGGAGGAAATATTTGCAGTGATGCAGCCAATAAGGGGATAATCTCTAAAATATACAAACAGCTCATGTAGCTCAATATCAAAAAAGCAAATAACCAAATCAAAATATCAGTAGAAGATCTAAAGAGACATTTCTCCAAAGAAGACATATAGGTGGCCAAAAACCACATAAAGAGATGATCAACATCACTACTTGTCAGAGAAAGACAAATCAAAACTACAATGAGATATCACTTCACACCTGTCAGAATGGCCATCATCAAAAAGTCTACACACGATGAATGCTGGAGAGGGTGTGGAGAAAGAACCCTTCTACACTGTTAATGGGAATGTAAATTGGTGCAGCCGCTATGGAAAATAGTATGCTGCTGCTGCTGCTAAGTCACGTCAGTCATGTCCGACTCTGTGCGACCCCATAGACGGCAGTCCACCAGGCTCCCCCGTCCCTGGGATTCTCCAGGCAAGAACACTGGAGTGGGTTGCCATTTCCTTCTCCAGTGCAGGAAAGTGAAAAGTGAAAGTGAATACCATACGGTCTAACAATCCCATCCCTGGGCATATATCCAGAGAAAACCACAACTTGAAAATACGCATGCACCCCAGTGTTCACTGCAGCTCTGTTGACAATGCCTAAGACAAGGAAGCAACCTAGACGTGTATTGGTAGATGAATGGATAGAGAAAATGCGGTACATATATACAATGAAATATTACCCAGCCACAAAGACAATGGAGCAATGCCATTGCAGAAACACAGAAGGATCTAGAGATTATCGTACTAAGAGAAGCAAGTCAGAGCAAGACAGATATCATACAATACACTTATATATGGAACCTAAAAAAAATATACAAACGGACTTATTTACAAAACAGAAACAGACTCACAGACATAGAAAAGAAGCTATGATTACCAAAGAGGTGAGGTAAACAGGGAAGGGATAAATTAGGAGATTGGGATCAGCATATTCACACTACTATCTGTGTAAATAGATAATCAACAAAGATCTTCTGTATAGCAGAGTATTTAATACTCTAATAACCTATATGGGGAAAACATCTGAAAACGAATAGATAAATGTATATATATAGCTGAATCATTTTTCTGTATACCTGAAACTAATACAATACTGTAAATCAACTACACTTCAATATAAAATTTGAAAAGGAAACATGCAAAGATTTTAAGTGAACTCCAGCAGCTTGAGACAGAGAAAGGTGAAAATGAAAAGAGGATTCAGGGATCCCAGATTTCTGTTGGTAGGAAGTAGGCTGAGAAAGTCATTCAGCTGCAGACATGGCCCATATCTTATTATAAAGAATAACCGACTGACTGAATGAATGGATGGATAAATAGAAAAGAAAGAATGCACATCTCAGATCTTGGAGCACAGAGTCAAGGGCAGAAGAAAATGTGAATGGGAGAACCCCAGTGAGCAGACCTAAAGCTTAAATAGGAAATATTTCCTGCCCCCAGAGCAGTAGGAAAGACATCAGATATACAACAGGAAGTCAGCATTTCTATGGACTAGCATCCCTTTCACAGATCTCTGGCTAAATAACAGCTGCATTCAGGAAGCTATGTGAAGCAACCTTGTCTGCACCTGGTCCTGATGCAAAGCATGAGAACGTGGGCTTTGAGAATCCCTAAGATAAAATTCGCAGAAGCATAGCAGGGTAAACAGTTATTCTACCATTTTTTTCCAAGAAGAAACTGAAGCTCAGAGAGGTGAGATCATTTACCTAAAGTAGGAACTGACAAATTATTTTGGTAAAGGGCCAGATAGTAAGTATTTTAGGCTATGCAGGCTGTAAAGTCTCTGTGGCAACCACTCAACTCTGCCTTTGCAGCACGGAGGCAGCCATACACCATGTGTAAATGACTGGATGTGGCTATGTTCCAATCGACCTACAAAGACAGGCAATAGGCCAGCTTTGGCCAGCAGGCCAGTTTGCTATTGCCTGGACTAAAGCTGCATATCTATCAAGACTCAGAGTCTGAATTTAATCACGGGCAGGTGAGTGTCCAGAATTTGAGATCTAATCTGCTCTACTGATGGTCTCTTTGAAACCATATGTAGCTAGAGAGTTTTAAGAAGAAAATTATGGAATGAATGTTTGTGTCCTTATAAAATGTATAGGTGAAACTCCAACCCCTGATGTGATGGTATTTGGAGATGGGGCCTTTGAGAGGTAATTAAGGTTAAATGATGTCCTAAGGGTGGGGTCCTAATAATGGGATTAGTGCCATTATAAGAAGAACCATCAGAGAGCTTGATTTCTGTGTATCAAGTGAGAAGGCAGCAAAACAGCCATTTGCCAGTCAAAGAGAGAGCTCTTTCCAGGAGTTGGTCCCTTAGTTTTAAACTTGCTAGGACACGACTGAAGCGACTTAGCAGCAGCAGCAGTAGCAGCTTCCTTCAGAAGTGTAAGAAAATAAATTTCTGTTGTTTAAAGATACCCAATCATGATAATTTTTATGGCAGCCAGAGCCAACTAATAGAGAAGGGTTTCTCAACATTTCCGAACCATCTTATCATTTCTTAAGATTCAAGAAACACGGAGTATGGTAGAAATTGCATGGAAGATCAATGTGAAAATTTCACCAGTTTCACAAGATTACTTTGAGGATTAAATTAAGTAAAGTAGCATGTAGAAAGCCCCTAGCATAGTGTCAGGCCTTTAGAAGAACCTCAGCCAATGAACTACCTCTGTCTGAAGAGCCAGCTCAACATCCCCTCTTCTGGAAGGCCTGCTGTGACACTCCACAGCAAAATTAGAGGGGGACGGGTGTTCCAAAGCTCACACAGCACAGCTTCCTCCATGAGCATCCATAAAATATCACGCTGTGAGGTGACCATTTGCCATGTAACTGACTCCCCATCACACTCAGGATTCTTAAAGCTGTGGCCCATGTTTTTGACCTCTTATATTTTTATGGTATAGCTTGTGGGTTGTGGTAATCACAGTTGGGGGTAATTCTGATTTCCCACTTAAAATTCTAGGATCTGCAGTCAGTTATACTTCTGGAACAAGCCTTCCTCCTTCATTCGGCAACTTCTTTTCTAAGAATGTAGTTAAAGCTCAACTGACTGGGTCCCTCTCTGCCTCTATCACTCATCCACTGTGCAGTTTTAGGAAAATCATGCAACTTCTCTGTACCAGATTCCTCAGTTGTAAAAATGAGACATTAATATAAACGGGGCTTCCCTGGTAGCTCAGATGGTAAAGAATCTGCCTGCAATGCAGGAGTCCTGGGTTCAGTCCCTGGGTTGGGAAGATCCCCTGGGGAAGGGAAAGGCTACCCACTCCAGTATTCTTGCCTGGACAATTCCATGGACAGAGGAGCCTGGCAAGCTATATTCCATGGGGTCGCAAACAGACACAACTGAGCAGCTAATACTTCCATTAATAGTAACTTCTTCATAGCTGTTGACAATAAATAAATTAAGGCATGTCAATTACTTGTTAGGGTCTAGTACACATTTGTTCAACAATACCTGTTTCCAGTGTTATTGGTGATGACTTGTGCTTCTTTCGTCTTGGGATGTCTCTCTGCATCAGAAACTGGTGAGGCCTCCAGATCTGTTCAGTCTGGGAAAAATATCTGAAAAAGCTATAGTGACCCTTGTGGCCCTCACCAAGATTCTGGAAATTTGGGGTAGAAGGTAATTTCATTCTCTTATTCCCACCAGTTTCCAGCTCCTGCTTTCACTGAGTTCAGCGTAGAGACCACCTCCTCATCCTGCTCAGGTTGCCTCCATTCCACAACCAGTCCATCCAAAAGGAGAGTCTAGTCCACTTTCATAATTCCCACCAAAGAAAGCTCACACACATGCACTGGCTTGGGAGAAGGCTTCAGAGCTGTGCATGCATACACACATCACCTTGGTGATTTCTGCAGTTCCGCTTCCAGCTTCTCACCCTTCTTGCTCTTCCCCATCCCCTTTCTTTCTTGCCACCCCTGTTCACCTCTAATACTTGATCACCTCTTTGCTACCTTGGTACTGCTGACCCAGACCTTCCAGGCCACCTCTTCCTCATAAGACATTTTCCCAGTGATGCTTCCATCCCTAAAAGAAACTCCTCATGCCAGATATTAAGATAGCCAGATATAAATAGATTTCTGTATTTCTCCATTAGATATTCTGGTTTTTTTCTGACTGTCAAATCAGGACAAATGCAAACTGCCAGGATGTGTACATACTTGGCCAGGATAGGTCTCCCAGATGTAATGGTAAAGATGGCAAAGAATGATACTCTTTGAAACAAGCCCAGTTAGTCTCAGGGTTGTGGTTAGAGTTAGGGTTGGAGGAGGAATGGGCCAAGTTGCCTGGGGAATAGGAGTTTTCTCTTTTATATAGTCTTGATCACAATATCCATCCTGAAAGCAACAGCAAGGTACCTATGGTTTATCCTAGGCATCGGTAACTCCATAGAACCCCTAATATTCTGTCAAGCATATTGTCATCTACACCTTGTTATCCAGTGACCACCCCCAGAAGGGCCACAGGAAAAGGGGTCTGGAACTGGAATCACATCACATAGGCCAGTATTCCTGAGGCTGACATTCAATAATGAGGTTATACGTCTTAGGGTTCTTACAGTCCCAGTGAATTTGAAAAGTTTGATTTATTTTTATATTCAGCCACTCTTTTCATTCTTTTGAAACAATATCATCCTTGAGAAACAATTTAATAAAATGATTAAAAATCTTAGAATTGGGAGCAGACAAATACGGGTTCAAATCCCAATTCTGCTCCTCGCTGGCTGGATTTGGGAGAAGTGCTTGACCTCTCTGGGTCACACAACTGGAATAATTGGACTTTAAGGGCAGTTACAGTTGAGTGAGATGAGCTAGCTCAAGGGTTTGGCATAATGCAAGGCCAGTGACAAGCATTCAATAGATGTTCACCACTGCTGTTACCACTAAGAAAGAGAACCAGAGAAATACTGAAAGCAGAAACTATTGCATTGGACAAAAGTTCATTCAACTTTGTCCAAAAACTGTAATGGAAAAAAACCTGAATGGACTTTTGGCCCAACCTGATTTTTTTTTTCCCCTCCAGGATTCATTAACGACAAACCCAGACCTGCATGAGATAGGTGTTCCATAATCTCTTCAGAAACTCAGTGGCTTCCAACTCAGTTCAAAACTGAGTAAGCATCCTGGTAGGTAAACAGGGGTCTTTCTCCCTGTTTGTTTTGGATCTTGCTCATTTTCTGTCTGGAGGACCACCCGCCCGGTGTACTTATGCAGTCCCTACCGCAGACACAGAGTCCTGGAGTGTGTCTAACAGCTGGATTTTTCCAGTACTTAGCAGCTTACTGCATCTATTGTTACAAGTTTCTTTTAAAAAAATCTCTTTGATTGCTTGATTGTTTCTATAGTTTCATCTATATTCTTTCTTAACCTGTTCAAGTGTGACACACTCTTTTGAATTTGTTCAAACTGTACATTCAGTTAACAAAGCCCCATATTAAATTGACACCTCATTGAACATAGAGCATTCTTGGATTCTGTATCTTAGCAATTAATTGATGTTTACTCCATTGGCAGAGTCTTCTAAATTAGTAAAATTCCCAGCACTTTTCCTGATCATTGTGGATCCTTTCATTTAAAAAAAGAAAAAAACTTAACCCCTTTTGTTGTGTTGCAGTTTTGAAATTTTTACATACGGGTTTTACAGAGCTTTAAAATATAGATAAGATAATCTCCTGAAAATATTTGTTGGCAATCCCTGTGACAGATTTCCACAAATATTTTACATTTGAATAGGATCCTGGATGTCTGGTGAGTTTCCGGTTGGGTTTCTGGAAGACGAGTGTGCAAAGAGGCATAGCAGCATTTACCCTCAGGTCAAATGCCACGTGGATGATCAACAGGGGTTTTCTGAGCTTTAGTCTCTTCCCTGTGTGTGTGCGGGGTGGATACTGTTTGCCAAGCACTGTGCGCTCCGTGCGCCTCCTGCATCATATTCTTTAAATCCAGTCCCATGAGGCGGGAGCTCTGCGCCTCCCATTTTGCCGGCTCTGCCCATAGCACCTGTGCAGCACCCACGCAGACGCGCTCCTGGCTCCCCCTTGCTGCCCTTGCCCACAACCTACGCACACAAGAGAAGAGGGCAGTGCGGTGTGTAGGACGCATCAGTGCCCAGGGCACAATCCCGGCTCGGCCACTGCCTGGCTGTGAGACGGGGGGCAAGGCACTTTGCCTTCCTGAGCCTCAGTTTCCCCATGTTTAAAGCAAAGATATACTAGGACAGTCTTCATTATTTGTGAACTTCTTTTTTGGATTCAACTACTGGCTAAAGTGTATTTCTAACCCTTAAATCAATACTCCAGAGGCTTTTCTGGACACTGATGTACTTGGAAGTAGGGTGGGGTTATGGGTCATGACCTGCAGATTCCTAGCTCAGCTCCAACAAGGTGATGTCTGCTGCTTGGTTTAGCTCTTCTACAGTAAACCAGTGTCCTTTTGCAGGATATTAAGTGCCATGTTTTTCCCATTTTTGTGCTCTTTGTTGGCGCTGAATCTCAGTCTAGTGATCCTAAGCCTGGGCAGGCTGTGATGTGCACTATGGAGTAAATAAATGTGTTAGATAGCTTCATTAGGGCGTGAGTGCCATTGGCTCTGAGTTCAATGTTAATAATCAGCTATGTATGCATATTTTTTGAATTTATCATTAAAAAAACTGCTGTATAGTTGATTTACAATTTGTATTATTTTCTGCTGTACAGCAAAGTGACTCAGTTATGCCTATATACATGCATTCTTTTTATATTTTTCCATTATATATTAAATATGGTATTTTTAAATAAAAACTTACATAAAACCAGGTAATGTATTGATTTGTAAAATAATAATAATAATAATAAAAATAGTGTGACCGGAAGATTGCAGGACCCTAATCTTGGTTCCCCTGGGAGCACTGGTTTGGTATTCATTAATTCAGTGTTCAGGGAGAAATTATTGGAACAAAACTACCATGAATAGTGAGAATCAACTGCCTCAGTTTTGCAGGGCCAGTCAGTCAGTTCAGTCACTCAGTCGGGTCCAACTCTTTCTGATCCCATGGACTGCAGCACTTCCTGTCCATCAGGCCTGTCCAGAACAGGTTTCCCTGTCCATCACCAACTCCTGGAGCTTGCTCACACTCATATCCATCGAGTCGGTGATGCCATCCAACCCTCTCATCCTCTGTCATCCCCTTCTCCTCCTGCCTTCAAGCTTTCCCAGCATCAGAGTCTTTTCTAATGAGTCAGTTCTTCACATCAGGTCATCAAAGTATTGGCGCTTTAGCTTCAACATCAGTCCTTCCAATGAATATTCAGGACTGATTGCCTTTAGGATTGAATGGTCTGATCTCCTTGCAGTCCAAGGGACTCTCAAGAGTCTTCTCCAACACCACAGTTCAAAAGACTCAATTCTTTGGTGCTCAGCTTCATGACTACTGAGTTTTAAGCCAACTTTTTCACTCTCCTCTTTCACTTTCATCAGGAGGCTTGAATTTAAATAAATGAATGCACGCCAGGTGCTCAGAACCATGCCTGACACACAGTTAACATCAAGAAAACTTAGTGCTCTGGAAAGTCCATCATCTTTCTCATCTCCTGGCCTGTCCTTCTGGGCTCCTCACTCTCGGCAACCTTTCTGAATCTCTGGGACCTGAGAGGAGTGGTCTGGGCTGTTCTGGGTGTCCAGCCCCTCTCAAACAAATCACTGCAGCCCTTTCTAATCTGGGTTAGAGCTGGCTGAGGGCATCATTCTCCCTGACCCTTGATTTGCTTGCCCACTATCACACAGAATGGTCCTCTGTTTTCATCAGCCCTTTGGCACTGCTTGAGGGTGAGTACCATCAGGCCACTGAAAACAGGCTTCTTTCTCCAGGATGTGGAAACCATACCAGGGTGGAGACAGTGCTCAGGGTGACTTTAGTTGCATCAGAGTATAGTTTTAATTTTCTTACATGGAATCATCTCTGAGTGATTAGAAACCTACCTTAGGTAATTAACAATGCTGCTGCCCCTCTGGCAGTCTGTTCCCTGCAAAGTGTCCAGAGTGCTTTTTAAAAACGTCACTCAAGAGCATGTCATTTTCTGACTCATGCTCTTCCAAGTGGCTTCCTGTGACATCTGGAGTGAAGCCCAAATTCACCACTAGGGCCCGTTTCCTAACTGGGACTGGGCCAGAGTGAACTTATCAACAACCATCATCTTCTTGTTCTTCTAGATTTTGGAGCTGTTTTGAGGCTCCAAGGGAGGTGGTATTGGGCCCCTGAGCCTCTCAGAATGCCCTGTGCTGCAGGAAGGAGTGTGGCCTTTGCCATCAGGCAAACCTGGCTTCTAGTCTCTGGTGAACCACTTACTACTTGTGTGTCCCGGATGAAGTCCCTGATCACCTGACTTCCTTGCTTTCAGCCTGCCATGTAATGGCTAAGAGTGTGCACTTGAACTTCTGATTTTCCACGTAGTAGCTGCGTGTCTCCAAATCTTAAATCTGGAAATAGAAATAGACCTAGGATCCAGATTTCTTATGAGGATTAAATGAGAGAGCATATGCAAAGCTTTTAGAAATCTGTCTGACACGTAGCAAGGGTTCAATAAAGGACAGCAGTGATCCAACAACTCTATTATTACTGATTGTTGTCTCTATTATTAAGTGTGAAATGCATTTACTAATAACCATTTCAAGGGAATCTCTGAGAATTAAATGAGAATATCAATAAAAACCCTAACACATAATAGATTCTCTGACCATTTTTTTGTTTTTATCCTTTCTTCTTCCCACCCATTCAGATGTGGGGCACGTGTGGACTCCAACTCACAGTTTACATGTATTATATTTAGACTACAGCCATACAACTACTAGAGTTTTTAAAGCCCCCAAGCAGACCTCCCTCATGGTCCAGTGGTTGAGAATCTGTCTTCCAATGTGGGGACACATTGGTTCTCTGGTCCAGAGGATTTCACACGCCACAGGACAGCTAGCCCAGGCACCACAAATACAGAGCCCATGTGTCATACAGCCTGTGCTCCACAAAAAGAGAAGTCTGTGATGGGACACCCCCACACCACCACAGCTAGAGAGCAGCCCCTGATCGCCACAACTAGAGAAAGTCTGCTTGTGACAGCAAAGACCCAGCACAGCCAAAAATTTATTGCTGTTCAGTTGCTCAGTCATGCGATCCCATGAACTGCAGGCTTTCCTCTCTCCCGGAGTCTGCGCAAGCTCATGTCCATCAAATAGGTAATGCCACCCAACCATCTCATTCTCCATCATCCCCTTCTCCTCCTGCCCTCAATCTTTCCCAGAATCAGGGTCTTTTCCAATGAGTCAGCTCTTCACATCAGGTGGCCAAAGTATTGGACTTCAGCATCAGTCCTTCCAATGAACATTCAGGAGTGATTTCCTTTAGGATGGACTGGTTGGATCTCCTTGCAGTTCAAGGGACTCTCAAGAGTCTTCTCCAACACCACAGTTCAAAAGCATCAATTCTTCAGCACTCAGCTTTCTTTATGGTCCAATTCTCACAGCCATACATGACCACTGGGAAAACCATAGCTTTAACTAGACGGACATTTTCCAGCAGAATGATGTCTCTGCTTTTTAATACGCTATCTAGGTTGATCATAGTTTTTCTTCCAAGGAGCAAGCGACTTTTAATTTCATGACTTCAGTCTCCATCCACAGTAATTCTGGAGCCCAAGGAAATAAAGCCAAAAATAAATTAATTAATTAAAAATAAAAGCCCCAAAGAAATTTTACACAGTGCATTGGTCAGGCCTGAGAGAAATTACTGCTCTTTTAGGTGGGCATTGAACTTCGTTCCAGCCCCTGAAATGTTTAAGGATAAAAAGTGCCCTTGGATATGGGAAAAACACATCACATGGGAGTGGACCTGGTGGTTTCCCCATGAGCCCCTCATCTTCTGATAATCTTTATTCTCACTGGAAACCTGTTCCCACTCTGGCAATCATATGAAGCCAAAACACACGAAAGAGGGAAGTGAGAGTTTTCTACACGGAGTCATGAAAGGCTTGCTTATTATAGAGAAGCCCCCTTTCAATGTTTAACAAATGGCTCTCTTAGGCATGAGCCACCTGCTAAAGAAGGGTCTCCTGGCCCATCCTGGCTTTTCTTTGCTCTGGTTGCACCTGTGAGGCAGGCTGAGGGTAGACCCAGGAGACAAGGTCCAGGCTTTGCTTGAACACCCCAAGAGACCTGTGCAGCTTTCTGCAACAGCCTTCAAAGATGCATGAGGTGTAAAGACAGCTGAAGCAAAAGCATTGCTATTGCAGGAAAGATTGCCTAGTGTGCATCTATACCTTTTGTATCTTCTGTCCCTTTGAGGGGCTGAGTGATCTAAGCCCAATAGTTTGGAGCCCAGGTATTAGGAAACAGTCTTATTAATGATGATGATGATGATGAAAGTGGCATCTGCCATTTGTAAAGGCGCTGTCTTAAATGTTTTCTGTGCCATCATGTCATCTTCCAGACACTTTTACAGCTTTTAGAGGAGAAAACAGAAGCACAGAGAGGTCAGTCTGATGGTAAAGTCCTTTTGCTGCTCAGTTCAGTTTAGTTCAGTTGCTCAGTCATGTCTGACTCTTTGCAACCACATGGACCACAGCACGCCAGGCCTCCCTGTCCATCACCAGCTCCCAGAGGTCACCCAAACTCATGTCCATTGAGTAGCTGATGTCATCCAACCATCTCTTCCTTAGTCGTCACCTACTCCTCCTGCCTTCAATCTTTCCCAGCATCAGGATCTTTTCAAATGAGTCAGCTCTTCACATCAGGCAGCCAAAGTATTGGAGTTTCAGCTTCAACATCAGTCCTTCCAGTGAACACCCAGGACTGATCTCCTTTAGGGTGGACTGCTTGGATCTCCTTGCAGTCTGAGGGACTCTCAAGAGTCTTCTCCAACACCACAGTTCAAAAGTATCAATTCTTCTGCACTCAGCATTCTTTATAGTCCATCTCTCACATCCATACATGACTACTGGAAAAACCAAAGCCTTGACTCGATGGACATTTGTTGGCAAAGTAATGTCTCTGCTTTTTAATATACTGTCTAGGTTGGTCATAACTTTTCTTCCAAGGAGTAAGCATCTTTTATTTCATGGCTGCAGTCATGATATGTAGTGATTTTGGAGCCCCCAAAAATAAAGTCAGCCACTGTTTCCATTGTTTCCCCATCTATTTGCCATGAAGTAATGGGACCAGATGCCATTATCTTAGTTATCTGAATGCTGAGTTTTAAGTCAACTTTTTCCACTCTCTTCCTTCACTTACATCAAGAGGCCCTTTAGCTTTTCTTCACTTTCTGCCATAAGGGTGGTGTCATCTGCATATCTGAGGTTATTGATATTTCTCCCGGCAATCTTGATTCCAGCTTGTGTTTCTTCCAGTCCAGCATTTCTCATGATGTACTCTGCATATAAGTTAAATAAGCAGGGTGACAATATACAGCTTTGATGTACTCCTTTTCCTATTTGGAACCAGTCTGTTGTTCCATGTCCAGTTCTAACTGTTGCTTCCTGACCTGCATACAGATTTCTCAAGAGGCAGGTGAGGTGGTCTGGTATTCCCATCTCTTTCAGAATTTTCCACAGTTTATTGTGATCCACACAGTCAAAGGCTTTGGCATAGTCAATAAAGCAGAAATACACAGTTTCCTGGAATTCTCTTGCTTTTTCGATGATCCAGCTGATATTGGCAATTTGATCTCTGGTTCCTCTGCCTTTTCTAAAACCAGTTTGAACTTCTGGAAATTCATGGTTCACATATTGCTGTAGCCTGGCTTGGAGAATTTTGAGCATTACTTTACAAGCGTGTGAGATGAGTGCAACTGTGTGGTAGCTTGAGCATTCTTTGGCATTTCCTTTCTTAGGGATGGGAATGAAAACTGACCTTTTCCAGTCCTGTGGCTACTTTCGAGTTTTCCAAGTTTGCTGGCATATTGAATGCAGCACTTTCACAGCACTATCTCTGAGAATTTGAAACAGCCCAACTAAAATTCCATCACCCCCACTAGCTTTGTTTGTAGTGAAGCTGCTTAGGGTCCACTTGACTTCACATTCCAGGATGTCTTTCTATAGGTGAGTGATCACACCATCGTGATTATCTGGATTGTGAAGTTCTTTTCCGTACAGTTTTCCGTGTATTCTTGCCACCTGTTTTTAATATCTTCTGCTTCTGTTAGGTCCATATCATTTCTGTCCTTTATCGAGCCCATCTTTGCATGAAATGTTCCCTTGGTATCTCTAATTTTCTTGAAGAGATCTCTAGTCTGTTCCATTCTGTTGTTTTCCTCTATTTCTTTGCACTGATCACTGAAGAAGGCTTTCTTATATCTCCTTGCTATTCTTTGCAACTCTGCATTCAAGTGGGTATATCTTTCCTTTTCTCCTTTGCTTTTCGCTTCTCTTCTTTTCACAGCTATTTGTAAGTCCTCCTCAGACAGCCATTTTGCTTTTTAGCATTCCTTTTTCTTGGGAATGGTCTTGATCCCTGTGTCCTGTACGATGTCACAAACCTCTGTCCATAGCTCATCAGGCACTCTGTCTATCAGGTCTAGTCCCTTCAACCTATTTCTCACTTCCACTGTAAATTGTAAAGGATTTGATATAGGTCATAGCTGAATGGTCTAGTGGTTTTCCCTACTTTCTTCAATTTAAGTCTGAATTTGACAATAAGAAGTTAATGATCTGAGCCACAGTCAGCTCCTGGTCTTGTTTTTGCTAACTGTAGAGCACTTCTCCATCTTTGGATGCAAAGAATATAATCAATCTGATTTCAGTATTGACCATCTGGTGATGTCCGTGTGTAGAGTCTTCTCTTGTGTTGTTGGAAGAGGGTGTTTATTATGACCAGTGCATTCTCTTGGCAAAATTCTATTAGCCTTTTCCCTGCCTCATTCTGTACTCCAAGACCAAATTTGCCTGTTACTCCAGCTGTTTCTTGACTTCCTACTTTGCATTCAAGTCCCTTATAATGAAAAGGACATCTTTTGGGGGTGTTAATTCTAAAAGGTCTTGGAGGTCTTCATAGAACCATTCAACTTCAGCTTCTTCAGTGTTACTGGTTGGGGCATAGACTCGGATTACTGTGGTAATGAATGGTTTGCCTTGGAAATGAACAGAGCTGATTCTGTCAGTTTTGAGATTGCATCCAAGGACTCTATTTTGGACTCTGTCATTGACTATGATGGCTTCTCCATTTCTTCTAAGGGATTCCTGCCCGCAGTAGTAGATATAATGGTCATCTGAGCTAAATTCACTCCAGTCCATTTTAGTTCTCTGATTCCTGGAATGTCTATGTTCACTCTTGCCATCTTCTGTTTGATCACTTCCAATTTACCTTGATTTGAACAAAGAATGTTCAAACTACTGCACAATTTCACTCATCTCACACACTAGCAAAATGATGCTCAAAATTCTTCAAGGCAGGCTTCAACAGTATGTGAACTGTGAACCTCCAGATGTTCAAGCTGGATTTAGAAAAACCAGAGGAACCAGAGATCAAATTGTCAGTATCCACTAGATCACTGAAAAAGCGAGAGAGTTCCAGAAAAACTTCTACTGCTTTTTTGACTATGCCAAAGCCTTTGACTCTGTGGATCACAACAAACTGTGGAAAATTCTGAAAGAGATGGGAATACCAGACCACCTTACCTGCCTCCTGAGAAATCTGTTTGCAGGTCAAGAAGTAACAGTTAGAATTAGAGATGGAATAACCGACTGGTTCCAAATCAGGAAAGGAGTATGTCAACGTTGTATACTGTCACCCTGACTATTTAACTTATATGAAGAATACATCATGTGAAATGCCAAGCTGGATGAAGCACAAGCTGGAATCAAGATAGTAGGGAGAATTATCAATAACATCAGATACGCAGATTACACTACCCTTATGGCAAAAAGCAAAGAAGAGCTAAAGAGCCTCTTGATGAAATTGAAAGAGGAGAAAAAAGAAGTTGGCTTAAAACTCAGCATTCAGAAAACTAAGATCATGGCATCTGGTCCCATCACTTCATGGCAAATAGATTGGGAAACTGAGAGTTTATTTTTGGGGCCTCCAAAATCACTGCAGATGGTGACTGCAGCCATGAAATTAAAAGACACTTGCTTCTTGGAGGGAAAGTTATGACCAACCTAGACAGCATATTAAAAAGCAGAGACATTACTTTGCCAGCAAAGGTCCATCTACTCAAGGCTATGGTTTTTCCAGTAGTCATGTATGGATGTGAGAGTTGGACTATAAAGAAAACTGAGTGCAGAAGAATTGATAGTTTTGAACTGTGTTGCTGGAGAAGACTCAAGAGTCCTTTAGACTGCAAGCAAATCCAACCAGTCTTTCCTAAAGGAACTCATTCTTGAATATTCATTGGAATGACTGATGTTGAAGCTGAAACTCCAATACTTTGGCCACCTGATGCGAAGAACTGACTCATTTGAAAAGACCCTGATGCTGGTACAGATTGAAGGCAGGAGGAGAAGGGGACAACAGAGGATGAGATGGTTGGATGGCATCACCGACTCGATAGACATGAGTTTGAGCAAGCTCTGGAAGTTGGCGATGGACAGGGAGGCCTGGCGTGCTGCAGTCCATGGGATTGCCTAAGAGTCAGACATGACTGAGTGACTGAACTGACTGACTGAAGCTTAGAGTATGAGTGTTTAGACTCTAAATTCTGTGTTTTTCCTAATGCTTTCAATGCCAGCTCTAATGTGCCTTCAGAATATTTAGAGTAAACTCCAGGTGGGTGGACTTTATTGCTTAAGGGCATGAAGGGATTTCCATTCTCTTCCACTGGTTGGTGCCCAGGAAGTCAGAGTAATCTAGCCTCTTCCTGGAACCACACCCCTTACCGTGGTGCCTATCAAAACCTTTCCCTTATTCCGGGCTTGCCAGAATCCCACTTCTCCTAGAACATCCGCTCACCAAAACCAGCCTGCAGAAACTGGTTTAACAGCCTCTGTTGAACACTGGTGGCCTGAGTGGGGTCTCATGGCTTCAGGTTTCTCCTCTGTGGTTCCTTGGGCCGCACGTATGCACCCTCTGAGCCTGTTCTGCTTTGGTCAGGGAGACACAATCCTGGCTTCTTGAACCTTACCCCATGCTCCCCCATAACAGTGCTGGCCCTCACCACTCTCACTGCAGCCTGTGTCTAACTGCATTTACCAGGCACCCAGTTAATGTTCCCTGACTGAATCAGTTCACTTGTCTCTGTCTTTTTCTTGCAAGAGCAGCTAGTAGTTATTGGCTTGCAACCGTGGGGATTACCTGGGTGCCTACTATATGTGCAACTTATGAAAGGGCACTGAGAATCTAGAAATAAAGAAGTTATCTATAAGGAACTTATTCTGTGCTGGGCAACATGCCCCATACTTCACATCCACGATCTCATTTCATTTTCCCCGAAATCATGTATTTGAGCTCATTTACAGATGGGAAATCTGAAACTCAGGAGTTGTATAACTTTCCTTAGCTTATACATTGAGCTTGTGACAGAGCTTCCGTTCAAACCCAGTTTGGCTGAAGATGCTCATTGCCTGACACGTGGTAGGGACTCAGTGAATAGTGGATGTCATTGAGTTGTCATTATTATTAAAAGAGGAACAAGCTTGATATCAGGCAATCCTGTGTATAAATGCTGGTTCTGCCACTTAGTAGCTGTGTAACCTTGAGCACCTCACTGACCTCTATGAACCTCTGTGAAACTCTGTTTCTATATTATTATAAGTTGCTGCTGCTACTACTAAGTTGCTTCAGTCGTGTCCGACTCTGTGCGACCCCATAGACAGCAGCCCACCAGGCTCCCCCGTCCCTGGGATTCTCCAAGCAAAAACACTGGAGTGGGTTGCCAATTAATTCTCCAATGTATGAAAGTGAAAAGTGAAAGTGAAGTCACTCAGTCGTGTCCAACTCTTTGTGACCCCATGGACTGCAGCCTTCCAGGCTCCTCCATCCATGGGATTTTCCAGGCAAGAGTACTGGAGTGGGGTGCCGTTGCCTTCTCCTATTATAAGTTAGCATTTGATTTGGCTACAAGTACAAGAAAAACCAAAGTAACAGTGGCTTAAACAAGATTAAAGTTTATTTCTCTCTCATCTAGTCAGTTCAGGACTGGTAAGATAGTTTCACAATCTTCAGGGATATTGGCCTTTCCCTCCTGCTACTCTGAGGCTATCAGCAGGTAGCATTCACCTCATGGCCCAAAATGACTGCCAAGCACCAACTGTCATGTCCTAGCATGAACGAGTAAGGACTATGGTGGAATTCTCTCCTTTTCTTTAAAGTGTGCTTCCTGGAAGTCATATGTAACTCTTGAGCTTGCAGATCTTTGGGCAGAATTTGTCACGTGGTCCCACTTGGCAACAAGGGATTCTAAGGAATGCAGTCTTTATTTAGACAGCTATGCACCCAGGTGAAATTGAAGTCCTGTTGCTAAGAAAGAAGAGGGAAGAATATTGAGGGCATATAGGCCATTTCTGTTCCACTGCTCTATTTGATAGGTTGACGTGGGTTAGTGGAATAGCCTACAGAAAATTCCTAACAGAGTGCATACAGGCTCAGTCCAACTCACTCTCATTTTTATACTCTATAAAATAAAGTTGTCTTCTGGAAGGATCTCTCTCATATCAGGCAGAAGTGCTTCCAAATCCTTGTGTCTGACTTGTGTGACCTCTGTCAGACCAGCCAATTGAGGGGCAGAAACTGTGGAATACAGGAACAACACAGCTTTACAACAGAAGTCAAGAGTTCCAAGAAGGAAGAAAGAACCTGGGCAGAAATTACCTTAATCATCCCTGACCTGGCCTTCTTGCCAACATTTCTCAAACTCTTGTTAGTAGGGTGGGTTTCTACCTTTCCCCCGGCTCCTTGGCCTCAGAGTGCTCTCAGGTCCATCTCTTAAGCAGTGAAATCCTTACCACTTGGAATAGGGTTGGGCTGTCCGATCATTACCACCCTCCTCTGACTCTGACCATCCCACCTCCTCTCCCAATCACCCATCTGGACCTGTCAGGCCCTGAGCTTGCCACCCATCACCTATGTTACTAAACTCTTGCAAAAGCATCTTTCCTTCTTCCCTTAATTTAGATCCTTCTAATAGTTAGAGCCATTTATTTTCTTGAAGAGAGTGAAAAAAGGCTGATGAATCTCAGGAAAAATTCAACTGAAGGAGGAAATTGCCACTCACTTCTTTGTGAGTATCCCAGCTCTCACAGTCCTGACTCTAGTACCTACTGTTATGTGACCTGTTAGAAGTTACTTGCCCCCTTTAATCATCTGCTTCTTAATGGTAAATGAGGTCTGCACACCTCCACCATACGGAGTCATAAAGACTGAGTTATCCAGGTAGAGTTCTGACTATAGCATCCATCACAGCGGTCAACAAGCTGCTACAGTAAAAGATCAGCTAAGCAAAGTTGCTCAGTCGTGTCCGACTCTTTGCAACCCCATGGATTGTAGCCTACCAGGATCCTCCATCCATGGGATTTTCCAGGCAAGAGTACTGGAGTGGGTTGCCATTTCCTTCTCCAGGAGATCTTCCCGACCCAGGGATGGAATCTGGATCTCCGCATTGTAGGCAGACACTTTGCAGACTGAGCCACCAGGGAAGTGCTAAGAAGTCTTTTAAACTTTTGGACCCTAAAGCAGCCGTTGGCAGTGGGCAGAGAACGGGTGTGGCTATATTCCAGTAAAACTCATTAATGAACACTGAAAACTAAATTTCATATAATTTTATTGTGCATAAAATATTATGCTTCTTTTGACTTTTTAAAACTACTTAAGATGTAAACACCATTCTTAATTCACCAGCCCTACAAAAACAGGTTTGGCTCATAAACTGTAGTATGCTGACCTCTAATCTAGTACATAGTAACTGCTCAATAAATACCAGCCATGGTGATAAACAGGCTTACAGGAATTCATAAGTCCTTGGCACTTGGTTGACGCAAAGCAAATCTGGTGGCAGTTTTCTATAAAGACTTGTAATCCTTTTACTGATCTTTAGGAACACTCTGGAAATCATACTTCTGAAGATTCTAGGTAGAAAGGTAAAGAAAGACATTTCATCCATAGTGATTTGGAGCTGAGGAGCTGGATTTAAGCTGTGGAAGTTTAATAAACTGAGTTCTGCCTAAGTTTTCCTCAGAATTGAAATTAAGATACTACTACTAATAAAAATATAGGCTGAGATTATTATGCCAACTTGATTTGATTTACTTATATGAGTGCGTTTAATTCTATTAATAATATGCCCTGTGAATGGCATATTAATTCCCATTTTATAGGCAAGGAAACTGAGGCACAGATATTAAATGATTTGCTCAAAGTCACAGTTAGACAGGAACAGGTTTGGAAGTCAGACTTGGGCACCTTTAAACTCCCTCCTAGGGCTTCCCAGATGGTGCTAGTGGTAAAGAACCAGCTTGTCAGGACACAGGTTCGATCCCTGAGTCAGGAAGATCCCCGAGTCAGGAAGATCCCCTGGAGGAGGACATGGCAACCCACTTCAGTGTTCTTGCCTGGAAAATCCCATGGACAGAGGAGACTGGAGGCTGCGTAGGTTCCAAAGGGTCACAAAGAGTCAGACACAACTGAATCAACTTAGAACAGCCTCCCTCCTAACGTTTAGCCCATCCTTTGAAACACTGAGCTATATTTTAGAGGTTGCCTAATCCGGTCCCTTCACTTGTTTGTATTTTCATATATTGATTAATTCATTCATTCATCAGCTATCCTACCTACTGGGCTGCTGGGCTGGGATGCTGGTGATACAGAAATGGTCAGGACCTCATTCTGGCTTTCCAGGAACTCCATTTGTAAAGAGGGAGGTGGATGAATCAACAAGCAGAGCGGTGCCACTCAACTGAAATCTAGGGTGTGTCAGAAAGAGCCCGAGACGAGGATTTGTTGGTCCTAGAGGCTGGCAAATGGGGTTGGGGTGGGGAACGGTGACAGAAAAACTTCGTAGAAAATATCACTTTTGAGCTGGGTCTCAATCTCTTGGCTTGGCTTCAAGGCTCTTCACAGCTTTGACCCAGTTTGCCTTTCCAGCATCTCTCTTTGCTGCTTCTTCCACCCAAAGCTTTGCTCCCATGTTACCAGGCCACTAACAATCCAACACTCATAGACAAGTGCAAAACTTTCACCCCATGGAACAAAGAGTGAAAAGGGGTCTGTAAGTGACTCTTCCATAAGCCCTGTTCTGTGGGAAGAATATGCCTTTATTTTTTATTATGCACTTCCTAGTTTGTTCCTGTAAACATACTCTTTCGTTTTATGGAAATGATGTAAGAATAGAATAGATGGTACATTTTTTTTTCCTCTTCTGTTAATTATTTCCCTTGGCACAAGAGTTGCCAACACTTAGGTTTCTTTTTTGTTTGTTTGTTTTTAAGACGTTAGTCTTTGCACAGCCCATGATCATTATTTTTCTGCTCTACCACACATGACTATTAGCCCAGTTTTCCCCTGGAAAGCACTGACCGCGATGCCCCCTTCCACTGACACCACCAGAACCTGCTTCTCAAGGCTCTCAGCCCTTCACCAGCCCACTGTCTTGATGTGGGGCATCCCTCCTGGTTGCCTACCCAAATCTAGTGTTTCCCCCTTTCGTCTTCTTGGAGAGCTATTTGCCCCATGGTCCAACTTTCAGATCCTTGATTCCCCAGCCTCCTTGGAAGGAGACGTGATGATGTGATCAAGTTGCAGCCAAGGAGAGGTCTGCTGGAGGATTCCGGGAAAGATTTTGCTGCCCAGTGTAAAGAGCACGTGGCTGGAGGCTGTCTTTCCTACGTGTGGCTGGGCCCTTGGTGTGGGAGGCTGTGTGCTGAGGGTGCCACAGCCACTCCTGTAACCAAGAGAATGGCTGGGAGGTCAGCCCAGAGTCTGAAGTCCTGAGCTGCTGGAGCTGCAGGGACTATCTAGGCTTCCCTGCTGAGTCAGGCCAATAAGCCCTTCCGAACCTAATTCACACACAAGGCCTAACCTCTGATCCTTAGCAGGAAAAAGAGACCCAGCTGCTTCTTTGTAAAAACAACCTTTATGAAATATTGCATACATTAACAGAAGTACAGAGACCAGTGTAATAAATGTTTATGGACTCACCACTTGGCATGGTAAATTTGAACATCTCCCTCTTCGTTCCAAATCTCTCAGTAATTTTTTTACAAATAAAACATCACAGATAGCGTTGAATTTCCTTAATGCCTCTCCCTGACCCCATTTACTTTCCTCTTCAGAGGTAACTTCTAAACTGAAGTATACACACACACCTCCCCTTGCAGGAGTTCGCAGTTTTGTTCCATTGGTAGGAACTCATTAATAACACAAAGCAGTAAATAGACAGTAGCAAACCCAGGATTCATTTTTGTGATTTACTCTAATTCAGCATTCTGGTTTTGATATTTGACTCTCTTCCTTTCTAAAATATTTATAATTTTTGTGTATTTATTTGGCTGCACCTGGTCTTGGCTACAGCACGTGGGACTTTTGATCTTCATTGCAGCGTGAGAGTCTTTCACTGCAATGGGGTCTAGTCCCCTGGCCAGAGTTCGAACCTCAGCCCCCTGCATTGGGCGTGCAGTGTCTTAGCCACTGGACCACCTCGGGGAGTCTCCGACACCCCCTTTTTAATGTGTGTGTAACGTTCCGTCCTTGTGTGTTTTCTGCTGTTGATGGACATTTAGATTGCTTCCAATTTTGGAATATTACAACCAGGGCTGTGGTGAATCCTCACATTTATCCCCTTGTGTGAGATGGGTCCCTTGTTAATGGTTTCTCTGGTGTGCCTGATGATGTTTGAGCAGAAGGGAAATGCAGGACAGTGAGGTGGGGGAAGGTCAGCATGCCTACAAAGAGGCAAAGCTGGACCTTGATAGGAGGAGAGCGCGTCACCCACTGGAAGAACACAGAGAAGGCCTCTTCTTCAGGAGTCAATTTCCAGCTTATTTCCTTTGGCCACCTTGCCTCAGAGCCTCTGCTCCGGGGCACAGCTGCTCAGCCCTGGGGCCACAGGCCAGCAGGACCTGCCTGAGACGCCGCAGCCCGCGGAGACGTGCAGTGACGCTTTCCCATGGCTTCTCATAAATTTGCACAGTTTTCCTCTCTGAGTTTCATAAGTCGGTTTAGAAGCCAAATAATTGAGGCGGTTTAATTTTAGCTCCTCATTTCTCCTTACAAAAGTGAGTTGTTTATGAGAAATCTAAAAATTTCCCTTTCCCTAGAAGAATTAATCTTTCAGGCCTGTCTGATGCGGCAAGCGCACTCATGGAATAAGACATGTGAGGTCAATCAAAGGGCTGGTCTCAAGTTTGAGATCCCTAAAATTAGTCCTGTGACTTCAGTGCAGGCTGAGTCTGGCTCCTCTCAGCTTTCTGTACTTACGTCCTAGGTGACTGAGGAATTCCAGCCTCCCCTCAGCTAGGCATTGTGCTGGCAGCCATGTATAAAAGTGGGGCAGGTTTACAGGGCTGGGAATTGGAGGAGTCTTCTCAGGGACCTCCTTCTATTTCTCTGAGACTTAAAATTTTCTGTTCAAAATCTCTAGGGCTTTTGATCTTAGCCAGTGCTAAGGTATTCTTAGATGTCTCCCCAGGGAGCAGGGCAGGAATTCTGGGAAATCTAGGTGTAGATTAAAGCAGTGTCTGTAAACTCCAGCACTAACCATGTCTCACTCCTGTTTTAAAACTTACTAATGTCTCTCTATGACTAAGTGTAAAAAGTTGGAGTTTTTAGTTTGACATGAACAGGTCCTGCTGACTTTTCTAGAACCACTCTTTTTACCTATTATTCGTCTTACACTATTTTCTTTTCAATAGAACTGCACTTCCCCCAGAGCGTATACCCTTTCACGCTCCTGTCTTTGCACTGCAATATGCAAGGTGCTCTTCCCTCTCCCCTCCATCCCACAAAGTCCGCTCATCTTTCAAGACCCAGGTCAAAGGCCCCATCTCTTCACAACCTTTGTACCCACCCTCCGCCACTTCACTCACTTGCACCTTACCGTCTTTCCTGTGTTTTTGTGTGTGACTCTCCAACTAGATCGCCACTTCTGTGCAGTAGGAGCTGTGTGTGCGCATGCCATCCTCGGACTCCATACAGCTTCATAGCTCAGAGCCCCGGGGTCCAGCAGGTGCTGGCTCATATGCCAGCCTCAGCACATAGAGCTGTGAGACTCAAACTGGCTTTGCTTTCAGATTTCTCATCCATGAGATAAAGATGATTGTCATATCAATGACATAAAGAGATCGTAGGATTGCTCGAAATGCATTTCAGAAAGAGTCTGGAGCATGATAAACGTTTGATGATGGCATGGTCACTTATAGCATCCAGTCTGTTTCCTGGGACATGGTAGGTGGTCAATTAACGTTAGTTATATAAACATTCTTTGCATGGTATAGTCAGAATTCAGATGAGCATTTAAACTATCAATCCCTGATAACTCAGTTGGTAAAGAATCTGCCTGCAATGTGGGAGACCTGGGTTCAATCCCTGAGAAGATTCTTGAGAAGAGTCCCCTGGAGAAGATCCTTGAGAAGATCACCTGGAGAAGATCCTTGAGAAGATCACCTGGAGAAGGAAAAGGCTACCCACTCCAGTTTATTCTGGCTTGGAGAATTCCATGGACTGTATACTGTATAGTCCATGGGGTCGCAAAGAGTCAGACACGCCTTTCACTCAAGCATTTTGTATACTATGACTAATGCCTAAATGCCAAGCTAACTAAGTGATAGTCATTCAGGCACTGAGTTTTCTGTCAATCAGGAACCAGGGGCTTTGCTTACTGCACACTCCCTCCTATACGAACCCCTTGCGGGGGTCCTCGTAGAACTTTGTCAGTGATGACTTGTGGGGCTCTGAAATTGCTTGCTTCCTTTTCTTCATCTGACTTTAGATGTTCATGACTTTTTCACTGGGTCCTGGGGAATTTTAAACACAAATTATCACATCACTGAAATATCCTGATATGACAGCTGCTGCTTTGTGCACAATATTTCAGAGTTTTCGGAGAATAAGGATAAATGCACTTAGAGGTATTTTCAATATGCTGGGGGATTTTGAAAGAAAAGGTGCTTCTCAAAAATTTAAATACACTTCAAAAAATAATAAGGCTAATTCTTTTTAGAATTTGATCTGTGCCATTGGGATCTGGTACTTTACATTTTATGTGTTAAAATGCACATATGAAGAATTTTTTGTTTGTAGTATGTTGACACAGCTTCAGACTATGTTATTTCTGAACAGTAGTGATTGATTTGGGAGTTAAGCCTTTATATACTTAGAATCCCTGCAATTCAGGTGATTACCAACAAATACAACCTCCGTATGCATGGTTGGTAAGATTGATCAGTACAACCACTTGGAAAGCCATGTGGTAGTATCTAATAAAATCAGAGGTGAGTATACTCAGAAATTCCACCTCTAGTCATATTCTTGGAGAAGGAAATGGCAGCCCACTCCAGTATTCTTGCCTGGAGAATCCCATGGCCAGAGGAGCCTGGCGGGCTACAGTCCATGGGGTCGCACAAGTCGGACATGACTTAGTGATTAAAGAGAGAGTCATATTCTAAAGAGTAGAGGTTTCCAGATTTTATAATCATGATCCTCAGCAGTTCTTTTTTTTAATTAAAAAATTTTAAAGCATACACTCCTAGTATGTATTTTTATTCATAAATTATGTACATATATTACTTTTTCTCATTCAAATATTACTGCTGCTGCTGCTAAGTCACTTCAGTCATGTCCGACTCTGTGCGACCCCATAGACAGCAGCCCGAATATTGCTAAATACATATAAAAGTAGAAAATTTTAAAGGATGTCTTTAAGAAATGCAACAAATTTCCACGTGGATTGTCCTTTCAGTCTCATTGGAATGTATGTGCCCTGCTTTGGAGACTGCTGCATCAGATCAGTTGTATGTATGTACACAAGAATGCAGGGAGCATCAAATGTGGAATAGTGAAATTTTAGAAACAACCTAATATCTTTCAGTACTAGAATGGGTTAATGTACCAATTACACAATAGGGTAATTTTCATAAGTGGCTCTCATCTTTTTAATATTGCCTTTGCGCCACGCTCTCTTTTCCTTCTGGCCTTCCAGTGTATTTATGCATTTCTTTCTTTCACCATATCTCATATAACTTCTACACCTTTTTCTGTTTTTTCCATGCTTTTTCTCTCCATGCTTCAATCCAGATATTTTCTATTGACCTGTCTTCTTAATCACTAATCCTTTCCTCAGCTGTATCTAATCTGCTGGTAATAAAGCTACTAATTTATTAATTTTAAAGTAATATTTTACACTTCAGGAATTTCCATTTTGTATAGATTTCAGGCATCCGGTGAAAATCAGAAGCTTGTCTTACGTTTCCTTGACAATATTAATCACAGTTATTTTAATATTCATATCTGTTAATATGTGAATTTGCTGTGGGTTTCTTGCTATTATTTATTTGTTTTCTGGATTTCTGGTCACTTGTTTTTTTGATAGTGAACGGTGATAGTTTTGATTGTTACAGTGCACGGTGTTGGATTCATGATCTCTGAAGAAGAAGATTTAGCTTCAGGACCAGGGACCAGGCTTGATCACTAAAGAGCTTCTGTGTAGCAGAGTTTTATTAAAGTATAAAAAGAGGCAGAGAAAGCTTCTGACACAGACATCAGAAGGGGGCAAAGAGTGGTCGCCTCACTAGTGTTAGCAAGGGAGTTATATACTTTTCAAATTGGTTATTACAATAAATCAAAAGAAAATCTCAAGGTTGTAAAGATCTTACTACGCCCATTCCCACAATTTACATTTTAAGACAATAGGATCAGTCAGAAGGTTTTTAGGAAGGAGAAATTGTCCTCAAGCAGGATATATTGTTGCTATATAATTCTTAGTACAGAGTTTAAACTGAGTTGTTTGTTGTGTAATCATCAGTTCCAGGCTTAAAGAAAAAAAAAAAGTTTTATGTGACTGAAACTAAGGAATGTAGAAGAAAAAATGTTTGTCCTTTCCTCCTCCTTGAGAATTCCAGACCCCTATCTCCTCTTCGAGAACCCCAGGCCCCTTTCTCTTCCTGGAGACCCCAGACTTCTCAACCTGCCTAGGAACTGACTCTCTCATTTTTTTTCTAGAATGCTTCAGGGATTTTGATAAAATATCAGACATTTTGTATGAAAAACATCAGATACTTCGAGGCTTTGGATAATGTTCCATTCCTTCTGCTTAGCCATGTGATTCAGTTGAGGAAGATCTCCCTCCAACCAGGGATTGAGTTGATTAGAAGATGGGGTTCAGTCCTTGTGAGGACCATACTCCTTCTATTTTGCACTAATTCCTAGAGTATCTCTCTCCAGGAGCTCCTCCTTAACACACACGGCATTGGCTGGGGTCTAAATAGCAGAGAGACAAGATGCTCAGTAAAGCTTTTAGTTCTTTTTCTGACCTTAGTGTGCACATCCTGGACATCTGGGCCTAGCAAGGAGAATGAGTCTTAGCAAACATGCCTGGCTTCTTTTTAGTTGGAGCTTCTGAGAGCTATAGAGTTTAATGTGAATACAGAATGATCTAACTCCAAAAGCATAGTATTTGGGGTTCCTCTGGAAGCTTAGTAGGAAATATGTTTGGCTTAGGAGTCAAGCAACTGCTACTGCTGCTGCTGCTAAGTCGCTTCAGTCGTGTCCGACTCTGTGCAACCCCATAGACAGCAGCCCACTAGGCTCCTCTGTCTTTGGGATTCTCCAGGCAAGAATATTGGAGTGGGGTGCCATTGCCTTCTCCAATGCATCAAAGTGAAAAGCAAAAGTGAAGTCACTCAGTCATGCTGACTCTCAGCGACTCCATGGACTGCAGCCTACCAGGCTCCTCGGTCCATGGGATTTGCCAGGCAAGAATACTGGAGTGGGCTGCCATTGTCTTCTCTGGGAGTCAAGCAAACCTGGCTTTAAATCACAGCTTTGCCATTTCAAGCTGGGTGTACCCAGCCTTCCTAAGATTTGACTTCGTCAACTTTGAAAGAGGGCTAATGTTCTTGTCTCAAGGGATATGTGAAGAATTAATAAGATGTCATCTGAAAAATTCCCAGTCCAGTCCCTAACACAGACTGGTCACTCAGCAGATAGTATGAGAACCTGATCTGTGGTAATATGAAGGAGTCTATAAATAAATATATCGATTTAACAACATTTTGCATGGTTGACACTGTCTCTGGATAGATTTATGGAAATGTTACCCAAAGTAGAAAAGTGTTTTAGACACATCTACACACATGTGAAAAAGCTGGCTTAAAACTCAACATTCAAAAAACTAAGATCATGGCATCTGGTCCTATCCCTTCATGGCAAATAGATGGGGAAACAATGGAAACAGTGAGAGACTTTATTTTCTTGGGCTCCAAAATCACTGCAGATGGTGACTGCAGGCATGAAATTAAAAGACGCTTGCTCCTTGGAAGAAAAGCTATGACCAACCTTCTACTACTACTACTACTAAGTCACTTCAGTTGTGTCTGGCTCTGTGCGACCCCATAGATGGCAGCCCACCGGGCTGCCCTGTCCCTGGGATTCTCCAGGCAAGAACACTGGAGTGGGTTGCCATTTTCTTCTCCAATGCATGAAAGTGAGAAGTGAAAGTGAAGTCACTCAGTCGTGTCCCACCCTCACTGACCCCATGGACTGCAGCCTTCCAGGCTCCTCCATCCTTGGGATTTTCCAGGCAAGAGTACTGGAGTGGGGTGCCATTGCCTTCTCCATGACCAACCTAGACAACATATTAAAAAGCAGAGACATTACTTGGCTAACAAAGGTCTGTCTAGTCAAAGTTATGATTTTTCCAGTAGTCATGTATGGATGTGAGAGTTGGACTATAAAGAAAGCTGAGAGCCGAAGAATTGACACTTTTGAATTGTGGTGTTGGAGAAGACTCTTAAGAGTCCCTTGGACTGCAAGGAGATCCAACCAGTCCATCATAAAGGAGATCAGTCCTGAATATTCATTGGAAGGACTGATGCTGAAGCTGAAACTCCAATACTTTGGCCACTTGATGTGAAGAATTGACTCATTAGGAAAGACTCTGATGCTGGGAAAGATTGAAGGCAGGAGAAAGGGATGACAGAGGATGAGATGGTTAGATGACATCATCGACTCAATAGACACGAGTGTGAGTAAGCTCCAGGAGTTGGTGATGGACAGGGAAGTCTGGCGTGCTGCAGTCCATGGATTCACAAACAGTTGGCCACAACTGAGAGACTGAACTGAACTGTGAAGAAGATAAGGAGGAGAGAAGCTTTTTACTCCCACTTTAGAGCTTAGAAAAGATTTTCAAAGAGTCACTCAGCTAGTAAGTAAGAAGGCCAGTCTGGTTTCTGACTCACAGTTAAGTGCTCTTCCCACCGTCCTACCACCTCACGATGGTAGCAAAGCCTCATGCTGGCAAGTGGAAAGGCCAGAGTCCCAACTCAGTCCTTCTGAACCCAGCTCCAGTACCCTGTCAGCTAATCAGGTTTCTCTGTGAATGTGTGCATATGCAAGTCATCAATTAAGTGACCTGATTTCCTTGTCAACTAGCCTTTTTTTCTGCAAGAAATTAAAAAAAAAAAAAAGAACCTTCTATTAAGACATGGAGCCATGACAATTCAGCAGGTGGTACTTGAGCAATGAAAGCAATCATGGGGTGACTCAACCAAGGTAGGGGAAATATAGAAAATATAATTGTGTGCTGTTCAGAAAATTGTTACTATATTTATAGATCTTAAAATTCATAATGCCATTGATTTTCCAACTCTCTTTTAAAATCCTGGTCATTTAACAGCTTAATTCTCAGTACTTGTTTGCATCTCTTAGACTTAGATGTCATTTTCCATTCATCCATCCAAAAATAGTTTTGAGCTGTTCCTTATGTGTTTGAAACTGTATAACTATGTCCATAATACAGTGAAGAATGATAAATAGCTCTGTCTTAAAGGATTTCACACCCTGGTGGAGACAGAGAGATAAAGAGACATTTACCATGAAGTATGTTGAATGCTGAGCTAGCAGGAACAAAAGAGGTTCAGTTCAGTTCAGTTCAGTTCAGTTCAGTCGCTCAGTCGTGTCCAACTCTTTGCGACCCCATGAATGGCAGCACGCCAGGCCTCCTTGTCCATCACCAACTCCCAGAGTTCTCTCAGATTCACGTCCATTGAGTCAGTGATGCCATCCAGCCATCTCATCCTCTGTGTCCCCTTCTCCTCCTGCCCCCAATCCCTCCCAGCATCAGTCTTTTCCAATGAGTCAGCTCTTCACATCAGGTGGCCAAAGTACTGGAGTTTCAGCTTCAGCATCATTCCTTCCAAAGAAATCCCAGGGTTGATCTCCTTCAGAATGGACTGGTTGGATCTCCTTGCAGTCCAAGGGACTCTCAAGAGTCTTTTCCAACACCACAGTTCAAAAGCATCAATTCTTCGGCGCTCAGCCTTCTTCACAGTCCAACTCTCACATCCATACATGACTACTGGAAAAACCATAGCCTTGACTAGACAGACCTTAGTTGGCAAAGTAATATCTCTGCTTTTGAATATGCTATCTAGGTTGGTCATAACTTTTCTTCCAATTAGTAAGTGTCTTTTAATTTCATGGCTGCAGTCACCATCTGCAGTGATTTGGGAGCCCCCCAAAATAAAGTCTGACACTGTTTCCACTGTTTCCTCATCTATTTCCCATGAAGTGATGGGACCAGTTGTCATGATCTTCATTTTCTGAATGTCGAGCTTTAAGCCAACTTTTTCACTCTCCTCTTTCACTTTCATCAAGAGAGTTTTTAGTTCCTCTTCACTTTCTGCCATAAGGGTGGTGTCATCTGCATATCTGAGGTGATTGATATTTCTCCTGGCAATCTTGATTCCAGCTTGTGCTTCTTCCAGCCCAGCATTTCTCATGATGTACTCTGCATATAAGTTGAATAAGCAGGGTGACAATATACAGCCTTGACGTACTCCTTTTCCTATTTGGAACCAGTCTGTTGTTCCATGTCCAGTTCTAACTGTTGCTTCCTGACCTGCATACAGATTTCTCAAGAGGCAGGTCAGGTGGTCTGGTATCTCTCTCAGAATTAGGAAGCACCTAACCAGCCTGGAGAAGCTGAGGAAAGCTTCTTAGAAGAACTGAAGCTCAAATAGAGAAATGAAGGGAAATAGAATTTCAGCTAAGTAAAGCTGGGATGGAAGGAAGGATATCATAAGTAGGTAGAACATAATTTTCAAAGCCTTAAAGAGACTAGACTGGTGTGGCTTAAGCAATAGAGATTCATTCTTACAATTATGAAGGCTGGAAGTTCAAAACCAAAGTCAGCAGGGTTGGTTTCTTTTTTGAACTTGGAGGGAGAATCAGTTCCATGACTCTCTCCAGGCTCCTGCCAGCAATCTCTATCGTTTCTGAGCTTGACACCGATCTCTGCCTTCATGTTCACATGACTCTCTGTGTGTGTCTGTGTTGCTTCTGGGTCTGTCTCTGTTTCCATCTTCCCCCTTTCCATCAATACTGGATTAGGGGCCACCCTAATGGCCTTGTTTTAACATGATTATTTCTGTAAAGACCCCATTTCCAAATAAGGTCACATTCTGAGACTCTAGGGCTTAACATTTCTTGAGGAGACACAATTTAACCGATAATAATCTTCCCTCTGGACCCCCAAAATCCTTACATGGAAAATGTATCCACCCACTCCAATATTCCTGAAGTGTTCATCATTCCTGCATCAATTCTAAGCCTCAAATCTCACCAAAACATCGTCTCCTCAAAGTCCCAAATCTTATCATTTAAATCACGCAAAATCAGTTATAGACAAGAGTTGGAGTAGAAGTCATCTGGGGTCCAAATTCCTCTCCATTTGCTTACTTGTGAAAGCAGACGACAGGGTGTTTTCAAAATAGAAGTTGGAACAGTCACAGAAATTCCCATTCCAAAAGAGAAAAATCAGAGAGACAAAATGGGTCAGAGATCAAAAGGAAGATGGAAATCTATTAGAGAAAATTCCATTGATTTTATAACTGTAGAATAGTCCTCTTTGGCTCCATCCTTTGGCCCACAGAGGTGAAAACCTGGCTCCATCCTTTTGGCCCACAGAGGTAAAAAAACCTCACCTCTTTGCTAAGTGAAAGTGGAAGTGTTAGTCACTCAGTTGTGTCCAGCTCTGCAACACCGTGAACTATAGCCTCTGCCCATGGAATTCTCCAAGCAAGAATACTGGAGTGGGTAGCCACTCCCTTCTCCAGGGGATCTTCCTGACCCACGGATCAAACCTGGGTCTTTCACATTGCAGGCAAGATTCTATACCTTCTGAGCCAGTGAAACCCAGCGGTTGGAGAGCTTTCTTCATTTCCTCTCATCTCTGTCCCCTTCTGTATAAGCTGGCAGTATTGCTCCCTAAGTAGTTGATTGGATCTATAAGTCTCCTGCATTTTCACTTTAGCATACGGTTGTCTGGTCACACTCGTGGTGCTCTCTAGAACGCACTTTTTCATTTTTTTGCAATATGCACACTTTTGCAATTTTTTTGCACAGGCTAGAATTTTCCAATTTCTGATTGCATTTTGCTTAACTGTAGCTTGTTTCATGGATCTCTTTCTTCTTACACTTCACCGTAAGTAGCAAGGAGAAACTAAGCTGTGCCTTCACCAGTTTGCTTAGAAGTCTCAGCTAAGCATCCATGTTCATTACTTACAAGTTCTGCCTTCCATCCAACAGAACACAATCGGCCAGGTTCTCTGCCATTTTATCACAAGGGTCGCCTTTCTTCCAGCTTCCAATAATGTGTTCCTCATTCCCATTTGAGACTTCACCAGAAGTACCTTTAACATTCACATTTCTGCCAACTGTCTTCACAAGGCAGTCTAGGACTTTTCTCTCAAGTAGCTCAAAACTCTGTCAGCTTCTGCCTTTTGCTCCATTCCAGCATCCCTTGCCTGTTTTAGGGTATTTGTCACTGCAGTACCCCCCACTTTCCAGGAATCCAGATCCGTTTCCTGAGGGCTCACCTAACCAAGCACCATAAACTGAGCAGCTTATGCAACAGGAATATATTGTCTCAAAGGTCTGAGACTGGAAGTCAGAGACCAAAGTGTTGGTAGGGCAGGTTCCTCCTGAGCGTTGCTGGGGAGAATCTGTTCAAGCCTCTCTCCTAGCATCCAGTGGCCTCAGGCATTCTTGGCTTTAGATGGTGCTCTTGCACATCTTTGCATCACCTTCTTTCTCTGAGTGTCTGTGTCCAAGTTTTCCCTTTTATAAGGACATGTATTGGATTCAGACCCACTCTAATGACCTTGTTTTAACTTGATTACGTCTGTAATCTGGGTGGCTTCTAATTCTTTGTTCAAAGTCAGCCATGCTGTGCTAGGTAACAGAAACTGTAGACAGATCTTTACTGTGGACGTTTATGTTAATCTGGTAAGGAGTTGTATCCTGCTGACAGCTTACTACACCTGTAGGCAGCAGACACTTCAAATTCCTCTACTCACCCCCCCTCCTCTTTTGTCTCCCGGTGGTCTTTATTCTCTCCTATATACTTGTACAGAGAGAGCCTGTGCTTTGCAAATCTTTCAGATGGAACCCACTGTTATTATAGGGGAGCATTGTTGGTATGATGGTAAGATGTGGGGAGGAGAAACATTCTGCAACCTCATGACTAAATCTCAGTCTTTAGGGGATCATTTCACAGGTGTTCTTGTATAACTCCTAAGCTCCTCCCCCTTCTGTGAGATAAGAAGGCTAGAAGCCTTTAAGAGCCCAGACCGTCTGCGCCTGCAGTGGCTGAGCGGACCTTGGCTGTGTCACTCTCTCCCTGGATTCCTCTCTCCAGACTTCAGGGCGCCAGCTTTCTTTGCAACATGAGTTCTCTGATGAGTCAGCTAAAATCTTTGAACATCAGTTTGTTCAACCTTTTCATGTAGGGATGAGAAAGATGTCTTCCAAACTTTTTGTTTGTTTTTTTCTTTTTTTCTTTTTATTTTTTATTTTATTTATTATTATCATTATTATTTTACTTTACAATATTGTATTGGTTTTGCCACACGATGTCTTCCAAATTTTTATATGAAGGAGTTGAAACCAGAAGTCTGGCCAAGTTGTCTTTGTTTTTTTTTAAATCACAGGTTGTTTCCCCTTTGGTGATCCATTACAGAAATGACACTTTTCTCTGTACTTATCACAGCCTGACATTTTGTTATGTAATAATTTGCTTGCTGTTGGTTATTTGTGCCTTCCCTCACCACACTGGAGACTCCTGAGAGCAAAGACCATGTCTCTTTGGTTTCTACTGAATCACTGTTGCATAGTGAAGAATGGATAATAAATATTTGTTAAATGGATGAATGAAATAATACTAAAATAATAAAATTTATACATAACATACTTACACTTCATTTTAGTTTTATTTTTTCCAGTAGAAACAGAGAAAATGGTTTTCTGTCTAATTATTATAAATTTTCATTCTGCACTTTTCCCCTTGTGCTATTGAACCATTAAAATTGTTTTCTTGGGTCTTTAAGGAAACCATTGGCTCACCTAGTAAGGAAACCTCACCTCTGATGAAGTCTCAGCTTTGGAACCCAGAACAATACACAGTTATGCACTTAAAGCTCAAAAAGGATGCAGAACAGTATGCGCAGCATCAAGCCACCATCCTTAGCCCTTTAAGGTGGGTGCCTTTCTCTGACTTCCATATCCTGCCACTTCCTTCCCCATTATCTTAGTCAATTCAAGATGTAATAACAAAATACCACAGACTGGGTGGCTTAAACATTTCTCACAGTTCCGGAAGCCGGCAAGTCCAAGATCAAGGTGCTGGCAGATCAGATGTCTGGTGAAGGCCTGCTTGCTCACTTATAGACAGTTGCCTTCTTCCAGTATCCTTAGGTGGTCAAGCAAGAGAGCTCTGGTAGCTTCATCTCCTTCAGTCAGTTCACTTCAGTCACCCAGTCATGTCTTTCATCTCCTTATAAGGCCACAATCTCATGCTATACGCTGAATGTTTCAGTTCAGTCGCTCAGTCATGTCCGCCTCTTTGCAACCCCATGGACTGCAGCACACCAGGCTTCCCTGTCCATCACCAACTCCCGGAGCTTACTCAAACTCATGTCCATCGGGTTGGTGACACCATCCAACCATCTCATCCTCTGTCAGCCCCTTTTCCTCCCGCCTTCAATCTTTCCCAGCATCAGAGTCCTTTCAAATGAGTCAGTTCTTCCCATCAGGTGGCCAAAGTTTTGGAGTTCCAGCTTCAGCATCAGTCCTTCCAAAGAATATTCAGGACTGATTTCCTTTAGGATTGAATGGTTGGATTTCCTTGCAGTCCAAGGGACTCTCAAGAGTCTTCTCCAACACCACAGTTCAAAAGCTGTACTGGCACAAAGACAGAAATATAGATCAATGGAAAAAATAGAAAGCCCAGAGATAAATCCACACACCATGGACACCTTATCTTTGACAAAGGAGGAAAGAATATACAATGGAGAAAAGACAATCTCTTTAACAAGTGGTGCTGGGAAAACTAGTCAACCACTTGTAAAAGAATGAAACTAGAACACTTTCTAACACCATACACAAAAATAAACTCAAAATGGATTAATCATCTAAACATAAGACCAGAAACTATAAAACTCTTAGAGGAGAACATAGGCAAAACACTCTCCTATATAAATCACAGCAGGATCATCTATGACCCACCTCCCAGAATATTGAAAATAAAAGCAAAAATAAACAAATGGGACCTAATTAAACTTAAAAACTTCCACACAACAAAAGAAACTATAAGCAAGGTGAAAAGACAGCCTTCTGAATGGGAGAAAATAATAGCAAATGAAGCAACTGGCAAACAACTAATCTCAAAAATATACAAGCAACTCCTGCAGCTCAATTCCAGAAAAATAAACGACCCAATCAAAAAAATGGGCCAAAGAACTAAACAGACATTTCTCCAAAGAAGACATACAGACGGGTAACAAACACATGAAAAGATGCTCAACATTACTCGTTATCAGAGAAATGCAAATCAAAACCACAATGAGGTCCCATTTCACACCAGTCAGAATGGCTGCAATCCAAAAGTCTACAAGCAATAAATGCTGGAGAGGATGTGGAGAAAAGGGAACCCTCTTACACTGTTGGTGGGAATGCAACTAGTATAGCCACTATGGAGAACAGTGTGGAGATTCCTTAAAAAACTGGAAATGGAACTGCCTTATGACCCAGCAATCCCACTGCTGGGCATATACACTGAGGAAACCAGAATTGACAGAGACACATGTACCCCAGTGTTCATCACAGCACTGTTTATAATAGCCAGGACATGGAAACAACCTAGATGTCCATCAGCAGATGAATGGCTAAGAAAGCTGTGGTACATATACACAATGGAGTATTACTCAGCCATTAAAAAGAATACATTTGAATCAGTTCTAATGAGGTGGATGAAACTGGAACCGATTATACAGAGTGAAGTCAACCAGGAAGAAAAACACCAATATAGTATACTAATGCATATATATGGAATTTATAAAGATGGTAATGATAACCCTGTATGTGAGACAGCAAAAGAGACACAGATGTATGGAACAGTCTTTTAGACTATGTGGGGAGAGGGAGAGGGTGGGATGATTTGGGAGAATGGCATTGAAACATATATAATATCATATATGAAATGAATCGCCAGGTAGGTTCAATGCATGATACTGGATGCTTGGGGCTGGTGCACTGGGATGACCCAGAAGGATGGTATGGGGAGGGAGGAGGGTGGGAGGTTCAGGATGAGGAACACGTGTATACCTGTGGTGGATTCATGCTGATGTATGGCAAAACCTGTACAATATTGTAAAGTAACTAACCTCCAATTAAAATTAAAAATTTTATATTAAAAAAAGAAAATTAAAAATTTTAAAAAAGTGTCAATTCTTTAGCGCTCAGCTTTCTTTATAGTCCAACTCTTACATCCATACATGACCACTGGAAAAACCATAGCTTTGGCTAGACAGACATTTGTTGGCAAAGTAATGTCTCTGCTTTTTAATATGCTGTCTAGATTGGTCATAGCTTTTCCTCATCTATTTGCCATAAAGTGATGGGACCAGATGCCATGATCTTAGTTTTCTGAATGTTGAGTTTTAAGCCAACTTTTCATTCTCCTCTTTCACTTTCATCAAGAGGCTCTTTAGTTCTTCTTCACTTTCTGCCGTAAGGGTGGTGTCATCTGCATATCTGAGGTTATTGATTTCTTCCAGCAATCTTAATTCCAGCTTGGGCTTCATCCACCCGGGCATTTCACATGATGTACTCTGCATATAAGTTAAATAAGCATGGTAACAATATACAACCTTGATGTACTCCTTTTCCAATCTGGAACCAGTCTGTTGCTCCATGTCCAGTTCTAACTGTTGTTTCTTGACCTGCATACAGATTTCTCAGAAGGCAGGTAAGGTGGTCTGGTATTTCCGTCTCTTTAAGATTTTTCCATAGTTTGTTGTGATCCACACAGTCAAATGTTTGCATTCCCCCAAATTCATATATTGAAATCTAATCCCCAAGGTAATGGTACTTGGAGGTGGGTCCTTTGGGAGGTGATTGGGTCATCAGTGTGGAACCGTCATAAATGGGATTATCAGCCTTATGAAAAAGGTACCAGAAAACTCTCTCATGCCTTCTGCCAAATGCAATTGCAAACAACAGTTCTGTATGAACAGGAATCTCACCAGACACTGAATCTGCCAGCACCGTGATCTTGGACTTCCCATAAGCCCACCCAGTCTATAGTATTCTGATAGCAGCCCAAGCAGACTCATACATCCATCACTGAGACTCCACCCCCTGGATGAAGTCACAGAAGTGGCGCCTCCGTGACGGATGGACTTAGGAGGGACACATACGTTTAGTTCATCGCACCCATAATGTATGTCCACATTACTCCAGAGATTTCTCCTTTCCTTGAACTCACCATTCTCTTTGTGTCTCCAACTGTTGTTCCTTCCATGTAGAAATGAAGTAAGTGAGCTCACTCAGTCGTGTCCGACTCTGCGACCCCATGGACTGTAGCCCACCAGGCTCTTCCATCCATGGGATTCTCCAGGCAAGAGTACTGGAGTGGGTTGCCATTTCCTTCTCCAGGGGAAATTCCCCACCCAGGGAGTGAACCCAGGTCTCCCACATTGCAGGCAGGCGCTTTACCCTCTGAGCCACTGGGGAACCTTCTTCCATGTAGAACTCCTTTTCAAACAGGCAAATCACTGTTTAGCCTTCCAAATCCAGATCAAATACCACTTTAATGGTGCAGCCTCCCTGAGCCTCTGAGGGAAAACTAGTCACCTCCTGATCTGTACTCTGCAACCCTGTGAGCACACATCTCACAATGCAGAACTGGAATTTTCTTTCACTTCTACCCCATCAGGACCTCTGAGAGCGGAAACTAACTCCTCTTTGCATCCCTAGGGTGTCTCAGTCAGATCAAAGTTGAATTCAAACCTTGAGGATCTCTTCACCATTTTCCTGAATTATTTTCTTCTGCTGATCCTTTCTTTGAGGCAGAAATATTGAGCTATAAATGATCCCTCTCTTGTTTCCTATTATCAGGGCATCTTATGGTTATTTTTCCCCTCTGTAATTCAGTGTGAAAACCTCCCCACCCTGCAAAACTCTGTCCTTCTGAGTTTCTGCTTTGCTGCATTGACATGTATTATTCAAACATTTCTGAAAACATGTTCTTATGCTTGTTTTTGCTCCCATCAACCAGACAAGTGCGTTTTGGCTGAGAAACTAAATTTAGTTTCTTCTGTAGAAGTTTAAGTGCCATTTAGAACAACTGCACAGCTAATGTATGGTGGCAGTTCCAGCCTCATGTAGAATTTGCCAGCACAGCAATGTGGAAGATGAATGTGTCAGCCAATTACTCCCTAAATCCCATTCAAATGCACTCATCACTTGGTCCTTGGTCTTCTGCAAAATTCTTGGCATTATTTTCTCTGTAAGAATGGATTCCCAAAGAGAGAACGAGTAGGAGGTAGAAATCTCAGGTCAGTCCTTTAGTTCCCAGATGTGTAAGAGATGTGTATATTTTATATAATGTGATTTAATTTCTGACTGTTAAGATTCCACTCTGATTGACTAGGAGAAAACTTCGCTTCAGCCTTTGTTGTAGCTCCCAAGCATGTACATGGGGTTGAGCCACAATTCTTGGATTTTATATAGGAGTGTTTTTTAAGAAGTCTTCTGGTGGTAAGGTTGGGGGTGGAGTGGGAGACAATGCAACCTTCCCTTGGTCAGAGGTCTCTGCAACCTAATGTTAGGTGATCCCTAATTCTTGTCCATAGAGTCTATTAGGTCTGGTGGCTTCTAGCTCTTTGGTTTCTTTCTTATACTGGGAATCTTTTGCAAGGCTTTCTGTTTTTTTCCTGTGGCCATTTGTCCAGGGTCTTCATGCCTTCCTACAGTGACAGTTCAAGTGATGCTCAAATCCCTTGATCATGATGCACAGATTTCTCCCTCCCTTCCCAAGCCCAGGGATATCTTTCTCTACTCTGAGATGAAGAAAGCCTTGATGTCATGCCTTCTTTGATCAAGGAAGTAGCCTCCTCTTCGGGTCTTCTACAAAATTCTCCTAGATCTTTTAAAAGTCTTACCATTGATCACGGTAAGAAAGCAACCTTATAAGCTAGTTTTTGTGATCGACTCAGAAACATACCATCCCTGAGGCAATGAGTCAGCATAGAATGACTCTTCACCTAAATAAGAGAAAGGAAGAGAGTACATGCAGGGAGAAAATAATGTAAATTCGTATTTTGAAAGTGTCCACCCAGCGTCAGGTCAAGGGTTACAGAGATGTTTTCTCATCTTAACCTCAGTAACACTTTAGATCAAACATTTCTGCCAGTGGGTATGCTTTCTTTATGTTTATATGTCCAGGTATGATGCCAATAATTTTGGTTAATGCTCAATAATTCCTTATGTGAAACAGAGGCATCTGTGATGCATGTGATATAGTTACCATCGTAGCATAGAAATGCAGAAGAGGGACTGCCAAGTCCTAGGCTGTGTACTTAATGTTACAGTAAACTTGCTGGTTACCCTCCAAAGACTTCCTCCAACAGATGCTTTGTTGGACTGTGCATGAGCGGCCCATGTCTCCCGCTCTGTCACCACAATGGGGCATCATGTTTGCAAGTGGGTTGCTGGACAGGAAAACTCTAAGATGATGATTCTCACCATAAGAAATATAAACTACTCACAGCCATTGGCTATGAAGAAGTAAGACAGGCTTACAGCTGAGAGCTAAAAAGGATGTTTGGAGTTGAAGGAAAGTTGTTAATTTCACACAAACAAACAAAAGATAGAAAAGCATAGCAGATTGTTTCAGCTAAACCTCAGAGCTTAGAGAAAGGCCGGGTAAGTACCTTGCTTTCTAAAGAGAGATGACCACAACTCAACTTTTCAGTGACCAGAAATAAATGAGGTAGAGAGTCAATGAAGAGGATTCTTTGAATTTAAGTGAAGAGGACAGCAAAGTAAGATAGGGAGATGATTGCCAAAAGGAAACCTAGCATCTTATTTCCAACTGGGCCTTTGCTCAATTACAGAATATCCCAGGACCAGACGATTGCCTAGGAGAATGCTGAAGGGAAACTGACATGTGTCCTCTGAAACTGGTAGCTCCAGGGACAAGTGTCAAGCAGTCACCTAGGTGAATCTCAAGGCAGGAGGCTACAGGATTTTCCCTTCTCAGAGAACTGGGAGAGAAGGTATCAAAGAAGGAAGCTACAAGTCCACTCTCTGTTGGAGCAAAGGGTTGTAAGTTTCCGTGGACCAGGAGGAAAACTCAGTTATTAGTTCTTAAAAAGACTATCACCTTTCAAACTGAGTATCAGTGGAGGGGTCCCTAGCAGGAAGGCTAGGGGAATCTCCAAGGCAAAAGACTACAGATGTTTTCAAAGAGCCCAGGAGTCATTGTGTGTGCATGTTAGAGAGAGCATGGCAAAAGGCATGGGTCCACCTTGAGAACTCCAGGGAGCACCAGTCAACCAAACAGAACTTCACCCCATTCCTTCTGTTCCTTTCTCCCAGTCATTTCCCAGAGGGCTCCCAAAACACTGCTACTGAGAGACGGAGTCCTGAATTAGGCTTCAAACTGGATGGAAGAGTGAATCTTGATTTTGATGGTATGAAATGTTAGAATACCTAAAAATAAGACACATATATCTGAAACAAGTTAGAAAAGCTGAGACTACATGAGGTCTGGATGGGAGGAAAAATAATAAAGGTATTTCCTGATGGCAGATTTTCCAATTCAGCCTATGTGAATGTCCAGTTTTGGAAGATGACAGGGAAGAAGCATGGTTAGGGATATGGTTATACAGAATGGACACACACTCTGCAGAGGGGTGCCATTACTTGGGCTAGGAGCCATATCACCCTGAGCTAGTCACTCTTGCAGCTGTTGTGATATAATAAGAAATACATATTTGGTCTTTGCCCCTGCTTCCTGATGCAGAGTTTTCAAAACCCTTGAGATTCCCTGGGTGATAGGAGCATCTTTTATTCTAATGAGGTGACTCTTGGTGACCTGGAAACTTCAGAATGGGTTCCGAAGTCTCAGAGAAGACCAGTCCCTGACTGGAAGTGTAGAACTTTCAGCCCCACTCTCCATCTTCCCAGGAGAAGAAGTGGGGGAGATTGAGTTAATGATCGATCATGCCTTTGTGATGAAGTCTCCAGAAAAAGCCCAAAATTACGAGGTTCAGAAAGCTTCCAGATTGGTGACCACAGTCACGTGTCAGGAGTGGCACACCCCACCTCCACCCCAACTCTGCATTCAGGACTGTTCTGGGTTTTCTTTACCTGGCTGTTCACCTGTTCCTTTACAAAATCCTTTATAAGAAACTAGTAAATGTAGGTTAATGTTTCCCTGAGCCTTGTGAGCCATCCCAGCAAATTACTGAATCTGAATCCCTAACTTTGTAGCCAAGTTGGAAAGAAGTGTGGGTAATGTGGGGACAAAGTGCTTGTGCCTGGCATCTGAAATGGGGCAGTCTTATGGAACTGAACTGTGCAGCCTGGCAGTGGAGAACTGAATTAAATTATTGGACACCTAGTTGGTGTCCAAAAGTTGGAAAATTGGTTGGTGTGGGGAAAAACTTTTCACCCATTTGGTGTCAGAAGAGTTGTGAGTAGAGAAGCAGATTACCTTTAGTTATCTTCCATCTTTACTATTTTCCCACTCCACTCCACCAGCAAAACCCAGTCACTAAGTCCTATCAGAATATTTTGAAAGCTGGGTTTCGATCTTCCCCTCTAATTTCCACTACTATTACTAGGAAGGCAAACTCCTATTCATACTTCAACACCCACTCCTTAAGAGTCATATCTGAAGCCTTCATAGAGTCCTCTAAGGTCATTTTCTATATTTGCATAGTATCTTGTATAAAGTTCTTTTCAATGTAAAATATGTTTTACAGTAATTTACCTGTGTTTCTGATGACTCTACTATACTGTGAGCTCCTTGAGGGCAGGAGTATGGTCGATCTGTTTCTCTAGCATTTGGTGCAGAGCCTGGGGATGGACAGGGAGGCCTGGCATGCTGCGATTCATGGGGTTGCAAAGAGTCGGACATGACTAAGCGACTGAACTGAACTGAACTGGCAGAGACAGGTGCTTAGAAATTTCACATCTAAATGAATAAATCGGTGAATGACATGGCGTTTTTTGGAACAGTGAGCATCACTGTCTATTATTTCAGCTTTCTCAAGATCATTTCCCCAGCTAATACCTGAGTACTGAGGCTCTATCACTGAAGCGGTGGCCTCATTCCTAAGTCAGATGTGGAAGTTATTGTGGTATTGAGGAAAGCCAAGACCAGGCATTCCACTTAATTTTAACTCAGGAAGTAGCTTGTTTATATGCACTATTAGAGAACAGAGATTGCAGGTGAGAACTCCAAGTATGTGTGTTTCTCTGAGGGCTCTGGGAGATTTCATATGCCAAGAGCAAGTCTCTTGAATGTTCCCTGGCTCTTGATGAATGATGAGACTAGCTCAGACTTGCAGCTTGGATGGCAGCTAGGACAAGAGGCCGAGAGGGAGCGGCCACTCACAACCCTCCCTCGGAAGAACGGGCTGCCATCAGTGAAATATCCACAGCGTTATTTGCATAGGGGAAATTTGAATGATTTTATGGAGTAATCCAAAAATAAATGGGTTGTGGCGTTCTTTATTTTCAAACATAGATTATTTCCATTCCTTGAGTCCCAGATGGGTCACAATCACTATTTCAACACCTAAGTATCTGTCATGTCAATAAATAGATGCATATGTAACTAAGTAAGATAAAGATTAAAATGTGATGTGGTTTTAGGTAGTTGGCTGTCAGAGAAATTAGACACAAGAGGTATGCACCCGTCTTGCTAGACGCATCTTTGAAAGTAAAAGTTGCTCAGTAATGTCCAGTTCTTTGCGACCTCGTGAACTATACAGTCCATGGAATTCTCCAGGCCAGAATATGGGAGTAGGTAGCCTTTCCCTTCTCCAGGGGATCTTCCCAACTCAGGGAATCGAACCCAGGTTTCCCAGGTTGTAGGCAGATACTTTACCAGCTGAGCCATAAGGGAAGCCCCAAGATGCATCTTGAGATGCCTGTATAAAGAATTTGGGGTTGCCCCAGGACCTGTGAGGAAGATACCTCAGGGCATAGCATCCTCCCTTTGTATCAGAGAGACCTGTTTGAATAGTGATCCTCTAGGCTTTGCCGTGTGAGGCAAGTCACTAAACCTCTCTGAATCCAGTTTTTCATCTATAGCCCAGGGATGATAATACCCCCCCTTGCAGAATTGTTCACAGTATTAAAGGCAGTGTGTGCAAGTGCATTGCGCCACACCCAGAGCATGGAGAGATACTGTCTGCACTCTACTACCAGCTTAGTACATGCTGGGCACCACGCTAACTGCATTCTGTGTTTTATCTCATTTAAAAAGAATCAGAACCACCCAAGAATGTACATAGGCACACATAAGCAAGAGAAGTACTACATCTAGGAATCTGTCCAAAGGAAATAAGAAGTGTGCACAGACTTTAGTTAAAAGAGAGAGAATGAGACAGAGATCACTTTAAAATTATTTAGTTAAAAAAATCAAAAATAATCAATGTATTGCAATAAAGAGAATGATTAAACAGATTATTGTATAATGCTTCATAAAAATCAGGCACAGATAAACACATAGTAATGTTAAATTTTTAAAACTGATTTAAAATTTTGTACAAAATCAGTGACTTTGTTTAAATGAACAGGTGTATGAATGAAATAACACATGGGCAGTGCTAATGATAAAGGCTTTGACTGTGTGGATCATGACAAACTGTGGAATATTCTGAAAGAGATGGGAATACCAGACCACATTACCTGCCTCCTGAGAAACCTGTATGCAGGCCAAGAAGAAACAGTTAGAACTGGACATGAAACAACAGACTGAGTTCCAAATTGGGAAATGAGGATGTCAAGGCTGTATGTTGTCACTCTGCTTATTTAACTTATATGCAGAGTACATCATGATAAATGCTGGGCTGGATGAACCACAGCTGGAATCAAGATTGCTGGAAGAAATATCAATGGCCTCAGATATGCAGATGATACCACTTTAACAGCAGAAAATGAAGAGGAACTAAAGAGCCTCTTGATAAAGGTGAAAGAGGAGAGTGGAAAAGCTGGCTTAAAACTCAACATTCAAAAAGCAAAGATCATGGCATCTGATCCTATCACTCCATGACAAACAGATAAGGGAAATGTGGAAACAGTGCCAGATTTCATTTTTCTTTTTTTTTAAATTTATTTTTTAATCAATTTATTTTTTTAATTACAGTACTGTATTTGTTTTGCCATACATTGACATGAATCAGCCATAGGTGAACACAATCTCCCAATGCCGAAGCCCCCTCCCACCTCCCACCCCACATCCTCTACCTGAATCATCCTGTGCATCAGCCCCATGCATCCTGCATCCTACATTGAACATAGATTGGCACTTCATTTCTTACAAGAAAGTATACATGTTTCAATGCCATTCTCCCAAACCATCCCACACTTTCCCTCTCCCTCAGAGTCCAAAAGTCCGTTCTATACCTCTGTGTCTCTTTTGTTGTCTCACATATAGGGTCATCATTACTATCTTCTAAATTCCATATATATGTGTCAGTATACTGTATTGGTGTTTTTCTTTCTGGCTTACTTCACTCTGTATAATCGGTTCCAATTTCATCCATCTCATTAGAACTGAGTCAAATTTATTCTTTTTATGGGCTGAGTAGTACTCCATTGTGTATATGTACCACAGCTTTCTTATCCAATCATCTGCTGATGGACATCTAGGTTGCTTCCATGTCCTGGCTATTATAAACAGCGCTGCAATGAACATTGGGGTACATGTGTCTCTTTCAATTCTGGTTTCCTCAGTGTGTATGCCCAGCAGTGGGATTGCTGGGTCATAAGGCAGTTCTATTTGCAATTTTTAAGGAATCTCCACACTGTTTTCCATAATGGCTGTACTAGTTTGCATTCCCACCAGCAGTGTAAGAGGGTTCCCTTTTCTCCACATCCTCTCCAGCATTTATTGCTTGTAGACTTTTGGATCGCAGCCATTCTGACTGGTGTGAAATGGTACCTCATTGTGGTCTTGATTTGCATTTCTCTGATAATGAGTGATGTTGAACATCTTTTCATGTGTTTGTTAGCCATCCATATGTCTTCTTTGGAGAAATGCTTATTTAGTTCTTTGGCCCATTTTTTGATTGGATTGTTTATTTTTCTGGAGTTGAGCTGCATAAGTTGCTTATAGATCTTTGAGATTAGTTGTTTGTCAGTTGTTTCATTTGCTATTGTTTTCTCCCATTCAGAAGGCTGTCTTTTCACCTTGCTTATAGTTTTCTTGACTCCAATATCAATTGCAGATGGTGACTGCAGCCACAGAATTTTAAAAATAGCTATGACAAACCTAGACAGTGTATTAAAAAGCAGAGATATCACTTTGCTGACAAAGGTGCATATAGTCAAAGCTATGGTTTTTCCAGTAGTCATGTGTGGCTGTGAGAGTTGGACCATAAAGAAGGCTGAACACCAAAGAGTCGATGCTTTTGAACTGTGGTATTGGAGAACACTCTTGAGAGTCCCTTGGACTGCAAGGAGATCAAACCAGGCCAGCCTGAATGATATCAACCCTGAATATTCTTTGGAAGAACTGATGTTGAAGCTGAAGCTCCAATCCTTTGGCCACCTGACTGGAAGAACTGACTCACTGGAAAAGTCTCCGATGCTGGGAACGATTGAAGGCAGGAGCAGAAGGGGACAGAAGAGGATGAGATGGTTGGATGGCATCACTGACTCAATGGACGTGAGTTTGAGCAAACTCGGGGAGATAGTGAAGGATAGAGAAACCTGGCATGCTGCAGTCCATGGGGTCGCAGAGAGACACGTGATCGAACCGCAGCAACAACAACAAAGTGCACGTGGAGATTACATAAGGATTTACGTGAAATTGGCCATTTCTCTCTCTCTTTGTCAATTTCCACATTTTAAGTTTATTCCCAGTGATAGTTTGCTGTTAGGTGATTTTAAAAAACATAACAAAAACATTAGTGAAATTTTAAAATGAAAGTGGGCACATTCACATCTTTCTGATGGTTTTACCTAGTATGAGGTGAAATCATTTCATAGGCAAAACCTTCCTTTGAGTTTTATATTTATTAAGCAGGTTGAAAAGAGCGCTCCAGTGAGGCCAGGTAGCTGCCGTTAACCTCATCTTAGGACCAAGTGTCCTGAGAGAGGCAGGGAGTCTGCATTTAGCCATGTTTAACCAGCGGGACGTCAGACCGACTTCACTGCCAGCCTACCTGCCAGGCACTGTGAGGAAAATTACAAAGAAGACAAGATACGGTTTTCAGGTTAATCAGTTCCCAAAGAGTTTGGATGTTAGAGGTCTGTACCCAACTGTCCGCCTTCTTCCTCCTCCCAGTGGAAGACCGGTTGTCACGCTGTCCCATCTCATCTGTGACAGGAACTCAAGGGATGGGAAGAGGTGAGTAAAGGATATTCTGGACAGGATCAAATGTTTCCAGAGATACTGAGTGCCTTGCTCAGAAATGGGAGGATCCTCTCACTCTGCCTGGGAACACTAATTCTCTCTTAATGAAAATACATATTTCATATTTTTAAAGCTATGAAATATATCACATTTGCATATGAATGGAATTCTAGGGTATGTATTCTATGACTTACTTTAGTGATCATCCATCCAAATGCCAGTAGCTATAATTCATTCTTTTCACAGCTACATGCTATTCCAGTGTGTGTCTAAACCATAATTTATCTCTTTTATTTTTGAGGATTTTTTTTTACAAATTATTTACTATTACATGAAATGCTGTTAAGAACTGGTACACAGGTAAGAATATATTGAAAATGTATAAATAAAATTAAAAGATTAATAAGATAAATAACACTTCAAAATAACTAGATAACACTAAATCATTCTCCAGAATGGTTTGATTAATTTACACTGCTTTTAGCTTTTAAGACAGTTCTGACTCCCCCTTGTTATTTACTTCTTAACTTTGGTATTCCCAGACTTTATACTTTTTAAAATTTTTGCCAGTGTTGAGGCAGTGCTTGTAATTGGCACTTTATTTCTGCTGGCTAAGCATCTTTTCACATGTTTACGGATCATTTGTGTTTACTGTTCTGTGAAATACTTTTTAAATCCTTGCCTCTATTTTTCAATTAGGTTCTTTGTCATTTTCTTATTGGTTCATGAGCAGCAGTTCTCAGTTTTGATGAAGATGATAATGCATCTATCTATCTATCTATCTATCTATCTATATCTCCTAATGCCAGTATAAGCTATCTTAATGCTGTAGTTTCATAGTAAGTCTTGAGATAGTGCAAATTCTCTATACCCTTCTTTAAGATTATCTTGCTAATCTCTTTGATTTCCATGAGAAAATAAAGAATTAGCCTGTCATTTTTTGAAAGAAAGGAAATAAAAATGACTGCTAGCACTCATGAGCATTTATCTCAGAGAGATAAAGACTTAGATTCACACAAAAACTTATACATGAGTGTTCCTAGCAACTTTATTTCTAATAGTTGAAAGCTGAAAACAATAAGTTCAGTTCAGTCACTCAGTTGTGTCCAAATCTTTGGAACCCCATGAACCACAGCACATCAGGCCTCCCTGTCCATCACCAACTGCCAGAGTTCACCCAAACCCATGTCCATTGAGTCGGTGATGCCATCCAACCATCTCATCCTCTGTCTTCCCGTTCTCCTCCTTCCCTCAATCTTTCCCAGCATGAGGAACTTTTCAAATAAGTCAGCTCTTTGCATGAGGTGGCCAAAGTACTGGAGTTTCAGCTTTAGCATCAGTCCTTCCAAAGAACACCCAGGACTGATCTCCTTTAGAATGGACTGCTTGGATCACCTTGCAGTCATGGGACTCTCAAGAGTCTTCTCCAACACCGCAGTTCAAAGGCATCAATTCTTCGACACTCAGCTTTCTTTATAGTCCAACTCTCACATCCATACGTGACCACTAGAAAAACCATAGCCTTGACTAGATGGACTTTTGTTGACAAAGTAATATCTCTGCTTTTTAATATACTGTCTAGGTTGTCCATAACTTTCCTTCCAAGGAGTAATCATCTTTTAATTTCATGGCTGCAGTCACCATCTGCAGTGATTTTGGAGCCCCAAAAAATCAAGTCTGACACTGTGTCCCCATCTGTTTTCCATGAAGTGATGGGACCAGATGCCATGATCTTAGTTTTCTGAATGTTGAGTTTTAAGCCAACTTTTTCACTCTCCTCTTTCACTCTCATCAAGAGGTTCTTTAGTTCTTCACTTTCTGCTATAAAGGTGGTGTCATCTGCATATCTGAGGTGACTGATATTTCTCCCAGCATTCTTGATTCCAGCTTGTGCTTCCTCCAGCCCAGTGTTTCTCATGATGTACTCTGCATATAAGTTAAATAAGCAGGGTGACAATATACAGACTTGACGTACTCCTTTTCCCATTTGGAACCAGTCTGTTGTTCCATGTCCAGTTCTAACTGTTGCTTCCTGACCTGCATACAGATTTCTCAAGAGGCAGGTCAGGTGGTCTGGTATTCCCATCTCTTTCAGAATTTTCCACAGTTTATTGTGATCCACAGTTGCCCTTCAATCAGTAAATGGTTAAGTAAACTGGTAATCCATACATGGAATACTACACACAGTAAAAGAAAATAAATTACTAATACACTCACCTTCAATGAATCTCAAGGGAATTGTGCTGAGTGAAAAAGCCAATATCAGAAGACTGCGTACTGTATGGCCTCATTTAACACCCTTGAAATGACCAAATGATAGAGGTCTAAATTAATTTAGTGGTAGCCAGGGCTTATAGATCACAGCCTTGTCATGGTGAAGGCACTTGCACAACTCGATGAAGGTATGAGTTATACCCTGTATAACATACCATGCAAAATAAACAGATCTTAATAAGAAGTTCTTAAATTAGACATGGTCAAGGAGATGGCCAGAATAAATGTAGAAATCATAGGAATCAGTGACCTAAAGTGGATGGAGTGGGGGAATTTAATTGAGATGACCATTATACCAACTACTGTGGGCAAGAATCCCTTAGAAGAAATGGAGTAGCACTCATAGTCAACAAAACAGTCCAAACTGCTATACTTGGGTGCAGTCTCAAAAATGACAGAATGATCTTGGTTCTTTTCCAAGGCAAACTATTCAACATCACAGTAATCCAGATCTATGCCCCAACCGCTAAAGAAGCTGAGGTTGATCAGTTCTATGATGACCTACAAGACCTTCTAGAAGTAACACCCAAAAAGATGTCCTTTTCATGATAGGGGACTGGAATGCAAAAATAGGAAGTCAAAAGGTACCTGGAGTAACAGGCAACAACAACACAAGAGACGACTCTACACACAGATGTCACCAGATGGTCAATAGCAAAATCAGATTGATTATATTCTTTGCAGCTGAAGATGGAGAAGCTCTATACAGTAGCAAAAACAACACATGGAGCTGACTGTGGCTCAGACCATCAGTTCCTTTTGCAAAATTCAGGCTCAAATTGAAGAAAGCAGGGAAAACCACTAGGCTATTCAGGTGTGACCTAAATAGAATCCCTTATGATTATACAGTGGAGGGGACAAATAGACTCAAGGGATTAGACCTGATAGAGTGCCTGAAGAACTATGAATGGATGTTTGTTACTTTGTACAGGAGGCAGTGATCAAAATCATCCCTAACAAAAAAAAAATGCAAAAGGGCAAAATGGTTGTCTGAGGAGGCCTTTCAAATAGCTGTGAAAAGAAGAGAAGCTAAAGGCAAAAGAGAAAACGAAAGAGAAATCCATTTGAATGTAGAGTTTCAAAGAATAGCAAGGAGAGATAAGAAAGCCTTCCTCAGTGTTCAATGCAAAGAAATTGAGGAAAATAATAGAATGGGAAAGACTAGAGATCTCTTCAAGAAAATGAGAGATATCAGGGAACATTTCATGTAAAAATGGTTACAATAAAGGACAGAAATGGTATGGACCTAACAGAAGCAGAAGATATTAAGAAGAGGTGGCAAGAATACACAGAAGAACTGTACAAAAAGGTCTTAATGATCCAAATAACCATGATGGTGTGATCACTCACCTAGAGCCAGACATCCTGGAATGTGAAGTCAAGTGGGCCTTAGAAGTGTTACTAAGAACAAAGCTAGTGGAGGTGATAGAATTCCAGCTGAGCTATTTCAAATCCTCAAAGCTGATGCTGTGAAAGTGCTGAATTTTTATGCCAGCAAATTTGGAAGCCTCAGCAATGGCCACAGGACTGGAAAAAGTCAGTTTTCATTTCAATTCCAAAGAAGGGCAATGCCAAAGAGTGTTCAAACTACCTCACAATTATACTCATCTTACATGCTAGCAAGGTAATGCTCAAAATCCTTCAAGCTAAGCTTCAGTAGAATGTGAACTGAGAAATTCCAGCTGTACAAGCTGGGTTTAGAAAAGGCAGAGGAACCAGAGTTCAAATTGCCAATATCTGATAAGTCATAGAAAAAACAATGGAATTCCAGAAAAACATCTACTTTTGCTTTATTGACCACACTAAAGCTTTGGACTGTGTGGATCATAACAAACTTTGGAAAATTCTCAAAGAGATGGGAATACCAGACCACCTTACCTGCCTCCTGAGCAACCTGTATGCAGGTCAAGAAGCAACATTTAGGACCAGACATGAAACAACAAACTGGTTCAAAACTTGGAAAGGAGTACATCAAGGCTGTATACTGTCACCCTGCTTATTTAACTTATATGCAGAGTACATCATGAGAAATGCCAGGTTGGATGAAGCAATAGCTGGAATCAAGGTTGCCATGAGAAATACCAATAACCTCAGATACACGGATGACACCACTGTAATGGCAGAAATTGAAGAGGAACTAAAGAGTCTCTTGATGAAGGTAAAAGACAAGAGTGAAAAAGTTAACTTAGAACTCAACGTTCAAAAAACTAATCTGGTCTCATCACTTCATGACGGATAGATGTGGAAAAAATTAGAAACGGTGACAGACTTTTATTTTCTTGCCATGATCTTAGTTTTCTGAATGTTGAGTTTTAAGCCAGCTTTTTCACTCTCCTCTTTCATCTTTATTTTTGCTGTGACCATTAAGATTGGGCCTGGCCAGAGTGGGCAGTTTCACTCAGTATTTGCCATAACACAACCACTTGATTAGAGGGTTGGAAGCTTCAGCTCCATCCTCCTGACTTCCTAAGAGGAGAGTGGCAGGAGGTTGAATCAATTGCCAATGGCCAATGATTTAATCAATCATGCTGAAGGGTAGCAGAATTTGCCATTCCAAACTATGTCTCTTTGGTGTACGGATTATTTTAGGTTGATTATTTTTAAGCAGACATAGGACAGGTCTTCAGACTAGATTGCTTGTGTGTGTGCTTAGGCACTCAGTTGTGTCCAACTCTTTGTGACCCCGTGGGCTATAGCCAGCCAGACTCCTTTGTCCCTGGGATTCTCCAGGCAAGAATTCTGGAGTTGGTTGCCATTCCCTTCTCCAGGGGATCTTCCCAACCCAGGAATCAAATACATATCTTATGCATTGCAGGGTATACTTTAAGGCTTGAGCCAAGGGAAAGCCCATACCTAGGTTAATGTTACCCTTTTGTAAGATACATTTACATTTATAATGGAAATCTCCATTTGTAAGGGTGGTGTCAGTAAGATTCCCTGGAGTAGGAAATGCAGCCCACTCCAGTATTCTTGCCTGGAAAATCCCATAGACAGAAGAGTCTGGTGGGCTACAGTTCATAGGGTCACAAAGAATCACAGGACACACACACACATCCCTCTCTCTACCAAGAACAGAAGGATTACTCTAAATCTCTAGAAACTCTTATAATTGAAGAAGGCAGGACTTAAATCTGCATGACAATCCTATCATAGTTGACTGTGCTTTTCCTGGTAACCTCCCCAAAGTTATCTCCCTTTCCCTTCCAAGTCTTCTTTTGGTTTTAGTTGGAGATTGTCAACAAAAGAATGTTGCCTGTCATCTAGTTCTACGAGGATCAAGTCCTTAGCCATTGTAGTCACTGAACTTCAGTACATCCTGTAAATAATTTAGATTGAAAAACCAGGATGAAGCAGTCTATGTTTTAGACATATAAGCCAGGAGCTAGTTAATAAGCATATGAAAGGAAGAAGTTCAGTGACAGCAGACTGTTGCATCTTTCTTTATATACACAAGCACTAAAATCATTAACTTGATAGATCTAGGTTTTTTTGGTGATTGATGCCCAGAATTTGACCTCTATGCACTGGTGCCAAATTGAATCTCAGAGTGTAGTAAAGAATCTCAGGTGAAGTAGTAAAGAATAATTTACTGATTTTCCAGGCAAAAGGGGACACAGCTGGCTCATCATGCCCTTCCAAAACTGTGTCTCGACCTGGGGGAATTTGGTGAGGAGTTTTATGGAGATGGTTCAAGGGCGGGGTGCGGCACCTGTAATCTGGCTTCACTTGCTCTCCTGATAACTGAATTGAGGAATTGCTTCATCAAGCAGTTAGCATCTTCCAGTTGCTGAGGGAGTGTCCTGCTTGGTTTCATGACTGACAGGAATCTTTTACCAAGATCTATGCTTAACGACTTTTATTTCCTAGCTAAAAAAAATTCATATATATTCTGGCTCCTCCCCTACCTCTTTGAAGCAGTTCCTCTGAGTTATCTGAGAGGTTGTCTCCAGGGCTATAGTCCTCAGCAAGATATCTGAATAAAACTGAAACTCAGCTTTTACAACGTGCATTTTAAAATTTCACTCAGGGTGTCCCTGAAAGCGGTCACTTGGGCCACTTGGGAAACTATTCCGTTTTCCTGGTTATCTTCCATGTATGTGAAGTACACATATTATTGAACTGCTGTTTTTTTCTTGTTAATCTGTCCTTTATTACAGATTAATGTCAACCAAGAACCTAGAATGTCTGAGGGAAGTAATGAAGCTTCCATGAGAATCCAAAAGGAATGGGTTTGAGGAGCTTTCAGGTTGGTGAACACATGGAGATTTGGGGAGAATAAGGCATGGAAATTCACCCCCCCTTTCCCTATGCCTTCCCACAGGCATCTCTTTCAGCTGGCTGTTCCTGACTTACATCTTTTTATTTAAAAAAAAAAGTAATCTAGTGAGTAAAATATTTCTCTGAGTTCTGTGAGCCACTCTAGGAAATTAACTGAACCCAATTTATTAGGGGGTCATGAGAACCTCTGATCTATAGCAGGTAAATCAGAAGCACAGGTGACAGCCAAGACTTTGCACTGACGTCTTATTTGTGTGTGGATGGGGGAAGGAGGGGCATTCCTGTAGGGCTGAGCCCTTCACCTATGGATTCTGATGTTATCTCCAGGTAGATGGTGTCAGAATCGAGTTGAACTAAAACTCATCCAACTGTTGTTGGACAATTTGGAGATATATAATGAAAAAAACAACAACTCTGCGTTTATCAGAATTTGGTACCAGACTATTAAGGACTCAACTACTTTGAAAGTTGGAAAGTTGCTAGGAATTTTCTCAAGGGTTAACTACATACTTAGTATCTCCAGCTATCCTGCAAATCACTGTCCTACCATGCCCAAGTGACCCCATGACCAAATTCCGTATTGAGCTGTCCAGTCATATTTTATCATGCTGGAATTTGAATGCTGGAATGAGGTCTTTAAGAGATGGAAGCAAGATGAGGCTACATCTGGTTTAGACCCCTATTCTGGTCCTATTCTAGTGAGGAGTTGTGAAAATCTCTGGAGTGAGACCATGTCTGCTCTTTCTAAAGCCTAGTGGGCCAGCTCATTTTTGTACAAAGAAACTTGCCTGATTCCCAGGAGCATGTTAATCTCTCAGTCATGTCTGACACTTCGAGGCCCCATGGAGTATAGCTCTCCAGGCTCCAGGCAAGAGTACTGGAGTGGGTGGCCATGACCGTCTCCAGGAGATCTTCCCAACCCAGGGACAGAACTTGGGTCTCCCACATTGCAGGGAGATTCTTTACTGTCTGAGCCACCAGGGAAGCCCTTAATGGGTCATTTATTGAGTGTCTACCATGTGTCAGCAATTAATCTGTGTTATGTAATCAATACTGACAAAACTCTCTGGGATGAGTGTTATTATCCCACTAGATAGATGAGAAAACTAAAGTTTAAAGATGACTGCTTCCAAAGTCCCTCAGCTGGCAAGACATGAGGCTTAAGCGCTTTTCTATTCCTGTGCTTTTTGACTCATACTTAGACCAGATACAAAATGGGAAATTACAATTATGCAAACAAGGAAAGAAACTAATGCAGACAGAAAAAAATCACAAGGAAATAGATTAAAATGCTAGCCATTCTTCCATTAGAGTTTGGGAATGGGATTTTTTTCCTTTTCTGCATTTTGCTAATTTATTTAATGTACACTGATCACTGAAGTACTTTATTACCCTGCTTATTTAACTTATATGCAAAGTACATCATGAGAAATGCTGGGCTGGATGAAGCACAAGCTAGAATCGAGATTGTTGGGAGAAATATCAATAACCTCAGATATGCAGATAACACCACTCTTAAGGCAGAAAGCTGGAATCAAGATTGCTGGGAGAAATATCAATAACCTCGGATATGCAGATGACACCACCCTTATGGCAGAAAGTGAAGAGGAGCTAAAAAGCCTCTTGATAAAAGTGAAAGAGGAGAGCGAAAAAGTTGGCTTAAAGCTCAACATTCAAAAAATGAAGATCATGGCATCCGGTCCCATCACTTCACAGGAAATAGATGGGGAAACAGTGGAAACGGTGTCAGACTTTATTTTGGAGGGCTCCAAAATCACTGCAGATGGTGACTGCAGCCATGAAATTAAAAGACACTTACTCCTTGGAAGAAAAGTTATGGCCAACCTAGATAGTATATTCAAAAGCAGAGACATTACTTTGCCGACTAAGGTCTGTCTAGTCAAGGCTATGATTTTTCCTGTGGTCATGTATGGATGTGAGAATTGGACTGTGAAGAAGGCTGAGTGCCGAAGAATTGATGCTTTTGAACTGTGGTGTTGGAGAAGACTCTTGAGAGTCCCTTGGACTGCAAGGAGCTCCAACCAGTCCATTCTGAAGGAGATCAACCCTGGGATTTCTTTGGAAGGAATGATGCTGAAGCTGAAACTCCAGTACTTTAGCCACCTCATGTGAAGAGTTGACTCACTGGAAAAGACTCTGATGCTGGGAGGGATTGGGGGCAGGAGGAGAAGGGAATGACAGAGAATGAGATGGCTGGATGGCATCACGGACTTGATGGACGTGAGTCTGAGTGAACTCCAGGAGATGGTGATGAACAGGGAGGCCTGGTGTGCTGCGATTCATGGGGTCGCAAAGAGTTGGACATGACTGACTGACTGAACTGAACTGAAGCCAGAAAGTGAAGAAGAACCAAAGAGTCTCTTGATGAATGTAAAAGAGGAGACTGGAAAAGTTGGCTTAAAACTCAGCATTCAGAAAACTAAGATCATGGCATCCAGTCCCATCACTTCATGGCAAATAGATGGGGAAGCAATGGAAACAGCGACAGACTTTATTTTGGGGGCTCCAAAATCACTGCAGATGGAGACTGCAGCCATGAAATTAAGACACTTACTTCTTGGAAGAAAATTTATGACCAACCCAGACAGTATATTAAAAAGCAGAGATATTACTTTGCCAACAAAAGTCCATCTAGTCAGAGTTATGGTTTTTCCAGTGATCATGTATGGATGTGACAGCTGGACTATAAAGAAAGCTGAGCGTTGAAGAACTGATGCTTTTGAACTGTGGTGTTGGAGAAGACTCTTGATGGGAAGAGCTGACTCACTAGAAACGATCCTGATGCTGGGAAAGAGTGAAGGTGGCAGGAGAAGGGGACAAGAGAGGATGAGATGATTGGATGGCATCACTGACTCGATGGACATGAGTTTGAGTAAGCTCCAGGAGCTGGTGAGGGACAGGGAAGCCTGGTGTGCTACAGTCCATGGGGTCACAAAGAGTCAGACACAACTGAGGGACTGAACTGAACTGAGTTAAACGAGACCACACAGCTCCTGGGAGTATTCTGGAGTAGGGGCTTCTCTACTTGTCCACATGAGTACCTCTGCCTCTTAAGCTGCATTGACAGCCTTTCACCTGTCTCTGGGAAAAGATCTTTTCCATGAGTCACCTCACTCCAGATGCAAAGTGGCTTCTTCCTCCAAAGGTACTGCAATTTAATCACAAATAATTGCTGCTCAGAAAGATCGGCATTTTACATCCCTCAGATTCGCTGTCTCTCAAATCAAACAGCTCAGTGAATCATTAAGCAAGTCAGTATAATAGAAACTCTGTTTAAAAATCCACCTCTCTCCTCCATGCTTGCTGAAGTTACTCTTCATGGTATTGATTGATCATGATGAAAATACTTCTCTCCCCTATCATTATGCCATAGAATATGTTGATACAGACTCAGGGAGCTCAGTTCCTCTCTTGATTAGAATGAAGGAACTAGCATTTATCAAACATCTGCTTTATGTCCCAAGTTAAGTGCTTCAACACAGTATTTCATTCATAACAAGGATGGGAGAGAGGTGTGAACGTTACCATTTTGCATGCAGGTAGGGAGATGAAGGTTGAAGGAGAGGTTCCAAGAGGTGAGCAGGTGGTCTGGTAGAGGGCTGCTGGCATCAGTCCTGACGTCAACTAGATAAGATCTTGACCGTGATCTTGGGCAGGTCACTCGCTTTCTTGTAGCCTCAATTGTAAAGGAGGGAAGAATAATAAAAGTACTCTCATCATCACATTGTTGCAAGAATTAATTTATGATGCTGTTTATTTAATGCGATTAGTACAATGATATTTAAAGTGTTCTTTTTATAGAGCTTGTACTTTTGCCACTAGATTTATTTCTGAAGATTTTAGGTTTCTTTTTTGGTATTGTGGACTTAAAAAAAATCACAACCTAAAAGTTGAGGGTTATATTTTATTCAGTGGAAATTTTTAGAGCTTCAAGCCCCAGAGACAGCATCTCACGTAACCTTGAGAGAAGTCCTCTGAGGAGGTGAGGGGAGGAGCCAGATTATAGAGAAGTTTTGCAACAAAGGGCAGGTCGTCTGAACATCAAAAGATTATTGTTAAAGACAACCAGAGATCCCAAGTCAAGGAATTTAGCACTTTTCTAAGTATGGGAAGATGAAAGAGTCGAAATCATTCCTTTGATATGCACGTCACCTATGTGGGAACAGTATCCTATTTTCACATCTGTGCTTCCCCCAGGGCTCACCATCTTACCATCCGTGGTGGTTGCCATTGCAGGTGACTGAGTTGCACCATAAAGAAAGCTGAGCACTGAAGAATCAATGCTTTTGAACTGTGGTGCTGGAGAAGACTCTTGAGAATCCCTTGGACTGCAAGGAGATCCAACCAGTCCATCCTAAAGGAAATCAGTCCTGAATATTCACTGGAAGAACTGATGCTGAAGCTGAAACTCCAATACTTTGGCCACCTGATGGGAAGAACTGACTCACTGGAAAAGACCCTGCTGCTGGGAAAGATTGAAGGCAGGAGGAGAAGGGGACAACAGAGGATGAGATAATTGGATGGCATCACCAACTCGATGAACATGAGTTTAAGTAAGCTCAGGAAGTTGGGGATGGACAGGGGAGCCTGGCATGCTGCAGTCCATGGGGTCGAAAAGAGTCGGACACGACTGAGCCACTGAACTGACTATGATGTCCTTGTTTACTGACATGGCAGGAAATATTCCGTTTCTCAGTATTATGAACTGGATGCGTTTTTACCATTTCTGTTTTTAATTGATTAATGTTCAGCTTTTTTTTTTAATGTTAAATTTATGCAGTGAGAATGTAAGCACCACAGAAGGAAAATCTTTATTATACTCACTGCTGTGTCCCGAATTCTAAGACACATGCCTGGCATATAGCAGGTATTCATTAAATATTTCTTTAATGGCTGAACTTGACAAAATCATCAAATTCTGTTATTGAGCTCTTAGTTTCTGCAGTTGATTCACTTGAATTTTTAATAGACAGAAAATTGTCTGCAACTTATAATGATGTTTTCCTTCCCAATATTTACACTTTTCATATGAAACACTATTGATCTGGGTAGACATCTCTGTAGTTGTCCTGTATTAACTAAGACTGTTCTAATGTTTCAATATTAAGTATGATTTTTGGCAAGGTGGGGATTTCTGACAGCAGCCTGTTATCAGATGGCAAAAGTTTCATTCTCTACCAACTTCCCTAAGGCTTGTTTTATATTTTATTTTCCCTTTTTAAGTCAGGAATGAGTGTTGGACTTCATTATCTATGTTCCTGGTATCTATTGAGATAATTGTATTTTTTCTCCTTTTATTAATTGATAACCATTTCCTTAGTGATTCAAAGTGTAAAATATATAGACTAGATTCATGGGAATGTGCACATGGAATAATGTTTTTTTAATGCTCTTGAAATAATACACACATGCATGGTGGCCATCTAAGCACATTCCTGTTACTCATCTTCCTGTCTTCCTGCCTGTGTTGCCACACCTTCCCAGGGCCATCCATACCCTGAGCAGGAGAAGAAGCTCATCTGTGTAATTATAGTGTAAGACATTTCCTGGGTCTTACTACAGGGTAGAAAGAGTAAGCATCCATGAAGCATCCTTCTGGGTCCCACTACCTGTCTCCGTGATCCTCAGCTGCTACTACCTCTCTCCGTGATCCTCAGCCGCCCTGCTCCACGGAACGGGGTGAGCAAGGACCATAGCTTGCTCTCTGTCATCTTCGTCTTCCATTCCTCTCTTCCAGGAGACTGAGGGTAGGTGGAGTTAGAACTGGGGGCAGGGCAGTCATCTTCTGTCCTCCTTGCAACTTCCTTCTTACAGCTTCAGGGGATGGCAAGAGTCTAGCCTTAGGAGTCTCACTGCGGCCCAGCTTTCTCATAGTGCCCTTCTCAGAAGCAGGAAGCCTGCATTTTATGGTCGACTTGCTTTCTGTCCCTTGTGCCTGTCTTTTGGGAAGAATGATGGATGAACTCCTGGGTTCCTACATACAATACCCGGGACCTCAAAATATTTTGGAGTGAAGTACTGAAGCAACATTGTAGTGGAAAGAACAGAATCTGTCCTCATTCTGGATCTCTTCTTCAACTTTTGCTTCCCATTCCTTTGTCACTGTAATGACTAGAAAGACGCTGTCTACGGCTACAAGTGTATGTCGTTACTTGCTTGCGGGGTGAGGAAGACCCTGTATCTCTGCCTGAATGTTTAACTAAAGTGCCTTTGTTCTGCCCACAGGGCAACACCCTGACCCTGCCCACAGTGAATGGCTTCAGGAAAGAAGAAATTAACAGGTTCCCTTCTCAAGGCGGGCCAGACCAGGGCTTGTTTTGTAAAACTGAGGGTCTTTTACTTTCTTTCCTCAGCTCTTCCTCTCTCTTTTCTATAAAAGAAAAAGATATCCAGACCCTAATAAAATGGTACTCTAGGACTGTAGTCTGCCATCTTCTCTGACATCCAGTTTTCTGAATAAAGTCACTCTTCCTTGCCTCAACACCTCACCTCATGGTTATTGGCCTGCTGTGCTGTGAGCAGCCTGAACTTGGACTTGGTAACAACTTTAACAATATCCTCCAAAAACCTATCTACGTTCAAGCCTTAACGTCTGGTACCTGGGAAGGGGAACTTTTTGGAAGTAAGATCTTTGTGTGTGTGTGTGTTCGGTCATGTCCACTTCTTTGTGACCCCACGGACTTTAGCCTTCCAAGCTCCTTTGTCCATGGAATTTTCCAGGCAAGAATACTGGAGTGGGTTGCCATTTCCTACTCCAGAGGATCTTTCCAACCCAAGGACTGAATCCAGGTCTCTTGTGTCTCTTGCATTGGCAGGGAGATTCTTCACCACTGCACCACCTGGGAAGCTGCAGGATCTTTATAAATGTGATTAATTAAGGATTGGGAGATGAAGTCATCTGAGGTGATGGGCCCCAAATCCAGTAACTGATGTGGTTACAAGAAAGGAAGGCACACAGAGACACAGAGGGGAAGGTCATGTGAAAATGAAGGCGGAAGTTAGACTGATGCAGCTACATGCCAGGGAACACCAGGAAGTGCTGCAAGCCACCAAAAGCTGGAAGAGGCAAGAGGGGATTCTTCCCTAGTCTTTAGTGGGAACATGGCCCTGCTGACACCTTGATCTCAGACTTCTAGTCTCTAGAAATGTGAGAGAATAAATTTCTGTCATTTACGCCACCCAATTTACAGTATTTTGTTATAATAGTCCTAGGAAATGAATGTTCCCATTGTTCATTGGAAGGACTGATGCTGAAGCTAAAACTCCAATACTTTGACCACCTGAAAGGAAGAACTGACTCACTGGAAAATACCCTGATGCTAGGAAAGATTGAAGGCTGGAGGAAAAGGGGATGACAGAGGATGAGATGGTTGGATGGCATCACCAACTCACTGGACATGAGTTTAAGTAAGCTCCAGGAGTTGGTGATGGACAGGGAAGCCTGGCATGCTGCAGTCCATGGGATTATAAGAGTCGGACCCAACTGAACGACTGAACTGAATTGAAATGAGGAAATGAATACAAGTATATCAGCTTGAATGTTTAATTTGGAGAACATTTTTTGCTATCATAATGAGAGAGTCAATTCCTAGGCAGGTTGATAAGAAGTCCAGGGTCCTGGAGGAAGAGATAGAGGTCTGGAATTCTCAAGGAGGAAAGGACAACCATTTCTTTCTTTTTTTTCTCTACTTTCCTTAGTCTTAGTCACATAACACAACTCATGGAGAAGGCAGTGGCACCCCACTCCAGTACTCTTGCCTAGCAAATCCCATGGATGGCGGAGCCTGGAAGGCTGCAGTCCATGGGGTCGCTAGGAGTCGGACACGACTGAGTGACTTCCCTTTCACTTTTCACTTTCATGCATTAGAGAAGAAAGTGGCAACCCACTCCAGTGTTCTTGCCTGAAGAATCCCAGGGACAGGGGAGTCTGATGGGCTGCCGTCTCTGGGGTCTCACAGAGTCGGACAGGACTGAAGCAACTTAGCAGCAGCAAGGATTATATAACAACAATGTATCCTGCTTGAGGACAGTTTCTCCTTCCTGAAAACCTTCTGACTAATCCTGATATCTTAGAATGTATATTATGGGAATAGGTGTGGTAAATTCTTTCCATTATTAAATTCTAATCCTGTTATTCTAAAATGTAAATTATGGGAGTGGGTCTGGTAAAATTTTTACAACCTTGAGATATTCTTTTGATTTATTGTAATAACTAATTTAAAAAGCATATAATTCCCTTGCTAAAGGCTACCAAGTGGGACACTCTCCCTCCCCTCTGATGTCTATGTCACAAACTTTCTCTGTCCCTTTCATACTTTAAGAAAACTCTGCTACACAAAAGCACCTGAGTGATCAAGCCTGGTCCCTGGTCTCAAAGTTAAATCTTCTTTGGAGATCACGAATCTGACATCATTCACCATAAGCTATAAATAACATAAATAACCACAGCTTAAAACTGTTAATGCAGAAAAAAGTTATTATTTAATAATAGGAAAATTTCTGAAGCTTTTATTTTTAAATGTCTAAATATAGGAAATAGGTTAAATGACTCACATCAATTTATTGAAATATATTCTATGGGATAATTATTCAGTTCAGTTCAGTCACTCAGTTGTGTCCGACTCTTTGCGAACCCATGAATCGCAGCACGCCAGGCTTCCCTGTTCATCACCAACTCACAGAGTTCACTCAGACTCACATTCATCAAGTCCATGATGCCATCCAGCCATCTCATTCTTGATCGTCCCCTTCTCCTCCTGCCCCCAATCCTTCCCAGCATCATAGTTTTTCCAATGAGTCAACTCATCACATCAGGTGGCCAAAGTACTGGAGTTTCAGCTTCAGCATCATTCCCTCCAAAGAAATCCCAGGGCTGATCTCCTTCAGAATGGACTGGTTGGATCTCCTTGCAGTCCAAGGGACTCTCAAGAGTCTTCTCCAACACCACAGTTCAAAAGCATCAATTCTTCGGCACTCAGCCTTCTTCACAGTCCAATTCTCACATCCATACATGACCACAGGAAAAACCATAGCCTTGACTAGATGGCCCTTAGTCGGCAAAGTGATATCTCTGCTTTTGAATATACTTTCTAGGTTGGTCATAACTTTTCTTCCAAGGAGTAAGTGTCTTAATTTCATGGCTGCAGTCACCATCTGCAGTGATTTTGGAGCCCAAAAAAATAAAGTCTGAAACTGTTTCCACTGTTTCCCCATCTATTACCCATGAAGTGATGGGACCGGATGCCATGATCTTCGTTTTCTGAATGTTGAGCTTTAAGCCAATTTTTTTCGCTTTCCTCTTTCACTTTCATCAAGAGGCTTTTTAGCTCCTCTTCACTTTCTGCCATAAGGGTGGTGTCATCTGCACAGAGTCAGACACAACTGATGTGACTTAGCAGCAGCAGCAGCAGCAGGACAATCATATAATAAAATATAATATAATAAAATATAATTAAATGCATCCAGACTCCTGCAGTTACTCCTGCAGTTACTAATCAACAAATTGAACAGGGAATAAAAAATATTTTGTCACATAAAATTTTACTCAAAGATCAATATTTCCCAGGCTGCTGCTAAGTCACCTCAGTCGTGTCTGACGCTGTGGGACCCTATAGATGGCAGCCCACCAGGCTCCCCTGTCCCTGGGATTTTCCAGGCAAGAACACTGGAGTGGGTTCATGCATTTCCTTCTCCAATGCATGAAAGTGAAAAGTGAAGGTCAAGTCGCTCAGTCATGTCTGACACTCAGCGACCACATGGACTGCAGCCTTCCAGGCTCCTCCATCCATGGGATTTTCCAAGCAAGAGTACTGGAGTGGGGTGCCATTGCCTTCTTCATTCCCCAGGCTAGTCATACTGAAAAACACACACAAGAACACTTTCTGTACTCCTTTCCACATGGTGTTAAGGTTGCAATACCCAACCTCACCCTCAACACGCATACCCAGGTCTGGAAACATCTCCCTTCCTGGTCTATCTCAGTTTTGGAAATCCCCATGATTTCAGAGCCCTTCTGTTGAATGAAAGCATCACATCTCTGATGATTAAATCAATGTGGGTACCATATTTGTACTCATATATATTCTCATATTTTTATGAATTCACTCAGTTAACAAAGCACTGCTGGGCAGGGAATGGATGAGAAATGATCCTTTCCTCCTGGATCTTATAAAGATTATTGGATAAGAAGTTGTCTTTTGGGAAAGCAGAGACCAAGTTCTAAAGGTATGTTGGAGAGGGCATTTACCTGAACCATGGATAAACAGTTGACTTGGCTCCTTCTTGTGGCAAGAGGCACATGAAGGACAAATTGAGGAGGCTTAAGAAATAAAGCCCACTTAATTTTACCACAAAGCTGAAGTACAAGGTATGTTCACAGAAATAGAAACACACCAACCTGCTTTCAAGATCTAAAACTAAGGGGTAATTTGTTCTTTTAAAATAGTTTCAAACTTTAGTCTTTTACACACGTACACACACACACACACATGCATGCACAATTAATATCCACTCCTCCACACTCTTTAACTATTTTAAATCAAAAAGGTTTTACTGTACTTCTAATTCTATGATCTCTCTCTAATGCAAGTTCTCTACAAAAAGACATACAAATTGGGAATCTAAACTTTTTTTTTTCTGTCTTCTAGTAAAAAATTACTTTGAGAATTCTTAGTTGTTTCTGAATTCGTCTCATTAAAAACTTTATCGAGCACCTATTACGTGTGAGGAACGAGTCTTGAGGATGTGTGAACACTGAGTAAAGGAAGCAAATGGATGTGACATACGTCCAAATCTTGGCATATTTAGAACAGAACAAAACACAAGGCAGAGGTGAGGTCTTAGGTGGGACTGAGCATGATCACGAGGCCATGGAGAAGGCCCTGGTTCCTGGGATTAACCCTAACAGGAGGGTGCCAGGAAAGCTTCATTCAGGAAAGTTGCTTTACCTGATGGAATGGCAAAGACTGTACCCCCAGACAGAGGACTTTCACAGCGTCAGGTTGCAGCCTACAGGGCCAGGCGCTGTTTTCCCCATCCCAGTGCCCCAGGACCTCATGTGCCAGCCAGCACAGGGCAGAGTTCATCCAGGTATCCTCAGGCTTGGTCAGAGTTTGGTGCCAGATTGCCAATCCATAATACTTTGCTGAAATTAGTAGAGAGCTGGGGGTCTCAAAATTCATTGTTGACAGGGTCAAACAAGTTATGTCGATAAGTGAGGCTGAATTCATTAGAGAGTGGTCAGGACTGGGGCCAACTAAAGAGTGCCACCATGGTGGAATGTGGGCTCGGTGTTGCTGAGTCTTCCGATGTTTCATGGTGGAATGTGGGCTCGGTGTTGCTGAGTCTTCCAGTGTTTCATGGTGGAATGCGGGCCCAGTGTTGCTGAGTCTTCCAGTGTTTCATGGTGGAATGTGGGCTCGGTGTTGCTCAGTCTTCCAGTGTTTCATGGTGGAATGCGGGCTCGGTGTTGCTGAGTCTTCCAGTGTTTCATGGTGGAATGTGGGCTCGGTGTTGCTGAGTCTTCCAGTGTTTCATGGTGGAATGTGGGCTCGGTGTTGCTGAGTCTTCCAGTGTTTCATGGTGCAATGTGGGCTTGATGTTGCTGAGTCTTCCAATTTTTCAAGGAAACCAAAACAACAACAAAACCTAACAAGATTTGCATGTGACATTTTTAGCTTTTTGAAACGTTCAAGTATCAAGTAGAACATACCCAAGAACCACATTCCCCTCCTGGACCACCACTGCATGACCTGGAAGCAGAGTGTGTAGTGGGAATTGAAGGGAGATAAGACTGGACTGGTCATTTGGGATTACATTCAAAACAGTCTGAAATGCCTGGAGTTTTGGTTTTGTGGGTAGTTGGGAGATTCTCAGCATGTTTTTCTTAGCAGGGAAGTGGCAGAGCAGCTCTGTCAGTTCAGTACAGGAAATGGATGAAGGAACAGGAGAAATCAGAGGGTAGAACACCCGGAGCCCCCTGATGTATCCAGGAAAGATGATGCATGCGGTGGCCACGTGAGGGAGGAGAGGCATTTAGGAGGCAGAATGGAAAGGACTCAGTGAGCAGTGGAGAGAGGGAGCAGGAGGCAGTAAGGCTGACTTTGGCCTCATAGCTTGGGTAATACAGTGATAGCAACATCACTTGCAAAGCAAGTCATTTCCCCTCCTGCACTCATTCCAAACAGTCCACGCCGTGAAAGGGCCACCTGCCTCCTCCTGCTGGTTTTCTTACTCACTTCCTCTGAGAGCGTTGCTATTTTTAGCACCTCTTCTCCACCACTGTGAAGCTCACCCCTTTGCTTTTTCTTTCTTCTCTCCCCTCCTTTCAAGGTTCCATTTCCTTCACGGGGTTGTCATTTCAACCAGCTCCACTTTCCCGGGCGCCTTCCGCCTACGGGTAGCCCTCCCACCACACCTCTTCCCACAAATGAGGCTTTTAACGCTAATTACTGAGATTTGGGATCCAGCACAAAAGCCATGCACTTAAAGAAGTGAGACCAGGTGACTGGGGCTTATTTTTAGTGGCTGCAGTTTGTCGATTGTGCCGTCTATTGTCACAGTGGCACCCAGAGACCAGAGCTCAACTCCAGAGCCCAATGCCTGAGGATTTGTAAACTCTGCAATTAGATAGTTAGCTAAGCAGCTAACAGAAAGGTTAGCCTAGTGATAAAGTCATATCCTATGCTGTGCTGGAACCCTGCCCCTTCCAGTCCTCCCTGATGAGGATAAGAAATTATCAGGGACAAGAATGCAAATAGAGAAGAAGAAAAGGAGAGAAAGACGATGGAACACGAGTGAGTCTGCACACAGAGCTCACTGTGCCCATCCCTTTTCCTGCACACCCCATGCTCCCATCTTCTACTCTCCAGATGGACACCTGGGGCCTCAGTGTCCATTCTGCTCTCAGAGGATGGAAGAGGACAGGGGGAGAGGGATTTCTTGTTCCTAAGATAGATTATCCTCTCAAACCAGCTTCATGCTCAGATCTAAGAGACCCACTCCCTGAAACCAGGGGAACTGTGAAAGTGTTAGTCATTCAGTCGTGTCTGACTCTTTGCCTCTCCATGAATTATAGCCCACCAGGCTCCTCTGCCATGGATTTCTCCAGGCAAGAACACTGGAGTAGGTTGCCATTTCCTATTCCAGGGGATCTTCCCCATCCAGGGTTCCAACCCAGATCTGCTGCATTGCAGATAGATTCTTTATCATCTGAGCCGGAGCATTTATCCCCATAGGCTACTGGAAAATGGAGGTTTTCAGTACTCCTTGGGGAGCTAGAGGTTCATCCATACTTGGGAATGTTACTCAGCCATAAGGGGAAAATCTTGGTACATGGAATAGCATGGGGGAGTCTCAAATGGCTTCTGTGGGAGAGATAGAAGCCAGTCTCAAAGGGCTCCGTAGTTGTAGTCCATTTACATGAGTCTGGAAAATTCAAACTCATGGGGAGAAAATCAGGTCAGTGGTTATACGGGAATGTTAGTGAGAAGCGGAGGCTGATGTCCAAGGAGCACAAAGAAAATTTCTGGGGTGATGCAAATAGGCCTGATGATGGTGATGGTGATAGGACTATATACATTTTGTCAAGACTCATAGAACTGTACACCTATAAACAGCAGATTTTACTCTGTAACTCAAGAGCACAAACCAAAAACGAACCAAAAGGCAGAAGAGCTATAGTCTGATGCTCTTAATTCAGATCCAATCCCTAAAGCAAATCATCAGTTTCCATGTGAACAGCACTTTGTAGCTAAACTGATGATGAAGTCTTTGGAATCCCTTCCAGCTCTGCTTCTTGCCATACATGTGACCTGGGGTAACTTAACCCACCTGTAACTTACAGCACCAGAGTTAATTTATTCATCCATAAAAGTAGGATAATAATAGCATCTGCCTTATACAATTGGTGACCTAACTAAATGAGAAAATACAATGCATGTGAAGGGGTTAACCCAGGGCCTGGGATATTATTTTGTAAGTTTAAAATAAATGTTCTCTACGCTTGTGACTCAGCTGATAAAGAATCCGCCTGTAATGTGGGAGGCTTAGGTTCGATCCCTGGGTTGGGAAGAGCCCCTGAAGAAGGGAAAGGCTACACTCCAGTATTCTGGCCTGGAGAATTCCAGTCCATGGTGTCGCCAAGAGTTGGACATGACTGAGAAACTTTCATTTTCAGTATTACTCTTGGCTAACAGCTTCATATCCACTGATTTTATTCTTAGAGAACTTTGGAAGGTTGGGAACATGACTTCCCCCAGTTAAAATATTTGGAAGAATCTTCATTGAGATTTAGGGAGATGAAGTTACCTGCTAGAGAGTACATGCCTCAGGAGAGAAAGGTTAGGGTCTTGAGCCTTTTGAAGGCCAGGCTCATGGGTTTTCCATTGCAGCACAGCCCTTTGCTTCAGGGGAGCCTAGTTGTATGGTCTTAGGGTTCAATATCCCACTTCTATTCACACCAAGATAGGAGCAGAGACCTATGGGTAGATTATGTGTATAGACATGAAGAAGCCTGCAGTCCTTGTCTGAGTACCAGAAAATTTGAACTTGAGACTTGGCTTTGGTAAGACTCACTATGAAATTCTATCTTGGGGTCTCAGTCTTCTTTTCCATTTACAGGGCAGCATCATTTCCACTCTCCATTCTGGAAGGATTTACAGTAGGAATCAAATGTTCAGCCTTGAGAAGGGCTATGGTAATGCAGAAATTGTTATTACAAATCCTGTTAGAGATTTCTAAAGCTCTAATAGAAATCCAGCTAAGAGGGAAACAAACACATAAAATGTTTCTTCTCTTGATAGCATCATTCACTCTGCTATGTATTCATAGATTTCTTGCCATGTATCTCAGTCTGAGACAGTGGGCATACTCACAACCTTCCAGAGGGGAAGAAACTTTCATTCTGCTCTTGTTAGCGGATCTCCATAGATCTTAGCCTTGGAAATATCCCCTGGACAACTTCATACTGTGTCATCACCTCTACTCCATCCCCACCACCCAGGCCAGAAATTGTATTGTCTTTATCTTTGCCTCTAAAGAGCCTGGCACAGATGACTGAGTTGAACAGAGGAGGCATGTGCTCTATTTGAAACTCAACATCTGATTTTTCACAGATGGTCTACCCTCATTTCCTGGCATTCAAATGCCACCATACATGTCCTCCTGACCTGTGCCCTTGGCTCCCTCTCCTCCCAGCCTCTGCACCTAGCCATCCCAGCCTAGCCCTTCCCACCCTGCATCAGGGCTGTTTCTTTATGGGTTCATTTTCCTTGGAGGAATAGAAGCTCTTCCAGATTTATGAGCATGTCTCCAGTTCATCTCTTTCCCAAATAATTCAAAACAGTCTGGCACATGGATGTTCAGAAGAGCTCTGTTGATTGACTGGCTGGTTAAATTAGTATATAAATAAAGGTCTTCTAGATAAGGATCCTCAGGGTCCTCTCTATGCTGTTCCCTCCTTGGTAAATTCCTTACTAATTTTCCCATTCATGTTGTATTTGTTGTGGACAGTGATCTCATTGCTGCAGCTGAGGAATATGATTGGCAGTTTAGTTGCTAAGTCTTGTCCAACCCTGCAAACTCATGGACTGTAGCCTGCCAGGCTCCTCAGTCCATGGGATTTCCCATGCAAGAATACCGGAGTGGGTTGCTATTTCCTTCTCCAGGCAATCTTCCTGACCTAGGAATTGAACCCAGTTTTCCTGCATTGCAGGCAGATTCATTACCAACTGAGCTACGAAGGAATCTTGATAGTTCCTGGCTGTAGGAGGTGTATTTTGGATATGCATAACCTCAGAGTGGAGGAGATGGTGGGGAGAGGGGTAGAGTAGAAAGTCAAGCCCGTGGATGCCTCTAGCCTCCAATGATATAAATAGGCTTTGAGATTTCCACTTTCATCCTTTCCCCCTTCTATCCACTCTCCTGCTGCAGTCCGAGAGAATTTTCCAAAATTTGATCATGTAGTTAACTTCCCAAGGTATCGCCAGACATCCTGTGGCAAAGAAAAGCTAAACTTATTACGACTATTATAGTAATGAACAGCACCATCTAGAAAAAATCTTTACAGTTTCTCAGAAGAGGGATGCAAGAATATATTCACAGGGTGTGAGGGTCTGGGTTTAAATGTATGAAGCAGTCTTTTCAAGGTGAGAAACTCACTGGGTAGGCAAAATTAGTGGTATGACAGGGTCTTGAAACAGGTGTTAGTAAGTCAACTGTTGCTGGATAAGCAAGGTGTTTGCCCAAGTTAAATTCTGTATTGGAACAATTGATTTACAGGAATTTCCTGAGGCAGACAGTGGACTTGTTTGTTGATTTTTAAAAATTATTTATTTATTCAGAGCACTCCGGGTCTCAGCTGTGGCTCCTGGGATCTTAGGTCTTCATTGCAGCACACGGGGTCTTTAGCTGTGGCCTGTGGGATCTACTTCCCTGACCAGGGATCAAACCTGGACCAGCTGCATTGGGAGTGCAGGGTCTTAGCCATTGGACCCCGGGGAAGCCCCTGTTTATTGATCTTTTCCAAGCAGCATAAATCATGTTAACACAAGTGGTCTCCATTCTTAGGCCAAATAGCTTATGTTGTAGTTAATACAAGAGGTCATAATTCTCAATGTCATCAAGCCTTTACCCTTTCTTCCAAAAACAAAGTCCCCAAACTTCTCATTATTTTTATAACACAGACCAAAATTCGTAAGCATGTGATGAAGTTTGGACTCTTTTGCATTGTTCCTCCTGCTCGCAGAGCTACGTGGACCTTGCTTTAGTTCCTTGAATATGCCATGTTTCCTTGAATTTTTGCAGGCTTCTCTGCTTGAAAATACACAATATTGCATTTGATTCTTATACACACACACACGACTCTATGAAGGAAAAACTAATTATCTGCACTTTAATGATGACAAAGTTGAGGTACAGAGAGGGAAAATAAGTTTCCCACGGTCCCATGGTTGACAAGTGGATGCCCTGGAAATCAACCCAGGTACTCTGGCTGCAGAACATACACGCTTAACCATTCCACTCTCCTAAAGCCTGTATGCTCCCCAGAGATTAACTGCTATCTTCTTGCTAATTTTGTTGTCTCCTCTCTCTTGGGCTCAAGGCTGCCATTATAGAGGATACAGTGGCAGGTGGGAAGTGCTGGGTGGGGCATGGCGGTGGGCAACAGAAGTAACTTTACTCTGAAGTTTTAACAGTGATATTAAGGGTGGGGGTGGTGGGAGTCCTCTGTTTTGGGTATAGGCAATAAAGGGGTGCACTGTGTGCAGAGAACTTAAACAGTAAAACCAACTAAAAGTGAATCTGCTTTTCTCTACAACTGCGCTCTGGCAAAGCTAAATGAGGTGGTGATAAAGCAGTCCTTCTCGCTGGGCAAACTGGGCACTGTCCGAACCCCTTGGTAGACCGCTAAGGATAAGCTTAAGCACCCATTTCTTGCACAGGTTCCTTCTTAGGCCTGGGACTAAGATCTCTTGGGGGCACTTTGAGAAAGTAATATATTTAACCCACCATCAGTTAAGACCACCATCTTTTCCCACTCGGTTTCACCTCTATCTTCCTTCCCTTCGTGTAGCATAGCTAGAGTGGTCCAGGGATCCAATGAAGATAAATTAACATGGGGACACACTTAGATGATCTTGTGCTCAGTTGTGTCTGACTTTTTGTGACCCCATGGACTGTAGCTCACCAGGCTCCTCTGTCCATGGAATTTTCCAGGCAAGAATACTGGAGCAGGTTGCCATCTCCTACTCCAGTGAATCTTTCCAACCCAGGGATCCAGCCCATGTCTCTGTGTCTCCTGCATTGGCAGGCGGTGTCTTTACCACTGCACCGCCTGGGAATCCCTAGGTGATCTTCGTGGGATAGATTCATCTTCCACAGTCACTTTCACATATTGTTATGGGTAGCTACCTTGGTATTAGAATAGCCTCCAGAATACTGACTCACCTAGTGTGGCTTGTTTACAGTATGGTAGGTTTCACGGAAATACAAATGTCCTTTGGTACCCAGCACAGGACGTCTGTGATTAATTGGGAATGAAGTGTACAGAGCCAGATGCTAGTGTAGAAATTTTTTCCAAATCTTTAAGCTGACTTTTGAAAAATATAAAAGCAAAATATCCACAAACAAACAAGATTTTCCCCAAATTTGTTAAAAAACCTTTCAAAATTACATGAAGTGACTAATAGAATTGTGAAGCTAAAAAAAAGTCATAACTGACAATAATAAAAATCTAATTTCTTCAACTATGATAGTGGAAACACTGGATTATCTTCTGGGTGTTTTGATATAAAAAAATTACAAAGTGCTGTAACTCAAAATAGTAGTTATAAGAGGATTATAGAGATATGCTAGGCAATTCATTAATACAAATATTATGTTATTGTCTGGATTCGTGCTGCTAATGTATCAGTCAGTGTAGCATAATAAAAAGAAAATATCTGGTCTTTTTCTCCCTGTTCCTGTCACAGAGCTTCAAAACCTGGAGTGCTACGAATGTCTGTACTAATGAGGTGACTCAGTGGGAGTCCCCAGGTAGCTTTAGGATCAGGGCTGGTCATCAGAAAAGCCAAATACGCGGTGAAAGGACTGGGACTCTAGGCAGGCCAACCTCCAGGGAAGGGGCTGGGTACTGAGTCAATCTGTTGTCAGTTATTTAAACAGCCAGGCTTGTAATAAGACCTCAGTATCAACTGTGGACACCAAGGCTCAGTGTAGCTTCCTGGTTGGCGAGGGCATCAACATGAAAAGAGGCCGACGTGTCCTGAGTCCGTGGGGAGACTGCACAGGTCTCTGTGTCCCTCTGAGACCTCTCCTGAAGTATATCCTTTATCATAAACTTGTAAGTGTAGTGCTTCCCATGAGTTGCTCTAGAAAATTACTAAACATGAGGGCATGTGAGAATCCCTGATTTGTAGCCAGTTGGGTCAGTAGTATGGTTGGTCTAGGGATCCAATTTGTAGTTGTCATCTGATGAAACTTTGGATGAAAATTGGTCTGTTAAAGGGGCTTTATGTGATGTGGTTGTAACTCTTTTACCTTAATGTATTATGGGGATAGATAGTGTCTGCCTGGAGAATCTAGCTTCCCCTACCTAGTATTGTGAAACAGAAAGCATATGAAATCTACCTTTCAAGAAATATTAATTGGACATGCTAAATGGAAACCAGTAAGTTGGACACGACTGAGCGACTGAACTGAACTGAACTGAAGTTTCCCCAAGTCTACACAGTATAGAAGAGAAGCTGGAATGCTAGTATAACAAATTTTTTATGTGGTAGCTTGTATGGAGTGTAGACTGAGGCTTATGTCAAAAATCTATGATTGTCTACATCCCAGTAACACCTGCTGGGACTCTGGACCAGATAATTTCTATTTGAGAACAAATTCTAGCTTGCTACCGAGCATTAGTTGAAATCTCCTAGGACTGAAGGACATAAAATCATCTTGAAACCCGAAATGACTTGATGAGGACAGAGAAGCACTGTAATGGGGAGGGCAGTGCCCAGGACTGCTCCACTCTAAGCTGGAAATGGCTTTTCCAGGAACATGCTGCCAGGGAATGTAGGTGATGGTTCTCACAGCAGGGAAGGGAAGCTCTCTTCCCTAAGCTGACTCTGGAACCGGCTGAGGAGCTGCTCATCCTTGGCCACCAAATCCTTGGGCAGTGCCCACTGAACAGCCCTCCCTGACCAACAAAGAGCTGCCTGCTGTGTGCACAGCAGCTCCTGTTTGGAAGGTGGACAGCTTCCTGTTTGGAAGGCCGCCACTCGGATAGAAAGTCAAAACAAATCAGCTTAGTGGACTGATTTGCATGCTCTTGGCCCCTATATTGGGGTTTTTATCAACCCACAGGCAGGGGTCAATGACCTGGCTGTATGGTCAGGCAGAGGGCAATGGAAAACTGGGCTGTTTACAGGCCGCCCGTGTGGGTGAGTCCTGTGGAAACCACTGTAGAAACTGGTGCATTAAAGTAGAACACGCGATGCCCATCAGAAGAAGCCCTTCCAGGAAAGGAAGATGATCTGAATAATGAGTAGTAGGTTTCCTCGTGCTCTCACTTCAGGACTTCCCCTGGGTCCATGAAGTGCGTGGACACTGGTGGTCTGTGTTTCCCCTGTGAGGCACGAAAGATGAACAGGAACTCCCAGCCGCCAGCAAGACAAGCACAGACTCCCAGGGGAAGGCCCCCCATGTCGGTAGGTGGCAGGTCAGGCCAACGCCGGTAAACCCAGGATGGGGGACAAACAAGTCCAAACAGGGGCAGAGAGTGACTCTGGGCTGGGCTCATCCCAGACTTCAAATGCTGAGTGCTAGTGAAGAAAAGGAACAGAAGGTACCTGTACCAGTTTGCACTCCCGAGTCACCATTCTTTAGACTAAGGCACGTGCTTTCAGCCTCAGAGTAATGGTTTTTAGAGCATACGGTCAGGCAATGAAAACACTGTCTGAAACAGGGAGAGAGAGGCGTGGAGGGCTGGCTTACACTCCTGCGTGAGTGTGTGTGCACAGTCAGCTTGACGGGGCCTCGGGAGTGTGATCCCTAAGTAAATATTTGCTTTCATACTTAATTTTGTATTTACAACTGCATTTATTTTTATAGAACCCCCTTCCAACTTAGAATAAAGCCTCCCCAGCCTAGCTCTACTTCTATTGTGTGAGTTTGATCTATATTCACACTAGCTTCTTTTTGATGGTGATCTGGAACCTTTTCAGTATTTCCTTTGAACAAAGACAACTCACTATTCACGTCATAACCATCGACCTGTCATGCTGACCTGTATTATATTATATAGTTTTCAAGACAAGCCCAGATATAAGGAAGGATGATTGTCACCCCCATTTTACAGCTGGAAAGACTGAGGCTTGGAGCTGGTAAGTGCATCGCCTATGGTCTCATTGAGGCTATGGCAGAGACAGATGTTGAGTTCAGACAGTCTAGCCCTGTAGTTCCTGCTCTTTATGTTCTCCTGCCCAAGGGAAGAGAAGTTCTGTGGAACCCCTACATTGCAGCTGGCACTTCACACGCATTGTTTCATTTAATCCCAGGGAGGTTGGTTCTTCTTTGTACAAAGAAGGCTGTTGAGGCCCAGAGCAGTGAGGCCACCTGCCCCAGGCCCACAGCATAGGAGTGGAAGTGACATTCGGATGGTGCTTGATCCAGTCAAGGTCCATTTCTGCAGCAGCATCCAATGGCTGCCAGGGGACAGCCTGAGCTCTGATGCCCTGCCCTGCACCCTGCTGACGATGCCCTGTCACTCTGTCCTCAGCCCCCATCCAAAGCCCACGTCTCCCTCTTCAGCAGAGCAAAGCACCAGATCCGGGACCCAGCAGACTTCCCACACAGCCCATCTGCCTGTCATCAGACGCCACAACAAATCTGTTAGGAATCCTAGGACACCTGGCCTTAGAGAAATGGAGACCATTTCCCGTGTTAAAGCAGGACTTGCTTGCTTGTTTGTTTGTTTGTTTTCCCTATAGGCAAACACAACAGGCCTCCTGATTGAGCTCAGTTCTCCTGGATGGGAGGATGGTGATGGGGCTGCTTTTGGCTGGGTGCTCCTTTCCTGTTTGGCCCTACTCCTCAGAGCTGGATTTCAGAATTCAGAGGTAGGAAAGCAAGCATTGCTTCATTAAAACTTGGGTGCCTGTGTGATTCATTAATCATTTTTCCCTAATACTCCCTGATAAGTCTGTTCATTGCTATTAATCACCAGGCTCGTGGGAGGGAGGGAATGCCGGCTGTCACTGCTTTTCTCTTAACCCCTTGTCTGCTGTCTCGGGAGCTTGTGGAAGGTGGGCTCAAAGAGTGGTTGGGGTTGGAGAGGGCAGTGGGGGCTTTGTCCTAGGGGCTTTGGATGCTGAGCTGTTCTGTCTTGTTAAGATCGTGATCCTTCTCACCTCTGCAGCAATGTGACGGTGACCTGTTCCTGGGGGTCTGACAGGTGTCAGAGGGCAGGTCTCATTTACTAGAGCTCCTCATTATCCAGACAAGGAAACTGAAGCTCAGGAGTGGCTTGCTCAAATTCACGTCTCTGGTCGGGGCTGAGCGAGGATGGGAAGTGAAGGATGTTGGGTCCAACTGCTCTGAGCTGCAGATGGAGCCCCTGTCCCCGCTTCGTCCCTCTTTCTGTCCATCAATAGGCTGCTGGGTAGACAGGGGAGAGTGTGTGCTTTAGAGACAGACCCAAAGGAAAAGCCCAGCTCTGCCACTTTTAGGTGACCTCCAGGCCCTTGGCTGGGTCATTTATACGATGGGGATAATAATATGTTTCTCACAGGGTGGTAAGGGTTAAATGAGAAGCTGTGGGAACAGCTTTTCACAGTGCAAGTCCCAGAAAATGGCAATTTTCTTCAAATATCCCTCCCCTTTAGGGGAGCTGTGGCCACTTTTCTCCCAAGAAAAGGGTCTGACAACTTCCTTTGGATTAGGTGAGTGGGCTGTAATGTCTAATCACTTTCCTCAAGTCCCTTCCCAGCACAAACTTCCAATACAGTGTTCACAGAATCCATACATCAAGCCCCAGTGCCTTTGCACAGGATGTGCCATCTTCCTGGAACACTCAACCCTGACTTGCAGTCCACCATTACCTGTCAGATTCCTACTTATTCTTCAGACCCAAGTCAGCTCTCTCCTCTGCTTTCTGATGCCCTCATCAAGAATTAGCTGTTTTCTCAGTCTGGGAAGAAAGGAGCTGATGGATACAAAGCTTGCCATCAACAAAGCCAGTGCATCTCCCGCTCACCCTCTCAGAGACTTCTCTAATTAATCGCCCTGTCGGAACGTGTCTACATTCTCCTGGATCAGTGAGAACTAATGAGGTGTCAGGGAGTGGGGCTGCACAAAGGAAGCTCTTGAAAGTTTGCTCTTTTTTTTTACCCCCAAGATCAAACTTTCCCCAGACTTTGAAAACACTCAACTCTTTCCTTTTAGTGACTTAAATTCATGAACTTTTCAGCACAGATTTGCTCTGGGATTTGAATTTGAAAACACTCACATCCCCAAAGTTTAAAAATTTCCATTTATTAATTAATTTGCTTACTGATTCGTTTATTTGATTAATACTAGTCACCCAGTCTGTGCTGATGCTGGAGATCCCAGCTGGCCCAGTGACTTAGCACACAACCTAATTACCCAGACCTGACCTGTGCCTTAAAAGGCAGCCCTGGGAGGGAGCCACTTGCTGTCCTATTTGTCTGATGGTCCCTCCTGACCATACTCAGGATCTCATGATGTTGTGATGGTTGGAGAGAAATATCCCCGAAGTGACGCTAGTCTTTTGAAGTCACTTGCCATGTTCCTCTCTGTGTGGTTATGCCACCAACTGGACACACTGTTCAGGCCCATTTGTTTCATTTAACTCTGCATTTTAGGAATTTATTTTATATTTAATTTTGTCATATCTTTATGTAAAATATGTGTGTGTTTCCTAAGTCAAATCTGCGAAGAAAAAGCTATAGTCAGAGAAGTCTAGTTCCTGTCCCTGGCCGTCCACGTGGATCACTCTTCCTCTGTAGGAAGCGTTTTAAAATTATGGGTGATCTCTCCATATGTGTATATTGGTATGTATACACACACTTCTAAATCTATGCATGTTGCTTTGTTTGTATTTGCACTGTTGTGTATTTTTAAATCCACCTTTCAATGTGTGTGTGTGTTTGCGTCTGTTCACACCCTTTCTTAAATGATGGGTCGTATGTTACAGGCATTTTGTCTGCCTTATACTTTTCACCTAACAGTGCATCCTGGAGGACCACGTGGATGTAAATAGAGGTCTCAAATTTCTCTTCACTGCACTGGACTCCACTGCTAGATGAGCCCTAGTTTCTCCAGCCAGCTCCCTCAAACGGGCACTTGTGGGGTTTCCAGTCCTTCAGTCTCTTCGATAGCCACCTGATTTATTTGTACTTGCATTTGTATCTTTTTTCTACACTTTTCAAAATGATTATTTTGTTTTGATTCATCTCTTGTAAGTGGTATACTTTTAGCTTTGAATTTATTAATCCATCTCCAGAAAAATTTTAACAGGTGAGTTGAAACCATTTGTATTTATATATTAATGTGATTGATACATTTGACTTCAGTTCTGTCTTACTGTTTTACATTTCTATAAGGTCATGAGTGTGTGTGTTTTTATACAGTATATGTGTTTCCTTTATTCTGTTTGTCTCTGTTTCTTTCTGTCTATACATTTTTAAAAATTGTTAATCGGCAGATAGTTGCTATTCAACCTTTCGTTGGTTTGTCACATAACAGCGTGACTCAGTCCTAAGTATATGTATGTCCCCTCCCCCTTGAACCTCCCTCCACGCCTCTAGGGTGTACCAGAGCACCGAGCTGAGCTCTGTGTTATACAGCAGCATCCCGTTCATTATCTATTTTACACACGGTAATGAACATATTCCAATGCTACTCTCTCCATTCGTCCCACCCTCTGCTTCCCCTGCTGTGTCCACAAGTTTGTTCTCTAAGTATGTGTCTCTATTCCTGGCCTTCAAAGGTTCATAACTACAGTTTTATTAGATTCCATATAATATATATGCATTAATATATAATATTTTTCTTCCTTTTCTGACTTACTTCTCTCTGTATAACAGGCTCTGTTCAGCTCAGTTTAGTCGTTCAGTTGTGTCTGACTCTTTGTGACCCCATGAATCGCAGCATGCCAGGCCTCCCTGTTCATCACCATCTCCTGGAGTTCACCCAGACTCACATCCATCGAGTCTGTGATGCCATCCAGCCATCTCATCCTCTGTCATCCCCTTCTCCTCCTGCCCCCAATCCCTCCCAGCATCAGAGTCTTTTCCAATGAGTCAACTCTACACATGAGGTGGCCAAAGTACTGGAGTTTCAGCTTCAGCATCATTCCTTCCAAAGAAATCCCAGGGCTGATCTCCTTCAGAATGGACTGGTTGGATCTCCTTGCAGTCCAAAGGACTCTCAAGAGTCTTCTCCAACACCACAGTTCAAAAGCATCAATTCTTCAGCACTCAGCCTTCTTCACAGTCCAGCTATCACATCCATACACGACTACTGGAAAAACCACAGCCTTGACTAGACGGACCTTAGTCAGCAAAGTAATGTCTCTGCTTTTGAATATACTATCTAGGGTGGTCATAACTTTCCTTCCAAGGAGTAAGTGTCTTTTAATTTCATGGCTGCAGTCACCATCTGCAGTGATTTTGGAGCCCCAAAAAATAAAGTCTGACACTGTTTCCACTGTTTCCCCATCTATTTCCCATGAAGTGATGGGACCGGATGCCATGATCTTCGTTTTCTGAATGTTGAGCTTTAAGCCAACTTTTTCACTCTCCTCTTTCACTTGCATCAAGAGGCTTTTTAGTTCCTCTTCACTTTCTGCCATAAGGGTGGTGTCATCTGCATATCTGAGGTTATTGATATTTCTCCCAGGAATCTTGATTCCAGCTTGTGTTTCTTCCGGTCCAGTGTTTCTCATGATGTACTCTGCATGTAAGTTAATAAGCAGGGTGACAATATACAGCCTTGACGTACTCCTTTTCCTATTTGGAACCAGTCTGTTGTTCCATGTCCAGTTCTAACTGTTGTTTCCTGACCTGCATACAGATTTCTCAAGAGGCAGGTCAAGTGGTCTGGTATTCCCATCTCTTTCAGAATTTTCCGCAGTTTATTGTGATCCACACAGTCAAACCCTTTGGCATAGTCAATGAAGCAGAAATAGGTGATTTTCTGGAACTCTCTTGCTTTTTCGATGATCCAGCGGATGTTGGCAATTTGATCTCTGGTTCCTCTGCCTTTTCTAAAACCAGCTTGAACATCAGGGAGTTCATGGTTCACATATTGCTGAAGCCTGGTTTGAAGAATTTTGAGCATTACTTTACTAGCATGTGAGATGAGTGCAACTGTGCATTCTTTGAGCATTCTTTGGCATTGCTTTTCTTTGGGATTAGAATGAAAACTGACCTTTTCCAGTCCTATGGCCATTGCTGATTTTCCAAATTTGCTGGCATATTGAGTGCAGCACTTTCACAGCATCGTCTTTCAGGATTTGAAACAGCTCAACTGGAATTCTATCACCTCCACTAGCTTTGTTTGTAGTAATGCTGTCTAAGGCCCACTTGACTTCAGATTCCAAGATATCTGGCTCTAGATGAGTGATCACATCATCATGATTATCTGGGTTGTGAAGATCTTTTTTTGTACAGTACTTCTGTGTATTCTTGCCACCTCTTCTTAATATCTTCTGCTTCTGTTAGGTCCAGACCATTTCTGTCCTTTATTGAGCCCATCTTTGCATGAAATGTTCCCTTGGTATCTCTAATTTTCTTGAAGAGTTCTCTGTTCTTTTCCTCTATTTCTTTGCATTGATCACGAAAGAAGGCTTTCTTATCTCTTCTTGCTAGTCTTTGGAACTCTGCATTCAGATGCTTATATCTTTCCTTTTCTCCTTTGCTTTTCACCTCTCTTCTTTTCACAGCTATTTGTAAGGCCTCTCCAGACAGCCATTTTACTGTTTTGCATTTCTTTTCCATGGGAATGGTCTTGATCCCTGTCTCCCGTACAATGTCATGAACCTCATTCCATAGTTCATCAGGCACTCTATCTATTAGATCTAGTCCCTTAAATCTATTTCTCACTTCCACTGTATAATCATAAGGGATTTGATTTAGCTCATACCTGAATAGTCTAGCAGTTTTCCCTGCTTTCTTCAATTTGAATCTGAATTTGGTAATAAGGAGTTCATGATCTGAGCCACAGTCAGCTCCTGGTCTTGTTTTTGTTGACTGTATAGAGCTTCTCCATCTTTGGCTGCAAAAAAGATAATCAATCTGATTTCGGTGTTGACCATCTGGTGATGTCCATGTGTAGAGTCTTCTCTTGTGTTGTTGGAAGAGGGTGTTTGCTATGACCAGTGCATTTTCTTGGTGAAACTCTATTAGTCTTTGCCCTGCTTCATTCCGCATTCCAGGGCCAAATTTGCCTGTTACTCCAGGTGTTTCTTGACTTCCTACGTTAGCATTCCATTCCCCTATAATGAAAAGGACATCTTTTTTGGGTGTTAGTTCTAAAAGGCCTTGTAGGTCTTCATAAAACCGTTCAACTTCAGTTTCTTCAGCATTACTGGTTGGGGCATAGACTTGGATAACTGTGATATTGAATGGTTTGCCTTGGAGATGAACAGAGATCATTCTGTCGTTTTTGAGACTGCATCCAAGTACTGCATTTCAGACTCTTTTGTCAGTCGTGATGACTACTCTGTTTCTTCTGAGGGCTCTAGGTTCATTCAATTCAATGGAACTGACTTGAATTCATTCCTTTTTATGGGTGACTAAAATTCCATTGTATACATGGACCACATCTTTACCCATCCCTCTGCTGATTGCCATCTAATTTGCATCCATGCTCTGGCTATTGTAAATAGTGCTTCAGTGAACAAAGGGGTACCTGGCTGTCCTCCACAGGCATCCCCACAGCAGAGTTCCTCCCTCCCGGGCAGTGCTCTCCAGCTCCCTGCTGCTGTGCACTCCTGCGGACTTGTCTCCCTGTCCCGGGACTTGTCTCCCTGTCCCAGGTATGTCGGGCCGTGGCACAGATTGTGTGGGTCTCTCTCCATTCTGACTGTCATGGATCAACGGCTTCACTGACAGCCTCAAAGCCTTCCCTTCTGTCCCAACCAATTGCACCCCAGGCGGGAACCTCGCCCTGCTTCAGCCCCCCACCTTCTGGGTACAGGGTCCAGTCTCACTCCCGCTCCTCCTCTTTTTCCCTTTGTTCATCCTACCAAGTTTTGCATGGATCTCTGGTAGGGGGCAGTCCATGGGGTCGCGAAGAGTCAGACACGACTGAGCCGACTTCCCTTTCACTTTTCACTTTCATGCATTGGAGAAGGAAATGGCAACCCACTCCAGTGTTCTTGCCTGGAGAATCCCAGGGACAGGGGAGCCTGGTGGGCTGCTGTCTATGGGGTCGCCCAGAGTCGGACACGACTGAAGCGACTTAGCAGCAGCCGCAGCATATTGTTCCTCCCCAGCGGTCAGGGACTCCCGCCAGCACTCGACTGGTGTTCTGTGAGATCTGTATCTAAAGGTGTGCTCTTGGTGCGTCCAGGAGTAAGATGCACACAGCCACCGACTCCTCCACCAGCTTGTTTCCTTCTGCCTATACGTCTTGATATTTAGCAAACTTTGAATTTTTGTTGTAATAGTTACCTTTGTACCTTTATGTATGAATGTCCTTTGTTCCCTGTTCTCTTTCTCTCTCCTTTCTCTCCCTTCCTTCTCTCCTTTCCTCCTTCCCTTTCTCTTTCTTCCTTGCTTCTTTCTCTCTCTTTCTCCAGTTTTGGTTCTATCTGTTGGATCTTTACCATGAACTGTATTGACATTTGCTGGTAACCTCTTCTTTCCCTTTATTCTCTCTCCCCAGCATGTCCCTTTATTCTCTGTGTGAGTACTAAGCCACTTAAGTCGTGTCCGACTCTTTGTGACCCCATGGACTGTATGTAGCCCAGCAGGTTCCTCTGTCCACGAGATTCTCCAGACAACAATGCTGAAGTGGGTTGTTATTCAACATCTACATGGCAGGAAGTGAGCATCTCCCTTCTCCCTCCATTTCTTCATAATTTTCTCCCTTCCATCTCTAATTTAGTCCTAAGGGATTGAAGGACTGCAGAGCTAAGTTTTATCCCTAGTAATATATAGATACAGATATACATATATATATTGACATATACTTATAAGTTGTAGTATGTGTGTGTACATATATACTTTTCTAAAAACTGGTAGTTGCCTATTTGATGTTCCGCAAAGCCTTCAGCTGTGATTCTCTAGTTCTTTAGCTTCTGAAGCTGATGCCTTGGTAGGTGTTCCTGGGTTCGGAACCCTAGTCCTGGCTTGGTTGTGATAGTTTGCCTGCAGCCTTTGTACCTGAAAGTCCATATTGCTGCCTATGACATTCATGATTACCCCTCTTTCCTCTTGAGCACCTCGAACATGTGTGTTCATTACTTTGGGATGAAACAATACTTTGAAAGTCAGCAGTGTTTAATAACATAACCTCAGATGTGATACTCTGCTGCTTCTGCTCTGTTCTATTAATTAGAATTGAGTGAACAGATCCAGCTCAAACTCAAGGAAAGGGGGCTACACAAAAGCCTGAGCACCAAGAAATGGGGATCCTTTAGGGTCAGCTGAGAAGCTGCCTACCTACCACAGCATCCTGTTAACTTAGAACCCCCAAATGAAGCAACTCCAAACAAGTTGGAGAAGTCAATGATTTCAATAATGCTGCCTCCATGTGTCTACCTAAATTTGCTTCAAATACAGAGATAATGCTTTTTTCACCTGTTGGTACTGTTTTCCCACTCTTTGGCTTATTTATTTTAGTCTTTGCATTTTTTTAACATAATTTTCTTTCACATTGGATGGATAAAACATGTTTGCCAACAGTAGAGGAGCCATTTCATCCTGAAACAGAGGGCTTCCCCTGGGTCTGCGAACACAGCAGCCAGCCGTGTGACATCAGGGCTTGTTATTTATTCTCTTATTATTTGGGTGTTTCATCCAGGGAAATTAGGAGAAGGATGTTTCAGACCCAAAGTTCCCTAACTCTTGAGCTTTCACATCCATCTTATCCTCCTAACCCCCTATGAGGTCAGCGATGTGTCCTGTTTTATAGATCAGAGGTAACTTGACCAAGGCCACACAGCTGGTAAAGTGGCAAATAGAACTCAAAAAGCAGATTTGGGGTGGGGGGTGATGAGGGAGACTAAATCTGTCCTGATTTCCACTTAATTATTGTTTTGCTTAATGCCGTTGCTTAAATCGTTGCCTCTGGTAGTTTTTCCTAATTTGGATTTCAAAAACATTCCCCATCCAAAAAAAATAAAATTGTAGTTTTTTATTCACACTTGAGCTGGCATTCATATCCTCCTTAATTATGGCTTCATGTCTCTTCAAAAGGTTGTTGAGCAAGGGAGGAAAAATTGAGTGAGCCCTACCATAAAGCTTGGCTGATGAAATGGATAGCATTCCTCTAGGGTGGACCGATAGAGAGATTTAGCAGGTTGAGAGCCTCCAAATATTTTAGTAGAAGGCAAATTCAAACCACATTTATAAGAATTTTCTCTTAAAAGATAATATATATATTATATAATATATATATTATATATTGTATAATTATATATATAAATTTATATATATATAATTATATTATATATAATTATATATTGTATATATTGTATTATATAATATATAATATTATATATCTGATAATATATAACACTATTTATAATAAATGTCTGATTATTTAAAATGACCAAATGTTATCTGATTATATATACATATATATTATCAGATAGGGTTTTCCCTGGTGGCTCAGTGGTATAAAATCTGCCCACGAATGCTGGAGACAGAGACTGCTTCAGTATCCGATAATATATAACACTATTTATAATAAATGTCTGATTATTTAAAATGACCAAATGTTATCTGATTATATATACATATATATTATCAGATAGGGTTTCCCTGGTGGCTCAGTGGTATAAAATCTGCCTACCAATGCTGGAGACAGAGACTGGTTCAGTCCCTGGGTCGGGAAGAGCCCCTGAAGGAGGGCGTGGCAACCCACTCCAGTGTTCCTCCTGGAGCATCCCATGGACTGAGGAGCCTGGTAGGCCACTGTCCAGGGGGTCACAAAGAATCAGACACGACTGAACCAACTTAGCACGTTATCAGATAGAATATATATATTGTCAGATAAAATCTGATGATTTTTTAAACCTGGTTAGTGTTCCATTCTCGGGTACTTTGGATGCTGATGCATTTAAAATTTTAATTGTGATTCACTTTACTTGATTTTATTTTTTTAGAAATGTTAATACCTTTTTGCTTACCAAGCACTTCTACAGGTACCTCTGCTAAGCAGTGAGACATACATGGTCTAGTTATAGCTGAGAACTCAAGCAGGTTGGTAAAAACTATTTCCTGGTTTAAATATTGAGAAAATTGAGGACTAGAGAGTTTAAGGAAGCTGGCAAAGGTCACACATTAAGTGGCATGACCAGGACTTGACTCGAGGTCTGCCCGACTCTGGGGCTGGCCCCTGCCTGAGTGGCTGTGTTGAAAGCCCTGAGCTGAAAGGAGGAGAGACATGAGCAGTTGGTCCACTTAATGGTGACAAATCTCAACTAGAAAATCACTTCTGTATTGGCCTCTATTCATTAAAATGAAAGTTCCCCACTCCCATCTTTCCTCCCTTTGAAGATGAATCTAGTCTCTGTACCCATGACACGGAATTGCATCTCAGGGACAGTAGCTTTATTAGTTTGCCAGACAAAGGGGGCCACAACCGGCCCAGGCTCTCAAACCTGTGTCCTGCCCTGGAGACAGCAGTGAGGATTTTTATCCCAGTGGTTCAAAGAGGGCGTGACCAGCTCATCAACACTCTTCTGACTGGCTGGTGGCAAAGGTAATGGGTGGTGGTTTAGTCACTGAGTCACGTCCAACTCCTGTGACCCTGTGGACTGTAGCCGGCCAGGCTCCTCTGTCTATGGGATTCTCCAGGCAAGAAGACTGAAGTGTGTTGCCATTTCCTTCTCCAGCGGATCTTCCCAATCCAGGCATCAAACCCAGGTTTCCTGCATTTGCAGGCAGATTCTTTACCAACTGAGCCACAGGGGAAGCTCCAAACGGGCTTCCCCTGACTGGGAATGGAACAAAATCTGGGACAGTAGCACCAGTGGGAGGCAGGGTCATCAGATTTCTGGACTCAGCTGGTCTGAGGTCTTTATGCTTGTGAGCACCATACAGTTAACCCACCTGGTGGGGGTTTTGTATGTGCAAAACAGCTCAAAGGTATTTTATGTGTATCCCTTGAGGGGGATATACCCCTGCCCAGGAGGTCTATAGTTACTGCTCATCCCTTGTCTCTACCTCCCCTCCCTTCAAAGGAACTCAGAGAAGGACAAGGAGGCTCTTCGGTTCACCTCAGTCGTGTCCGCCTCTTTATGACCCCATGAACTGTAGCACGCCAGGCTTCCCTGTCCATCACCAACTCATGGAGCTTACTCAAACTCATGTCCATAAATTCAGTGATGCCATCCAACCATCTCATCCACTGTCGTCCCCTTCTCCTTCCACCTTCAATATTTCCCAGAATCAGAGTCTTTTCAAATGAGTCAGTTCTTCACATCAGGTGGCCAAAGATTTAGAATTTCAGCTTCAACATCAATCTTTCAAATGAATATTCAGGACTGATTTCCTTTAAGATGGACTGGTTGGATCTCCTTGCAGTCCAAGGGACTCTCAAGAGTCTTCTCCAACACCACAGTTCAGAAGCATCAGTTCCTTGGTGCTCAGCTTTCTTTATAGCCCAACTCTCATGTTCATACATGACTACTGGAAAAAACCATGCTTTGACTAGATGGACTTTTGTTGGCAAAGTAATGTCTCTGCTTTTAATATGCTATCTAGGTTGGTCATAGCTTTTTCCCAAGGAGTAAGCATCTTTTAATGTTATGGCTGAAGTCACCATCTGCAGTGATTTTGGAGCCCAAGAAAATAAAGTCTGTCACTGTTTCCATTGTTTCCCCATCTATTCACCATGAGATGATGGGACTGGATACCATGATCTTAGTTTTCTGAATGTTGAGTTTTAAGCCAACTTTTTCACTCTCCTCTTTCACTTTCATCAACAGGCTCTTTAGTTCTTCGCTTTCTGCGATAAGGATAGTGTCATCTGCATATCTGAGGTTATTGATATTTTTCCCAGCAGTCTTGATTCCAGCTTGTGCTTCATCCAACCCGGCATTTCACATGATGTACTCTGCATAGAAGTTAAATAAGCAGGGTGACAATATATCGTCTTGACATACTCCTTTTCCTATTTGGAACCAGTCTGTTGTTCCATGTCCAGTTCTAACTATTGCTTCCTGATCTGCATACAGATTTCTCATGAGGCAGGTCAGGTGGTCTGGCATTCCCATCTCCTTAAGAATTTTCCATAGTTTGTTTTGATCCATAGAGTCAAAGGTTTTGGCATAGTCAGTATGATCCAACAGATGTCAGCAATTTGATCTCTGGTTCCTCTGCCTTTTCTAAATCCAGCTTGAACATCTGAAGTTCACGGTTCATGCACTGCTGAGGCCTGGCTTGGAGAATTTTGACCATTACTTTACTAGCGTGTGAGATGAGTGTAATTGTGCAGTAGTTTGGACATTCATTGCCATTGCCTTTCTTTGGGATTGAAATGAAAACTGACCTTGTCTATTCCTGTGGCCACTGCTAGGTTTTCCAAATTTGCTGCCATATTGAGTGTAGCACTTTCACAGCATCATCTCTGAGGATTTGAAATAGCTCAACTGGAATTCCATCACCTCCACTAGCTTTGTTCGTAGTGATGCTTACTAGGGCCTGTTTGACTTTGCATTTCAAAATGTCTGGCTCTAGGTGAGAGATCATACCATCATGGTTATCTGGGTCATCAAGATCTTTTTTGCATAGTTCTTCTGTTTATTCTTTCCACCTCTTCTTAATACCTTCTGCTTCTGTTAGCTCCATACCATTTCTGTCCTTAATTATGCCCATCTTCACATGAAATATTCCCTTCATATCTCTAATTTTCCTAAAGAGATCTCTAGTCTTTTCCATTCTATTGTTTTCCTCTATTTCTGTGCATTGATCGCTGAGGAAGGCTTTCTTATCTCTCTTTGCTATTCTTTGGAACTCTGCATTCAAATGGTATATCTTTCCTTTGCTCCTTTGCTTTTTCCTTCTCTCCTTTTCACAGCTATTTGTAGGGCCTCCTCAGAAAGCCACTTTGCTTTTTTTGCATTTCTTTTTCTTGTGGCTGGTCTTGGTCCCTGTCTCCTGTACAGTGTCATGAACCTCCGTCCATTTCTCATCAGGCACTCTATCAGATCTAGTCCCTTAAATCTGTTTCTCACTTCCACTGTATAATCATAAGGGATTTTATTTAGTTCATACCTGAATGGTCTAATGGTTGTCCCTACTTTCTTCAATTTCAGTCTGAATTTGACAGTAAGGAGTTCATGATCTGAGCCACAGTCAGCTCCAGGTCTTGTTTTTGCTGACTGTATAGAGCTCCATCTTTGGCTGCAAAGAATATAATCAATTTGATTTTGGTGTTGACCATCTGGTGACATCCATGTGTAGAGTCTTCTCTTGTGTTGTTGGAAGAGTGTGTTTGCTATGATCAGTATGTTCTCTTGGCAAAACTCTATTAGCCTTTATCCTGCTTCACTCTGTACTCTGAAGCAAAATTTTCTTGTTACTCCAGGTGTTTCTTGACTTCCTACTTTAGCATTCCAGTCCCCCATAATGAAAAGGACATCTTTTTCAGTGTTAGTTCTAAAAGGTCTTGTAAGTCTTCATAGAAATGTTCAACTTCAGCTTCTTCAGCATTATTGGTTGGGGTATAGACTTGGATTACTTTGATACTGAATGGTTTGCCTTGGAAATGAACAGAGATCATTCTGTCGTTTTTGAGATTGTATCCAAGTACTACATTTGGACTCTTTTGTTGACTATGATAGTTACTCCATTTCTTCTAAGGGATTCTTGCCCACAGTAGTAGATATAATAGTCATCTGAGTTAAATTCACCCGTTCCAGTCCATTTTAGTTCACTGATTCCTAAAATGTTGACAGTCACTCTTGCCATCTCTTGTTTGACCACTTCAATTTGCCTTGATTCATGGACTTAACATTCCAAGTTCCTATGCAATATTGCTCTTTACAATGTATCCAGTCACATCTGTGACTGGGTGTTGTTTTTGCTTTGGCTCCATTTCTTCATTTTTTCTGAAGTTATTTCTCCGGTGATGTCCAGTAACATTTTGGGTACCTAACAACCTGGGGAGTTCATCTTTCAGTGTCCTATCTTTTTGCCTTTTCATACTGTTCATGGGGTTCTCAAGGCAAGAGTACTGAAGTGATTTGCCATTCCCTTCTCCAGTGGACCACATTTTGTCAGAACTCTCCACCATGACCTGTCTCTCTTGGGTGGTCTTACACGGCATAGCTCATAGTTTCATTGAGTCAGACAAGGCTGTGGTCCGTGTGATCAGTTTGATTAGTGTTTTGTGACTGTGATTTTCATTCTGTTGGCCCTGTGATGGAGAAGGCATGGGGTAAGGTGCAGAGGTACGGGTCAGCAGTGGCTCTGCATGCAGCAGATCTTGCTATGGCATAACCCTCCTGAAGGAGGTCGCCATTAACCCCTCCAAAGAGCCACCAGAACTTACACAAAACTGGGGAAACAAACTCTTGGAGGGCACAAACACAGCCCTGTGTACACCAGGACCCAGGAGAAGAGAGCAGTGACCCCACAAGAGACTGACCCAAACTTGCCTGTGAGTGTCCACGAGTCTCCAGTGGAGGGTCAGCAGTGGCCTGCTGCAAGCTTAGGGGCACTGAGTGTAGCAGTGCATGGGACCTTCTGAAGGAAGTCACCATCATCTTCATTTCCTCCACCATAGTTTGGCCTCAGGTCAAACAACAAGGAGGGAATGCAGCCCTGCCCATCAACAGAAAATTTTATTAAAGATTTACTGAGCATGGCCCTACCAATTATGGAGGCTGAGTTATGTCTATTTCTTATAATCAAGAAATGGGGGACACAGAAAGTCTTTTGAACCCAAGAACTCCACAGAGTCTTGCTGGACTTCACCATCTGTTGCCTTCAGTCATTTTTACTTGGTCTGCTCACCTCCACCTCCATGGGATCAGTTAACCAAATATGAGCAACATTACCTCTAGGTAATGGACATTACTCTAGTTTAGGACAAGAATTACTAACCTTGACTGATAGTACCTGTGTGTCTTTGGTCCAACTATTTAATCTTGTTGAGCTCCAGTTTTTCCTTCTCTAAAATAATAATAGTAACACCTATCTTATATAATTGTAGAAGATTAAATGGAATAAAATATATTAAAAAAGCATAGCATGTGGCTAGTGGTAAGTGCTTATGAATAAAAAGTAACATTAAAATGATCTGTTTATCTATCTATTCATCTATCTGTCTATGTAGATATGTCAGATTTGCCAAGGAAATATTACAGAAAGCAGAAATAGACTTTGCACTTCTTTAAACTATCACTGTACTCACTGATTAAAGGACAAGTCCAGTTTCAAAACACAAATTTATTTTATTTTCTGAGATGCAGATGCTTTATTTTAGTCCTCCACTGTGATTCCAGGGAGAGTTTTGCGTTTTGTTCCAAGTGGGGTAAAGTGGGATCAAAGGAGGACAGCCAGCACTGGGGTGTGGTTTTGCATCTGCCCCAGCATGTCTTCTGAGATGGCTGCAAACACGTATGAAGGCTCTAGGCAAGGATGACACCCAGCCCATTTGTGTCCCATAATAGTGTTGTCTAGAACTGATGCCCATTCTGACTCCATGTTCTGGGTGTTAAACGTCCCTGGTTCTGGGTGATCTCCATGGTTCTATAGCTTTCACCCCTAGCTAGCGTCCAGAAATTTGGCAGTGAAAGCAGAAATCCAGACCATTCTGTCATGGCAGTCCAAACACAACCTGGAAAACAATTTCCAGACACAGAGGATTTCAGAACAGAGTGAGTTTACCAAGAACAAAGAGCAAAGATAATGAGGGTGATGCAAGCACAGTGAGTTGACCTCCTGACATACCAGGGAGAGCCCAAGGGACACCGTTAGAACAGCTCTCCACTCAAGGGAGTGCTGATGCTTCTTGTGGGCTAGTAGTCAAGGAAGTGGCACCCCACTCCAGTGTTCTTGCCTGGAGAATCCCAGGGACGGGGGAGCCTGGTGGGCTGCTGTCTACAGGGTCACACAGAGTCGGACACGACTGAAGCAACTTAGCAACAGCAGCAGCAGCAGCAGTCAATTTTTGTAGCCTCAAGACAAAGAGAATTCCTGCTGGAAGGGTGGCATTTGGTGATGGGTTAGGGCGTTATAGGGTGAGTACCAGGCTGGGCATTGTTACCTAATATGGGGTCAGGGAGCTGGCCTATAAGGATCAGGAGGTTTGGGGCAATGGTTCCAATGGAGCTGAGTCAGTTCTGGAGATGATATTGGCTCTGGGCCCTGCTTCTGTGGCCTTGGTTCAAGGCCTAACACCTGTGACCTTGGTATGGGACTCCACACATTCTTCAAGTGCTGTTGTCTGGAAGGTGAGATTAGTCCTTGAGCTCTCCACACTCCTCTCTTTCAACTTGACCAAACTCCAAGGACATGCTCTTGAGGTAGAGTGATGCCAGGGAGGAGTATGGCTCCCATAATTTCTACAGACCATCAGAGCTGAAAGGGAGTCTCAAGGGGCTCTTTCATCAGGCCCTCGTGCACACACGGCACCCTGGGAAACCTCACTAGAGTGATCTAGTCAGTGTTAAGCTGGGGCCTACAGTAGCATACATTCCTAACAAGCACACTGTTCAAAGACCATCAGGTGTTCCTCACACTGGTGGTTATTAGACCACTTTAAGAAGTACCCACCTCATGCAATGGTCTTATTTTGTAGATGAGGAAAATTGCTCATGGCTACATAGTGATGGGAATTGGATTCCCAGCTGACAAGCTCCCAAGTCAACCATGATTCTCACCAGGCTAGTGCAGGACTCTGCAGGGCAGAAGGTCCCAGGACTGCAGGGCCCGGGGACTTGGAAGAGTTGATAAATGCAAAGACTGAGAGAGAAGAACAGGTAAAGAACAAACAAAGCCTCTATAGGAAGTGCCGGCTGAGTGTAACTGAGGGGGGCACTGAGGAGGACAAATCGTTACTGAAGGCTCACTCTGCCCCACCTGCTGCTCCCCGTGGCCCTGAGAGACAGCACCTAGCATTCAGTTGTGCAAAAAGGAAAATGAGGCCTGCAGAGAGAAAGTGATTTGCCCACGAGCACAGCAAGAGTAGTCAGGGAAACAATCAGGAGTGACAATGATGGACACGATGTGAAGCGATGGTGGGGACGTTGATATGATGGTGGTGATAATGGTGATGATGGGGCGGGGGGAGGGGGTGTTGATAGCCGTGATGACATAACCGTAACAGGGATGATCACGAGCGTGACAATATTAGCAAGTAAAGGTAACGACTAACTTTTCCAGAGCTTGGCCCTGGGTCAGCCTCTATGTTAAGAACACTGTAACCACTACTTTACTGACTCTGTAGACAGCTCTAAGAAATAGGTGTTTAGCACCAGGCATTTTTGCTCAAAATTCAGAAATTTTAATAATATTAACTATACTATCTTCTTGCCATTAAGGAAAAAGAAAATCAGGAGGAGGGCGACATCCTTATCTTGTTCTCCTTTAAAACTTTGGGAAGAAGAAACTATTGGTGAGTTGAGAACTTGGAGGAGTTCTGACAACGTTAAAGGAACCCAAGTGAACAGAGGAGCAGGTAGTGATGGAGTCTGCTTGCCAAGACTATATAAATAGCAACTTGTACCCACACTGCACCTCATCTGCACACATCAAAAAGCACATTAGAAGAACATTAAAATGTCAAGTGGGTTAAATCTGAAATGTGACCTACCTTATTATCTTGAGGGGGGGAAAGCTGTCAAGAACTCAACTTTTCCTGGCTGCTTTGGGCTTTTCTGGGGAGACTCACCAGGGGCCGCTCCCAACAGAGCTGGAGCTGGCTAGGGCACTATCGTCTTTCACAGGCACAGCTCTGGCCTGAGAGTTTGGGGTTGTTACTGTAGGGAGCCTTCTTGGAGTATCTTTTCTATGAAAGTTTGTGTTACTTCCAGTGGTTCCTTTCTTGAGGCTGCAGGTGGAAGAGTTCCCTGACCACCCTCTCCCTCACTGCTGCCTGAAAACCATCCTTTGGGTTTATATCTGATTAAAGTTGCACCACCAGGTACTTTGGGAAATTCTCCCTGGAGGCTTGTAAGCTTCCAGTTACAGACACTGGTGAGTCCAAACATCTCAAACAACCCCATAGCCACTCTCCCTTCTCTCTGATGGACCCCCAAATTCTGAAACACTGGGGTTTGGATTTAGCAGAGTCAAAAATCTATTGAGAAGATCTGAATTCAACAAAGTCTACAAATTGGAGAAATCATACTAAAGAGGCTTAGTCAGCATACCTGGCCAAAATAGGTTCGTGATGTATTTTGTCCAGGGTCTGTGGACAAGCCACCACCCTGAGGGTCCAGGAGAGGAGCCTTGGATGTCTGAAGACTGCAGGGCTGTGTGCTGCTGGTTTCCCCTGTGGGCATTGTGGGGATGAGAGAAGCTTCTGATCGGCTTAGGGGTGAGTGGCAGGAAAGGCCAGTATCTGGTAAAGACCCAGGTGTTGTGGTGGAGTGCCGCCTCCCTGCCGTCCACCCCGTCTACAGCCCTCCTCCTCTGGCTCCACAAACAGAAGCTGTAGATGGGCTCAACTCTTCAGTCCCAGCCCGAGAAGAACCTAGAACACTGTGTCAATTGCCTTCCATTTCCAGTCAGCATGTTTCAGATGTTTTTGGGTGAGTAAATAGCAACAAAAGACTCCATGTGATTAGGTAAAGAAGGTAATCTGTCAGCTCATGTGACTGAAAAAGTCCAGAAAATGGGCTAGCTTCAGGTGAGGCTTGATCCAGGCCTTGGAAGCAATGGGTAACAAGGATGATATAGTAGCTAACATATACTGAGTACTTTCCTCTTTGCCAGATATTCTCCTAAAGCTTTTTGTGTTAATGCTCAGGAAAGCACTATGAAGGGACCATCACATCCTCCCTTTAAAGTGGAGGAATAGAGGCATGGAGAGGTTAAGCAGTGTGTTCAAGCTCACACAGCTTACAAGCGGAAAAGCTGGACCTGGAATCTTGCTCATCTGGAACTAGAGCACCAAACCTCAACTCTGTGTGTCGCCTCTGCACTGGACCAAAGTGGAATTTTATGTTACCCTTGAAGAACTCATGTTTCAGCTGGAGAGGCAGGAAAAGAAGATAATGACAAAGCAGTGTGAGGCGTGTAATGCCATGTGGAGAAATACTGAGGTGAACACAGCCCTGCAAATCTATCTGACAGCTCCATCCTCCCAGCAAAGCAAAGCCAAATCACCCTAGACAAGCAGCCTTTCAACCAACTGGAGAAATCCTGGTGGTACTGGCTTCAGAAGTCCCCTCTTCAGCTTTTTGTTAAGGCTGTATGTTAAAAGACTACATTGCTCATAATTACCTGTGTCTCCTTCAAGTCAGGAAAACCTCTTGCCCACTGGGAGGTTTTGTATTTATCCCCCAAAGAGATTTCAGCAACCTCTTCTTGACATGGTAGGGAACTGGGGCATCAGCTGAGCCCTGGGTGATGAAGGCATCAAAGCAGATACAAGGGGAGCATCCCATGATGTGAGCAGGACGGAGTGGCAAGGGCAGGGCCCAGGGTCAGATCAGTGTGGGGTGGCATCCCAGCTTGACCACTTACTAGCTCTGTGACCTTGAGCAAGTCAGGTCTCCTCTCTGAGCCTTCATTTTCTCACCTGAAAGGGCAACACTAATACCTGCCTTTATCATGTCAGGATTAAATGTGGTAAGATGTGCAGATTCCTTTTTTTAATGTTTGGCTGCACCCCCAAAGCATGTGGGACCTTAGTTTTCCAATGAGGGATTGTATTCTCACCCCCTGCATTGGAAGGCACACCACTGGACTCCTGGTGAAGTCCCTAGATTGTTATTTTTTTATTGTAACTGACACTTTTTAGGCATCACCTGGTGCATATTAAGTATTCAATACATGCTAGTTCTTGCTGAAATTGTCATTTATCCCCTGAAGAATGCCATGATATAGAAACACAACAGACCCTCCTTTTTCTTGGAAATGACGTTTGAGATCACTGAGCATGTAATCTCAGTCCCTGGCTCAGCAGTTGAAATCTGAAACTACTTTCACTGTTTACTACAGTAGTTCTTTTTAGGGCCTGGGAGGTCCATTCACATCATGCACTTTATGGAGAAGTTTGTATGTGTCAGCTGCTTTCATAAATCTGGGAACAGTCTCATGATTAACTCTGCAAGGATGTTCAGTTCAGTTCAGTTCAGTCCTCAGTCGTGTCCAACTCTTTGCGACCCCATGAACTGCAGCACACCAGGCCTCCCTGTCCATCACCAACTCCTGGAGTTCACTCAGACTCACGTCCATCGAGTCAGTGATACCATCCAGCCATCTCACCCCCCTGTTGTCCCCTTCTCCTCCTGCCCCAATCCCTCCCAGCATCAGAGTCTTTTCCAATGAGTCAACTCTTCACATGAGGTGGCCAAAGTACTGGAGTTTCAGCTTTAGCATCATTCCTTCCAAAGAAATCCCAGGGCTGATCTCCTTCAGAATGGACTGGTTGGATCTCCTTAGGCACCTAAATAGCCAACAAATTAAGCACAAGTACAAATGACTAGTTGGTTGTTTTATCTGATAGTTTATTCACACAGGGAATATTGATTGTCTGCTCTATACCAGGTGCAATTCTTACTGCTGGGGACACAGTAGTAAATCAAATAGGCAGAGTCCCACGTCTCACCAAGTTTAGCTTCTCAGAACTTTTCCCTGTTTTCCAGAGGAGGGTGAAGGCTGGAGGGGCAAGGCCAGCAGGGAGGCCGGGTGAGAAGCTGTTTTGCTGAACATGTTAATTCCTAGTGAGATACGGTGTGATTTGAAGTAGGATGATAGAACTGGTAGGGGCGGAATGAGGGTGGGGAGTTGAGGGTCAGCAAGGAGAAACAGGAAGCTACCCAGAGAGTGACCATGGTGGGGTGGATGGGGAGCTGCCCACTGACTGCCTTTGTGCCCAGCACTGGAATGTCAGGGGCAATCTGGGTGACTAGCTGTGCAGTGACATGCCTCCACCCCCAGGAAAACTCTTAAAAGTTAAAATTCGATCACATTCAACAGGAAAAAACTGAAAAGTTCTACACTTGCTTCTTACACAATGAAGACTCACATTGAAGTTTAGTAGTTAAATCCACCTCCTGTCTCCCTGATTTGTCTTGTCTGCCCTTTGGAAGCCACAGATGTCTTTCTAAAGCATAAATTTAATCAAACTTGTCTCCATTTTTTTAATGCCTTTTGGAAAATAACCAACCTCATTAAAAAGCTCACTAGGTTTGTTGATTTCTGCCTCTATTGCTAGCCCTCTCTCCCCCACCTGCTCTGTGTCTAACCAGCAGCTCCATCATGCCCTGCTTGCAAAGGCCTATCCCACCATGCTCCTTACTGGCAAACTCCTATCCACCTCTCAAGACCCAGCTCAAAAAACCCTCATTGCAATATGTTCTCAGATTCTTAAAAGCAGAGCAAAATAGTCCTCACTTTGCATTTCCATGGAGGTTTGTGCATTTTTCAGGAGAGAGCTTCTCTGCTGTTCTGTCCTCACTGTGCAGCTGCAAACAGCTTATAGGGCGCCCCAGCCCTGAGGTATGTGTGTGCAGGGGGTGCGGAGGGCGGTGAGAGGTGGTATCACGACCACAACAAATAGCAGGTGAGGGTGAGAAGAAGGGACTGGATGGTTTAACCATTGCTGAGTGCTCTGGGGCCATTGAGTTGAGGCCCCAGTTCTTTCCCTCAGAGATGGTCCCATCTCCCTGGAGGAAGTGGAACAAAGTCCTGAAGCAGGGTTTCAGTGTTTTAGGAAATTCTGTGCTTGGGTTACTAACGGCACCGCAACATCACAGGGTCAGAGGAGCTGCGTATTCCCATGGGGCCTGGATTCCCCAAATTTTGTGATTTGATTCCTTACAATTGTATTTGACCTCATGACAATGCTTCCTTCTTCCACTACTCAAACATGCCTCCTCACACACACACACCCACACACACACACACACATGCACATTCATTTTCTAAATTAAAGTGAATTAATTGATATGGAAAAGTGCCCACCCTTTGGGTAATTGGGATAACCCAGAGAGTCACAGAGTCAAGGCAGGGAAACCAGCCGGCAGTAATGGTGAAGCAGAGGAAACAGATGTCAAAGCTTCTTTTCTGCCCCCACCTTGCATCCCGCTGGTAGCCTAAGGATCAGCATGCCTGGGCTTGGAGCGAGGCAGCCCTCAGTGCAATACCCAGCTCTCTTCAGACCCTCAGTCTTCTCATCAGTGCATTGGGAACAGTGAGGGAATACCACCATCTGCAGGTGAGGATGGAATAGCACGGGGAAGGCCCGTGGCCTGGGGCAGGGGGTGAGGAGGAGCGCGCGGAAAGAGCTCTGTAAAATGGTGCTGTTCATAGTACAACCCCAGATCCCAGTTCTTGCAAGACTCCCACACACTTTTCGACCATGACTTCTTTAGAGTCATGGGCAAAGGGGTGTGGGTGCTGGTCACCTGAACTTTGAGATCGGATAATTGTATTATCTGCTAGAGCTGCTAAACGAAGCACCACAGACGAGGAGGCTTAAACAACAGAAATTTAATTTCTCACAATTGCAGAGGGTGGAAATCCAAGATCAAGCTGTCAGCGGGGTTGCTTCTTCTGGGGACTTGGGCTGGCAGACGGCCCTCTCCTGCTGTGTTCTCACCTGTCTTCTTTATGTCCTATGCTCCTTATAAGGACACCAGCCAGACTAGACTGCCCCCCAACCCCACCACCAAAGACCTCATTTTAACTTAATTACCACTTAAAAGGCATTATCTCCAAATAGAATCACATTCTGGGGCTCTGAGGGTTAGGACCTTAACATACAAATTTAGGAAGACACAACTCATAATCCATCAGTTCAGTTCAGTCGTTCAGTCGGTCGTGTCTGACTCTTTGCAACGCTATGGACTGCAGCACGCCAGGCTTCCCTGCCCATCACCAATCGTAATCCATAATCGTAACTAGTTAGCAAGGAACGATATGGCATGCTCCAGTTCTCAGGCAGAAGCAAAGTGCTGGGGGAGGAGGGGACTAAGGAAGAGATTCTTGGGCGGCACTCGATGCTTCTGTCCCCACCAGGGCCCCAGCCCAGCAGTGGGAAGGCAGCCAGGCTCCCACTGGCACTAGGCCACCTTGCCATTGTTTCCTGTTGGAGATCAAATGGCTGTAGAATCTGCTCGATTCAAAGGGACGCCTTTCTGTCATGCCCCCAAAGAACGCTCAGAGCAGATGTCTGCTCCTGCAATGAATGATAAATCAGTGTCTACAATGGAAGAGGCAGGCATCCTTGGCTCTGTCTATCTGCAAAAGCTTTCAGTCCTCAGAAGGGCTGAAAGGAACCAAATTAGAGTTCACTTTGAAGATTCAAAAGCTGGAGATGAAACTATTTAGAGGTGTTTTTTTTTCTTTTGCTTCCCCCAGCCCCCTACCTTATACCATTACTGCCATAGACAAGTCTTTTGAAGAGCTATTTTCTTTTCAACAGAATTTCTTTTCTTTGAGAATATAAAGTACACATTCCAATTTGCTCAACATTCTTAGAGAACCTGTAACATACCAGGGACTCTGTTAGGGTCTTCATTCCTGTTATGTCAGTGAATGCTCAGAACAGCCTGGAGAGAGAGATGCTGCAATTCTGATTTTACAGCTAAAGGGAACAGAGGATCTATGGGGGGAATCCATCTCAGTCACTCCCTTTTGCAAGTTGACTGAGCCAAGACCTGAGCCCAGGTTTGCAGAATTCTAAGTCCCTTGTGAGAGCTGAACCATAAAGAAGGTTGAGCGCTGAAGAATTGATGCTTTTGAACTGTGGTATTGGAGAAGACTCTTGAGAGTCCCTTGGACTACAAGGAGATCCAACCAGTCCATTCTAAAGGAGATCAGTCCTGGGTGTTCATTGGAATGACTGATGCTGAAGCTGAAACTTCAATATTTTGGCCACCTGATGTGAAGAGCTGACTCATTAGAAAAGATCTTAATGCTGAGGAAAAATGGGGGCAGGAGGAGAAAGGGACGACAGAGAATGAGATGGTTGGATGGCATCACCGACATGATGGACATGAGTTTGAGTAAGCTCAGGAGTTGGTGATGGACAGGGAAGCCTGGCGTGCTGCAGTCCATGGGGTCGCTAAGAGTCAGACAGGACTGGGTGACTGAACTGAAACTGACTGGAGTCCTTTGTGGTGGCTCAGTCCCTAAGTCATGTCCGACTCTTGCAACGACTTCCAGGCTCCTCTGTCCATGGAATTCTCCAGGCAAGAACACTGGAGTGGGTTGCCATTTCCTTCTCCAGGGATCTTCCTGACCCAGGAATTGAACCTGGGTCTCCTGCACTGCAGGCAGATTCTTTACCAACTGAGCTCGGAGGGAAGCCTTCTAAGCCCCTGACTTGATGCACTTGGTTTGGCTTAGTTTCTCAGCACCAGAAGTACCTGGGCACCAACCTGTTGCCTTGAGGTCAGCACATCCAGAGCGCAGACCAAGGGCAGAGCTTTGAACTCACAGCTTGCTTCCACTGAAGACGTGCTCTTTGCTCCCATTTCCATCCATTCACTCTGAGCATCTTCCCACATTTTCTTTCCTCCTTTGACCTCCTTGTGTTCTCTCCAAACTGTAACAGCTTGATGATGTGGGCTCAAATACATCTGCTTCCCCATAGCTCCCTTCTAGGGAATAGATTTATTCCTCAAAAGTCTCCTACAGCTTGCATATCAGCATTTCTAATTATGTTTGTCATTGGTCCTTAGCATAAAATCAGAAAGGTGTTCTGGGGAAGGGATGAAAACAAGCCAAAAAATTAAAACCATATTTCACAATGCAGAATGCCTTGTGAAATCACCCTTTTCTGAGAGAGGAAAGAAAGATTTAATAAAGCATGATTATTACTATAAAAATACATTTTAAAATAGGGTAGCAGCACGGTTAGATTTGTTTCATGAAATCATCTTCCTGGCAGCCACCATCCATGGGTCACTTAAAATGTGGTGGGTTCTGTCTAAGACTTCTACATGAATTAAATAATTTGCTCTTCATTACTATTATATAAGGAGGCATTGCCATTAGCTCTATTTTACAGAGAAAGCTGAAATCCATAAAGGTTGAAAAAGTACTCAAGTTCAAGCAGGTGTAAAGTGGCAGGGACGGATTTTGAACACAGGTGATCTGGCTCCAGAGCCCATGCATTTAGTCATAAAGCAGAATTATTCCTGTATTACTTTGCTGAGAAAGTTTGGGGCCTGCTGTTCCCTTGAAGGTAAGAATATAGAGAGGAAAAAGTTGCCTAAAAATGGATATCTCCCTGCCAACTCCTGACCATAACTCCAAACATGCTGCTTTCTGTACAGTGATCATGAAGGAAATTCAAAAAGTGTAGGAAGAACGTGGAACCAAGGGAAATGCAACTGCCCATCGCTCAAGAGTTTTACCATTTAAATCCCATGATGACCTGGGCTCATATTCACCATAAAGATAGAGACTGTCTCAAAGATCGGGAAAGAAGAATAAAAATATCTACAGCCTCAAAGTAAGAAGGAAGACTGGTCAGTTTCTAACTTGAACTTGAAAGATATAGACCAGGTAGGAGGCCAGGTAGGGAGAGAGAGAGCCTTGAGCAGTTGACCCCCATGTCAGATTATTGTGGCGATCAGCACTCAACTTGAAACCATCATCATTTAGTCACCCAACTAAGTCCACATCTTCTGGATCTGGCTTCACTATGCCCGGATTGCATAGACTGATTCTTCAACCCCCCTCTGGCACACCTTTCTGTATTATGGAGGCACAAAGCTCTCAACTACATTTTTCCCTTGCGGTTAGGGTTGTTTCTGTAATTCGGGTCCACCCAGAAGATTCACTGAGGCAAGTATCATAAGATGGAAGTAAGCATCATGGCACCGGGGAGAGCAAATCTTGGGGCAAGCTTGATGGCAAGGGAGTTAGGCTCTTTCGGGGGCGTGATGGTGGAGGGTTTGGTCAAGTCTCATTATACCTAAACAGCATCAGATACTGCAGTGGGATTTCCTTTAGAATTATCTCACAGTATGACTGGTGCTATGGTCTGAATGCTTTTGTTCCCTCAGATTCATATATTAAAATCTTACTCTCCCCCACCCTCTGCCCCCATCTTCAAATTAACATGATGGGGCCTTTGAGAGGTGATCAGGTCATGAGAGTGGAGCCCTCGTGAGTAGGTTTAATGCTCTGATAGAAGAGGCCCCATGGAGCTCCCTCCCCACTCTTGCCATGTGAGGATTCAGTGAAAATCCACAACCCAGAAGGAGGGCCTCTCTCTACCACACTGGCACCTTGATCTCAGATTTCCAGTCTCCAGAACTCTGAGAAACAAATTCTTATTGTTTATAAGGTATTCTTGGTGTTTGGTGTTTTGTTACAGCAGCTTGAACTGATTAAGACAAGGGGTCTATCCCCAGCTACTTGCACCCAGCTCTATAGCATCGAGAAAGGCCTCCCTGACCCTTCTAGAAATTCAGAGTGCCAGTCTGAGTAAAGCGCTACTGTAACACGTAACCCTTCAAGTGTCTCAGTGGCTTAATCGAGTTCAGTTCAGTTCAGTCACTCAGTCGTGTCTGACTCTTTGCAACCCCATGAATTGCAGCACTCCAGGCCTCCCTGTCCATCACCAGCACCTGGAGTTCACTCAGATGCACATCCACTGAGTCAGTGATGCCATCCAGCCATCTCGACCTCTGTCATCCCCTTCTCCTCCTGCCTCCAATCCCTCCCAGCATCAGAGTCTTTTCCAATGAGTCAACTCTACACATGAGGTGGCCAAAGTACTGGAGTTTCAGCTTTAGCATCATTCCTTCCAAAGAAATCCCAGGGCTGATCTCCTTCAGAATGGACTGTTTGGATCTCCTTCCAGTCCAAGGGACTCTCAAGAGTCTTCTCCAACACCACAGTTCAAAAGCATCAATTCTTCGGCACTCAGTCTTCTTCACAGTCCAACTCTCACATCCATACATGACCACTGGAAAAATCATAGCCTTGATTAGATGGACCTTAGTCAGCAAAGTAATGTCTCTGCTTTTGAATATGCTATCTAGGTTGGTCATAACTTTTCTTCCAAGGAGGAAGAGTCTTTTAATTTCATGGCTGCAGTCACCATCCGCAGTGATTTTGGAGCCCCCAAAAAATAAAGTCTGACACTGTTTCCACTGTTTCCCCATCTGTTTCCCATGAAGTGATGGGACCAGATGCCATGATCTTCGTTTTCTGAATGTTGAGCTTTAAGCCAGCTTTTTCACTCTCCTCTTTCACTTTCATCAAGAAGCTTTTGAGTTCCTCTTCACTTTCTGCCATAAGGGTGGTGTCATCTGCAGACTTGAGGTTATTGATATTTCTCCCGGCAATTTTGATTCCAGCTTGTGTTTCTTCCAGTCCAGTGTTTCTGATGATGTACTCTGCATATAAGTTAAATAGCAGGGTGACAATATACAGCCTTGACGTACTCCTTTTCCTATTTGGAACCAGTCTGTTGTTCCATGTCCAGCTTCTAATTGTTGCTTCCTGACCTGCATACAGATTTCTTAAGAGGCAGGTCAGGTGGTCTGGTATTTCCATCTCTTTCAGAATTTTCCACAGTTTATTGTGATCCACACAGTCAAAGGCTGTCAAAGGCTTTGGTACAGTCAATAAAGCAAAAATAGGTGTTTTTCTGGAACTCTTTTGCTTTTTCCATGATCCAGTGGATGTTGGCAATTTGATCTCTGGTTCCTCTGCCTTTTCTAAAGCCAGCTTGAACATCAGGGAGTTCACGGTTCACGTATTGCTGAAGCCTGGCTTGGAGAATTTTGAGCATTACTTTACTAGCATGTGAGATGAGTGCAATTGTGCAGTAGTCTGAGCATTCTTTGGCACTGCCTTTCTTTGGGATTAGAATGAAAACTGACCTTTTCCAGTATTGTGGCCACTGCTGAGTTTTCCAAATGTGCTGGCATATTGAGTGCACCACTTTCACAGCATCATCTTTCAGGATTTGAGAGAGCTCAACTGGAATTCTATCACCTCCACTAGCTTTGTTTGTAGTGAAGCTTTCTAAGGCCCACTTGACTTCAGATTCCAAGATGTCTGGCTCTAGAGTAGTGATCACATCATCATGATTATCTGGGTCATGAAGATCTTTTTGTACACTTCTTCTGTGTATTCTTGCCACCTCTTCTTAATATCTCCTGCTTCTGTTAGGTCCAGACCATTTCTGTCCTTCACTGAGCCCATCTTTGCATGAAATGTTCCCTTGGTATCTTTAATTTTCTTGAAGAGATCTCTAGTTTTTCCCATTCTGTTCTTTTCCTCTATTTCTTTTCACTGATCGTGAAAGAAGGCTTTCTTATCTCTTCTTGCTATTCTTTGGAACTCTGCATTCAGATACTTATATCTTTCCTTTTCTCCTTTGTTTTTCACTTCTCTTCTTTTCACAGCTATTGGTGAGGCCTCCCCAGACAGCCATTTTGTTTTTCTGCATTTCTTTTCCATGGGGATTGTCTTGATCCCTGTCTCCTGTACAATGTCATGAACCTCATTCCATAGTTCATCAGGGACTCTATCTATCAGATCTAGGCCCTTAAGTCTATTTCTCACTTCCACTGTATAATCATAAGGAATTTGATTTAGCTCTTACCTGAATGGTCTAGTGGTTTTCCCTACTTTCTTCAATTTGAGTCTGAATTTGGTAATAAGGAGTTCATGATCTGAGCCACAGTCAGCTCCTGGTCTTGTTTTTGTTGACTGTATAGAGCTTCTCCATCTTTGGTTGCAAAGAAGATAATCAATCTGATTTCGGTGTTGACCATCTGGTGATGTCCATGTGTAGTCTTCTCTTGTGTTGTTGGAAGAGGGTGTTTGCTATGACCAGTGCATTTTTTTGGCAAAACTCTGTTAGTCTTTGCCGTGCTTCATTCTGCATTCCAAGGCCAAATTTGCCTGTTACTCCAGGTGTTTCTTGACTTCCTACTTTAGCATTCCAGTCCCCTATAATGAAAATGACATCTTTTTTGGGTGTTAGTTCTAAAAGGTCTTGTAGGTCTTCATGCTGCTAAGTCACTTCAGTAGTGTCTGACTCTGTGCGACCCCAGAGACGGCAGCCAACCAGGCTCCCCCGTCCCTGGGATTCTCCAGGCAAGAACACTGGCGTGGGTTGCCATTTCCTTCTCCAATGCATGAAAGTGAAAAGTGAAAGTGAATTCACTCAGTCGTGTCTGACCCTCAGCGACCCCATGGACTGCAGCCTTCCAGGCTCCTCTGTCCATGGGATTTTCTAGGCAAGAGTACTGGAGTGGGGTGCCATTGCCTTCTCCGATAGGTCTTCATAGAACCATTCAACTTCAGCTTCTTCAGGGTTACTGGTTGGGGCATAGACTTGGATTACTGTGATACTGAATGGTTTGCCTTAGAGACAAACAGAGATCATTCTGTCGTTTTTGAGACTGCATCCAAGTACTGCATTTCAGACTCTTCTGTTGACCATGATGGCTACTCCATTTCTTCTGAGGGATTTCTGCTCACAGTAGTAGATATAATGGTCGTCTAAGTTAAATTCACCCATTCCAGTCCATTTTAGTTCGCTGATTCCTAGAATGTCAATGTTCACTCTTGCCATCTCTTGTTTGACTGCTTCCAATTTGCCTTGATTCGTGGACCTGACATTGCAGGTTCCTATGCAATATTGCTCTTTACAGCACTGGACCTTGCTTTTATTACCAGTCATATCCACAGCTGGGTATTGTCTTTGCTTTGGCTCCATCCCTTCATTCTTTTTAGAGTTATTTCTCCACTGATCTATTTGCCTGTTACATCCAAAGATTGGTGAATGCTATCAATGTTGATCCCAGTTGTGATGTAGTACGACGGTGTTGCAAGATGTCATTGGGGAAAAGTAAGTAAAGGATACATGGGAATCTTTGTATTAGTCCTTCCAACTGTATGCAAATCTATAATCATAATAAAATTAAAAACCTTAATTTAAAACCAGGAATGATCCTCCTTACATCACTGATCAGCGAGTAGCTTTCCTTCTAAGCAGTTATTTAGGAACCCAGGCTTGTTCCATCCTCGACATGTGGCCTCTATATTTACCATGGCTGTCTGCACTGAGGTGATTAAGGTGAGGATCCTGGAGGTTTGCACGTGGGCAGCCCATATGGTCCAGGTCTAGGGAGGAGCAGCTGGTGACTGCTCACATACCATTGGCTAGTACTTAGTTACCCGGCCACACCTATCCACCTGGGGGTTTAAAGGAAGCCTGCGTTTGTATACACAAAACTAAACTAAATAAAGCAAGTTTGGTGACTCATTGAACGTGTTCTAGAGTGTTCCCTGTAAACCACTTCTGCTCTGTGATAAACTCTGTTCTGCTTCAGCGGGCTAGAGAAGCGTCTGTAGCTGGCAATCAAGAACCTTTTTAGACCAGACCCCCTTCCCTGTTTACCCTGGGTCCTTGGGTGCAGAGTGATTAAAATAAGACTGTAGTGTCCAATCCCCTTACCTCTGTATTTCTCAGTTTGCTCCCCTGAATTCTCATTCTCCTGTGAGAGACACATTGGACAGAAAAATTTGTTTTGCTTACTTCCTAAGAACTAGCCCAGGGCACTGGCAGATTCTCTTGAAAGGATATGCCTCATATAAAACCCAGGAAATAAAAGGAGTTCTGTATTTCCTCCTGTTGGCCATCTAGGAGCCTATTAATGAAGCCAAATGGCCAGAGGGGGAAAACATGGATGCAGGGAAGTTGAGTCAGCCCCGCACAAAAGGGCACACCAAGATACTGCAGACATGTAAAGCTCTGTCATCCTTCTTGTTCCCAGAGACTAACCTCATGCACAACTCTTTCTGGGAATCTGGTTTTTGTTAAGATTCAAAAAATTGACAGAGCTAGAACAAATAATTTCACAATTTGCATGGAAATACAAAAAAACCTTAAACAGCCAAAGCAACCTTGGGAAAGAAGAATGGAACTGGAGGAATCAACCTGCCTGACTTCAGGCTCTACCACAAAGCCACAGTCATCAAGGGAGTGTGGTACTGGCACAAAGACAGAAATATAGATCAATGGAACAAAATAGAAAGCCCAGAGATAAACCCACACACCTATGGACACCTTATCTTTGACAAAGGAGGAAAGAATATACAATGGAGAAAAGACAATCTCTTAAACAAGTGGTGCTGGGAAAACTGGTCAACCACTTGCAAAAGAATGAAACTAGAACACTTTCTAACACCACACACAAAAATAACTCAAAATGGATTAAAGATCTAAACACAAGACCAGAAACTATAAAACTCCTAGAGAAGAACATAGACAAAACACTCTCTGACAGAAATCACAGCAGGATCATCTATGACCCACCTCTCAGAATATTGGAAATAAAAGCAAAAATAAACAAATGGGACCTAATTAAAATTAAAAGCTTCTGCACAACAAAGGAAACTATAAGTAAGATGAAAAGACAGCCTTCAGAATGGGAGAAAACAATAGCAAATGAAGCAACTGACAAACAACTGATGTCAAAAATATACAAGCAACTCCTGAGGCTCAACTCCAGAAAAATAAACGACCCAATCAAAAAATGGACCAAAGAACTAAACAGACATTTCTCCAAAGAAGACATCCAGGTGGCTAACAAACACATGAAAAGATGTTCAACATCACTCATTATCAGAGAAATGCAAATCAAGACCACAATGAGGTACCATTTCACACCAGTCAGAATGGCTGTGATCCAAAAGTCTACAAGCAATAAATGCTGGAGAGAATGTGGAGGAAAGGGAACCCTCTTACACTGCTGGTGGGAATGCAACTAGTACAGCCACTATGGAGAACAGTGTGGAGATTCCTTAAAAAACTGGAAATAGAACTGCCGTATGACCCAGCAATCCCACTGCTGGGCATAGACACCGAGGAAACCAGAACTGAAAAAGACACATGTACCCCAATGTTCATTGCAGCTCTGTTTACAATAGCCAGGACATGGAAGCAACCTAGATGTCCATCAGCAGACGAATGGATAAGAAAGCTCTGGTACATATACACAGTGGGGCATTACTCAGCCATTAAAAGAATACATTTGAATCAGTTCTAATGAGGTGGATGAAACTGGAGCCGATTATACGGAGTGAAGTAAGCCAGAAAGAAAAACACCAATACAGTATACTAACACATATATATGGAATTTATAAAGATGGTAACAATAACCCTGTATGTGAGGCAGCAAAGGAGACACAGATGTATAGAACAGTCTTTGGGACTCCATGGGAGAAGGCGAGGGTGGGATGATTTGGGAGAACGGCATTGAAATATGTATATTATCATATGTGAAATAGATCGCCAGTCCAGGTTCAGTGCTTGATACTGGATGCTTGGGGCTGGTGCACTGGGATGACCCAGAGGGATGGTACGGGGGAGGGAGGAGGGTGGGGGATTCAGGATGAGGAACACGTGTATACCTGTGGTGGATTCATGTTGATGTACAGCAAAACCTGTACAATATTGTAAAGTAATTAGTCTCCAATTAAAATACATAAATTTATATTAAAACAAACAAACAAAAAAACTGGGCTGTTCAAAGGCACTCATTAAAATTCTGGGACCAATTAAGAATCTGAAATTTCTCCACAAGCTCAGAAGCCACTCACACTTACAAAGATTTGAAGCAGAACTTGGCATTGACAAACAAGTAGGGTCTTAGCTAATGAACAAGTTGTGAGTCTGTTCCTTTGGGTGCACAGTGCCTGTGTGCTGTGTTGTGTTTCAGTGCTCAGTCGTGTCTGACTCTTTGTGACCCCATGGACTGTAGCCCGCCAGGCTCCTGTGTCCTTGGGATTCTCCAGGCAAGAATACTGGAGTGGGTTGCCATGCCCTCCTCCAGGGGATCTTCCCGACCCAGGGATCTTACCCAGGTCTCCTGCATTGTAGGTGGATTCTTTACCGTCTGAGCCAAGAGGGAAGCCTGAATGTAGTGCCTAATTTTATATATACTAAATAATACAATTGACTTATTGCAGCCTGCTTTTCCTTATAACTGATTTTCTGTCTACTTGCCTCCTATTTCCACTATGATCAGACTTTACTTTTCACTCCCCCGCATACTATTTAATGATGCTGCCCTAAATAAAACCCCCTATTAGCAGAGAAATAACACTATTTCTTGAAGACCTACAGTGCATTAGCCCCCAGCCAGATGCTTCTATGTGCATCATTTCATCAATCTGTAACTCAGTTCTGTGATGTAAGATGATTATTCCTATTTCTAAATTAATTTTAATTGAAATATAGTTTATTTACAATGTAGTGTTAGTTTCAGGTGTATGGTTAAGTGAGTCAGCATTATATATATATATACACACATATATGTCTAATCTTTTTCAGATTTTTTTCCTTTATAGGTAATTACAAAATATTGAGCAGTATTCCCTGTGCTATAGTTTCTTGAAAGTGAAAGTGTTAAGTAACTCAGTCAGGTCTGACTGTTTTTAAGCCCATGGACTGTAACTCACCAGACTCCTCTGTCCATGTGATTCTCCCATGCAAGAATACTGGAGTGAAAAAAAAAAAAAGACTAGAGTGGGTTGCCATTTCCTTCTCCAGGGGATCTTCCCAACCCAGGGATCAAACCCAAGTCTCCTACATTACAGGCAGATTCCTTATGGTCTGAACCATCAGGGAAGCTTCAGGTAGGTCCTTATTTATTAATCCATTTTATATATAATAACGTGTATGTGCTAATCCCAAATTCTTAATTTATCTGCCTCCCTCATTTTCCCCTTGGTAAACGTTAAGTTTGTTTTCTACGTCTGTAGGTCTGTTCTGTTTTGTAGAGTTCATTGATATCTTTGCTGTTTTTAGATTCTACATATAAGCTATGCCACATGATATTTGTCTTTGTTGTACTTGGCTTAGTCTGACAATCTCTGTTATTGTTCTTTAGTCGCTAAGTTGTGCCCAACACTTTAGTGACCCCCATGGACTGTAGCCTGCCAGGCTCCTCTGTCCATGGGTTTTCCCTGGCTAGAACACTGGCGTGGATTGCCATTTACTTCTCCAGGCAGTCTTTCTAACTCAGGGATCACACCTGCATCTCCCACACTGGCAGGCAGATTCTTTACCACTAGGCCCCCAGGGTGGCCTGATACTCTTTAGGCCCATGCATATCGTGGCAAAAGGGAAGATTTCATTCTTTTTATGTCTGAGTAGTATTCCACTGGGGCTTCCCAGGTGGTGCTTTGGTAAAGAATATGCCTGCCAATGAAAGAGACCAAAGAGATGCAGTTTCGATCCCTGGGTTAGGAAGATCCCTGGAGTAGGAAGTGGCAGTCCACTTCAGTATTCTTGCCTAGAAAATTTCATGGACAGAACAGCCTGGTAAGCTACAGTGAACAGGGTTGCAAAGAGTCAGACATGACTGTGCACAGCACACATTGCAGCAATATTCCATTGTGTCTGTGTGTGTGTGTATGTGTGTCTGTGTGTGTGTATGTATGTGTGTGTGCTGTATTATGTATATATGTATGTATATAATTATATAAATTTATTTATAAATTTATTTATTATATTATTAAAATCTAAATTTATTTATTATATTATTAAAATCTAAATTTATTTATTATATTATTAAAATCTATTAAATTTATTTATAAAGTTTTTTATTTTAAATTTATTTATATTTATTTATTATATATAAATTTATTTTTATATATATTTATATTTATATAAATACCACATCTTCCTTACCCATTCATCTGCCAAAAGACATTTAGATTGTTTCCATGTCTTGGCTATTGTAAACAGTGCTCCTATAAACACTAGGGTGCATGTGTCTTTTCTTTTTTAATTTTTAAACAATTTATTTGAGCTTCCTATTGATGTATTCTATTTTCTTTACATCAAAATATTTTAAGGGACTCTTAAAGAAAGACTTTCAAACCAGTGTCCATAAGCATTAGAGAGTTGATTTTGGAAGTTTTTAGTATGTTAACAAAAAGGCAATTTATTTGAGACTTGAAATTGCAAAGTTTAAAAACAAGTTATGAAAACAACGATTAAGACATTTTATGGCCCAGAAACATGCTGGTCTTGGTGGCACGTGCTCTGCTCCATTTGCAAGCCGATTTGTTTACACATGGTTAGCCAAAGAGTTTGCTTTACATTGCATCATACAGAAAAACCCAAACATACTTTTTGGCCCACTCAATGGTTCTAGCTGATATTCTCCTTGCCAAGGAGGTCATGTGGTTTTCATTGATAGAGGAAAATGAAGCCACTTTCTCTTTTTGCAGAGCCAGCATAGGACAGTGGGGAAAAATTCAGTTCTAGAGTCAGACTGCTGGGGTTAAAATCAAAGCTCTTCCTCTATCAAATTCTGTGGCCTTGGCAAGTTAGTCCAACCTCTCTGTGCTGCTGTTGTATCTGTATTATTAAAACAGGGATGATAATAATATGACCTATCTTGTGGGGTTATTATGAAGATTAAAATGAAAGAATCATGATAAGCATTTGACACATGAGATCAATATATGTAATCCTTCAAAATTTACATGTAGTCATATTCACCTTTTTCTTGTGTACAGTCCTATGAATTTTTTAAATTAATTAATTTATTAATTAATGCATCATGCATCAAACTGGACTGGGGATCTATTTCACATATGGTAATATACATGTTTAAATGCTATTCTCTCAAATCATCCCACCCTCACCTTCTCCCATGGAGTCCAAAAGTCTGTTCTTTACATCTATGTCTCTTTTACTGTCTCATTTATAGGGCCATCATTACCATCTTTCTAAATTCCATATATATGCATTAGTATACTGTATTGGTGTTTTTCTTTCTGACTTACTTCACTCTATGTAATAGGCTCCAATTTCTTCCACCTCATTAGAATTGATTCAAATGCATTCTTTTAAATGGCTAAGTAATATTCCCCTGTGTATATGTCCACAGCTTTCTTATCCATTCATCTGCTGATGGACATCTAGGTTGCTTCCATGTCCTAATTAGGGTTTTCTAGGGTTTTCTCCATATACATGCACAGGAGTGGGATTCCTGACTCACGTGGTAACTTTACTTTCTGTTTTTTAAGGAAGCTCCATATTGTTCTACACATTGTCTGTACTAAATTAAATTTCTATTTGGTGATAATTATAGACCTGGGTGCAGTAGGAAGAAATAACTCCAAGAAATCCTTTACTCGGTTCCCTCCATTATGCATCTTGCAAAACTGTAGTACTATATCACAACCAGATTGACACTGACACATTCACCAATCTTTGTCAGAATGCCCTGGTTTTATTGGTACTCATTTGTGTGTGTGTGGTGTGTGTGTGTGTGTGTGTGTGTGTGTGTGTTTGCATCTCTGCAGCTTTATCACACATCTAGGTTCATAGCCACCTCCATGGTCAAGATACAGAGCAACTCCCTCACCACATGAATCCTTTCTGTAGTCCTTTTATAACCCTGCCTGCTTCCTGCCTAACCCCATCTCCTTAATTTCTGACACTCACAAATCTGTCCCGTTTCTATAATTTCCATTTTCAAGAATGTTATTGTATTAGGCAGGGTTCTCCAGAGAAACAGAACTATGAGTGTTATTGTTTGCAAAATCACTTTACCCTGAGTCCTTTGGTAACTATTAACTAACGTATTAGATCAATTGGAACCCATTGTTCTTGACTGGACCAGGTTTTTCACGTGTAGCATCCTTCCTGCTTTCTCCTGGAGTTTCTCTTTTCGATTGTCCTCCTGTGCGTTTAGAGTTTTTCCATCTTCTTATTTCTGTATTGTCTATTGGTGCAGGAGCTATGTGGGGCAGGGTTCACTTTTCCCTTCTCAGTATAGTTAAAGAGAAATAAAATAGCAAGTCCATAACACAATTGAAAGGGAAAAAAAAGAAAACAGTGCTTTGTACTAGACATTCTGAAATGGTACGGTTTCCTACAGGTTATCTGTCATCCACCCACATGCTACTGCCATGGGGGAGCAATTCAGCAGAGTTCAGCATGCCAGCCCTGGAGCCGCTGCCGACACTCTGCAAGGCCTCTGAACTCGCTCAGCTGCCATGCCTTCCTGCACCCAGTTCCCAGCGGCAAAAATGATGCAATTAAAGAACCTACTGCGTAGCATTGCTGGAAAGACGTAAAGCATTTAGCCCAGTGCTCGGCACAGCATACTATTAGCTCTTGATATTTTGATACCAGAGAAGAGGAAGAAAAACGGGCAATGGAGTCAAAAAGTAGCAGTAAAGAGGAGCTTCAGAGACGTAGCTTAGGGGATGCACTCTAGCAGGTCACTGAAGCAAGGCCATAAAATTGCTTAGAGCTGCCAAAAGGATTTTCAGAGATGCATAGGACAGACCTCAGCCTTCCCTTTGGAGAACACTTTGTTATCCGTTCTCCTGTTCACAGCCAGCCTCTGCAGCAGGCATTGTGGGGAATTCACTGGTCAGGATGCTAAATAGAAAATGGCGTGGGCTGGGAGATACCTGTGATGAGTCCGACTAACTGGAGCAGATGGGGGAACCCTCAGATGGGTCTGGATGGAGCTGTTTGGTGAAGCAGTGACAATTCAGAGCATGAACAAATGTTACAAATAGAAGGAGTGTTGCCAGTGTAACAAGAGCTGCCCTGGAAAGCTCAAATCCAGTGGTGAGTTAGGCCAAATAGTAGTGGAAATAAAATTATTTGCCATTAAATCAGGGCTTCTTTCATGCCAGACTGTTTTTTAAAAAGCTTTTTTAGGGATGTTTCTCATTTTACAGATGAGGCATCTGAGGCTGGTGATGATGAGATTAGTGATGAATCTTTAGAGTTTCCAGATGGTGTGGATTCGAAACTCAAGTTCTTAATTCCTGTGGCGCAGGGGAGGGAAGAGAAGAAAGGGGGTTCTGGAGGATTTGCCCCATCTCCAAGCATTTTGAGAAGGATGCTGAACATTTTACCTCTAAATTGGTTACTACAACTGGTTGGCAGGGGAGGCATTCAGAAGCCATCAGTGGGGATGTGCTAATGGCAGGAGGCCTCAGGTTGTGTTCTTGGGCCTCTGGCTGCCCCCAAAACTGAGAAGTACTGGGGTTTGTGGGAGCTATAGAAGAGGAAACAGTAGCAGTCAAATGCAAGCATCAATAATAAGAATCATCAAGCCAGGTCTACCGTTGCTTAAATTACCCAAAGATTTGAAAGATGCTTGCTAGAAACATCACTGTCTCAGTTAAGGATGCAGGGCAACTGTTTTCAGATACACTGCTTTTGGAAACAGAATACTATTTTCTCAACACATCCACGGGGAACACTGTATATGTATACATGTTGGATGTGCCAGGGATTCCTCTATATTTTCTGATTCCCTTCTTTTGGCAACTGGGTGGGTCTCTAAGCGTCCCAGGTTACTTCGCTCAGTCTGGTTTCTGCCTGTTGTTCTGGCTTAGTTATGAAGACACCCTTTTCATTCCCCCACATAATTCCAGTTTGGAGGATAAATTATATGCTCATCTCAGGTCACACTGAGAAGGGTAAATCCATGTCCTAGGTGAGACTCAAGTTCACTTGGACACAAGCGTGGGTCCAGGGCTGAGACCATGCCCAAGCAGGGTCAATCTATATCCTTCCCATGATGGATCTGTGAATGTTGGGAGAGGGAAGTACTTTTTGGATGCTGTTTTGTAAAATGTATGCTTGGAGCCACTGGTAGCTGCATAGCATGGGCCTGGCCAAAGAGTGAGTGAGAGTGGGCTGGTATACAAAGACAGCAGAGCTCAGAGTCAGAGAGAGAGAGAGAAGAGAGACAGGATGGTGGGGGGCAACTAAGCATGGGGACTTGAGGACCCCTCCATCCATGTGCTGTGCTGAACCTTAAAGCACCTAGTTACATAAGTCAATATACTTGCTTTTCTTTTTTGTTGTTCTGAATTGGATTTCTGCCATTTGCAACAAAAAAAAGATATGAGCATTTTGAATGGGAGTGGGCCTCTCTCAAGTTCTTATTGAAGGTACTTTATAGGATCTGTGTCATCCAATCTTGGCAAACGTCATGTCAGGTATGAATCATTAACCCCCTGTCTAACTGGAAAATCCAAAATTCAGACATCAATGACTTGTTCAAGCATAGCCAGGAACAGCCTAGCCGGGATGTGCTGATACTTAATGCAGGGCCTGTGACTCCTTATCACACCATGGGGACCAATTTGGCAGGCAAGAGGCCACACAGCTGCTCCCGATGCCCCTCCTGGAGCTGTGAGTCCACACCCCACTGCTCCAAATCCACATGCCTGCACCAACTTCCTCGTTAATGATCTTCTCCTTTTCCCTGAAAAATGTCATGCCTGGTGTTTACCCACAAGTTAACCTGGAACATGCCAATGCATACTTTTGATCTCAGTTTCCACGGGAAATTACAGAAGCCTAACACACACGGGATCCTCTGAACACTGAAATGATGGATCGGGAAATGCCTGGTGGGCTGCCAAGTACCACACCTGTTGGTTATGTGCTCATCATTCTCTTAAATCTTAGTTGTTCCTGAACCAATCCTTATTTTACTTTCCAAAAACGCAAGAAAATCTTGTACACCAGGCAGACCAGCCGATATAGTTTGCCCATGCCCAAGGGGTTTTCCAGGATGCAAGACTTTCAGTGCTAAACATGGACAAGTCCCAGGAAAACCAGTGTGGGTGGTGACCCTGCCGTGCACTGACCTTCTTATACTGCCTTTTGTGTCACATGGTGAAAAGACTCATCTGGAATTTTCTCCACTCTCCACTTAGTTGCTGTACAACCTTGGGCAAGTCCTTTCATTCATTCATTTATTTACTCAGTAAGGGCTTTCCTGGTGGTTCAGTGGTAAAGAATTTTTCCTGCAATATGGGAGACCCAGTTTGACCCCTGGGTCAGGAAGGTCTCCTGGAGAAAGACATGGCAACTTGCTCCAGTATTCTTGCCTGGAGAATCCCATAGACAGAGGAGCCTGGCGGGCTATGGAGGATACGACTCAGCGACCAAACAACAAACTATTTGTTGGATGCCTACTTGGCTAAGCACTGCCTCAATTTCCTCATTTATAGACTGAAATATGAATACCTACCTTATGGGGTGAGTATAGGAAGTAAGTGAAGCCATATTTGTTGGATGCCCATAGTAGCTATTAAGATGATACTGGTGGAGATATCTAGTACCTACAACCTCCGCTCTTGCAAAGGCACCCAGCCACCCCACCAAGCTTTTAATTGGAAAGCAGCCCTCTCTGCATCTCCTTTCAACATTGCTAGTGGCTCCTCCTATGTGACAGTACTCCAGCTTCAGATCCTGTGGTGGAGGGAGTCTGGCCTCAAAATCTCTGGCTTTTAGAACTGTATGGCTCACATTGTCACCCCGAGAGGAAGAAAGAAGCCTGCACTTCTCTCCACCCACCCTAATTGACTGTGAAAGGTCCAGTCCAGACTTCTGTTTGGATCACGTCGCTTTATCCACCCGCCAAAACTGGACGGGACAGACCCAGAAAGGCAGCGAATTCTGCTTGCCAACAAGCCATCACTTTATATGGACATCACTCAAGCATTTGGATTCTGAACCCAGACACACTCAAAACAGAGGCAAAGCCTATGACCATCCCAGGAAAAATAAGTACATGGAGACAAGGATGCTGGTGTGACAGCTGTCCTCCACGGTGAACATCCAGAGCCTGGATGAAATGGGTTGTGTACCTTTAGAAGAAGGGATACATGATTGGGAACATGTGTCCTCAAGTACCTGGTTTATGCATTTACAAAACCACCAGGTAAACATCAGGAGCAGAAAGATGAGAGTCGCTTTCTTAACCACAGGACTGATACGGCCTGGTCAGAGCCCCGTGCCTTGAATTCTCCACTCCTTCTAAATCCCCAGCAAAATTACCAAAGAGTACAGTAACATGGGAAATCTATGTCATAAGAAAAAGGAGTCCTGTTCTTAGAAGGTGAGCATCCTTTGAATCATGTCAATTGTACCTTTCGGGAGGCTGGATACCTTGATGAACAGCTCAGCTGAGGTGTGGGGAATGAGACCCCCCTTGGTCAAGAGTTAAAGCAAGGATGGGCGACTTCTGAACTGCCACGCTAGAGTATAGAGCACTCTGGTTCTATACCCCAGAGTATAGAACCAACTATATAGTGCCAGCCTGCTTGAGATGCTACAGGATTTTTAGGCAAATGCTGTTGGGAGGAAATAACTGAGACTGGCTGGGCAGGGGAGGACAGCAGTGGGCAAGCTCCATCCTGCTGCTGCTGCAGGCTGGCACTGAAGGGGATGATGCTCAGCAGCAGTGATGCGGCCAATGCGCTGCCCCTGCTCCCAGTTGGCACTGCACTCAGAGAAGGGGGCCAGCGGGACTGCACACGCCCTCCAACTTTAATGTCCCAGCCACAAAGTCAGGAAAGATACCCTTACACTTGAGCAAGAGCCTTCTTTTTGTTAATTAATTTATTTATTTTAATTGCAGGCTAATTACTTTACAATATTGTAGTGGTTTTTGCCATACATTGACATGGATCAGCCATGGGGATACATGTGTCCCCCATCCTGAACCTGACTCCCTCCCCATCCCATCCCTTAGGGTCATCCCAGTGCGCTGGCCTTGAGTGCCCTGTTTCAGACATTGAACTTGAATGGGTGATGTATTTCGCGTATGGCCATACACATGTTTCAGTGCTATTCTCTCAGATCATTCCACCCTCACCTTCTCCCGCAGAGCCCAAAAGTCTGTTCTTTGTATTTGTGTCTCTTTTGCTGTCTTGTATGTAGGGTCACGTAGGCACTTGAGCAAGAGCCTTCTTTTCTCCCCAAAGGCTGCCTCTGCTCTGACCCCTAGATATTACTCAGCTTGAGTAACATTCATGGGAGGGAAGGACAGTGAGCGCTCAGCAAAGCAAACATTCAGAAAAAAAACCAGACCAACATGCATTTCCATATAAAGAAAAGTACTTGATATAATGTAGCTAAATTAGAAATAAATTGACATATAAAACTCAGTTATGAAAACATGAAAGAAATGGCTATGAGCCGTGACACCAACAAAAAGGGAGCGTCTTCTCCTAGTTGCTATTATCCACATGAGATGGAAAGCATGGGAAAATGCCACAAGAGACTCCAAGAGCGTGAGACAGCTCTGCTTAGAGAGCTGAGATGCCATTTGACTTGTGTCTTGAGAGATGCACACGGGAAACTTGCTGAGTAGCCAAGGGAGGAGAGAGGCAAAGAGACTTGCAAATACATCCTGTGTTCAGAATACACAGAAAATGTCATTATGCAGACTTCTGCTTAGACTTAAACACAAGTTTACTTCTGCCTTCTCCTGAAAACCCACAAAGATTTGAAAACAGACATAAACCCACAAGGGTGGAGATTGGGAGAGGAGACAAGAGAAATAAAATATTGGAAGTTTGAAGATAGAAAGTCAAGAGATCACTGACCTGGCAGAAGAGAAAATTGAACTCCCTGCTAAGAGTGGAGCATACTTAAATGTAACCTGAGTCACCCCACAGAACCTCAGGAGACTTGGTTCTGTCTTAGTTTCTCTCTCTTGTGTTAGCAGAGCACATCTTCCAGTAAATTCCTAAAAAGAGATGCCTGGATAGGAAAGATGAGATTGACAGCAAAAGATGTAGCTAGCATTTTGCATAAAAAGCAGTTCAACTGGGACCCCTGACCCATCCCATGCTTCCAGAGATGTGACTCACCATCATCTTTGCAGAAGACTGAGGTTTCAATTCCTGGTGGTGTTGAACCAGATAATGACTGGATTCTGAGATTCCAGATACTGCTGAGGCTAGATCATACTGATCATGGGGATCAGATGGAAATCCACCTGCCACAGGGTGAGTCAATGCCTCCTCCATCAGCCACCTTTTCCATCTTGGGGCTAAGAATAGTTTCATTCAGTCTTCTCCACCAAATTCCAAGTAAAAAATAGGATTAATTTGCAGGAAACAGGCTAATCTAAGAAAAAAGGCCTACAGAAAACTACAGTTGTGGGGAGCTCTCCCTGATGAATTAACTTGACCAGATCACCCCACAGTGAAGACCACCATTCAGCTAGTCAGCAAGTTCTGTCCAAGAGCTCTGAATTTTCTTTCTATGCCTCACTCTGTAATGCCAATTGACTACCAAGTACTACTAGATGCTTGAGCCATTCAAGATAAAAACCAAACCACCCGACTAACCAATCCAAGAAGCAACCAACCAGAAATACACTAGGAGAGAAAGTAGAAGGAAATATTTTTTAAAAAAGCAAAAGATATACTCAAAAGGCAAAAATAAGAGAGATGGGACATGCGTGAAACAGAAAAGGCTAGAAAACAAAACTGCTCTGAGGATAGAAAGACTTCTTAGAAATTAAAAATGTGACAGAAGAAACTAAAATTCATGAGAAAGTTTAGGAAGATAAAGTAGATATCATGGCTTAGAATAGAGAACAGGAAGGAAAAAATGGAAAACAAATAAAAAGAGTTAATAGAAATGTGTAAATCCTACTGTATAGCACAGGGAACTATATTCAATATCATGTGACAAGCCTATTGGAAAAGAGTATGAAAAAGAATATAGAGATGTATAACTGAATCACAATGTGATTAACACAACAGTGTAAATCAGCTATACTTAAATAAAATAAATTGTTTCTAAAAATTACAGAATCAGTTTGGGGGCTCAGTATTAATAAAAATAGGAGTTTTGGAGTAAAGAAAATTAAAAAGAGAGGAGCATAATTTATCATAGAAATGACATAAGAAATTTTCCTAAGACTGAATTCCAAGGGGCCCAATAAGTATACAGGATAAAAGTGAAAAAAAAAAAAGTACAAATCACCTCATTAAGAAAATTTAACAGTACCGGGAAAAATTAAAGTCTTGAAGTCAGTGGATGGGATGAGTGAAATACACAGGTTATCTGCAGAGAGTCAGAATGGCATTGGATTCTCAAGAACAATAGGAAAATTGGAGCCACATTCTCAAAGCTGCAGGAATATGGTGTCCACTCTGGAATCCTATACCCACCCAATAACTAAACATGCTTCCCTTTTCAAGAATTAACTGGAAGATGTGCTCTGCTAAAGTAAGAGAGAAAATCCGAGACAGAGGAAAATGTGGGATACAGAGCCAGAAAAAAAAGGAGAGGAATACCCAGGATGGGGAGAACAGAGAGCCGAGGAAGCAGCCGTGCAGCCAGTCCAGGTGGGAGTGGAGAAGTTGCCTCCTAGAGAAACGTCCCCATGAAAAGATGAAGCCAATAAAATCCCTGATGCATGTATCGAGAGGAGATTGGCACCTTTGTCAGAGAGTTCTAGAATGAATTAATGACAGGCATTATAAAAAACTGAACACATCAAAAAGAGAGACAATTCCAGAGATATCAAATAGTTATAAAAGAAAGAAAAATACAGTCATGCAAGACTCAGCTGTGAATAGTATATATATGATCATAAATGTGTACATAGAGGGTGTACTCGTGGCTCAGATGGTGAAGAATCTGCCTGCAATGCAGGAGACCCACATAGAATACTCACTCTAACTAAACATTCTGGCACAACCTCACCGGGAAGGTGGGTGGGAAGAAGGCATATGTTGGAGTGGAGGATGTAGAAGAGATCTAAATCCGCATCATCTTCCATAGCAAGAAGTCCATGGATGGTCTAAAAGTGGGACCCCAGGAAACACTACTAGAACACAAAGGGAAATGCCAGAAGGAAGAGCTCACACCACTGAACCAGCTTTCCCCTGGGAAGGACGGAAAATGTCACATTTTTATACATTAAGTCTTGTGGTGCTATTTGATTGTTAAACTATGCACAAACTGTAACCTTGATGGAAACCAAATTTCAGTCTATTTATTCTGACTTTATTGAGATCTGCTGCATCAAAGGCTGTGCATGTGTCACGCAGACATCATGAGAAATGGGGACATAAGCAATCGGTCTGGCACAGCTAAACTTAAGGTCAAGGTGAATGGAGGAGTGAGGTTCTAGAAACAAGTAAATGGTTCTGCTGTTGACTCTGGAAATCTGCTTCGATCCTATTCCTGGGCTGCCATGACTGCCTCAAAGATTCCAGATGATAAAGGTGAAACGGGATTGAACAGTTGGAATGGATGAGAGGGAGCACACGTGACCAACTCAGAATGCATTCATTATCGGTGACTCCTCCTGCTTTAATTAATTATAGAAGAAATCCAGGACTGCTGTTGGAAAAATGCAAATACGACAAAACATATGTGAGTGTCCCCCTGCCCTGGATAGACACCGGCCTCCTCAGGTAGCACATAGTCAACAATTTGATTACCATCTTTTTCTATGATCACATAGTTGCCATTCTTTTCTTTCTTTCTTCCTTCTTTCCTTTCTTCCTTCCTTCCTTTCTTTCCCTCCCTTCCACCCTCCCTCTCTCCCTTCCTTCCCCCCTTCCTTTCTTTTTCTCCATTCAGATGCCTTTGTTTAGAATACATAGATTCTCTACTCCCAATTATCCTATTACACTAAGTAAAGATACAGAAATTCAAAACAAAGGTGTAAAAATGACAACAGTGAGATGAAGAGATGTCTGTAAAGCTAGTTCTGCCCTGAACTTATCTGACCCACTCTCTCCAGAGCAGGACTAGGGGCCAGGGAACAGGCCAGGCTAGCTTCATGTAGCAGAATTCAGATTCTGTGTCAGCAGTAGAGAGGAAGTGGCACAGATCTTCCTTCTCGATCCCGGGGCTGGCACTCAAAGCGGGAGAACAGTTTCCATGGAGACCGGGACACTAGAGATGTTCTCTGGAATTACTCCTTGGGGCTCACTGACAAATAGAAACATTCGTGGGCCTAAATATAGCTGCTTTCAGGACGATTCATCAAGCCCAGGACTTGGCTGGAATGTGGCTTTGGAACAAATGCACTGAGTGTGACCTGCTGATGTTTTCAATATTTCACAATGTTTACATTGCCATCAGAGGAAGTATCTCGTGAAAATATAACAATGCAGGGGCTGTGTGGTTTTGTCCTCCTGGGTGTGTCGCCATCAGAGTCCTGCCTGGGGATGGCAGGGCTCAACTAAGAGATGCTTTCTTGGTCAGAAAGACCCTTCACTGTAGAGATAGATTGTTAAGAGGACTCAATCAGAAAATGTTCTCTTCTGATGTAGAGACAGATTATTGCCTGTGATTAGGAAAAACTAAGAGCATGCCCTTTTCTTCCTCCTCCAGGATTCCTGGGACTGTAAATTCTTATCTGCATAATTACCCAGAATACTCTGCTCTGTCCCAGCTCTTAGCCCCAAAGATGCCCCTGCAAACTTGCACTCTATCATGACGCTAATTCACGGCACAGCCAGCTCCCTGCAGACTACCAGGATGCGCCTTCCCAAATTCATTCATTCTATAATTCACCACATGACTACTGAGTTCTAGGCAGAAGGCAGACAGATGCAGAAGATAGCAGAGATCACAAGGAGCTTTCAGGCCAGAGAGAGAGATGGATGACCAACAATCAGCCCATCAATAGGCAATTTTAGATTGTAATAAATATAACAGACAGAATAAGGCAGTGTCAAAATGAGAGGATGATGTGGGGTAAACACCAGCCAGGAGGTCAGAGTGGGCTCTTTTGAAGTTTTGACCTTGGAAGGGAGACCTGAAGGACACATAGATCAACGGGAAAAGCTTTTCAGAAAGAGGGAACTGCAAGTACAAAGACTCAAAGCTACGACCATGCTCAGTAGCTTTACAATGAGGGAGGGAGCCCAGAGTGAGCTGAGGTCAGACAGCTAGGTGGGGATCAGATCATTGAGGGCCTCACATGTTGGGCTAGCAATTTGGATAATATTGCTCAGAAGGAATGGGAGCAATCACCTTTTACCCCCACAGCCAAGAATCTGTCTGAGTGTCTGCATGAAAGATTTTCCTAAGCACTGTGTTTTTACTATCTACATACTGCACCTCTTGTAAAAGAATAGAATTCCCTCCTCTTTTGGGCTTCTAGGAAGCTCCTCTTAGTTCTTTAGCTTCTTCTGTTCCATTGCACTCTAAGGCTTTTTGAAGGAAATCTTGGAGGCAGAGATACAGGTGGTTAAACACATGTCTAATCCTCCATAACATGACTGACACCTTCCTCCAGGCCTGTGGCAACAAGTCTAAAAACATTTGTCTTCAGAGTTCAAAAGAGGTGGGCTGCATTACAACATTCACGGGCCCTTGGCACTTTTACCTTGGTGGGTCCCCTCCTTCATAAAAAAAGAAAGTTAAACCTGACACTTGATGACACTTGATGACTTTGTAAGGGTGTAAAGACAAATATGTTAGTATCCTGTACTAAAAAAATTTTCTTTGACCCACAAATTCATTTTTCTCCCCGTCTGACTAAGGCAGGCAACCATTTTTGTGGGCTCTACTGTGTCTAAGAGATAAGCTGGCCTCGCATGGAGGTGAAGGTAGCTAACGACATGGGACAGAGACTGAAAACGAACCTCCAGCTTAGAAACTCCCCACTATGGAGTGAGGAAAAGCTAGTTTTGCGTTCCTGAAGAGGGCATTTGCTGTGCTGGGTGGGGCGGCAGCGTGGAGGCAGCACTGGGGTGAGAGTCAAGGGGCCCAGGTTAGTTTTACCTCCTCCACCAGGCCTGGGATGGTTGGAAGTTACTGGCCCTTGGAGGACTTCAGACGGGCCTGATCTTGTGAGTGTGTGTCCTGGAGAGACTGCGGCCATGCAAAGCAGCTGGTTAGCACTGGCCAGGGTCTCTGAGGAGCAGCTCTCAACTCCTGGCAGAGGGTGTTCTTCACAGCTCTCTTTCCCACCGTCATGAAAGCTTTCTCAAAATACAGGTAAGTTTTTTCAAGGTTTTATAGCTCTCATGTAATAGCCTATAATATTCATGTATAGTAAGAGTCCTCATATGTGGAAAGGTTAAAAAAACCTGTTTTAACAATTTTTACATGCTATTATTTCATTATGATCTTTTAAAATATAATAAGACCATGGGAAAGTGCTTTGGGAAGTGGGCGCCTTCTCTTGCAACAGAGTAGTCTTCCATTAGAGGTGGGCAGAGTTGCAAGATTTAACAAGTGAAAAATACAGGACACCAGGGTTAAATCTGAATTTTTGATAAACCATGAAACATGTTTTAGAGAAAGTATGTCTCATGCTGGGCTTCCCAGGTGGTGCTAGTGGTAAAGAACCCATATGCTAATGCGGATGGGAGAGACTTGGGCTTGATCCCTGGGTCGGGAAGATCCCTTGAAGGAGGGCATGGCAATACACTCCATCGTTCTTGTCTGGAGAATCCCATGGATCTGGCAACCCTCTTTGGGCCCAAAGGAGATTTGTGAGTGAAGGTCAAAAGGACCTGGTCATGGGTGTGGAAGGGGTGAGTCTCAGGGAACCTACACAGGACAAGTTTAATGAGGGAAAATAAAGAGTTAGATGAGCTAATATTTGTAAAGTCAACTTCTGAGGAACATATAGTTAAATCAATGATTTCTAAACTTATCACACCCAGGGGACTCTTACTAAATTTTTCTCTATTGATAGCCCATGGCTGTCTTAATGTCAACCCTTTGATTGGCACCCAGCTCTATAACTTTTCAACTTCCTATCAGAGTCTCTGACTGGCGTGAGTCAACCACTGATGATAAAGTCCTTTTTGACAATGTCGCCCTAAATTGGTGTGAATCCAGTCAGACACAGATTGAGGTGCCCTGTGTGGACTCAGTTCCCACTAGAACACTCTCAAACCCTGAGGCTAGCTCTAGGACCTTGAGGGACCACTGAGGACCCCAGTTTCATAGTAGTGATTGTGGTCATTGATCACGTAGAGCACCCAACATATCGGATTGGCCAAAATGTTTGTTTGGGGTTTTCTGTCAGATGGTAGGGGAAAAGCCTGAACAAAATTTTTGGCTAACCCAATACTATATATTACCCTGCTCCATGTGTTGGAATTATTTCCTCCCTACCTTTGAGTAACAAATTAATAAAGCCAAGCTTGCTTTCTCGTGGCTCAACAGAACTGGCCAGTCCTCTGTCCTTACCTTGGAATGCCCCGTCAAAGCAGATGTGATGTGCTCAGGTACGTGAGCAAGGGGACAGACTGGTGCTTAGACAAATGTGCAGGCAGAGTCAGAAGCCCTGTTAATTAAATAACCATTATAACCAAGAAGTAAGAATTAATTAGAGAAAAATCTAGTGTCAGCACAAACAGCTTTAAACAGCAAAATAATCTTACTGCCAATTTAATTGCCTGTGTAATTAGAGTTAATTGCAGAGTATGGTTTGGTTAACGTAATAAAATGTTCCTTTTTAAAAAAAATAGTGATTAGGTGGTTAGCCAGAGCAGTTAAAATAGTTTAGATTTTAGGGGATGGTGAAAGGCCTTGTTGTAGTGGTTTGGCATGTGGGATTTGGCAGCAGACAGACATCACTAGTTGGGTGACCTGGGGCAAGTCCTTGAATCCTTGAGTCCTGCTCTTTTCAGGAGCAAAAACTGTAATGAAATCACTCTTCCGCAAAGGTTTTTATTTTCTGGAAGTTAAATGAGGCCTGTGGGCAAAGTGCCTACTCTGTGCCTGGTGCATAGGAGAGAGTGTGTAAATGGGGGCCATGACAAAGATTCCTTTTATTGAAGTTCTCACCTTACACCGCAGGGTTCGCCGTCTAACTTTCCCACCATGGTGGAGAGCAACAACAGAGATGACTGAAACCATGCTGGCATTGTAAATTGCCCTCTGCATCTCTTTTTCGTCTCCTGCTTCTTCCTTTGGGTAAATAAGTCATTCTGGGGGTGGCTGTTTTTGTCATTGTTATGTCTGGGCAGTCCCCTCATTCATTAGGAGTCTTTTCATTGTAGTGTTTTATTGGATATTCCCAGAAGATGGGATGCCAACCATGGAAACACATAGGGACATCAAGCAGAAGAATTTCCTGCAGAGCTAACGAGCTGAAAGAGGAAGCTGAGACTCCCCCATCACTGGAGATTCAGCCAAGGGGCACCAGCTGGCAGGTAGATACAGAAGGCATTCAGTGTCCTTTGAGTCAGCAAGATAACCATTAGTGGACATCACATTTATTCCCTTCTCCTCAGTCTCCGTGAAGGAGAGGGAGAAAATGTGAGAGACACGCTTGGCATCTCCACTCCCGCTTCCTCACTCCTCCCCTGATTGGTGACTTTGGGATGTCAATCAATGTCTTGAAGTCAAAGACCATCAGGAATACACCTGTAGTTAACCAACTTGGGTTTGTTAGTCATGAAGCAAGGTAGAGTATAAACAGTGGGGATACACAGGGCATCTCAATAAGAGAGTGTTAGAAAGGATTTATTAAACAATTTGGGCTTGTGTTAGGTGATCTGGGGGAGAATTTAAGAAAGTGGGATTTTACTCTGAATTGGATGGTTCATAGAAGTGGCGATTATTAAATGGCTGGGTATTTCAATAAGTCTTATCTCTAGGGAGGGCAGACCAGAGAGAAGCTGATGGTGTCATTGGTAAAGAAGCAACAGCCACTCATAATAACAAGGAGAGGAGGAGGTTTGGGACTGGGAGGTCTGGACAATGTTCATGTAATTGTCCTTGTTCAGACATGGTTACAGAGGGGGTCTTGTTTTTGTTTTGATCGTCATCGTGGTCACAGAGAGACCTTGTCTGATGGTGATGTTCTGAGAAATGATTTTCACACTGGACAGAAAAACACTGAAGCCCAGCTCTGGGCACATGGCCAGATTCCAGATGTCAGAGGCTGTTCTTGTCCAGGGAGAAAAAGCTGACCAAGTTCTGGGCTCTATATTTGAAGCTGCCCTCTTTCAGAAAGGGTCTGCTGTAAAGTACTCTCCACTGTGCGGTGAGTTCCCAGCCGTGCATCTGCTGTTATGAGCTGCGTGACCTGGGGCAAGCTCCTTCCTCCAGAGGAACCTCTGTATTTTCACCTGTAAGATGGAGACAGCCCCAAACTCCCAAACTTCTGATGAAGGTGAGACTGGAAGAGTCAGGGGAAATCCTGGTTAGGAGCTACAGAAATGTAAACGCCACCAGCATTTTGTTTTAATCCTGTGTGGCTCAGCTAGTCTCACTCTGGTTCTTAAGAGTATACCAAAAGTGCTTTTCATTAAAGCAGCAATCAGATCAATTGCTAGAAAGACAACTTAGCCCTCTTGTTCCTCAATAATATTTTCAACTTATCCCTCTAACGTGTGTCTTATGCAAATGGGCACAAAAATTCATTTCGTGAGCAAAGCAGTGCAGTCCGTTTGTCTAGGAAGTGCAGTGCAGCTTGACAGGGTCTTGGAGAGGCCAGCAGAGGCCATCGAGGTGGGTGTGGTCAGACTGTAGCGAGGCTCGCCCACTATCTCCAAGAGCATGGCCTTGGCCCTGTTGAAAGTTAGACCAGCAGGGCAATCAGCACCTGGCTCTGGGCACTATTAAGGATGCAGTAACAGCCCGGCCTCATGTGCTGTGTGGAGGTTTGGTTTTAATTGTGATAAAATGTATGTTAACATAAACATTGCCATCCTAACTATTTTCAAGGGTGTATGGTTCACTAACATTGTTGTCCACTCAATCTCCAGAGAAATTGGAACCCTTGTACACTGCCAGTGGACATGTAACTAAAGCTCTATACTCATTAAACAATAACTCCCCATCTCCCTCTCCCTAGTCCCTGGCAACAAATGTACTTTCTGTCTCTATGATTTTGACTATTCAAAGTGGAATCCATAGAAGCAGAATCATAGTGTTTGTCTGTCATTGGCTTAATTCACTCAGTATAATGTACTTAAAGTCCATCCACGTTGAAGCATATGACAGCGTTTCATATGCTGTGATATGGAAGGCTGAATAATATTTCATCAAATGTATATCTCACACTTTGTTTATCCATTCATCTATGAATACACACTTGGGTTGTTCCCAACATTTGGACATTGTAAATAATGCTGTCATGAACAAAGGTTTATGAATATCTCTTTGAGTCTCTTCTTTCAATTCTTTTGAGTGAAAACCCAAAGGAGAATTGCAAGATCACATAGTAATTCTATTTTTAATTATTTGAAGAGCCACCATACTGTTTTCACAACACCAGCACCATTTTACATTCCCTTCAGTGGTGCACAAAGATTCCAATTTCTCCACATTCTAGCATGGGAGTTTTGAGTGTCCCTAAGGCCTAGATAGCATATTAAAAAGCAGAGACATTACTTTGCCGTAGTCAAGGCTATGGTTTTCCTGTGGTCATGTATGGATGTGAGAGTAGGACTGTGAAGAAAGCTGAGCGCCGAAGAATTGATGCTTTTGAACTGTGATGTTGGAGAAGACTCCTGAGAGTCCCTTGGACTGCAAGGAGATCCAACCAGTCCATCCTAAAGGAGACCAGTCCTGGGTGTTCATTGGAAGGACTGATGTTGAAGCTGAAACTCCAGTACTTTGGCCACCTCATGCGAAGAGTTGACTCACTGGAAAAGACTCTGATGCTGAGAGGGATTGGGGGCAGGAGGAGAAGGGGATGACAGAGGATGAGATAGCTGGATGGCATCACCGACTCGGACATGAGTTTGAGTGAACTCCGGGAGTTGGTGATGGACAGGGCAGCCTGGCGTGCTGTGATTCATGGGGTCGCAAAGAGTCGGACATGACTGAGCAACTGAACTGGGACATGACTGAGCAACTGAACTGAACTGAACTGAAGGTTTACAAGACAGAGAGAAGAGATTGAAAGGGAACATCAGTGAGTAATCTCTGAACTAAACCAAGTGTCTAAACTTTTGCTCCTAAGAAGTGAACAGACCAACAGGAATGGGAGCTCTTTGATGGAAGGATCATATTTTATTTATCTTTGTATTCCCAGGACAGAACCCAGTTAGTGGCTCTCAATAAATGTTGAATGATTGAATTGAATGAGCAAAACTGTTTGTGCATTAGGTAGTAAAGAAAAGTGTGGTCCATTTTCTTGGCTTACTTCAGAAGAGATATTATTCTAAAGGACTGTCAGCATTCAAGGGAGGCTCCTGCCACTACATTCTGTGGGGCTTTTCTCCATAACTAGCACAAGGTCAAGCAAATTTCAGCTGCCCACAGATGTTGGTAGAATGAATGCATCCACATGGTAACATTTTAAATGCAGGGCTTCTGTGAATCTCACTGCAAAAACAGATATATCCGTCTAGGATCTGGGAACCCTGGAAGCTGCCGCAAGCCTACCTTTTACTTGTAGCCAGCTGGAGACCCCTCTCCACTCCATGGTTTGGTAGACGCTTCCTAACAGTATACACCTTCTTCCTTTTCTTCTCAGGCTTGACTTTTTCCAGATACCTGAAAATTTCTGGTGGTGGCAGCATTTGGTGGGGCAGGGGGATCCACTTTCAACAGACACATCTGACCCAATCCTGGCATGGCAGGCAGGGAAAAACCCAGGGATACTCACTCCCCTGTGTTCCTCCCCCATCCTCGCATCCCAGAGAGCTCTCCCCAGATTTACAGACAGGCTCCAAGAATTCACAGAAGGTCTTATCTCAGTTCCTCCCAGTTTTCCCATATGGCCCCTCATATGGGACCCTCTTGAGCTTTGACTCTTTATGACAAGAAGCCTATTGATTGTGTTGAAGACAGAAGGGAAAGCACTGGAATTGCAGGAAAGGTCTAGCACTTGTCTCCATGGCTGCCCTCACACTCTCTGCATACACACACACGCATGCATGTGCACACACACACAGACACACATGCACACACATCTTATATGATCCCCTACCAAACCTGTTTGAGCCCCTGTAACAGAAAATTGTCATGGGTCCCAGCATGCTCGACCTCAGGCAGATGCAATCCCTGGTTCCTCCTGGGGCACAGCTCCTTTGCAGGATTTCCATTCCCACCCACTTCACACATCCCTCCTTTCTCACAGAAAAAGTGGTGGCGGGGTTGGGGGGGTCTTTCCATCAGGACAGTCACTCCAAAGGATAGTCTGGGCTCGGCTCAAGCCTTGGGCCTTTGATGGCCCCTCTCCAAACCCCACCTCTGGCCATGAAGCAGAACAAGTTTCTCATCTACTTTTCCTCCTCAAAGCTGTTATGTCAGAATCCTGTGGTTATTTCTCAATGGCATAGTTCCCCTAAAACTCAGTCAGACAAGAGAAGTCTATCATTGACTGAATTGTTTCATCTGGAGGCAAATAAATGTACATGTTAAAACCCTAACCCCCAAGGTAGCTGTATTTGTACTAAGTGTTAAGGTTTAGTTCAGTTCAGTCACTCATTCATGTCTGACTCTTTGCGACCCCATGGACTGCAGCATGCCAGGCTTCCCTGCCCATCACCAGCTCCCAGAGCTTGCTCAAACTCATATCCATCGAGTCAGTGATACCATCCAACCATCTCATCCTCTGTCATCCCCTTCTCCTCCCGCCTTCAATCTTTCCCAGCATCAGGGTCTTGTCCAAGGAGTTGGTTCTTCACATCAGGTGGCCAAAGTACTGGAGTTTCAACTTCAGCATCAATCCTTCCAATGAATATTCAGGACTGATTTCCTTTATGAAAGACTAAAGTTAAGGTTAAGGTGTTAAGGTTAACTGAGATCATGAGGGCAGATCTCTGGTCTGATAGCCTTAGATTCTTTATAGGAAAAGACACCAGAGAACCCATGTGTTTTCTTCTCCCTTACACTCCTCCCTCTTTCTGCCATGTGAGGACACAGCAAGAAGGCAGAATCTTTATTCCAGGAACATACCCCTCTCTGGAAATTAAATTGGCCAACACCTTGACCTTGAACTTCTAGCCTCCAAAACTGTGAGAAATAAATTTGTTAAGGTAGCCCCTCAGTGGTATTTTGTTACAGCAGCCCAAGGGAAGTAGTAAAAAACACCCTGCTTCACAAAAGAAGGGGAGAGGGCCTCCAGGTCAGCACCCACACAAGGCCTTGTCCTCCCCAGACCACCCACTTGTCAAGGTCATCACAGCTGCACTCACGCTCCCCATTCTCACCTGCCTTCAAGGAGTTGTACCTCCTGTCTGAGGCCAGAGCCAGTGCATGTAGGGATTTGTATAGTTTAGAAAAGGCAGTCCTTCTAGTCAGACACAGTGCACCTCACTCTCCACAATGGAAATCTTTGAAAGAAAAAAGTGCTTCGTTGCAGACAGAACTCTGCGCTAGGACACACAGCTTGGAGAATCGAAAATGACCTGGATTTTAATCTGATCACCTCCTTGGTCAGTGCGTAAAGGATGCATTTGTACATGGGAGCCTGAGTTCTCCTGAGTCTAATTATACCTACCTTCTTTTTAAAATTGTGATTTTATATTGGAGCATATTTGATTAGCAATGTTATCAGTTTCAAGCATATAGCAAAATTATTCATTTATACATATACACATATCTGTTCTTTTTCAAACTCATTTCCCATTTATGTTATTACAGAATATTGAGCAGAGTTCTCTACCTATACCACAGGTCCTTGCTGATTACTTTAAATACAGCAGTATACACATGTCAATCCTAAACTCCCAATCTACCCCTCTTCTCCTCCCACCTGGGTCTACCTTCTGTAGGCCGTTGTTTCATCAGCTTTCAGTGTCTTTCTCCTGTTCTTCCCCGAGCATTTTTGTGGTATTTAGTCCGTATATATTTACTATGATTATTGACACACTTGGGTTTAACTTCATCATCTTGCAACTTATTTTCTATCTGTCCCTTCTGTGTTTTGTTCCTCTGTTCCATCACTTATGCCTTTAAAGGGGTTAATCAAATATTTTTAAAAGTTTATTTCCTGTTGTCCTTATCACTTCATAATGTTTTAGTTGATGCCCAATGAATTATAATATGTATGTTTAACTTCTCACAATACAATTAAAATTAACATACCATTTCAATAAAATGTAAGAATCTTCAGCTGTATGATTTACCACCCCCATGCCTTGTGCTATCATTGTATATTTTTTCCTCATACATTGTAAACCCTATAATAACAGTAATATTATTATTTATTATTTTTTGCTCAAATTGTTAATTGTCTCTTAAAGAAATTGAGAGAAGTAAAAGACCTAGTGTTTTAGGCTCATCCATATATTTACCATTTCTGATGCTCTTCATTCCTCTCTGAGATCTTAGTTCGTATTTCATGTCAGTTCCCTGCGTTCTGGGAAATTTCTTTTAGCATCTCCTATAGTGAAGTTCTACTGGAGATGAATTCTTTTAGAGTTTGTTTATTTTCAAATGTCATTATTTTACCTTCATTTTGAAGGATATTTTAATCAGATATAGTATTCTGGGTTAACTTACTTTTTCTTTCAGTATTTTGAAGATGCTATCCAGTTGTCCTCTGTGGGCTTCTGAGAGAAGGCAGTCATTATCCATTTGCTGTTCTCCTATTTATAATGTGTCTTTTCCCCTCTGGGTGCTTTTTAAACATTTCTCTTTGGTTTTTAGTAGTTGGATGATATGTGCGTAGGTGTGCTTTATCTGTCTTTATGTGTCTTCAGTTTTACTGAGCTTTTGGGGTCTTTAGGTTCATGGTTTCCTCAATGGGGACTGATGAATTGGGAATCTTCTTGGAATAGTTCTTCTGCCCACTGTCTCTTTCTCCTGTCCTCTGGGACTCCAATGACCCATATGTCAGGCCACTTGGTATTGTTCTATTAGTCACTGAGGTTTGCTCAAGTCAATTACCAACAACAAAAAGTTTTTTAATCATTTTACTCTCATCCTTGTCTGCTTATTGCAAAAGAAAGGACATGTGTCTCTTCTACTCACTTTTGTTAAGCCAAGTGACATAGCGAGTGACCAACTCAAGGAAATAGGAGGGTATAATCCTATCTTATGTCCTAAAGGTGGGAAATCAGTATCTCTTTGTACTGACTGCTTTTTCTCTTTGACTCGTAGTCACATTTTCCTGTGCCTTCTATTTTTGGATATTGTGGTTAACACATTATAGGGAGACTGGATAATTTTTTTTCATCTTTGAAGGATGTGGGTTTTGCTTTGGTATGCAGTTAAAGTACTAGCATGCTCCAATGGTCCTCTATTGACTTTACTCTTCGGCTTTGTCTGGAGTCCCAAGATATGGCCCTTACATTAGGACCTTAGAAAGCACGTCCTTTCTGAGCATCTCTGCTGAAGGTGCGGGGTGATCCTGAGACCTTGTGGAATCCTGCTTACGCACGAGTCAACTGGGCCTTGGCCAGGGGAACGCACATGCAGATTTGGGGGCCCTCCCTCTGCCAGTTTCCCTCCCCTCTGGCAGCCTGGCCAGCAAATCCCAGTCAATTCAGTGGCATGAAACTCTGGTCTCTGCCACCTCAGGTCAGTGAGGCTGTCCTGCTCTTCTGATTCCACATAGCCTGCACAGTGGCCCAGAAAGTGATCACAGGCAAAAGCCCAGGCAAATGAGGGGATGTGCTCTGCACGACTTCCTTTTCTCGAGGTTCAGTGTCTTGGAGTTCCTGTCGTAATGTCTGAAACAGTCACTTCATGTTTGTTAGCGGCAGAAAGTATCTGTTACTCTGTCATGCCCACAATTGGAAGTTTCCTCCTTACCCTTCTTGATGTCTTACCATGTCAGTCACTAAATTTGTTAGTTTATAGTACTGTATACCAATATTTCTGGCTTCCCACCTTTAGAGAAACAGATAAGACTAGGCCTTCTGATCCCCTTAAGTTGGTCACTGGCCATGTCACCTGTCTTGATGAAACAAAAGTGATTATAAATGACTGTGTCCTTTCTGGATGGAAGCTTTTAAAAACCAGTGTGCATTTCACCATATTGCTGTCCCTACTACGTGATTGGTTATATGCCAGAAGGTGGAAACTCCATTAGCCTCTAAATGAATATGAAGCTACCATATGATCCAGAGATTTCACTTCTAGATATTTGTCTAAAGAAAATGAAAACACTAATTTGAAAATGTATATGTATTCCAGTGTTCATAGCAGAACTCTTTACAATATCCAAGTTGCAGAAGCAACCTAAGTGTCCATAAGTGTCCATTGACAGATGGAGAAAGAAGATTGATAAATAAATGAATGTTATTCAGCCATTAAGAAAATGAAATCTCGCCTTTTGCAGCAATATGGATGGATCTGGGGGTGCTATGCTAAGTGAAATAAGTCACACAGAAGAAAACAAACACTGTATGGTTTCACTTATATGTGGAATCTAAAAACACCACACAAATAAACAAACAGAATGAAAAAGAAATTGACTCACAGATACAGAGAACGAAGCTGTGGTTGCCAGAGGGGAGGAAGGTTGGGGGATGGATGAAATAGGTGAAGGAGATTAAGACGTACAAACTTCCAGCTATAAAATAAACAATTCATGGAGATGTAACATACAAAACATACACAGAGGGAATCTAGTCCATGATGTGTAACAACTGCATGTTAATGGATGGTGATTATTTTAAATGTGTAAAAATATTGAATTGCTATATCCTTCACCTGAAATTAATATCAATTCAGTTCATTTCAGTCACTCAGTCGTGTCCGAATCTTTGTGACTGCATGGACTTCAGCATACCAGGCTTCCCTGTCCATCATCAACTCCCGGAGCTTGCCCAAACTCATGTCCATCAGGTTGGTGATGCCACCCAACCATCTCATCCTCTGTCATCCCCTTCTCCTCCTGTCTTCAATCTTTTCCATCTTCAATCAGGGTCCTTTCCAATGAGTCAGTACTTCACATCAGGTGGCCAAAGTATTGGACCTTCAGCTTCAGCAACAATCCTTCCAATGAATATTCAGGACTGATTTCCTTTAGGATTGACTAGTTTGATCTCCTTGCAGTCCAAGGCACTCTCAAGAGTTTTCTCCAATATCACAGTTCAAAAGCATCAATTCTTCAGCACTCAGCCTTCTTTATGGTCCAACTCTAACATCCATACATGATTACCGAAAAAAACCATAGCTTTGACTAGATGGACCTTTGTTGGCAAAGTAATGTCTCTGCTTTTTAATATGCTGTCTACGTTGGTCATAGCTTTTCTTCCAAGGAGCAAGCGTCTTTTAATTTCACGGCTGCGATCACCATCTGCAGTGATTTTGGAGCCCCCAAAATAAAATCTATCACTATTTCCATTGTTTCCCGATCTATTTGCCATGAAGTGATGGGACCAGATGCCATGACCTTCGTTTTTGAATGTTGAGTTTTAAGCCAGCTTCTTTACTCTCCTCTTTTACTTTCATCAAGAGGCTCTGCAGTTCCTCTTCACTTTCTTTCAAAAGGGTGGTGTCAATCTGTATATCTGAGGTTATTGATATTTCTCTCAGCAGTCTTGATTCCAGCTTGTGCTTCATCCAGCCAGGCATTTCTCATGATGTACTCTATATGAGAAATAAGAAAGGTGATAATATACAGGTTTGATGTACTCCTTCCCCAATTTTGAACCGTCCATTGTTTCATATCCAGTTCTAACTGTTGCTTTTTGACCTGCATACAGATTTCTCAGGAGGCAGGTCAGGTGGTCTGGTATTCCCATCTCTTTAGGTATTTTCCACTGTTCATTGTGATTCACGCAGTCAAAGGCTCTGGCATAGTCAATAAAGCAGAAATAGATGTTTTTCTGGAGCTCTCTTGCTTTTCAATGATCCAATGGATGTTGGCAATTTGATCTCTGGTTCCTTGGCCTTTTCTAAATCCAGCTTGAGCATCTGAAAGTTCACGGGTCACGTACTGCTGAAGCCTGGCTTGAAGAATTTTGAGCAATACTTTCCTAGTGTGTGAGATGAGTACAATTGTGTGCTAGTTTGAACATTCTTTGGCATTGCCTTTGGGATTGGAATGAAAACTGACCTTTTCCAGTCCTGTGGCCACTGCTGAGTTTTCCAAATTTGCCAGCATATTGAGTGCAGCACTTTCACAGCATCATATTTCAGGATTTGAAATAGCTCAACTGGAATTCCATCACCTCCACTAGCTTTGTAGTGATGCTTCCTAAGGCCCACTTGACTTCACATTCCAGGATGTCTGGCTCTAGGTGAGTGATCACACCATCATCATTATATGCATTGTGAAGATCTTTTTGTACAGTTCTTCTGTGTATTCTTGCCATCTCTTCTTAATATCTTCTGCTTCTGTTAGGTCCATACCATTTCTGTCCTTTATTGAGCCCATCTTGAATGAAATATTCCTTTGATATCTCTAATTTTCTTGAAGAGATCTCTAGTCTTTCCTATTCTATTGTTTTCCTCAATTCCTTGCATTGATCACTGAGGAAGGCTTTCTTATCTCTCCTTGCTCTTCTTTGGAGCCCTGCACTCAGATGGGTGTCTCTTTCCTTTTCTCCTTTAAGAATAGGCTAGATTTTGCTGTAGTGACAAGCAATCCTCCAGATCCCATTAGCTTTAAAATACTTTACTTCTCACACTACATGTTTTTAAGGAATTCTGTTCTGCCTCATATTTCTTTGACTTTTTATTAAGTTAAAAATACTATACAATATTATTCTTCCAGTGTCTCGACACCTTCCCATTTTTTATGAGGCTCATCAGTGACTCTCCTTTAACAAAATATTGTTATATTATCCCCCTCTTGTTACAAATCCAGAATGTCTCCCCACTGCCCTGAAAACAGCATTTTTGCACTGGCATTCAAGACTCATCACAATTTGGTTTCAGTACCATTTCAGCTTTGGGTCCAGCAAGCCTACCCATGCTCTGCCTCAATCACATAGAAAAATTGTCACTTCAGTTGTGTCTGACTCTTTGTGGCCCATGGACTGTAGCCGGCCAAGGTCCTCTGTCCATGGGATTCTCCAGGGAAGAATACTGGGTGGATTGCCATGCCCTCCTCCAGGGGATCTTCTCAACCCTGGGACTGAACCTGTGTCTCCCATCTCCTGCATCAGCAGGCAGGTTCTTTACCACTTGTTCCACCTGGGAACCCCGTGCTTTGGTGCATGTTGTTCTTATTGCCAGAAATGCTGCTCCCTCTAGTTTTCTTCTTGGCAAATTGGTCTGCCAAGGTCCAGCTCAGATATCATCTACTCTCTGAAGTTCTCCCCCTCCCTAAGCCCTCCCTCAGCTCATGAAATTAGTCTGTCTCCTCCCTTATTGTCTTAATATTTTATGATATCAGAGGTTGTTACTGGATGCACTGGCTGAACCTAGACCTCATCTGTGTTACATTTGGCCTGCACGCTGCTTGTTAAAAAATGAAATTAAGTGGCAAACATCAGTATTGGAAACTGTTACACACACGCAAAAACTATATTTGGGTTGCTTTTTAAAAATCAGAGGCTCCCACCATCCTGGACTGCTTTACTGCAGAGTAACAATCAGGCAGAGACAAGTTCCAGCTTCCTCTTTTGGATGGGGCACATGTGTCTTCTGGCTGGGGCACACGTGCTCTGAGTTGCAGTTCGTCCCACTTGGTCCATTTCATCCACTTCCACCAGCCTGCTCGATCACTCTGGGAGCTGGGTTAGCAACTTTTGAAATATGGTGACCTGTCTTTGTATCTGTCTTCAGCTTCACAAGATTGTTAACTCCTGGGAAGTGGAACTGTGTTTTATTCAAGTTTATAACCCTCCTGGATCTCTTACTGTATGTGGTATTTAATACATGCATGCATATACACATGCACGCACGAGCACACACACCCCAGAAGCAAGGATAATCATAGTCCTCACAAGTTTCACTCTCCAAAAGTGGTCCTCTTCCACTTTGACTATGTCAATATAACTATTGTTAGGCATATAATGAAAGAATATTAGAGAAAGCAATGTAAAAGCCAAACATTTAAGACACATTTAGAGGGTGCTCCAAGAGTACTGTCCTTTTCTTTGCACTATTTATTCAACACCCTATGTTGCAATGATCTATGCTGTGAGGTACATCCTAATGGCAGAATGTAACTATATCACTCTTTGAGTCTGCCTCTCTCTCTTTCTGTTTATCTTTCATACCCAGATAGCTGCCTACTTACCTGTGTGTATCCGTGGACATACATACCTGGCTTTCTCAAGTTCCCTAAATCTGCATTTCCCTGACTTTGTCCATCATCTAAGATTATCCACACACTGGGGAATGAAGGTAAAAGACAGTTTATGAGCCAGGTGAGTTTTTCATCTTTTGGCACACCAAAAAGAGAGAGAAAACTGAAAACAGACTTCGCACACCTAAACACAGAATCTAGACTCTGTGGGGAAGTCTTTTGGAACACTAGGCATTTGGGTGGCAGAATGCAACATGCCAACGTTCCTGCCATGCTCTTAATGTGGGTACTTGGTTGTTATTCAAGTTCACTCTAAATAGCACCCGAATTTTTTTAATTACTCACTTTGCCAGTCTGGATTTGAAGTCATGGAGAAAAAGGAGACGGCAGCAGTTGCTGGTTTGTTTGTTTGTTTTTTAAATCTCAGAGTGTATTTTTATCTTCTCCTGGAGTCATTTCCTCCCGGGTGTTGTGTGAAGTGTTGCATAATGAAGCGGTCACACGATGGCATTCTTCCCTCCTCAGGCTTCGGGAGACACAAGACTTCACAAATGAGGCAGATTAAATGTAACCTTTAATCATCAAAATGGTATTTCAAATAAGTGAAAGATCCTAAAAGAGAACGGATAATAAAGGCTCACAGGTCTCAGAGCCATGGGGTTTTTTTGTTTTTTTTTTTTTGGTTTTTTTGGTGGTAAAAACATATAAACATAAAATTCATCATCTGAACTATTTTAAAGTATATGGTTCCATGATATTCAGTGCCTTCACATCATTGGGCAACTATCACCAACATCCACCCCCAGAACTCTTTCATCTTGCAAAACTGAAAGCCTATACCCATTCAACACTTCCCACTCCCTCCTCCTCCAACCCCCCAACTGCTCCTTTACTTCCTGCCTCGGTGATTTTGACTGCTCCAGGTATCTTATCTAAGAGGAATCATGTATTAGTAGTATTTGCCTTTGGTGAAATCTTATTTCACTGAGCATCAAGCCCTCAAGGTTCATCCATGGGATCTATATCAGACACTTTCAGGGTCATTGGCCTATTTTGCCATTTAGTGTCATGATTAGACAATGGGGCTCAGACAGTATCCATTTCTCTTTCCACCTTCCTCCATTCCTTCCTATCTTTCTTTTTAAATGTCCTTTTCTCTAATTAAAATTTCTTCCCTCCTCCTGATTAAACTTAAAAGCTTTTGCTTTTGCACAGCAAAGGAAACTACTGACGAAACAAAAAGACAATGTACCAAATGGAGAAAATATTTGCAGATGATACGACTGATGAAGGATTACTATATATAGTATAATGTATTGAATTTAATATATATTATATATATAATTTATACTATTTGTAACAAGTTCACACAACTTAACATCAAAAAACCACAACCAATTAAAACTGGGCAGAGAAACTGAATAGACATTTCTCAAAGAGGACCCCATACAGATGGGCAATAGGCACCTGAGAAGACGCTCAACATCACTAAGCATCAGGAGAATGCAACTCAAGACCACCATGAGATATCCCCTCACACCTGTCAGAATGGCTACCATCACAAAAAATGCAAATAACAAACGTTGACAAGGACATACAGAACCCTTGGGCACTGTTGGTGGGAATGTGAATTGGTGCAGCCCCTGTGGAAAACAGGATGGAGCCTTCTCAAAACAATAAAAAGTAGAACTACTACATGACCCAGCAACTACCACCCTTGAGTATATATCTGAAGAAAACAGAAACACTAATTCCAAAAGATACTCATAGTACCATTACTTACTGTCAGGATATGGAAGCAACCTAAGTGTCCATCAAAAGATGAATGGATAAAGAAGACGTGGTATACATATACAATGAAATACTACTCAGACACCAAACAGAGCAAAATTTTACCATTTGCAACAACATGTATGGACTGGAGGGCATTATACTAGGCAAAATAAGTCAGAGAAAGACAAATACAGTATGCTATCACTTACGTGTGAAATCTAAAAACTACAACAAACTAGTGAATATAACAAAAGAAGCAGACACAGATACAGAGAACAAGCAATTGGATACCGGTGGCGGGGGGGAGTGCAAAACAGGGGTGGGGAGAGGAAGGCACAGGCTACCGGGTGTAAGATTGGCTCAAGGATGTGTTGTAGAGCAAGGGGAACATGGCCAATATTTTGTAATAACTATAAATAGAAAGTGGCCTTCCCAGGGGGCACAGTGGTAAAGAATCCGGCTGCCAATGCAGGTTTAATCCCTGGGTTGGGAATATCCCCTGGAGTAGGAAATGGTAACCGCCTGCGGTATTCTTGCCTGGAGACTCCCCATGGACAGAAAGCCTGGTGGGTTATAGTCCATGGGATGGCAAAGAGTTTGACACTGAGCACACACCCATGTTAATAGAAGTGAAGTGAAGTCGCTCAGTCCTGTCCGACTCTTTGGCATCCCGTGGACTGTAGCCTACCAGGCTCCTCTGTCCATGGGATTCTCCAGGCAAGAATACTGGAGTGGGTTGCCATTTTCTTCTCCAAGGGATCTTCCCGACCCAGGAATCGAACCCAGGTGTCTTGCATTGCAGGCAAACGCTTTACCGTCTGAGCTGCTGCTGCTGCTAAGTCACTTCAGTCATGTCCGACTCTGTGTGACCCCATAGATGGCAGCCCACCAGGCTCCCCGTTCCTGGGACTCTCCAGGCAAGAACACTGGAGTGGGTTGCCAGTTCCTTCTCCAGTGTATGAAAGTGAAAAGTGAAAGGGAAGTCACTCAGTCATGTCCAACTCTTTGCGACCCCATGGTCTGCAGCCTACCAGGCTCCTCCATCCATGGAATTTTCCAGGCAAGAGTACTGGAGTGGGGTGCCATTGCCTTCTCCAACCATCTGAGCTACCAGGGTAGTAATAGAAAGTAACATTAAAAATTGTATAAAAGTCAAAACTTTTAAAGTCTCTTCTCTCCTTATAAATCTGTTTTCCTTGGATCTCCGTGTTCAGTTGGAGGGAGCACCCAGGAGGGATTTGTGATTTTGCATCTGTACACACAGTCCCCAGAGGGCCGGAAGAGGGTGGCGCTCCCTCCGCCTAGCGCAGCATGCAGTGGGAAACCACCGGGAGCCTTCAGACTCCTTTGGGAGCTAACAGAGGGCGCAGGGGTGAGAGGCAGAGTGGAAGGGGAGACCGGGAGCAGGGCGCGGGAAAGACAGGCGTGGCGTTCTCAGGGGCGGGGTCACCACGCTCCTCAGCTCTGCCCTGGTCTCTGACTGTGTTTGATTTCTCCAGAGCTGCCAGAGGTCCACCGTGCTTGCCGATGGCCTAGGGTCTCCAGCTCAAATGTCTAAACAGCCAGGCAAGTAACCCCAATGAGTGATGTGGATCAAATGATCAAATGTACCTACTTACTTTCCCTAGAGCTGATATTATTGGCACTCAAATGCAAATCTTGTGATTTCACTGCCTTTTCAGTCCATTAATCTTCTCATCACACATCTTTCCCATATACTGGATATAATTTTAAGTGTTTGGTTTTTAAATGTTGTCATCATTTGTATTCTTTCAATATAGACTTGCTTTATTTGCATATTAAGCTCATATGAATATTTTTATCTTCCACCGAAAAAGAATGTTCTCTCCAGTTTTTCTTAAAACACATGGCCCCTTTTTCTCAACACTTCGGTTTCCCTCTTTTGAGAGAGGGTAAATTACAGAGAAATATTCTTCTAAAAGCAAAGCATCAGGGCTAGTGAGAAATAGCCGTTGTGTCCTGGGCTCAGGATTGAGAAAAGAATAAGGCTTTGGTGTGGGCAATGGAGACATGCCCTTCTATGGGTGACATCTGCCACCCGGTCCAGCTGAAGTCTGCCAGCTGAGAATGCTGGTTCCCAATTAGGCATTTCTCCTCCTTCTTATGAAATCAGGCCAACACTTGGGAGCAAAGGTCCCCATCGAAAAGAAGAGTTCATGGCGAAAGCACACTGGCCACATAGCCAGCTTGACAGCACAATGACAGACTTCACTTCTACTAGCATCTCACTCTGGTCAGGACCAACTGCATGGTTCTTCCCAGATTCGAGGGGGCAGGACAGGTAGCCAATGGCGGGGCAGTCACCTGCCAGTAACAACTCTACCACGGGAAAGAAACACAGACCTCAGTGGTCAGTTAGCCATCTCTGCCACACCTGCCATCAGAGGTAATTGGTAAAGAAAATACAGTACGATCCAGGTCCCAGCTTCCACATTCCCTCTGCCTGAACTCCATCTTTACACTGTGGAGTCAGAGATGCTAATAAAGGATCTCCCCCCTTATCACTGGCGCTCTAAAGTCTCTGCCTTCCTCTAAGCCTTCCCAGTTCTCCATATGTGCAGAGGCTGCCTCTGAAATGAGATTTCAAGCCGTGACAGAAAACATGTCATCTTCTGGCTGGTCTCCCTGGCTCCCACTCAAGCCATCTTTCAATCCATTTTCAACCCAACAGTCTATTATTCTTAAAATGTTACTAAGACCATACTTCATCCCTGCTCAACACCTCCTAAAGGCACTCCATTGCACTATTCAGACTCCTACCAGGGTTCACAGACTACTCCTACACTTGGCTCCTAACAGGAGCCTTTTCAATGTGGCTCCACCTAAGCCTCAGACTGGTCTCTCACTGTTCCTTTTGCCTGGAACATTCTTCTCCAGACTCTTATGCTGCTGCTGCTGCTGCTGCTGCTGCTGCGAAGTCGCTTCAGTCGTGTCCGACTCTGTGCGACCCCAGAGACGGCATCCCACTAGGCTCTCCCATCCCTGGGATTCTCCAGGCAAGAACACTAGAGTGGGTTGCCATTTCCTTCTCCAATGCAAGAAAGTGAAAGTGAAGTCGCTCAGTTGTGTCCGACCCTCAGTGACCCCATGGACTGCAGCCTTCCAGGCTCCTCTGTCCATGGGATTTTCCAGGCAAGAGTACTAGAGTGGGGTGCCATTGCCTTCTCACCAGACTCTTATAACAGGCTCCTTTTGCTACCCTCAGTTCAAATGTGCTTTTGTAGAGTCTGGCCCTGACTTCATCCAAAATAGCCCCACCCCACGTCCGTCCCACTATGGACATGACCCTAGTTCTCTGCGTTTTCAAATTCATAGCACTTATCAAATTTCAAATTCTTAGCACTTATACATTGAGTATATATATTTTTATTTTTGTCTCCCTAATTAGAATTTTCACTGTAGACTCCCCAATCCTAAACCTGTACTAAAGAAGGTGATCAGAGAAGAGCTGCTGAACAAGGGAACAAATGAATGAGCGTGCAGATGAATGAGCTTCTCCCTTTGGAGGATCAGGTGATGGCAGCCCTCGCTGGAGACAGGATTGGATTAGGACCCCGAGTCGAAGCTCTTCTCTGACCTCTACATTCATTGGCTTAAGGGTCAGGCACTGGCTTCCTTCATCCTTAGTAGACAGCATTGACACGCACAGACATTATCAACAATGTGAAAACAGCACAAACATAAACTCGAGTGGAGGCTCTCAGTCAAATTCCAAGGAAATAGGCATTTTATTCAAGAATGGGTGAAAGACCAAGGTAGATTGGTAAAATGACAAATATTTTTTAAAGCCACCAGTATCAGTTGTTCTTTTAGCAGAAGTCTCCTGGCTATCTAGACCTATATAGGTCCTATCTGAGACCACAGTGGTGGGTGGGCCCCGATTCTTCACCCTTCTAACTCCACGCCTTCTCCACGTGATTTGGCCATCTCCCACTCAAGAGGGAGGTCTTTTCCCCCACTCCCTGTGACATTGGTCTTGGCCATGTCATACTTACTTTAGCTGATGGATGGTTAGTGGAAATGACACAATCAGGGTTTTGAAGTGTATTTGTACCTTGGAGCACGTTTTCTTGCATCTCTGCCATTGCCGTGGGAAGAACATGCCCAGGTTAGCCTCCTGTTCCCAAGAAGATAAAAAACACTTAAAGCAGAGTCGTACCAGCCAAATCCAGCCTAGATTAGTCAACCTCCAGCCCACCCACAGGCACATGAGACAAAGTAAGCAGCAGTTGTTTTAAGTCACTGGGTGTTGGGATAGGTTTGACCCAGCAGTTGTTGATGAATGTAGCCGTCTAACCCACGGCCCTGCAAGGGGGCATCTGGCACACACAGCTCTCAGCTCCCACTTTGAACCTCTGACCTGGCCCACTTCACTCTGCGCTTTCTGCTCTCCGGTTCTGACCTGCCAGTGGATGCCTGTTGGTGCTGAGTCCACGTCCCTAGGTCCACCCTCTAGCTGCCCCCAAACCATGATGTGGGTTCCTTCTTTGTTCCATGGCTTAGGTTACTGCAGGGAAACACCCACCCAGTGTAGCCAGGGCCTGGGGTTGGAGTTTTCTGGGACTTGTTTGACCTTGGACGATGATTCCAAGTCTCTTTCCATGCAAAACAGACAAAATCAGTTCCAGGATTGAAAGAGACAATACATGATTCAGAATAAGCCTGCAATAGATGCTGATAAACATAGTATTGATGAAGGCTTCAATAAATGTCAGGCATTGTGTTCAGTGTTTTAAACAACTCTTTTCATCTTTCCAATTACCTTATAAAGTAAGCACTCTTGCAATCCCCATTTGACCAATGAGGAAACTGAGGCCAGCCCTCCTCTTACCAATGCAAGACACAAATAAAAGCCAGCAATGGAACCCACCAGGCAACTAGGCTGTTACATGAGGGCCCCAACTCCTGACATGCTGCTCACATAACCAGTACAGGAAAGGTGTGGTCCACCAAAATTTCTCTCAAGGACTGGACCCCTCTAGGGCGTACAAGCAACTCAGTTTTCATAGAAATATTTATAAAGAGAAAGAGGCCCCAAGAGTTGACTTCTGTTTTCTCCTCCCAAAGGAATTTAGCACAAAAATAAAAATTCTTGTTAGAAGTGTAATCCCCATGTGTCCCTCCCCTTCCCCTTCCTTTCTCTGCTGCTTCAGAGGATTTCCGTCTTCCCCTGTGAGGTGCCCCAGCAAAGACATGTGTGAAGGTAGAGGCCAGTGTTCAAGGTAAGCGCCGCCAGCCAGCCTGTACCACATCCACTCTGAAATTCACCTTAATCTCTGCTAAGCTGCTCTGGCCTCCACTCTTAGTGCTAACAAGCCGTGTTCAACACGAGAATCCCCAGTTACCTGCTGGCTTTCAGGCCCTTCTTCTTTGCTCCCCATTCATACAGCCTGACTCAGCAGGACACAAGACAATTATCTGCTTTCTTCTTTGAAGTCCCACACACACTATTTGTCCAGGTCTGTCCTACTAGAAATCTTCAGCCCCAACCCCTGCTTTGTCTTCAGATTAAAGTGCAAACTCTCAGGGGGGCATTCAAGACCCTTAGCCACCTATCATCTCCAATCTCCACCCTTCCTGTGGTGTCTATTCCTGATGTTTTTCTATCTCCACAGTGTCTTTTGGCCTCCTGAGCCCTCCGAGAATGTCTGGGGAGCATGTCTGATGCACTGTCGGGTGTCCTAGTGTATCTATCCTGGGTCACAAGCTGAAGGAAAGCTACTTAACAGTGACAGGAGCAGTCTGAGAGTCAGGCCAGCTAGGTTCAAAGCCTCCCCTGTGCCTCCCCTGGGTCTTGGACAGTGATTTCAAGTCTCTTCATGTGCAAAATAGGGACAATGTCAGTTCCCAGGATTAAAAGAGACAGTGCCTGACACAGGGTAAGCCTGCAATAGACGCCAATAAAAATAACCTTGAAGGCTCATTATATGCCAGGCACTATAGTGTATGATTAAACACATTAACTCTTTTAATCATCCCAACAGCCTTATAAAGTAGGCACTATTGTTATCCCCATTTGACAGATGATGAAACCGAGGCACAGAATGTTTAAGTGGTGTGCCCGAAGTCACAGCCAAGCTTTGAAGCCAGTCGGTGAGACTTTGAGTTCCTGTGCCCACCACAACACTGCATGGCTGCTGCTTTTTCATTATCGGAGGATGATTGCTTTACAACGTTGCGGTGGTCTCTGCCATCTATCAGCACGAATCAGTCATAATTATACATCCATCCCCTCCTTAAGCCCCCCTCCCCACCCCCCACTCCCGCCCCTCTAGGTCATTACAGAGCAGCCAGCAGTGCTTCCTGTGTTATCCAGCAGCTGCCCCCTGGTTATCTGTTTTACACAATAGTGTATATATACGGCTTCCTGGCGGCGGCAGTGCCAGGTTCAATCCCTGGGCTGGGAAGATCCCCTGGGAAGGAAACGGCAACCCACTCCAGGATTCTTGCCTGCAGAATCCCACGGATGGAGAAGCCTGGTGGGCTACAGTCCACAGGGTCATAAAGAGTCAGACACGGCTGAGCGACTTGATTTCTTCTTCTTAGCATGTATATGTCAATGCTCCTTTCTCAATTTGCCACACCTTCTCCTTCCTCCACTGTGTGTACAAGTCTGCTCTCTAGGTCTGCATTCCCATTTCTTCTCTGTAAATTAGTTCATCACTACTATTGTCCTAGATTCCATATATATGCATTAATATATGATATTTATTTTTCTCTTTCTGGCTTACTTCACTCTGCATAACAAGCTCTAGTTTCATCCACCTCCCTGGAACTGACTCAAATCCACTCCGTTTTATGGCCGAGTAGCTACATGGCTTATTAATGCTTGCCGCCAGTGTGGCCAGTGATATCCTTGCCCCCATGGCTTGAGAAGAGGCAACTTCCTTTGTACTTAGCCATCAACCTGAGTACAGGGTTTTTAAGTGAAAGAATAGAAGTCACATATTTTGAGCTCCTACGATATATCAGGCACTTTTCAGGTGTTATCTAATCCACCTGGGTAGGGGTTATCCTCATTTTCAGATATGGAAAGTGAAATTCAGATAGGGCAAGTGATCTCTTCCAGGTCACACAGCTTATAAAGAACCAGGCTTTGATTCCAAACCTACTCTTCTATAAATCCAAAGACTATGCTGCTTACAGTATTCTAAGTGGGAAAATAAATATGGACTTACTGTCTTGTCATACCAGGGCAAAAATGAACCAAGTCCATGCACCCTGGGGTGCCCTTAGGGTACAGAACAGAGAAAAGTGGGTTAGAAGTAATAAGATCTTAATTCTATAATTGCCTCTTCTGGGTAAGAGCTGAGTGGCCTTAGGCAAGATTCTTTCTCTCTCTGGGTCTTTCATTCCCCTCCTATAAAATGAAAGCACTGTCATTTATTCCTGAGAGGGCTGGCTTAAAGTCCGCTTGCCTTCCCAGGGGCTTTTTATGAACAGGCATGCTTTAGCGTCATGATGCCAGAATTGCTTCTTTTTAGGAAGGAAGCTCAGACTCACATGAACTGGAGAACTATGTTCCCCATGGGAGAGTAGACTGTGTTTTGTTCTGAAGAGACTTGTCCAGGTGTATTATTTCTAGAACATTCTGAGAAAACTTAGATTTAGTCCTAGATGGTGCAGAACCTGGATTGCAGAGGCTTCCTTATCACTCTAACTCAGAGCCTGGACAGAGCAAAAACACCCGCACAAACACTCAGATGAAGCCAGGAGTAGAAAATGTGCAATGAAGAACTGAATTCTTTCTTCCTATGCAAAGAGTAGACTTTCCCTAAGGAAGCGGGTGGAAAGTTTGGACAGTGAGGCGGTGTGTTGGTGAGCATGGACTATGTTCTGCTGCAGAACACACAGTCTTCTGGATTAACACTGTCGCAGGGCATTTCCCACTCTTGTCTGGGTCTAATGTAGATCAAGCCATTCTCTTCCATAGGAGCCCAGATTGCATCTATCTCGTGTCTTGTCATCCTGTGATGGCTCCAAGCTCTCCCTGATATTATCCAGCCAGCTGAGGGGATGAGGAAGATGGAGCTTAGGAACAAGGACAAGTACCCAGGAGGCACCCACAGAAACTGGAATGTGGGCCCGCTGCCCTCTACCTACCTCAGGTGGCATAAAAGAATCGGTGGGTTCCATTACCTCATCCACGTATAGTGACAGGAGCTTATATAAGCTTTTTATAAAATGCTATGAAAACCTCAACTATCCCTTCAGTTCAGTTCAGTCGCTCAGTCGTGTCCGACTCTTTGTGACCCCTTGGACTGCAGCACGCCAGGCCTCTCTGTCCATCACCAACTCCTGGAGTTTACCCAAACTCATGTCCATAGAGTTGGTGATGCCATCCAACCATCTCATCTTCTGTTGTCCCCTTCTCCTCCTGCCTTCAATCTTTCCCAGCTTCAGGGTCTTTTCAAATGAGTCAGCTCTTCACATCAGGTGGCTAAAATATTGTAGTTTCAGCTTCAACATCTGTCCTTCCAATGATCACCCAAGACTGATCTCCTTTAGGATGGACTGGCTGGATCTCCTTGCAGACCAAGGGACTCTCAAGAGTTTTCTCCAACATCACACTTCAAAAGCATCAATTCTTCAGTGCTTAGCTTTCTTTATAGTCCAACTCTCACATCCATACATGTCTACTGGAAAAATCATAGCCTTGACTCTGCTTTTTAATATGCTGTCTAGGTTGATCATAACTTTCCTTCCAAGGAATAAGTGCCTTTTAATTTCCTGGTGGCAACACCATCTGCAGAGATTTTGGAGCCCAAGAAAAATAAAGTCAGCTACTGTTTCCACTGTTTCCCCATCTATTTGCCATGAAGTGATGGGACCAGATGCCATGATCTTAGTTTTCTGAATGTTGCTCTCTAAGCCAACTTTTTCACTCTTCTCTTTCACTTTCATCAAGAAGCTTTTTAGTTCTTCTTCACTTTCTGCCATAAGGATGGTGTCATCTCCATATCTGAGGTTATTGATATTTCTGCCAGCAATCTTGATTCCAGCTTGTGCTTCTTCCAGCCCAGCGTTTCTCATGACGTACTCTGCATAATAAGCAGGGTGACAATATACAGCCTTGATATACTCCTTTTCCTATTTGGAACCAGTCTGTTGTTCCATGTCCAGTTCTAACTTTTGCTTCCTGACTTGCATACAGATTTCTCAAGAGGCAGGTCAGGTGGTCTGGTATTCCCATCTCTTTCAGAAGTTTCCATAGTTTATTATGATCCACATAGTCAAAAGCTTTGGCATAGTCAATTATTAAAGCCAAAATTTCATAAGTCTTCCTTTCTTCTTTCTTGGAAATAAATCCTCAACTTTGTTACATAGTGCTGTGAGCCCTTGAGTAGATCCTATAGCCTCTCTCAGCCTTTGTTTCCCTATCTGTCATACAAGGATTTTAGTCCCTCCTAATTGGACTTTTGTGAGGCTTATGAAAGCTGATGACTGTGGGAGTGCTTAGGAGATTATAAAGCAGACTGAATATACAAAGCACTATCAGTGGACCCAGAATGTCTTCTGTCTCCCAGTTCAGCCTGGGCTCAAGTTCCATGTCTCTGGAGCAAGTTTTTTCAAATAAAATTCCCATGTCATTTACCTTTGCTCATTCTTGCCCATTTTCTTTAAAATCTTTCTTTCCTTTTCAGCAGATAAAGGCAGGTGCCACTCTGTATAAACCATGAAAGAGATTATGAAAATATCTGCAGATCTTGTGCTGTCTACAAATAATTCAACATAAATATTTGCCAGAGGCTAATTCAACTCTTCAGCCCAAGAGGAGGACAGAAGGTGAGCTTAAAGCTGGATGGGGGAACAAATCTGGAAATCTGTCTCTTTGTGCGAGACTTAGTGAATGACATGCAGCCTGAAAGGTCTCAATTTAGAACTCCATGCTCTCTTTGTGCAGCAAAAAGAGGTCTTGATTGATTTAGGAGTCTTTGCCCAACTAGTCCTGGCCAAGTCTTGCCTTCACACCTTCACACCTTCAGTTCTCTCCCAGAACTGCCCTTTCCAGCATGTCCACTTGGGGACTCTTTCTTCATCCTCTAAAAACTAGACTAAAAGCTCTCCTCTGCAATGCCTGTCCTGGCTGCCGTGTGCCCAGAATTCTCTGCCTGGTCCGCATCTGCTCCTCATCGTCATCACTGTCGCCATCTTCACTGACATTTACTGGGAGCTAACTGCTGCTCAAGCATCGCTTAATCACCTTAAAGTCAGCACTCCCAGCCACCCACGGGGAAACCAAGACCAGCGAAATGAGGTGGCATCCCAGATCGTGTGGCTGTATGTGCAGAGGTGGCTGGCTGAGGAAGGCCCCGACACTGAGCACTGGGCTCTTGGTCCTGACTCAGGAGGTCCCCTCTCACCCTATCTACTCCCTGAGAGCTGAGGCTGTGCCTTATTCACCTCTGTGTTCACATCACAGGCCCCCACATAGTAGACGTATAGCAAGTTTATCTGACTGAATGAATGAATGAGTGAATGATTGAATGTGAGCTCCCCTAACATCTCTAAATAAAAGTTTCAGCATACAGAAGTGGCTCCCTATTTATTAAAAGAATAAACAATGATATAAAATGATAAGGGTCCCCAAATGTGGGTCCCTGTTGCTGACTCCCTGCAGCTCATCTTGGCCCCCACTGCATCTTTCCAGGTCATGCTACCCCCAGTGCTATCTATTGAACCGCAGAGGAGGGCCCAGGTGCATCCCTAGGACGTCCAAGCTGCCCTCCTCAAGCCAAGGTGCTCCCCAGTAAGTCTGGGACCTGGTCAACCTAGGTTATGCCAGGAAACTCCCTGGGTCCCTGACATTCTGTCATTTTCAGGAGCCTGATCAGGTCACCACTGCCAGTTCTTTCTGAGTCTCAGTCCACAGCCCTGCTCCACAAGTAGCTGCCAATGTCTGAAAGCCTTGTAAGTGCCGGGCTCCATGCAGGACACTCTCCAGGCCTTGTCTCTGAGCACTATTGCACTCTTGGCAGCCAGGGTGCTTCTCCCCATTTCATAGCACAGAAACTCAAGGCTCAGAGAGATGACATGACTTACCTAACCTCACACATATGGTAAGGAGAGAAATCAGGTCTCCAGCTTATCACCATATGGCCCAGCAATCCCACTCCTGAGCATGTATCTAGAGAAAACCATAATTCAAAAGGATACTTGCACCCCAATGTTTATAGCAGCACTGTTTATAATAGTGAAGATGAAGACATGGAAGCAACCTGAATGTACATCAGTAGCTGAATGGACCAAGATGATAGGGTGTGTGTGTGTATGTATATATATACTATATATATATATATATATATATATATATATATATATAGTGTGTGTGTGTATATATATATACTATATATATATAGTATATATATGTATATATATTGTATATATATGTATATATAATACCTATTTTATATATATATATAATGGAGTATTACTCAGCTATAAAAAGAATGAAATAATCCCATTTGCAGCAACATGGATGAACCTAGAGATTATCATACTAGGTGAAGTTAAAACCAGAGAAAGACAAATATATGATACTGCTTATTGGCAGAATCTGAAAAAAAAGATGCAAATGAACTTATATACAAAACAGAAATAGATCCGCAGACATAGAAAACAAACTTATGGTTACCAAAGGGTAGGGTGCAAGAGGAGTTTGGGATTCACATATGCATTCAGTTCAGTTCAGTCACTCAGTCGTGTCCGACTCTTTGCGACCCCATGAATCGCAGCACACCAGGCCTCCCTATCAATCACCATCTCCCGGAGTTCACTCAGACTCACATTCATCGAGTCAGTGATGCCATCCAGTCTTCTCATCCTCTGTCGTCCCCTTTTCCTCCTGCCCTCAATCCCTCCCAGCATCAGAGTCTTTTCCAGTGAGTCAACTCTTCGCATGAGGTGGCCAAAGTACTGGAGTTTCAGCTTTAGCATCATTCCTTCCAAAGAAATCCCAGGGCTGATCTCCTTCAGAATGGACTGGTTGGATCTCCTTGCAGTCCAAGGGACTCTCAAGAGTCTTCTCCAACACCACATATGCATACTACAATATATAAAATAGATTACCAACAAGAACCTACTGTATAGCACACGGAATTATTTTCAATATTTTATAATGACCTATAATGGGAAAGAATCTAAGAAAGAATATAATTGTTTTATATATATATATACACACACACACACATACACATATATGTTGTTGTTCAGTCACCAAGTCATGTCTGACTCTTTGCAATCCCATATATTATAGCATGCCAGTCCTCCATGTCACTCACCATATCCTGGAGTTTGCTGAAGATCATGTCCATTGAATTGGTAATGTCATCCAATTATCTCATCCTCTGTCACCCTCTTCTTCCACCTTCAGTCTGTTCTAGTACCAGGCTCTTTTCTAATGAGTCAGCTCTTCGCATCAGGTGGCCAAAGTATTAGAGCTTCAGCTGCAGCATCAGTCCTTCCAATGAGTATTCATGATTGATCTCCTTTAGGATGGACTGGTTGGACCTCCTTGCAGTCCAAGGGACTCTCAAGAGTCTTCTCTAGCACCACAGTTTGAAAGCATTAATTCTTTGGTGCTCTGTCTTCTTTATGGTCCAATTCTCACATCCTTAAATGACCACTGAAAAAAACATAGCTTTGACTATATGGACCTTTATCAGCCAAGTGATTCTTTGCTTTTTAATATGCTGTCTAGGTTTGTCATGTCTTTCCTTCCAAGAAGTGAAAGTGAAGTCGCTCAGTCATGTCCGACTCTTTGCGACCCCATGGACTATATAGCCTAACAAGCTCCTCCGTCCATGGAATTTTCCAGGCAAGAGTACTGGAATGGGTTGCCATTTCCTTTTCCAGGGATCTTTCCAACCGAGGGACCAAACCCAGGTCTAAGTAATTGTCTTCTAATATCATGGTGGCAGTCACCATCTTCAGTGATTTTAGAACCTGAGGAAAGGAAATCTGTGACTGCTTCCACCTTTTCCCCTTCTATTTGCCAGGAAGTGATAGGACTGGATGCCAAGTAGATATATATTTATATGACAGGGCTTCCCTGGTGGCTCCAGAGGTTAAAGCGTCTGCCTCCAATGCGGGAGACCCGGGTTCAATACCTGGGTTGGGAAGATCCCCTGGAGAAGGAAATGGCAATCCACTCCAGTATTCTTGCCTGGAGATTCCCATGGACAGAGAAGCCTAGTAGGTTACAGTCCACGGGGTCACAAAGAGTCAGACACGACTGAGCGACTTCACCTCACCTCACCTCATGTATGTATGACATATATGTATGTATAACTGAATCACTTTGCTTACACCTGAAACTAACACAACATTGTAAAGAAACTATACTTCAAATAAAAAATAAAAAAGACTCCAGCTAAGGTCTTTCTGTTTCCAAACTTAAGATCTGATATCTTAGAGTCCTTCCTTCCTAACCTCAGACTGTAACCTGGGACTTGGGTAACCAGCTAACTTTTGCCAGTCCCTGGAGTTGCCCAGTCCTCCAGGACCACTAGCCCGTGGCCAGATCCCCATTATGTATAAACACATCTCGCGGTGCTGCACCTCCCATCTGGCCACCCCTGACGGCAGCTCACAGTCAACCCAGGTTGAGTCACTGACTCCTCTAAACCGTAAGCAGCATGGACACTGGGTCCTGCATTTCAGTTCTGTGTGCTGTGCTCTGGATCCCCAGCTGTCCACCACTCATCCGTCCATGCTTGCCGGCCCCAGAGCTGGGCCTGGCAGCTGCCCCAGGCCCCTGTCTGCCCATCCCTAGTCACACAGAGCACTGACAAACCGTGCAGCCAGCACCGCCCCCAGTGGAGCATGCCCCGCCGCCCCTGCAGCAGCAACAGAGGGATTCCCAGCCAGGAGCATGCGCTCTCCCAGCAATCTGCAAGAAGGCCTTTTTGCAATTTATATCTTCAGCTCCACTGAAGAAAATGGGAATGGATGGGCTCACTGAGCAGAAAATGCCAGAAGGCGTTCCAGAGCCCAGAATCCCAAACCTAGGCCTTCTGTGAGGGGACTGAACAGACAAGCAACACTAGGAGGAAATTCTTACCCCATGTCAGGCTGCACAGGCCAGAGGGTTATTTATAAACACAAGAGTATGTATTTTCAAGGCAGATAACCAGTGTTAATCAGGAGAAAGCAAGGGGAGAAGTCATGAAGACACCCTATAAACATCCTAACAGCAGTTTTGATGTTTAACAGCTCTGTGGCCTTCACTCAGCATCCAGTAATGATTGTGGAGCACCTACTGTGCACCAGGCACAAGGCAAGGCACAGGGGATACAATGGTGAATAATACTGAAAAAGAAAATTCTTATTCTTGTGGGGCTTGGAATCTAGTAATGGGAGAGGCTGATAAGAATTCAGTCAGCAAACAAACAAGTGTAGGTTGTCATAATGAAATGGTGCCAGCACAGAGAGGAAGGAGGGGATGAGATAAGCTAATGAAAATGGGATTGTCCTTGGGGAGAGTGGTCAGAACCTCTCCCAAGAGGTTTGAGAAGAGATCTGAATGATGTGGAGCCTGCCAGAAAAACAGGAAGGAGAATTCTGCTGGCAGAGGGCACAGCGCAGGCAAAGGCCTGGAGGCAGGAAAGAGCTGGGCAAGACAAGAAAATGAGACAAAGGGGCTGGAGGAGATGCAGGATGGGGAGCAGGCATTTGGCACAAGATGCAGGCGGCGAGGCAACCAGGACCAGAACATGTGGACCAGGATGGTCATCAAAGTCTTGGATTTCTGTCTCAAGAATGGGATTTGGGGTTGACCTCTCCATGCTGCTATATTTAGCATAAATGATCAACAAAGACTTACTGGAAAAGCTGCTCAATATTTCATAATTATCTAAATGGAAAAAGAATTTGAAGAAGAATAGATGTAAAAGTGTAATAGGATCACTGCTATACAGCTGAAACTAACACAACATTACTAAACTATATCCCAATTTAAAAAGAATGAATTGAAGATTTGTTATATACCTCAGACTAACACAGTTTTGCAAGTTGACTGTACTTCAGGAAAAAAATAAAATAAAAGAATGAATTGAAGAGTTTCTAGGCAAAAAAATGATGTATTCCACTTTACATTTTTGGGGACGATCTCTCTGGCTGCTGGAAGATTGGAGGAGAAGGAGAGTGAAAGCAGAGAGGCCACCTAGAAGGCCACTGTGGTCAACCAAGAGAACGGATGTGGCAGTTCAGTTGCGGGGGAAGGGGACCCTGGTGAAGATGGAGAGATATGAGTGTATTGAAGGAAAACTCAGGGTACAGAAAAATAAATCCGAGTGATAAATGAGTTCTGAGTGCTAAATGAGGAAGATGTCTAAAATGATACAACTGAGTGAATGTGATGCTATTTTCTAAGAGAGAGGAGGCCAGGAGGAAAAATAGATGGGAGAGAAAGATGTATGGTGGGGTGGGGGATTGAATTTGAATGCTTAGACAGACATTTGGAAACAACCCGGTAAGGAGTGTGAGTAGGCAGTAGGAGATGAGTCTACAATCAAGGGAGAGGTTGGGGTTAAAAATACAGCTTCGAGATTATCAGTTTAACATGCCTTAAGCCTTGGAACTAGGGGAGATCAGTTCAGTTCAGTCGCTCAGTCATGTCTGACTCTTTGCGACCCCATGGACTGCTGCATGCCCAGCCTCCCTGTCCATCACCAACTGCTAGAGCTTGCTCAAACTCATATTTATTGAGTCAGTGATGCCATACAGCCAGCTCATCCTGTCATCTCCTTCTCCTCCTGCCTTCAGTCTTTCCCAGCATCAGGGTCTTTTCCAATGAGTCAGTTCTTCCCATCAGGTGGCCAAAGTATTGGAGTTTCAGCTTCAGCATCAGTCCCTCCAGTGAATATTCAGGACTGATTTCCTTTAGGATTGACTGGTTGCATCTCCTTGCAGTCCAAGGGACTCTCAAGAGTCTTCTCCAACACCACAGTTCAAAAGAATCTATTCTTCAGTGCTCAGCTTTCTTTATGGTCCAATTCTCACATCCATATATGACTACTGGAAAAACCATAGCTTTGACTAGATGGACTTTTGTTGGCAAAGTAACTTCTCGGCTTTTTAATATGTTGTCAGTTTAACATGCCTTAAACCTTGGAACTAGGTGAAGATAACCCAGGGCAATTATGTAGAAAGAGAAAGGAACTCAAAACAAGCCCCGAGGAAGTTCAACATTTAGAGGGGAGGGAGATTGTTTCACCTCTCTGGTCCTCATAGCTCTGATATGCAAAATGGGATGATAATCAAATCTACCTTCCAGGAGGATCACGAGGAGTGCTGGTCCCCTTTTCCTTTCCCTAGATGGGCACGCTGGCTTAAGGATCTGGGTTTGAGGGTCTGGCCCCACCTCTTACTCTCATGTGATTGGCGGCTGTGATATTTGTGTGTTCCAGATCAGTTCCCTCTTTCCGCCTCCCTAACCCTCCGTGAGCATGCATACCAGGAACACCTCACTCTGCAGCTACTCTCCTACCTCCCTGGCTGCTCCTCCTCTGCCAAGCTCCAAAGTTTGCTTGAAGTTCTCCATACACTCTTCTAGACCCAGCCACAGGGGACACAGACTGCCTAGACTACCACTGCCATCTGCCAGCCTCTAAATATCAGCTAGTACCAATGACTATGAGGTCTCCAACTCCAGCTTTGCCCTTTCAAGAGAACCCCAGGCCACCTGTTGAGCAACTCCACAAAAATGTTCAGTGGAAAACTAAAATTTAACACAGCCTCAAACCTCCCTTCCATCAAGCCTCTGCTGTTTTAGTGAAATATTTCACCATATGACTGCTCAAGCCAAAAACCAAGACAGTAGCTCTGATTCCACCCTCACCATCCCCCACATTCAACCTGTGATCAGTATATCCCATTAATTCTATTTCCAAAAGGAATCCTCAATCCATCTAATCCCCTTTTATTACTGCCACTCTCCAAGTCTAAGCTTCATCTCCTCCTGCCTTTTGAAACTATTCTTCCACACAAATGTAAATGGGATTATTTCACTCTCCTAGTTACAGCACTTCAGAGTATTCCATTGCCCTTAAAATAAAGCCCAAACCCTTTCTAGTGTATGCACAGCCCTACATGCCTGGCCCCCGCTTCTCCCCAGCCTCGTCTGAGACCAGGCTCCCCTGGGTCCCACCTCTCCAGCCACACTAGTCTCCTTTCTCTTCCCACACCCTCAGGGTCACTACTGCGGCACCGTCTAAGCCCAGCTGCCCTCTGCCTGCAATGGCCTGGTGTCTGGTCTGTACCAGGCTGGCTCCTTCTAGATATTCAGTTTCACTCTTTTGACAGGGCTAGAGCAGGACAGTGACACAGGTAATTGTAGAACTACCACCAGGGGGTCACAGGTAGAGAGAGGAACTTAGGAAACTCCGGGAGACCACTGTGAGTGAGCGATCACTCAAGAAAGCTATTGAAACATTGAGGAATGAAGCAGGCTCCCTTAACTATAAAGCCATCAATAAAAGCATGAGATTTGCCCCAGGCCATTAATGTGGGAACCAGCCTAAAAATGTAAAAATTGTTTCTAATCAAGACCTGTTTTCCTTCCTATAATCACTCTGCCATAGAAGCGCCACTGGGAAAACAGGTATGAGATCATCGTCTTCTGATCTTCTTAGGGACATTCCAGAAGGGGGAAAAAAAAAAAAGGTTAAAATTTACTAGAGCCTTAGGGCAACAGGCCCTCTAGTTAATCTTAAGACAGACCTTTATCTCAAGAATGTGTAAGGAGCTCATCTCTCAGGAATGCAGCCTCCCTTTTCGGGAGATGTTTACCTCAAAAACCATTCAGCCGTTTTGGCCTGATAACAAATGGACCTATCCCTGAAAATGTCAAGACCTGTACACCAATCAGGCCGCTCCACCCTAGCTGTACCTATTTGTGGTTTTTGTGCTTAAAAACTTCTCTGTAACGAATGTTCAGGGTTCGTTCTTCCCCTAGTGGTGTTCGAACCCCCGCGGGCTGGCCTAATAAATCCTCTTGCGGTTTGCATCGAGTCCGTGTCTTGGTGATCTTTGCGGCGACGGGCCCTGGGCGGAGACCGCAAGGTCTAACATTAAGAGAAAAAAATGAGACCTGCCCCTTGCTGGTCAAGTCCAGCAAGGAATAAAAGGGAAGGGTGACATTCCAAAGCAGGAGACCCTCATGATACTGAAACCTGAGATGATTTAACATGTTTTAGTATATGTTACCGGAGAAGGCAATGGCACCCCCACTCCAGTACTCTTGCCTGGAAAATCCCATGGATGGAGGAGCCTGGTGGGCTGCCGTCCATGGGATCGCTAAGAGTCAGACACGACTGAGCGACTTCACTTCCACTTTTCACTCTTATGCATTGGAGAAGGAAATGGCAACCTACTCCAGTGTTCTTGCCTGGAGAATCCCATGGATGGGGGAGCTTGGTGGGTTGCCGTCTATGGGGTCACACAGAGTCAGACACGACTGAAGCGACTTAGCAGCAGCAGCAACAGCAGCAACAGCAGCAGTATATGTTACCACTCTCCACGTGCCATAGGAGTCCCAGTTTGATGTCATAGGGTCAAACTCTCCTGCTCAGGATGAAGGGTGAGCTAATGATTTAAGCCTGGTATCTACTCAAAGAATGAGGAAGAAGACAGTCTTCTCCCCCTCCCCCAGTTTATAATTAAAAATGTAGCCCACTTAATTTTCGGGTCAGAGCCCCCTCACTGGCCTGATTGTATCCCCCACAAGCATCCTATATTAATGAATCTGCTTCCTGCCTATCACTTTGTTTCTCGCTGAATTCCTTCTGTGCTGAGCCACCAAGAACCTGATCCTTGGTAAGTCCAGACACCAGGTGAGCAATTCTAATTTAAAAACCCTGTGTTCAAGTCCCAGCCTGAGATGCATGGTTTCACTCTGTCTCAGATCTCGCCTGACCTCTCCTCCCAGGCCCCCTTGCATCAGCAGGCTTTTATCAACGCCTGAGGTTTCCTTGTTTATTCATGTTTTACTTTGCCTACCCCCCACACTTACACGTGGAGGGAAGCTCTATCAGAGCCCTCAGTCTTGTCTGTTGCTCCTTTGAGAACTGTCCTGGCACCTGGCAGAGGGTTATTAGAGATCTATGAATGAATGAGTGGATGAGACCCATTTTACGGGCAAGTGTAGGAGGGATAATAATAGTCGTGGCAGTCGCTAACACGTGTAAGTTCTTTCTATACAGCGGGGGAGCCAGAATGTTTGTTCAGGTTTTTCTGACAGTACCAAAAGCCTAAATAAACTTTATGACCAACCCAATATCTTATCATTTAACCTTCATGACAGCTCTGTAACTATAAGCTTCTAATCTTGGCATTTTTGACAATTTGACTAGGTAGTTCTATGTTGTGAGGGGTTGCCCCGTACATTGTAAATACATATCAGTGTTCTTGGCATCTGCCCAATAGATGACAGTAACAGCAACCACCAATCAACTGTGACAACTAAAAATATTTCCAAACATTGCCCTAGGGGCAAAATCATCCTGGGTTAAAACTGCTTTAAGATATTGTATCTCTAAAGTACTGATATAAAATCCCCATGCTACAATTGGAAAAACTGTGGCACAGAGATTAAGTAAATTGCTCAAAAGCACACAGACAGCTAAAATGTATACATGGACCAGGGCCAAGGAACTAAAAACAGGCTGCGGCCCTGGACCTGAGAACCAGAGAGTTTGACCGGGAGCCGGTGCTCAGGAAAAGTCAGGCTGCAGGACCGAACATCAGAAATTAAGATCCGGACTTCCCTGGTAAAAGTGAAGTGAAAGTGAAGTTGCTCAATCATGTCTGATTTTATGACACCATGGACTGTAGCCTGCCAGGCTCCTCCGTCCATGGAATTTTCCAGGCAAGAGTACTGAACCGATGGTTAACAATCCACCTGCCCATGCAGGGGACACAGGTTCAGTCCCTGGTCTGGGAAGATCCCACATGCCGCAGAGCAATCCTGTGAGCTGCAAACTCTGAAGCCCACTCGCCTAGAAGCCTGTGCTCCACAGCAAGAGAAGCCAGCACAGTGAGAAGCCGCGCACGGCAACTAGAGAGGAGCCCCACCTAACACCGCTAGAAGCAGCCTGCTCGCAGCAACAAAGACCCAGGGCAACCATCAATAAATGAAAAGTAAAAATTATTAAAGAAAAGAATCAAAGTTTGTTTCAGATTGAAAACGTCAAGTAATGGGGAGAAGAGCGGGTATTAGGGGTGTTACTGAAGAGATGGAATCATTCCATCCCTCACTCACCCATTCACAGAGCCTCCAGTGGTGAGGGGCCTCTCTTCAACGCCAGGGTGTCAGTGCTGGACCAGCGGCAGTCCTTTCCCAAAGGCCTGGAGTGAGCTGCGGACAGAAAGCCAAAACTGAGTGCCAGTGATAGAAACTAACTATAAAGCACAATTATAGCTAACATTAACGGTGGGATTACTATGTGCCAACATTTTACATGCACCATAGTATTTAATCCTCCCAATCCTAACATTATCCCCAGTAAACGGGGGCAGCAAGATATTAAACTATTTGTCCAAGATCAAAGATCTAGATGAGTGATGAAGTTCAAAGCCAAGTTTTCCAGACTCCAGAATCTATGGTCTCTACCTTTTAGAATGTTCTGTCTCAGGAGATGAGCACAGAGTAGAATGGAGACCATCACCAAGTTCAACAGGCAGAGGGGTAGTAATTACTTCTCTTCTCCCCTTCCATCTTCTTTCTCTTCCTCTTCTTCCCCTCTTTCTCTCATTATCATTGTTTGTAATAAAATCCACCACTTGGCAAGGGGCAAACCTGGATTAGAAGACAAAGAAAAAGGCAAACAACTCGAGAAGAGAATGACAGTTCTCATCCAATCCATGACCTATGTGATCTGGAGCAAATCACGTGGCTTTCCATGGCTTGTTTCCATCATCTTCGAGTGAGGAGATTTTGCAAGTCTGTAAGATGTAGGTCTGGCACATGCGCATGCTCAGTCACTTGAGTCGTGTCCCACTCTTTGTGACCCCACATACTGTAGCCCACCAGGCTCCTCTGTCTATGAGATTTCGCAGGCAAGAATACCAGAGTGTGTTGCCATTTCCTTCTCCAGTGGATCTTCCTGACCCAGGGATTGAACCTGCGTCTCCTGCATCTCCTGCATTGCAGGTGGATTCTTTACCACTGAGCCACCACAGAAAATTTGTGTAAAAGTTCTTTTAAACTGTGGTGTGCTCAGCAAAGATGAACTCTTACTTCTGGGGATTCAACTGTAGCTTATCATGGTTGTACAAAACGATGCTCTCAGATGCTTCTTTTCCTTAGCTGGGTGAGGTGGTCACAGTATGAAGCTTGCCTCGTGAATATTTTGGAGGCAGCATTTGGTGTAGTTACAAAATCCAGAGGAGTGATGGAAACACCTTTCAAAATATGGCCTGCAAGTCCTCTTCCTGCAGCTGACAAGCTTCTAGAGCCATCTGCCCAACTTCTCACATGTCTCTCTTAAGTCACTTCCGGCCATGCCTTCCTAGGAGCACTGTGCCCACCTAGTCACTCTCTTCCTACCCCAGCCCAGTCTACATGTGCTCCAGACGGCCCCATCTACAGCACGAGTATGCTCTCTCTGCCTAAAACCTTCCAGTGGATCCCTGGCATCAATGCTCTGCCTCATATGCCCCCCTCAATTTCATCTCTCACTCACCCTTCATATGAACATGCATGGGAGCACATTAGTGCCCTGTATGGTGAAAGGATCAAATTTGGGTCCCTCCACACCTACTTTGAGAGCTTCTGGAGGCCAGGGGCCTTGCTTATTTTATTTCCATGTTCTCCCTACACTGTATAGTGTGTGATCCAGGGGAGTACGAAAGAAATGTGGATTAGGAGTTTTTGCAAGTATGACTCTTAGTCCACAGACCTGTGTGCACAGTGACATCAACTTATTTTTAAATAAGTAAACTTAGTTTTTATTTGTGTATCTATTCCACCAGGAGAAAGAAATGACAACTTAGTTAGTAAGGTCCACATCCTCTTCTCTGGAGCTATACCTGTGCTGAGGAAAGGAATGATGCTTGGCACAAGATATCATGGAGGGGAAGTCTGGTCCTTACATATCTCCTGCTACCCGAGCTGGCATCCTCTGATAGGTCTACATTCATAGCTGATTTCTAACATCAGAAACCTTCAGTGCTCTCTTCACCTTGACCAGGAACCTCACAGGGCCTGGCCAACTTTCCCAACTATCTTATGCACTCTAGGGCTGTAGAAATCTTGGAGAAGCTGCCTACAGGCTACCCTGTCTCCTTGCTATTCCCTATACCACACGGGTAAGTGGAAACTCTATAAAGCTATTTCAGATCCATTTCCTAGATAACATTTTAAAGCCATTTCTAATCTCTCATTGCCACCCCATGTAGTGTGGGCAAGGAGAACACTGTGGCAGGCATGCAGTGTCCAGCCCTCCCCCAAGAGGTGAGACTCAGTTTTCCTCTGCCATTGACTCCCTGCCTGTTCTGGGGTCTGTCACCTCTATACCCCTATGGATCACACGTGGGCTGTGAGGTGTGGTGGACCTAGGGCAGATCCCCTTCTCAAGGACACACTGACATCACAGTTCTCTTGTTTCCCCTCCAATCCTTCCACCCCAAGCAGAAGAACCCTTCTCCTCTGGGAACATGAAAAAGTTCTGAACAGTCACATAATTTTCCCAAACTATTGTTTGTGACACAGGATGAAAATTTTTTCTCTAAAGGGCCAGATAGTAAATGTTTCAGCCCTGTGGGTCATGGCTAGCTGATTCTGTGATCGTGGCATGAAAGCAGCCACAGGAAACACAGACTGAACGAGCCTGAATGAGTGTGTTACCAACCTTCACTCATAAAGTCGGGTGAAGGCTGGATGTGGCAAGCAGAGGTGGATCAGAACAGCTGACCCGGGTCTACGATGTAAACGCAGCCCTAGTCAGTGAGTATTTGGGTCTTGAAAGCTTAAGACACATTTTCATAAAACAAAAACCCCAAACATGGACCTTTTTTTCCTCCCACTCTGAGCTGTAACTGTGCTCCCTTTGGCAGGTAACAGGAAAGGCCCCAGCTTAGAAGGACTCTGGTGCCCTAGAAAGTGTTTAGGCACAGACAGGGAGGTTGTCATGATGACTTGGGGAGGGGCATTGTTATGAATGCTTCTAGTGACCAGAGGCCAGGGTGACTGAATTTCCAACCATGTGTATGAGACAGTTCCTCAAAGCCAAAACTTGACCCTGCCCTAATGCCGATAGGGCCCCAGTGGGAAATACTGTCCTAGCTGCTGCTGGCGTGGGAGAAGACTCAGAAGATAACAGGCAGCGAGTGGAAACACAGTGGCCACACAGCAAGGCAGGATCCCAGGGCAGAATAAGCCTGGGTGGCTTGGCTGTGTCCTCCCATCGCAAGGCCTTCGGGAGGCTGTGCAGTGACTTGCGATCTTTCTTGTCTTGAAGCCCCAGTAGTTGCCTTGCCCTCAGTCACCCACCAGTGCTTAGCATCCCCAGGGCTTCCAAGACATTTTCTCAGGATAATGGAGATTATCCCCCTGACCCTCCGACTGACTATGCCAAGTACAGCCCAGACCCGGTCGCCCCTTGCTCTGTGATCCTCTGTCACCCCTCTCAGCTAAGGGCACTTTTTCCCATGATGGTGCAGGAAGTTCATGTCAAAATCCATTAGCAGTGTAAGCAGCAGTGAGAAAACAAATCTCTAGTTCCAACTGTTGTTTTGCTGGGGATTTATTCCCACTAGAGCATGATCTCGTAATAAAATTCTGCTGTGTTCCCCACCCAAGTGAAGTTGTCCAATGGGACCAAGAAAGCAATACAAATCACAGAGAACTCACCAGCCCCATCCCCTGCATTTGGGTCACATGTTCGCCTGTTACAGCAGAAACTCTACAGTCACCATCTATCTTGATGGAACCTTTCTTGCGTGTGATGGTCTCACAGGTAAGGACAATGAGATAGGCCTTTCCCAAGACTGTCTCCAGGTCAGGATCTGTGCTGAGCCCCAGTCCAGGGGTGATAAGAACCTGCTTCTGAATTGCTCCCTGGCTGATGCAAGAGGCCAACAGGTAAACAGTCACCCGAGTGCGACAAATGGCATAGAAGTGAGAAAAAGAAAGTTCTGCAGGTGTGACCAGAAGCAATAAAGTTAGCCCAGCCTGGGTAGAGGTGCTAGACCCCAGAAGAGGTGGGGACGCAAAAAGCATGTGTGTTAGTCACTCAGTCGTGTCCAACTCTTTGTGATCCCATGGACTGTAGCCTGCCAGGCTCCTCAGTCCATGCAATTCTCCAGGCAAGAATACTGGAGCGGGTTACCATTCCCTTCTACAAGGGAGTCAGTGGTAGAAGGAATTGAGTCTCACTTCTCAGAGGGCTGGACACTGCATGCCCTACGGTGTTCTCACTTGCCCAGCACTACACAGGGTGGCAATGAGAGATTATAAATGGCTTCAAAATGTCACCTAGAAGCTTTCTAGAAGAGCAGCTTTTTATTGTTAAATAAAAATAATATTTGATCATGGTTAGAGTATTAAACAGTGGAAAAGGATTTATAATAAAAAATCAACCATCAAAAAACAAAATTAAAAAAGCAACCATCAAAAGGAAGTAATGCTTGAGTTGAATTTTTAATATTAAATAAAAGTTAAAGGACTGGTGGGTCTTCTAGGAAGAGGGTGCAGGGTGGACGAAGGCAGGAAGGCAAGGAGGAGGGCAGTGCTGTGGGTCAGGCTGGTGGGCTGTTGTTGCTGGACTGGATGATGTGAGGAAGTGAGTGGAGGTGAGGCTGGAGGGTGAGGGGGCAGACGGCACAGGTATTTCAAGCTGTCTTTACAGAGTGCAGACTGCACCTTGTGAATGGTGGAGGACCATGGAAAGCTTTCGCACAGGGTTTCTCAACTGGGGACGATTTTGTGCCCTGCACCCTCTTTCCCAGGGACACTTGACAACACCTGAAGAAATGCTTGGCTGTCACAACTGTGAAGAGGGAGGGTGCAGTCCTGCTGGCAGTTAGTGGACAGAGGCCAGGAATGTTGCCAAACTTCTTACAATGTAAAGGACAGCACCACATAGCGAAGAATTACCCAAAATGTTAGTAGTGCTGAGCTTGAGAAATCTGATTTAGGGCAGTGAGTCAACCAGTCAAACCGACTGATCTCAGTGGTCCCTCCAAATACAACTGAAAACCCATCAGCTCCCGTGGAAGGACGATCATACCAAACCAGTTTGTTAGAAATGTTTTCATTTCCATCTCTGCCAGTTCATAGAACAGTGCCAAGGGGGTGTCTCAGGACCTGGGTTGAAGGCTTAGCTCTGCTTGCTCTTCTGGTGCAGGATATTCACCATCTCACAGAGTACAGAATCCTGTGTGTGGGTGAGGATGAGGACTCCTCTCCCACAGAGGCTCCTGAACAGTATGGTTGTGAAGACAGAAGCACCTGGCCAGGCTTATTTCCCCCTTTGCTTTAGAAACCAAGGGTCTCAATATCCAGTTGAGAAATTGATTTTAATAACTGAAGGGCCCTGTGTCTTAAGCATCTGTGCATTCATTTTCTCCTTACCCTGGACCTCTCTGGCTCAGGATTTGGTCAACATAATTTATATCTACCAGCTGGTGATGTTTTAAAATGAACTTTACCAAGGTGTGGTTCACCCAAAATAAAACGCACCCATGTGAAATATACAGGAAGATGGCTTTTGACAAATGTATAGGCCTGTATAGCCATCACCATAACCAAGATATAAAGCATCTCCACTACCCCAGAAAGTTCCCACGTGCCCTTTGCAGTCTGTCGCCCTGCCTCCACAGCCCCGGCAGGCTGGGCCTGCTCTGTGTCAGCTGGGATGACTCTGCCTTATGGAGCCAGGCACTGGGTGCTTCTTTGCGTCTGACTTCTTTCAGCCCAGTGTTCCTGAGATTCATCCCCACGGTTGTGTGTATCAGCAGTTGGTTCCTTTTATTTCTGAGTGGTACTTTACTGCATGGATGTACCACAGTTCCTTTATCCAATCATCTGTTGATGAACATTTGACTTGTTTGCATTTTTTGGAGTGGTTATAAATAAAGCTGCTATGGACATTTATGCATTGTTTAGAGTATTTCAATATTATCCCATTACACCTAGCATCACAAATTCTGTTTTTCGTTGGAGTATAGTTGCTTTGGTGGTGGCATCACTGATACAATGGATGTGAACTCGGGCAGACTTCAGGAGATGGTGAAAGGACAGAGAGGCCTGGAGTGCTGTAGTCTATGGGATCGCAGAGAGTCAGACACGACTGGGCAACTGAACAAGAACAAATAATTGCTTTACAACACTGCATGAGTTTTTACTGTATAGAAAAGTGAATCAGCTACATGTTTACATATATCCCCCTTTTTGGATGTCTTTCCCATTTAGGTCATCACAGAGCATTGAGTTCACTGTGCTATCCAGTAAGTTCTAACTAGTGATCTATTTTGTACATACTATCAGTGGTGTATATATGTCAATCCCAGTCTCCCAATTCATCCCACCTTCTCTTCCCCTCTTGGTATCCATACATTTGTTCTCTGCATGTGAAATCTAGAAAAATAGTATAGACAATCTTATTTGCAAACCAGAAATAGAGACAACGACTCAAATGTCAATGCCCTTCTATGCCTTCCAAAATTCCCTCTGTGATCTGGATCAACTCTGCCCTGTCTGACCTCATTTCCTCCACTCTCCGATTCCCTCCTCCTTACTCCCTGCTTTCCATCCATACTATCTTCATCTAGATCCTCAAATAAGCCGGAATTGCCGAAGAGACACCAGCACTCTCACCATAATCCTGCTGGCTCCAAACCAGCTGGGTGCAATTGGCTGCCTGCCTAGGATGTGCATTAACCTTCTGGAATCATTAAATCAAACTGATACTTGAATCCTAATCTCCAGTGAAGCATTTTATTTATTTTAATCCCCTAAGCACTTCAGCTCGACTTTTCCTCTGGGCCTGACATTCTGGGAGAGCTCAGAGAGCCCACCCTGATCCTTTCTGACTGAAATCCCCCAGAGGCCAAGAGGTGGGGGTGTTTCTGATGACTTGCTCAGCTGTGTGACAAGTCATTTTTTTAACCCCATAGTGATTGCCCTTAGCATTGACAGTGGGTGGAAAAATTAAGTTCTCAGGTTAAGCTTAGATTACAGACTTAATAAACTTTCTTGAACAGCAATGGCACCTTAGTTAGGAATTTCACATGTTATCAAATTTAATCCTCAAAATAACCCTGTGAGACAGAGATGTCTTCTTCTCTGGAGGGAAAACAGAGTATCGTGCTGGGCCAGGAATTTCTATATGACAGCCTGCGTTTGTTTTTCATTTTGAAATGTTTATCTTAGCAAATCCTAAATGTGCCTTCTGGTTTGCAATAATGAAACTAGATTCTTTGGATCAACCATGAAAACAATAAAAATTGCCACAATAATGTCTAAAAACTACATTAAAGATTTTGAAGTATTGAGGACTCAAGGCAATGAGATTGTCTTTTCTTGCAGGCTAATTGTAATGAGATAGCAGGAGAATTGTCAAGCAGCAGAATCACTTCTTCCTTGAGAGCGTTTGTCATTTCCATTTGGGATGCTATAAAGGGGTGTGGAAGGACAAGGGGGTCAGAACCAATGACCGAACGGGGAGTTCCTAGAGGACATCCTCCTCACACTGAAGTGAGTCCCGGGAGCCTTCTACTTTCAGACAAGGGAAACTAGATCTAAACTCACACTCCCCCAAGGGGAAATTCAGAGAATATGATTTTGGCACTCAACAAAGCAGAATGGAAAGAAATGAAAGGAGGAAATGACTCTGAAAAATTATGTCTGTAGACCTTCACCTTACGGATATACACTCCGGAAAGGAATAGGCTGAGTGGACTCAGGAACCTTAGGCTGTGAACTTGGCATGAGATGGTCCTGACTGGTAGGGCCTCGGGCACTTTTGGAAAAAGGAAAGGGATGTCTCCTGGATCACTTGGAACCCCCTACAAATAACTGCTCATGCACAATGAACAACGTGCCATCAAACATAACCAGGCATAGAAAGGAACGAGATTTATGAATCTGAAGCAAGTGACAGTGGAAATGAATCTGCACAGACTTTAAATCTGAAAACAGCTATGTTTACCAATTTTTAAGAAATAAATGATAAGCCTAAAACTAATTGCAGGGAGGGACTCCCTTGGTGGCCCAGCGGTTAAGGCTGCACCTTCCAGTGCAGGCAGTGTGCATTCGACCCCTGGTCTCAGAGCTAAGAGCCTACGTGCCTTGTGGCCAAAAACCCAAAAGATGCAACAAAAGCAATACTGGAACAAATCCAATAAAGACTTTAAAAATGGTCCACATCAAAAATCTTAAAAAAAAATAACTTCAGGGAGAAGGAAGCAGTTAAAAAAATGACATAGCAGATGTGAAAACAAACACAAATATAACTTCTACAAGTTAAAAAATACAGCAATGAGAAATTAATACTTGTTGGGCATTTTGGCAACAGATTGGATACAGAAGAGAGAATGAGAGAATAAATTATGTGAGATGTGGCTTGGAGAAGGAAAAATGAATAATGCATAAGAGAGAGTAATAAAAAGGAAAACTACATCAAGAAGTTCACACCTGTGTTCAGAGGTCCAGAAGAAGAGAAGAGAGGCAAAAGCTCAGAGGCAATATATGAAGAGAGAATGAGTAAGAAGTTTACAAAACTGATCAAAACAATCGTCAGTGTACAGATGAGAGAGGCCTAGATAATTCCAAACAAAATATATTAAGTGTATATTAAAATATACTAAAAAGTAAATCTAGACATTGTTGTGAACTTTCCAAAAGCAGAATCAAAGAGAAAGATCCTAAAGGAGTAAAGAAAAAAGACATGATTTTTAAAGGCTCAATGGATACATTTACATATGACTTCTCAACAGCAAAATGGAAACCCCAAACCCCTTGAAATATTACATTCAGTGCGCTGAAAAAAAAAAAAGAAGCATTGTCAGTCTAGAATTCTAGGTTCAACAAAAATAAAAGTTTTTTTTTTTTTACTTTATTTTACTTTACAATACTGTATTGGTTTTGCCATACATTGACATGAATCCACCATGAGCTCCCAATCCTGAATCCCCTCCCACCTCCCACCCCATATCATCTCTCTGGATCATCCCCGTGCACCAGCCCTGAGCATCCTGTATCCTGTCCTGAATACAGACTGGCACTTCGTTTCTTACATGATAGTAAGATAAAATAATTTTTAAAGAGAGAGCGAGAACTGGTCACCAGCAGAACCTCACTGAAGGAAATTCTGAAGGGTTTACTACTTCAGGCACAAAGTGACCCCAGAAGGAAAGTCTGAGATACAAGAAGGATAAAAGAACAAGGAAGGTGTTGTAAGTATGGGCAAATGGAAATTAGCAACAATTATATGAACTAGTTGCAATAATGCCTAAGGGCATTAAAAGCTAGAATTAAAACATCAAACTATTCACTACAATAGCATTTCCCTTAGCAGACAGATAAGTGGAATTAATACTAAGGTTTTAATATTTTCTAAGGACAGAGTAAAGGTTTTCATTAACTTCTACTTTGATAAGTTAATTATATATGATATAATTTTCAAGTAAATACTAAAGATTAAAAACAGAGTATGTAGCTTTCAGACTTGTAAAGTGATCCAAAAATAAATGCCAAAAAAAAAAAAAAAAAAACAGGTGGGAAGTAGAAATTCCAAAGTAACATGACATAAAACATCCAAGGAACTGCATTTTGGACTCTCAGTTCAGTTCAGCCACTCAGTGTCCGACTCTTTGAGACTCCATGGACCTCAGCCCACCAGGCTTCTCTGTCCATCACCAACTCCCGGAGCCTGCTCAAAGTCATGTCCATAGAGTCAGTCAGTGATGCCATCCAACCATCTCATACTCTTAGGACTTCCCTGGTAGTTCAGTTGGTAAAGAAGCCACCTGCAATGCAGGAGAGCTGGGTTTGATCCCTGGGTTGGGAAGATCCCCTGGAGAAGGAAACATCTACCCACTTCAGTATTCTGGCCTGGAGAATTCAGTTCATGGGGTTGCAAAGAGTCGGACACAACTGAGCGACTTTCACTTTCACTATTTTGGACTCTAAGAGGAATTAATTGTAAGAAGCATCGTTATTTTATGCACATTTAATAAAGAAAAATATTATCCATCAAAACTACTTTCCATAATACAGTAAGTCCCCTACATACAAACCTTCAAGTTGCAAACTTTCAAAGCTGAGAATGTACGTTGACATGTCCAATCACATAAGCTAGTTCCTGTGTGTCTGGTGTATACTGTCCTGTGTGTGCATCCTCTACAAGTGGCTGTGTTTTTGTACTTTACTAAAGGAGATCATTGCTGTTGTTCAGTTGCCAAGTTGTGTCTGACTCTGCAACCCCGTGGACTGCAGCATGCCAGGCTTCCTCTGTGTCTCACCATCTCCTGGAGTTTGTCCAAGGTCATGTCTGTTGAATTGGTGATGCCATCCAACAATCTCATTCTGTCTCATCCTCTTTTTTTGCCTTCAGTCTTTCCCAGAATCAAGGTCTTTTCCAATCAGTCAACTGTTTGCATCTGGTGAAGTAAATAAATAGGTGAAGATATTTCTAAAGCTCCTTCACATGCAGAATCTATTTCTTCTAAATCTTTCTTTTCTCTTTTTGAGTCAGAGTTTAAGATGTCTGTGCTTTTCCACACAACTTCAAACTCTGTGCCATTAAGAGCTTGGGTGATAAAAGAGGGCTCCACTGTTGTCTCAGGGATTTCCTTCCAAGCTGCTGGCATCCACTCTAAAGATGTGCCTGCACATGCTCAGGCAACGGCAACTATATCACAGCTGTTACTTGGCCAGCAGTGAATGCATTCCAACTTCAGAGATGTCAAGCTGGAAAAATGTGCATCTAAAACACCAATGAAATGTATATCGTTAATTACATTAAATGTAAACTGACTAAATACTTGAGCCAAAAGACTAAAACTGTTAAACACATCTATTTTTAAATACCAACAAAATCTATCACTATTCATAAGTGATGCAGAGAGTCACTTCTCATTATTTGTGGTAGTTGCAGTATATAGTATACTATATATACTTGAACAATAAACTGTGAATGCTGAACCACTGCTCCTAGAGGAAACACACTCTCACACAGATTATAGTCTTAAATTCTAAAAACTCATCCCGAAAGATTCTATTTCCATTTACAAAAGATAAAATAAGTTTCAGAAATTATTTCCCTGAGCCTATCCCACAAATAGGTATGAGAGATGAGATTCAGACTGTCCAGCTGGCCCGAGAGCCAGAGTTGCTTGCTGTACATTGCTGCCTCCTTACCATCCCCATCTCTGGCCAGCTCTTTGTGAATCTGAAACAAGAAGGCAGAGCGCATTGCTTGCTCACCCTTAGCTGGGAACATGCACATCAAGTGATTCAACGTTTTTACTGCTCTACACATGTCCATAAAGGACCATGGAAGTGCCATGAATGTTTTCCAAAAGCTATTGGATTCCCTGATGGCTCAGATGATAAAGCATCTGCCTACAACGTGGGAGACCTAGGTTTAATCCCTGGGTTGGGAAGATCCCCTGGAGAAGGGAATGGCTCTCCACTCCAGTATTCTTGCCTGGAGAAATCCACGGACAGAGGAGCTTGGCGAGCTACGGTCCATGGGGTCACAAAGAGTCGGACACAACTGAACGACTAACACTTTCACTTTTCACTTTCACACGTGTCTGTAAATGACCATGAAAGTGCCATGAATGTTTTCCAAAAGCTATTTGTGCCAGCCCTTAAAATGTGTGATTAGCCAAAGCTCAGGGGCAGGGAAATAGCAAAAAGTGGGGAAAAGGAGGCAATGGGGCACCCTCTCTCATGTCTGAATTAGTCCTTTTACAAGGGTACCGGATTCTCTTGAGAGAGGTACCCTGGACCTATTAGCAAAGAGGTGATGCCTCTATCTGGTATTGCCAGCTATGGAGACATGCCTCTGGCTGCCTGTGGCATCTTGTCTAGGGATGAAGCTGGGTTGCAGCAAATAGAGGAACAAGAAGGCAAAAGCCCTGTTTTTCACTTGGGGATCCAACTGCGGGCAAAGAGAGCCCATACCTGGCTTTCTTCATCATGTGCAGAATATACTTTATCAAATTTGACCCCAGCAATCAGACCTCTAAAGTGAATATTTTTATTCCCACTGTAAAGATGAGAAAATAGGTCACCCAGTTGGTAATTGGTAGGGATGGGATTCAAATTGAGTTTTGACTCCAAATTATGTATAGGGGTCTAAATTGCTTTCCAGGTTTGTTTTTACTTTTTAACTTCTTTCAGGGTTTTGTTTTGTTTTGTTTTTTAATACTTTTTAACTTCCTTTAGAGTCTACTGCACTGAGGGCAGGACATGTGTTTATGCTGATAATCCCTGCATTTTAAGCCTCAGCTGAAGTTCCTAGGACATAGCAAGTCTTTAGTGATCATTTGTGGATGGATGGATGGATGGATGGACAGAGGGAGGGATGGAGAGATGGGTGGATGAATGGATGGATGGATCTGAGGAAGACATTCTAGAGGAGACAGTATTTAAAGTATAGATTAATATTTGAGAAGGAGAGAGAGTAAGGAAGGGCATGCCAGAGAGAAGAAATAGCTGTGTAAAGGCGTGGAAGCATTTCTGAAAGAGCAGGAAGACCTGAGCATAGGATGCTGTGGGAATCGGGGACTAGATTATGGAAGAACTTTGGATATCACATTCTGAGTTTGGCTCTTATGCTATAGGAGCAGACTATCAGAGTCTGTAAGCTGGGCAGGATGGGTACTCTATCCACTGGGAAAGATGAATTGGGGAAAAGAACAGAGCAGGAGAAACCAGTAAGAAAGTCATTGCAATAATCAGATGACAATTTCTTTTCCAAAGGAGAAGATGTAGAACTTGCTGACCAATTGTATGACTGGGGGCAGGGAGAGGCAGGTGTCTAGCAGGGCTCTGGCTTGGGTAGATGGCGGTGAGGTCATTAACTGAGACAGGGGACTCAGGATTGAGATCAATTCTTTTGAAGGTGACAGCTAACAAACGTTGAGTGCTGATTGCCTCCTGGGCATTTTTCATACATTACCTTATTCAATTATGAGAACTTACTATCATTTATTATCACTTTATAGGTAATAAAACTGAGGTGCAAAGCAGGTTGGTAACTAGTGTCCAGCCTTCATTCTCTACTGATAAAAACCTTTTATCTTTGATGGAGGAATATTTTTAACTTACATTTTAATTATACAGGTAATCCATGAATATAATCTCATAAAACATAATTTCACATTATTTATAAGGTCTCTTTCAATTGATCTTACATAACTTCCCTAATCATCAGAGAAAATGGACTTCAGCAATTTGGTGCACATCATTTCAGAACCCTTTGCTAAGCTATTGCTCTGTGTACCCATGGAAAAGAAACACTTCTCTATGCACTTTCATATGGTATATATGTATTTGCCTATTCAAACAATATTTACTGAATATTTACAATATACAAGGCATTAGCAAACTTTCTGTAAAGGGCCTGGTAGTAAACATTTTAAACTTTGCTGACCTCATTTGATCTCTAGGACATAGCCTTCTTTGTTTTCCATATAATCCTACAAATATATAAAAATCACTTTTAGGTCAGGGGGTGGGGCCAGGTTTAGCCTGTGGGTCTTATTTTGTTGGCCCTGTTCTAGGAGTTGGCAGTGCACCACCAAACAAAACAGACAAGAGTCCCTTTTTCTCAACACCATATCCCTGAAAAGTTTTCATCTTCTTTCCTGCAGTTCTCAGTCTTTTTCAAGGCTGCATGGCATTTCTCTTTGAATTCTAATTTTATTTTTTAATGTATTATTTTAACTAATTTTTATTGGAGTACAGCTGCTTTCCAATATTATTACTTTCTGCCATATAGCAAAGTGATTCAGCTACATGTTTACACATATCCTCTCTTTTCTGGATTTCCTTCCCATTTAGGTCACTAAGGAGCAATGAGTAAATTTCTCTGTGCTATACAGTGTGTTTTCATTAGCTATCTACTTTATACATAGTCTCAATAGTGAGACTGTACCATTTGCAGAGACATGGATGGACCTAAAGACTGTCATACAGTCTTTTCTCCAAAGAGGAAAACAAATATTGTATACTAATGCATATCTGTAGAATCTAGAAAAATGGCATAAGTGATCATATTTGCAAAGCAGAAATAAAGACACAGGGGCAGAAAACAAAGGTATAGATACCAAGGGGGAGAGGGAAAGGGTTGGGGTGAGTTGGGAGATTGGGATTGACATATACATACTATTGATACTATGTAATTAATTTTCAAGTCTAGCTTTCTGACCCTTCCTAATATCAGCTGCTTGAGGACAAGAACCATGATAAAGTCCTCTTGGTGCTTCAGGTATTCAGGATAGGGCTTGATACAAAATGACTGTCCAAAGAATATGACTTATTCTACCTATAAAGGGAAGGTGCCCTGAAATTTTTCAGTGCCTACAAGTCTGTTAATCACTCAGTCGTGTCCAGCTCTTGGTGACCCCCTTGGACTGTAGTCCATGATTATTCTCCAGGCAAGAATACTGGAGGGAGTAGTCTTTCACTTCTCCAGGGGCTCTTCCCAACTGAAAGATAGAATCTGGGTCTGCCACATTGCAGGCAGATTCTTTACTGTCTGAGCCACCAGGGAAACCCTACAAAAACACCCTAACTACTTTTCCCCTCCTCTGAGAAGCAAACCCATATTCTTACAAGTTGAAAAGTACAGAGATGGGTGACTATGTGGTCCACCCTGGTAAACACTGTCTCTCTGTGTGGTCCATATGTATCCTGCACCTCATGCCCCCCATATGTCCTACATCTCATGCCATGAAAATTCATAAGGCCCTTCAGAATCAATGACGAAGATTCTGGGACATTCTGAACAAGTGGTCATGACCCCTTGCTTGCAAGCCAGGGGACCTTTAAACATTTCTTTCTACTCTCTGAGTGACAAATAACCTTAAAAAAAAAATAAGCAGAAATAAGTCATCCCTGTGGCCTTTCTGGTCCAGGATATGGTCTTCATGCAACTTCTTAAAAAGTCAGGAGGCCACTGACTTGGTAGTTTCTCATTCTTCATTTTATGAGCATTTTCATTCATTTGTTTATCAATCCAAGCAACATCTCATCCTTTTAATTTCTACTGTGAATATGTGTGTTTTAAAGTGTGAAGTATGTTAGTACATATTTTATATAGACCATCAACGTGCAAGGTAAAAATCATACTAAAGGAAATGCTCATTTTCTGTTTCTTTTTTTTAATTGATACTGCCATGTGATCAAAAATATTCAGATAGCACTTGGGGAATACAGGGAACTCTAGGAATCTGGTCAGCCTTCCTAGAACCTCCCACACACCTTTGTACATTTTCCCACTGAAGTATTTAAAATGTCTTACAATGATCTGTACAGGATCATGATAAAGAAATCTAGCTCTCGGGCCTGGAAGACTTGGGTTTACTCTCTCGGTGACCAGAGTCCCTAGCCTCTTGTGTCCCTGTTATGGGAATTCCACAACCCCATACATGAAAATCCTTTGGAAGAGTACCTGTAAGACTCCGGAATATACATTATCCCCGTTGACCACACCAGGTTGAAAGCATGTTTCCCCAGGACTAGTGTGGAGGTCTGTATACAGCAGAGAGATTGTGTTGGCCAAATCTCACAGCTAGAGCAACTTCAAGTTTTTACCCATCAACAAATACCAAAAGCCTCATCAGCTAATGGAAGCAAGCCACATTCAAGAGACGTTCCCTCATTTAAGCCCAGAGACACGTATGGTTCAGGAATTCCATTTCATCCCATCTCAGGCTTCTAGCAACCCAAAGCTTTGAAACAACACTGAGGAAAGGAAATTACACCATTTTTAGCAATATCTTGACAGCTATATTAACAGACAATACTTTTCTTGCCCAGCCACCAGCTGATCACCACTTGCCACCAAACAGACTGGCCTTCAGTTCTGCAAGGACAGGGAGAGTAGAGGTGGGGAAATTGCTCTTCTTTGGTGAAAAATCCCAAAGAATAGAGTCTATAATGATCTCAGTCGTGCCTTCTGCTCATGGCTCTGTGGAAGTCAGACCTCCTTTTCCATTTTAACCTGTAAAATCATTCGAGGGGCACAAAATGGTAAGATAGCCTAAGAACCAGCTGGGTCCCATGGCCTTTCAGGTTCCCGCTGTCAAGCAAAATAAGTGGACTGGAAACGCAACCCTTGGAGACATTAGGGCCAGGTGGAAAGCGGATATCTTGGCCAGTTATTCTGTCTCTAATAATTACTTATGGGCCTTGTGCTGCTAATCACAGGCTCCCAGATGAACACACGGAGGCTTTTACATCCATGAATAAGGATGCTCATAATTTAATCACCAGTTCCTGGGTTCAGGGAGCCCCAGCTGTCAATGCTTATTGGCGCAGGGCCAACATGGCACCCCCAGCAGAGGGGTGCTTGTGGTGGGATTAGCCAGGCCTGGATTTGTACCCCTTCCTAAGTGACATCAACCCACCTCCACTCTTTGGAATTAGCAGTTACTCTTCAAAGTTTGGATGCAGTCACTTTATCAATAAGAATGATAAGGGAACTAGGAAAAGAAAGAGAAGGAAGGGGACTTTTCTGGTGGTCCAGTGGTTAAGAATCCACCTTCTAATGCAAGGGACATGGGTTCAATCCCTGGTCAGGGAACTAAGATCCTACCTGCCTTGGGGCAACTAAGTCTGTGCAACAATTAGAGCCAGACCCAGCACAGCCAAAAAAGAAAGAAAAAAAAGGAGCATTCTTCTATTCAGTTTCTACTGAGGCAGAAAGAGTTTACCAAGATATGATTTCCAAAGAACAAAACAAAGCCGTGCCCATGATGATTTTATAACCAATGATAGTTTTTAATATTTGCCAGTGGCACTTCTGCAACACGATGATTTTTCCGACCTATACAAGTAAATACATTCTCAAAGCAACACAATATGGCAGTCAAGAGTTCTGGCTTTGGTGGTCAGGCAGCTGGAGTTTTATCAATCTCTTCCTGCTTATCAGCAAGAAAGAGTGAATTAATTTCTCTGCACCTCTGAGATTGTAAATTGTACTTAATTCAAGATAGTATTTGAAGAGTAAATAAAATTAGTACACTTTCTGGGCTTCACATATTAGTGCTTAGTGTTTGGGGTTAGTAAACACAAGATAAATAGTTGTTTTCAATAAAAAGGGTGTCTGTCAAAGGGACCCAGTAATAAACTAGGTCTTGTGAACTGTGGAGCTGATGTGCAGATTTTCCAAGGTTGGGCCACACCCCCGAAAATGCAGAGCTGGAGAGGACAGCACAGCTTCTCCAGGGAGACTCGCGGCCTCTCTGCCTCCAGAAAAAAGTGCCGATGAGCTGTCATATCTACCCATGAGGCACACACACATGAAAGGTCTGGAGAGAAACAACAAACCGGAACTCTGGAAATTGCTAAAAGTTCATTTGGGGCTCATCTCTCTGTGTCAAGACTCACTTGGCAAGTGACTATTTTGGCTCTAACTGACTCAGAAGTTGAGGGCTGTTGGAAGTGTTTTTCAGAGGAGGTTGAAGCTCAAGCCCTCAGCCATAATTCCTCTCTGCTTGATGGGCTTCAAGGCTGATGCCTTTTGTATGGTGGAGAGATGCTTGTTCTCTCTTTCATTTCTATTATGTGAAACTGTAGATTCGCAGCTGCTAATTAACATACAACGTGATCTCATTTGAAGGCTTTCTCTTGTCCTTTGAGGGTAAGGAAATCTAATGTTTTAGATTTTAAGCTTCAATGTCATTTAAAGACTGGATCTTCCTTTTAAAGAACCCCTCAACATTTTCCCTTGTCCTAGGCAGCCCTGGATATTAGTGGGCAAGATGTTTGGAACCTACTCCGCCTTTGGATTGGGAAAGCATAGCAGGACAGTGGGCATGTGGAAGGGTACTGGGAAACTTTAGTCCTAGGGTGTCTAGAAGATCATGAATCTTGCCTCTCTCTAGCCTAGGGGTCAAGGGTGCTCCCTGACCCGTAAGCAGTTTCCTCAGTGCAGGAAGCAAGGACGAGGGGCCAATTCCTCTCGCTTGTCCTACTTCCCCAGACATGCCTGTCTTACTTTGTTTCTGCTGCTCTGATGCCGTCTCCCATCATCTGTGCTTTGAAACATCGGTTTATCCACGGGGACCAGTTCAGAGGCCACCTGGTGCCTCTCCTGTTTCCCCAGGAAACGAGTAATCTTCCCTTCTCTGTGCTCTCACCACCCTTCATCCATCCATCCACTTTCAGAGTTCTTACCAGGCGTAAGAATGCCACCCCCACCCCAACTATCCCATTACAGAGCCATCTGCGCTTGTCATTATGACTAGTTTGTAGTGATTGGAGAGACAAGGCACTAAATATTCTCTGTTGCCCCAGAGAGCTGCCCTCAGTGCTGACTTGTCCCATCCAAAATGTCTTAGCGGAGTCTTGAAATACACAAGACTGTGCGGCCAGGCTATGCTGAACCCAGCACCATCCAGTGGAAATAGAAATAAAATGTGAACATGTGTGTAATTTTAAATCTCCTGCCAGTCACATTTTCCAAAGATTATTTAAGAAGGTAAAATTAATTTGAACAATACAGGTTTTGTTAACCACATGTATATCAAAATACTATGATTTCAACATGTGGTACCAGCCACACATTGGATGGCAGGCACAGCAGCCCTGGTTTATTCACTGTGAGTTCAATTTCTTTCTGTCTGTGTATTTTTCTTTACACACACACACTCAGCATCCACAAAGAACTCTCTCGGCCTTTAAGTCAAAGTAAAATCTCCTTGAGACCCGGAGCACCACCATCCCATCCCACAGTCTGTGGAAGTCCAGGGTCTCTGGACTTCCTGGACCTTCTGTCCTTGTTTTAGTAGTTTCCTGTGCCATGAGCTCCCATGTGTAGCTGCCACTCAGGGCCCATGACTTAGACGTAAAATTCATCACCTTTTAAATTATTACTCAAAAGTTGTTCACACATTCTGAGCACAAGACTTCATGTTTGGGAAGAAGGAGAACGTCCAGGAAAGCTGCTGTCATAGACAATCCCAACCTGATCAACTGCAGCTGTGATGCTATTGTTTGCAAAATGCCCTCCGGCCACCCCCTGTCTGGCCCCAGCCTGGAGGATTTGTTGTTGTCTCGGCTGGCCTGTCCCAGCAACTTCCCAGCATGCTGGCTCCCTGTTTCTCTCTTCTCACGTCTCCAGTGACACTTTTTCCATTCAACCCCTTTCTCTGCAAAATGACAGACTCTTTTTGCCTCACCAGATCTTGGCAGCAGCTGCCAGCCAGACCTTTGACACTTGCCAGGAATTTTCAAAGGTTGGACTTTCAGTAGCATGAGCTCTTATGCCACTTGATAAGAACTTACACAGGTATTTATTATTATTTTCAAATTATCATCATCATCATTGTTTTCACCCTCACCCCATCATCATTTTATTAATAACCATTACTGTCCTCCCCCTCATCATTATCGTCACCACCATCATCATCATCATGATCATCACCATCATCATCATTATAATATATGACAGTGGGAGGCAACATTTCATGATGGATGGGACACAGGCTCTGGAACCAGACAGGACTGGATTAGGATCTCAGTTCCTCCATTTACTAGCTGTGTAATCTGGGTACAGATTCTTAATCTTTCTAAGCCTCAGATCAGTCAAATAGTAGTAATAATAGGTTCTACCTCACTGAGTTGATTTAAAAATTAAATCATTCATGTAAACCCTCAGGACAGCTCCTGATAGAGTCAAGTGGTCAATAAATGGTGCCTATATTATCCTTGGAATGAATGTTAGGTCCATGAATCAAGGTAAATTAGAAGTGGTCAAACAGGAGATGGCAAGAGTGAACATAAACATTTTAGGAATCAGTGAACTAAAATGGACTGGAATGGGTGAATTTAACTCAGATGACCGTTATATCTACTACTGTGGGCAAGAATCCCTTAGAAGAAATGGAGTAGCCATCATAGTCAACAAAAGAGTCCAAAATGTAGTACTTGGATGCAATCTCAAAAATGACAGGATGATCTTTGTTCATTTCCAAGGCAAAACATTCAGTATCACAGTAATCCAAGTCTATGCCCTGACCAGTAATGCTGAAGAAGCTGAAATTGAACAGTCTTATAAAGACCTACAAGACCTTCTAGAATTAACACACAAAAAAAGATGTCCTTTTCATTTTAGGGAATTGGAATGCAAAAGTAGTAAGTCAAGAAATACCTGGAGTAACAGGAAAATTTGGCCTTGAGGTATAAAAGGAAGCAGGGCAAAGCTAACATACTTTTGCCAAGAAAATGCACTGGTCATAGCAAACACCCTCTTCCAACAACACAAGAGAAAACTCTACACATAGACATCACCAGATGGTCAACACCAAAATCAGATTGATTATATCCCTTGCAGCCAAAGACGGAGAAGCTCTATACAGTTAACAAAAACAAGACAAGGAGCTGACTGTGGCTCAGATCATGAACTCCTTATTGCAAAATTCAGACTTAAATTGAAGAAAGTGGGGAAAACCACTAGACCATTCAGGTATGACATAAATCAAATCCCTTATGAGATTATACAATGGAAGTGACAAATAGATTCAAGCAATCAGATCTGATAGATGCGTTCCTGAAGAAGTATGGACAGAGGTTTGTGACATTGTACAGGAAGCAGGGATCAAGACCATTCCCAAGAAAAAGAAATGTAAAAAGGCAAAATGGTTGTCTGAGGAGGCCCTACAAATAGCTGTGAAAAGAAGAGAAGTGAAAAGCAAAGGAGAAAAGGAAAGCTATACCCACTTGAATGCAGAGTTCCAAAGAATAGCAAGGAGAGATAAGAAAACCTTCCTCAATAATCAATGCAAACAAATTGAGGAAAACAATAGAATGAGAAAGACTAGAGATCTCTTCAAGAAAATTAGAGATACCAAGGAAACATTTCATGCAAAGACAGACAAAATAAAGGACAGAAATGGTGTGGACCTAACACAAGCAGAAGAGATTAAGAAGAGGTGGCAAGGATACACAGAAGAACCATACCAAAAAGATCTCCATGACCTAGATAACCACGATGGTGTGATCACTCACTAGGGCCAGACACCTGGAATGTGAAGTCAAGTGGGTTAGGAAGCACACTATGAACAAAGCTAATGGAGGTGATGGAATTCCAGTTGAGTGATTTCAAACCTAAAAGATGATGTTGTGAAAGTGCTGCACCCAATATGCCAGCAAATTTGGAAAACTCAGCAGTGGCCACAGAACTGGAAAAGGTCAGTTTCATTCCAATCCCAAAGAAAGGCAATGCCAAAAATGCTCAAACCACCACACAATTTCACTCATCTCACATGCTAGCAAAGTAATGCTCAAAATTCTCCAATCCAGGCTCAACAATAGGTGAACCGTGAACTCAGATATTCAAGGCAGATTTAGAAAAGGCCAAGGAACCAGAGATCAAATTGCCAATGTCTGCTGGATCATAGAAAAAGCAAGAGAGTTCCAGAAAAACATCTACATCTGCTTTATTGACTATGCCAAAGCCTTTGACAATAAAGACTGTGGAAAATTCAAGAGATGGGAATACCAAACAACCTGATCTGCCTCCTGAGAAATCTGTAGCAGGTCAGGAAGCAACAATTAGAACTGGACATGGCACAAGAGGCTGGTTCCAAATTAGGGAAAGGAGAGTGTCAAGGCTGTATATTGTCACCCTGCTTATTTAACTTATATGTAGAGTACATCATGCCAAATGTTGGACTGGATGAAGCACAAGGTGGAATCAAGATTGCTGGGAGAAATATCAACAACCTCAGATATGCAGATGACACCACCCTATGGCAGAAAGTGAAGAAGAACTAAAGAGACTCTTGATGAAGGTGAAAGAGGAGAGTGAAAAAACTGGCTTAAAATTCAGCATTCAAAAAACTAAGATCATGCCATCTGGTCCCATTACTCCATGGCAAATAGATGGAGAAACAATGGAGACTATTTTCTTGGGCTCCAAAATCACTGCAGATGGTGACTGTAGCCATGAAATTAAAAGATACTTGCTCCTTGGAAGAAAAGCTATGACCAACTTAGACAGCATATTAAAAAGCAGAGATGTTACTTGCCGACAAAGGTCCATTTGTCAAAGCTATGGTTTCCAGTATTCAGTGTGGATACGAGAGTTGAACTATAAAACACCAAAGAATTGATGCTTTGGAACTATGGTGTTGGAGAAGACTCTTGAGAGTCCCTTGGACTGCAAGGAGATCAAAACAGTTCGTCTTAAAGGAAATCAGTCCTGAATATTCATTGGAAGAACGGTGCTGAAGCTGCAACTCCAATACTTGGCCACCTGATGCAAAGAACTGACTACTGGTAAAGACCCTGATCCTGGGAAAGATTGAAGGCAGGAGGAGAAGGGGGTGACAGGATGAGGTGGTTGGATGGCATCACTGACTCAATGATACATATACACATGTACGTGTTATACATCTGGACTCAGGCCTGTGAGCGGGAAAGACGCCTCTGTGTGGTAAGAATAATACACTTCAGTTCAGTCGCTCAGAATGTCTGATTCTTTGCAACCCCATGTACTGCAGCATGCCAGGCTTCCCTGTCCATCACCAACTCCCAGACCTGATCAAACTCATATCCTGGGGTTTCCACTGAGCTTTCTAGCATCTCCTTCATTGGTACTAAAAATAGGCATTTATTTCTCTTGTCCTCTCAATGACTCTATTACCTCTTAAAAGCAGGGAGTCATCTTAGTCATCTCAACTACATGCTGAGATTCAATCAAATTGTTTGTTCTGAAAGCAGGGCAGTGTGACCCCATTAGAACTCCAAGTAGTAGTCCTCTAAAGTATAGGGAAAATGGGGGTGGTAGGAAGGAAGATGGGGTGCTCTGATGTGGTACCCAACACCCCAAAGCATTGCTTCCACAGTAAAATGGCAATGCAGCAGCCATCTGAGGAGGCCATCAGTGTTTTCTGGGGTTAGACTGAACTCCGTTGAGTAGAGACATAAGAAAATGGTCTTTGAATGAATGGATAAGTGAATGAATGAGTAAGTGAACATATCAAACATTTTGTCACTGGTACCGTTTATGAAGACCTTCCTGAAAAACTTCTAGAGCTCAGGACCAGGAAAAGCTTGTTTCTGTTGCAATACTAGAACTTCCATTTTCATTGGCATCCTGCCTCTTGAAGAACCAATTCATTGCCACAAGCAGGGCCCAAAGGACACCTATGCAGAAAAGGGCATTCACTAAACCAGCCTTACAGCTACCCCATTCTCCTGCTCTGCTGGTGCCCCAGGGACCCATAGCTGCCCATCAACCAGAGCCTAGCGGGACTTACAGGAGCATCCCACACAGCTTTTCCAGTTCTCTGCCCTCTTTGGTTTGCTAACGGCTTACTACTCATTCTGCCTCTCTGGAATGTGGTTCCTACACTCGACCTCTTTCATTTTGTGTTCTCACCATGTCTCAATCTCAATGCCTGTGATACTCTCCCATGAAAATCCCCTTCGGTACCAAAGGGCCCCAGTCAGACCCTCCTACCACTAGGCAATGAGAACTGTATAATCTATTCTGTTCCCTCTTCTCCTTTGCTGCCAGGAAACTCAGAGCTACATTTATGCCCAGCAGTTTTATTCAGCTGAGGTTTCTAGATACAATCTTTTCACTCCCCTTCATTTCTTTACTCCTTCACTTTTAACCTAGAATTTTGTTTTATGTGTCTGTTCCATTTATTTTAGGCTGCCAAGATCTAAATTAAAAAATAAAGTTAAAAAAAAAAGCTCAAGTATCTTTGAACCTCTTTAAAGTTTTATTCCCACCCATACAACTTTTCCAGAAAAGGGGAAAAGGAAATCCCCCTCTAGACTAATATTTACAAATGCAGCCCAAACTATCAAAACACTCCTGCCCCCCTGAACCTCAGTGCAAATCCTCGCAGGCTGGTGGATCAGTTCCAGCCCTTTCCCAGCCTCAACACCCACTGAACACTAAGCCTGGCTCAAAGCCTTGGTTTTTATCTCGTCTCCCTTCCTTAGCTCACTGCCCCTGATAACCTTCTGGCTCAGGAACCCCCACCAGAAGCATCACCCTGGGGTAACCCTGAGGGGTACTATGTGACCTCACATGAGACCTGGCAAAACATAAGGGCAGAGATCCCTGCCCTCTGTAGCCCCTAGCAATTCCTGGGGTCTTTCCAATCATAATTAGCTGTATTTCCAGCTAAATAATAATAAGAAAACTAACTTATATGCAGAGTACACAGAGAAACACTGGGCTGGAAGAAACACATGCTGGAATCAAGATTGCCAGGAGAAATGTCAATAACCCCAGATATGCAAGACACCACCCTTTGGCAGAAAGTGAAGAGGAACTAAAACCCTTGAAAAAAAAAAAAAAATACTAAACCAAGATCATGGCATCTGTTCCATCACTCAGGAAAATAGATGGGGAAACAGTGGAAACAGGGCAGACTATTTGGGGGCTCCAAAATCATGCAGAGGGATTGCAGCCATAAAAGATACTTACCCTTGAAAGAAAGTTATGACCAACCCAGATAGTATATTCAAAAGCAGAGACATTACTTGCCGACTAAGGTCCGTCTAGTCAAGGCTATGGTTTTTCCAGTAGTCATGTATGGATGTGAGAGTTGGACTGGAAGAAGGCTGAGCGCTTTTAAACTGTGGGTGGAGAAGACTCTTGAGAGTCCCTGGACTGCAAGGAGATCCAACCAGTCCATTCTGAAGGAGATCAGCCCTGGGATTTCTTTGGAAGGAATGATGCTAAAGCTGAAACTCAGTACTGGCCACCTCATGCAAAGAGTTGACCACTGGAAAAGACTCTGATGCTGGGAGGGATTGGGGGCAGGAGGAGAAGGGGACGACAGAGGATGAGATGGCTAGATGGCATCACCTACTCGATGGACATGAGTCTGAGTGAACTCTGGGAGTTGGTGATGGACAGGGGAGGCCTGGCGTGCTGCGATTCATGGGGTCGCAAAGAGTCGGACACGACTGAGTGACTGAACTGAACTGAACATTTGTTGTCCCTTCTCTATTGGAAAGGCATTCTGCTTTTCATTTTGTATTCATTCTCTTTTTCAGTTCACTAATGAGGGAGAAGCCTTTTTATTCTCCACTTTACAGACAAGAAAACAAAGGTGCACAATTTTTCTGTCTGCATGCAGAACAAAAACTCTAGGGCAGTAATACCCTGGCTGATCCTTTGTGCCCTTATTAGCATCTGTCACAGGACCTGACACAGATGCTCAATATGTAATTTATGACTTATCCATTTATTGATTACCAGAAGAAACATACACCCCCTATGGCAAATCATGAACACCTCCCCAGTGGGGTGAGTTAGGTCATGGAGCTCTGAACCAGATGAGTTTAACTCTGCTGAAGGCCTTTCCAGCCTACAGGACTGATGGCTTTAATGTGACACTGGTCAGAGAGGTGCTTTGGTGGAGGTCAGCTGGGCTGCACAACTCTGGAATTCCCGAGTAGGGCACACAGTCCTTCTGGGGCCCAATGGCACCCCACTCCAGTACTCTTGCCTGGAAAATCCCGTGGATGGAGGGGCCTGGTAGGCTGCAGTCCATGGGGTTGTGAAGAGTCGGATACGACTGACGGACTTCCCTTTCACTTTTCACTTTCCTGCATTGGAGAAGGAAATGGCACCCCACTCCAGTGTTGCTGCTGGAGAATCCCAGGGACGGGGTCCTGGTGGGCTGCCGTCTGTGGGGTTGGGCAGAGCTGGGCGCGACTGACGCGACTCAGCAGCAGCAGCAGCAATCTCCCCTAGAGGAGGTCTTAGTGGCCTCTATGATTTTCTTTTACTCCCAGTTCCCTCCGGAAGACTATAGGTGCCTTAGAGTGTTGGCCTAGAGTCGAAGTCAACAACAGAAGGGGAGGAGGGAGGGGAGGAAGAAAGAAGGAAGAAAAGGGGGGAGGGGGGGGGCAAGTGGGTGGTTGTATGAGTTATGAGATTGTTCACATATCTGACTCCAACACTTTGCTTTTAAAAAGTAGAGTCATTACTTGATGGAAATGAAGAATAAGAATCCTGGGACAGATTAGCATAAGGAACCTTCAGGACAGGAGAGCTAAGAGAGCTAAAACCATGCTGGGGGAAAGAAGGCAGGCTGGCAAAGACCAACCTGGGAACCCCACCCCAAAGCCACAATCAGTCCTCAGCTCCTGAATGCACCCTCTGTTGAAGTGAGATATCGATTTTTCACATTGCTGCTTTACACTCTTCCTAGATTTGGGGCTGATTAACTCCAATAAAAAGCACTGCCAACCAGTGAAAACTTAAAACAAAGGGTCTACACCAAAGCATCGTATTCCCCCTCCCTTTCATTTATTTGAAGCAAGTTTACCCTCCCTAGTCGCCTATGGTTCCTGCATAAATTACTCTGCAAGACCAGCCTGCTGTGAGTGTGCTTGCCTGACTGCCTCTGCTCCCCTTCAAATCTGTCAGTTAAGCTTTAAGCATCTTGAAAACGTATTGTCTGGAATGAAACAACCAATTATGCTTTCAGGTTTTGTGGCATAATATCGCAGAAACTAGCAATTACAGAATCAGAATGGCATCAAATGGGGTAGAAGGGAGTTAGCACGGCTTATTCTTTAAATAGCAGTTACATGAACTCATAATAAATAGGTATTAAGTGTTAAATGTATGATAAGTAATTCTTGACAATGCAATTATCCAAATAGAAGAGGGGAAAGTGGCAAGATGGCATTGTCAAAGTCTTTTGTGCACAGCATGCTGTTAGACTGAAATGGGGAGGAAATTTGTCTCTGTTCCAACCAGCAGTGGAGGTAAGAGTACAGATGTGAGCACTGAAGGGCGTTTGGCTGGGTCCTAAGAGCTGGTATGTTTTCAAGAAAGCAAACTCTTTTTGGTAAGGCAGGATATGGTTGCCCAGAAAACTCTATGGCAATGAGGTCTGCTTAATGCAAAACCAGCCAAACATATATATTTAGGAAGCTCTTGTTATGAAATGACATGCAGGTCAGTATATAGACTGGTTCTTAGCAGAAAACGGGAGTATAGGAAATGTTGGTTGAACTTATCTGGCACTTAGAAACAGGACTGCTATGGAAGATTGTATAGGTTGTGCACTGTGCAATTCCAGGGAAAAGCATTTATATAGATGTGATGTGAACAGCTCCCCCTTGGGCTTGGGACATGCTGTGGCCTTGTTTCAAGTTTCAACTCAATGGTCTTCAGCAGTATGATTTTGAAAGGTTGTTGTTGAATCGCGACGCCGGGATTCTTGGCCCCTGGAGGAGAAGAATTCAATCCGGGGCCAGAGACGAGGCTGGATCGCTCAGAGCTTTTGTGTAACAAAGATTTATTAAAGTATAAAGGAGATAGAGAAAGCTTCTGACATAGGCATCAGAAGGGGGTAGAAAGAGTACCCCCTTGCTAGTCTTTAGCTGGATGTTATATAGTCATCAGCAGTTTGTTAATGAAAGAAAGGAATGTCTCAAAACTTAGAATGGCACCAGGCCCCTCACCCATAAGATGTATTTTGGGATAACTTTGGCTCTAAATGGTTTATCTTGGGCCATAAAATGATTAACTTGAATCTTGAAGAAGGGCAGATCACCATACAAATAGTTTCATTTACATAGATTAGAGGAACAATATCGGAGTATAACATATTGGGTTATCAGGTAGGTCTGAGCCCAAAAGGCGGAACTGACTTGAAGACAGAGCTTGGGGCAAATACATAGCACATTAACATAGCTTAAGATAAACATTTCCAAAAGAAAAAGGCAATGGTTAACTTTAAGTGAAACTAGGTGTCATTATAGCAACACAGAATTTTAAGAGAAACCTCCTTTTAAATTTGTATAGAGAAGGAAAAAGTATCGCTAGTTTTGTTTCCTCCTGCCGCTTAAGAGAGATAAAACGTCTGACACTTGCAGGCTATTTCCTCCGTTTGGAGACCCCTGGCCTTCCTGCCTGTTACCCTCTCAATTTAATGATTAAAATGGAGGACTTGTGACCAGACTGTGAGTGTGCATGCTAAGTCGCTTCATGCGTATCCAACTCTGTGAGACCCTCTGGACTGTAGCCCACCAGGCTCCTCTGTCCATGGGATTCTCCAAGCAAGAATATCGGAGTGGGTTGCTATGCCCACCTCCAGGGGATCTTCCCAACCCAGGGATAGAACTTGCACCTCTTACATTTCCTGAATTGGCAAGCAGATTCTTTAACACTAATGCCAACTGGGAAGCCACTTGCTTATCATTGCTTATAGTAAAAGAGACTCAGGTATCACATACTCATAGAATTCTAAAGCTGGATGGAGTCCATCTAGGCCAACTGTGTCCTTTTCCCCCATTATATAAATGAGTAAACTGAGGCCCAAAGAAGGAGAGTGATTTGCCTGAGCCTCTGCTTCATGATACTCATAATTGCAGAAATAATCTTTCCTTCTGTAGGAAGATACACTTTTGCCTATGCTAATGATACTGTTCTTCAAGGTCTAAATCTAAGTCTATTTCCTCCAGGAAACCTTCCATGGTATCCATTCATCTCTTACCTGTCAAATCCTACAGTGGGGATAGTCTCCTCCCTTGCGTCTTAGTCCCCTACTGTCTCTTCACACAAGAGGCAGAGTCACCACATAAATCAGCATGTCCACTCCCTTGCTCTCAAGTTGCCTGTCATAGATAGCTGTAGTAATGACTCCAAATTTGTTCACACTTTCCTGTATCTGTGCTGTTGAGTAGACCTATCGCTTGGGTGGGGACCTACCCTTGAGTAGACTGACTCCAAGGTTTGCTGATTGACTTTTTCTGGCCAGTGGTACCATAGTAACGTGATGCAAGAGAGACTACACAAGGGGAAGTGCCTGTGCACTGGAGTTTGCCCTAGGTTTCTGTTCTTAGAAATTTGAGCCTCAGTGTAACCAAGTCCCGAATGCTGGTTGATAGGGGATATGAGATCCAGTGGCCTTTGTTGCCCAGCTGACAACCAGTAAACCCACTAAAGCAAAGCTGCCTGTTGAGCACAGTCACATCCATTAGCCCAGCCAAACCAACAGAAGAATCAACTAGCTGAGTTCAGCCTAAATCCCCAACCTGCAGAATCAATTGAATCAATGTTGTAGGTTTAATCACAAAGTTTGGGGCTGATGTTATTCTGTAACAAAGCTACTGGAGACATATCACAATGCCCAGGGCAAAACTCAAGATCTCTTGGCCTACAAAGCCCTATATGATCCCCAAGAACTGAAACCACCTATATGTCCTTAGCTTGCTGTCTACATTAATATGATTTTACTTCCTACTTTTTCAACAACACAACCTTTCTAGTCCAGGAAACTGTTGCCTTGTGAGGTAAAAGTTGCCAAATAACTTTATTTGTTCATTCCACAAACGTTCTGAGAGACTCATCAACTCGTGAATAGAGAGCATTCAAAAATAGTTTATGGCCCAAGACTCTTTGAACCATGATCTCAAAGTACCCACCTTGTAGTACCCACAAGTCCTAAACTTATATCATAATTCTTAGTCCTAACTAAGATTGTTTGTTGTAAGACTTGACCTAATCCAGACTTTAAAAATCACATATATAACCCAAATTTGTCCTTCCTTGTCTGAAATACTACTGAGACTCTTTTGGCGTGTTGTTCTTTCTTATTTGGATGAAAATAACTCAATTTTCTTGAATCAGCAGGTAGTTTTGGTGATATACTCAGGGTGCCAGAATTTATCATCTCTGTATTCCGATGCCAGACCTATCCCGTATTGTTGTCTTTCTCCTTTAATAGAAGGTGAATTCCATGGAAAATAAATGCAAAAAAGCAAAATGGCACTCTGGGGAGGCCTTAAAAATAGCTGTGAAAAGAAGAGAAGTGAAAAGCAAAGGAGAAAAAGAAAGATAAAAACATCTGAAGGCAGAGTTCCAAAGAATAGCAAGGAGAGATAAGAAAGCCTTCCTCAACGATCAATGCAAAGAAATAGAGAAAAACAAAAGAATGGGAAAGACTAGAGATCTCTTCAAGAAAATTAGAGATACCAAGGGAACATTTCATGCAAAGATGGGCTCAACAAAGGACAGAAATGGTCTGGACCTAACAGAAGCAGAAGAGATTAAGAAGAGGTGGCAAGGATACACAGAAGAACCATACAAAAAGATCTCCATGACCTAGATAATCACGATGGCATGATCACTCACCTCACCTAGAGCCAGACATCCTGGAATGTGAAGTCAAGTGGGCCTTAGAAAGCATCACTAAGAACAAAGCTAGTGGAGGTGATGGAATTCCAGTTGAGTTGTGTGGTTCCTACACTCCACCTCTTTCATTTTGTGATCTCACTCATGTCTCAATTCTCAATGCCTGTGATACTCTCCCATGAAAATCCCCTTCGGTAATTCAAAGGGCCCCAGTCAGACCCTCCTACCACTAGGCAATGAGAACTGTATAATCTATTCTGTTTCCTCTTCTCCTTTGCTGCCAGGAAACTCAGAGCTACATTTTATGCCCAGCAGTTTTATTCAGCTGAGGTTTCTAGATACAATCTTTTCACTCCCCTTCATTTCTTTACTCCTTTCACTTTTAACCTAGAATTTTTGTTTTTATGTGTCTGTTCCATTTATTTTAGGCTGCCAAGATCTAAATTAAAAATAAAGTTAAAAAAAAAAAAGCTTCAAGTATCTTTGAACCTCTTTAAAGTTTTATTCCCATCCCATACAACTTTTCCAGAAAAGGGGAAAAGGAAATCCCCCTCTAGACTTAATATTTACAAATGCAGCTTCCAAACTATCAAAACACTCCTGCCCCCTCTGAACCTCAGTGTTCAAATCCTCTGCAGGCTGGTGGATCAGTTCCAGCCCTTTCCCAGCCTCTAAGCACCCACTGAACACTAAGCCTGGCTCAAAGCCTTGGTTTTTATCTCGTCTCTCCCTTCCTTAGCTCACTGCCCCTGATAACCTTCTGGCTCCCAGGAACCCCCACCAGAAGCATCACTCCTGGGGGGTAACCCTGAGTGGGCAGCTATGGAGTCCCTGGGGCACCAGCAGAGACAGGAGAATGAGGGTAGCTGTAAAGGCTGGATTTAGTGAATGCCCTTTTCTGCATAGGTGTCCTTTGGGCCCTGCTTGTGGCAATGAATTGGTTCTTCAAGAGGCAGGATGCCAATGAAAATGGAAGTTCTAGTATTGCAACAGAAACAAGCTTTTCCTGGTCCTGAGCTCTAGAACGTTTTCTCAGGAAGGTCTTCATAAACAGAGTACCAAGTGACAAAATGTTTGATATGTTCACTTACTCATTCATTCACTTATCCATTCATTCAAAGACCATTTTCTTATGTCTCTACTCAACGGAGTTCAGTCTAACCCCAGAAAACACTGATGGCCTCCTCAGATGGCTGCTGCATTGCCATTTTACTGTGGAAGCAATGCTTTGGGGTGTTGGGTACCACATCAGAGCACCCCATCTTCCTTCCCACCACCCCCATTTTCCCTTTGCTTTAGAGAGAACTAACTACTTGGAGTTCTAATGGGGTCACACTGCCCTGCTTTCAGAACAAACAATTTGATTGAATCTCAGCATGTAAGTTGAGATGACTAAGATGACTCCCTGCTTTTAAAGAGGTAATAGAGTCATTGAGAGGACAAGAGAAATAAATGCCTATTTTTAGTACCAATGAAGGAGATGCTAGAAAGCTCAGTGGAAACCCCAGGATATGAGTTTGATCAAGGTCTGGGAGTTGGTGATGGACAGGGAAGCCTGGCATGCTGCAGTACATGGGGTTGCAAAGAATCAGACATTACTGAGCGACTGAACTGAAGTGTATTATTCTTACCACACAGAGGCGTCTTTCCCGCTCACAGGCCTGAGTCCAGATGTATAACACGTACATGTGTATATGTATCATTGAGTCAGTGACGCCATCCAACCACCTCATCCTGTCACCCCCTTCTCCTCCTGCCTTCAGTCTTTCCCAGGATCAGGGTCTTTACCAAGGAGTCAGTTCTTTGCATCAGGTGGCCAAAGTATTGGAGTTGCAGCTTCAGCACCAGTTCTTCCAATGAATATTCAGGACTGATTTCCTTTAAGACGGACTGTTTTGATCTCCTTGCAGTCCAAGGGACTCTCAAGAGTCTTCTCCAACACCACAGTTCCAAAGCATCAATTCTTTGGTGTTTTATAGTTCAACTCTCGTATCCACACATGACTACTGGAAAAACCATAGCTTTGACTAAATGGACCTTTGTCCACAAGGTGGAATCAAGATTGCTGGGAGAAATATCAATAACCTCAGATATGCAGATGACACCACCCTTATGGCAGAAAGTGAAGAACTAAAGAGCTTCTTGATGAAAGTGAAAGAGGAGAGTGAAAAAGTTGGCTTAAAGCTCAACATTCAGAAAACGAAGATCATGGCATCTGGTTCCATCACTTCATGGGAAATAGATGGGGAAACAGTGGAAACAGTGTCAGACTTTATTTTGGGGGACTCCAAAATTACTTCTTGGCCTTTTGGCTAAGATCATAGTGATGGCTCAGACGGAAAGCGTCTGTCTACAGATGTGGGAGACCTGGGTTTGATCCCTGGGTCAGGAAGTTCCCTGGAGAAGGAAACAGCAACCCCACTCCAGTACTCTTGCCTAGAAAATCCCTGGACGGAGGAGTCTGGTGTCCATCGGGTCACAAAGAGTTGACACGACTGAGCGACTTTCCTTTTCTTTTCTAAAATCTCTGCAGATGGTGACTGCAGCCATGAAATTAAAAGACGCTTACTCCTTGGAAGAAATGTTACAACCAACCCAGACAGCATATTGAAAAGCAGAGACATTACTTTGCCAACAAAGATCTGTCTAGTCAAGGCTATGGTTTTTCCAGTGGTCATGTATGGATGTTAGAGTTTGACTATGAAGAAAGCTGAGTGCTGAAGAATTGATGCTTTTGAACTGTGGTGTTGGAGAAGACTCTTGAGAGTCCCTTGGACTGCAAGGAGATCCAACCAGTCCATTCTAAAGGAGATCAGCCCTGGATGTTCTTTGGAGGGAATGACGCTAAAGCTGAAACTCCAGCTCTTTGGCCACCTCATGCAAAGAGCTGACTTATTGGAAAAGACTCTGATGCTGGGAGGGATTGGGGGCAGGAGGAGAAGGGGACTACCAGAGGATGAGATGGCTGGATGGCATCACTGACTCGATGGACGTGCATCTGAGTGAACTCCGGGAGTTGGTGATGGACAGGGAGGCCTGGCGTGCTGCAGTTCACGAGGTCGCAAAGAGTCGGACACGACTGAGTGACTGAACTGAACTTCCAAGAGGTAGGTCACATTGCCTGCCTCCTGTACCACTGTAACAGCAGTGCCTAGAAGTCAGGTGCCCAAAAAAATCCTTGCTGAGTGGGCCTTGGTCTGTTAATATGAGATGTTGCTGTTTGTTAATGTTGGTCTTGCTGTTGTCATTGTCACACTCTGTACTATGCCTTTTTCTTCAGAACCAAAATCCCACCGCTCGCCTCCTTCACTAATCTTTCTTGAAATTTCTCTGGGATCCTCTTTTCAGAGGAAATAAACCCCTATATGCGCTTCCCAGAGGGCACTAATGGTAAAAAGAACCCTCTGCCAATGAAGGAGATGTAAGAGACAGGGGTTTGGTCCCTGAGTCGAGAAGATCCCTTCGAGGAGGGCATGGCAACCCACTCCAGTATTCTTGCCTGGAGAATCGCATGAACAGGGGCTTCACAGATCCCAGTTCTTCAAAGTCAACCACCAGTTCTGGGGTCGCAGAGTTGGACATGACTGAAACGACTTGCTATTCTTTGGAACTCTGCATTCAAATGGGTATATCTTTCCTTTTCTCTTTTGCCTTTTGCTTCTCTTCTTTTCATAGCTATTTGTAAGCCATCCTCAGACAACCATTTTGCCTTTTTACATTTCTTTTTCTTGGGGATGGTCTTGATCCTTGCCTCCTGTACAATGTCACAAACCTCCGTCCATAGTTCTTCAGGCAATCTATCAGATCTAATCCCTTGAATCTATTTCTCACTTACACTGTACAGTCATAAGGGATTCGATTTAGGTTATAGTTGAATGGTCTAGTGATTTTCCCCACTTCCTTCAATTTAAGTCTGAATTTTGCAATAAAGAGTTCATGATCTGAGCCACAGTCAGCTCCGGTCTTGTTTTTGCTGACTGTATAGAGCTTCTCCATGTTTGGCTGCATAGAATATAATCAGTCTGATTTCGGTGTTGACCATCTTATGATGTGCATGTGTAGAGTCTTCTCTTGTGTTGTTGGAAGAGGGCATTTGCTATGACCAGTGCGTTTTCTTAGCAAAACTTTATTAGTCTTTCCCCTGCTTCATTTTATACCCCAAGGCCAAATTTCCCTGTTACTCCAGGTATCTCTTGACTTTCTCCTTTTGCATTCCAGTTCCCTATAATGAAAAGGACATCTTTTGGGGGTGTTGAGTTCTAGAAGGTCTTGTAGGTCTTCACAGGACCATTCAGCTTCAGCTTGTTCAGCATTACTGGTTGGGGCATAGACTTGGATTACTGTGATATTGAATGTTTTGCCTTGGAAACAAACAGATCATTCTGTCACTTTTGAGACTGCACCCAAGTACTGTATTTTGAACTCTTTTTTTGACTATGATAGGTACTCCATTTCTTGTAAGGGATTATTGCCCACAGTAGTAGATATAATGGTCTTCTGAATTAAATTCACCCATTCCAGTCCATTTTAGTTCACTGATTCCTAAAATGTCAGTGCTCACTCTTGCCATTTCCATTTCACCACTTCTAATTTGCTTTGATTCATGGACCTAACATTCCAGGTTCCTATCCAATACTGTTTTTTATAGCATTGAACTTTACTTCCATCACCAGTCACATCCACAGCTGGGTGTTGTTTTTGCTTTGGCTCCATCTCTTCATTCTTTCTGGAGTTATTTCTCCACTGATCTCAAGTAGCATATTGGGCACCTACCGACCTGGGGAGTTCATCTTTCAGTGTCCTATCTTTTTACCTTTCCATACTGTTCATGGGGTTCTCAAGGCAAGAATACTGAAGTAGTTTGCCATTCCCTTCTCCAGTGGACCACGTTTTGTCCTCACTCTCCACCATGACCTGTCCATCTTGGGTGGCCCTACAAGGCATGGCTCATAATTTCAATGAGCTAGACAAGGCTGTGGTCCATGTGATCAGATTGGTTAGTTTTCTGTGATTGTGGTTTACAGTCTGTCTGTCCTCTGATGGAGAAGGATAAGAGGCTCATGGAAGCTTCCTGATGAGAGAGACTCACTGAGGGGAAAACTGGGTCTTCTGATGGGTAGGGCCACACTCAGTAAATCTTTACTAAAATTTCCTGTTGCAGGGCAGGGCTGTATTCCCACCCTGTTATTTGACCTGAGGCCAAACTATGGTGGAGGTAATGAAGATAATGACAACCTCCTTCAAAAGGTCCCATGCAACTCCGCTAAGCGTTCTGGACCCTGCTGCAGGCCACCACCAACCCACACCTCTGCTGGGGACTCCTGAACACTCCTGGGCAAGGGATCAGTTTTTTGTGGGGTCACTGTTCCTTTCTTCTGGGTCCTGGTGCATACAAGGTTCTGTTTGTGCCGTCCAAGAGTCAGTTTCCCAGTCCTGTGTAAGTTCTGGCAGCTCTTTCGTGGGGTTAATGGTGACCTCCTCCAAGAAGGCTTATGCCATACCCAAGGCTACCACACCCAGAGCCCCCGCCCCTGCAGCAGTCCACTGCTAACCCATGTCTCCACAGGAGACACTCGAACACAGTTCTGTCTCAGTCTCTGTGGGGTCTCTGGGTCCTGGTACACATAAGGTATACTTGAATATACCTTCAAAGTTCCAAAGAATAGTAAGCAGAGATAAGAAAGGCTTCTTCAGTGATCAATGCAAAGAAATTGAGGAAAACAATAGAATGGGAAAGACTAGAGATCTCTTCAAGAAAATTAGAGATGCCAAGGAAAGTTTTCACCCAAAGATTGGCACAATAAAGGATAGAAATGGTAGGGTCCTAACAGAAGCAGAAGAGATTAAAAAGAGGTGGCAAGATACAGAGAAGAACCATACAAAAAGATCTTCATGACTCAGATAACCGTGATGGTATGATCACTCATCTAGAGACAGACATCCTGGAATGTGAAGACAAGCAGGCCTTAGGAAGCATCATGACAAACAAAGCTAGTGGCAGTGATTTAATTCCAGTTAAGCTATTTCAAATCCTGGAAGGTGATGCTGTGAAAGTGCTGCACTCCATATGCCAGCAAATTTGGAAAACTCAGCAGTGGCCACAGGACTGGAAAAGGTCAGTTTTCATTCCAATCCCAAAGAAAGGCAATGCCAAAGAATGCTCAAACTACTACACAATTGCACTCATTTCACACACTAGCAAAACAATACTCAAAATTCTCTGAGCTAGGCTTCAACAGTATCTGAACCGTGAACTTCCAGATGTTGAAGGCGGATTTAGAAAAGGCAGAGGAACCAGAGATCAAATTGCCAACATCTGCTGGATCATTGAAACAGCAAGAGAGTTCCAGAAAAACATCTATTACTGTTTTATTGATATGCCAAAGCCTTTGACTATGTGGATCACAATAAACTGTGGAAAATTCTGAAAGAGCTGGGAATACCATACCACCTGACCTGCCTCCTGTGAAATCTGTATGCAGGTCAAGAAGCAACAGTTAGAACTGGACATGGAACAACAGACTGGTTCCAAATAAGGAAAGAAGTACATCAAGGTTGTATATTGTCACCCTGCTTATTTAACTTATATGCAGAGTACATCATGAGAAACGCTGGACTAGAAGAAACACAAGCTGGAATCAAGATCACCGGGAGAAATATCAATAACCTCAGGTATGCAGATGACACCACCCTTATGTCTGAAAGCAAAGAACTAAAGAGTCTCTTGATGAAAGTGAAAGAGGAGAGTGAAAAAGTTGGCTTAAAGCTCCAACATTCAGAAAACGAAGATCATGGCATCTGGTCCCATCACTTCATGGCAAATAGATGGGGAAACAGTGGCAGACTTTATTTTGGGGGCTCCAAAATCACTGCAGATGGTGACTGAGCCATGAAATTAAAAGACGCTTGCTCCTTGAAAGAAAAGTTATGACCAACCTAGACAGCATATTAAAAAGCAGAGACATTACTTTGTCAACAAAGGTCCATTTAGTCAAAGCTATGATTTTTTCCAGTAGTCATGTATGGATGTGAGAGTTGGACTATAAAGAAAGTTGAGCACTGAAGAATTAATGCTTTTGAACTGTGGTGTTGGAGAAGACTCTTGAGAATCCCTTGGACTGCAAGGAGATCCAACAAGTCCATCCTAAAGGAGATCAGTCCTGGGTGTTCATTGGAAGGACTGATGTTGAAGATGAAATCCAATACTTTGGCCACCTGATGTGAAGACCTGACTCATTTGAAAAGACCCTGATGCTGGAAAAGATTGAGGATAGGAGAAGGCGACAACAGAGGATGAGATGGTTGGATGACATCACCGACTCCATGAATGTGAGTTTGAGTAAAGTCCAGGTGTTGGTGATGGACAGGAAGGCCTGGTGTGCTGCAATCCATGGGGTTGCAAAGAGTCTGACGTGACTGAGAGACTGTACGGAACTGACCCACCATCTTGGGTTGCCCCCCCACGCTGCAGGCATGGCTTGGTTTCATTGAGTTAGACAAGTCTGTGGTCCTAGTGTGATTCCCCCCCCCCCCCCCCCCCCCCAGATTGACTAGTTTTCTGTGAGTATGGTTTCAGTGTGTCTGCCCTCTGATGCCCTCTTGCAACACCTACCATCTTACTTGGGTTTCTCTTACCTTGGGAGTGGGGTATCTCTTCACAGCTGCTCCAGCAAAGCACAACCACTGCTCCTTACCTTGGACGAGGGGTATCTCCTTACTGCTGCCATTCAACAGAGCTGGGCCAGGGACATTCACTTTGGAGGCACCAGCATAGAGAAGGTATTGAAGCCAGTGGGATGTACAAAATGGGCCAGAGGGATGCACTGTATCCACACTGAAGAGCAGCCAGAGCAGAATTCTGAGGAACCTCAACATTTAAGGGACAGATGGAATGAGTCCTTATAAAGAAGAATAAGATGGAGTGACCAGAGAGGTGGGAAGGATACTCAGCTTGTGAATTGCATTGGAAGCCTAGGAGGGATGACGGTTCAGTTATACTGTCAACAGTAGAAATGTCAAGTATGAGAGCACAAAGGAGTTTTGGTGGATTCAAACCATTGCTAAGGATGTTGTTGGACCCTTGATGAAGTCAGTCTGTACGAGGTGGAGGGCATAGATGTTGGGTTGTGCTGAGTGCAGGAAGGAGAAGGAGATGAGGGAATGAGGATGCAAGAGCAAGCACCTTGTTCAAATTCTTAGCTGTGTAAGGGAGTGAGGCTGCAGCTGGTGTGGGTTTAGAGGATTGGGGGATGGGTTTGTTTTTAATCAGAAAGACTTTGAAAGTTAAAGCAATGTACTAAAGAATAAAGAAGAAAGGGAGAAATTAAAGTTACAAGAGAGAGTAAGGATAGTCAGGTATGGTCCTGGAGGGGGAAAAAAAGGAAATCCAGAGCATGGGTGAGGAAGAAGGTATCACCCTTCACTATTGAGGGAGGGAAAGAGGATGGGTATAGATGCAGCTTATTCTGCAGGTCTAGAACCAGAACTTTCAGGAGTTCCTATCTAAAGCCTTCTATTTTTCCCTGTGCAGTAGGAGGTGAGGTTATCTGTCTTGAGTGAGTGGGAGGTAGTGGGGTAAGAAATTCAAAAGTGTGGAAATTTGAAATAACTGTCCTAGAGGATGGGAGAGAGCTTACTCAGAAAGATGGAAGCTCTGAGACCTCAGGTGAGGCTGAAGACATTGGATTTTATGGCACTTAACTCCAAAGAATAGCAAGAAGAGATAAGAAAGCCTTCTTCAGTGATCAATGCAAAGAAATAGAGGAAAACAACAGAATGGGAAAGACTAGAGATCTCTTCAAGAAAATTAGAGATAGCAAGGAAACACTTCATGCAAAGATGGGCTCGATAAAGGACAGAAATGGTCTGGACCTAACAGAAGCAGAAGAGATTAAGAAGAGGTGGCAAGAATACATGGAAGAACTGTACAAAAAGATCTTCACGACCTGGATAATCAGAATGGTGTGATCACTCATCTAGAGCCAGACATCTTGGAATGTGAAGTCAGGTTGGCATTAGAAGGCATCACTACGAACAAAGCTAGTGGAGGTGATGGCATTTCAGTTGAGCTATTTCAAATCCTGAAAGATGATGCTGTGAAAGTGCTGCACTCAATATGCCAGCAAATTTGGAAAACTCAGCAGTGGCCACAGGACTGGAAAAGGTCAGTTTTCATTCCAATCCCAAAGAAAGGCAATGCCAAAGAATGCTCAGACTACTGCACAATTGCACTCATCTCACATGCTAGTAAAGTAATGCTCAAAATTCTCCAAGCCAGGCTTCAGTAATACATGAACCGTGAACTCCCTGATGTTCAAGCTGGCTGTAGAAAAGGCAGAGGAACCAGAGATCAAATTGCTGACATCTGCTAGATCATGGCAAAAGCAAGAGAATTCCAGAAAAACATCTATTTCTGCTTTATTGACTATGCCAAAACCTTTGACTGTGGATCACAATAAACTGTGGAAAATTCTGAGAGAGATGGGAATACCAGACCACCTAACCTGCCTCTTGAGAAATCTGTATGCAGGTCAGGAAGCAACAGTTAGAACTGGACATGGAACAACAGACTGGTTCCAAATAGGAAAAGGAGTACATCAAGGTTGTATATTGTCACCCTGCTAATTTAACTTATGTGCAGAGTACATCATGAGAAACGCTGGGCTGGAAGAAACACAAGCTGGAATCAAGATTGCCAGGAGAAATATCAATAACCCCAGATATGCAGATGACACCACCCTTATGGCATAAAGTGAAGTGGAGCTAAAAAGCCTCTTGATGAAAGTGAAAGAGGAGAGTGAAAAAGTTGGCTTAAAGCTCAACATTCAGAAAACAAAGATCATGGCATCTGGTCCCATCACTTCATGAGAAATAGATGGGGAAACAGTGGAAACAGTGTCAGAGTTTATTTTTTCAGGCTCCAAAATCACTGCAGATGGTGACTGCAGCCATGAAATTAGAAGACGCTTATTCCTTGGAAGAAAAGTTATGATCAACCTAGATAGTATATTGAAAAGCAGAGACATTACTTTGCCGACTAAGGTCCATCTAATCAAGGCTATGGTTTTTCCAGTGGTCATGTATGGATGTGAGAGTTAAACTGTGAAGAAGGCTGAGCACCGAAGAATTGATGCTTTTGAACTGTGGTGTTGGAGAAGACTCTTGAGAGTCCCTTGGACTGCAAGGAGATCCAACCAGTCCATTCTGAAGGAGATCAACCCTGGGATTTATTTGGAAGGAATGATGCTAAAGCTGAAACTCCAGTACTTTGGCCACCTCATGTGTAGAGTTGACTCATTGGAAAAGACTCTGATGCTGGGAGGGATTGGGGGCAGGAGGATAAGGAGATGACAGAGGATGAGATGGCTGGATGGCATCACTGACTCGATGCACGTGAGTCTGAGTGAACTCTGAGAGATGGTGATGGACAGGGAGGCCTGGCGTGCTGTGATTCATGAGGTCACAAAGAGTCGGACACGACTGGGCGACTGAACTGATACAAAAGCTTACTGGCCACCTCTGTCTAGATGTCCCATAAGTCTATCAGCTCACCTTAAAACTGCCACTCTCCAGATATTCCTAACCAGCTGCCCCAAGGTGTTCAAACAGAACACCTGATATTTCTTTGGTTGACATTTTTCCCTTCATTTCTAAGAAAGTTAAATTGTTAGTCACCCAATCCTGTCAACTCTTTATGATTCCATGGACTGTAGCCCACCAGGCTCCTCTGTCCATGGAATTCTCCAGGCAAGAATACTGGAGTGGGTAGCCATTCCCTTCTCCAGGGGATCTTCCAGACTCAAGGATCATCTCTATGCCCATGCTCAGTTCATCTCATCTGCACCACTACATATTTTGTAAATTCATCCATATCTCTCAAATCCCACTCCTCTTTCCCTATTTCACTAACATCTCTCTTGTATACTCCTGGTCTCCCTCTAATTCTTGCTATGGTCTAAGGGATTTTTCTAGTGTAAATCCAGCCATGTTGGCCTGTTATGTGATGCCCTTCCACAGTTCCTTGTTGCTCTTAGGAAAAAATCTGAATCCATTTACTGGCTCCTGAGACCAGTCATAGCTTGTGTGGTCCCGAGATACCTTTGCTAGCCTGGCTCTTGTCACTCCAAGTACATATTCTAGGTTCTGACCACGTAGCACCATTTTCAGAGCCTTGAATAAGCCTAGAGTGTCTTGCCTCTGAGAATGTCACCCCCTGCTATTCTTTTATCCGGAAGAGTTATATATACATAATTGTACATATTTATTTATTGTTTCTGGCTGTGCTGGGTCTTCATTGCTGTTCAGGCTTTTCTCTAGCTTTGGGGAGCTGGGGCTAACCTTGAGTTGTGCTGTGCAGTCTTTTATTGCAGAGCATGAGCTCTAGAGCATGCAGGCTTCAGTACTTACAGCACATGGGCTGAGTAGTTCTGGCTCCTGGACTCTAGAGCACAGGCTCAGTAGTTGTGGTGCATGGGTTTAGTTTCTCTGCAGCATGTGGGATCTTCCTGACCAGGGATGAATCCAATCAGTATCTCTCCGCTGACAGGTAGATTCCTTACCACCAAGCCACCAGAGAAGCCTGGAATATTTCTTTAGTACCATCTTTCTCCAGTAATTTCCATTTGTCTTTCTGACCTTGGTCCACAGGCCCCCTCCTCCAGGAAGCCCTCTCTGTTTTGCCAGACTAGATTAAAGGCCTCTCCTCTGTATGTTCACAGCTCTCTCCACTTATCCTATCCTAGCAATTGGCACGGGACTTTGTAAGAGATTCCCTACTCATCAAAATTTTCTATGGGACTGTCATTTTCATGAGGTCAACTCTTTGACTTCCACTCCAGGATCCCAGGCACCCAGCACCAGGCTTGAGATGGATAAGGCTGAGTGAGCATTTAGCATTTAAAAATTAAATTAAGGAAAATAAATTAAGAGGGATCCAGGGTTATGAAAGGGGCTTCCCTTGCAGCTCAGTCACAAAGGATCCACCTGCCAATGTTCTCTGGGAACACCCAGGAACATGTCTGGGAACATCCTCTGGAGATGTTCCCAGGGGATGTTGCAAACCATAAGGAAACTGCAAACCATTCCAGTTATTCTTGCCTGGGAAATCCCATGGACAGAGGAGCTTGGGTGGACTACAATCCATGGGGTCACAAAGAGTCAAACATATTTTGGTGACTGATCAGTGAACAACATGTTTATGGAAAGACTGGACATCATCAGTTTATTCTAGTATTTTCCTTCAGTTCTGTTCACTATCACCAACAGGGACTATAAACTGACTGCCTTACCCAAACTATCCTTTGGCTTTCACATCATCAAAACTATAGGGTAGATTGACCAGTAGTTTTGTGAAATAGACAATGCTTTGGAGTCACTTTAGGTACCCCAAATATTTTGTGACATTTAGTGTAATTTTTTTCTAATTTCAAACACAATATATGCATAAATTACAATAAAAATTTGCCAAACACAGGAAATAACAACACAATGAAATCACCCATATGACACCATACAACTGGAACTCGTTGGTAAAATTTCAGTGTGTATTCTTTTAGTATTTTTACATTCACTTATATTCACTTCTTTTTGAAAAACATGGGACCTATGGCACACAATGTGTGTAGCCTACTTTTTTTTAATTAGCACTGTCAGAGTGAACATCTCTCAATGTCAGTACATATTCTTCTTTTGTCTGTGGTTTTAGCAAACAGGTGAGTTTGTCTCATTAAAAATATATACATCCTATAGGTCCTTGTTTGTTATATATTTTATATATAGTCATGTACATATTTTAATCCCAAACTCCTAATTTATCCCTCCCCAAGTCCCTTTTGGAGAAGGAAATGGCAACCCACTCCAGTATTCTTGCCTGGAGAATCTCACGGACAGAGGAACCTGGCGGGCCACACAGTCCATGGGATCGCAGAGCCAGACACAACTTAGCAGCTAAACCACCACCACCTTCACTACCAGGTCCCTTTGGGTAACCATAAGTTTGTTTTCTATGTCTGTGAGCTCTCTATTTCTGTTGGAAATCATACTCAATATCTAGTAACACCCTATAATGAAAAAGAATCTAAAAAGAATATATATATATATATAGTATATGTGTGTGTGTGTGTGTGCACGCGCGTGCGTGCGCGCATGCTAGTCACTCAGTAGTGTCTGACTCTTTGCAACCCCATGGACTGTAGCACCCCCAGACTCCTCTATCCATGGAATTCTCCAGACAAGAATATTGGAGTGGGTAGTCATTCCCTTTTCCAGGGGATCTTCCCAGCCCAGGGATTGAATCCAGGTCTTGCCTTATGGGCAGATTCTTTACCATCTGAGTCACCTGAGAAGCCTATATATATGTATATATACGTGTGTGTGTGTGTGTGTGTGTGTGTGTGTGTGTGTGTGTATAACTGAATTACTTTTCTATACACCTGAAATTAAGACATTGTAAATCAATTATATTTAAATAAAAAATAAATATACATGTGTATACACACATGCACACACACACATAGATATTTGCCCACCAACAGGTCATGATTATCATTAAAATTTATATCTTTTATTACTAGACAGATTAAATGCATTAAAATATATGCACCAGGCACACAGTGACTCTATCCTCTTGACTGCTGCAATCACTCTAGCTTAATGTTCACAGTCAATTCCCACCACCCCACCTGACTTTCATGAAGTTAGGTTCATTTGTGCAGGTTCTATAAGCATCTTTTACATAACATGGAAGAGTCAACAAGATGGTCCTTTGGGAATAAATTCACTCTGCACTCATTCCTAAAGATCTGCCTGGTTCCAGGCCCCACTTGTGACAGGATCACAGCAGTGAATGGAAAGCCAAGGTCCTCATTCACCAGATACTTACATTGCAATATGGGAGACAGACAATAGAAAGTCAACAAATAAAGAAAATAAGATTATTTCATCAGTGATAAATGGAGGTAAGAAACAAAAGATGTGTTGTGACAGAATGGTTGTGGTTGAGTCTGGGACATTCAGATGAGGCCTCTCTGAGAAGGGGACATTTGAGCTGAACCTCAATGTCAAGAGATACCTCTGCTGGGGTCTGTGTGTCCCAGACAAAGAGAACAGAAATCACACAAGCTTGGCACATTTGAACATCAGAAAAATGTCTTTAAAATAGAGAGGGTAGAAGGGAAAGAATGCTAGAAAATCAGGTCTGAGAGGTTAGAAAAGGGCTGGAAAATGGAAGGCTTTGAGGTCATGGAAGGGAATTTTGAAAGCCTAGTAAATAACCAGGAGATTTCAGGTTTCTAATTTCATGTTCTTTTCACAGCCTCCTGACAGTTTAGTATTTATATACCCACTTTATACATTCCCTAACACAAATCAAGCACTTGGTCCCAAACACAAATCAAGCACTTGGTCAGTACTTGTTGAGAGAGGGGGCAGTCCTAAGATGGCGGAGGATTAGAACAGAGAGACCACCTTCTCCCCCACAAATTCATCGAAAGATCATTTGAACACAGAAAATTCCACAAAACAACTTCTGAACACTGGCGGAGAACACCGGGCACCCAGAAAGGCAGCCCATTTTCTTTGAAAGGAGGTAGGACAAAATATAAAAGATAAAAAGAAAGACAAAAGGGTTAGGAATGGAGACCCATCCCAGGGAGGGAGTCATGAAGGAGGAGAAAGTTCCAAACACCAGGAAACTGTCTCACTGGCAGGTCTGTGGGGAGTTTTGGAATCTCAGAGGGCAACATAACAGGGAGGAAAAATAAATAAAACCCACAGATTACGAGCCTAAATGCAACTCCCAGTGGAGAAGTAGCCCTGATGCTCGAGTCTGCCCCTAGCAAGTAGGGGATGAACAGGGAGTCAGGGGCTGCATTGCTTAAGGTAAGGACCAGACCTGAATGCCCTGAGGGCAATCTGGGGGAGCTAAGTGAGACAGCAACCCAAACTGTGGGATAGCCAGGGGAAAAAAAGAAAAGAAAAGAAAAAGAGAGAGAGAGAGCTTTCCCATGAAAAGCCCTAACCTAAGGCACTGCCAGGCCCCTCATGGAACAAAGGACTGATCGAATACCAGAGGAGAGCTAGCCAGCTGCAGACCAGCCCATCCCCCGCTGGAGGCAGAGGCAAGTGGGCGACAGCCAGAGCCAGTGAGGGGCAACCTCTCCCCAGAGATGGCATCCTCTACCAAACTGCGAGCAGGCTCCCAGTTGCTAACCAAGACTTCCTGGGATTCTGGACTGTTGATATCCGCCAGGAGGGTCGCAGCCAGAGATCAGCGCCCCAGAGGAGACACACGGCACACCTGAGATGCTGCTCCCACTGCGCACCCAGGAAACCGAGCGGCTGGGATGGGGGAGGTGGTAAGACTCACTGGCCCACCTAGGGAGAGTGCACTCACCAAGCACCTGGCCGCCTGAGCTGCTTGGACCTGGGAAGGGCACAAAACGCAGGCCCAACCGAATCTGTGCCTTTGTGGAATACCCCAAGAACCTGAACCTGAGTGGCTTAGACCTGGGAAGTGCCTGCAACCCAGGGCCCACTTTAGACAATTCCTGTAGAGCAACCTGGAGCCTGAACAGTGTAGACCAGGAAAGCACACAGCCAAGAGCAGGGGGCAAACCCAGTGTGGCCCAGACACTGTGAGCACTCCCCAGCCACACCAGTGATATTTGTTTGCAGTGTTCCTCCCTCCCCACAGCACAACTGAACAAGTGAACCTAAATAAGTGACCATTTCCGCCCCCTTGTGTCAGGGCAGAAATTAGACACTGAAGAGACTTGCAAACAGAAGCCAAAATAAACAGAGGGAACTGCTTTGGAAGTGACAGGTACAACAGATTAAAACCCTGTAGTTAGCACCGACTACACTGGAAGGGGCCTATAGACCTTGAGAAGAAATATAAGCTGGAACAAGGAACTATCTGAAACTGAACTGACCCCACACTGTCCACAACAGCTCCAGAGAAATCCCTAGATATATTTTACTATTATCATTTTTTTAATTTAAAAATTTTTTTTTATTTTTAAGTCATTTATTACTCCTTTAATTTTCATTTTTATAACCTATTACCTTGAAAAAAAGACCCTATTTTTAAAGCAAATTTCATATATACTTTTATAATTTTCGTGATTTTGGTTTTTTAATATTGTATTTTTGAGAGTCTAACCTCTACTCTAGATTTTTAATCTTTGCTTTTGGTATTTGTTATCAAATACCAAAGTTTGTACCTTTAATAATTCAATCTAAAGTACCCATTTTTATTTAGGAGAGTGATTACTGGTTTGATTGCCCTCTCCCCCTTTTGACTCTCCTTTTTTCTCCCCCAGGTCACCTCTATCTTCTCCCTCCCTCTTCTCATCTCTACCCAATGCTGTGAATCTCTTCGTGTATTCCAGGCTGTGGAGAACCTTTAGGGAACTGATTACTGGCTAGATTGCTCTCTCCACTTTTGATTTCCCCCTCTTCTCCTCCTGGTCACCTCTATCTACTTCCTCCCTCTTCTCTTCTCCATGTAACTCTGTGAACCTCTCTGGGTGTTGCTCAATGTGGAGAATCTTTTCACCATTAACCTAGATGTTTTATCACTGGTGCTGTGTGGATGGAGAAGTCTTGAGGCTACTGTAAGAATAAGACTGAAAACCAGAGTCAGGAGGCTTAAATCCAAAACTTGAAAACAACAGAAAACTCCTGACTCCAGGGAATATTAATTGACAAGAGCTCATCCAAAAGCCTCCATACCTACACTGAGACCAAGCTCCACCAAAGAGCCAACAAGTTCCAGAGCATGACATATAACGATAATTCTCCAGCAACACAGGAACATAGCCCTGAGCATTAATATACAGGCTGCCCAAAGTTACACCAAAACCATAGACACCTCAAAACTCACTCCTGGACACTTCATTGCACTCAAGAGAGAAGAGATCCAGCTCCACCTACCAGAACACCGATGCAAGATTCCCTAACCAGGAAACCTTGACAAGCCTCTCATCCCACAGGGAGGAACCTCCACAATAAAGAGGAATCACAAACTTCCAGCATACAGAAAGGCCACCCCAAACACAGCAATCTAAACAAGATTAAAAGGCATAAAAATATTCAGCAGGTAAAGGAACATGATAAATGCCCACCAAAGCAAATAAAAGAGGAGATAGGGAGTCTACCTGAAAAAGAATTCAGAATAATGATAGTAAAAATGATCCAAAATCTTGAAAACAAAATGGAGTTACAGATAAAAAGTCTAGAGACAAGGATTGAGAAGACGGAAAAAATGTTTAACGAGGACCTAGAAGGAATTTTAAAAGAGTCAATCAGTAATAAATAATGCAATAACTGAGATCAAAAGTGTTCTGGAGGGAACCAACAGTAGAATAACTAAGGCAGAAGATAGGATAAGTGAGGTGGAAGATAGAATGGTGGAAATAAATGAAGCAGAGAGGAAAAAAAGAAAAGAATTAAAAGAAATGAGGACAGCCTCGGATACCTCTGGGACAATGTCAAACACCCCAAACTGAACCAGGAAGAAATAGAAAATCTTAACAGACCCATCACAAGCACGGAAATTGAAACTGTAATCAGAAATCTTCCAGCAAACAAAAGCCCAGGTCCAGACGGCTTCACAGCTGAATTCTACCAAAAATTCCGAGAAGAGCTAACACCTATCTTACTGAAGCTATTCCAGAAAATTGCACAGGAAGGTAAACTTCCAAACTCATTCTATGAGGCCACCATCACCCTAATACCAAAACCTGACAAAGACACCACAAAAAAGAAAACTACAGGCCAATATCACTGATGAACATAGATGCAAAAATCCTCAACAAAATCCTAGCAATCAGAATCCAGCAACACATTAAAAGATCATACACCATGACCAAGTGGGCTTTATCCCAGGGATGCAAGGATTCTTCAATATCCACAAGTCAATCAATGTAATTCATCACATTAACAAACTGAGAAATAAAAATCATATGATTATCTCAATAGATGCAGAAAAAGCCTTTGACAAAATTCAACACCCATTTATGATAAAAACTCTCCAGAAAGCAGGAATAGAAGGAACATACCTCAACATAATGAAAGCTATATATGACAAACCCACAGCTAACATTATCCTCAATGGCGAAAAATTGAAACCATTTCCCTAAAGTCAGGAACAAGACAAGGGTGTCCACTTTCACCACTACTCTTCAACATCGTACTGGAAGTTTTGGCCACAGCAATCAGAACAGAAAAAGAAATACAAGGAATCCAAATTGGAAAAGAAGAAGTAAAACTCTCACTGTTTGCAGATGACATGATCCTCTACATAGAAAATCCTAAAGACTTGACCAGAAAACTACTAGAGCTGATCAATGAATATAGTAAAGTTGCAGGATATAAAATCAACACTCAGAAATCCCTTGCATTCCTATACACTAATAATGAGAAAGTAGAAAAAGAAGTTAAGGAAACAATTCCATTCACCATTGCAACGAAAAGAATAAAATACTTAGGAATATTCCTACCTAAAGAAACTAAAGACCTATATATCGAAAACTATAAAACACTGATGAAAGAAATCAAAGAGGACACTAATAGATGGAGAAATATACCATGCTCATGGGTCGGAAGAGTCAATATAGTGAAAATGAGTATACTACCTAAAGCAATCTACAGATTCAATGCAATTCCCATCAAGCTACCAGCAGTATTTTTCACAGAACTAGATCAAATAATCTCAAGATTTGTATGGAAATACAAAAAACCTCGAATAGCCAAAGCAATCTTGAGAAAGAAAAATGGAACTGGAGGAATCAACTTGCCTGACTTCAGGCTCTACTACAAAGCCACAGTCATTAAGACAGTATGGTACTGGCACAAAGACAGAAATATAGATCAATGGAACAAAATAGAAACCCCTGAGATAAACCCACACTCCTATGGACACCTTATCTTCAACAAAGGAGGCAAGAATATACAATGGAGTAAAGACAGTCTCTTTAACAGGTGGTGCTGGGAAAACTGGTCAACCACTTGTAAAAGAATGAAACTAGACCCCTTTCTAACACCATACACAAAAATAAACTCAAAATGGATTAAAGATCTAAATGTAAGACCAGAAACTATAAAACTCCTAGAGGAGAACATAGGCAAAAACACTCTCCGACATAAATCATAGCAGGATCCTCTATGATCCAACTCCCAGTATACTGGAAATAAAAGCAAAGATAAACAAATGGGATCTAATTAAAATTAAAAGCTTCTGCGCAACAAAGGAAACTATAAGCAAGGTGAAAAGACAGCCTTCTGAATGGGAGAAAACAATAGCAAATGAAACAACTGACAAACAACTAATCTCAAAGATCTATAAGCAACTTATGCAGCTCAACTCCAGAAAAATAAACAATCCAATCAAAAAAATGGGCCAAAGAACTAAATAGGCATTTCTCCAAAGAAGACATACAGATGGCTAACAAACACATGAAAAGATGTTCAACATCACTCATTATCAGAGAAATGCAAATCAAGGTACCATTTCACACCAGTCAGAATGGCTGTGATCCAAAAGTCTACAAGAAATAAATGCTGGAGAGGATGTGGAGAAAAGGGAACCCTCTTACACTGCTGGTGGGAATGCAAACTAGTACAGCCATTATGGAAAACAGTGTGGAGATTCCTTAAAAAATTGCAAATAGAACTGCCTTATGACCCAGCAATCCCACTGCTGAGCATACACACCGAGGAAACCAGAACTGAAAGAGACACATGTACCCCAATGTTCATTGCAGCGCTGTTTATAACAGCCAGGACATGGAAGCAACCTAGATGTCCATCAGCAGATGATTGGATAAGAAAGCTGTGGTACATATACACAATGGAATACTACTCAGCCCTTAAAAAGAATAAATTTGACTCAGTTCTAATGAGATGGATGAAATTGGAACCGATTATACAGAGTGAAGTAAGCCAGAAAGAAAAACATCAATACAGTATACTGACACATATATATGGAATTTAGAAGACAGTAATGATGACCCTATATGTGAGACAACAAAGAGACACAGAGGTATAGAGTGGACTTTTGGACTCTGAGGGAGAGGGAAAGGGTGGGATGGTTTGGGAGAATGGCAATGAAACATGTATATATTTTCTTGTAAGAAACGAAGCACCAATCTATGTTCAATGTAGGATGCAGGATGCATGGGGCTGATGCACAGGATGATTCAAGTAGAAGATGTGGGGTGGGAGGTGGGAGGGGCTTCAACATTGGGAGATTGTGTTCACCTATGGCTGATTCGTGTCAATGTATGGCAAAACAAATACAGTATTGTAATTTAAAAAATAAATAAATTTAATAATAAAAAAATGAAAAAAATAAAGTGAAAGTGAAAGTCAAAAAAAAAAAAAAACATTCGAATTATAGGAGTCCCAGAAGAAGAAGACAAAAGAAAGGCCATGAGAAAATACTTGAGAAGACAATAGTTGGAAACTTCTCTAAAATGGGGAAGGAAATAGCCAACCAAGTCCAAGAAACTCAGAGAGTCACAGACAGGATAAATCCAAAATGAAACACCCAAAGACACATATTAATCAAATTAATGAAGATCAAACACAAAGAACAAATATTAAAAGCAGCAGGGAAAAACAACTAATAACACACAAGAGGATTCCCAGAAGGATAACAGGTGATCTTTCAATAGAAACTCTTCAGGCCAGGAGGAAATGGCAGGATATACTTAAACTGATGAAAGAGGAAAATCTACAACCCAAGGTTACTGTACCCAGCAAGGATCTCTTTCAAATATGAAAGAGAAATCAAAAGCTTTACAGACAAGCAAAAGCTGAGAGAATTCAGCACCATCAAACCAGCTCTTCAACAAATGCTAAAAGATCTTCTCTAGACATGAAACACAGAAAGGGTGTATAAACTCGAACCCAAAACAACAAAGTAAATAGCAATAGGATCATAGTTATCAATAATTACCTTAAATGTAAAGGGTTGAATGTCCCAACCAAAAGACAAAGACTGGCTGAATGGATACAAAAACAAGACCCCTATATATGCTGCCTACAAGAGACCCACCTCAAAACAAGGGACACATACAGACTGAACATGAAGGGCTGGGAAAAGATATTCCACGCAAATAGAGACCAAAAGAAAGCAGGAGTAGCAATACTCATATCAGATAAAATAGACTTTAAAACAAAGGCTGTGAAAAGAGACAAAGAAGAACACTACATAATGATCAAAGGGTCAATCCAAGAAGAAGATATAACAGTTATAAATATATATGTACCCAACATAGGAGCACCACAATATTTAAGGCAAATGGCAACAAGTATGAAAGGGGAAATTAACAGTAACACCATAATAGTGGGAGAGTTTTCACACCTATGGATAGATCAACTAAACAGAAAATTAGCAAGGAAACACAAACATTAAATGATACAATGGACCAGTTAGACCTAATTGATATCTATAGGACATTTCACCCCAAAACAATGAATTTCACCTTTTTCTCAAGTGCACACAGAACCTTCTCCAGGATAGATCACATCCTGTGCCATAAATCTAGCTTTAGTAAATTCAAAAAAAATTGAAATCATTCCAAGCATCCTTTTTGATCACAATGTGGTAAGATTAGGTGTCCTACAGGAAGGAAAAAAAAAAACTATTAAAAATACAAACATATGGAGGCTAAACAACACACTTCTGAATAACCAACAAATCACAGAAGAAATCAAAATATGCATAGAAATGAATGGACATGAAGACACAACAACCCAAAACCTATGGGACTCAGTAAAAACAGTGCTAAGGGAAAGGTTCATAGCAATACAAGCTTACCTGAAGAAACAAGAGAAAAGTCAAATAAATAACCTAACTCTACACCTAAAGCAACTAGAAAAGGAAGAAATGAAGAACCCCAGGATTAGTAGAAGGAAAGAAATCATAAAAATTATGGCAGAAAAATAAATGAAAAAGAAACAAAGGAGACCATAGGAAAAATCAACAAAGCTAAAAGCTGGTTCTTTGAGAAGATAAATAAAATAGATAAACCATTAGCTGGACTTATCAAGAAAAAAACTAATACAGTATTATAAAGTAAAAGTAAAATTTAAAAAAAAGAAATAAAAGGGAAGAAGAATCAAATCAACAAAATCATAAATGAAAATGTAGAAATCACAACAGACAATACAGAAATACAAAGAATCATAAGAGACTACTATCAGCAACTATATGCCAATAAAATGGACAACTTGGAAGAAATGGACAAATTCTTAGAAGTACAACTTTCCAACACTGAATCAGGAAGAAATAGAAAATCTTAACAGACCCATCACAAGCACAGAGATCAAAACTGTAATCAGAAATCTTCCAGAAAACAAAAGCCCAGGACCAGATGGCTTCACAGGTGCATTCTACCAAAAATTTAGAGAAGAGCTAACACCTATCCTACTCAAACTCTTCAAGAAAATTGCAGAGGAAAGTAAACTTCCAAACTCATTTATGAGGCCACAATCACCCTAATACCAAAACAGGACAAAGATGCCACAAAAAAAGAAAACAGAAATATAGATCAATGGAACAAAATAGAAAGCCCAGAGATAAATCCACACACCGATGGATACCTTATCTTTGACAAGAGGCAAGAATATACAATGGAAAAAAGACAATCTCTTTAACAAGTGGTGCTGGGAAAACTAGTCAACCACTTGTAAAAAAATGAAACTAGAACACTTTCTAATGCCATACACAAAAATAAACTCAAAGTGGATTAAAGATCTAAACATAAGATCATAAACTATAAAACTTCTAGAGGAGAACATAGGCAAAACACTCTCCGATATAAATCACAGCAGGATCCTCTATGACCCACCTCCCAGAGTAATGGAAATAAAAGCAAAAATAAACAAATGGGACCTAATTAAACTTACAGACTTTAGCACAACAAAGGAAACTGTAAGTAAGGTGAAAAGACAGCCTTCAGAATGGGAGAAAATAATAGCAAATGAAGCAACTAACAAAGAATTAATCTCAAAAATATACAAGCAACTCCTGAAGCTCAATTCCAGAAAAATAAATGACCCAATCAAAAAAATGAGCCAAAGAACTAAACAGACATTTCTCCAAAGAAGACATCCAGATGGCTAACAAACACATGAAAAGATGCTCAACATCACTCATTATCAGAGAAATGCAAATCAAAACCACAATGAGGTACCATCTACAAACAATAAAATCTGGAGAGGGTGTGTAGAAAATGGAACTTTCTTACACTGTTGGTGGGAATGCAAATTAGTACAGCCACTATGGAGAACAGTGTGGAGATTCTTTAAAAAACTGGAAATAGAACTGCAATATGACCCAGCAATCCCACTTCTGGGCATACACACCGAGGAAATCAGAATTGAAAGAGACACGTGTACCCCAATGTTCATCGCAGCACTGTTTATAATAGCCAGGACATGGAAGCAACTGAGATGTCCATCAGCAGATGAATGGATAAGAAAGCTGTGGTACATATACACAGGGAATATTACTCAGCCATTAAAAAGAATACATTTGGATCACTTCTAATGAGGTGGATGAAATTGGAACCTATTATACAGAGTGAAGTAAGCCAGAAAGAAAAACACCAGTACAGTATGCTGCTGCTGCTGCTAAGTCGCTTCAGTCGTGTCCAACTCTGTGCGACCCCACAAATGGCAGCCCATCGGGCTCCGCCATCCCTGGGATTCTCAGGCAAGAACACTGGAGTGGGTTGCCATTTCCTTCTCCAATGCATGAAAGTGAAAAGTGAAAGTGAAGTTGCTCAGTCATGTCTGACCCTCAGCAACCCCATGGACTGCAGCCCACCAGGCTCCTCTGTCCATGGGAGTTTCCAGGCAAGAGTACTGGAGTGGGGTGCCATTGCATTCTCCGCCAATACAGTATACTAACGCATATATATGGAACTTAGAAATAGTAATGATGACTTTATAAGCAAGATAGCAAAAGAGACACAGATGTAAAGAACAGTCTTTTGGACTCTGTGGGAGAGGGAGAGGGTGGGATGATTCGAGAGGGTAGCATTGAAATGTGTATATTATCATATGTGAAGCTGATCGCCAGTCCAGGTTCGATGCACAAGACAGGGGCACGTGTGCGCCCGTGGCTGACTCATGTTGATGTATGGCAAAAACCACTACAATATTGTGAAGTAATTAGCCTTCAATTAAAATAAACTATTTTTTAAAAATACTTGTTGAGAGAAAGAATGAAAGACAAAATGACTAAAGCGGATGAACTGAAGTCGCAGCCCAGCCACTTGCTCTGCAACCCCACTGTTGGCACTGAAGCGAGTGACACCATAGTCGCCCAGCTACTGAAAGACCTTTTCAGGCTTTCAGAAATCGCAAGTTTCTTTATTCAAAATGATAGCCTGACAGCAACACTTCTGAGAGAAAGAGAAGTCGTAGCAAAACATAGGATTTGATAGACTTTGAGTTAAATACAGCACAGCACAGCACCCCCAGAGCACTCGTTCGGTTAATTGTGGGCGGAATTATTTGAGCAAAACATTTTGTGCCTACAAGCAACTGCAGGTGCAGGCAGAGAAGACTCTAAGAATCTTTACCCAAATCTGGTCCTTGCAGTTCCCCCAGAAGCCGGCACTGGCTCTCTTTCCTTGTGGTTCCTTCAGTCCCTGTTTTGATGGCGGAAACACTAGGACAGCTGTGAAGTTTCTTTGGCGAGTGTATCCACTCAGGCAGATTCCCTGTATCCTTTCCTACTCAGCAGAGGCAAAAAAACCAAAGCACACAAAAGCTTAACATGTGTCCCTGAGTTTATCATTTCAGGAACTTCATAGATCAGGGGCCAGAACTTCAGGAATCCTCTATCCATTGTAGCATTCATTCATTCACTTTATTTATTTTTATCTCCAATGACTGTCTTAGAAAGCAAAGATGGGCACAGTCCTTATCCTCACAGAGCTTATAACTAACTGTGTAGACAATCGTTAAGTTATAATTGTGAAAAAGGTTATAAGTAAAAGGGACAAAGTGTTAAGATTGGGAGATGCTCACTTTAGCATAAAAATCAGAGAAGAGTTCCCTAGGAAACTAATTTTGAACTGAATTTGGGACAATGAATAGCAGCTAACTATGGGAACCAGACTAGGGTGGGAAAAGCTGGAAAGTATTTCAAACAAAGGGACCTACAAAACCCTGGCATGGAGAGGATGTGATGTGTTGGGGAATTGAAAGGCTAGTGTGGCTGGCACTTAAGAACTGAAGGGGAACATGTAAGAGATGAAGTTCAAAGGAGGTATATCCATTAGGATATTTTAGGTCATATTGAAGAGTTAAAAGCTTAATCTGAGGAGCAGTGAAATATCAGCGAGCTATTGCTGCATAAGCTCCAATACTTTGGCCACCTGATGTGAAAAGCCGGCTCATTAGAAAAGGCCCTGATGCTGGGAAAGATTGAAGGCAAGAGGAGAAAGGAACAACAAAGGAAACGATGGTTGAATGGCATCACCAACGCAATGGACGAGTTTGAGCAAGCTCCAGGAGATGGTGAAGGACAGGGAAGCCTAGTGTGGTGCAGTCCATGGAGTTGCAAAGAGTGGGACACGACTGAATGACTGGAAAACATCAGCATTGCTGCATAACAAATTACCCCACATCTCACTAACTTAAAGCAATGACCAACTAGAAATCACATGTTACAGGTCAGGTGGGAGTAACTGATCTAAGCTGTGTTCAGTTATCGTGGCTGTGCTCCTTTGATCTTATCTGCTCAGCTGGTCTTCGCTATGCTCTCTCCTATGCTTGCAGGTCAGCTAGAGGCTCCTTTCCAGAATGGCTTGGCTGGAGCACTTTACCTGGGGAAATCGCCTAACCCAACGACCACCTAGGCAAGTCCTCTTTATGATGATGGCAGGAGCACGAGTAAGCAGGCGGCAGCATCCCAGGCTGCACTGCCACCCCCGTCTCAAGTTACTGGGCAAGGCAAGGCAGGTGGTGCAGCTCAGATTCAAGAGGTAAGAAAATAGCCTCTTTACCAGGAGGAACTGAGCAGTCACTTGGCAAAAGATGTGAATACAGAGAAAGGTGAAGAATGTAAGAGGTTGTGAATGTCATGAAAGTAATAAATTATAAGTGAGAAGCTAATGAAAGTGTGTAAACAGGAGACTGACATTGTTACCCAAGGGAATTCTCCACAGAACCAAAAATCTATTCCTAGGAGGGCCTCCAAATAGTTCTGTAATATATCCAGACACTTAGCTATCATCCTAAGCTGTGTCCCCGCTCCAAACTTGTAGAATCTTAACTTCTTCATTTTAAACTTTCCAAACCATCTCCTCTCTGTCACTGCTGCTATTGTCCTTGGCTTCTGCACCTATCATCTCTTCTCTGATTTATCTTAGTTCAGTTCCGTCACTCAGTCGTGTCCAACTCTTTGCGACCCTATGGACTGCAGCACTCCAGGCCTTCCTGTCCATCACCAACTCCTGGGCGATCTTTACCAGCAGGAGGGTCTTTTCCAATGAGTCAGTTCTTCGCATCAGGTGGCCAAAGTACTGGAGTTTCAGCTTCAACATCACTCCTTCCAATGAACACTCGGGACTGATTTCCTTTAGGTGGCAGTCCAAGGGACTCTCAAGAGTCTTCTCCAACACCACAGTTCAAAAGCATCAATTCTTCAGCACTCAGCTTTCTTTATAGTCCAACTTTTACATCCATACATGACTACTGGAAAAACCATAGCCTTGACTAGATGGAACTTTGTTGGCAAAGTAATGTCTCTGTTTTTTAATATGCTGTCTAGATGAGTCATAACTTTCCTTCCAGGAGTAAGACTCGTTTAATTTCATGGCTGCAACACCATCCGCAGTGATTTTGGAGCCCCCAAAAAAGTCTCCCACTGTTTCCACTGTTTCCCCATCTATTTGCCATGAAGTGATGGGACTGGATGCCATGATCTTAGTTTTCTGAATATTAAGCTTTAAGCCAGCTTTTTCACTCTCCTCTTTCACTTTCATCAAGAGGCTCTTTAGTTCTTCTTCACTTTCTGCCATTACAGTGGTATCATCTACATATCTGAGGTTATTGATATTTCTCCTGGCAATCTTGATTCCAGCTTGTGCTTCATCCAGTCCAGCATTTCTCATGATGTACTCTGCACATAAATTAAATAAGCAGGGTGACAATATACAGCCTTGACATACTCCTTTTCCTATTTCGAACCAGTCTGTTGTTCCATGTCTAGTTCTAACTGTTGCTTCCTAACCTGCATACAGATTTCTCAAGAGGCAGGTGAGGTGGTCTGGTATTCCCATCTCTTTCAGAATTTTCCACAGTTTATCGTGATCCACACAGTCAAAGGCTTTGGGATAGTCAATAAAGCAGAAATACATGTTTTTCTGGAACTCCCTTTTCAATGATCCAATGGATGCTGGCAATTTGATCTCTGATTCCTTTGCCTTTTCTAAAACCAGCTTGAACATCTGTAAGTTCACAGTTCACGTATTGCTGAAGCCTGGCTTGGAGAATTTTGAGCATTACCTTATTGGCGTGTGAGATGAGTGCAATTGTGCAGTAGTTTGAACCTTCTTTTGCATTGCCTTTCTTTGGGATTGGAATGAAAACTGACCTCTTCCAATCCTGTGGCCACTGCTGAGTTTTCCAAATTTGCTGACATATTAAGTGTAGCACTTTCACAGCATCATCTTTGAGGATTTGAAATAGTTCAACTGGAATTCCATCACCTCCACTAGCTTTGTTTGTAGTGATGCTTCCTAAGGCCCACTTGACTTCACATTCCAGGATGTCTGGCTCTAGGTGAGTGATCACACCATCATGGTTATCTAGGTCGTGAAGATCGCTTTTGTACAGTTCTTCTGTGTATTCTTGCCACCTCTTCTTAATATCTTCTGCTTCTGTTAGGTCCATACCATTTCTGTCCTTTATCAAGCCCATCTTCGCATGAAATATTCCCTTGGTATCTTAATTTTCTTGAAGAGCTCTCTAGTCTTTCCCATTCTGTTGTTTTCCATTTCTTTGCACTAATCACTGAGGAAGGCTTTCTTATCTCTGCTTGCTATTTTTGGAACTCTGCATTCAAATGGGTGTATCTTTCCTTTTCTCCTTTGTTTTTCACTTCTCTTCTTTTCACAGCTATTTGTACAGCCTCTTCTAATAATAAGCCATTAGTTTCTCTTCCTCCAACTTACCTTCTACCCCACTCCCAGAGCAGCCTTCAATCTTACCTCTTCCGCAGGTAAAATTCCTCCTTGGAATGTCATTCAAGGTCCCGTTTAAAATGGTTCTGTGTTCCTTTCCAGACCTCTATTCTTCATTCTCTCTCCTTTAAGCACTGCCGTTCAGATATAACTGACCCACTGTCTCCCTCAGCTGCCTTCACCCTGGCATGCTTCTGCAATCCTGCACACTTTTATTTCTGTTATTTCTGTCTAGAGTTTCTTTTTCCCTTATTGCTCATCTGGAAAACCATTCATCCTTCACAGCCTAACTTAATGATCACCCCCTGCTGATATCTGCCTACCTTCCAGGCACCTGTTAGACTGTATGCAATGTTTTGTTTCCAGTCCTGTCTCCTCTTACAGAGCTGGGGGAATCCATCACCCTTAGCCATGTGTAACATAAATCAGATGTGAGAAGAATAGTTTAAAATTATTTTTACAAAATGCTTATTTTGCCTGGTGGACTTTAAAATGTTTTGTATTTCTTATGCATATTTTATAATATGTTAATGTAGAAGTACAAAATATAGTTTAGAAATCATAAATAGAAATTATTATTGAAGATGCGTGCTCAAAGTGTTTTCTGCACATTGGTGTGTGCAATGAAAAATTTTGGAGATTGTACTTCTAGACAATATTGTCCTTGATAATAATGGATGGGACCTTGATGTCAAAACCATCCTTGAACTTGCTAAGTTCTAATTCACAGCCCAAAGTGCTAAATCTCCCAGGAGATTTTCATTGCAAAGCTGAGCAAAACTATCAGCTAAAAAGTAGAAGGACCATCCCCTAGGCCCTGACACACAAACAGGCAACTATTGAGGAAGATTTTATGGAATGCTGTCGTTTTCCTGGACTCCTGGTAATAAATAAAATAATGTTTCTGGTTAGGTAGGAAATATACGCCTGCTGCTTTTATGGGCTATATCAAAGGTTTGTATCCCCTTGAATCAAAACAAATCATGCCTGAGGAAGAATTCTAGGGAAAGACTCACACATAAAGAGAAGGTAATTCTTCTCTTTATGATCTAGTCTGGAATAGTTGTTTGTATAGTGGAATCCCACAGTATCTACATTTCTGGCATAAACACAGCACAGTTGAGAGAAAGAGTGTGAATTTACACTGTTTGCCAATAAACAGTCCTCATTCAAGAGACTTTTGCCACTTCTGGGTCATAGCTTGATCTTGGTCTACTGCCAGAAATCAAAGTGATCGCTTAAATGTCGTTGTCACTCGAACAAAATGACTTTCACTACATTTAAAAACAAGTGCCGACAACTCCAAAAACAGATTATTCCTAACAATAATAGTTGAGCTTTTCCAAATACAGACTGCGTCCTTGGCACTCTGCTACCTACTTAATCTTTTAATAACCTTACATCCTCAGTGTTTTCAATATTCCCATTTTATAGATCAGAAAACTCAGAGCTTGAATGGCTTTCCTAAGGAGTTGCAATTAGTCTCTTGTGGAGCAAAGATTAGTGCCCACGTCTGTCTTCAACTACAGTGAAAGCTTTTAACTCTCTCGCTAAACCAAGTCTAAAAATAAATCAATTAATCCAAATGAAGGGGCTGGAGAACAGTAAGAAGTTTTCCCTGTTCTCAAATTCTAAAATTACTTGAAAAAAATGTTCTGAAATATTATGTAATATATTCTGAAGTCAAAGAACCATGTCTTTGTTTAACAGCCACTGTTCTGGAAACTCCATAGCACCCCATCTAACCAGCCAAATACTCAAGGTTGCCCATACAGATTACATGCCACTGAGACAGAAACAAAGTCCAAAATCTATGGTTATACCAAAAGACTGGTGTCCCCGCCATCAAAGCACGTGTGACTTCCTGCTGTTTTCTGCTTGCCAGATGTAGAAATGAATGTCTTAATCTCAGGAAATTTTATAATTGCTGAAGATGACTATTGTAGCTTTTTCAGAAACATGGGCCCATTTTTAGAAAAGAAAAAATAAAAAAGATTGCATAATGGCTGAGTGGAAATTCACAAGCAGATAGTCAGGCAAGCATACGTTGGATACACATTCCTACTGTAGAAAAGAGAAATGCATTTCAGCTTAAATACTAGTTTTGTTATGTTTCTAGATGAGAGATAATTTTTAAGGAGTTTAACTTTTTAAACAAATTGTATATCAAATAAATATTTCTAGAGATCTCATCATTAAAAAGAACAAAGGTAAAATGTTTTAGTAGGATGTCTAATTTTTTAAAAATGGCATGAACAAAGATTGTTCACTAATAAGAGGGAATTTTTTAAAAACTGATGAAAATCTTGAGCATGTGTACCTTTCTCTTCAGTTTGCAGATTCTGCCTAGATCCTGGCCATCCCCTTCTCCATAACCATTCAGTTCTTGACTAGCTCCTCCCTCTGCTCTTCTCTTCCCCTCCGTCCAACCCACCACAGGAACTTCCTGAGATCCATCCTTAGTACTCCCTTTCTTTTTTCTACCCTCTGTCTTCTTTTTTTCAATGTATTTTTACTGAGGTATAATTGATTTACAATGCTGTGTTATTTTCAGGTGTACAGCAAAGTGATTCAGTTATATATATATATATATATATATATATATATATTTGTGTGTGTATATATATGTATGTATAAGAATGTATATATATGTGTAAAGAATATGTATAAGAATGTGTGTGTACATATATATATATATAGGAATGCTATTTATCAGGTACTTTATCAGATTCTTTATCAGGTTCTTTTCCTATATAGATTATTACAAAATACTGACTATAGTTCCTGTGCTATACAGTAGGTCCTGGTTGGTTATCTATTTTATATATAGCAATGTGTATATGTTACCCCCAAATTCCTAATTATCTCTCCCCTTCCACCTTTCTCCTTTGAGAACCATAAGTTTGTTTTCTATGTCTGTGAGTCTGTTACTCAGACATAAAGAGGAATGAAATAACGCCATTTGCTGCAATAAGGATGGACTTAAAGACTGTCACACAGAGAAAGACACATATCATATGACATCCCTTCTTTGTAAAATCTAAAAAAAAAAAAAAAGATACAAATGAACTTATTTACCCCTTTCTTTTGCAGGGACCCTTATCACTGCCCGTGTTCCAATTTTCATTTCCATGTATATAGCACCGTCACACTCTCTAGCTGGCATCTCTCTTCCAGGCTCCAGAATCATTTTTCTAATTGTTCACTTTGGAGTATTCAGCAAATTCATTCAGTCGTTTACCAAGTGAATTTTGAGAGCTGTTCGTGTGACTGACATTGTGGAGATGCTGGTGAACGAAGCAGCTCTTGGGAGGTCCCTGCCTTTGTGGATCTTAAATTCTAGAGGCAAAAGATAGACCAAGGGGTAAACTGAAGCTAAATCTATAGCTGAATGGTGATAAGTGCGTCTCAGGGGAAGGGATATAGGGAATTTTGAGGGGAGAGTGATGACTTTAAAAATGGTCATCCGTGCAGGCCTTGCTGAGAAGGTGCTTTCTGAATTAAGACTGAAGGAGGTGAGGGAACAAGATTAAGAATTCAGGTTTGAAATTCTCACGTTGTTTTCTTAATTTATCCCTCTCTGCATCTCCCCTGTGGTAACCATAAGTTTGTTTCCTATGTTTGTGAGTCGATTTCTGTTTTGTAAATAAGTTCAGGTGCATCCTTTTTTTAGATTCCACCTATGTGTGATATATGTGGTATTAATCTTTCTCTGTCTGACTTCACTCAGTATGATAATCTCTGGTTGCATCTGTGTTAATGCAATGACATTATCTCCTCCTGTTTATGGCTAAGTAGTATTCCATTGTATATATGTACCACATCTTTATCCATTCCTCTTAGGTTGCTTCCATATTGGACACTTAGGTTACTTTCATGTCTTGGCTATTATAATAGTGCTGCTATGCACATTAGAGTGCACATATCTATTCAAATTATGTTTTCTCTAGATATATGCACAGGATTAGGATTGCAGGGATTTTATGATAGCTTTACTTCTAGATCGTCAAGGTTTGAGAGTCTTTCAAGAAATGCAGGAGGAAATTTTTTTTAAAAGGAGGCAGTGGATGTGTAACATGCATCCATACCAAGGAGGTCTGAGACTAGTTCTCACCAGCACCTCAAGGTCAACATGCCAGAACCTAAACTTGTCACCTGCAGAAGCAGCACAACTTTTTTCATTTTGCGATTCCTTCCATCACCATCGCCAAACACAAGACCTGGCTCAGGCCAGCTACTCACTCTGCATTTTAGAAGAACAAATGAACAGATATTCTGTGCTCTAGATTAACAAGGATAAATAAGAGTCTCCCCACTAAAGGAGCAAACACCTTGAGCCCAAAGACAGCATCTTAGTTTTGGTTCCCCCAGATGCAGGCCCTGGGTTAAGGATTTGGGTATAAGTCATTAACTTGGAAGGTAAAGGGAAATACTGGTAAGAGTGTAAGAAAGGGGAACTAGAATAGGAGAGCATACAACTAGAGTGTATTGTGGAGTGAGCTAGCACTTATCAAGCCAGGGAAACTCCAGGAGGCCAGACAGGCACAGTTCAGATCCCGCCCCAAGACAGGCAAGCTAAGGTATTACACTCTAACTCCTGTCAAGCTTTGGCTGAGGGCTAATCCTAGAGGGTATTATTTCCTGAGCCCCAATAACAAGAGAAAGCCCTCAGGCAGCTGCAAGATGCACTTCAAAAGGATAAGGGGAAATGGCTACTGCAAATACAGTGGCACATTTATGACACCTACGGTGACCTCTGCAGAAGTGTGGGAAAGCAAGTGCAGTGTAATGTGATAAGTCAGCAACACGGCTCAGCTGATATGAATCAGTCCCCACCACGTGACTTGGCTCAGCATGTCTATAAATGAACATCTGCTAAATAAGTGTACAAAGTACAACAAGAAATAGACCTGAGAAAGCAGCTATTTCCCAAAATGCATTTGCCACAGAAACTGGCTAGCATTTTACCCTTTTCTTTTTCTTAGGAAAACTACATTTCCCAGCCTCCTTAGCGGTTAGGTGAGGTCATGTGATTGAGTTCTGACCAATAGGATGTAGTCAAAAGGGATGTCACCACCTCCAGGCCTGGTCCGCTAGACCCTCTCAAGCACAATCCTTCCTGCTTTCTCATCTTCTGTCTTCATGAGATATTCTGAGGGCCTAAAAGATGGAAGGATTTGGGGTCCTTGAATTTGCTACTTGGAGAACTGCCTTGAGGAACAGTTTCATCAGCGGACAATTCATGTTGGACATTTGTTGAAAAGGAAGTAAATTTGTATTGGATGAGGGCACTGAGATTTTGGAACCGTTTGGTGGAGCAGCTAGCCTACCCTAACACAGTGGGTATTCAGAATGTATTTGTGAACACATGGCTGAATGAATGCTAATTGGAAGGGATGGTCTATTTCACTCTGCTTGAAGTTGGCAATGCTAGCGGGAAGCTTGAGAAAAGTGGGGTTTTGACAATAACTGAAGGGAAAGGTGAAATTCACTCCCAGGGTCGCCCAAGGCCAAGCCTGCTATCACCCTATAAGCAAGGCCTGTATTATTTAAATTTCCCTTGCAGAAATATGAGCCCATTTTGCTCTATCTTATTCCCAACAAAAGTGGAAAAGGTTTGGCTTCCTGCCTGCATAAAATTACCTCTCATACACTTCATGGTTATTGTTAAGTCACCCTCTCAGCACTCCTAAGTTCTCATTTCATTTCATAAGTTAATATGGAAACTAGCTTTGCAGTTTCAGCCCTTTGGAAAATTCTCTTTGCAAGAGAATCAGTGGCTGAGGTTAAATTTACATGGAGTGGTTTTTTTCCAGAGTTGGTTGGCTGATCCTTCTCTTCTTCCTTGACTCCTCTTTGAAGGAAGGAGGCTGAGGCACATGACAGCCTGCAGATTTTCACATGGAAATACAGAGCTTAGAATAATAGAAGTATTAGACACTAGCTTTTTGCTTGTCACTTTACACTCTTGGTCCTATTTGATTTGGCAACAATCCTATAAATAAATCTTATTATTCCCATTTAACAGGTGGGAAAACTGAGGCAGAAATACATAGGCGAACTCATGGACAAAGGTCACACAGCTGATATGTTGTGGGAACATACAAATGTCCCCACATTTGAACAAAATGAACCTAGTGCTCTTCATTTTCACTATAATATGTTGTTCTGGTGCCACAAGCAAGTTATTTAGCATTATGGTATCCCCTCTTTCCTCCAAAAAGATAAAGTCCTAACCCCAGTACCTAAACATATGAGCTTATTTAGAAATAGTATCTTTTTCAGACAATCAAGTTCAGATCAATTTAGAGTTTGAGGAAGGGTGCTAATCCAATGTGACTGGCATCATAAAAGGGGGAATTTGGACACAGATATGTACACAGATATGATCACATGAAGACAGAGTGAAAGACATCTGTAACCAAGGGAATCCAGAGGTGACCAGAAGCTAGGCAAGAAGGATGGAGGAGATTCTCTGTCACAGCTCTCAGAAAGAAACAGCCCTAATTTCAAACTTCTAACCTCCAAAACCATGAGACAATACATTTCTGTTGTTAAGCCACCGATCTGTGGTCCTTGGTTGCAGCAGCCCCAGGAAACTCATGCACTTAACGAGTGTATCTTGGAATCTCAGTGTTCTCATCTGCACAGAAGGAAGATGAGCAGTGTCTAGTTTAGCAAGCTTTGGGGTCTGTTGAATGAGATGATGCACATGCCACACCAAGATGGAAGTAGTGTACCAAGTGCATTCAAAGGGCTCAGTCAATAGCAGCAGTTATTACTAACATTGAAAGTGAACGTCACTCACCTGTGTCCTACTCTTTGCAACTCCATGGACAGTAGTCCACCAGGCTCCCTCTGTCCATGGGATTTCCCAGCCAAGAATACTGGAGTGGGTAGGCATTCCCTTCCTCTGGGGATCTGCCCAACCCAGGGATCAAACCTGAGTCTCCTGCATTGCAGGCAAATTCTTTACTGTCTGAGCCACCAGGGAAGCCCAATTATTGTGTATGAAAAACTCTCCCTATGACATTGCAGAAAAGCCACCAATGGTTTTGTCCTCACCCCTTAATCACTCATGACTGAACAACTAACACTTCATTAATTATTTAACAAAATGAGTAGAAAGTCATTTATCTCACATGTTTGCATGAGGAATAAAAGAAAGCATTGAAGTTAAAGTTATTACTACGGTGTCTATTTCTGTTCAGCTGCAGAGACATGATTATTTGCCCACATGGTCTTATTTCTTGCTGATGAAATGTTTATGAAGTTGTGACCCCATGTGTCCTGTCTCTAAGCAGGGTATCAGTCTCACAGACACAGTCCAACAACCAAAAGCCACTTTCAGTATAACCCAAGTCCTTTAAATGTGTTTCTCCGGCGTAGTGCAGCAGCACCTTTCAAAGGTCCTCTCTGTTCCCACATGCTGCAGCCCGCTCCTTAGCTTCCAGTTCCCAGTTTCTCCAAAAAGCTCCACCTTCTGCCCTCTTCCACTCTATTCTGTCTCCCTAGTGTGTCTTCCTCCCCATCCATATTCTGTGTTCCTGTCCCTACTCTGACCATGAATCATAGAAGTTAAATCATGAGGCAAAGATGAAAGAAGGCAGGGTACCACCACTCTCTCTAGCGGCAGGGGAAGATGAAACTCTGAGAGCGCTTGTGGCTTCATCATTCTTTGTCCCGTTACAAGAAGTGCATCCCCATCAAGCCATGCAATGAGGTAGGGCTAATTTGATGAAAGGACAATGTCAAAAGTACAATCAGTGTGATCTGAATTTAAATTCTATATCTGGAAAATGCTAGCTGGGCATGGTACTTAATTTCTCTGAACCTCTGAATGCTTATCTGCAAAACGAGGCTACAAATGCACATTTCGCAGGATATGCTGAGGATTAGATGAGATCACAAATGTGAATCACTTGGCCAGGGAAGACACATGCTTGCTGTTAATAATAGCTACCGATTTATGAAACAAGCTTGATTCAGAGGATAATAGCAGCATGCAGATTTAGTTTTATTGGTAGTGTCCCTTTTTATTTTTAAAAATTTATTTATTTTTTAATTAAAGGATAACTGCTTTACAGACTTCTGTTGGTTTCTGCCAAACATCAACTTGAATCAGCCATAGGTGTACATATGTCCCCTCCCTCTTGAACCTCCCTCAACCCCCATCCCACCCCTCTAGGTTGTTACAGAGTCCCTGTGTGGGTTCCCTGAGTCATATAGCAAATTCCCACTGGCTACCTATTTTACATATGGTAATACAAGTTTCCATGTTACTCTCGCCATACATCCCACCCTCTCCTTGAATCAGAGGATAACAGTAGCATGCAAATTTAGTTTTATTGGTGGCATCCCTTTAAATATATCTTTTAAGGTAAGTTCTCTTCCTTCCCCTGGAAGAAATTCAGGATGGGCTCCGAGATTTTTTCTGGTCATTCTTAGATAATAAAATCCCTTCAATCAATCCGATTGCCCAAACAACCTGATTACAGTGGTTTAAATGTCTAGCCCAGGGCATGGATCATAATTTTTCCCTCTTCTCTGGAAGGCTAGCTACTTACAGGGAGAATACTAACTGAGGTACCCTTTCTCCTGCCTGCTCTATGCGTCCTTCCTCTCCAGCCTCGCTGATCTAGGCTCTGCTCCACAAGGGCTGGAGCTGCTGGAGGAGGAAGGAGGAAGATACGTTTGATTTGCTTTGATTGGTGTTGCAAATGGACTCTTAGATGGCAATTCTTCAGAAGTCCTCCCACTCTTGTTGCTGGGAACAGCAACCTCATTGTCCAAAGACCTCTCAAGACCTTCCCGTTCCTAGAGATAAAGCCAAGAAACCAGACCATAGCCTTCAAGAATCCAATGGGTGGCCCCATACCACATTTCAAGGCTTACCTCCTGCCCATTCTTCCAGCTCCCATCACGTGGTGTCCATTGCAGCCTCATGAAACCTCCAGCTCTTCCCGGAACAGATCAGGCTCTTTTACACACTCTAGGCTACGTATTTGCAAAGGCAAATCCCTCCTCCTAGAACCCATGCCTCTTTCCTATTTCTGGCAAAGGGCAGCCCTTCTGTGAAGATACCAACTAAAACACTGTATAATGGGGTTTCCCTGGTGGCTCACTGGTAAAGAATGCTCATGACAATGCAGGAGACATGGGTTCGATTCCTCGTCCAGGAAGATCCCATATGCCATGTGGTGAAAGCCACCACAACTATTGACACTGTGCTCTAGAGCCCGAGAACCACAACTGCTAAGCCCGAGTGCCACAAAAATGAATCCCATGTGGCCTAGAGCCCATGCTCTGCAGCAAGAGAAGCACCACGAGAAGTCCGTGCACCATCAAAGCCCACACAGCAACAAAGACCCAGCACAGCCAAAAACAAATAAACAAATAATGATGAAACAGTTTGCCAAAGGAGCCCTTCCACCTAAGTGAGGCAATACACAGATTAATCAGCAGTCTTAGGGCAGCCAGCTAGCCATTTGGGGAAAAACACCTGATGCAAAATTTCTACTTCAGTATTGAATTGTGGAGTGTTGTTTTTCTTTGATGACTAGTGAGGCTGAATATATATTCATTGTTGGGTTTTCATTTTTGTGACTTGCTTCCTTTTCAAATCACACCTGACTATTCATTGCTTTCTTCTTGACTGGTAAGAGGATTCTGAACACTGAGCACATTAGTGCTGTATCTGTTATGTATGGTGCAGACCCCTGCCCCACCTCCATCTGTGCACTTTCATTTTAATTTTATTCATGGTGTTGTTTAATAAATTACAATCTTAAACTTTTATGTCTAAACTTTTAGATCTATTAACCTTTTCCTTCCTGACTTCTGATTTTGCTGTAATGCTTGGAAAGTCTTTATCCAACTCATGGCTATATAAATATTCTTCTAAATTCTCATCTTATGCATTAATTGTTTGCTTTCTCCCCAGTTTTATGCAGACATAGTTGATATGTAATACTGTGTAAGTTTAAAGTATACAATGTAATCATTTGATAAATGTACATTCATTATCTCACATAGTTTTTTTTTTCTTGTGATGAGAACTTTAAAGATCTATTCTCTTAGCCATTTTCAAATCTACAGTGGAGTACTGTTAACTGTAGTCACCATGATGTATATTTTATCCCCAGAACTTATTTATCCCATAGATTGAAGTTTGTACTTTTGGCTCCCTTCACTCCTTTACCACACCTTTCACCTTCTGCCCTTGCCAATTACCAATCTGTTTTCTGCTTCTATGAATTCATTTTTTTAAAGATTCTGCTTATAAGTGAGATCATACATTCTATGTCTTTCTCTGACTTATTTTACTTAGCATAATACTCTCAAGGTCCATCCTTATTGCAAATGGTGGTGTTTCCTTCTTTTTATGGCTGAGTAATGTTCCTGTGTGTTTCCTTAATCTGTTCATCTGTTGATGGACACTTAGGTTGTTTCCATATCTTGGCTATTGTGAATAATGCTGCAATGAACATGGTGGTACCAAGATACTTTCTAGATGGTGTTTCTATTGTATCCAAAGGCAGGATGCCTTGATCAAACGGTAGTCCTGTTTTTAGTTTTGAAAGAACTTCCTCAGTGCTTTTCCTAGTGGCTATACCATAGTTACATGCTTTTAATTATTTAATTCTTCAGAGATAAAAGGACCTAAGCAACACTAAACTCTGCCAAGAAAATCATCCCCACCATACCCAGCAGCCCCAGCATGTCAGCAGAAGACCCCAGTAGCCAACAGGATAAACAGACCAAATAATGGTACCCTGGCGACCTGCTTCATCATGGTCAGGTGGGAAATTGTAGAACATGAACTCTCCTTCCTTCTCCAAACATCCCTGCCCCCTGTCCCAGTCCCAGGAAGATTAGATCCAAAGATAGGAAGAGAATGGGATGTCCCAGAGGCAGGCTGCTTGCACTTCCTCAACCCCACATAGCCACAGAAGACAAATCAAAAGAACAGACTATCCCCCCATCCTCATCTTGAGGTCCTCAAGTCACAGGTCTGGCATAAGTTGAGAGTGGGAGATAATTTTGAATCAGACACTACATTAGATTTTGAATAGACTGTAATATGTAACTACAATTACAGGGAAATTATGTCACCTGTTCAAAGTCTCTTCAAAGGATCTGATCTCCATCGAGAGAGAGAGACTTTGAGCATGTTTCAAAGGTGACATCATTTCATTTGTGTCCCTCCTTTAACTGATAACACTTTTTAAAAAGAGGGTACAATGCAAAATAGCTAAAGAGTTCCAGACTTCACATGCACATCCAAAACCATCCACAGGAAAAAGAGGGATTTTTACTTCTCTTCAGTTTTAAACTAAAATACCAAGCTCCACTGATTATACTAACTTGATTAGGCCTGAAACAACCAGCGTTGCCAAGACAACGCTGTCTTGCGCCCCCTCCAGCTTGGTTCTGAGAGCAGGCGCAAGCACAGTGGCCACTGCTGGACTTGGGGTCTGCCAGTCAGGTGGAATGTCTACTAAAAAGCAGAGACATTACTTTGCCAACAAAGATCTGTCTAGTCAGAGCTATGGTTTTTCCATAGTCATGTATGGATGTGAGAGTTGGACTATAAAGAAGGCTGAACAGTGCCAAAGAATTGATGCTCTTGAACAGTGAAGTTGGAGAAGACTCTTGCAAGCCCCTTGGACTGCAAGGAGATCCAACCAGTCAGTCCTAAAGGAAATCAGTCCTGAATATTCATTGGAAGGACTGATGCTGAAGCTGAAGTGCCAATACTTTGGCCACCTGTTGGGAAGAACTGGCTCATTAGAAAAGACCCTGATGCTGGGAAAGATTGAAGGAGGGAGGAGAAGGGGACAACAGAGGATGAGATGGTTGGATGGCATCACTGACTCAACGGACATGGGTTTGAGCAAGCTCCAGGAGTTGGTGATGGATAGGGAGGCCTGGCGTGCTGCAGTCCCTGGGGTCACAGAGTCAGACACGACTGAGCGACTGAACTGAACTGAACTGAAAGTTCGTGCTGGTCGGTTGGTGTGTCTCTGAAAAGTCTGTGCCATTGAACCTCCTGCCATGGCTGAGTAAGATCCATTCAGCGCCCCGTCAGTGACCCCGCCCTGGGGAACTGAGGGGCTGGAGAAGAGGACCCTGCCACAGCCTTCTTGGCATAGAAAGAGACTGAGATTACGGGCATCGAGAACGACGAGGCCTTCACCATCCTGGAGGGCAGAGCCCCAGGACCCGGAGCGGTGAGATGCTGATGATGGAGTGATGAATGGCAAATACTACCAGGAGACTGCTGGGCCGACAGACAGTTACGCAGCTATTTCGCAACTGGATCTATTGCACCCAGACAGAACCTGAAAGTATCCCATAAAGGGAGAGAAGAGCAAAAGGAATGTTTGGAAGCCCTTGATGCCAATTCTTAGAAGCAGGAAGCAGAGTGGACAGAAAAAGCAATCAGGAGCTGGACAAGTGGTATGCGAGGCAGGCTGGCAGCTCCAAAAGACAAAAGCCAACAACAGGGCGGCAGCAGAAGCCTTTGAACGTGACCTTGAGGAGCTGTCCCTAGGCACTGAGTGAGAGTGGGCGGCCCAGCTGTGTGACTTTAACCCTAAGTCCAGCAAGCAGGCCAAGGACGACTGCCCGCGGGCGTTCTGTCCTCATCTCCCTCAAGCGGGGCCCCCTGGCACAGTGAAGAGCCATGTGTCTGCACCTAATATCATAATCCCACTCAGTGATGCTCTTCACGGTAATTGCATCAATTATGTTGAGTTGTTTGGGACCAAACCTTTTGTCTCTAGAGTTGATCATTCTTTGTGATTGCACGTTTCCTTCAACTGTGTTCTCCCTGGCATTCAAAGAGGAGGGGAGGTGGTGGCAGTGGAAGGGAGGGGAGGCCTCCCAAGGGCAGCCTCAACCTATGCTTTTGTGCATTATTTTGAGGATAAATTTCTTTCAAACAATTAAAAAAATAAATAAACAGCTCTGACCTGACTGTCTTAAGCTGGGTTTCTACCATCTCTGAGCCAATCACTGAAATGGAGCAGATGTCTCTAATCCAGTAAGAATTCGCCCCTGGAGAAAGTGAAGAAAATGAAAGTCACTCAGTTGTGTCGGACTCTTTGCAACCCCATGGACTATACAGTCCATGGAATTCTCAGGCCAGAATACTGGAGTTGGCAGCCATTCCCTTCTCCGGGGGATCTTCCCAACCCAGGGATCGAACCCAGGTCCCCCTCATTGCAGACGAATCCTTCACCAGCTGCACCACCAGGGAAGCCCCTGGAGAAGGGGAGGGCTGATGGGGAATGGAAGAGACAATAAATAGAATTCCTCCCTACCTATCCCTCTGGTCATTGAGGTCTCTTGGCCCTCCCTATTTCATTTTCACTCAGTTTGAGGCCTGGAGCACAGTGTAATTCTAGCTGAAATCATGTTTAAGAAGCTGTTTGTTTAACCAGCAGGGGGGCCAGTTATTACAAGCTAACAACCCAAAGAAACATTTTCTTTCCCCATTGAAATCCAAAAACCCTGCCAAAGGAAGCTTGGCTGGATGCCTAGGCCTTTCTCTCCAGCTCAGCCCTGCTCTCTGCAGGCTGCAGGGTCTCGCACTAAGTGATAACTCACGTTTGTAAACTACTTTGCAATTTGCAAAGGGCTTTCACATCCATTATGCCATTTAATCAACAAGGGGTGCTGGAGGAGGATGCTGGTTTGGATGCTGCTCTCAGGATTTCATAAGCATGCTGTATTAGGAGTGGAAAGAGGGAATTATGCATGAGACTCTCTGAGGCTAGCGTGGCATGTGTAGTTGGAGGGCCAAAAGGGGCGTTAGAGTTTCTGTCTCCCCTCCACCTTTTGTTAACTGACTCCATTCCTTTGAAGTACTCAGTATCCTTTACTGAATATGGTTTTAGGTCTTAGTGATTTGTTACCCAAGATGTGTGCCCTGGCTGTAAAAAATGGCCCCTGACCTAAGGAAGACGAATATGAATTTGCATGAGAATTACACACAAAAAGAGGGCATTCTGATGATGCTTGACCTTGCTTCTTTATAATCCAGTTTTCTCTGTGAGATTCCTGTCTTTAAATTAGATGAATAAGACATTGTGAGTACAACAGGCATGGTACTGAAGAATCCCCAGATGCCCTCTCAAGGAAAAGCCTAGGGATAAAAAGCACACATTGGCGATAAGAATGGAAGGGAGACAGAACCAAGCAAGAGAGACCTACAGATACTGAATAACTGTCATTCAGTTGCTCAGTTGAATCCAACTCTTTGCAGCCCCATGGACTGACTGCCAGGCTTCCCTGTCCTTCAACATCTTCCAGAGTTTGCTCAAACTCATGTCCATTGAATCGGTGATGCCATCCAACCAACTTGTCATCTATCATCCCCTTCTCTTCCTGTCTACAATCTTTCCCATATCAGTGTCTTTTCTAATGAGTCAGTTCTTCGCATCAGGTGGCCAAAATATTGGAGCTTCAGCTTTAGCGTAGGTCCTTCCAATGAATATGCAGGACTGATTTCCTTTAGGATCGACTGGTTGGACATCCTGGCAGTCCAAGGGACTCTCAAGAGTCTTCTCCAACACCACAATTCAAACGCATCCATTCTTCAGCACTCAGCCTTCTTTATGGTCCAACTCTCACATCCATACATGACTACTGGGAAAACCATAGCTTTGACTAGACAGACCTTTGTTGGCAAAGTAATGTCTCTGCTCTCTTTAATACACTATCTAGTTTTCTCATCCTGTGGAGAAGGAAATGGCACCCCACTCCAGTACTCTTGCCTGGAAAATCCCATGGGTGGAGAAGCCCGGTAGGCTACAGTCCGTGGGGTCACAAAGAGTCGGACACGACTGAGCGACTTCACTTTCACTTTTTTTTTCTCGTAGCTTTTCTTCCAAAGAGCAAGCATCTTTTAATGTCATGTCTGCAGTCACCATCTGCAGTGATTTTGAAGCCCAAGAAAATGAAGTCTGTCACTGTTTCCATTGTTTCCCCATCTATTTGCCATAAAGTGATGGGACCAGATGCCATGATCTTCATGTTTTGAATGCTGAGTTTTAAGCCAGCTTTTTCACTCTCCTCTTTAACCTGAAACAAGAGGGTTTTTAGTTCCTCTTCACTTTCTGCCATAAGGGTGGTGTCATCTGCCTATCTGAGGCTAATAATATTTCTCCCAGCAATCTTGATTCCAGCTTGTGCGTCATCTAGCCCAGAATTTTGCATGATGTATTCTGAACAATATTTAAATATACAGCCTTGATGTACTCCTTTCCCAATTTGGAACCAGTCTGTTGTTCCATGTCCAGTTCTAACTGTTGCTTCTTGACCTGCATACAGGCTTTGCAGAGGGAAGGTAAGGTGGTAGTCTCATCTCTTTAAGAATTTTCCACATTTTGTTATGATCCACACAATCAAAGGTTTTAGTGTAGTCAATGAAGCAGATGCTTTCCTGGAACTCTCTTGCTTTTTCTATGATCCAGTGGATGTTTACAATTTGATCTCTGGTTCCTCTGCCTTTTCTAAATCCAGCTTGAACCTCTGGAAGTTCTCGGCTCATGTACTGTTGAAGCCTAGGCTGGAGAATTTTGAGCATTACTTTGCTAGAATGTGAAGTGAATGCAATTGTGCAGTAGAACATTCTTTGACACTACCCTTCTTTGGGATTGGAATGGAAACTGATCTTTTCCAGTCCTGTGGCCACTGCTGAGTTTTACAAATTTGCTGGCATATTGAGTGCAGCAATTTAGTAGCAGCATCTTTTAGGATTTGAAATAGCTCAGCTGGAATTCCATCACTGCCACTAGCTTTGTTAGAAGTGATGCTTCCTAAGGCCCACTTGACTTTATACTCCAGGACATCTGGCTCCAGGTGAGTGATCACATCATCGTGGTTATCTGGGTCATGAAGATCTTTTTGTACAATTCTTCTGTGTATTCTTGCCACCTCTTCTTAATCTCTTCTGCTTCTGTTAGGTCCATACCATTTCTATCCTTTATTGAACCCATCTTTGAATGAAATGTTCCCTTGGTATCTCTAATTTTCTTGAATAAATCTGTAGTCTTTCTCATTCTATTGTTTTCCTCTGTTTCTTTGCATTATTCACTTAGGAAGGCTTTCTTATCTTTCCTTGCTATTGTTTGGAACTCTGCGTTCAGATGGGCATATCTTTAAACAACTAGATAACCATCATCCAGTCAGAATCCTAGAGATACAGATAACTAGATAAACATCATCCAGCTGACAAGAGTTCAAGCCCAAGGGCAGAGATTTCCTCCCACCAAAATTACCTGCCCAAGTTTTTCTCTTTGAATGCTGTCTAATACCCATATCCCTCATACACATTTCCACCTCCACCAGGGCCCATTCCTCTCTCAAATTGATTGTGAAGGTAGAGACCATGCTGTTTCACCCACCACAGAGGGACATTAGTATCAGACACATGGATGAAACTTGACCAATTAAATGAGTGTGCAAATGAGTGGGCACAGACATACGGAGTCAGTTGACTACGTGTGGAGGTAAATCTTTAAAATACATTAAATTGATAAAATACTTTAAATCATGAAAATCATGATTTGAAACTATTCAGCTCAGTGATTTTGAGTCTATTCACAAGTTTGTGGAACCTTCATCACTATCTAATTCCAGAACACTTACATCACCCGCAAGACTCCCTGTACCCATTAGCAGTCAATCTCCATTTCCCGATCCTTTAACTCCTGACAACCACTAATCTATTTTATGTCTGTATGGATTTTTCTCCTTCAGACCTTCAGTACAAAAGGAATCATACAATACATGATGTTTCGTGTTGTAGCATGCATCAGTACTTTATTGCTTACTTTTTTGCTGAATACCGTTCCACAGTATGGATGTACAACATTTTATTATCCACTCATCATCAATGGACATTTTGGTTGTTTCCATTTTTCAGTCGTCATGAATAATACTATGAATGTTCATGTAGAAGTTCTTGTGTGAACATCAGTCTGAATTTTGGGGGGATATATACCTAGGAGTGGAATTGCTAAGTCGTATGTGAGTTTTTGAGGAACTGTTTTTCAAAGCACTTGCACCGTTTTACATTGCCACCAGCAGTGTATGAGAATGTAATTGCTGCACATCCTCATCAATATTTGTGACTTCCATTTTGTTAAAAATTATTGTTATACCCATCCTAGTGCGTTTGAAGTGATACCTCATTGTGGTTTTGACTGACATTTTTATAATGACTAATGATCTTCAGCATCTTTTCATGTACTTCAGTTCCGTCACTCAGTCGTGTCTGTCTCTTTTCAAAACTAAGGACTGCAGCACACCAAGCTTCCCTGTCCATCACCAATTCCTGGAGTTTACTCCAACTCGTCTCCATTGAGTCACTGATGCCATCCAACCATCTCATCCTCTGTCATCCCTTTTTCCTCCAGCCCTCAATCTTTCCCAGCATCAGAGTCTTTTCCAATGAGCCAGTTCTTCACATCATATATACTTGAGGAAGAGGTCCAACTTCATGCTTTCTCAGTGGATAGAGTTGTCTCAGCATTCTTTGTTGAAAAGACTGGGGTTTTCTTTTCCCCACTGAATGGTCTTCACACTCTTGTTGAAAATCAATTGGCCTTAAGTGTATGGGCTTATGTCTGAACTCTGTTTTCTTCTTCTGATCTGTATGTCTAGACTTTTTCCAGTGCCACACTCTGAATTACTGTAGCTTTTAGTATGTTTTAAAGTTAAAAGGAACTTTGTTTTACTCTTTTGAGAAGGTTTTGGCTCTTTCATTTCTATATGAATTTTAGATCAGGTTATACATTTCTGAAAAAAGACTTGAAATTTTGAATCTGTAGATAAATTTGGAGCATACCACTATTATAACAATATTAAATCTTTCAATTTATGAATATGGATGTCTTTGCATTTATGGAGGTCTTCAGCTTATGTTGATATTTCATCATTTTCAGTGCACAAATCTTGAACTTGTTTCATTAAGTTCACTCCTAAACATTTTATTCTTTTTGGTGTTATTATAATGGAATTGTATTCTTAATTTTATTTTTGGATTGTTCATTTTCAGTATATAGAAATACAATATTTTTACTTTTTAATGCTATTTTAGTCTTTCAAATTTCTTATAACTAATATGAATTACTTCCACATATTTATTTTGGAGATTTATTTATATATTATTTTTATTAATATGTATCTGAGTTACAGTATCATATTAGTTTTAAGTGTACAATATAGTGATTCAATATTTTTGCAGGTTATTTTCCATTTAAAGTTATTATAAACTACTGGCTATATACCTTGTGCTCTACAATATACCCTTACAGTTTTGTTATGTATAGTATTTTGTTGGGCTTCCCTGCAAGCTCAGATGGGAAAGAATCTGCCTGCAATGCAGGAGACCAGGGTTCAATTCCTGGGTCGAGAAAATTACCTGGAGAAGGGAATGGCTATGCATGCCAGAATTCTTCTTGCCTAGAGAATTTCATGGACAGAGGAACCTGGCAGGCTGTCCATGATGTCACAAAGAATTAGACAAAATAGAGCAACTAACAAGATAGTAGTTTATACTTCTTAATCCCCTGCCCTTATCTTACGCCCCTCTCATTCCCTCTCTCATATCTGTGAGTCTGTTTCTGTCTTCGTATATACATCCCTTTGATTTAATTTTTAGATTCCTCATATAAGTAGAATATATGGAATAACATATTTGTCTTTTTTCTGTGTGAATCATTTCACTAAGCATTATACCTTCCAGGGCCATCCATGTTGACACACACACACACACGCATATATACACACACACACACATGCATATATACACACACACACACCTACCTAGGAGTTGAATTGCTGGATTACATGTTATTCCTACTTTTAGTTTTTGAGGTATCTCCATACTGTTTTACATAGTTGCTGCATCAATTTACACTCCCATCAACAGTATGCTGCTGCTGCTGCTGCTAAGTCACTTCAGTCGTGTCCGACTCTGTGCGACCCCATAGATGGCAGCCCACCAGGCTCCCCCGTCCCTGGGATTCTCCAGGCAAGAACACTGGAGTGGGTTGCCATTTCCTTCTCCAATGCATGAATGTGAAAAGTGAAAGTGAAGTCATTCAGTCATGTCCAACTCTTCCCGACCCCATGGACTGCAGCCTACCAGGCTCTTCTGTCCATGGGATTTTCCAGGCAAGAGTACTGGATTGGGTTGCCATTGCCTTCTCCACAACAGTATACAAGTGTTCCCTTTTCTCCATGTTCTCACCAACACTTGTTATTTGTTGTCTTTTTGATGATAGCTATTCTGACAGAAGTGAGGTGATATGTCATTGTGGCTTTGGTTTGCAAATCTCTGATAACTAGTAATGTTGAGCATCTTTTCATGTGCCTGTTGGCCATCTGTATATTCTTTGAGAAAATGTCTATTCATATTTTCTGCACATTTTTTAATTGAGTTTTCTTTTTTTTTTGATGTTAGATAGTATGACCTGTTTATATATTTTAGATATTAACTCTTTATCAATTATATCATTTGCAAATATTTTCTTCCACTCAGTAGGTTGCCTTTTCCTTTTGTCAGTGGTTTCTGCCTACATTTTCTTCTAGGAGTTTAATGGTTTCTTGTCTTACATTTAGGTCTTTAATCCATTTTGAGTTTATTTTTGTATATGAAGTAAGAAATGTTCTAGTTTCATTCTTTTACATGTACCATTCCTTGAAGATACTGTTTTCCCCATTGTGTATTCCTGCCTTCTTTATCATAGATTAATTGACCACAAGAGTCTGGGTCAATAGACCACAGGGGTTTATTTCTGGACTCTATTCTGTTCCATTGATCTTTATCCCTGTTTTGTGCCATATTATACTATTTTGATTATTGTATCTTTGTAGTATAGTCTGAGGAGAAGGCAATGGCACCCCACTCCAGTACTCTTGCCTGGAAAATCCCATGGATGGAGGAGCCTGGAAGGCTGCAGTCCATGGGGTCGCTAGGAGTTGGACTTGACTGAGCGACTTCATTTTCACTTTTCATTTTCATGCATTGGAGAAGGAAATGGCAACCCACTCCAGTGTTCTTGCCCAGAGACTCCCAGGGACAGCAGAGCCTGGTGGGCTGCCATCTCTGGGGTCTCACAGAGTCAGTGAATACTGAAGCGACTTAGCAGCAGCAGCAGTATAGTCTGAAGTCAAGGTATGTGATACTTCTAGCTCTGATCTTTTTCTTAAGTTTACTTTGCCTCTTCAGGGTCTTTTGTGTGTCCTTTCATGTTTTAGAATTATTTGTTTTAGTTCTGTGAAAAAATTCCCTTGGTATTTTGGTAGGAATTGCATTAACTCTGTATATTGCCTTAGGGAGTATGGTCAATTTTTTTTAATTGAGAGGATTTGGAAGATCCCCTAGAGGAGGGCATAGCAACCCACTCCAGACCCCCTAGAGGAGGGTATGGTAACCCATTCCAGTGTTCTTGCCTGAAGAATCCCATGGAGAGAGGAGCCTGGCAGGCTACAGTCCATGGAGTCACAAAGAGTCTGAAGTGATTTAGCATGCGTGCGTGATGTGAGCTATGGGTTTGTCATATATGGCCTTTATTATGGTGAACATGCTTACTGTATGCCCACTTTCTGGAGAGCTGTTGTCATGAATTAAAATTTTCTAAAGTTTTTTCTGCATGTATTAATATAATCATGTGATTTTTATTTTTCAGTTTGTCAGTATGGTAGATCACATTGATTGATTTGTGGATATTGAATCATCCTTGCATCCCTGGGATAAATACTACTTTATCACAGTGTGTAACCCTTTAAATTTGTAAGGCCTCCCCAGACAGCCATTTTGCTTTTTTGCATTTCTTTTCCATGGGGATGGTCTTACTCCCTGTCTCCTGTACAAGGTCACGAACCTCTGTCCATAGTTCATCAGGCACTCTATCTATCAGATCTAGGCCCTTAAGTCTATCTCTCACTTCCACTGTATAATCATAAGGGATTTGATTTAGGTCATACCTGAATGGTCTAGCGATTTTCCCTCCTTTCTTCAATTTGAGTCTGAATTTGGTAATAAGGAGTTCATGATCTGAGCCACAGTCAGTTCCTGGTCTTGTTTTTGCTGACTGTATAGAGCTTCTCCATCTTTTGCTGCAGAGAATATAATCAATCTGATTTCAGCGTTGACCATCTGGTGATGTCCATGTGTAGAGTCTTCTCTTGTGTTGTTGGAAGAGGGTGTTTGCTATGACCAGTGCATTTTCTTGGCAAAACTCTATTAGTCTTTGCCCTGCTTCATTCCGCATTCCAAGGCCAAATTTGCCTGTTACTCCAGGTGTTTCTTGACTTCCTACTTTAGCATTCCAGTCCCCTATAATGAAAAGGACATCTTTTTTTGGGTGTTAGTTCTAAAAGTTCTTGTAGGTCTTCATAAAACCATTTAACTTCAGCTTCTTCAGCATTACTGGCTGGGGCATAGACTTGGATAACTGATATTGAATGGCTTACCTTGGAGACGAACTGAGATCATTCTGTCATTTTTGAGATTGCACCCAAGTATTGCATTTTGGACTCTTTTGTTGACCATGATGGCTACTCCATTTCTTCTGAGGGATTCCTGATAATCATGATGATGTGATCACTAATCTAGGGCCAGACATCTTAGAATGTGAAGTCAAGTGGGCCATAGAAAGCATCACTATGAACACAGCTAGTGGAGGTGATGGAATTCCAGTTGAGCTATTTCAAATCCTGAAAGATGATGCTGTGAAAGGGCTGCACTCAATATGCCAGCCAATTTGGAAAACTCAGCAGTGGCCACAGGACTGGAAAAGGTCAGTTTTTATTCCAATTCCAAAGAAAGGCAATGCCAAAGAATGCTCAAACTACCACACAATTGTACTTATCTCACATGCTAGTAAAGTAATGCTCAAAATTCTCCAAGCCAGGCTTCAGCAATACGTGAACCGTGAACTCCCTGATGTTCAAGCTGCTTTTAGAAAAGACAGAGGAACCAGAGATCAAATGCCAACATCTGTTGGATCATGGAAAAGGCAAGAGAGTTCCAGAAAAACATCTACTTCTGTTTTATTGACTATACCAAAGCCTTTGACTGTGTGGATCACAATAAACTGTGGAAAATTCTGAAAGAGATGGGAATACCAGACCACCTGACATGCCTCTTGAGAAACCTATATACAGGTCAGGAAGCAACAGTTACAACTGGACATGAACAACAGACTGGTTCCAAATAGGAAAAGGAGTGCGTCAGGGCTATATATTGTCACCTTGCTTATTTAACTTACATGCAGAGTACATCATAAGAAATGATGGACTGGAAGAAACACAAGCTGGAATCAAGACTGCTGGGAGAAATATCAATAACCTCCGATATGCAGATGACACCACCCTTATGGCGAAAGTGAAGAGGAACTAAAAAGCCTCTTGATGAAAGTGAAAGAGGAAAGCAAAAAAGTTGGCTTAAAGCTCAACATTCAGAAAACTAAGATCACGGCATCCAGTCCCATCACTTCATAGGAAATAGATGGAGAAACAGTGTCAGACTTTAGTTTTGGGGGCTCCAAAATCACTGCAGATGGTGACTGAAGCCATGAAATTAAAAGAGGCTTACTCCTTGGAAGAAAAGTTATGACCAACCTAGATAGTATATTCAAAAGCAGAGACATTACTTTGCCGACTGAAGTCTGTCTAGTCAAGGCTATGGTTTTTCCAGTGGTCATGTATGGATGTGAGAGTTGGACTGTGAAGAAAGCTGAGTGCCAAAGAATTGATGCTTTTGAACTGTGGTGTTGGAGAAGACCCTTGAGAGTCCCTTGGACTGCAAGGAGATCCAACCAGTCCATTCTAAAGGAGATCAGCCCTGGGATTTCTTTGGAAGGAATGATGATAAAGCTGAAACTCCAGTACTTTGGCCACCTCATGTGTAGAGTTGACTCATTGAAAAAGACTCTGATGCTGGGAAGGATTAGGGGCAGGCGGAGAAGGGGACAACAGAGGATGAGATGGCTGGATGGTATCATGGACTCGATGAACATGAGTCTGAGTGAACTCCGGGAGATGGTGATGGACAGGGAGGCCTGGCGTGCTGTGATTCAATGGGTCGCAAAGAGTCGGACACGACTGAATGAATGAACTGAACTGAACTGAACCCTTTAAATGTATTGTTAAATTGATTTGCTAATATTTTTTTAGGATTTTTTGCATCTCTGTTCATTAGTGATGCTGGCCTGTAATTTTGTTTTCTTGTAATATCTTTGTCTGATTTTGGTATCAGGGAGAGGTTGGCCTTCTACAGTGAGTTCAGAATCATTCCTTCCTCTTCAATTTTTGGAATATTTTGAGAAGGATAGATGTTAACCCTTCTATAAATATTTGTTTTGGGGAGTTTTTATTGATTCAATTTCATGTTTGGTATGCAATTCATTTATCTTAGGGTGGAATGTTACATTATTGATTAGAGCTCTTTTATTTAACATCTTCATTTATAGCTATACATTTCTATCTGAACGCTGCTTTTGCTGCGTCCTATGAGTTATTGTATGTTATGTTTTTATTTTTATTTATCTGTGAGGAGCAATATAAACCACTACAATTACATATAAGCTCAGATAAATGACTGAATATTCTAAAGAGTTAACTTTTTCTAAACTGGTATTTCTACAATCACTTGTGACCCCACGGACTCTGTAGTCCATGGAATCCCAGGCCAGAATACTCAAGTGGGTAGCCTTTCCCTTCTCCAAGGGACCTTCCCAACCCAGGGATCAAACCCAGGTCTCCTGCATTGCAGGCAGATTCTTTACCAGTTGAGCCACAAGGGAATCCCCATTGTATGTTATGTTTTAATTTTTATTTATCTAAGAGGAGCAATATCAGCCACTAAAATTACATATATTCTAAAGAGTTAAATTTTTCTAAACTGATATTTCTATAATCACTTGTTAAATACCAGTTAAAGTTTGGTATATTTACACTAAAAAGAAAAATTTGTGATTAATAAGACTAAGGGAAATTTGTACATATTGAAATAGAAAAGTGATAAGATAAAGACGATAAGATAAATGACAAAAGCAAGTTGCTCAACAGTTCTGTGGAGTAGAACCTCACTGTAGTTATCAAATGCTATTTCACATATATTCTTATTTAAGCGCAGAAAATTTTTAATAAGGTTATATAAAAACCTGCCCATATTGTCTCCACTGGGAGTGAGAATAGAGAATGAGAGGGTGTTCTTTGAGATAAACTCACATCAGCTGACATTGCTTATCTTGCTTTTATTATTTTTAAAAATATTTTCACTGCACAAATAGGATATAAAATGACTTGTAAAGGAAAAAAAAACACAGAGAAAACAAAAGTGAATTGCCCCATCCCTGTTGTATCAAAGATGCAACTGCTACTAATAGTTTTGTATGAGTCCTTCCAGAAACTTTAATAGCTTCTATCGTAATAAAAATAATTATTAGAATAGTAAGATTTTATTTTCTATGTTCCTTCATTTATACTTTGCAAACATTAGTGTTGCATTTATCCATCTATTTCATCATAAGTTCAGTCATATATTTCATTTTCTAACAAAAGGGAAAAGGATCTAATATATTTCTGGATAGAAACTTTCCTGATGCTTTTTATCCATATTTATAAGAGGATTTAAGACTATTACTGTCAGAGTATTTTAGTCCCTCTCTCAGCAAAGAAGAGTCAAGAGAGTCTTCAGTTTGTGGGCCCCGATGGAAAGAGTGTGGGGACATGGCACAAAGCTATGCTAAGAAGCCTAAGGGTTTATAAACGCAGGTCTACTATATCTACCATTTGGAGCATAGATTATGCACCCAGTTATTGCCATTGAGTGAACCAACATCTTTCTTGCCATTCCATATTGGCCTCTTAATACAAGTATTATTGAACATTTCCTATGTACCAGGCATTTTTCTCAGCACCTTAAACACATCAACTTATTTAACTTCAACAACCACCCCATCAAATGAGCACTGTTGGTATCCTTGTTTTTCAGGTAAGAAAACTGAAGTGACTTAGGTGATGTATCTCCCCCAAGGCCTCACAGCCAACAAGTGACAGAACAGAGATTCAAACCCGGTTCTGTGTGGTTCCAGAGTCCTTGTTCTTAGATATTAAACTGACTGCTTCTGGAGAAAGGCAGAGCATAAATGCAGGATTGCAAGATTCAGCAAATAAAAACACGAAGCAGTCAAATTTGAAATTCAGATAAACCAAATTATAGTGCATGTACCATGCAATATTTGCAATATACTTACACTAAGAAAGTTAATCTGAATTTAGAGTTGAAGTGGGTGTCTTACATTTGAATTGGCGACCTTCCATAGATAAATAGAGAGAGCCAGACTTGGACTTGGAGAACAAGGTGAAGGGTTGGAGACTCAAAGTAGGTTTTCTTGACTGATGTCCCTACTTGTTCTATTCTTTATAAAGGTTTTCTTTTTCCTTTGAAAAGATATTAACATGAAGAACAATAGAAAAAGTATATGAATGTATCACTTATGGAAGGTAGAACAGACAGCCCATCTTCATTCCATCTCCTCTCTCTTCTCTCTCTTGCCACACACACACACACACACACACACACACACACACACAATGGTAGCACAGGGCTCCCTGGTAAATATTAAATCAAAGAATGACACTCGAGACTGAGACATAAAGTCTTCTGCTTCTTTCCTGTTTTTAAGTCTTGTGACCTAATACTAAATCATATTTGCATGGGTAGCAGGGACAGGCAGGAACCTTGGCTGGAGGCAGGGCACAGGGGAAAGAGGCAGCTGGGAACCCAGGGGCACCGAACCCCTACACTACCTGTATCTCACTGGGGACACCTCAGCTGACCCAGCCCCAGGGGGCAAGGCCCACACAGGTAACCTTGATGGGGAAGGGGAATACAGGAAGCAAAACACCTTTTTCTGACACTCTGTGGCCCCTGTCCTACCACTGGCCAAGGGTAGCCCTATAGAAAGAGGCCTTAGTCTCTGACCAGTCAAACTGGTCACTTTTGCCTCCTTGGAAGAGCTGGTATAAGAAGAAGGAAACAGAGAGGGAGAATATGGGGAGAAAATATAAAATCTCCCTCCTCCAACCTTTCTACTCCTAATTCGATAACAGAGCTAGTTTCTTACAAGAACATCATTAATTACGACATGCAAAACACTTTCACTTTAGCCTCCAAATTGTCTATTGATTTTTGCCTCAAAGAAATTAGCCTCCTAATGTGACAACTTTCCCATTAATGGTCTAAAATGTTTGCCTTGTGGAATTAGCACCCTATTAACCTGACCATCTCTTTAAGTGTTTTTCTTCTTCAAAAATTATAATTAAATACCATTGCCAAGCAGAATTATTTAGACAGCACTTTGCACATTAATGTCTACACAATTTTCATTCCCATGGCTAGAATTTTAACCCACAATGAAGCTCAGAAAGATGTTGTTTCTCTCTTCAAATTGTTTTCTTTTTTTTGTTTCCTTATTTTTCACCTTTCCTTATTCCAAGTGTATCCTCTGAGCTCCATGACAGGAGAATAGGGAAGACACTGGCATGATCGTCATAGAATAAAGTGACTCATTTTCTTAAGGATGAGCAAAATGATGGCTACTACACATACGTTAAAGTCACAGGCTCAAGATAGACTTGAGAATGAGAATTCACAGAAGGTCAAAACCAGAGCTCACCCTCCACTAGGACCAGAACTTTTGCTCTGAGCCAGCTGGAAGCAAGTGGGAGACCTTGGCTCACTCCATATGGGCCAGCCTCCCTACCATGGAACAGTGGGGAGGAGAGAGGACAATGTGTCTAGAAAGGCAGAGAGAAAACATCCAGTGAAGAAAGAGTGACCACCACTGACTCTACCCCACAGTGTCAAATTGTTTTCCAAGGTGGTTGAACCAATCTCACTTCCATTAGCATGGGTAAGAAGACTTGTAGCAGCTACATTCTCAGCTCTCGATACTGCAGGCCTAATTTTTTTTAATCTGGTAGATATAAAATAGCATAACATTGATGTTTTAATTTGCATTTCTCTGAATATTGATGAAATTGAGTGACTTTTTGTATGTTTATTGGCCATTTGATTTTCCTCTTTAGTGAAATATCTGTTCACGTCTCTTTTCTATTTTCCAATTGGATTTTTGTCCTTTTGCTATTGATTTGAGAGCATTTTTAAATATATTTTAGATATCAATTCTCTGTTAATTATGTGTTTCTCTCCATTTTTGGCATCCATTTTCACTTTAGGGAAATCACAGTTCTTAGTTTTAATACCATGGAGTTTAGTGTGTGCTTTTGGTGTGTTATTTAACAATGCCCTACTAATTCCAAGGTCATAAGATGTTTTTTTCTAATAATATATGTTAAATTGTGAAAAAGATTACAACATGGAGAAAAGCAAAAATAAGAAGAAAATCACTTGTTATCCTATTACCAGAAGTAGCCACTGGCATTTATTTTTATAGCTTCCAATCTCACATGATAGTTAACATAACAACCAAAAAGCTTCGAGAAGAAAAATATCCATGCTCAACGTTGACTTCTTTTTAATACAACACATATCTAATCCTATTCAATACTAATTTTTTCCTTGGATTACTAGTTTTTGTTTCTCTAATAGCAACTTCTGAAGTATGTCTCATGCTTTAAGCAGAGAGAAGAAATGTTTGGGTTCAGAGGGGAGACAAATACAGAAAGTCAAATGTTGAGGTATGGCCTCAAGGCATCAGTTAACAGAAAAGTCATCTTGAATGTACCATATGGAAACCAGGCCAGACCTTCTGCCAGCCCCCCACACAATTCTCCAAAACCAAGCTTGACAGCATCTTGTTTACAGCAAAAGGAAATATTTCTCTTTGCTGTTGAATAAAATCTGTACATATCATGGCTTTCCTGACTTGATCCTATAAATGCAATGTTATTTTCTTAACTAATGAAATGAAAGGCAATCCTCAGTGAGACCATAGCTTACAAAGCAGATGTCTCAGTTATCTATCGCTAAGGTAACAAATTGCCGAAAAATAATGCCAAAATAACAGCAATTGTATTATTATCTCTCAGGATTTCTATGGGTCAGGAATTCAGAACGGGATCAGATGAACGATTAAGGCTCAGGATCTCTCACTGGTTGCAGTCAAATAAGTAGGCTGGAACCCTAGGGGTGTGAGGCAGCTGGGAGCTGACCTGGGCTCTCTTTCTCTCTTCATGTGTTCCCAGGGCCACTGATGTGGTCTCTCTGTGTGGTGGCCTCTTTGTATGGGCTGAGTTTGGGCTTTCTCATAGCGTGCTGGTCTCAGGGCAATTGGACTGCTCTTACATGATGACTTCAAGACTGAATGTTCTAGCAACTAAGGTGGAAGCTGCCTTGCTTTTATCAACCATCTCAGAAGTTATATAGAGTCATTTTCACCATTAAAAGTTGCAGAAACCCACCCAGTCTAAATGGGAAGGGAATTTTTCCACTAAAAAAAAGGCTTATATTTGCAGTCTACTTCTTTTGAAGAAAAGATTGAGAAACCAAAGATCTCTTTCCTTCTTGTACTCTCTCTGCCCCTTTCACTCCGAGATGATGTGATTCCTTTAAAAATGTTGTAGGTTTCCTGTGTACCAATTTATGATCAACTCCGTTAGATAAAAGCCACAGATATCTTCTGGAACAGTCTCTCCTTATTTTCAACCTCCTGTGAAGCAATTGTGGGATAATTTTCTTAGACATTCTACTGTCTATTATTTAACAAACAGGGTTTGCAAAGCATGCCTATGAAATTCTTTGGAGGATGTCTCTGTCTGAAAAGGTTTGTAATGCAACCTTAGACTTGGGGGACCCTAACAAAGGGTCTTGATGCCATACCCTTAGCTTCATCTTTATCCTGAGGCCACATTTTCCTTATAGTATCCTGGATTTGGTCTTTTCCCTGAGGCCTTTTATTTCTTTGAGACTCTTTGCTGGATGGAAAGACTGTCAGGATCCCTCTATGTTTTCTCCTAAATTCTACTCAAAAATGGCACTGTTTGTGCTTTGATGTATCTCTCTCTTTTCACATTATGTTACAGGCAACTACAAGCCATGTAGCACCTGTGGCACGCTCCCCAGAAATCTCCCCAGCCACATCACCAGGTTTTTAGGTACATTTCTATTTTCCACATCAGCACAGATAACAGGTTCCAGTGTTTCTACACTTTCCACCACCACACAGCAAAGTTTCCTTTCCTTTAGTCTCCCAACTTTCATTTAAGCCCTCAGTGACAGCCTCAAGGCTTCTACTAAGAATCTCCTCAAAGCCCTTCCAGCTTCTGCCAACCACCTAGTCTCAAAGCCAATATCATGCAACACCTCACGAGCAGGTACTACCGCATTCTGTTTCTCTTATCTCTTAAACCACCATCCAAACTCGTGGCTCAAAGCAATGGCAATCATGTCGCTACCTATCATGGGTTCTGTGGGTCAGGAATTCGGAAAGGGCTCAGCTGGGCAGCTCTGGATCAGGGTGTTTGGTGCAATCATAGTCAAATGACGACTGCTTTGGGATAGCAGTGGGTTGAAGCAATTAAGGCTTAGCTGGATCTCTCCCCCTCTCTGCCCGTCTTCTCCACATCCCTCAGTAGTTTCAGCTACTCTCCACGTGGTCTCACTCCATGAACGAGTTTAGACCTCCTCTCAGCACGGTAATCTCACAACAGTTGAACTACTTACATGGTGGCTGAAAGCTTCAGAAGCAAACGTTCCAGTAGCAAGGTGGACTTTTTGTCATATCGGAAATCATATGGCTTTGCTTTCACCATATTCTACAGATTGAAATAGTCACAAAAGCTCATCACAGAAGCCATTTTAGGGGAAAGGGCACATCAAGGAAGGGAAGTCAGAGAATTTGTGAGCACATTTGTAAACTGCCCCACCAGATTCCAAGCATTTCTTGTGTGCCTACTATGGGTCGGCTACTATGCATACATAGATGGATCTGATAAAAGGCATCCTTGAGGAGCTTACTATCTAGTTAGGGTGAGGGTAGAAGACCAAGGGATAAGCGAACATTGCGCTCTAGCAGGGCAGGTATTTTAAGAGTGCTGAGAAAGCTGAGGGACAACAGAGAAGGAGAAAGGAATGCCACAGCTACAGTTTGGGAAGGAGAAATCAGCATTTGAGCCACACCCTGAGGGGCAACGGGAATTCCCCAGTCGTGTGGGGGACCGAAGCACGCATGGGGCGTGAAGCACCTTAGTGCAGTCTTTCCGTTCCAGCTGAGCGATGGTGACATTCTAAGTGCCATTTTGTTGGTGACATTTGTCAAAAATGTCACATGCTGTTGACATTTCTAAAATAAGCAGCTCAGGAGAGATTGCAGTGAGTTCAGTTCTGCACACGTTGGCATTTTTAGGTGCTACCAAGACATGTGGAAGTTGAGGAGTTCAAGGGGGACCCCTGAGTCCCCTAACAAACAACGTGCTGGCATGCTGGTAGGCTTCCACTTTATTCTGTTTTTCAGCAGGGTGCTCTTGCTCCTGCAAGAGAGTCAGTGGCTGCAGGTGGGGCTCTCCTGCCCTGGGCTGCCTCTCCCAGCTGCTCTGGCCATCAGAGTTCAAGACATGATGGGATCCTCCAGAAACAGGCCACGAGCTATGGCTTACAAGCTCACCTGGGGCACTCAGCCCACCCAAGAGACACAGATTCCACCCTGGAGTGGCTGCAACTTCCAGTCTTAAGAAGACATTTGTTCTAGCCTGTACACTTGAGCATCTAATTGGTTGCCTTGTGATGACTTGGCCTCTACCTGGTCAGGGGCCAAAGGAGCCTCTGAGATCACCTCTCCAGGAGTTTGCCAACTGGTGGCAGGCAGACGGAAAACAGCTTGCAGAGAGTGTTTATTTTAAAATGGGATAAGTTGAAAACATTTAAAAATCAGGAAATTTTATTTAAAGTGTCTGAATGTCAGCCTCTTTTGAAAAATCAGAAGATTTTAATTTTGCCACCAGGCATAAATTCCCACATGGCAGCAGGCAGCTGGGGCCAAGCCAGGCTGTGCCTCCAGTTTGTCAAGTATTGGGAAGAATGTAGGGGAAACATTCTCATCCTCAACTGCTAAACTGATACAATTTGAAGGGCAATTTATAAGTTTCTACCCAAATTTAAAATTCACATGACATTGTTCTGGCAATTGTCATTTTGAAAATGAAAGCTACAGAAATATTCAAATGTGAGCGTAAAGTTGAGGCTATGTGGTGGCATTATTAATTAATTTATTTTTAAGTATTTGTTTGTCTGTTGGCTTATTTATTTGGCTGTGCGTGGTCTTAGTTTCAGCTCATGGGGTCTTCATTGCCCCATGCAGGACCTTCCATCGTGATGCATGGACTCTCTAACCGTGCACAGGCTCTGGAGCACATGGGCTCAGTAGTTGCACCATGCAGCCTTGCTCCACAACGAGGGGGATCTTAGTTCCCTGACTGGGGACCAAACACACATCCTCTTCATTGAAAGGCAGATTCTTAATCACTGGACCACCAGGGAAGGCCTGGTGGTGTTATTTATAACTAAAAAAATGAAAGCAACCTGCATTTCTATCTATAAAGAACTGGCTAAACAGATAAATATATGTAGGTCAAAAGACACTTGCTCTTTTGCTGACAAAGGTCCATATAGTCAAACCTATGGTTTTTCCAGTAGTCATGTACGGGTGTGAGAGCTGGACCGTAAAGAAAGCTGAGCACGGAAGAACTGATGCTTTCAAACTGTGGAGCTAGAGAAGACTCTTGAGATTCCTTTGGACAGCAAGGAGATCAAACCAGTCAATCCTAAAAGAAATCAACCCAGAATATTCATTGGAAGGACTATTGATGCTGAAGCTCCAATACTTTGACCACCTGGGGCACCAGGCTTGCCTGGTGGCTCAGACGGTAAAAGTGTCTGCCTGCAGACAGGGAGACCCGGGTTCGATCCTTCGGTTGGGAAAATCCCCTGGAGAAGGAAATGGCCACCCACTCCAGTACTCTTGCCTGGAAAATTCCATGGACTGAGGAGCCTGGTAGACTACAGTCCATGGTGTCTCAAAGAGTCGGACATGACTGAGCGACTTCACTTCTTCACTTCTAATGTGAAGAACAGACTCATTGGAAAAGACCCTGATGCTGGGAAAGACTGAAGGCTGGAGAAGAAGGGGACGACAGAGGATGAGATGGTTGGATGGTGTCACCGACTCAAGGGACATGAGTTTGAGCAAATCCAGGAGATAGTGAAGGACACAAAGAGTCAGACACAATTTTTCAATTGAACAACAGCAATGTATGTCAATGCAATTAAATTTTATGTAGCTATTGACAGGATGTGGTTCTATATTAACTGACCATGGAAAATGCTTAAATATATTAAATTTAAAAAAAGAAAATCACAGGATGATATGTACAGTATTACCTCATTTAGGTGAAAACCAAAACTGTACTAGAAAATGGTCCAGCTACTGACAAAAAGTGGAGGGATCTGGGCTTAGACAACTTGGTTGTGGTTCTATATTAACTTGGTTCTATATTAACTTGGAGAGCTACTGAGTTCTCCAAAATACCACTGGAAACTTGTTAAGCCAAAGCTAAAATTACTAGAACTTGTGGTCAGAATCTTAGTCATATTTCAGAAAGGGAAATTAGCAGTAGGATAATCACAGGACCACAGGGTCTGGGCTTAAATGGTCTAATGTTTTATCCAAGACAGGGATATTATTTGAGTTGGACAGAGTTGATTCCGTAATTTAGGACTGGTGGCCACAACAAGGTCAGGGCGATAAAGGGAGGTTGACAAGGAGGCTCTTAATCAGTGAGCAACTCAGGACTGTCTCCAATAACTTAAAGGAACTTCCTGAAACAAATAATTAGTTATTCAAGGATGTACAATCTCATCTTCATCAGGAAGAAGTTTTCTGGAACAACCCACCCATCTTGCTGACACAAGTGGGTCAGGGTATCTTCCTTATGACTGAATTGCAATGACACAGATCGTCTGGATTCTCTGTGGAAACCCCAGCTCTGTCATTTTCTAACTGTAGGCATTTGGGCAATTTCTGTAAAGTTTAAGTTTCTGCATCTGTGAATGAAGATTACTGGTGGCAGGGTTATGGTTAGGATTACACATGATTCCTGTGCCTAGAGTATAGAAATACTGTTGGCAGCATGGATTAATAGGCATAGGAAAAGGGATAAATGAGAACTTCTCAGCCTTGGCACTATAGACGTTTTCAGGCCAAATAATCCTTTGCTATAGGAGCTTGTCCTGTGTATTGTACTGTGTTCAGCAGCATCCCTGACCTGTGACCACCAGAAGCCAGAAATACCAGCTCCTCCAAGTTGTGACAAACAAACGTGTTCCCAAACATTGCAAAGTGTCCTCACTTAAGAACCGTTGACCCAGAGGCAACCATTGTGTGGGCTCCACTAGAAAAGAGTGGGAATTAATAAAAATGTAAGAGAAAATGGTGCATAGCTCACATCGTAAGCTACCTGTTAACAGACTCATCTTTGCCTCTTCTGTAGGCACCAGTGATCTGCAGACCGTGAGAGTCAGAGAAATACTTCTTGTGATGGAGTATCAGCAGATGCTTAAAGGCAGGGTAAAATATCGTGGCTACTGACCCAGGTAAGGGTCCTGGAAAAGAGAACATTGAAACCTATTCATTTTAGAGATAAGCTTATTAGACATTAAAATTTGAAGATGCTGAATGTTCTGCCTTTAGGCTCCATGATGGGTTCCAGAAAATTCAGAACGACTGCAAATGTTTGGGAAAGGCTATGGGCCAAGGGAACTTGAGTCTCCAAAGCAAATTATTTTGAAGAGCCTCCACTTGGCAGCTTTGGCCATCCATCCTCACCCACTTGGAGAGGTTGGTTTTCCCCAGGGCCCAGGAGAGCCATTGAGAGGCCTGTTTCCAAATGTCCCACTGCTCCGGCTCCCACTGTGGTATTTTGGTGCCCTGTAGGTAATTCAACCTGCACAGTTTTTCTTGAACGATGGAGAGAAGGAAAATAGGCTGGGGTAACTCTCCCCTCCCCTTTTTTTTTCTTCTGTTTGGCCAAACCACATGGCTTATGGGATCTTAGCTTCCCAAGCAGGGATCAAAGCCAGGTGCCCTGTACTGAAAGCGCTGAGGCCTAAGCACTGGACCACCAGGGAATTCCCTTGCTCTCATTTTTAAAAGTGGTTTGCAGTATGAGAGTTGTGTCAGAAACCAATAGCCACACACTGCAGCCAGAAGTGTCTTCCCAAAGCACAGTCTGGCCTGAAAAGTAGATCAGCATAATTCCTTGTCCTCATGCAAACAGTTCTGGGACTGGGCATGCTTTCTTGATGCCATATAAAACAATACTGAGGATAAGAAAATAAAAATAACTTAGCTACTTGCTTCAAGAAATCCCTTTTCCTAGACTTAAAAACATATTTGTACTCCTGTGTTCTTAGCAGTATTATTCACCATAGGCAAGATGAAGAAGCAACCCAAATATTCATCAGTGGATGGATGGATAGGCAAAAAGTGATATATCCTTACAATGGAACATTATTCAGCCTTAACAAGGAAGGAAATTCTGACAAATGCTGTAGCGTGGATGAAAGACATTATGCTAAGGGAAATAAGCCAGTCACAAAGGACAGCTATTACATGGGTGTACCTATGGCTGATTCGCACTGATGTTTGAGAGAAAATAACAAAATTCTGTAAAGCAATTATCCTTCAATTAAAAAGTAAATAAAGTGGTTTAAAAAAAAGAACAATTACTGTGTGATCCACTTACATGAACTACCTAGAATTATCAAATTCATAGACAGTAAAATGCGAAGTACCAGGGGCTGGAGGGAGGGTGAGATGGGGAATTATTGTTTACTGGGAATGGAGTTTTAAATTGGAAAGATGAAAAAGTTCTGTGGATGGATGGTGGTGATAGTTGTATAGCACTGTAAATATTCTTAATGCCACTGAACCCGACATTTAAAATGGTTATAATGATAAACGTTGTGTTATGTGTATTTTATTACAATAAAAATGGTTTTGTAAGCTAAGACGAGGAACTGACTACAATGGTTTACCTATCAAGGCTAGTAATTCACTCATCAAGACTCACCTCGTGACCCTGCCATCCTCTCCACTGCCACCCAATCCAAAGCTATTGGGTCGTAACCTCTGTTCAGTCCAGTTTCCTGCTTTGTAAAATCCACTTTCAAATCACCCAGACTGGATCCTAAAACTATAAGTATCTTACCTTTGTCTCTTTATTTTGAGATACAACCAAGACTCTGTCACAGTGCTATTTCCCCTTATTACAGTGGGTTTGATCATCTTAGTTTTGCTTTATCAACAGGTTTTTTTCTGGTGTTTTTTTTTTGAAAGCTGACAACAAACAGATCATGGGTTTCCCTTATTAAAGTTCTTCTAAAAAGAAAAATAGAGTTCTTCTGAGGTCACTCACTGCCAATATTTGAGTTTGCAAATGGGCAGCTGGCATGGCCTCCAGTTATATTTTATTTGGCTTGCAAAGTGTATTGAAAAAAATTTGAATTTTCTGCCAAACGTTAAATATTGGGAGTTTTCCCAAAGAATATGAATTTTTTTCCCTTCTGTGGGAAATTCAGGTCCAGATCCATTTGCTAGTCTGGTTTCAGACATTTGGGTCAATTCATCAAGGGCATTCTCTTGAGCAAAGATAAAATGTTCGATCTGTCTTAACTCTCGGTGTGCACTAGACAGTGTCAGGCACAGGGCATTTTCTAGTCTAACACGATGTCATTCAGAGGCACTTGCTGTAACTAAATGATCAAGTCCTTGCAAGCCACGACACTCAGGGGGATGCCATTGCTTTGCAGCCAGAGAGCAGGCCCGAGTCTGACCTCTGCCCTTTACTTCCAATGTGGCATCAGGCAAATACTGCATCTTCTAGGAACCTCAATTCTTCATTTGTAAGAAAGGGTAGCATGTGGCTCTGGGGGAAGTTTAGTGAGTTATGAAGTGTCCTGAGATGCAGTGAACACACACAGGTAAAAGTTATCACGACTACAGTTATGCTCGTGACTTGTGCTCTGCTGTGCTGAGTCGCTCAGTCGTGTCTGACTCTCTCTGACCCCATGGACTCCTAGCCCACCAGGCTCCTCTGTCCATGGGATTCTCCAGGCAAGAATACTAGAATAGGTTGCCATGCCCTCCTCCGGGGGATCTTCCCGACCCAGCGATAAAACCCAGGTCTTGCGCATTGTCAGAGGATTCTTTACCATCTGAGCCACCAGGGGAGCCATGAATACTGGACTGGGTAGCCTATCCCATCTCAGGGGATCTTCCTAAACCAGGAATCAAACCAGGGTCTCCTGCATTGCAGGTGGATTCTTTACCAGGGATTCCCTGGTGGCTCAGAGAGTAAAGCATCTACCTGCAATGCAGGAGACCCAGATTCGATCCCTGGGTTGGGAAGATCCCCTGGAGAAGGAAATGGCAACCTACTCTTGCCCAGAAAATTCCATGGATGGAGGAGGCTGGTGGGTTACAGTCCATGGGGTCGCAAAGAGTCAGACACAACTGAGTGACTTCACTTTTTTCACTTTCTTTACCAGCTGAACTACCAGAGAAACCCACTCATGACTTACATTGAGGCTTTTATTTCTATGAAATCTTTCTCGTTTTCCATTCATTTATGGCAGAAGCCAGTTTCAGTCCCACACTGAAATTACAAAATGTGTCTCTAAGCTTTGAAGACAATGACCGTTACCATGGAAGTATTTCTAATCACAGAAAAAAACAGGGCAGCAAGGTTCAAAGTTTGGGAGAAACCAAATATCAATAACCTCAGATATGCAGATGACACCACCCTTATGGCAGAAAGTGAAGAGGAGCTAAAGCGCCTCTTAATGAAGGTGAAAGGGGAGAGTGAAAAAGTTGCCTAAAGCTCAACATTCAGAAAACAAAGATCATAGCATCCGGTCCCATCACTTCATGGCAAATAGATGGGGGAACAGTGGAAACAGTGGCAGACTTTATTTTCTTGGGCTCCAAAATCACTGCAGATGGTGACTGCAGCCATGAAATTAAAAGACACTTACTCCTTGGAAGAAAAGTTATGACCAACCTAGATAGCATATTCAAAAGCAGAGACACTACTTTGCTGACTAAGGTCCATCTAGTCAAGGCTATAGTTTTTCCAGTGGTCATGTATGGATGTGAGAATTGGACTGTGAAGAAGGCTAAGCGCCAAAGAATTGATGCTTTTGAACTGTGGTGTTGGAGAAGACTCTTGAGAGTCCCTTGGATAGCAAGGAGATCCAACCAGTCCATTCTGAAGGAGATCAGTCTTGGGTGTTCTTTGGAAGGAATGATTCTAAAGCTGAAACTCCAGTACTTTGGCCACCTCATGCGAAGAGTTGACTCATTGGAAAAGACTTTGATGTTGGGAAGGATTGGGGGCAGGAGGAGAAGGGGACGACAGAGGATGAGATGAGATGGGCATGAGTCTGAGTGAACTCTGGGAGTTGGTGATGGACAGGGAGGCCTGGCGTGCTGCGATTCATGGGGTTGCAAAGAGTCGGACACGACTGAGCGACTGAACTGAACTGTATCTTGAGCATCTTTAAACTACTTCCAAAGCCTGTGAAATTAATTGTTCTGTGATTCTATATAGAGAACATTTTTGGACACACTTCTCTTTTAAATGCATCTGACAGAAAACATAAAGGCACTATAAAGTACACAAGAAATGGGAAGGGTGTCTGGAGAGGGAAGAACATTGCTTTATAACTCTGTTTTCAAAATATTCTTCAGTTCAGTTCAGTCGCTCAGTCATGTCTGACTCTGCAACTCCATGAACTGCACCACGCCAGGCTGCCCTGTCCATCACCAGCTCCCAGAGTTTACTCAAATTCATGTTCATTGAGTCGGTGATTCCATTCAACCATCTCATCCTCTGTCGTCCCCTTCTCCTACCCCCTTCAATCTTTCCCAGCATCAGGGTCTTTTCAAATAAGTGAGTTCTTCGCAGCAGGTGGCCAAAGTATGGGAGTTCTTACTATGAATATTTTTAACAGAGAGAAAATTTAGGGGAGATGCAGTGTAACCCAGGTGGCTCAGTGGCCAAGAATCGGCCTGCCAATGCGGGAGACACAGGAGACATGGGTTCAATCCCTGGGTCAGGAAGATGCCTGGAGGAGGGCATGGCAACCCGCTCCAGTATTCTCGCCTGGAGAACCCCATGGACAGAGGAGCCTGGCAGGCCACAGTCCATAGGATCACAAAGAGTTGGACACAGCTGAGCAACTGAGCACACGCGCGTGCACACACACATATTATAAGGCATATGCTGGCCTTAAACATCTCACCATTTAGTCATTTGCTTCAGATATTTTTACTATTTATGTAAAGAAAGAAAAACTTGTGGATACAATTAAATCATCTTGTATATCCCTTCTTGATCTCAAGTCTTCTGTCCTTCCCCAGGGAGAACCACCATCCAGAAACTGTTGGGAATCATTCCAGGAATGATGCTGTACTTTTACTATATATAGCATGTAGCTATAAACAATACACTATATTTTTGTCATGTTTTTAACTTCAAATAAATAATATCATGCTTCTGTCGTCTCATACCACTTGCTTTTTCTGTTTTATGTAGCCCTGCTTGAATTCTTTTTGAAGTGCTATATAGAGTTCATTACTTTTACTTCATAGCACTATGGTAACATCCATGGGGAAAAAATAGGATTACACATTTTCTCTTTCCAAGGTTTCTCACTCCCTACAGGACAAAGTCCAAGTTCAGTCTGGTACTCAAGAATCTCCATGATCCAGCTTGTTTCCTCTCCCGAGTAACCAGCCGCAAGCTATTTCCCAAGCATATCACAAACCAAGAATCTTTCCACCCCAGTTTACTCCTATTTATCCCTCAAAACCCACTCTGCTGGGGAGCCATTCCCCTTTAGACTAAGTGAGGCAGCGTTTCTGGCTTCTCACAGGACCTTTCACCAATCTTGATTGGATTCTTAAGTCATAATCTCTCTGTTCCTCCCACACACACGGCTCAGAGTTTACCTGTGGTTTATTAAACTATGTATCAGCTATGTATCACTGACCCTGAACATAGTCCTGGATACATTAGAGCAGGTGCCCAAAAACCGATGGTCGAATTGAAGAAAATTACTTGGGGAGACAGAGTGGATTCTACCAGCGTCAAGGGAAAATGAGTCCTCTTTAACGTGCTCACAGTGAGCACTTCCTGACTTTCTTCTTCCTGGGCAGCACAAATTACCCCTTGGTCTGAGTCTCTTTCTTTCCCTACTTCCAAACAACTCCAAGGAGGTCCCTATCTTGTGAACCAGATACTGTATGTAACCAAGAGCCTGATCTCAGCTCAGTGCTAAAGACAAGTCCCACCCAAACTAGGGGAAGAAGGATTTTCTAAAAGGATAAGTTCCTTGGATCATAAGTACTCAAACTTGGTTCTACACTGGAGGGTACCTGGAGAACTTTAAAGATTCTGATGCCTGGTTCTGACTTCCAGAGATCCTGATGTTGCTGGATGAACCCTGGGCCCTGGGGTCTTTTCCAAACTCCCCGGGTGCTTCTTACAAGCAGTGGAATTTACAGAGCTTTCCAACCCCTATGCCAGAATGAAACTGAGCAGGTTGCAGACATGCCAGGATATTCATCCTTCCATCCCCAGTGAGGCTGGGTGTAGCTGGAGGAGCTGGAGGACCGCCCCCTTCCTTCCCCTGCTCTAGCTGCCAACCGCAGGAAGTCTGTTCTGATTAACTCACTGCAGTGAACAAATACAACGATTGCTCCATTGCTGCGTTTGGGAAGAATCAGGATGCCTTGCTCTACAGAACAGGACAAGCCAGAGCAGCCTAGAGTTTCTTAAGCAGCATGAGGCTCGGTTTCGGTTGCAGCCTCTTCCTGGTCACGTTTCCCGGTCAGTGGAACTTACGTGTTCCCCCAGAGACTGGACTCTGGTTTCTCATCATCATCATGTCACTGAATCCGTCTCAGACAACCTTAAGAGGTCAACCTGGTGACTCCATCTTATACATGAGGAGGCTAGGGCTATACAGAAGGGCTCAGCAAAGATCTGATACATGGCAGGGACCAAGATCCTCATTAAACCTACAATTGTCTTCTCTGTGCTTCCAGGAGGAAAGCAAAGGTAAAAGCGCAGAGGTGACTGAGGGCCAGGGATGCAGAAAGGCCTGGGCGACATTCGTGAGTGAGAGATTTCAGGGCTGGAGATCCTTAGAAGCACAATGTTCACATCACCAGTTCAAATCATGGGTGTGACTCCCAGCAGCTCCCAGCAAAGTGATGGTACCTCTGTGTGCCTGTTGCCTCACCTGTAAAGAGGGGAGGGTCACATGAAATAATAAGGGTAGAAGGTAGAGAACACAGGGTGTCAGGCTGAGATTTTACTTCCAGACTTGTCACTTCCCAGCTATGGGATCTTTGATGAGAAAATGTAATCTGTCTGAACCTCAGTTTCCTCATTTGGAAAATGGGTATAATAACACCCACTTTTCAGGGACACAGGAGGTTGGATGTTTCCCCTCCTGTAAAGTGTTGAATGTGACTTCTAGGATACAGCGGTCACTATTATGATGAGTACTCAGTGGAAGGACTGATGATGAAGCTGAAGCTCCAATTCTTTGGCCACCTGATGCAAAGAGTCAACTCACAGAAAAGACCCTGATACTGGGAACGATTGAAGATGGGAGGAGAAGGGGACGACAGAGGATGAGATGGCTGGATGGCATCACTGACTCAAGGGGCATGAGTTTGAGCAAGCTCCAGGAGCTGGTGAAGGACAGGGAGGCCTGGTGTGCTGCAGTCCAAGGAGTCACAAAGAGTGGGACACAACTTGGCAACTGAACAGCAATTATGATGATCATGGACCCAGACAGAGCAAATCAGTTCTTGCTGTTTGCCGATACTGTCCCTCCCTAGTAGCTCTCCAAGCCCTATACAGGAGACCCATGAGCCAAGGTAGGCCTCTGTAGGTATCACTGTGGGGAAAATCCTGGGTTTTAGGAAGGCCAAAGCCTTGAACAATCCCTCCCAGTGCTGAGCCTCAGTCTTCCCATCTGTAAAATGGCCAGAATGGACCCATGGGTCAGGGCTGTTCCGGTTGAATGATTCAGTAATCAGAGGCACCACCATGGTCTGGGTTGGACAAACTGGATCCCCAGACCTAGGATGGGTTCCATGGTCATCATCATAACACCCACTACATGAAACACTCCACAGAAATAGCTTCTGCAGCTTGAACTTCCTTCTTCAAGGTGGTGCTACTGTCCCCACCTGGCATTTCATAGAGATGAAATTTTCTTGCCAAAGAGCGCATGCCTAGGCGGGGCAACTCTGGAAATGAAACCCGAGTCTGTTGAAGGTAATACTTGATCTCACCACAATGTCTCGGCCCTGCTCAGCTTTGTATCCGCTCTCTGACGACAGAGAGGCATCGTGCAACTTTTCCCCCTCACATACTGCCCTCTTCATGATCCCTCCTATCTAGCTGCCCAGAAGACTTTCTGGAAGGAGGCAGATGATGAATCTGTCTATTCATCTTTTTTCCCACCCTTTTTCCCTCCATCATTCTCAGTTTTGCAGACCTGAAATTCCCCATCAAATCGACAGAAACACACACCTAACTGTAGCCCCTGCCTCATTCCTCGTCTTAATCCAAACTGAGTTACTGGAGAATAACAAGAAAAGAACAAGGGCAGGCCAAGCTGGAATTACTTTGGAAATATGGTTTTGATTTTTGAATTTGAAAAGTTCCAATAAGCCTGAATGTCCACCCTCCTCTCCCACCGCCCTGGGCTCCCCTCCACTTGCAGGTCTGCGTTGAACCTCACTCGTTTCACACCTAGGCCCTCTCCACGTTGTCTTCTCTAAGTTTGGAAGTCTCCCACCCATCCCACCTCTCTCGGCTACCGCATTCATCAGAATACTCGGTCCTTAGGTAACATGAGCCCTTCTCTCACAACCTGTGTCCTGGGCTGCAGTGGCCTACTTATTTGTGTGGTTATTGGTTTAATGTCCATATTTGCCCAGTAAGACGTAAGCTCACTGAGAGTGAATTCTGGATCTGTCTGCTCACTGCTGTATCCCCAGTGCTGAGCAGTGCCTGGAACATACTACATATTCATAAATATTTAAAGGATGTATGGAAAGTTGGATGTGTGGATGGGTGTGTAGATGGATGGATGGATAAGTGGATAGATAGATGGAGGGCCAAAGGAGTTTACTCCGGGGAGGGGAATGCCAGGTTTGTTTAAATAAGCCCCTGGTTGCAAAAGAGGAATTGTTTTAGAAAGAGAATAAGTCTCTTTTGCCTTCGAACTTCAAAGCTGTCAAAAGTGAACTTGGCTGTGATATCTGTGGAGACTGGCTCTTGAGTCCGCCTGCTCTGGGATCTTTGGCTTCACAACTCTGCCACCTAGTGGCCATGACGTGTATCCCTAAAGGGAAGAGATGTTTCAGCAACAGTGTTTACCTAACAAGGGCATCCAGCTTTGAGAGAGCCCTTCCTGCTGCTGGAACCTCCCCCAACTAGTTTGCACCAGGGATTCTCCTTTCCTCAAAAAGATTTTTTTAATGTGGACCATTTTCAAAGACTTTATTGAATTTGTTACAATATTGTTCCGTTATTTCTGTTTTGGTTTTTTTGGCCACAAGGCATGTGGATTCTTAACTCCCTGATCAGGGACTGAACTCATACCTGCTGCGTTGGACGGCAAAGTCTTGACCTCTGGTCTACCAGGGATGTCCCTGCACCAGGCACTCTAATCCCCACAGTTATCACATCTTTCTGGCTTATGAGAAAAGAGGGGGATGAGGCAGGGAGAGATGATGGAGGAGGTGGGGGACCATACAGGATTAAGTCAGAGCCCAAGGTTTGGATTCCAACACCACCACTTCTTATCGCTACAACCTTGAGCAGGTCACTTAATTTCTCTGAGACTCATTTTGCTCATCTGTAAAATGAGGACTAATAGCATCAGATATAATGGGTATTGTTATGTCCATTTTACAGCTGAAATGACTCAACAAAGGGAGTCGCTGCCATGCCTGGAGATGGACGGGTGGAAAGCTCCAGAGCCAGTGTTCTGGCCCTGACCTCCCCAACACCTGAACCCTGCTATGCTGGATGAATGAGCACTTCACACAACAAATGGCCCGTGCATCATTTGCGAGGCAACACACACTTCCTTGCCTGCCTGAATGTCAGCCGCTGTCCCAGGACTGATTCCTGAAGGCCCTCATTCTTCCACCTCCAAGGCTAAGCGGGTGGTGCTTCTCCTTTAACTGGTATCTGTTTGGCAAAAGGGCTTCCCAGGTGGTGAAGTGGTAAAGAATCCGCCTGCAATGCAGGAGACACAGAGACTCAGGTTTGATCCCTGGGTAAGGAAGATCCCCTGGAGTAAGAAATGACAACCCACTCCAGTATTCTTGCCTGGAAAATTTCCATGGGGGTCGCAAAGAGTCAGACACGACTGATCTCACACACACACACAGACATACACACAGCTAAAGGTAAACATATTGCTGAATACTTTGAGATGTCTGAATGAAAGGACCATTTGAAATACTATATGTTTTTAAGAATTCAGACCTCAATGTTGCTATTTTCTGTTTTTGCCTTTTTAACTTGCTTGCCCAGCAAAGCTAAAGGAAGCAACCCCGTCTTCTGACTTCTCATTTGTGAGACCCAAATATTTCAGATCCAATTTATCTTACCTCCATTTCTACATTCTGTTTTCTGCTGTTCCTCGCATTTTCTCAGTTTGCTTATTTGAAGTCATTCATGTTACATCTTGAATCATTTTAATCAGTAATGAAATGTGGGGGTGCACTATTTTCCTGCCCAGGTGCCCTTTACTGTAAACCAATTAGAATGCAAAGTAGAAACAATGGGCAGTTAATATTATCTGCTCTCCACACACGAGTAAACTTCTGCCTCCAGTGGTTCCTGGGCTGTTCACTCACCTGTGCATTCATTTTTCCTTCATTCATTCATCAGATATTTATTGGGGTCTGCTACGTACGTGGCTGTGCATAGGCTGTCCTCAGCTGTACTTGCTAGAAAAGACCCTGATGCTGGGAAAGACACAAGGCGGGAGGAGAAGTGGGTGACAGAAGAGGAGATGGTTGGATGGCATCACCGACTCAACGGGCATGAGTTTGAGCAAGCTCCAGGAGCTGGTGAAGGACAGGAAGCCTGGCGTGCTGCAGTCCGTGCAGTTGCAAAGAGTCAGACACAACCGAGTGGCTGACCAACAGCAATGTACTCAGCTCTGCACCAGACCCTGGGGCCCTAGAGGGGAATAAGGCTGAGAAGTAGCACAGAGTAGCATGAGTCTAGAGTGAGACAAACACAGATTTTTCCTCTTGGCTCTATCATTTTCCAGCTGTGTGACCTTAGCAGGTTGCTAAACCCCTCAGAGAAGTGAGAGAGGAGAGTGAAAAAGTTGGCTTAAAGCTCAACATTCAGAAAACGAAGATCATGGCATCTGGTCCCATCACTTCATGGCAAATAGATGGGGAAACAGTGGAAACTGTCAGACTTCATTTTGGGGGCTCCAAAATCACTGCAGATGGTGACTGCAACCATGAAATTAAAAGACACTTACTCCTTGGAAGAAAAGTTATGACCAACCTAGACAGTATATTCAAAAGCAGAGACATTACTTTGCCGACTAAGGTCCATCTAGTCAAGGCTCTGGTTTTTCCAGTGGTCACGTATGGATGTGAGAGTTGGACTGTGAAGAAGGCTGAGGGCCGAAGAATTGATGCTTTTGAACTGTGGTGTTGGAGAAGACTCTTGAGAGTCCCTTGGACTGCAAGGAGATCCAACCAGTCCATTCTGAAGGAGATCAGTCCTGGGTGTTCACTGGAGTGACTGATGTTGAAGCTGAAACTCCAGTACTCTGGCCACCTGATGCAGAGAACTGACTCATTGGAAAAGACTCTGATGCTGGGAGGGATTGGGGACAGGAGGAGAAGGGGACAACCAAGGATGAGATGGCTGGATGCCATCATCAACTCGATGGACATGAGTCTGAGTGAACTCCAGGAGTTGGTGATGGACAGGGAGGCCTGGCATGCTGCGATTCATGGGATCGCAAAGAGTCGGACACAGCTGAACTGAACTGAACTGAAACCCTTCAGAGACTCAATTTCCACATTTACAGAATAGAAATTGATGACTGACACGGTTAGATATAATCTGTGTCTGGTGCTGAACGAACAGCGGGTATAATGCATAGCTTTAGCTGTGCCATTTCAGCACAGTCTGTGTCTTCAAAAAGGGGTTATCTGTTGCGATCACAGACATGCCCTTAAATGCATTTCGACAGGGGCTGTGCAAAGTACTGTGAGGACGTGGACTAGGGGGTAGCTAACTCCACTGCAGGGCTAGGGAAGGATTCAGACAGGAGGCGGGGTCATATGTAAGGTAAGCTTGCTGGGGAGGAAAGGAGAAATAGCACTGAAGGACGATGGCGCAACATGTCCTAAGGCCAAGTCATGAAAAGCACAGCATTTCAGAAACAGAAAGGATATCCATTACTATGGCAGAGTATGTGCATGGGAGGAATGGCAGGAGGTGAGGCTGGGTGAGGGGCCGTGCCCGCCATAAAGGCTGCATTGTAGACCAAGGGGAGGAATGTACTTGGGGATCTCTTTACCCCATCCCCCAGACTCTAGTGGGAATTATTTACTGGTTAAAGGGAAAAAGCAAGCCTTGGCATAATTAAGTTGCAGTCCTGTCTGACTCTTTGGAACCCTATGGACTACAGCCCACCAGGCTCCTCTGTCCATGGGGATTCTCCAGGCGAGAATATTGGAGTGGATCGCCATGCCCTTCTCCGGGAGATCTTCCCAGGGACTGAACCCACATCTGTTACATCTCTTGCACTGGCAGATGGTTCTTTACCACTAGCACCACCTGGGAAGCCCCAGTTAAGTTGGAAGGTTGCTCCAATTCAAATTAAGAAGTATTTATTGGGTTTCCCTGGTGGTCTAGTGGGTAAGACCCCATGCTCTCAATGCAGGGGTCTTGGATCTGATCCCTGGTCGGGAAACCAAGATCACGCATGCCGTGTGGTATGGCCAAAGAAAAAGAAATAATAGTCATCAGGTTTCCCATTTGAGTCTCAAATAACCTTTCTCCTAGACATGTCTTCATCGTTGTTCAGTTACTCAGTTGCGTCTGACTCTTTGCAACCCCATGGACTGCAGCATGTAGACAGGTAAGTGTCTTTACCCATAGACTGTTTATATATGTTCTAATTATGTAATCTCATAGCTTTATACCTGTCATCCACTTTATCAGATCTTAGCATTATGTCATGTTTGCTTCAGTTTTTTATCCTTGGGGAATACATTCCAGCACCCCCAGCGGATGCCTGAAATCACACACAGCACCAAATATGAATTCCCAGGTGAGAGTTTAGTCTATGAATTAGGCACCGTAAGAGATTAACAGCAATGATAATAATAAGATAGAACAATTATAGCAATAAACGGTGATAAAAGTTACATAAATGTGTAAAGGGGCCTTCCACCTCTCTCAAAATAGGTACAAATGTAATGCCTTTTCCCCTTCACTAGCCCATCACCCGCTGTTCAGAAGGCGGCAGCACCGCTGGCAACCAGCGTTATTTTTCTCCTCCTTCCCAATTTCACAGCTGGAAGATTCATTCTTACCACATAGCTTAGCAACCTCAGCCTATGGTTTTTTTCTTTCCTTATTGAGTCAAGAATGTTCACCTGTTCACTTCAAGGAGGTTCTTACGGCTTCTCTTCGGATCTCCCAGCTGCCAGCAACACTACTCTTGCAGGTTGCGTTATTGAGTAAATTGAGGGTCACTTGCACACATGGCATATGATGCCCCGACAAGCCATCTGATAGCCCAGGCAGCTACTGAGTAACTACTGGGTGCGATGCTTTGGACAAAGGACAAAGGGATGAGCTGTTCTCGGCGGCATGGAGGGGGACAGTGTGAGATTCCCTACACTACTCAGAACAGTGTGCAATTTAAAACTTTTGAACTCCTTATTTCCAGAATTTTCCATTTGGCATTTTCAGACTGCAGTTGGCAACAGGTAGTTGAAACTGCAGAAGAGAAAACCACAGGTAAGGGGGATGAGCTGCTGTAGATTCGCTTCTGACTTCCAGCGAACCGCAGCCTGACCCTAGACGTCCCACCCTCTCCAGGACCAGTCACTGCGGGACATTCGGCGTGGGCCATTTTGTGGTGTGTACTTATCTACTTACTAATGTGTGCATCAATACACAACATACAATGTTGTTTGATGGGGCTTGCCTGATGGCTCAGAGGGTAAAGAATCTGCCAACAATGCCAGAGACCCAGATTTGGTCCTTGGGTCGGGAAGATCCCCTGGAAAAGAGAATGGCTACCCACTCCAGTATTCTTGCCTGGAGAATTCCATGGACAGAGGAGCCTGATGGGCTATGTAGGCCGTGGAGTCCCAGAGAGTCAGACATGACTGAGTGATTAACACTTTCACTTTCAGTTTCAATGTTGCTTTGCATATTGAAACCATAAAAATAAATACAAGAAACATGATTTTGCAATTTTAACAACCTTTCAAAATGTCAACACCTTACTGCCTTCTGTTGTCTTAATAAATATTTCTATATGCTTTTTTTTCTTGCTAATTGAGAGGCTAGAAGTTATATTTCTATTATTTTAACCTTTACTCTTACATTTTTAAATCACAAAATTAACAGGCTTTCCCTAAACGTGTCAATAGTTAATTTCTGTTTCTATCTTCCTCTTGGCCAAGGCAAAGCCTTGTTTTATTTGGAGTCCAATCAAGAGACAGGAACCACACAGTAATTTGGAAAGGGAAAATGCATTTTAAAGCAGCATTAAGTATAATTGGAGATTGGAGTAAGGAGAGATTTCTACAAGGAGATAAAGAGAAGTCTAAAGAATGTTTGAGCTCTACTCCTGAGGCAGAGCTGTAGCCCCCAGGAAGTAACATGGCTGGGCGTTGTGTTACAAGGTCCTGTTTTTCAAGCATGGACCCAAACCCCACTGAAGAGGATGCATCTGGGCTTGCTGGACGGCTTTCCAGGTGGCGGTAGTGCTAGGGAACCTGCCTCCCGGTTCAGGAGACATACGGAGCCTGGCGGGCCACAGTCCAGAGGGTCGCGAAGAGTCGAACACGACTGAACCGACTTAACACGGATGGCAGAAGTTTGCGGGGAGCTGCCACCTGCAGATCCTTGAGAATCCACCAGGGGGGTGGTGCTCAGGGAACCCACGCTCTGGGGCGACGGGGTGGGGGGGACACTGCCACAGGACACGCCCAGGCACACCTGCCAAGAATAGAGCCTCTTATTTTTCTACAAAGCTCAACATCATGCCATTTTGGCAGGGAGAAAGATTCCAGCATCACAAGCAGGGCCATAAAGGGTGGATTCGGGAGAGAAGAGTCTATAGTTTGATAACTGACAGAATAACCTACCAGGGTTTTCGTACAGCACGCATGCTCCACCTTGCACAAACATGCACACACACACTTTTTTATTTAGAGTTTTAGTCTCACCTTTTAAAAAGCACATCAAAATAATTTTTATATCAAAGGTTAATTCGGTTTACCAAGATATTTTCTCAAAGTTTGTTTAACATTGTTCCTTCCCCATCTCCTCTCTGTGTTCACTTCTCTTCTAGCTGAAATGCACTCATTGATGACTTTTTAATACAGCTCTCTGGGTGGTAAATTTTATTTTCTATATATCAGAAAGTATCTTTATTTTGCCCTCATTCTTGAGTTTTAACTGTTTAATATAAAATATGTTAGTTTATATTTTAAAACATCAAAGTTTAAGAATATCACTTTTACCTTTTTAAAGTACACCACTGACACACACTGCTATAAGTTAAATAGATAATCAACAAGGACCTATTGATTAGTACAGGGAACTATACTCAATATTTTGTAGTAATCTATAAGAGAAAAGAATCTGTATATATATGTATGTATATGCTTGTGTATATAACTGAATCACTTTGCTATACACCGGAAATTAACATAACATTATAAATCAACTATACTTCAATAAAAAGTCTGATGATGAGAAGTCTGCCAACATAAAAAATTGCTATTAAGTAACTGCTTTTATAAGTATCTGTTATTTTTCCTCTGATGACTCTATATGTTCTTTTTAGCCTTGATGTTCTACAGTTCATTTACAATGTGGGCGAATATAATTTATTTTTAGTTCTCCTTTTTCAGGGTTCTGAGTGAGCTTTTGATGTAAGAACTCATATCTCACTTCTTTTCTGGAATGTTCCTAATAAGCATATCTTCAAACAGTGCTTCTCTTCCATTCCCTCCACTCATAAGACAAGTCTCAGGGGTCCTGCCCACCCTGATGTCTCTTCACTGCTTGCTTTATTTTTAAACACCTTCTTCTACGTGCTGTGATCTAGTTATACACCTCAGCACCCATTTCCAATGTGAAACACATCCATTCTTTCCTGCCTTTTTTTTTTCTCCTAAGGTCTATAATTTCTTCTTTCTCATATTCTTCTGTTGTTTATATTTCTTACGTTCTTATACTTTTTTTTCTAAATAGTCTGTACATTTTAATTTTAAAATACTTTTTAGACTTTTCAGCTCCAGTTCAGTTCAGTTCAGTCACTCAGTCATGTCCAACTCTGCGACCCCATGAATTGCAGCACGCCAGGCCTCCCTGTCCATCACCAACTCCCGGAGTTCACTCAGACTCACGTCCATCAAGTCGGTGATGCCATCCAGCCATCTCATCCTCTGTCATCCCCTCTCCTGCCCCCCAGTCCCTCCCAGCATCAGAGTCTTTCCAATGAGTCAGCTCTTTGCATGAGGTGGCCAAAGTACTGGAGTTTCAGCTTTAGCACCATTCCTTCCAAAGAAATCCCAGGGCTGATCTTCTTTTAGACTTTTAGTAAATGGTAATTTCCAAAGCCAGTTCTCATTCAATAAGCTATTGATATCGCCAGGACAAAGCTGATGAGGACCCTGATCTTGTCACAAAGCCAGAAAATGCCCCAGCCGTTGTGTCTGCCGTTGGCGCATGAACCCTGCTCTTCTGTCTGAAGCTCCTCAGGGGTAAGACAGAGCAGCCTGGCAGCAGAGGCATCCAACTCTTCTCAAGGGCATGAGGACATACTTCTGGTGGGGAGCCTTGAGGAACGGCTTTAATCACTCCACCTCCTAGAACTTAAACTCTGAGTCGTTTCTTCTCACGTGTGGCTCACATCTTTTCAGGATCACCTACCGTTTGGAATTTCAGTTTGATTTCTGGTCCGTGGAGCTGTCTCTCTTCTGTTTGAGCCAGCTCTGCCATTTGGTCTTATTTTTAACCTTCTCCACTGCTGTAGTAACGTAGCATTCTTTAACATGAAGTGCATGAGGTCTGCCAAAGACACACAGAGACCTTCAAAGAGGTTTATGCGCAAATAACTGACTGGCTAGAACACAGATGCTGCAGAGGGATCGATAATTTGGGCACTTCTCTGAAGGGCAAAATGGATCTAGAATCTAAAAAATGTTGATACCCTTTTGACATTATCCAGCTCTATAAATACAGCCTTGTGAAATGTACCAGTGGGTTAAGGCTGCTGTAACAAGTTACTGTAGATTGGAAGACTTCAACATACTTTGATTTCTCACAGTTCTGGAGACTGGGAAGACCAAGATCAAGGTGCTGGCAAATTTGGTGTCTGGCGAGGGCCTGCTTCCTGATTTTCAGATGGTCTTCTTTTTACTGTATCCTTGCATAGCAGAGATAAAAAGCAAGCTCTCTCATACATTTCCTTATAAGGGCACTAATCCCATTCATGAGGGCTCCACCCTCATGACCTAATTTCCAAAGGCCCTGTTGTAGTTGCTTTGGTTTCATTTTCATTGAGTTGAGAAGGGGTGCAGGGGTGGGGGGAGGGTGGGCAAATGCAAACACTCAGTCCAGAGCAGGAACTAATCTCAGGTAAGGATAAAGTCTCAGCTATAAGAATTCTCCTCTAAGCATTATTTTTAAAGGTGGAGGAAAAGGGAAATAGCTAAGAAACAAATCAACAGTGTTTTAGAACAGAATATTGGACAGTAACTAAAAACATTTTTTAAAGCAACTATGAAATGACAAGAGCAAGTGTTTGTTGATGTAATATTAAGCAAAAAATCAGGAACTACAACTGTGGATATAATATGTAGCCAAAGACATATTTTTTTAAAATATACATGTGCGTACACTGAATAAAAAGTCTAAGTACTATTTTTCTCCGTCTTTTAAGGTATATTCTCTCTTTCTTTGTTACTTTTTGTATTCCCCATGATTTCTACACCTGAACATACTTTTATAATTAGGAAAACAAAAATCGAGGCATCTGAGAAGTCATAGCAATCCCCATTTTGAGCTCTCACTCAGTCCCAGGGGCTGCTTTTGCTGTTTCCATGAACAAGCACCAAAAAGTGTGTTCTCCTGGGAGCTGGGTCCCCCTCCGTCCACAGATCCACAGCCTGGTCACTTGAGGCCCAGAATGGTCACCCACAGCTGCTGCTCACCCTGAGTCTAGCCCCTCTCAGATCCCCTCCACACTGCTGAGCCCCTGACGAGACCCCCAGCTACTGCCTGCTTTTGTGACTTGCTATATATTCAGTTTCACTTGACAGGAACATCCCACATACCAGACACTGAGCCCAGAGCTTTGCAGTGCCCTTTTCTCATCCTCAGAACACCCCCATGAAGTAGGTATTCAGTTGTGCAAATTGGGAAACAGGCTCAGAGCCATAAAAACCATTTGTCCAAGGCCAGAAAAAGACAGGGACTGACCCCAGGGCTCTCTAGTCCACAAGTGCCCCTTCCCTCTGCTCTGCTTCATGGCCTTTGCCGGGGAAGAGCTGAGGCTCCTCTGCTCTGATTAGCAGCACCCCCATGCACTCCCCCATCCCCCCACAGCACACCATCCCAGCCCCTCCTCTGCCCATCACCTTCATTTGCTGAGCCCTACTGAGCAGAGCAGATGCCTTGCTCCCCATGACAGCAGCTGAACCCTGCTCGGGTGTCTGAGGAATTGTAACTTTCAAAGGAAGAGAAAAGCAAACTGTGAGACAGGGAGGCTTGACAATGTGACAATGAAAAGCCCAGAAAAGGCCTCTTGAATTCGACACAATTTGATCAAAAGAGACAAAAGGCTAAGGGGTGAAAAGGCTGTGCTATGACTTTAATATTGTGTTAAGAGCTTCAACCTTTTTCCTCAGCAACATGGAAACAAAAAGCAGGTTTCCCTGTGCTGGAGAAGATATGGTAGAACCTGAAATTGGGTCAGTGCCACTTGGAAACTCTGGGAACTTTGGAGGCTCTGTTGGTGGGGCCCTGGGGAAAAGCCTCCCCTGGGAGGTGGCTCCCAGATTTCTGTAGACCCAGCAGAGCCTGCCTGGGGTCACCAAAAAGCAGGAGGAGGGGGTCTGTACACTCTGCAGTGAAGCAGCAAAAACAAAGTCCCCATCCGTTTACTGATATTGCATTGCGTGGAAGCATGCACAAGAGACACACAGAATTCACTGGATGAGCTATGCAGAGAAATCCCACAGGCTTCCAGCAGATGAGAAATTTCACCATACTTGGAAGTGTGACCATTGCTATGTATCCAGCTGGCTCATCCCAGCTCACAAGAGCAGACAGTAGGCATCAAACCCAACTCTGCATTCAGCGATCCATTGGTAGCTTGCAATCCATCATGGTGGGACTATTCACAATTTTTCAAAGCTCCTACAATTTACAAAGCTCTTAACAATTGCAGCATTTGCTGCAATAAGCAAATGCTATCAGCCAAGGTTATTTGTCCTCTTAGATATTCCTGGGATTCCCCAAACCCTCTTTAAGCTAATGACTCCCAAAGACACCCATCCCCAAGCAAGGACTTGTCTCTGATGTCCAGACCCACATCACCAGTTGCCTTTTGAATATTTCTTTTCAAATAGAATAGTATTTTCTACAGATCAGGTCTTTCTCCCCAATGCCTATCTTGGTAAATAATACTACCCCCCAAGTCACATCCTTGAAATCAACCTGGGCCCCTCCTGCTTAATGAATCTGGTCGCCGTGAAGTCCCACTAATTTCGCCTCCTCCATAACCACCCTCAGCCCCATTTCCCTCTAACCACTTTGGTCTTGCCTCCTTGGATCGCCTCCGCTTGTGTAACAAACCCTTTCTCTCCCCTTCCACATCATTGCACAAATGGTTTAGACCTAAACGGCTGCTCTCCTACTTTATCCTTCCCACAGCTCGGCACAGCCTTTAGAGCGATAGTCAAGCCCTTGGACATTCAGAGTCCTCTGTGATCTGGGCCCTGCCCACTCTTCCAGAGTCCCTCCAGAAACCACTTCCACCACAGGCAGTGACCCAACACGGGAGATTAGTGTCACCCCGACCCTCCTGGGTATACCAAGCCCTCGTGTACTGGCACAGAAACCATCACGCCTACTGTTCATCTGCTGACCTTCTGTTCACCCTGCAAGACCCGGGCTCAGGCATATCTTTTCTGTAAGTCTTCTCTGAAGTATGCCCAACCCTCAAGGAAATTCCATCAGAGTCACCTTTATTCTTCCCCTGGAAGGCCTTCAAAGTCGCGTTATTTGTGATGGTCTCTGTGTACCCGGCTCTGGAGGGCTGGCTCATGTGGTGGTTATCTTGGAGCTCCTGTGGCATAGGCCAGGCTCCAGCACCCACTAGGATCCTGGGGAAACCTTGTGGTGTGAGGAATGAATGAAGGTCCAAGATTACACGCCTAGAGATCGCCAGGACTTGAAGCCTGGCCCAGGAATCTCTCTGCTGAGTGTCCTGGCTTGTCACGGGGAGAAGGGGGAGCACCCATCCTGAGAGCTGGACGTGCAGATCCTGAGCTGCACAGTGAGTCTCACATTAAGAACACGATCTGGGAGAGAGAAGTCAAGACTTCTGCTGACAAATCCAGAGAAAAAAACTAAATAATGCACAAAGTTTTTATGTAGTAGATGCCCTGTCGCTGGTGCCTTCCCTGGTGCCTTTCTTTTATAATCATTGCCTTCAGCTGCTGTTATCATCATCAACAACATCAAGATGTTTTGCATACATAACACACATCTGTTAAACAAACAAAAGAAATGCAGACATTCACTATATATATTTTCCCTCCAGTACTTGTAAATTATGCATGTTCTTGAAGATGTATGTTAAGAATTATGGAGAGAATACAAAGAGATAGAAACTGATAGTATAATAGTTTTTTTTTGCTTACTATAATAGATCATCTCATGCACCCCACTCACCCCAATTACAAGTGTCAATTGGACACTGGTCTGTAACATCAAAATATGAACAAGTCCCACTGCTCAGAATTAGAAGCGGGTTACATTAACTGTAACTGGCATCACCAACTCAATGGACATGAGTTTGAGTAAGCTCCGGGAGCTGGTGATAGACAGGAAGGCCTGGTGTGCTGCAGTCCATGGAATTGCAAAGAGTCAGACATGACTGAGTGACTAAACTGACTAACTACATTAACTGTCCCCAACAACACCACCAGATTTGAATGGCGTCATGCAGAGCACAGACATGATTTAAACCCTTGCTGTGTGTCCTTGAACAAATTGGCTTCACTTTTCTGAGCCTCAGTTTTTCCATTGGTAAAAATCTTAATAATCATTCCCTAGGTGACCTGAGTGGGTTTTAGAAAAGGCAGAGGAACCAAAGATCAAATTGCCAACATCCGCTGAATCATCAAAAAAACAAGAGAGTTCCAGAAAAACATCTATTTCTGCTTTATTGACTATGCCAAAGCCTTTGACTATGTGGATCACAATAAACTGCGGAAAATTCTGAAAGAGATGGGAATACCAGACCACCTCACTTGCTTCTTGAGAAACCTACATGCAGGTTAGGAAGCAACAGTTAGAACTGGACATGGAACAACAGACTGGTTCCAAATAGGAAAAGGAGTACATCAAGGCTGTATATTGTCACCCTGCTTATTTAACTCATATGCAGAGTACATCATGAGAAACGCTGGGCTGGAAGAAGCACAAGCTGGAATCAAGATTGCCGGGAGAAATATCAATAACCTCAAATATGTAGATGACACCACCCTTTTGGCAGAAAGTGAAGAGGAACTAAAAGCCTCTTGATGAAAGTGAAAGAGGAGAGTGAAAAAGTTGGCTTAAAGCTCAACATTCAGAAAATGAAGATCATGGCATCCAGTCCCATCACTTCATGGCAAATAGATGGGAAAACAGTGGAAACAGTGTCAGACTTTATTTTGGGGGCTCTAAAATCACTGCAGATGGTGACCTCAGCCATGAACTTAAAAGGTGCTTACTCCTTGGAAGGAAAGTTATGACCAACCTAGACAGCATATTCAAAAGCAGACATTACTTTGCCAACTAAGGTCTGTCTAGTCAAGGCTATGGTTTTTCCTGTGGTCATGTATGGATGTGAGAGTTGGACTATGAAGAAAGCTGAGTGCCAAAGAATTGACGCTTTTGAACTGTGATGTTGGAGAAGACTCTTGAGAGTCCCTTGGACTGCAAGGAGATCCAACCAGTCCATCCTAAAAGAGATCAGTCCTGGGTGTTCATTGGAAGGACTGATGCTGAAGCTGAAACTCCAATACTTTGGCCACCTCATGCAAAGAGTTGATTCATTGGAAAAGACTCTGATGCTGGGAGGGATTAGGGGCAGGAGGAGAAGGGGACGACAGAGGATGAGATGGCTGGATGGCATCACTGACTCAATGGACATGAGTTTGAGTGAACTCCGGGAGTTACTGATGGACAGGGAGGCTTGGCGTGCTGCAGTTCATGGGGTCGCAAAGAGTTGGACACGACTGAGTGACTGAACTGACTGACTGAGGTGATCTGATAGGAGAAATTGGATACTTACCACATTGGATAGTTACACCACAGTATAAATAATCACTCACACAGAGATGGTACAAGCAATGGTATCTGGAATATTATATGCCATTTAGAATTATTCATGTATTTATGAAACATTCATAACAAGGCAGGGTCTAGGGGGCTGCTGAAAGGATGTCCACCAAACACATGCGGATTATAAATTGGCAGATAACCCAAGGGACAGCAGGGCTGTGTGCTGAAGAGGAGTGAAGGTCCTCAAAAAAATGTTTCAAGTGGGAGAATTATTTATTCAAATTTTTCCGTTTAGCCATTATATAGTTATGGTTGACTGTTTAAGGAATCCAAAAAGAGAGAGGGATTACAGAAAGAAACATAAATCTAAGGTGCCCGGAGAATGTGCAGGGTGAAGATCGTCCTTCGCTCCACACATTTGTGTTGTGAGTGTGCCTGCGTCACAGGTGGCCCTGTGGGCTGGGGCGTCGGGGGAACCAGGACAGACAAACCCTCGGGACTGACATCCACGTGCAGCTTCTCGGGGGTCCCTGAGAGCAGCCAGCGTAGCCAAACAGGTGATGCGGCCGAGGGTGCAGCAAGGCTGGCCGAGACTAGCTCGTCCGGGAAAGTGACATCCGGGCTAAGATCTGAAGGAAGCGAAGGAGCCAGCCATGGGAAACCAAGAGTGAGCGCAGAGAGACTCCCAGGCCGAGGAGCCGCCAGCGAGGAGCCGGACGCGCAGAGCGGTCACTCCACGCCAGCTCCTCACACAGCTCCGAATGCCCTTGACCTCTTCTGCCGACAGGAGCATGGGGAAGCCAGCATCACGGCTGGGACCTCCTAGAGCCAAGACCTTGCAGAGTGCGTGCCAGGCCCATGACAGGGCTCCTTGCCAGGTGGCTGCAGCTGACGACAACCTAAATGAACCAAGCAACCCACCGCCAGGGACTAAGCTGGACAGCTGGACGCCTGGACAGCAAAGATTTGGACTGTTCCTGCCCCTCCCTCTGCATAGACCTCAGCTCACGGGTCATCTCAGAGAGAGGTTGCCCCTCGCTCCCTGCTGGCCCAGCCCCCTTGGCTGGTCTTCACAGCACCTTCCCCACCTCACGTTTTAGGTGTTTCCTTGTGCCTGTGTGGACTCCCTGCCTGGACTGAGAGCGCCACGGTGCAGGGAGGGCTCTTTCTTCCCCCACTGCTTCCCCTCCTCCTGGGACAGTGCCTGGTCCATTGCAGATGCTCCCTAGATAACATTTCCAGTTTGTTAATGGCCTCCGGTGTCTTCCATGCCTTTCTGCATTTGCCCAAAAGACAAAATAGCCAAAGAACCTTTCTTTTGAAGTAAAAAACAAAATGTGCATCAAACGAGTTACTTTTAAGGAAAGGGAAAGAGTGCCACCTTCTGTACCGGCCATTTGCCTTGTAAATCCCATGTGCCCTCGGAGTGCCTCTGGGAGGTGGCATTTTCATCAGCATGAGTGTGGCAAGACTTCAGGGACCAGGTGACGTGCTTTTTACTGATCTCTGCACTTGGGATACCTCTCACCTGGAGGGCTGTGCACACAGCAAGCCCGGCAGCTTCCCGGGAGTCACTCTGTGCTTCAGGTGGTGCCAGTCATTGTGAAATCAGGAACAAAAGCACATTGTTTCTGTCTTCTAAGTTCAAAAGCCAGTGATTATATTAAGCAGAACAACTGCCATGCGCACTTGGAAATAAAGTTTTCCGGGTCTCCCTACAGAAGCCCCTGCACGGGCTGAAGGGAAGAGGGGATTCATCAGGATGGCAACTGGGGGGCGGTCTGCAGGGGTGGGACACCCCTCCACCACTGGGACAAGGTCAGGGGGCCTCGTGGAGGGCTGATCGGGGCTGCACAGGGGCCAGTGTCTGTCTGAAGGAAGACCGACCATTGCTGTCTTTTCAGGCACTTCTGGGAGGGTCCCTCTCTAACTAAGACTCCCAAGACAAAGGTGAGTCCCAAACAGTGGGTGGGAGTGAAACCCAGCCAGACCCTGTGGGGCTCCTGGGCACAAAAGCCTTCCTGTGTCCTGCAGTTCTTATTTATAGGAAATAAACTTCAGCCTCTGACATTCCCTGAATTCCAAAGGGCAGATTCAGACAGTTGTCCATCAGGGAAGGGTGGGGATGCAGAGATAAGGGAGGAGCAGGCCAGAAACAACAGTGAAGACTTGGGGAAGGGTCCTAGTTTTCCCTCAAGGGCTACCCAATGGACAATATCTTTAAGCTCTTCGGCAGAACTAAAACTCCCAACAAGCGGAAGATGTTAATTACTTGATAAAGCATTCCAGAGAGAAGGTCACAGTTAACAGCCTTGAAAACCACAGAAGCTCATCAAGAGACCCCCTGAGGCCAAATTAAAGAAATGCACACACCCTGATCCTTATCAGCAATGCACCCCTGAACCATTGTTATAAAACTCCTCACCAAACCCCCCAGGGTGGAGACACACTGCTTTTGAGGGCACAACCCTGCTGTGTCCTCCTTTGCCTAGCACTCAAAAAAGGCCAAGTTTCTACCCAAAACTCTGCTTCCAAAATTTGATCCAGCACCAGTGCACAGGAGGCCAAGCTTTTTGGCATCAGAGGGAGAAAGGACAAAAACTCAGAGTCAAAGAAGGAGGCAGAGAATAAGTTCGAGGCCAAGGCCTCTCAGGGGTGGAATATTCCCCCTCCATTATGCTTATTTTGCAGATCAGGAAAATGATACTCAGGAAAGCTAATGGCCTGTACAAATAGATGTGATGGGAAAACAGTTTGAATTCACATATCATTGACTCCAAAGTTCCTGAGTTTTCCACCTCACCTAGTTACCTGCACCAAGAGGTAGCACTGATCAAAATCCATTTCCTACTAGTCACAAACAGTCCTTGTATTCATTAACAACGCCTCAACCCAGCCGAGAACAATTCCTCAGAGGGATGTGCTGGTGGTTCCACATTTGGCCACCAGAGGGGACCAGCAACACACAGATCTGCTTGTCTCATCCTTACAGGTGGGGCTACCCCAAGCCAGACGTGATTGTGTGCTGTGCCCTTGTCCTCTCCCCTTTCTTCTTCTTTTAAATTCTTTTTTATTGCATTATTTTTTATTGTCCTCTCACTTTGGTAGTTTAAGATTCTCTTTTTTGAAAATTCAGTTCAGTTCAGTTCAGTCGCTCAGTCATGTCCGACTCTTTGCGACCCCATGAATCGCAGCACGCCAGGCCTCCCTGTCCATCACCAACTCCCGGAGTTCACTCACTCGCATCCATCGAGTCAGTGATGCCATCCAGCCATCTCATCCTCTGTCGTCCCCTTCTCCTCCTGCCCCCAATCCCTCCCAGTATCAGAGTCTTTTGCAATGAGTCAACTCTTCACATGAGGTGGCCAAAGTACTGGAGTTTCAGCTTCAGCATCATTCCTTCCAAAGAAATCCCAGGGCTGATCTCCTTCAGAATGGACTGGTTGGATCTCCTTGCAGTCCAAGGGACTCTCAAGAGTCTTCTCCAACACCACAGTTCAAAAGCATCAATTCTTCAGCGCTCAGCCTTCTTCACAGTCCAGCTCTCACATCCATACATGACCACAGGAAAAACCATAGCCTTGACTAGATGGACCTCAGTCAGCAAGTAATGTCTCTGCTTTTGAATATGCTATCTAGGTTGGTCATAACTTTCCTTCCAAGGAGTAAGCATCTTTTAATTTCACGGCTGCAGTCACCATCTGACACTGTTTCCACTGTTTCCCCATCTATTTCCCATGAAGTGATGGGACCGGATGTCATGATCTTCGTTTTCTGAATGTTGAGCTTTAAGCCAACTTCTTCACTCTCCTCTTTCACTTTCATCAAGAAGCTTTTTAGTTCCTCTTCACTTTCTGCCATAAGGGTGGTGTCATCTGCATATCTGAGGTTATTGATATTTCTCCTGGCAATCTTGATTCCAGCTTGTGATTCTTCCAGCCAGGCATTTCTCATGATGTACTCTGCATATAAGTTAAATAAGCAGGGTGACAATATACAGCCTTGACACACTCCTTTTCCTATTTGGAACCAGTCTGCTGTTCCATGTCCAGTTCTAACTGTTGCTTCCTGACCTGCATACAGATTTCTCAAGAGGCAGGTGAGGTGGTCTGGTATTCCCATCTCTTTCAGAATTTTCCACAGTTTATTGTAATCCACACAGTCAAAGGCTTTGGCATAGTCAGTAAAGCAGAAATAGATGTTTTTCTGGAACTCTCTTGCTTTTTCCATGATCTAGCACATGCTGGCAATTTGATCTCTGGTTCCTCTCCCTTTTCTAAAACCAGCTTGAACATCAGAAGTTCACGGTTCACGTATTGGCTGAAGCCTGGCTTGGAGAATTTTGAACATTACTTTACTAGCATGTGAGATGAGTGCAATTGTGCAGTAGTTTGAGCATTCTTTGGCATTGCTTTTCTTTGGGATTGGAATGAAAACTGACCTTTTCCAGTCCTGTGGCCACTGCTGAGTTTTCCAAATTTGCTGGCATATTGAGTGTAGCACTTTCACAGCATCATCTTTCAGGATTTGAAATAGCTCAACTGGAATGCCATCACCTCCACTAGCTTTGTTTGTAGTGATGCTTAGAAAAGGCCTTAGAAAAGGCCCACTTGACTTCACATTCCAAGATGTCTGGCTCTAGATGAGTGATCACACCATCGTGATTATCCAGGTCATGAAGATCTTTTTGTACAGTACTTCTGTGTATTCTTGCCACCTCTTCTTAATATCTTCTGCTTCTATTAGGTCCATACCATTTCTGTCCTTTATCGAGCCCATCTTTGCATGAAATGTTCCCTTGGTATCTCTAATTTTCTTGAAGAGATCTCTAGTCTTTCCCGTTCTGTTCTTTTCCTCTATTTCTTTGCATTGACCACTGAAGAAGGCTTTCTTATCTCTTCTTGCTATTCTTTGGAACTCTGCATTCAGATGCTTATATCTTTCCTTTTCTCCTTTGCTTTTCGCCTCTCTTCTCACAGCTATTTGTAAGGCCTCCCCCAGACAGCCATTTTGCTTTTTTGCATTTCTTTTCCTTGGGGATGGTCTTGATCCCTGTCTCCTGCAGTGTCATGAACTTCATTCCATAGTTCATCAGGCACTCTATCAATCAGATCTAGGCTCTTTAATCTATTTCTCACTTCCACTGTATAATCATAAGGGATTTGATTTAGGTCATACCTGAATGGTCTAGCAGTTTTCCCTACTTTCTTCAATTTGAGTCTGAATTTGGTAATAAGGAGTTCATGATCTGAGCCACTGCAGCTCCTGGTCTTGTTTTTTTAATTAATTAATCTTTTTTTATTGGAGTATAGTTGCTTTACAACATTTTCTTAGTTTCTGCTGTTCTGCAAAGTGAATCAGCTATTCTGCTAAGTTGCTTCAGTCGTGTTCAACTCTGTGCGACCCCATGGACTATAGCCCGTCAGGCTCCGCTGGCCATGGGATTCTCCAGGCAAGAATACTGGAGTGGGCAATCATGCCCTCCTCCAGGGGATCTTCCCTATCCAGGGATCAAACCAGCATCTCTTACATCTCCTACATTGGCATGCCGATTCTTTACCACTGATCCACTTGGGAATTAGCTACACATATACATAAATCCCCTTTTTTCTTTCCTTCCCATTTATGTCACCACAGAGTACTGAATAGAGTTCCCTGTGCTATATGGTCAATTCTCATTAGTTTATCTATTTTATAGATAGAATGCATATATGTCAATTCCTATCCACCCCACGCCCTCTTACCTTCTTGGTATCCATAAGTTTGTGTGTCTACATCTGTGTCTCTATTTCTGCTTCGCATATAAGTTCATCTATACCATTTTTCTAGATTCCACATATATGTATTCATAAATATTTGTTTTTCTGACTTACTTCAGTCTCTGTGACAATCTCTAGGTCTATCCATATCTCTGCAAATGGTACAGTTTCATTTCTTTTTATGGCTGAGTAAAATGAGTCCATTCGGAGAAGGCAATGGCACCCCACTCTAGTACTCTTGCCTGGAGAATCCCATGGATGGAGGAGCCTGGTAGGCTGTAGTCCATGGGGTCGCTAAGTCGGTCATGACTGAGCGACTTCACTTTCACCTTTGCTTTCATGCATTGGAGCAGGAAATGGCAACTCACTCCAGTGTTCTTGCCTGGAGAATCCCAGGGACAGGGGAGCCTGGTGGGCTGCTGTCTACGGGGGTCGCACAGAGTCGGACACGACTGATGCGACTTAGCAATTGCAATAGCAAGAGTCCATTGTATATATGCTGTTGTTGTTTAGTCACCAAGCCCCGTCCCTTGGCAACCGCATCTACTGCAGCATGCCAGGCATCCCTGTCCCTCACCATCTTCCAGATTTTGCCCAAGAACATGTCCAATGAATTGGTGATGGCATCAACTGTCTCATCCTCTGCTGCCCTCTTCTTCTGCCTTCAATCTTTCCCAGCATCAAGGTCTTTTCCGATGAGCTGGCTGTTCGCATCAGGTGTCCAACCACCTGGGCTTATATGCCCAGGCTTCCCAGGTGGCTTAGCAGTAAAGAATTACCTATGCAGTTTCGATCCTTGGATCAGGAAGATCCCCTGAAGGAGGGCATGGCAACCCACTCCAGTATTCTTGCCGGGGAAAATCCCACAGACAGAGGAGCCTGGCGGGCTACAGCCGTAGGGTCACAAAGAGTCAGGCACGACTGAAGCAACTGAACATGCCAGATATACACCCAGGAGTAGGATTGCAGGGTCATATGGTAGTTCTATTTTTAATTTTTTAGGAAACCTCCATACTGTGTTCCATAGTGTCTGTATCAATTTACATTCCCACCAACAGTGAAAGAGGGTTCCTTCTCACCACAGCCTCTCCAGCATTTATTTTTGCATACTTTTTGATGATGGCCATTCTGACTGGTGTGAGATGATACCTCATTGTAGTTTTGATTTGCATTTCTCTAATAATTAGCAATGTTGAATATCTTTTCATGTGTTTGTTACCCATTCGTATGTCTTCTTTGGAGAAATGTCCATTTAGGTCTTCTGCCATTTTTTGATTGGCTGTTTATTTGTTTTTATATTGAGCTGCGTGAACTGTTTGTATATTTTGAAGACTAATCCTTTATCTGTTGTTTCACTTGTAATTATTTTCTCCAATTTTGAGGGTTTTTTTTTTGTCTTAATTATGCTATCCTTTACTATGCAAAAGTTTTTAAGTTTAATTAGGTCTCATTTCAGAGAAGGCAGTGGCAACCCACTCCAGTACTCTTGCCTGGAAAATCCCATGGACAGAGGAGCCTGGTAGGCTGCAGTCCATGGGGTCTCACAGAGTCAGACAAGACTGAGCGACTTCACTTTCACTTTTCACTTTCATGCATTGGAGGAGGAAATTGCAAGCCACTCCAGTGTTCTTGCCTGGAGAATCTGAGGGAAGGGGAAGCCTGGTGCGCTGCCGTCTATGGGGTTGCCCAGAGTCAGACACGACTGACCCAACTTAGCAGCAGCAGCAGCAGGTCTCATTTGTTTATTTTTGCTTTTATTTTAACTATTCTAGGAGATGGGTCAGAAAAGATCCTGCTGCGATTTATGTCAGAGTGTTCCTCTAACAGTTTCATAATGTCAGCCCTTCCATTCAGGTCTTTAATTAATCCATTTTGAGTTTATTTTTGTGCATGGTGTTCAGGAGTGTTCTAATTTTATTCTTTTACATGTAGTTGTCTAGTCTTCCCAGCATCACTTATAAAGAGGCTCTTTTCTGTATTTTATAGTCTTGCCTTCTTTGTTATAGATTAATCATATGCATGGGTTTATTTCTTTCCTTTATTTTATATTCCTGGCTCCTTTGTTATAGATTATAGATTAGATGATCATATGCATGGCCTTATCCTGTTCCATTGACCCATATTTCTGTCTTTCTACCAGCACCATACTATCTTGATTAGTATAGCTTTGTAGTATAGTCTGAAGTTAAGGAGCCTGATTCCTCCAGGTCCATTTTTCTTTCTCAGTATTGTTTTAACTATTCATGGTCTTTTGTTTTTACATACAAATTGTGAAATTTTTTTGTTCCAATTCTATGGGGGAAAAAAATTTGAAAAGGATTGCATTAAATCTGTAGATTGCTTTGAAGAGCACATTTTCACAATATTGATTCTTCCAATTCAAGAACATGGTATATCTCTCCATCGCTTTGTGTTGTCTTTGATTTCTTTCACCAGTATCTTTTTGGTTTTTTCTGAGTACAGGTCTTTTGCCTCTTTAGGTAGATTTATTCCGAGGTATTTTATTATTTTTGTTGTAATGATAAATAAGATTATTTCCTTAATTTCTCTTTCCAAGCTTTCATGGTTAGTGAATAGGAACACACAAGATTTCTGTGCATTACTTTTGTATTCTTCAACATTACCAAATTCATTGATGAGCTCTAGTAGTTTTCTGGTGGTATCTTTAGAATTTTCTATGCATAGTATCATGTTGTCCGCAAACAGTGACAGTTTTACTTCTTTTCTAATTTGAATACCTTTTATTTCTTTTTCTTCTTTGATTGCCGTATCTAGAACCTCTAAAGCTATATTGAATAATAGTGGTGAGAGTGGACATCATTCTCTTGTTCCTGATCTTAGAAAATATGCTTTCAGTTTTTCGTCACTGAGAAAGATATTTGCTGTGGGTTTGTTGTATATGGCTTTTTTATGTTTAGGTTCCCTATGCCCATTTTTTGAGAGTTTTGTTCTGTTTTTAATCATAAATGGATGTTGAATTCTGTCAAAAGCTTTTTCAGCATCTATTGAGATGATCATATGGTTTTCATTCTTCAGTTTCTTAATATGGAGTATCACAATGATTGATTTGCATGTATTAAAGAAGCCTTGCATCCCTGGGATAAATCACACTTGATCACGAGGTATGGTCCTTTTAATGTGTTGTTCAAATCTGTTTGCTGGTGTTTTGCGGAGGATTTTTGCATCTATGTTCATCAGTGATATTGGTTTGTAATTTCTGTGTGCATGTGATATTTTTGTCTGGTTTTGTATGAGGGTGATGGTGGCCTCATAGAATGGGTTTTGGCATATTCTTCCCTCAGTAATTTTTTGAAAGAGTTTGGGAAGGATAAGTGTTAACTCTTCTCTAAATATCTGATAGAATTCACCTGTGAAACCATATAGCCCTGGACTTTTGTTTGGCAGAAGATTTTTAACCACAGTTTCAATTTCATTACCTGCAATTTATCTTTCAAATTTTCTAGTTCTTCCTGGTTCAGTCTTGGAAGGTTGTGCCTTTCTAATAATTTGTCCACTTTGTCCAGGTTACCTATTTCACTGGCAATGAAAAAGTAAAACTAGAAAAATTAAAAATACATTAAAAATTCTTTAAACAAAAGAAAAATAATATAAAAGCAACAGAATAAAGTGTAACAAACAAAAAATAGTACTAACTATATTTTCCTGGGGCCTCAGCTCTCAGTGTCCTTGCTCCAACAGTGAGCCACAGCCTCCCTCACCTCCTCACGAGATGCTCCCTGACACCCAGGTAGGTCTCTGGACGCACTGTGGGCACGTCAGACTCTGACTTGGGCCCCCTCCCACATGTGTGCTGTGCTGAGCTGTGCTTAGTCGCTCAGTCATGTCTGACTCTTTGTGACCCCACAGACTGTAGCTTGCCAGGCTCCTCTGTCCATAGGGATTCCCCAGGAAAGAATACTGGAGTGGGTTGCCATGCCCTCCTCCAGGGGATCTTGTCAACCCAGGGATTAAACCCAGGTCTCCTACATTGCAGGCAGATTCTTTACCATCTCAGACACCAGGGAAGCTCAAGAACACTGGAGTGGGTAGCCTATCCTTTCTCCAGGGGATCTTCCTGACCCAGGAATCAAACTGTGATCTCCTGCATTGCCAGCAGATTCTTCACCAGCTGAGCAACCAGGGAAGCCCTCTCCCATGTATACTTGTCCCCAAAGTCCACAACTGCTAAAGCTTGACTGGTCTCAGTTGTGGAGACACTCTGTGTCTGTTCAGACATTCCACAGATGCAGGGTTTACCAGGTTCATCACAGGGACTTGATCTGCAGCTCGCCAAATGCACAGACAGAGCTCTCTTCCTCTTCCTCCTTGCACAGCCCCTGGGGCTCTCAGCTTTGGCTTTCATCCCCTCTGCATGTGGCCACCAACTCTGCTTGTGGGCCACCCCAGGGTCTGATCTCTGCCCAGGAGAGAGGGGATGAAACAGTGGCTGATTGGGGCACCCCTAGTCACTCAGACCAGGGAGGGATAAGGCGGCTACAACTGGGACTAGAATGCAATGCTTGCGGCAGCAGAGACCAGCAGGAACAGACTGGGATGCTCCTGTCGCTGTCCTACAGAAGCTGGCCCCGGACTGCAGCACTCACAGCAGTGGTGGGCCACACGGGCTCCCAAGAAGCTGTGGGCGGTGCCTGCACTCACTCGCAGGACCCTCAGCGGCAGTGGCAGCAGCAGCAGCGGCCGGGGCCTGCCTCTGGTGTCCGAGATTGCAGCTGCAATCATGCCGCCCCCTGGAGCTCCTGTAGGCGGTGCCCAGCCACCTGTGAGTGCACCGAGAAAGAGTCTCTCCTCTCACTATCCTCGTGTCTAATTCACAGCCCACCCCACGCTGGGTGTGAGTGTAAGCAGGCCTTGATGGGGAGCAGGGTGCCTGCAGCTGGTGGTGTCAGCCAGTCGCGAAGTCGTGTCCGGTCGTGTCCGACGCCTTACGACCCCATGGACCGCAGCACACCAGGCTCCTCTGTCCTTCACTCTCTCTCTCGGAGTTTTCTCAGCTGTGTGTCCACTAAGTCAGTGATGCTAGCTAATGATTGCATCCTCATCCCTCCTCCTCCTGCCTTCAGTCTTTCCCAGAATCAGGGTCTTTTCCAATAAATTGGCTCTCTACACCAGGTGACCACTGAAATTTCTCCAAATCTGGCCAGGGACCATCTCTCCCAATACCAGTTCTTTGACAGGCAGATTGACCCCCAACATCATGGAATTAAAAGTGGTGTGGGTCCCAGAAATCTGCATTTATATAAAGTGTAGAAGATTCTGAAGCCATAAACTTTGAGAACCCCTGCATTTCAGCACAGAAATCACGACTGCCCAGGTCAGCCTCACCCAGTCGCAGTGAGGCCCCTGGGGGAGAAACCACTTCCCTGAAGCCACACGCCCGCCAGCAGCGGGGCAAGGACGCGTCCCTGGTGCTGCCTGCTGCATGCCCTTGGTGGGGCCCGCTGGGCTTCTGGCGAGGTCTAGTTCCCCTGGGGGCCTCCCTGTAGGTAGCACCCCTGAAAGAATGAAGTGTTATTTGGGCCTCACAGAGCTTAATCATAGGACCCCAAGAATCTTCTGTTGAGGTGGGGGTGGATTTTCCTGTATCTTTCCCAGCCAGACTTCCAAGGTCCTTGAAATAGAGTTTAAAAATCAAATTAGCTTCCTGTTGGAAGCAGAAGGGGAGAGCAAGTCCACAGCTATTTAATGATGCCTTTCTACTTAGAAAATATCCCAACTCCTTAATGTCGAGGGGTGTCCTTTCTAGAACGTTCCAACCAAGCCAGATCCATTCCTGCAGTGGTAAGAGAGCAGAGGCGTGGGACACTCCACCCTCAAGAAAACCGTGGTAGGTGTACTCTGGTGGAGAGAAGGTAAGGAAAGGTGGTGACTTGGTGGTGAAAAGAGTGAGGGGAGAGAGAAGGCGGGAGGAGATGGAGACCCTCTAGTCTAGTCTGAACAGCACCGCAAAGTGGCACCACTGGAGTCAGACCTCTGTGGGGGTGTGACTTCTGGAGCCCTGTCTCCGAGCCCTGAGGCTCGGAAGAGGAGGCGAGGTAAGGTCACTGCAGTGACTGTTATCCAAATAGAGGCGGTCTTGAGCGGAGCACACTGACGCTCACCATCACCAAGAAAAGACATTCCGTCACAACTGCCTACCGCTGCCTTGCTCCTGGGATCTCAACCGATGCCCAGGGCAGACGTACAGAGTTTCAGGGTAGTCTTTTGTACTTTAAATTCGTGCATGCACTTAGCTGGGTTGTTTTGTGTTCAGCAGTGGTCTGCTTCAAGGAAACCGGAGATGCTGAAGAAACTAGAACATTTGGAGCATTTCTTTGAGAATTCTTCAAATATCCAAGAGCAGTCAGACAGACTATGAAGTAGTCTAATTGGTGTAAATTATAGAGAAGGACGTTTAAACTCCATAAAATTAATTCAACCAAATTCACGGGCCATCTCTAACACCACTTAACCAGGGGCTGGACCCATCTATGATGATTTCAAGAAGAGAGTTTGTTGATGAACTTTTTTAAAAATCGTTATATATTTCTTTTAACAGAATTGAAGAAAAATGTAATTGTACTTTCAGTTCTTTATGGTAGTAATACAAAATTGTATTTTTTGGTGAAGTTATCTATATTTTTAAGTTAAGTGATGTAAAGAAACATTAGATAAATAATATTAAAGCTAGTACCCAGAAAGTGCAAACACTGTGCAGACAGTAAGAGACTGGCTGTCTGGGAAACACTGAGCTCTTGGTGTTGATTTGTGGGCACAGATAGCTGCTATAACAAAGAGCCCTTTGTCTCAGTGGCTGTGGCATTCTGTCACACGAGGGACCCCCAGTAGACTGCATATCTTGCTGTTCACACACAAGGTATAGCCTTCTGCCCTCAAACCGGGCTGACTCTGTGACTCGCCCTCATCCAGAGCATACAGCAGAAGCGATGCTGGGTCCATTTCGAGCCTCAGCCTTAGGAAGTTCTGGCCGGTTCCAGTTTTCCACTCTTGGGAGCCCTAAGCTCCAGAGAAATAATGCTATGCTGTTAGAGTGACCAGTGAAAAACCACAGGAGAGGCCATGAGGAAAGAGAGAGGTCTTGGTGCTACATGGAGAAAGAAGCCCTCATCTTAGTGTTCCAAATGAACCCAGCCTCGTCATCCCACCAGCTGAACATGCCAGTTGCAAGTGTAAGCAGCCCCAAGACCAGCCCATAGGCAGAACTGTGTGCAATTAAACATAGCTGGGGTTCCCTGGAGGCTCAGCTGGTAAAGAGTCTGCCTGCGATGCAGGAGCTGCTGCTGCTGCTGCTGCTAAGTCATTCAGTCATGTCCGACTCTGCGACCCCATAGACGGCAGCCCACCAGGCTCCGACGTCCCACAATGCAGGAGACCCCAGTTCAGTTCCTGGGTCGGGAAGATCCCCTGGAGAAGGGATAGGCTACCCACTTCAGTATTCTTGCCTGGTGAATCCCCATGGACAGAGGAGCCTGGAGGGCTACAATCTATGGGGTCGCAAAGAGTCAGACACGCCTGAGTGACTAAGCACAGCACAGCACACACAGCTGTTGTTTTTAAACCACTAGGTTTTGAGATGGCTTGTTATGCAATAAAACATAATAATCAAAGGTTCTTTTGAGGTGATGCAGGCTTCTTTCTCACTCACAATATTTTCCGTGTGGGCTGAGAGCTGGGTGGCGCTCTGCTCCATGCCACAATTCAGGAATTCAGTATCCTTCCATAACAGTGGCTCAACCATCTTCCAGGGCCTTGGCATCCTCATTCAGATCCTCTACAGCTGGCCACAGAGAAGGATTGTTCAGGATGCTTAGCTAGCAAAGAGGGGGTGTGGTGAGGCCTGAAAATGGCAACAATTAAATAGGACAAGAACTCAGGTATATGGCCCCACCTGACTTAAAGGGGACTGGAAAATATGGCTGAGCCATGTGACCAGTATAAAGAAGAAAAGTAGAGATTTGGAGAGCCTTACCATCTCTTCACATGTGTTATTAAAATATATGCATACATATACCACACTATTGATACAGTGTAGTGCTTTTTAAGCCACAATATGAATAAGTGATTTGGGACCCTGAAAAAAGCAATGAGCTTTACATGGAGTCAGCTGGCCAGTCATCAAATTCATGGAGTGGCTGGTAACATCTGACCTGGGTTTTGAAGGATGACTAAGAATTTTCCAGCCAGAAGGGGAAGGTGAATCTAGGCAGAGGGTAGATGGCCTTGAAAGAATACACTAGAAGCAGGAAGCCACAGAATGAATAAGACTGTGCTTGGAGGACCTGATTTGAGGCTTCAGAGTTGGGGTACTTTAGAGGATCCTGGGGTCCTGTAATGAACCTTTAGTTTGAATCCATTGTGATCTAGGTTCAGTTGTTAACCAAATAGTTAAGAGTCCTGATAAATAATGTTTTCTAATGTAAAATTCTAGGATTGTTTGTTTCTAAACAAATAACATCCATCACATCATCCAAGGCCATCACCCGAAAGTGAAGTGGGAGACAGCTAGATAATAAACATGAAGTATCCACAGCCAGATCTTTACCACCGGTCCCCACTGTCAGAGCCCTTGATTAACTACTCTGTTACCTATTCCTCAGAGTATTTCCATCTCTGAACCTCTGGCTTGCCTTCTGTCAGTGGGCATTGTAGAAGACATATCATGGGGGCATCCCTTTAGCTCCAGCTGGAACAATGCCATCCCAAAGGACTCACTTCTGGCCACAGATGATTGGTTGAGATGTAGCCACCTGACCCTTGATAAGTTTATCATATTCTTTGCTTTTAGAACTAGAATCAGAGACACAAAATCTCCAGGCAGGGGTGCAATGGGGGTGGGAGTTGGGGGTGTGGGGCAGGACTTGGGGGTACAGGGGTGGGGTGGGAGTGTTGATAAGCCTGGGGGTGGGGAGGGGAGGGTGGTGTTGATAAGCATGCAATTGACAGCCTGGGACTTAGGATACATTTTCAGCAAGGTGCAAGCTGGAAACTTTATAATTGGAAACTCATCTTCAGAGAGAGACTGGAGAAGAAACAGATTATCAGAGAAATCATACAGCCCAAGAATTGAAAGGAAAAAGTAGTCCAATGCCTTTCTACTTATGACACCAAACTCAATGTCCTGCTTTTGTTTTTCATGATACTCCCTTGTAACCTACTGAGAAGCCACCTTTTTTTAGATAAGTTGATAGGTTACTGTTCTTTGAAAAATAAATTAGTCCTGACTACAAGGAGATCCAACCAGTCCATCCTAAAGGAGATCAGTCCTGGGTGTTCATTGGAAGGACTGATGTTGAAGCTGAAACTCCAATACTTTGGCCACCTGATGCACACTACTGACTCATCTGAAAAGACCCTGATGCTGGGAAAGACTGAGGGCAGGAGGAGAAGGGGGAAGACAGAGGATGAGATGGTTGGATAGCATCACTGACTCAATGGACATGGGTTTGGGTGGACTCCGGGAGTTGGAGATGGATGGGGAGGCCTGGTGTGCTGCAGTTCATGGGGTTTCAAAGAGTCAGAAACTGAGCAACTGAACTAAACTGAGGTGAGGAAAAAACAATTTATTGGGGCTATTGCAAGAGTTCAGTTCAGTTCAGTTGCTCAGTCGTGTCCAACTCTTTGCAGTCCCATGAATCGCAGCACGCCAGGCCTCCCTGTCCATCACCAACTCCTGGAGTTCACTCAGACTCACCTCCATCGAGTCCATGATGCCATCCAGCCATCTCATCCTCTGTCATCCCCTTCTCCTCCTGCCCCCAATCCCTCCCAGCATCAGAGTCTTTTCAATGAGTCAACTCTTGAGGTGGCCAAAGTACTGGAGTTTCAGCTTTAGCATCATTCCTTCCAAAGAAATCCCAGAGCTGATCTCCAGAATGGACTGGTTGGATCTCCTTGCAGTCCAAGCGACTCTCAAGAGTCTTCTCCAACACCACAGTTCAAAAGCATCAATTCTTCAGCACTCAGCCTTCTTCACAGTCCAACCCTCACATCCATACATGACCACAGGAAAAACCAGAGCCTTGACTAGATGGACCTTAGTCGGCAAAGTAATGTCTCCACTTTTGAATATGCTGTCTAGGTTGGTCATAAATTTTCTTCCAAAGAATAAGCATCTTTTAATTTCATGGCTGCAATCACCATCTGCAGTGATTTGGGAGCCCAAAAAAATAAAGCCTGACACTGTTTCACTGTTTCCCCATCTATTTCCCATGAAGTGATGGGACCGGATGCCATGATCTTCATTTTCTGAATGTTGAGCTTTATTGCAAGAGTAGTATTATCATAATATAAAAGTATGAGTACCCTGGAGATAAAAATATCTTATGGGAACATTGTGTAGGTTACATGGTATCATCCATGAAATGCATAGTTCCTGGCACATATCAGATGCTTCCCCCACCAAATGCCATTCTGACCACTATTATGACCACCCTGGTTCTTCCCACAGCCTCTCTCACACACAGATTCCTGAGCATGTGACCCTCTTGAGAGTTTAATAGAGAGTAGGAGAAGGGCATTTACCTCAGCTCACACACCACTGCCAACTTCAAATCCCAATACACATTCTCTTCTCCAAAGACCCTTCCCAGCCATGGCCCAGCAAGTATTTTTCTCTTTGTGTTCTCCCAAAAGGCCCCAGATACATGATTTCTTCTCTCCCTCCAGGATTACCAGCTCCACCCCAAACTTGCACAGCCAGTTCCATCCAGGTACTCAGCAGAGCAAAGGCCCTCCCCCACAGCAGTGGCTTATCTGGCACAGCTTGCCCCCATTATGCTAGCCAAGGCCACTGAGGCTAAGCAGGTCCTGTGCTGGCTCCAGGGCCTGCCCGTAGGGTGAAGCGACATCCAGCTCTGCCAAGAGACCAACAGGACAGAGCATCGGCTGCCATCAAGAGTGAGGGTCTAACTCCACCTCTTCATAACAGATGCTATGTGACACTGATGGGCCAGCCCTCCCTTGGTCTACCCCCCACACTGCCCTCTCTCTCACCTCCCTTGCCTGTTTTAAGGACTCTTAATGGGGGCAGGAGGAAAAGAGGACGACAGAGGATGAGATGGCTGGATGGCATCATTGACTCGATGGACATGAGTCTGAGTGAACTCCGGGAGTTGGTGATGGACAGGGAGGCCTGGTGTGCTGCGATTCATGGGGTTGCAAAGAGTCGGACACGACTGAGCGACTGAACTGAACTGAATGATGTCACATCAGGCAACTGCCAACTTGTCAGTGAAGGAGGTGGAGCATTAATGGAGCATTAGATCTAATCAACAAGAACTGACAAAGGGGAAGGAAGCCTGAGGCCTGTCCCATAAGGAAGATGTTCTGCTTCCAAAGATGGGGAGAAGTCTGGCAGTAGAGGGGGGTGGTGAAGCTGAGAGAAATCCTTCCAGTGAACCAGATGTGCCTTGACATGTCTTATGTCTCATTCTCCACAAAGCTCCAAGACAAATTAAATGTGCCTGATGAACAGGAAGTGGGCAAGCCTGTGAGTTTTGAAATGAGGAGGAGCTGCCAGCTCACATCACAATTAAGCTAAAATAGAACCTCAGTGGCTTTTGGTTAAACATACTGGTTAACTTAATTTCATGCCTATAGACTACAGTTTGACCATGCAGCCCACCAAACAATTATTTTATCAGTCCCAGGAACCATGATGCACATAAGTTTTCAGCTTGCTCAGTATCACTGAGCAAATTGCAGCCTTTCTAAAACAGATAAATCACTAATACCCACTGATGACTTCAGATTTCATCATCACCTACGTTTCAAGTTGGAAATTCTCATATTTTTGTACTTTTAAGCTGAGAACATTAGAAGACTATATGTTGGAACAAGACATTATTTTTCTTTTTTATTGTGACTGGCAAACACAGGAATGTGTGTCCATGTCCAGTGATCGTTATGTAAATGCAAACTGAAAAGTGAAAGTGAAGTCTCAGTCGTGTCCGACTCTCTGCGACCCGTGGCCTGTAGCCCACCAAGCTCCTCTGTCCATGGGATTCTCCAGGCGAGAATATTGGAGTGGATTGCCATTTCCTTTTCCAGGCGAGAATACTGGAGTAGGTTGCCATTTCCTTCTCCAGGGGATCTTCCCGACGCAGGGATCGAATGCAAACTGAAGAGACAACAAAATATCATTTTCATTTAGCAAACTAGCAAAAGCTAAAACATCTGATAGTTCCTCTTGTTGGTAAAGATGGAGGCAGACAGAAGCACTCTCACACTGTTGTCTCTGGAAAGTAGTGCTACCATTTTAAAAACAGCACACCCTCTCCAGAACTTGGAAGTGTATTCACTCTGAGTATACATTCTGCTCCCAGAAATTCTCCTACCACTATAGGTAGCATATGTTTGAATTCTGTACAGTGATCAGTATAAGTGAGCTGGATATACGTAGAGCAATGTGGAATGATTCCAAAAATACAATGTATTTAAAATTAGAAAAGGAATAAATTTAAAGCATAAACTAAATATAGATATTCCCCCAAACAACATTAAACATTTGGAGATACCAATAATAGAAATGAAAAGTGGGTACAAAGGATACATGTGATACACAAGAGAGTTGATGCCTGTGGTGAAAAATAATGGTAATTAAAATGGTGATAAGTGAAAAGTGATAAAAATTTAAAAATAAACGTGGACATAACGCCATGCTGCCATGCTGTGAATTAAGGGACATAATGGACTCGGTCAGGTATAACCTGATTCTGAAAAAAAGAAAAATTTACAATAATAACAACAAAAGCTTCCAACTATTATTGCCTAAGCATACAGAATATACAGGTTCAAAATGTTTATTGAGACATTTGATGTACCAGCAATAGGGTGAAAACATCTCAATGTCAATCAGTATAGGTCGGATAAATTAGCTTACCTCTACTCAATAGCCTCTGATGCTGGGAGGGATTGGGGTCAGGAGGAGAAGGGGACGACAGAGGATGAGATGGCTGGATGGCATCACCCACTCGATGGACGTGAGTCTGAGTGAACTCCGGGAGTTGGTGATGGACAGGGAGGCCTGGCGTGCTGCGGTTCATGGGGTCGCAAACAGTCGGACACGACTGAGCGACTGAGCTGACTGACTGACACAAAGCAGCCTTGCACAGATAATGAGGTGACTCTGTATTAACTATACAGAATGTTCTCTAAGTATATAGTTAAGTTGTAAAAATGACATGTAGTGTAAAAGGAGATAGCATAGATGACCTAGAAGATTTTAATCTCTTCCTCCTGTGAATAGCTTAGTAAGAATACTGAGCCATCAGTTCTGAATTTACTTAGTGGAAAAAAAAAAAGGCTGATTTCCAGTCACTGGGCCAAAGAGGATCCCCTTTTCTATAAAGGCCATTTCTTCAACAAGGAAAGTCCCATTATAACATGGTCACCTAGATATTCCCTGATCCTCTTTTTCTATAAACATGATAGGCTATTTTAAGAATGGGTTTCCTGTCCTGAATCCTTTCCTAAGCTATTCCTAGTCAGACTATGCCTAGATGAATCTGAGTATAATTGAATTTCAAAAGGAGAAGAGAGAAAAGTAGAATAAATATATGAAAAGATGATTGAGAATTGTCCAAAGACATCATCAGTATCCAAAAACCCTAAAGAACTGCAGCAGAATAAATACTCCTCCCACTCAAATCCTTCCCAAATGCCTACACACAACATATTCAGCCTAGTGAAAACCAAAGATAAACAGGAAATCTTGAAGGCAGCTGAGAAAAATTACACTAAGTACAGAGTATCAAAGATATGAATTATAGCAAGATTTTTATCAAAAACTGTGCAAGTCAGAAGACATCTTTAAAGGGGCAAAGGAGGAAAAGAACTATCAACCTGGAATTCCATTCCTAGAGGAAAATACTCTTTCAAAAAATGGAGATAAGGCAATATGCTTCTGGCTGTGATGGAGTAACAGGGAGAGAATCTATATTCCCACCTTAAACAACTAGAAAAACAAATAAAATATATTGAAAATTGGTTTTCACATATTAGAAAACATTTGGCAATGTCAAGTGGTCTAATGTGCTCATAAATGGGGTTCCAAAAGGACGTGCATGGCAGGACAGTGGGTGGAAAGGACAGAGAAAAATACTTGAAGAAATACTGGCCAAATGTTTCCCAATTTGAAAACCCAAAGTCCAAGCAACTAGAACACCAAGCAAAATTAACAAAGAAAAGCATCATTATCGTATTATTAAAATAATAAAGATAAAATCCTTGAAGAAATAATTTCTCTTACAAACATTACTAGCCTAAATATTTCAACAAGAAATGTTACTCAGGGAAAAGGAAAATTGTATCAACTGGAAATTTGGAATGAAGAACATGAGATATCACCTCTGTCAGAATGGCTATTATAAAAAGACAACAAATAAATTGTTGGTGAGAATGTGGAGAAAAGAGAATCCTAGTTCACTGTTGGTAGGAATGTAAATGAATGCAGCGACTATGGAAAACAGTATGGAGGTTCCTCAAAAATTAAAAATAGAACTACCAAATGATCCAGAAATTCCACTTCTGGGTATTTTTCTGAAGAAAACAAAAACACCAATTCAGAAAGAACCATACACCCCAGTGTTCATAGTAGCAGAATTTATAATAGCACAGATACAAAAACAAACTGTCAGCAGATGAATGAATAAAGAAAATGTGTGTGCACATCTATACATATATGTTGTTTAGTCACTAAGTCATGTCTGACTTTTGTGACTGCAGCCCACCAGGCTCCTCTGCCCAAGGCTTTTCCAGGCAAGAATACTGGAGCGGGGTGCCATTGCCTTCTTCAGGGAATCGTCCCAGTCTAGGGATGGAACCTATGTCTACTGCATTAGCAGCTGGGTTTTTAGACCACTGAGCCACCAGGGAAGCCCCACCTAAGATATAGCTCATGCTCATTAAATGTTGGTGAAAATGAATGAAGAAAGGAGCTGGGACAGAAGGAGGGAGGAAGAGCAAATGAACTTACAGTGATGTTATTAATCAGGGTCTCTGGAACACTGAAAATCTCCCCTGACCCTCCCTTATCATATTTTATTTATTGCTAACGCAATAAGTCCCAGAAGGCAGTTAGTATCTAGTAAGTCAGGCCAGACCCCATAGAAGGTTTTTAGCCTATTTGGCTTATCAATTCCACCTCCCAATGTATCCCCACTCTGTGCATGTCTCACCACAACCAAAGTCACCAGGCCAACCTATCCTGAGAATAAAAGTTTTCTGGTCCCCTGAGTCTCAAGACCCAAACTCCCTCTTATTTTTCCTCGTACTATAACAGTATTGATTGTTTTCTGGACTGTACTTCACCACTGTAATCCAAAGAATGCTCAAACTACCGCACGATTGCACTCATCTCACACGCTAGTAAAATAATGCTTAAAATTCTCCAAGCCAGGCTTCAGCAATACATGAACCATGGATTTCAGATGTTCAAGCTGGTTTTAGAAAGGCAGAGGAACCACAGATCAAATTGCCGACATCCAATGGATCAGTGAAAAAGCAAGAGAGTTCTGGAAAAACATCTATTTCTGCTTTATTGACTAAGGCAAAGCCTTTAACTGTGTGGATCACAATAAACTGTGGAAAATTCTGAAAGAGATGGGAATACCAGACCACCTCACCTGCCTCTTAAGAAACCTATTTGCAGGTCAGGAAGCAACAGTTACAACTGGACATGGAACAACAGACTGGTTCCAAATAGGAAAAGGAGTACATCAAGGCTGTGTATTGTCAACCTGCTAATTTAACTTATCTGCAGAGTACATCATGAGAAACGCTGGCCTGGAAGAAGCACAAGCTGGAATCAAGATTGCCGGGAGACATATCAATAACCTCAGATATGCAGATGACACTGCCCTTATGGCAGAGAAGTGAAGAGAAACTAAAAAGCCTCTTGATGAAAGTGAAAGAGGAGAGTGGAAATGTTGGCTTAAAGCTCAATATTCAGAAAACGAAGATCATGGCATCTGGTCCCATCACTTCATGGCAAATAGATGGGGAAACAGTGGAAACAGTGTCAGACTTTATTTTTGGGGCTCCCAAAATCACTGCAGATGGTGACTGCAGCCATGAAATTAAAAGATGCTTACTCCTTGGAAGAAACGTTATGACCAACCTAGATAGCATACTCAAAAGCAGAAATGTTACTTTGTCAATAAAAGTCCATCTAGTCAAGGCTATGGTTTTTCCTGTGGTCATGTATGGATGTGACAGTTGGACTGTGAAGAAAGCTGAGCACTGAAGAATTGATGCTTTTGAACTGTGGTGATGGAGAAGACTCTTGAGAGTCCCTTGGACTGCAAGGAGATCCAACCAGTCCATCCTAACGGAGATCAGTCCTGGGTGTTCATTGGTAGGACTGATGTTGAAGCTGAAACTCCAGTACTTTGGCCACCTGATGAGAAGAGCTGACTCACTGGAAAAGACCCTGATACTGGGAAAGACTGAGGGCAGGAGAAGGGGACGACTGAAGATGAGATGGTTGGATGGCATCACCAACTCAATCAACATGGGTTTGGGTGAACTCCAGGAGTTGGTGATGGACAGGGGAGGCCTGGCGTGCTGCAGTTCATGGGGTCGCAAAGAGTTGGACACGACTGAGCAACTGAACTGAACTGAATCCAAGGACTTATTGGATTCATTCCAATAAGACTATTGGAATGAATCCAAGAGTCTTAGACTTATTAGATGCTAATAACAGTTTGCTGAATGAATGAGTGTATAAAAGAACTGAGTAAACAAGTAAAGAATAGTGAATACACATGGTACAATTTGTTAACAACTGACAAAGCAACATAATAGAAGGTGATTCTAATAACCTGCAATTACAGCCTTATGCTCCTTGGCACATTGTTTTGGTAAAATTTATAAGATAACACTTCGGAGTCATCATTTGTAGTTATTGCTAGTCCATTAAAATTCTTTCTCATGACCTCCATTTTAGAGTTAGCACAGAGAATGGGTGATAGCTGCTGGCAAGAATGCATTTTTACAATCATGTTTCCTCTCTGTCAAGTGACAAAAGAGCTGACCTTCATTTCATAGCTGGGTGCCAGCTCTGGGCCACTTTTGCTACAGCCACCCCAAGCAATTGGCTAAGTTCTTGGTCTGGACTGGACCAGATTCTGGAGATACCAAGGCACAGTCCTGGCCCCCACGTGTGCTTCCTCCAGCCTTGCAAGTATCTTTTTCTGAAACTAGTGCCATAAATATGAGGCCTGGAGTCAAGGGCCTGGAGAGTCCTGGTTAAACCCTCAAGCGTAATAGATGGAGCCAAGAAGCAGAGAGGGAACTGGTCAGGCAGAACAGGACAGGTGGTCCTCCTGTGCGCACAGCCACTTGCTCTCACCAGGAGAAATGGGGAAGCTGTCCTTGACCTAGATAGGGAGCCTCAGCCACTGTGTGCCAAGGGCACAGGTGTGGTTCACATACTTATGGACGTTGTGAGTTCATATTTACGGACACTGAAATCAAAGAGGTAAAAGGTACCACAATGGAGACACTTGAGATTCCATCAGCACTTTTATCTCTCCATAAAACCACTCCTGGAATGAAGGGACAGCTGGCAACAGTATTTTCAGGGGGTGGGTGTAAATTACTTAGACTTGGCTTTCAATGAAAGAAACACTTACTAAAAATGGGGACTAAAAACTGACATTCTCCTCTACTCAGTGAGCAAAGAACTCAGAATTCATATTGGTAAATGCAACTTCCTTTAGAAAGGAGAAGTTGTTCATCAAATATGCCCTCCCACCTTGTGCTGTGCTCAGTCATATCTGACCCTTCGTGACCCCGTGGACTGTAGCCCGCCAGGCTCCTCTGTCCGTGGGATTCTCCAGGCAAGGCTACTGGAGGGGTTGCCATTTCCTTCTCCAGGGGATCTTCCCGACCTAGCGATCAAACCTGCGTCTTTGCATTTCCTACATTGGAAGGCAGAGGATTCTTTACCGCTAGCATTCCACCCTGGAAACCAAACTATAACCTAAGAATATCTGTCTCCTGAGCCAGTTGCATAGTATACTTGCAAAGCTCCTCCAAGTTGAAAATATCCCTACCATACCACTTAGCCACACCAAAATTTTCCTACAAGCTCTATCGCTTTAGCTTTATTAATACATACATCTGTTTGAAAGGCAGATCTCCAGAAGGAGGTCATACTTTAAGCTCATACTAGTTCCTAACCAGCCTCTTGATACAATGACAGAACGCTAGCATGTAAACAATTTACAGTCTTCAAAACACTTCCACCTTCATCACTGCGTGTGATGCTCACCGTAATAGAGGCCACTGTGGCCTGAATCCTGGCCCTTTCAATAAAAGAACTCAGCCAGGTAGGTACTGCTGCTGTCCTCCCTTTACAAACGAGAGACGCACGCTCCTGGGTGGGGGCAACTTGCCTGTGATGACGCAGTGGGCAGAGCACCGCCCACTGCTCTGGGTGGGAGCGGCGATGCAGGCCTGGGCCAGCCATATGCTGAGGCTAGACTTTTCTCCCTAGCCCTGCTGTTCCTTAAACTAGGTTGTGAATCCTAGGGCATCCGCAGTTGTCTTTGGAAAGTCCCAGGATGTCAACACGGAGAAGGCAATGGCACCCCACTCCAGTACTCTTGCCCGGAAAATCCCATGGAGGGAGGGGCCTGGTAGGCTACAGTCCATGGGGTCGCGGGGCTCGCGAAGAGTCGGACACGACTGAGCGACTTCACTTTCTCTTTTCACGCATTGGAAAAAGAAACAGCAACCCACTCCAGTGTTCTTGCCTGGAGAATCCCATGGACGGCAGAGCCTGCTGGGCTGCAGTCTATAGGGTCGCACAGAGTCGGACACAATTGATGCAACTTAGCAGCAGCAGCAGTAGAATATCAACAAGGATTCTAAATTTTGTTTTCATTTTGTTGATAATCTGCTTAAAATTGATATAAGCATGGGAGTTGGTTCGGGGGCGCTGGGGTGACCAGTGTAGAGTGGAAGACAGCTGTGGGATTCAGTGCCTGTGCTTGCTTTTCCGTGTAGAATGTGTTGAATCCATGGAACAAAGTCCAATATCACATCTCAGATGTCTGTGTGAAATATGAGGACCAAATGATGTCGTGGGCTCCCTATGAATAAAATTGCACTGATATAAATAGAAACAAAGATGTGAGAACCGGGGTACCCCATATGACTCACACAGCCTAAGCATAGTGGACCCAAGGATCCATCAGCCAATGCACTCAGCAAAGCATCATCCATCTGTCTGTCATATTAACCTGTAAACATTAATTTCATTCAACTATATTGGGGTTCATGGCTTTATTTCCATTTTGTTGCAAATTTTAGAAATCCATAGCATTATAGGCCAAAGATATTTGATGCTAATGCTTATTTCACTAACTCTACAATAAAAACTATTGAAATAAGCACCTGAGTTTGCCTCTGAGAAGAATGTATTAAACCTACTGCCTCCAACATTCATGAGAGATAGAACAATGGGTGTCATTATCCGCCCTCATTTTGCAGATGAGGGAGCTGGAAATGACAAAGAATAAGTGATTTCTTCAATATTACCATCTCACCAATGCTCAAACCAGGACCAGAATCCCAAGTCTTTCAGTCAGAGAAGCAGAGTGAAGTAGAAAGAGCAGGGGTTGCAAAGTGGTGGCCCGCAGGCCAAAATTTGTGCTGATCTTACAAAGGATTAAAAAATGAAGACATGTCACATAAAAATCCTGTTTTCCTGGCTTCTCTGGAAAAGGGAGATCTGTCAACCATCATTGACCAGAGTTTGGAGGAGCTCTTCTCTCAGGACCTGGGGATCCTGCCCCAATGCAGATTATCATTCACTCTGTCTGGGGTGGGGCCTGAGCTTTGCAGAAGCTCCCAGGTCATGTTCAGAGATGTACTCTGGTCTCTTCTGCTTCCATCCTCCACTTTTAAGGATCCTTCTAATTATTTTGGGCCCATCTGGTTAATCCAGGATAATCTCCTTCTTTTAAAGTCAGGTGACTAGCAACCTTAGTCTCCTTTTTCCCTGAAACCAAATACACTCACATATTCTAGCAGTTAGGACAAGGACATCTCCGAGGAGCCATGATTCTATATATGCATTATTTTTATAGTTATGTTTATTTTTATAATCTATAGTTATAATTATATTTATAATTATTATTATTTTCCAAGTCAGGTGAATTTAATTTCCTATGCTGCCCAAAGAGTTGATGAGACAGTCAGTCCTTGAGCCCAGTTTTTGCAGCAAAAGATAATGTTAGCTTAGATCCTAATGAGTTTTTCTCCACTCATAGTAGCCAGCTGCTATCCTGTTGTTTTCTACAGATAGACTAATGTACACATACTTGGTCCCAAAAGACTTCACAAAGCTAGTGCACACTAGGTCAAAGCCATTAACCAGCTCAGGGGGCTCAGAGAATGGAGAAGGTCAAGGGTGGAGAATCTGATTTCAAAGCAGAGCTAAAACACCATGCAGCCAGGGCAATGAGCATTTTCTGAGAAAAGATAATGTCACCTTTTCTTTGAAAGCCTGAGCCAACTCAGTCGGGCAAGAGAAGCACCCAGTCTGGCTGAATTAATGAAAGCACACCTTCAGTTCTGGAGAAACTGCAGTAATTAGAGCCAAGCAGTTTCCAGCAAGAGACACACAGTGGCAGCACCCCATCTTGTCTGAGTGCTCTTCTTTCTACGTAATTTGAGACAAGATCGACAAGTTCAACAATACTGACCAGTTATCCACTCCAGTATCCTGGGGCTTCCCTTGGGCTTCCCTTGTGGTTCAGCTGGTGAAGAATCTGCCTGCAATGTGGGAGACCTGGGTTCAACCTCTGGGTTGCGAAGATCCCCTGGAGAAGGGAAAGGCTACCCACTCCAGTATTCTGGCCTGGAGAATTCCACAAACTGGACAGTCCATGGGGTCACAAGGAGTCGGACACGACTGAGTGACTTTCACTTTTACTTTCAAGGTGACCTTACATGGAGTTCTGAAATGAATCAGAAGTGGAACAACACAAGAAAAACATCTCTGGTTTAGAGTTCTTCCTTCTACTTTTTGTTTTAATTTCTCCTGCTCAAATTCTGATTAATTGCAAGTCAGGAATCTATGGAATTGTTTTCCCATTGAAATTCTCCTAAATTCATGTGTTTAACAAGTATTTATTGAGAATAGAGTGTGTCCCTAGAGTGCTGTTTCTTTATATCATTGTGTTAGTTTCTGCTGTTCAGCAGAGTGAATCAGCTATTGTGCTAAGTTGCTTCAGTCGTGTCTGACTCTGTGCGACCCTATGGATGGTAGCCCACCAGCCTCCTCGATCCATGGAATTCTCCAGGCAAGACAACTGAAGTGGGCTTCCATGCCCTTCTCCTGGGGATCTTGCCAATCCAGGGATCAACTCTTGTCTCTTAGTCTCCTGAACTGGCAGGCAGGTTCTTTACCACTAGCAGCCGGGAAGCCCTATATTTAGCCACAAGGAGGTATATACTGATGACAAACAGTAATGAAAACAGGATCTAACACGGAGTGTTCCCTACGATCACATCAATGTGTACATTTGACCAGAAAAGACCCCAACAATGAAAACAGCAGTGTCAGCATTGTTCAAGGCCATTTCTTCACATCAAAACTGCCTTTAATATGTTTAGACTGTGTTTACAATGAAAGCAAAAGAAATCGTTGAGCTTATAGATATTAATGCTGAGTTGGTTTTAACTTCTTTCCTCCTGGTAAAGTATACCTTTTGTAGCTGGCATCACCAGCCTTCTGCTTTCCCTGTGAGTAGCTAAACCCTTCAGCCTTTATTATTCCTGTGTCTACTTGAGTGTCTTAGGATAAACGCCCCAAGGTTTCAGCACAGTGCCATGGAAGACAAGGCTTGCACCAGTTAATTTAGCAAAACTCAGTGGTATCATGACTCGTTATTGCCCTAAATCAGATTGCTTTTCCTAAGTGAGAGTTGTAAAAGTAAACTCTGCTTTCTGATCCTAGCCAGGCTGGGGACAGGGGAGATAGGTTTTAAGAAATAAAATTAATGGGCTCAATAAGGGTTATGTTATTCAAAAAACTAAGATCATGCATCCTGTCCCATCATTCCATGGCAAATAGATGGGGAAACAATGGAAACAGAGACAGACTTTATTTTCTTGGGTCCCCAAATCACTGCAGATGGTGACTGCAGCCATGAAATTAAAAGACACTTGCTCCTTGGAAGAAAAGCTATGACCAACCTAGACAGCATATTCAAAAGCAAAGACATTACTTTGCCAACAAAGGTCCATCTAGTCAAAGCTATGATTTTTCCAGTCATGTATGGATGTGAGAATTGAACTATAAAGTAGGCTGAGCACTGAAGAATTCATGCTTTTGAACTGTGGTGTTGGAGAAGACTCATGAGAGTCTCTTGGACTGCAAGGAGATCCATCCAGTCCATCCTAAAGGAAATCAGTCCTGAATATTCATTGGAAGGACTAATGCTGAAGCTGAAACTCCAATACTTTGGCCACTTGATGCAAAGAACTGACTCACTGGAAAAGACCCTGATGCTGGGAAAGATTGAAGGCAGGAGGAGAAGGGAATGACAGAGGATGAGAGAGTTGGATGGCATCACCAACTTGATGGACATGCATTTGACATGAGTTGGTGATGGACAGGGAGGCCTGGCGTGCTGTAGTCTGTGAGGTCGCAGAGTCAGACACGACTGAGTGACTGAATTGAAGAGTTATGTACTTATTGCTTACTCCTAGCTGTGCTAAAGTACAGAGAAAACACCCAGGTTCTGGAATCCATGAACCTAGGTCTAACTCCAGATCAGCCTCTTACCAGCTGTGTGGCATTTGGTAAGCTACACAAGCACTCTGGGCCTCATCCTGCTCTGCATTCACTAAGTTTCTAGTACAGGTCAGGAATGATGACGGGCACTGAAGAAAGCTAAAGAAGGTCCCTGCTCTCCAGAGACTTGCAGTCAGTACGATTTAGAGGTACTGAACAAGAAAACAAGTACAAACCAAATAATTCCTCGTGGTGATGATCCACATAGGAAAGAAATCTGACTGGATAGAGGCCAGCACAGAGAGGACATTCTGGAAAATTCTCTTCTAGTAGGTGTCTTTTAAGGAAAGACCTAAGAGTGAGAGGATTCATTCTTAGAATAGCCTCAGGAAGAGATTTCAAGCATTAGAAGAGAAATTGAAGATTACAAACCCCCCCATCTCACAGATCTACTGTGGGGGTTAAACGGGCTGCTGTCCCCTAGTAAGGGCTAAGATCAGGGTGTCTTGCTCAGGGCCCCTTGGAAACCAGCGGACACAACTGCCACCACTACTGAGACCCTACCTGTGCTACTAAGGAAGGAGCACGTTGGACGCCAGAGTTTCGAAGGCTCCCTTTGCCAAATTCCCACGTCAAAGATCCAGAGAGAAAGAGCAGGAGGGCTTCCCTGTGCTGACTGAAGGTTGCCTGCCTGAGATCCCTGAAGCTTCTCAGCAAGAAACCATACTTCTAGGTGACAAGAGGGTCAATTTCACAGAAAAATGAAAGTGCAGGAAAGAAGCTGAGAGACAGGGGGGCTTTCCTTCTTTCTCCTTCCAGAATGCGTTGTAAGTGGAATACCCACATGGTTCTGGTCCAAAGGAAGAAGCAAAGCTGTGAAGTACTAAGAAAGCTGCTAATATAATAACTAGGAAGCACATTGTCGTTCTTTCTTTTTCTACTGCTAAGTATTTTTGTGCTTTTTTCATTGCTTGTTTACTACCTCTTTCCTCCTTCCTATGTGTTGAACCGATCTCCTATTAAATGTAAAATGCTTATAATTCTCAGTATGGTTGTGTGACCTGGTGATATCTGTATATAAATCTTTCACTTTAGACAGCTGCCATTAAAGTCAAGCGTGATGACCCAGTAGACACCTGCCTGACGCGCTCTCACTCCCTAGAGTGAGAATCTACTTGTGCTGCCTTATTACTAAACCAGACAAGCATGCCCTACATTATTTTCATTCTAGAACCAGAAATCCCCATTAAACACACACTTTTGCACCCCAGTCCCATTCCTCTCTCTTCTCTCTGATAAAAGACCAATATCCTGGGTCTCAGGCCAAGCTACAGAGGAATAAAGAACACAGTGAACTTGAAAAAACACATTTATATGTTAGTATTAGATAAATGAGGGATTGCTAGCAAGATTTTCTGCTTCCTAATCTCATCTGCTTCTTCCTAGGTTAGTGAAGGAGCAATCTCCTTTGCTTTCTCAGGAATCACCATTGATCTTACATGTCAGAACTTTTCTCCAGAATCCTAAGTTAGTTTTGCTGGGGTTGAGGCAGGAGAGAAGAGGAAGAGTATACTGCTTGGAGTGATAGAAGTTGAGTTTGAGTCTTGGGTCTGCTTTTTGACTGTGCGGGTCTTCAGACAGCCCCTGGGCTCTCTCATTTCCTATTCCATAAGAAAGGCCATGTGTGCAGCGTATGGTACAGAGTAATTCACAAACAGTGATCCCAAGGATGGTAACGACTGTGACGATGAAGAAGATAATGATTTCAGCTGTGTGGCCTTCAGCGAGTGACTTAACCTCCCAAAGTCCCATCTTTTGTTATCTAAAATGAAGGCAGAGGATGAACTACATGCCTGCGAAGACCACATAGCTGCTTTTTCATGTTCTTGATGAATAGGGAAGCAGAATGACTTTTCGTGTGGATTTGCATGTTGGGATCCTCAGCTCCTGGCCTGTAAATGGCTCTGATAACTGGACTGGACTGAACTGAATTCCCACTCATCAACGTGCATCATCTTCTGTGATTCTGGGATCAAAGCCAACAGAGCTAAGGTTGTTTGTGGGTCCCAAAAGCAAAGACCAGAAGAGGCATTCAGGCTTTACAAGAATCTTTCCCACACACTGCGTCTCTTATTCTCCTCTTTTCCCCTTTGTAATGCAAACCTCAATGTGCAACCTCCATGTTCCTCTTTCTGGCCAACCTTAATACCTGTCCCTGTGGTTGCATCCTCTGACCATGGGGGAGGAGCTGGGCATTTGATGGGAGACGGTCCAGATATCTGCTGTCCACTGTGAGGACTTTGAAAAGGACTGGATGTACTTTGTATTGCTTAGAAGAATCTGCTTGCGTCCAAACATCACTGAAAACTTTGTGGTAAAGACATTATGTAGTCAGGAGACTATGTGCCCCACAGAAGTCTTCATAAAATCCCCATTTGCACGCCTCCTTCCCAAACACCACGAAGGGTTGGCCTTTGCCCACCTGTCACCAGCCACGCAGACTCTGGACTCCTCTGCTCGCTGACGTCTCCCTGCTCTGAGGCAGCCTCTCAACCTGCCAACCCACACTTGTCAACAAGGAGGCTGCAGAAGCTGCTGCACCCTCCTCCTTAGAAAGGATGATGGGGGTGGCAATTAGACATAATTTTGTCCTTGTCAGACACACCCTAAAAACACTCTACTTAACTGTCAGGTCGCATGTTTTTCAAATGGTTCCTTAAAAATCTTTGCCAATCTTTGTTCCTTAAGAAGCATCAGACAGGCAAAGTTGTGACAAATTGCTTTGAGTTCCAAGGGAGGAAAAAAATTTACTCTCTATATATGGTGAGCAAATTAAAATATGTATGTAACACACAAAAATACAGAGGTACACAAATGCATATGATGTATAATCTTTTTGCATATAGTTGAATATATATATTTAGGTAGACATGTTGTGTAAACATATATCTGTGTGTGGATATATTGGGATAAATTGGCAGACTCGGTGATGATGAGGGTAGAGCTTTTACTCAAATGGAAAATCGCTTCTGGCTGGATAACACTGAGTTCTTATGGTCTCATACAAGAAAGAATAAGTAGGTTCTGCTCAGAATTAAAAACAAGCTTTAAAAGAACACCGAGGGAGTGCCTGTCATCCTTTCTTTGGGGAGAGGTAGTTGCTCCTGATCTCTTGCAGTTACTTTTTCTCTAAACCCAGAGAGGATTATCTCAGGAGAAAAATGAGAGTTCCGAGTCATCAGCAATACAGGAGTGCTCACTGGCACAAAGGGGAGATGGACCTCTCTCAGTGGGGAGATGGTCCTCTCTCAATGGGAAGATGGTCCTCTCTTGGGCAAGAATACACAGAACTTTACAAAAAGATCTTCACGACCCAGATAATCACGATGGTGTGATCACTCACCTAGAGCCAGACGACCTGGAATGTGAAGTCAAGTAGGTATTAAAAAACATCACTACGAACAAAGCTAGTGGAGGTGATGGCATTCCAGTTGAGGTATCTCAAATCCTCAAAGATGATGCTGTGAAAGTGCCACACTCAATATGCCACCAAATTTGGAAAACTCAGCAGTGGCCGCAGGACTGGAAAAGGTCAGTTTTCATCCCAATCCCTAATAAAGGCAATGTCAAAGAATGTTCAAACTATGGCAGAATTGCATTCATCTCACACGCTAGTAAAGTAATGCTTAAAATTCTCCAAGCCAGGCTTCAGCAATACATGAACTGTGAACTTCCAGATGTTCAAGCTGGTTGTAGAAAAGGCAGAGGAACCAGCGATCAAATGCCAGCGTCTGCTGGATTACTGAAAAAGCAAGAGAGTTCCAGAAAAACATATATTTCTGCTTTATTGACTATGCCAAAGCCTTTGACTGTGTGCATCACAATAAACTGTGGAAAATTCTGAGAGATGGGAATACCAGACCACCTCACCTGCCTCTTGAGAAACCTATATGCAGGTCAGGAAGCAACAGTTAGAACTGGACATGGAACAACAGACTGGTTCCAAATAGGAAAAGGAGTACGTCAAGGCTGTATATTGTCACCCTGCTTATTTAACTTATATGCAGAGTACATCATGAGAAATGCTGGCCTGGAAGAAGCACAAGCTGGAATCAAGATTGCTGGGAGAAATATCAATAATCTCCGATATGCAGATGACACCACCCTTATGGCAGAAAGTGAAGAATAACTAAAAAGCCTCTTGATGAAAGTGAAAGAGGAGAGTGAAAATGTTGGCTTAAAGCTCAATATTCAGAAAACGAGGATCGTGGCATCTGGTCCCATCACTTCATGACAAGTATATGGAGAAACAGTGGAAACAGTGTCAGACTATTTTGGGGGCTCCAAAATCACTGCAGATGGTGACTGCTGCCATGAAATTAAAAGACGCTTACTCCTTGGAAGGAAAGTTATGACCAACCTAGACAGCATATTCAAAAGCAGAGATATTACTTTGCAAACAAAGGTCCGTCTAGTCAAGGCTATGGTTTTTCCAGTGGTCATGTATGGATGTGAAAGTTGGACTTTAGCAGAGCACTGAAGAACTGATGCTTTTGAACTGTGGTATTGGAGAAGACTCTTGAGAATCCCTTGGACTGCAAGGAGATCCAACCAGTCCATGCTAATGGAGATCAGTCCTGGGTGTTCATTGGAAGGACTGATGCTGAAGCTGAAACTCCAATACTTTGGCCATCTGATGCGAAGAGTTGACTCACTGGAAAAGACTCTGGTGCTGAGAGGGACTGGGGGCATGAGGAGAAGGGGACAACAGAGGATGAGATGGCTGGATGGCATCACCAACTCGATGGATATGCATTTGGGTAAACTCTGGGAGTCGGTGATGGACCGGGAGGCCTGGCATGTTGCAATTCATGGGGACACAAAGAGTCGGACATGACTGAGTGACGGACATGACTGAGTGACTGAACTGAACTGGGTGACCTCTGAAATGATGCTTCTAATCCTGGGAAGAGAAAGCACATAAGTCAGTGCCAGGCTAGACATGCCCTGAAGCTTGTTCAAGGAACTGGCCAAAGGGCTATGATGAAATAAAGAGCTGGAAGCAATGCCACCCATGAGGTGTCTCCAGGGCTGCAACTCCACTCAGAAGGAAACCTCCAGTCGGTGGGAAATGAATGCACAGTGAGTCTACATCACTTGGATCCCTTGAACTGAAAATCATGGGGTAGGTTGTTATGTATTCAACCACCAATTATTCAATTTCCATTAAGAACCTACTGTGTTCTCCCTGAATAATCAGGCATCTAACACTCAACAGCTATTCTGGGCACAGAAGAAACCTAGTAAAAAAAAAAAAACCAGACATAAATATCAGACTCTAAGTGATGTACTCTTTAGTTAAGAACCACAGTTATGAACCACAGTTCAAAAGTTATTAAAAATACTGATATTAAATAGCACCATGTCACTTTGAAAAGTATTGTTTGGGAAGGTAAATTACTATATGACCACTCTCAGTTCAGTTCAGTTCAGTTACTCAGTCGTGTCCAACTCTTTGCGACCCCATGAATTGCAGCACACCAAGCCTACCTGTCCATCACCATCTCCCAGAGTTCACTCAGACTCATGTCCATCGAGTCCATGATGCCATCCAGCCATCTCATCCTCTGTTGTCCCCTTCTCCTCCTGCCCCCAATCCCTCCCAACATCAGAGTCTTTTCCAATGAGTCAGCTCTTCGCATGAGGTGGCCAAAGTACTGGAGTTTCAACTTTAGCATCATTCCTTCCAAAGAACACCCAGGACTGATCTCCTATAGAATGGACTGGTTGGATCTCCTTGCAGTCCAAGGGACTCTCAAGAGTCTTCTCCAACACCACAGTTCAAAAGCATCCATTCTTCAGCGTTCAGCCTTCTTCACAGTCCAGCTCTCACATCCATACATGACCACAGGAAAAACCATAGCCTTGACTAGATGGACATTTGTTGGCAAAGTAATGTCTCTGCTTTTCAATATGCTATCTAGGTTGGTCATAACTTTTCTTCCAAGGAGTAAGCATCTTTTAATTTCATGGCTGCAGTCACCATCTGCAGTGATTTTGGAGCCCCAAAAAATAAACTCTGACACTGTTTCCACTGTTTCCCCATCTATTTCCCATGAAGTGATGGGACCAGATGCCATGATCTTCATTTTCTGAATATTGAGCTTTAAGCCAACTTTTTCACTCTCCTCTTTCACTTTCATCAACAGGCTTTTTAGTTTCTCTTCACTTCTCTGCCATAAGGGTGGTGTCATCTGCATATCTGAGGTTATTGATATGTCTCCCAGCAATCTTGATTCCAGCTTGTGATTCTTCCAGGCCAGCGTTTCTCATGATGTACTCTGCATATAAGTTAAATAAGCAGGGTGACAATATGCAGCCTTGACGTACTCCTTTTCCTATTTGGAACCAGTCTGTTGTTCCATGTCCAGTTCTAACTGTTGCTTCCTGACCTGCATATAGGTTTCTCAAGAGGCAGGTGAGGTGGTCTGGTATTCCCATCTCTTTCATAATTTTCCTGATAAGTAAAGGAGGATAAAAATTGACTTTATCAATCTGACAACTGTAACAGTTGCAGGTTAAGCAGAATCTGGTGAAAAAAAAATTTGATTGGAGTAGGTTTAAAAAAAAAAAAAAAGAATGGGTAAAGAAGCAATGGAGACTGTGAATCCAGACACTTTTTTGAAGAGTTTTTCTCTGAAGGAGAGTGAAATAATAGAACAAATATTGGTGGAGGTTGAGAGAGCTTATTGTTAGTATAGGAGAAACGGGCTTCCCTGATAGCTCAGTTGGCAAAGAATCTGCCTGCAATGCAGGAGACCCCAGTTCAGTTCCTGGGTTGGGAAGATCCCCTGTAGAAGGAAAAGTCTACCCACTCCAGTATTCTGGCCTGGAGAATTCCGTGGACTGTATTGTCCATGAAGTCAGAAAGAGTCGGACTCACTCACTCATAGGAGAAACAGCAGTATGTCTATTTGTTGAGGGGTTGATCCAAGAAGGGAAATTCTGATGATGCAATGGGGAGTTAAGAGTGGAATCAACTGCTGGAAAGCCATCACTGAGTGAAAGAGAGAAGTGGAGAGCTAGCATGGGATGTGAAGAGAATGCCAGGGATAAGAGAAAGGACAATTCATCTGTTGTACCAGGAAGAAAAAGAACAGATGATGAATAAAAGGATGGATGGATGGATAGGTGTATAGATAGAAGGTACGTTGGTAGATGTAGAGACAGACAGATGAGGTAGGTACAAAGTCACATGGTTAAGTAGATGTGGTGAATGTTATTAGAAATTTTCTTTGCATTGCTTCAATTTTCTCAACAAAATAAAAATCAGGCCCTTCTTTGGTGAGGAAGCACTATTAGAGGCTTAAGGAGAGAGGAGAAGATACAACATGGTATTGGGAGAGCAGGAGAATGAATAGACGAAAAGGACACAAAGATTGCTTGGTATCCCACATAGCTGCTCAGGGTCTGTGGTCATTCCTGGATGAGAGGGCTGGCATGGTTAGCGATTTTATGTTCAGCCACATTTACTACTGGAGTGCAGACCTGAAATAGTGGAGAACTGGATGTAACCAACTTTGCATTCTTGTCGCACAGCTAAGGGACTGAAGGCATGTGCAACACAGTGCTTAGAATGTCAGACCGTGGAATATAAACTGGGTAGGAAGAAAAGTAAGGGACATGAGGAGGGACTGGACAGAAGGCTCTGGTGGGGTCCAGATGTTGGACTTGAAGTACTCAAGCTAGAGAGACAGGAAGAAGCAGAGAGTGGGCTAGCAGGAAATAGACATATGGGTGATGACAACAGGGCATGCCCATGACAATAAGAAAATGAGGTAGCGCAGGGGACAGGAGCATGGACGATGAGCAGGTGATACACTGAGGGGTCAGTATATCGGAAGGATTGTCTAACTGGTTTTCTAGCAGTTCATACCATGTACCAAGCACTTAAGGGACAAATTTCCTGTTTGGGAGTAAATCACAATCTGATGGGAAAGTGAGAGACATAAAGAAGATTTTTTGACAAAGAAAATGTGATATCACATTATATATATAATACAACTATATATAATATCATGTTGTTATATATGTCAGCCAGAGAAAGACATACACTGTATGATCTCACTTATATGTAGATTCTAAAACTCCCTGAACTCATAGCTACAGGGAGTAGAATGGTGGCAGCCAGAGGCAGGGGGTATAGAGTGGGTGAAATAGTTGAAACTGGTCAAAAGGTAAAGAAAAATACATAATAAAGTGATATGTTCTGAGTTTTCTCAGAAAAGTGGAAGATCCGGCAATAGGATCCGGCAGACCTCAGGCTGGGATAAGAAAATACGAGCAGAAAAGATCTTATCCCAAAGAAGTCACTCAGTAAATGCTTGTCAAAGAGAGAGAGAAGGAAGGAGAAAGAGAAGATGTTTCCTTGGCAGAACTACCAGAGTTTGATAACAAACAGAATTTAGGGAGCAGAGAATAACTTAAAATGCTTCTGAGATATCATGCCTGGGCACTTGAATGGAACTGAGTTCAGTAAATCCTGAATGGAGACTCTTAGTTATGCTGATGTAATTCAGATATTTAGAGTGTTGAAATATCAGAGCTCAGTGTGTGAATTAAATCCATTTCAAAATGCCTGGGCTGAGAGATACATTCAGAGTCTACTTAATTTTCATTTCCACAAACAAAAGTGAACTTTAGGAAAAGGTTGTACCCTAGAAAACCTTAAGTTTTCAAACTGGTTCACAAACATAGAAAGTGTTAAGTTTGTTGGAAAATAATGAGAGAATTTCCTGGCATCCCTGCCAGTCATCCTTACCTTGAATCTCTGGAGAAGGATATTTCCATCTGAAAAAAGCAGGTTTTTCTCTTATTTCTCAGATACTCGGCGCCCAGAGAGCAACAGGGAGTTAACTCAACTTCAGTTTTATCAGCTGAAAACTGCCCCGGTGTCTTAGACTGAGGGATAAAAAGAAAAGCAAACTGCTTCAAAAAGTAAGCTCAGGTCAGAAGGGGAAGCATGCAGAGATTTGGGGTTTTGAAGTGAATATAAGGAATTCAATATTTCTTGAGACCTTTACTCTGCAGAGAGTACTGTAATTTAATCCAAGAGTGACAGTGAGTGGAACTGATGGGAAGAGCCATAGTATCTTATGACCCCATCAGATGAAGTTAGCATGAATAGTCTAAAGCTGAAGGCCAAGTTTAAACGCCAGTCCCTCATAACAATTCACCTATCATTTTCTAAACTGGTGTTCCATTTCAAGTTTCTATTCTTTGTACCAGCTTGTTCCTTCCGCTTAGGAAGACCTTTCTGCTCTTCTTTAATTAATAAAGGAACTTTTTCTGTTACGGCTCATTTGCCCCCTAGCAGGATTAAAATTAAGAGTTACTTCTTTTGTGTACATCTCTATTCTAGAATCCATTTCACTCTATGGGAATTATTTATTTGTGGCTGTTTTCTTTACTCTAACTCAAGTATTTATTGAATAAAATAATTGAATGTCTACATTATACTAAATACTTTGGGAAGAAGTGAAAAATTCTGTCAATTTCCCAAATGATTTAGTAAGCACAATTTGGAGCAACTACCTACCTGACAAGAACTGGTCAGATTTTCTAGTGAATTTTTCACTTTTAAAGCATCTGAATGACAAATGACAGCCATGGCTCCATGGAACATTTTTCTTCTCTTTCCGCATAGCTCAGTTGGTAAAGAATCCGCCTGTAATGTGGGAGAACTGGGTTTGATTCCTGGGTTGGGAAGATCCCCTGGAGAAGGGAAAGGCTACCCACTCCAGTATGCTGGCCTGGAGAATTTCATGGACTGTACAGTCCATGGGGTTGCAAAAAGTAGGACACAACTAAGCAACTTTGACTTTCACTTTTCTTTCTCTTAAAAAAAAAAAAAAAATATATATATATATATATATATATATATATAGGCTTTTTAATAGATGTAAACCAACCTAGATGGGTCCTAAAGGACCCAGCTCTTTCTTGACCCTTTAGGCCATTGTGAGGAGTAAGCAGTGAAAAATCCAAAGAGTGCTTTCTTCTTATTCATTTCTGCAAATATACATCATGGCATTTTTAATGGGGAGAAGGATTTCAGCCCAGCTACTCAAATGGGGGGCTGCCTCTACCCATTCTTTTGTCACTTCACAATTTATCAGGAAGGAGGACTCACTAACTTGATTGTTCAGAGTATGAAATATTAAGGGGCTGTGATTGCTAGTAATCAGACTTACAATTTCCTTCTTAACTATTTCAGGATAGTCAAGAAAACTCACACCCTTCTCTTCTGAGAAATGTTATTGCTTTTTTTTTTTTTATGAAATTCTAACACTTTGTTGAGACTAGTGTTTTGTTTTGTTTTGTTTTTGGCTGTGCCACGCAGCATGTGTGATCTTAGTTCCTTGACCAGGGATCAAACCTGCACCCCCTGCAGTGGAAGCGTGGAATCTTAACCACTGGACCATCAGGGAAGCCTGAGACTCTAATTATTTATGTAACACAGACCTCTATTTTGGGGAAGGAGTAGTGATTTCTTTATCAGAAACTGGTAGCTTGCCTCTATTATTCTTCTACCATACTAACGGAATTATCCAATGCAATTAGCTAAGAAGAATCAATGCAAAACACAAGAATGGGAAAAAAGTAAAACTATCCTTATTTTCAGATGATATAATAGTATACCTGGAAAATTCCAGATAACCAATGATTTAAAAAGCTAACTAAAGCAATAAAATAATTCTATGAAATAGCAAAATAGAGCTGACATACAAAACTCAATCACCTTTACTGAGAGGCTTCTGAGAAGCTGGTACGGGAGGAAGCACCAAGAATCTGTCTCCCCACCTATGCGATAATTGCATTAGCTGAATGTGTCTGATAGAACTATTTTGGAACTCAGGAGCCTATTAAAGATTTGAAACTTCCAGGGAAACTCTTGAGCAGTAAATTGCAGTTAATTTCAGTCAATTTCAGCTCTTAGCACAGTAATAGCTACCCAGGTCATAGCCTTCAGCCCCATGGCAGGCAGTTGTGACTGTGGGAACCAGTGTAGATGAAAGGACCCTGTCCTCCCTAATAATATGGGGAATCTGCGCTCTGATCGCTGATTGCTACTTTGGCACAGACGTGCAGACAGAAAGGCAAGTGGCCATTGTTCCTGCCCCTTCCTCATTGCTTCAAGCCCCTCTCCATCTGCTTAAAGTGACTTCGAAGGTATATAAAGGGAAAGTGCTTTCCTCCCTCCCCTCCCCACCCATTCCATTTTTCTCTATTTCCCCTTCTGGGAACCAGACAACAAATCTGGGGCATTCAAAAGTAACCACATATATGAAGAGTATTAGAAAGTCACTGCATGCCCAGGGGAAGGTGCAAGCTCAGAGAATATATGAGGTCTTAAGTCTATACCTAACTCTTAATCTCAGCCCAGTGGCAATTTATATCAATCACAAAAACGAAAGCACAACCAACCGTGGGGAGAGGCCAGAGGAAGGAACCTAATTCCCAGAGCTATTGCATTTATTTCAAATAGCCAGTTTTCAACAACAAAAAACAAAACCAAAAACAAAAATCAAGCCAATAGAAATTGTCCCTGAAAAATACCTGATGGCAGATCTACAAATACCTTACAGTTATTTTAAAGACGCTCAAAGAACTAAAGGAAGACAGAGAAAATCAAGGATGCATGACCAAAACAGAAGTATCAGCAAAGACATAGGAAACCTGACCCTCCTCCCAATAAAATGAAAATTGGAGCTGAAAAATACAATAACTGAAATGAAATATTCACTGATAGGACTGGAAAGCAGATTTTAGGAGATGGAAAAAGAATCAGCAAAAAGTAAAGAAAGGACAATATGAATTACCAAATCTGAGGAACAGAAAGTAAACAAGATTTTTTTTTTTTTAATGGGCAAAATCTAAAGGAACTATAAGGCAATATCAACCAAAATAACATGCACATTGTGGGAGTCCCAGAAAAAGAAGAGAATATTGGAAGAAATAAGGGTCAACATGTCTCAGATTTAAGATATGAATATAAACATTTAAGAAACTAAAAACAAAAACTCAGAGTAGGATGAACTCAAAGAGACCCAAAACAAAGATACATTATAGACAATTAAAAGATAAAGACAAAGAGAGAAATCTTGAAAGCAACAAGAAACAACTCATTACCTCTAGGAATTCTCAATGAGATTGACAGCAGATTTCTCACCAGAAATTTGAAGTCCAGAAAGACATATTCAAAGTGCTAAAAGAAATAAGAATCCTGTATCTATAGCAAAATTGTCCTTCAAAAGTTGGGAAGGAATTAAAATATTAATATTTTCAGATAAATACTAGCTGAGAAAGTTCATAACCACTAGATCTGCCCTGCAAAAAATGCTAAAGGGAGTCTTGCAGGTGGAAATGAAAACCAGCCAGTATCTTTATTTCTTCTTATATAAAAAAACAAATATTTTAATAAAAGTGAACACATGAGCAATTATAATTGCTATTATTGCAACAAGTATTTATAACTCTACCTTTGTCTTCTACATAATACTGATACACTAAAACTTAATACTTTTAAAATTAATAGTATTAATGTACACAATAAATAAAATGACATGTAGTCAGAGAAAGCCCCATTTGAAATGTAACTAAGATTAAGTACTTGAGAATAAATATAACAAGAAATTTATTACACACATACATACAGATTAAATACTCCTGAAAATCACAATAATCTTTACAGTGGGATGGCAAATCCATATGCAGAGTAACTATCCCAGAAAGAACACTGCCCTTTTATGATGGAATCTGTCCAGTGTAATCAACCTTCCACAAGGTAAGGGACGCTAGGGAATGGTGTCATATCAAAAGCTCAGTTGACTCCTTCTGTGGGTAGATTTGGCGTTCTGTAGTATCTACAGCCAGATCAGCCTGGATAAATGGAAGTCTCTGTCTTTGTCAAGCACATACGTCATCCCCACCACTGCCACCTTGACCATTTGGTGCATGAGTCCATTGGCCAATGGTAGGAAGCTGACTGATGTCCACAGAGCTTTCTGCTGAGGTCACCCTTTGGTAAGCATTCACACAACATACAAATATCTTTGCATTCTGTACCCATTAGAAGTTCATCCACATACTTCTTCTCCAGACTTGCCACTAACTTTCTAATCATGTCCCTTCCATGTTACTGACCATGCACCAAACTTTTAGCTACAGCACCCAAGACAATATAGACCTAGATCTCCTGCCATGTCTCCTCTCATACAAAATTAACAATCAGACGCATCGTTCACATTTCTGTAAGACATCAAGACAACATCTCATGCTTCAAAAGAGGATTTCTCTTTACCACTCTGCCTCAAATCCACCCCAGAACAGAGCTATACCACCGTTCCTGTACTTTTGGGTGGTACCTTCACATCATGTAAGTCAGTCACTTGTTTTCTTCTTTCTCAGAAAACTGGAACTTGCCATAGGGAACTTGCCATAAGTTCGTAGGTAAAGACGTGATGAAGAGAAGACGATGTAGCAGGAATACAGGCTATAGGCATCTGAGCCTCTTTCTCATGTGCTTTATTTTTATTTGAACTTGGTCCCATAGATATCACTTCACTTGATGTTCATGTGAACACTGACAGTTTGATGCTTCTCTGAACCCCAACTTTATGGCTTTACGAGTTAGATAATACTCAGTTCATAATGAGCAGCTCAGCCCACATGGTGACAGGGTCAAATATTCAGTCTCTGATAAGGCCTAGCAACAAGCCTGAAGCTGTTTCTCAAAAGAATATTCATGGAAGATACTGAGTCTTGGCTCAAAAATACTCAGGTCTGCATTATTCACCTTATAGGGGGTATTCCAAAGGCTACCTTAACAGCATTTCTATTGGATACTGTAAGGACCCTTGTTTACACCAGGTCATATAGTTCAAGAGGCAGAGCAGCTTGTACGGCAGCTCATGCCAGCTGCAAAATTTTCTTTTGTTGGGATCCCTTTCAAGGTACTCAGTAAAAGGACTCAAATTACATACATGTTGCCTCCAAAATTCAAAGTATCCTCTTAGGCTTTGTATCTTTTGCTTAGTAGTAGGAAGGACCAGGTCAGCAACTTGTTCTTTAGAAGATGTATATTGACAGGTCCTAGACCAGTGAACTAGACATTTCACCAAGGTAGGAAGACCCTGAAGCTTCGTGGATGTCTTTCCTGTCCTCTTATGTACAGGTGTGTCACTAATGCATTTAAAGCAGCTGCTACTTCCTCCTCCCCAGACCCAGTCAGCGTAATGCTATCACGATGTCCTGTAGAAGGAAAAGGTGATCAAAGTCTCTGAAGACTCCAGTATAATTTAGGACTAGAGAGTTGATATATCCCTGAGTTAGGACAGTGAAGGTGTATTGCTGGCTTTATGAAATGAAAGTGAATTGCCTCTGATGGTCTTTACCAACAGATAATGAGAAACAAACATTTGCCAATCAATAACTGTATACAAGGTGCCAGAAGAGGTAATGATTTGCTTCAGCAACAAAACTATATTTGGAACAGCACCTGCAATTGGAGTCACCATTTTGTAATGAATATCTGCCATTCTCTGATCTGTCTTCTATACCGAAGGTGCGTTGAATGAGGATATGGCAGGAATCCACTCCTGCCTCTTCCATGACCTCGATGGAGGCACTCATCTCTGCAATCCTTCCAGGATTTTGATAGAGGTATCAATAAAGTTTGATCTTTTCATTGGTAGACAGTCTTGTTGGCTTCCACTTGGTCTTTCCTATCACAACAGCCCTTGCTCTGTGGGTTGCATACCCCATGTAGGGATTCTACAAGTTACACAGTGCGTATATGGCAACTCTGCATTTCAGAACAGGAAGTGAAGTGGCCATGTGGTGGGTATGTGGTGGGTTCTGGGGCCCAGTAGGCACACAGTGGAATAGGTCTGAGCCAAAACACCACTGACCACCGATCTCTGGACTGGTGAACTACAGCCATGTTTGAGGTCTTCAACAATGTCAGTTCAGAGGAAATTTCAAATCATCGTTGAAAAGCATAATTACTTCCCCTTCCCCAATTTAGTCACCCTGGTAAATACTCACAGATTCCTTTGGGGAAGACTGGGGAGGAAGGTTAGGAATATACATTTTTGGTGGTGAAGCATAGGCCGTTTCAAGGGGATCCAGGTTCCTCTTCATCCAAAGAGTTCTGTGTCTATATAGTGGCTCAAGTCTGGAAACTGACTGAAGGTTCATCATTTTCTGTTTTGATTCCCCCAGGTAGAGTCTCAGTCATTAAATCTAGAGCTTCTCTGCTTGTTCAGATCAAGTAAGACTTGGGTAGGCTGCCCACCTCCTTTCATTTCAAAATCACCATGGTCAACTAGCTGATGTCGAAAATCTGTGATTCAGACTGCTCTGATGAGTGTTTTGGTTCTTCCATCCATAACTTTAGCCGTGCCCAGTTGTCTATGGTGATTAAGTGCCACCTCTTGGTCCCTACCACCACCCTAGATCCTGTGACCCCTACTGCATTGGAGACCCCATTCAGTGGCAGCACTTCCTGTGGTAATTTCTGACTTTTAGAAAAAGCGCAATCACAGAGAACTTCACGGTTTCCAGGGTTTCCCTACATGAGTCTTTTCTTCACATGGTGAGAAGTGTGTTCTCTGAACTCTCCTGGTAAGTATGAGTAAGCCTTCAATGATAAACACAGTCTTGCCTTCCAATATTCCTAAACTTTTGGGTAACTTCCTGTACAATATAGCAAGGAAGTTCTCTCATTTTCAACTTTGTTTAATCTGGGCTATTTGGGAATCCATAGTTCAGTCAGCCCACCAAGCAAAATATCAGAGCTGCTCCTAGTCCCTCAAAATAAACACTGAATTTGTTATTAATGCCTAATATTGACTGACTCAACCTGATCCAATCTCATATTCCTTCCACTTTGATCTTACACCCTCAAGATCTCACATATGTTCCATCCATACTAACTTGACAAAATCATAGCAATCATTTGGTATGTATCACACCTCATCATAGATCATACTTTCTACCTCGCTTTTTTGGGGGACTGCTGGAACTTAAGCTTGGTTGTAGATCTAGATACAAGGAGAGGTTGTGGGTGGGAAGGTCCTGAGGAAAATCAGTAGTGCCCTACAAGATAACTGCCTCAGACTGTTGGGGAAGGGTTGATCCTAACAGTAAAGATGGTTCAACAGAATTTAGACATTCAGGTCCCAGCTTCATTGGACTAAGTCCCCTGACTTTAATAAAAGAGCCCCTGTGAAACTGATAAATTAATTTACATTGTAAATGGGCTGCTTACAGGACTAAATGTTACATCTGGTTTTCAGAAATCCTGGCCATGAGGTTTCAGGACAAAACCACATTCAGGACAGTCACAGAAACTTTGCACTTAGATATTAAACACTCGCCCATCCATTCTCATTCTATGCTTAGGGCTCACTTGGGAATCCTGTTTGCAATAAGGATGGTTGACAGGCAAGCTGTTGGCACTCCTATTTCCCAATAACTCACATTTACTTCTCACCAGTGTGGTATCATAGTCGATTCTCAGTTTAGACAGATTGAACCCACTTTCGGGATTCAGCCTGTAGATGATTCATCAGAGCTTGTAGGTGATGACTCACAGGGCAGTCTCTGAGAGAGATGACAGGAAGTGGCTGTGAACTGCCCTTTCATATGCTTGTGACATTTTCTGCTTTTGAAAATATTTTTGCATCAATTATATCTCTTGAATTTGATTCAAGAGGATCAAAACCCCACTAAAATCAAGTGCCCCTAAATTGAAAATTGAGACACAGCAGTTAAGAGGTGAGGACTGTTCTAAGTCACTGCATTTGGAGGTGGAGAAAACCATTCCAGAGTCTATTGTTATAGAATCCTTTGTGTCCGGGGAATACAGAAGGATTAGGAAGGTAAGGCTGTGCAGCTTGTGCAAGGTTATAAAGCAAATGGGATTTAAGCCTTGGCCCCCAAATCCTGCCCCTTTGCCCTGTGAACCACTTCATACGTTGCACATACATTGTATGTTACACATTACACACTCCCACTCTGTCCCATCTGATCATCAACCTTCACCAGAGTCACCAGTAGCCTAAAAGATGGAGCTGCACATAAATTTCAGAAATAAGCAATATAAGTAAATCCCAGGATAAGCTGCTGAGGATAGCGGTTATAATACAGGCTAAGTCAGAGCAAGTGAAATAGCTTTCTTAAAAAAATAAATACACGTGCCCCTGGGAGAGATTTACGGAAAGTGCAGTAATTGAGAATGTTAAATCTCTGTCTTAATAAATACAATTTCTATACATTAAAGATATCCGTGTATTAAATATCCATGTCTCAAATCATTCCATTATCTAGATGCTTTTGTGATATTTATGAAGAGCTGATGTTCTAGAGGTCTGTCATTATTTCTGATTAGGTAAACCTCACAGTGTTCATTGGACATTTTGACATTCAATAAGACCGGCAGAGATTCGGTGACCAATCAGTTGTTGAAAAATAATTTGGTCTGATTAGCATATAACTGGCCAAGTGTTGAGTGAGAAAGCATTGCTTGGCTCTCATGAGAACGCGGTAAGTGTTCATCCAGAACTTTTGGTTGGAGGTGTTGGTCTCAGCCATGTACACCTATCTCTCTGATGCCAGAAAGGGCAACAGGATTCTTTTATGCCACAGTGACCGGTGTCTTCATTGAAGGCTCCATTTAAGATGAAAATGTGCAAGTCAAGGGAGATTAAGGAGAAAAAAATATGAATATAAGCCCCTGCTGCTGCTACTGCTGCTGCTGCTAAGTCGCTTCAGTCGTGTCCAACTCTGTGCGATCCCAGAGACGGCAGCCTGCCAAGCTCCACAGTCCCTGGGATTCTCCAGGCAAGAACACTGGAGTGGGTTGCCATTTCCTTCTCCAGTGCATGAAAGTGAAAAGTGAAAGTGAAGTTGCTCAGTCGGGTGCCCCGGGCCCGCCCCCGCCCCCCCCCCGAGAGGGGGGGGTCTTCTCCATGTCCTGAACTCTGTCTGGCGCTAAACGCTTCACGCACCCCATGGACTGCAGCCCACCAGGCTCCTCCATCCATGGGATTTTCCAGGCAAGAGCACTGGAGTGGGGTGCCATTTCCTTCCCCCTCAAGAACCTAAAATTATGCCAATAATGTCTTCCATTACCATCACTCTACATTAATATGCCTTCAGTGCTTTATGTAATAGTGTTTCTCTCTGGGGTCAACGGGGCTGGTGTTTCCACGGGGACTCACCTACTTTGTATAGAAACGTGACTCTACCAGAGGAGAGGGAGGCTCTCGTTTTGACAGGATGATCAGCAACACCTAAGAGATGGAGGCTTCTCAGAGCAGAGAAGCCTGCAGGCCTTCATCTGTATGTTTCCTCCCTTGCCCATCCTGTTACGGAAAGGAGGCTGGTGAGACTTCAGAGTCTCATCTGACAGCCACAGAGTGAGTGCTCGTCTCCCCTGTGCAGATGGCCTCATTTGTCTGGTATATACTCCATGGAGAAAGAGAAATTTGGGGGACTTGGGAGTACCATTTAGCATCATTTCTTTGATAGGCAATTTGCCAAACCGTAACAAAATTAAAAAGCATAAGATTAAATTAAACCCAGCAGTTCCACTTTTAGTAACTAATCCTAGCTGGATAAGCAGATTCGTAAAGAAACACACAGGCGATACAAATACTGTGGCATTGATTGAAATATAAGAAGTCTGGACCTAAATGTTCAACTTCAGAGACTGGTTAGGCAAAATTAATTCATTCACACTTTGGAATCCTATAAATTGTAATTTTTTTATGTGTTAAATAGAATGATCTCCAAAGGATATTGCTTTGTAAAAAAAAAAAAAATGAAAAACTATCACACTGTATTATACCTTCCAATTGGTAGAAGGTCACAGGTATATATAGGACTTCAACTAATAGAAAATGAATATTCCTTTTTTTTATTGAAGTATAGTGGATTTACAATGTTTTGTTAGTTTCTGGTGTACAACAAAGTGACTCTGTTGTACTGAATATAGTTCCCTGTGCTATACAGTAAGACCTTGTGTTTATCTGTTTTATATATAGTATTTTGTTACCTGTATTATGTCTCATCATTTATTTTACCTTTAAAATGTAAGTATATGCATATCAGAATATACGCGTGGAGTTTTGTGCATGTGGAGAATCTCGCTGGCAGGGCAACCCAAAATGTGAAGAAGGGAGTCAGGAGGAGAAACACTTTTGACTGGGTGTGAAGCAGGGAGAAGCTGGGCTGCAAGGCAACAGCAACTGAGGCCAGAGCTGATGGATCCTGGCAGCGATCAGGACCTGCTGTGGTCCATTCAGTTTATCCCAGAGTGAGCCAACTGGGGAGGCCTTTGGATTCCAGTGTCAGCCAGTCGTTTGGCATGAGTGTTCCTGCAAGGGCCACCAGCCCACAGCAAAGGGCCACTCCAGAGACAGATGAGGTCTGAATGGTCAGTATCTCCTCCAGCAGCTGCAGCCAGGCCACTGTCACCGCCATTTAACTTGGCCTTGTCTTTCAGTGGATTATATGAACCCCAAACTACTCTGCTTTTCTGCTGAGTTTGAGGGGTGGACAGGTCTAAACACCAAAGTATCGTTCCAGGAAGGCTAACAAGCTCGGCATGAGGGAGCAGAACGTGGTTCCGACTCAGTTCTGGTCACACTCAGCTGTGCGCCTGAGTCAAGCGGCTGAACTTCTCCGGCCCTCAGTGCTGTGCTTAGAGCAGAGAGACTGTGCTGGTTTACTGCCCAGTTCCCAGCCCTCCCCGCTTGCTGTGAGTCCCTAGAACAGTGCGCTATTCTGGGACAGTACACCATACTGACATCTATTGTGTTTTCAGAATGGTATCCACACATTTCTGCCCAAATAAATAAAAATCCTAACACAACTGAGCCATTTATCAGAGCAACAAAGTCAGCTGTCAAGAGCATGGCCATGGGCTGTAATGTCATCTCAGCTGGCTGCTTTACCTGTCTATTGGGTTCCTGGGAAATCTGGAAAGTTCTAAGAAGTATCCCAATTGGTGCAGTGTTCATGAATAGCAGGACATCAACTAACAAAAAGTAAATATTTCTTTTTTGGGAATCAATGAAGTAAAATTTATTTATTTTATAAATATTTTATATTGGACTACAGTTGCTTTGATAACTCAGTTGGTAAAGAATCTGCCTACAATGCAGGAGACCCCGGTTTGATTCCTGGGTCAAGAAGATCCCCTGAAGAAGGGATACACTACCCACTCCAGTATTCTGGCCTGGAGCATTCCATGGACTATTCCATGGGGTTGCAAAGAGTCAGACATGACTGAGTGACTTTCACTCTTTCACACATGTATCTGCTCTTTTTCAAATTCTTTTCCTACATAATTTATTATAAGGGATTGAGCATAGTTCCCTGTGCTATATAGCAGGCCTTGTTGGTTATCTATTTTATAAGTGACAGTGATTGCATGCTAATTCCCAGCATCCTAATTTATCCCTCCTTCCACCTTTCCCCTTTGGTAACTATAAGTTTATTTTCTAAGTCTATGAGTCTGTTTCTGTCTTGTAAGTTCATTTAAATCATTTTTCAGATCCCACATATAGGTGATATAATATCAACCCACTCCAGTGTTCTTGCCTGGAGAATCCCAGGGACAGGGGAGCCTGGTGGGCTGCCATCTCTGGGGTCGCACAGAGTCAGACACAACTGAAGCGACTTAGCAGCAGCAGCAGCAATATATTTGTCTTTCTCTGTCTGACTTACTTCACCTAGTATGATAATCTCTGTGTCCTCCATGAATAGAACATCAACTAAGGGAAAATAAATATTCCTTATTTTATTGAAGCATAGTTGCTTTATTATTTTGTGTTAGTTTATGGAGTGCAGCAAAGTGCTTCGGTCAAAAGTATACTTTTTCATATATATATATATATGTATTCTCTTTCATATTCTTTTCCACTTTGATATAAGATATTGACTATAGTTCCCTTGCTATACAGTAGGATCTTGTTGTTTATCGATTTTCTAGATAGTAGTTTGTATCTGCTAATCCTAATCTCCTAATTTCTGCCCCCTGCCACTTTTCCCCTTTTGTAACTATAAATTTTCTATTCCTCTTTAAGTAAGTTGATTTGATTTTGGAGCCAAATTGGTTGTGCTAGCCAAATTATCTGTTTCTGGTCCAATTAAAAGCAAGGATTTTCATCTCTTGCTGGTGAGTGAGGGTCAAGAGAAAATGGCACTAGCTTCAGCTTGTCATTTTAGCCACTTTGGAAGGGGAGACTACGTAGGGAGGGGCAGGGAAGTCTCTGCTGTAGACTGCAGCTCCAAAGAGCATCACGGTCACCCACCTCATTAAAAGTGACTCAAATGCATTCCATTTTATGGCTGAGTATATAAAGTAATATAGCTGAGTATATATGTATATACATCACAGCTTAGTTACCATTCATCTGACCAACGACATCTAGGTTACTTCCATGTCCTAAAAGTGAAAATGAAGTTGCTCAGTCGTGTCCAACTCTTTGCTCCTCCGTCCATGGGATTTTCCAGGCAAGAGTACTGGAGTGGGTTGCCATTTCCTTCTCCAGGGGATCTCCCCCAACCCAGGGATTGAACCTGGGTCTCCCACATTATAGGCAGATGCTTTACTGTCTGAGCCACCAGGGAAGCCACTTCCACGTCCTAGTTATTGTAAATAGTGTTGCTGTGAACACTGGGGTATATGTATCTTTCTCAATTATGGTTTCTTCACGGTATATGCCCAGCAGTGGCATTGTTGGGTCATAAGACAGCTTTATTTTCAGTTCTTTAAGGAACTGCCACACCGTTTTCCATAGTGGCTGTATTAATTTACATTCCCACCCACAGTGAAAGAGGGTTCCCTTTTCTCCACTTCCTCTCCAGCATTTATTGTCTGTAGGTTGTTTGATGATGGCCATTCTGACCTGTGTGAGATGATACCTCATTGTAGTTTGGATTTGCAGCCATGAAATTAAAAGACACTTAGTCCTTGGAAGAAAAGTTATGACCAACCTAGATAGCATATTCAAAAGCAGAGACATTACTTTGCCAACAAAGGTCCATCTAGTCAAGGCTATGGTTTTTCCAGTGGTCATGTATGGATGTGAGAGTTGGACTGTGAAGAAAGCTGAGCACCAAAGAATTGATGCTTTTGAACTGTGGTGTTAGAGAAGACTCCTGAGAGTTCCTTGGACTGCAAGGAGATCCAACCTGTCCATTTTGAAGGAATTCAGTCCTGGGTGTTCTTTGGAAGGACTGATGCTAAAGCTGAAACCCCAACACTTTGGCCACCTCATGTGAAGAGTTGACTCATTGGAAAAGACTCTGATGCTGGGAGGGATTGGGGGCAGGAGAAGAAGGGGATGACAGAGGATGAGATGGCTGGATAGCATCACCAACTTGGACGTGAGTTTGATTGAGCTCCAGGAGTTGGTGATGGACAGGGAGGCCTGGCGTGCTGCGAGTCATGGGGTCGCAAAGAGTCGGACACGACTGAGCGCCTTGACTGAACTGAATAAGCGATGTTAAGCATCTTTTCATGTATTTATTAGCCATCTTTGGAGAAATATCTGTTTATGTCTTCTGCCCATTTTTTGATTGTTTTTCTGATATTCAGCTGTGTGAACCTCTTGTATACTTTGGAGATTAATCCTTTGCCAGTTGGTTCATTTGCTATTATTTTCTCCCATTCTGAGGGTTGCCATTTCACCTTGTTTATAGTTTCCTTTTCTGTGCAAAAGCTAGAGCCTATTATACAGAGTGAAGTAGGTCAGAAGGAGAAAAACTAGCATCATATATTAATGCATATATATGGAATCTAGAAAAGTGGTACTGATTAATCTATTTGCAGGGCAGCAATGGAGACAGACACAGAGAACAGACTTGTGGGCACAGTGGGGGATGGAAAGGGTGGGATGAACTGAAAGAGTAATACTGAAACATATACTATACCACGTATAAAATAGATAGCGAGTGAGAATTTGCTCTATGATGCAGGGAGCTCAAACCCAGTGCTCTCTGGACAACCTAGAAGAGTGGGATGGGGTGGGAGATGGGAGAAGGTTCAGGAGGGAGGGGACATATGTGTACCTGTGGCTGACTGATGTTGATGTATGGCAGAAACCAACACAATATTGTAAAGCAACTATCCTCCAATTTAAAAAAAAATTTTAATCAGTTTTAGGACTATCAGGAATAGGACCTCCTACCCTGGCTGGCTCTGTGAGCTTGTGAAGCGCATAAGGCAAATGGGGCTGATCGCTCCTGTCTTTCTGAAATCACTCCCCAGTCTGGATTTAATGGCATTTCTGGGTCTTATGGTTAGAGGTCCACATCTGACTCATTGTTCCTTCCTCCACTTGGTATTTTGGTCTCTCTGGAAATATTTTTTTCCAATCTGTGATTTAGACTTTTTTCTTTTAATAGAATTCATTTTAGCCTCACCATAGCCAAGGAGGATTGTAATGGATGTCAGCCAGGACCAAGAAATAGCATCTTTAACAGACAAGGATGCTGTAGTTCTGTCTTTAAAACTGAAATCTACTACACATGGAGTTTGCTGACCTAATGAAGAGTGGTGACCACAGAAGTGAACCTTCTTAGTGGGAGAAATAGCACTAACAATATTGACCAACAGTAAACCTCTCCAGTGAAATGTTCATTTTGAGTGTTTTCTATGGAATAGTTTTGATCAGTGAGAAAAAGAAATCAAGACCAACTTCCTTCCCTGCTCGTCACTCAACAGCTCCTAATAACACCAGGCCTCCTTGATAGAGAAGTAGCTGATACCAGATGAACAAGCTGATACTTGCTGAGCCAGGGAACACGGAAGTGCTCAGAGATACAGGATCAGGTCAAGGGACATGGGAGATGGCTTGAAAAGCTTCCATTGATCATATTTGGAATAATTTGAACAACACAACAAATAATGAAAGTAATGGTTTTTACTATATTAACGTTTTAAAAACCCTTGACTCCATAGTGTCATTGACAGAATTTCCAAAAAGACTACCAGAAAGTATAGTTGATTTACAATGTTGTGTTAGTTTCAGGTATACAGCAAAGTGATTCAGTTTATATATTTATACATACATACACACACACACACACAGAGGCTCTGTCCATGTAATTTTCCAAGAAAAATGGAGTAGATTGCCATGTTCTACTCCATACACGCAGACACACAGATACACATATGTGTGTTACCATATATATATATTCTTTTTCAAATTATTTTCTTTTTTCAGTTCAGTCGCTCAGTCATATCTGACTCTTTGCAACCCCATGAACTGTAGCATGCCAGGCCTCCCTGTCCATCACCAACTCCCAAAGTCCACCCAAACCCATGTCCATTGAGTTAGTGATGCCATCCAACTATCTCATCCTCTGTCATCCCCTTCTCCTTCTGCCTTCAATCTTTTCTAGCATCAGGGTCTTTTCAAATAAGTCAGCTCTTCACATCAGGTGGCCAAAGTATTAGAGTTTCAGCTTTAGCATCAGTCCTTCCAATGAACACCCAGGACTGATCTCCTTTAGGATGGACTGGTTAGATCTCCTTGCAGTCCAAGGGACTCTTAAGAGTCTTCTCTAACACCACAGTTCAAAAGCATCAATTCTTTGGTGCTCAGCTTTCTTTATGATCCAACTCTCACATCCATACATGACCACTGGAAAAACCATAGCCTTGACTAGAAGGACCTTAGTTGGCAAAGTAATGTCTCTGCTTTTCAATATGCTGTCTAGGTTGGTCATAACTTTCCTTTCAAGGAGTAAGCATCTTTTAATTTCATGGCTACAATCACCATCTGCAGTGATTTTGGAGCTGAGAAAAATAAAGTCAGCCACTATTTCCAGTTTCCTCATCTATTTGCCATGAAGTGATGGGACCAGATGCCATGATCTTAGTTTTCTGAATGTTGAGCTGTAAGCCAAGGTTTTCACTCTCCTCTTTCACTTTCATCAAAAGGCCCTTTACTTCTCCTTCACTTTCTGCCATAAGGGTGGTGTCATCTGCATATCTGAAGTTATTGATATTTCTCCCAGCAATCTTGATTCCAGCTTGTGCTTCCTCCAGCCCAGCATTTCTCATGATGTACTCTGCATAGAAGTTAAATAAGCAGGGTGACAATATACAGCCTTAACATACTCCTTTTCCTATTTGGAACCAGTCTGTTGTTCCATGTCCAGTTCTAACTGTTGCTTCCTGACCTGCATACACGTTTCTCAAGAGGCAGGTGAGGTGGTCTGTTATTCCCATCTCTTTCAGAATTTTCCACAGTTTATTGTGATCCACCCAGTCAAAGGCTTTGGCATAGTCAATAAAGCAGAAATAGATGTTTTTCTGGAACTCTCTTGCTTTTTCCATGATCCAGCAGATTGAGTATAATTCCCTAAGCTATACAGTAAATCCTTGTTGGTTATCTATTTTATATATAGTAGTGTGTATCTGTTAATTCAAAACTCTTTAATTTATCCCTAACCCCTTTTTCCCCTTTGGCAACCATAAGTTTGTTTTCTATATCTGCAAGTCTGTCTTCTAAGTAAGTTCATTTGTATGATTTTTTAAAGATTCTACATATAAGTGATATCATATGGTATTTACCTTTGTCTGACTCACTTCACTTCATATGATAGTCTCTACCTAGATTGTCTAGATAATCTCTAGATACCCAAATAATATAGATTATCTCTAGGTCATCTCTAGGTCACCTAGATCTTTAGATTACCTAGATCATCTCTAGATCACCTAGATCCTCTCTAGATCACCTAGATCATCTCTAGATTACCTAGATCATTGCTAGATCATCTAGATCATTGCTAGATCATCTAGATCACCTAGATAATCTCTAGATCACCTGGATCATCTCTAGATCACCTAGATCATCTCTGCCTAGGTCATAGGTCCGCCTGTGTTGCTGCAGGTAGCATTATTTCATTTTTTATGGCTGAGTAGTATTCCATTGAGACTTCTCTGGTGGCTCAGATGGTAAAAGCATCTGCCTACAATGCGGGAGACCCAGGTTTGATCCCTGGGTTGGGAAGATCCCCTGGAGAAGGAAATGGCAACCCACTCCAGTACTCTTGCCTGGAAAATCCCATGGACAGAGGAGCTGTCCATGGGGTCACAAAGAGTCAGACACGACTGAGCAACTTCACTTCACTTCAGTATTCCATTTTTTGTATACCACATCTTCATCTATTCCTCTGTTCATGGACATTTAAGTTGCTTCCATTTCTTGGCTATTGTAACTAGTGTTGTGAACACTGGGGTTCATGTATTGAGATTATCCTTTAAAAACAAACACGCCTCTCTGATGGAATTAGATCAAAGAAAGAAGATAACTGATTTGTCATCAGCCTTCTGTGTTTGGCAAGGTTATCCCTTCCAGCCACATGCTCAAGCTAGGATTTTGGCAACTGCAAGAAAATAGAAGGCTTAATTGAGGTGCAAACTGGCCGAGGCCAAAGCAGGTCATTCCAAGGTACAAGAACAGTGACCCCGTGATGAGCATCTGCTCTTTACTCCTGGAGGAGTCACTGTATAAGGGAGGCAGACAGACCTGTAACAGAGCAGGAACCGCTGAGAGGAGTGGGGTGCAGGGCCTCTGACCCTGCTCGCTCTTCAGAGGCCTCCTCCTGTCCCCATGACGAGGCTGGGGTAGGGGGCGGTATGCAGAGAGCACTGGACAGTGAGCTGGAGGAGCCCTGACTCTGAGCCACTCCATCTCTCAGACAGAGGCTGGCTCTTGGGGGCTCTCAGGTGGAACTGACCCCAGGTGGGTTTGCTTTGCCACCCAATTTAAAAAAATTTTTTAATTGGAGAAAAATTGCTTTACAATGTTGTGTTGCTTTCTGCTGTACAACAAAGTGACTCAGTTATACATACATGCATCCCCTCCCCCCACCACCTCCCCATCCCACCCTCTAGGTCACCACAGAGCACCAAATTGAGTTCCCTGTGCTATAGCACAGGTTCCCATGAGCTGTCTATTTGACACACAGTAGTATGTGTGTGTGTATATTTATACGGATGTGTTGTGCTGTGCTAAGTCGCTTTAGTCATATCCGATTCTTTGCAGTCTTATGGACCATAGCCTGCCAGGTTCCTCTGTCCATGGGATTCTCCAGGCAAGAATACTGGAGTGGGTTGCCATGCCCTCCTCCAGGGGATCTTCCTGACCCAGGGATTGAACCTGTGTCTTTTATCTCTCCTGCACTGGCAGGCGGAACGGTAGAGGAGATGCCAAAGCAGGGGATGCAGGAGACCTGGGTTCAGTCCCTGGGTCAGGAAGATCCCCTGGAGGAGGGCATGGCAGCCCACTCCAGTATTCTTGCCTGGAGAATCCCATGGACAAAGAAGCCTGACAGGCTACAGTCCCATGGGGTTGCAAAGAGTTGGACGCGACTGAAGCGACTTAGCACTAGAGTTCATATGCCAACCCCGATCTCCCAGTTCAGCCCGTCCTCCCCTTCCCCATTGTGTCCACAAGCCCCTTCTTCATGTCTGCGTCTCTATTCCTGCCCTGCAAATAGGCTCATCAGGACCATCTTTCTAGATTCCACACGTATGTTTTAATAAAAGGATTTGTTTTCTCTTTCTGACTTACTTCCCTCTTCATGACAGGCTCTGGGTTCATCCACACCTTCACTCTGCTACTCCTGCTCCCAGGGCGTGTCTCCTTGTGGCCTCTGTACGTAAAATAGACCAAAGGTCTTCTCTGCCTTGAGGCTAGCCTGGGGCAAGCAGAAGCCCAGGGCCTCGGCCATAGCAGGCACCCGCTCAGTAAAACTTTGTCTTTGCCACTGATATCTATTTCTTTTGAAAGGCCCCAAGGCTGATGGGGCCTCTTTCTTGACCCACTAAGCTATGATTTCATAGCCCTAAGCTCCTGTGATTCCTTTGTGTCAAGGATTTGCCTCAGCTGTCTTATTAAATATGGAAAACATCTGGCTTTTAGCAAAAATCACCCCATCTGGAAAATACTGGTCAAGAGTCTAATTAAGTATGTCAATGACAAATTGTTCTCACAGGAAGTATTTAGGACAAGGAGATAATTGGGATGTCTTGGCCTTGCCTTCTTGTTTATTTATCCCAGCAGGGATGGGGAGGCAGGCTTCCACCCTGCCCCTGCCCCAGCCCAGCTAACCCCAGGCCACACTGCAGAAATGTCAGCCCCTGGAGCAAGAAACTGCGCCCAGGTTGAGAAATGAGGGTGGGCACTGCCTTTGAAACCTCTCTTGAAGCCACACACACACACTTCACTACTGGAACCTCTACCCTGACGTTTTCTGTCAGGTCCACACCTTAATTGAGGATGAGGCTCAAGGGAGACTATTTCATTTCTTTCTTGGACTTTGCTCCTTCTTTCTTCACAGAGCCCCGGACATCAGAGGAAATGGAGTCCCTGCCCATCCTCTAGGTGATATTTCCAACTTCTAAAACGTGAAGCTTACAGCGCTTTCAATACTATACACCTCCCCTCAAGGGAGGGATTTTTCTCCTCCCTTTATTAAGAAGTTAATAAGGGGCTCTGAGAACCTTTCCTCCTCATGAAGCCTCAGGAAGCCCTGCGTCTCCTCATCCCGGATCCTGTCAACCACCTGAACCCAGATGGCTCCCATGCCATTGACATGAAGATGATAACAATGCGGAAGCCTGGGGTTGAGGCCCCACCTTCTTGCTGCTTGGAAGAAAAGCTATGACCAACTTAGACAGCATATTCAAAAGCAGAGACAGTACTTGGCCAGCCAAAGTCCGTCTAGTCAAAGCTATGGTTTTTCAGTGGTCATGTATGGGTGCGAGAGTTGGACCACACAGAAGGCTGAGCACTGAAGAATAGATGCTTTTGAACTGTGGTGTTGGAGAAGACTCTTGAGAGTCCCTTGGACTGCAAGGAGATCCAACCAGTTAATCCGAAAGGAAATCAGTCTTGAATACACACTGGAAGTATTGATGCTAAAGCTGAAACTCCAATACATTGACCACCTGATGCAAAGAGCCAACTCATTGGAGAAGACTCTGATGCTGGGAAAGATTGAGGGCAGGAAGAGAAGAGGGCGAAAGAGGATGAAATGTTTGAACTGCATCACGGACTCAGTGGACATGAACTTCAGCAAACTCCAGGAGATGATGAAGGACAGGGAAGCATGGTTTGCTGCAATCCATGGGGTCGCAAAGAGTCAGACACAACCGAGTGCCTGAATAACAACAAGTCTATGGAAAATTGTACAAGCCCATATTCACTGTGAGCTGCTCTTATGTCCAGATGAAAATGTTCCTACTGGAAGGCATGCATTTTCATTTCTTCTTTTTGGATGAAGAATAATGCCTGTCCACTGCCTCACAAAGATGGAGCCAAAGATGGAGAAGCTCTATACAGTCAGTAAAAACAACTAGGAGCTGACTGTGGCTCAGACCATGAATTCCTTATTGCCAAATTCAGACTTAAATTGAAGAAAGTAGGGAAAACCACTAGATCATTCCAGTATGACCTAAATCAAATCCCTTGCAATTATACAGTGCTGCTAAGTCACTTCAGTCGTGTCCGACTCTGTGTGACCCCAGAGGCGGCAGCCCACCAGGCTCCCCGTCCCTGGGATTCTCCAGGCAAGAACACTGGAGTGGGTTGCCATTTCCTTCTCCAATGCACGAAAGTGAAAAGTGAAACGGAAGTTGCTTGGTCGTGTCCGACTCTTCACGACTGCAGCCTACCAGGCTCCTCTGTCCATGGAATTTTCCAGGCAAGAGTACTGGAGTGGGGTGCCATCACCTTCTCTGAATTATGCAGTAGAAGTGACAAATAGATTCCAGGAATTAGAACTCATAGACAGAATGGCAGAAGAAGTATGGACAGAGGTTCATGACATTGTACAGGAGACAGGGATCAAGACCATCTCCGTGGAAAAGAAATGCAAAAAGGCAAAATGTTTGTCTAAGGAGGGCTTACAAATAGCTGAGAAAAGAAGAGAAACTAAAGGCAAAGGAGAAAGGAAAAGATATATGCATCTGAATGCAGAGTTCCAAAGAAGAGCAAGGATAGATAAGAAAGCCTTCCTCAGTGATCAGTGCAAAGAAATAGAGGAAAACAATAGAATGGGAAAGACTAGAGATCTCTTTAAGAAAATTAGAGATACCAAGGGAACATTTCATGCAAAGATGGGCACAATAAAGGACATAAATAGTATGGACCTAACAGAAGCAGAAGATATTAAGAGGTGGCAAGAATACACAGAAGAACTATACAAAAAGATCTTCATGTCTCAGATAACCATGATGGTGTGATCACTCACCTAGAGCCAGACATCCTGGAATGCAAAGTGAGCCTTAGGAAGCATTACTACGAACAAAGCTAATGGAAGTGATGGAATTTCAGTTGACCTATTTCAAATCCTAAAAGATGATGATGTGAAAGTGCTGCACTCAATATGCCAGGAAATTTGAAAAACTCAAGAGTGACCACAGAACTGGAAAAGGTCAATTTTCATTCCAATCCTGAGGAAAGGCAATGCCAAAGAATGTTCAAACTATTACACAACTGCATTCATCTCATACGCTAGCAAAGTAATGCTCAAAATTCTCCAAGCCAGGCTCCAACAGTATGTGAACCATGAACTTTCACATGTTTAAGATGGATTTAGAAAAGGCAGAGGAACCAGAGATCAAATTGCCAACATCCGCTGGATCATTGAAAAAGCAAGAGAGTTCCAGAAAAACATCTACTTCTACTTTTATTGACTACGCCAAAGACTTTGACTGTGTGGATCACAACAAACTGTGGAAAATTCTTAAAGAGATGGAAATACCAGACCATCTGACCTGCCTCCTGAGAAATCTGCATGCAAGTTAAGAAGCAACAGTTAGAACTGGACACAGAATAACAAACTGGTTCCAAATCAGGAAGAAGTATGTCAAGGCTCTATATTGTCACCCTGCTTATTTAACTTATATGCAGAGTACATTATGCGAAATGCTGGGCTGGATGAAGCACAAATGGGAAACAAGTTTGCTGGGAGAAATATTAATAACCTCAGATAGGCAAATGATACCACCCTTATGGCAGAAAACAAAGAAGAACTAAAAAGCCATGTGATGAAGGTGAAAGAGGAAAGTGAAAGAGCTGGCTTACAATTCAACATTCAGAAAACTAAGAACATGCCATCTGGTCCCATCACTTCATGGCAAATAGATGGGGAAACAATGGAAACAGTCAGAGACTATTTTGGGAGGCTCCAAAATCACTGTAGATGGTGACTGCAGCCATGAAATTAAAGACGGTTCCTACTTGGAAGAAAAGCTATGATCAACTTAGACAGCATATTAAAAAGCAGAGACATTACTTTGCCAACAAAGGTCCATCTAGTCAAAGCTATGGTTTTTCCAGTAGTCATGTATGGATGTCAGACTTGGACTATAAAGAAAGCTGAGTGCTGAAGAATTGATGCTTTTGAACTGTGATGTTGGAGAAGACTCATGAGAGTCCTTTGGACTACAAGGAGATCCAACCAGTTAATCCTAAAGAAAATTAGTCCTGAATATTCATTGGAAGGACTGATGCTGAAGCTGAAACTCCAATACTTTGGCCACCTGATGCAAAGAACTAACTCCTTGGAAAAGATCCTGATGCTGGAGAAGACCGAAGGCAGGAGGAGAAGGGGACCACAGAGGACGAGATGATTGGTTGGCATCACCGACTCGATGGACATGAGTTTGACCAGGTTCTGCGAGTTGGTGATGGACAGGGAAGCCTGTGGGCTGCAGTCCGTGGGGTCACAAAGAGGCAGACATGACTGAGTGACTAAACTGAACTGAAACTGCTTCACTGAAGTACTGAAGTGTAATTGTCGTAGGCGTGGGTTCAGGCTTTAGTTGTGTCCTCCTCTTTGTGATCCCAAGGACAGTAGCTCACCTGGCTCCTCTGTCCATGGGATTCTCCAGGTGAGATTTCTTGAGTGGGTAGCCATTTCCTCCTCCAGGGAGCTTCCCAACACAGAGATCAAACCTGCATCCCCTGTGACTCCTGCATTGCAGGCGTATTTTTTACCACTGAGCCACCGGGGAAGGCCTGTAATTGGCATATAAACAATGATGTGCTGTGCTGTGCTTAGTCATTCAGTCATGTCCGACTCTTTGCCACCCCATGGACTGTAGCCCACCAGGCTCCTCTTTCCATGTGGATTCTCCAGGCAAGTATACTGGAGTGGGTTACCATGCCCTCCTCCAGGGGATCTTCCCAACCCAGAGATCAAACCCAGGTCTCCCTCATGGCAGGCAGATTCTTTACCAACGGAGCCACCAGGGAAGCCCATAAACAATGAAAGATTGGAGGAAAACAGTAAAGCTCTATTTGATCAGCTGTGCCAGGTGTGTCCCACAGAACAGAGGGACTCAGAGACGGAGGAGTGGAGAGTATTTCTAAATACAAGTTTGGGAAAACCAGGACTGATGGTACTATTAGCTCCATACCCACTTCATCACTCACTCTCATCTCCATGACCTAAAGCAGATGGAATCTAAGATACCATGTTGCAGTAGAGAAAAGTATATAAAAAACAGAACCATAGTGAATTTATTTCCAATAGTAAATGCTCAAGTACAAGACAAAATGTATCATAAAAGGAAAGATGGTGGTAATTAGATGAATCAAAAATAGAGTCCAGGGACTTCCCTGGTGGTCCAGGGCTAAGACTCCAGGCTCCCAGTGCAGGGGTGTGGGTTCAATTCCTAGTCAGGGAACTATATCCCACATGCCACCACTAAAGAGCCCATATGCTGCGAAGAAGGTGAATCCTAAAAAAAAAAATCCATGACTTAACATAGGATTGTTGAAGGGACAGAGGAGACGATTGAAAGAGCTCACGATGACCAGAGCTGGAACAATCTGAACAACATAATACATGAGTTGTTGTTCAGTCATTCAGTCTGTCCAAACCTTGCAACACCACGGACTCCAGCACACCTGGTTTCCCTGTCCTTCACCATCTCCTGTCCATCGAGTCAGTGATGCCATCCAAACACCTTGTCCTCTGTCGTCCCCTTCTCCTTCTGCCTTCACTTTTTTGGCATCAGAGTCTTTTCCAATGAGTCCATTCTTTGCATCAGGTAGCCAAAGTATTAGAACTTCACCTTCAGCATCAGTCCCTCCAATGAACACCCAGGACTGATCTGCTTTAGGATGGACTGGTTGGATCTCCTTGCAGTCCAAGGGACTCTCAAGAGTCTTCTCCAACACCACAGTTCAAAAGCATCAATTCTTTGGTGCTCAGCTTTCTTTATAGTCCAAGTCTCACATCCATACATGACCACTGGAAAAACCATAGCCTTGACTAGACGGACCTTTGTTGGCAAAGTAATATCTCTGCTTTTGAATAGGCTATCTAAGTTAGCTTTTCTTCCAAGTAGCAAGCATCTTTTAATTTCATGGCTGCAGTCACCATCTGCAGTGATTTTGTAGCCCAGAGAAAAATAGTCTCTCACTGTTTCCACTCTTTCCCCATCTATTTTCCATGAAGTGATGGGACCAGATGCCATGATCTTCATTTTCTGAATGCTGAGTTTTAAGCCAGCTTTTTCACTCTCCTCTTTCACCTTCATCAAGAGGCTCTTTACTCTGAGGGAGAGGGAGAGGGTGGGATGATTTGGGAGAATGGCATTGAAACATGTATACGATCATGTAAGAAACGAAGCGCCAGTCTATGTTCAGTACAGGATACAGGATGCTTGGGGCTGGAGCATGGGGATGATCCAGAGAGATGATATGGGGCGGGAGGTGGGAGGGGGTTTCAGGATTGGGAGCTCATGTACACCTGTGGCTGATTCATGTCAATGTATGGCAAATCCAATACAGTATTGTAACATAGAATAAAGTAAAAATAAAATTTAAAAAAAAAAAAGAGGCTCTTTAGTTCTTCTTTGCTTTCTGCTGTAAGGGTGGTATCATCTGCATATCTGAGGTTATTGATATTTCTCCCGGAAATCTTGATTCCAGTTTGTGCTTCATCCATCCTACCATTCTGCATGATATATTCTGCATATAAGTTAAATAAGTAGGGTGACAATATAGAGCCTTGACATACTTCTTTCCCAATTTGGAACCAGTTTGTTATTCTATGTCCAATTCTGACTGTTGCTTCTTGACCTGCATGCAGATTTCTCAGGAGGCAGGTCAGGTGGTCTGGTATTTCTGTCTCTTTAAGAATTTTCCACAGTTTGTTGTGATCCACACAGTCAAAGGCTCTGGCATAGTCAATAAAGCAAAAATAGGTGTTTTTCTGGAACTCTTGGTTTTTTCATGATCCAATGGATGTTGGCGATTTCATCTCTGGTTCCTCTGCCTTTTCTAAATCCAGCTTGAACATCTGGAAGTTCACAGTTCATGAACTGTTGAAGGTTGGCTTGGAGAATTTTGAGCTTTACTTTGTTAGCATGTGAGATGAGTGCAACTATGCAACAGTTTGAACATTCTTTGGCATTGCCCTTCTTTGCAACTGGAATGAAAACTAACCTTTTCTAGTCCTGGGCCACTGCTGAGTTTTCCAAATTTGCTGGCATATTGAGTGTAGCACTTTCACAGCATCTTTGAGTATTTGAAATAGCTCAACTGGAATTCCATAACCTCCACTAGCTTTGTTCATATAACAAAAAGTAGTAAACAAGTATTACAGAACTATACATATTAGAGAACCATAAATCTGTACATATTAGAGAACTGTGAATCAGAATTACATCACACATGTCAGAAAGGTCCAAATAGAAAATTTCTACAATAAATGCTGGAGAGGGAATGGAGGCAAAGAACCCTCCTAGCTGTTGGTGGAAATGAAAGTCAGGAAATCCACGAAGAACAGGACAAAGGGCCATGAAAAACTAGGCAGACAAGTGCCGTAGGCCCAGCAGCTGGGCACAGCTCCAGAGAAAACCATAGTTTTAAAAGCAGGGACACGCCAGTGTTCACGGCAGCACCATGTGCAACAGCCAAGACAGGGATGAAGCCTAAGTGGGTAAGGACAGATGGATGGCACACGGGATGGGGTACAGGCACACAGAGCAGCATCGCTCAGCCATAGAGAGGGTGACGTCACTCACTCCACGTCCAGCAACAAGGAAGGAAACAGAGACGCTCACACTAAGTGAAGTAAGTAAGACAAAGGAAGCAAGTGTCATAGGATATCTCTTGGAGGTGGATGCTTAAAAATGGATACAAATTTGAACTTCTTGACCAAACAGAAATGGTCTTACAACATAGCAAAGCACATTCTGGTTATCAAAAGCGAAAGGTGGCGGGCAAAGAACATGAAAAGGTGGAGATGAATATACACACAAGACTGTTTGTAAAATAATCAACAAGAACCCACTGTAGGACAGGGACCCCTAATCAACACTGCATAATAAACTATATGGGAAGAGAACCCAAAAGAACACGTACACAACTCGGCATAATTGAGTCATGTTGCTGTTCACCAGAAACAAACAAACACACCCTGCAATGTTGTAAGTCACCTCTGCTGCTGCTGCTGCTGAGTCACTTCAGTCGTGTCCAACTCTGTGCGACCCCATAGACGGCAGCCCACCAGGCTCCCTCGTGCCTGGGATTCTCCAGGCAAGAACACTGGAGTGGGTTGCCATTTCCTTCTCCAATGCATGAAAGTGAAAAGTGAAAGTGAAGTCGCTCAGCCCTTTACGACTCCTAGCGACCCCATGGACTGCAGCCCACCAGGCTCCTCCGTCCATGGGATTTTCTAGGCAAGAGGACTAGAGTGGATGCCATTGCCTCTACACCAATACAAAATGCAAACTATAAAAAGAGAATGCTAATGCTATTCCCTTTGGGCCTTAGTGACTTGGGCTGCTGCCACATCCCTCAAGCCTTGGGCCCCTTGGATGGACTGTCCTGGGGCTGAGGGAGCTGGGGAGGACGTGCCAGCCAATGAGCCCTGCCCCGTGGACCTGGTGAGCCTGTTCCCCTCTGCACCGGCCCACGACCTCCAGATCCTGGCAGGTCCTCCTGCAGTGAAACTACACCTACTGCACCCAAAGGACATGGAGCCTCTGGCCTGGAAGAGCTTTGGAAAGCCCCTGGGCTCCATGTGTCCGGGTGATGGGGTTCCCACCTCCAGCTTCCTTCCTTAGAGTCACCCCACCTATGATGAAAGCACCCTCCGCAGAGTGGTGTTGCAGGAGTTGGGATGTGTCCAGGGGATAGGGGAAAGGAAGGAAGAAGGAATGGGATGCAAGCCTTGGGTGTTTCTTCTGGCACATTCCACTCTAATTGACAATCAGGAACAGGACTTTCCCTAAGGCTCTGGTTCCTCCAGTAACCAGGGTGGGGCATAAAGACACGCTGCCACCTTGTGGCCATTTCCCATAACAACAACTTTGAAAGCTTTGCTCACAGGCACTTAATATTCACAAGGCCTGTAGGCTCTAAGTAAAAACACCTGCCCTCAAGAAATGTCCTACAGGAGGTCAACAGAAAAACATTAAAAACAGAGCAGTGTTCAAGAAGCCAATTTGAATAAGTTTAACTCACACTGTTTTAAAAAATCATGTGTAAAGATGTCAACATCGCTCAACATGAGAGAAATGCAAACCAAAATTTCAAGGAGGTATCACCTCACACCAGTCAGAACGGCCATAGATGGAAACTCTACAAACAATAAATGCTGGAGAGGGTGCAGCGCATAAGGAACCCTCCTACACTGATGCTGGGAATGGAAATTGGGAGCAGCCACTGGAGGACACCAGGCAGGTTCCTTAGCATGAAAATGAGGAGGAAATTCGGATGCTCCCTAACACCATATACACAATAAACTCCAAATAGATTAAAGATCTAAATAAAAGGACAGACACTATGAAACTCTTGAGGAAAAGAGCACACGCCTTGACATCAAAGGCAGCAAGTTCTTTTTTGATCCACCTTGTAGAATCATGAAAATAAAACAAAAATAAACAAATGGGACCTAATAAACATTAAAAGCATCTGCACAGCAAAGGAAACCATCAGTGGAAAAAAAAGACAATCCTCAGAATGGAAAAAAAGTCTTGCAAACAAAGATACCTATAGGGAATTTCTCTTTAACACATACAAACCACTAGCACAGCTCAATATCAAAAAACAAACAACCCAATAAAAAATCAGCCAAAGAATAAATGCACAATTCTCCAAGGAAGTCATAGAGATGGCCATAAAGCACATGAAACGATGCTCAGCATCACTAGTTCTTAGAGAAAGGCGAGTCAAACGTAATGAGGTGTCACCTCATATTGATCAGAATGGCCACAGTGAAAGCCCTACAACAATAAAGTCTGCAGAGGTGTGGAGAAAAGGCAGGGAGTGTTGGGGGAGCGTCAGTCAGTACACCCTCTAGGGAGAACATTATGGAGGTTCTTTACAAACAAAACACAGAAGTCCCCAGTGACCCAGCAATCCCACACCTAGACAGAGACCCAGAGGAAACCAAAATTTAAAAGACACCTGCACCCAGCGATCAGGGAAGCACCAGGTACGGTAACCAAGACACGGAAGCAACTTAAGTGCACAAGGACAGATGAACGAAAGCAGAAAATGAAGCACATGTACACAGCGCAGTATCACTCAGACAAAAAGGAGGACGCGTTAATGCCATTTTCAGTTACCGGGAGGAAACGAGATAATCATACTGAGTGACGTGAGAAGAGAATGACAAGTACAGGCTATCACTTCCTGTGGAATCTAAACATGGATACAAATAAACTTCTTTATGAAAGAGAAACAGCCTCATAGAGTTAGAAAAGGAACTCAAGTTTACCAACAAAGAAAGGCGGAGGGACAGATGCTAAAGGTCTCATAACAGTCCCAAGTCCGAGAGGGCTGTAAATGACACCTGCCCTCAAGAAATGTCCTAGGGTAAATCATCGGAAAAAAATTCCAAACCAGGCCAACTTTCAAGAAGCCAGATTGAAGAGGCAAATTGTTCTCACAAGATGTAAAATAATAAAAGCAGATGGAAAGATAGTCCACATCAGTAATTATTGAATCAATGCCAGACAAAACTACGAGGTTCACCCCACACTGGTCACAGCGGCCATCATCGAAAAGATCTACAAAGAATAATTACTGCAGAAAATGTACAGCCAATAAAACCTCCCGCGGTCTTGGTGGGAATGTAAATGGTGACGCCACGATGGAAAACATGGAGGTTCCTAGAAACACTAGACACAGAGGTATCATATGATCCCACAATCCCATCCCTTGCTTAGGTCCAGAGAAAATCACCATTCAAAACGACACGTGCACCACAGCCAAGAGACAGAATCCACCAAAACATCCATTGACAGAAAAACAAAGACTGTGTGGTACAGCTATACACTGGAATGCCACTCAGCCATAAACAGAATGAGAGAATGATACTGGCAGCAGCTTGGATATACCAAGAAATTACACTATAAATACTTTTCAGAGAGAAAAGGACAAGTATCCTAAGATGTCACGTACAGATTGAATCCACAAGTTCAGACCAATGAACTAATTTACGAAACAGAAATAGACTCTCAGGCTGAGAAAATCAAATTAGGATTATCAAAGGAAAGGGACAGAAAAATTAAGAGTTTGGGAAGAAAATATACACACTAATATATATCAAGTTGAAAAAGAAAAAAGACCTACTGAATAGAACTGGGGCTCTACTGAACAAACTGTACTAACCTATATGAGGAAAAAAAACAGAAAGAATAGATATCCATCTATGTATAACTGAATCAAGTTCACATACACCTAAAACAGACAAAACATTGGAAATCAACTCTGCCCCAATATAAAATAACAGCAGATTACAAATTAAATTACATGAGCTCGGTCCAGAGGAAACCAGACAGTGGGGGCCCTATGAGGTAGGTTTGTGACATGCTGTGATATTAACATGACGCCTCCAAAGGTTCTCTTTCACTCGGGAAAAAAAATCACTCAAAGGGGCCTGACCACGTGTGAATGCGACAATATAAAGAGAAGAAAAAGGACCACAGGTTAGTCAGGGCAACACCCTCAATGCAGATGTCAGAGGGGACAAGAGGCACTGCGGTAAAGAGCACATGTGGGGTCTGCGGGTACAGCTTCGGATCCATGTGGATGGGGTGAGACCCAAACAACCCCCAGACCCTGCACCTGCAGTCACACTCCCACAGTCTCCAGGGTGACCCCCTCCAGACTCTGCACCTGGGACAGCCACAGCCCAGGGGCTCCCCAAGACCCTGCACCTGGAGTCACACGCCCACAATCTCCAGGGTGACCTCCTCCAGACCCTGCACCTGGGGTCACACGCCCACAGTCTCCAGGGTGACCCTCCAGCCCCGGGGGTCACATGTCCATAGTCCCAGGGTGACTCTCCCGAGACCCGCGCCTGGAGTCACACGTCCACAGTCTCCAGGGTGACCCCTTCCAGACCCTGCACCTGGGGTCACACGTCCACAATCTCCAGACTGACCCCCTCCAGACCCTGCGCCTGGAGTCACATGTCCCAGCCCCAGGGTGACCCCCTCCAGACCCTGCACCTGGGGTCACAAGTCCACAATCTCCAGGGTGACCCCCTCTAGACCCTGCACCTGGGGTCACACATCTACAGTCTCCAGGGTGACCCCCTCCAGACCCTGCACCTGGGGTCACATGTCCACAGTCTCCAGAGTGACCCCTCCCTCTCAGGCCCTGCTGCTACAGTCACATGTCCACAGTCTCTAGGGTGACCCCCTCCCAGACCCTGCACCTTTGGTGGCAAGACCCTTGGTTAGGACACCAGGTCTCTGCTGGTTGGGCCCCTACAGTGGAAAGGAGTGAGTTTCTGTAAGCTCCTGGTCTGGCAGATAGAGGTGTCAGTCTCTTTCCCCTGACTTGTTCCAGGGAAGTCCTCCTCTTTCCCTTTGGTTCTCTGTGATATTAACTGGTCTTACAGCTGTCATGGTAACGTTGAACACACTACCTTGGTGCTGGCAGTCTCGGTCTTTTGTTGTCCTGCTGAGGTGCCACGAAAAACACACCAGACGCTGGGCTGGAGACGAGGGCAGGTCTGGCCTCTGCTGAGCATGGACGCTCTGCTGGAAGGAGAGCACAGCAGCACCCTCACCTGCTGCCCATCGGCTTTTTGCGTGATTCATGTGCCCTGCAATCAACTACCCAAATAAACCTGCTCCATTCTTACCAGGCTCGTGGTGAATTAGAATAATTACAGGTAGCTCACCTGAGGAGTCTCCAGGAGACCCAGGCATGGGGAACCTCACAGTGGTAAAGAGGGAATAGACACAGGCCTGTATAAAATGATACTGTAAAGCATTAATTCTTGAACACAAGTGAAGCTCACATGTATTCTTCCCTTTTTCTTAGTTTTGTGTATATGGTCTCCCTCTGCACATGATTCTGACCCATGCAGACGGGGTGAGGCTCACACAGCCCCCAGATCCCCTCTACCTGGGGCCACACATCTCCTTGGTCAGGACATCCTGGGTGTGGTCGGCAGAACCCCAATATGTAAACAAGCCAGGTCCATCTAGTCAAAGCTACAGTTTGTCCAGTAGTCATGTATGAAGGTGAGAGTTGGACCGTATTGAGCACCAAAGAACTGATGCTTTCAAACTGTGGTGCTGGAGAAGACTCTTGAGAGAACTTGGACAGCAAGGAGATCAAAGCAGTCAGTCCTAAAGGAAATCAACTGTAAATGTTCATTGGAAGGACTGATGCTGAAGCTGAATACTGATGCAAAGCTCCAATACTTTGGCCACCTGATGCAAAGAGCTGACTCATTGGAAAAGACCCTGATGCCGGGAAAGACTGAAGGCAGGAGAAGGGGGACAACAGAGGATGAGATGGTTGGATGGCATCACCGACTCAATGGGCATGAGTTTGAGCAAGCTCCAGGAGACAGTGGAGGACAGGGAAGCCTGGCATGCTGCAGTCCAAGGGGTCACAAAGAGTTGGACACGACTGAGCAACCAGGCCCTCATCTAAACATAATCAGTGTGGACAGCACTTGAGAGGTCTAAATCTGCCATGTAGACAGAACTTGGTCAGGTTCACAGTAGCTTAGGGCTGCGCTCCCAGGAGGCACGGTCACACCCGCAGGGTCTCTCATCGCTGGACAAGGGGCTCACTCGCACGTGGGAACTAGGGATGTACCTTTCTTGAAGAGGAGATCATCCCTGGGCTCCACATTTCACCCACGTCAGGAAACGGAACAAAAGCTTCCTCACTAAACATCTCAAGGGGCAGAACAAAGCTGTGAGCAGGTTCTGCACCACGTGGTGGTCACAGGGAGAACCAGGAACCTCGAGTGCAGCCAGGGGTCCTGCAGGGACAGATCGGAAGTGGCCCAGCTGCAGCGTCCCGGGCTTCCAGCAGGAGGCGCTGCCCCAGTCGCCCAGGAAGGACCGTCTTGCAGGGTCCAGTGGAGACAGCGGTCCGTATCCTGATAGTTAGGAGGTGGAGCGCGCTCAGGTCCTGCTTCTCCGCAGGGTGGTGGGGAGGGAGGCTGACACCTCCTAGGCTCTCACCCAGATGACTTCGTGCCGGGGCTGATGCCCGCCCGCAAGCACCAGGCTGCATCCGAGCGGGAATGCGGGAAGAGGCGCCACCAGAGCAGAGAACCACGGGGAGCTCCTTTTAGGCACCTCTTCTGCCGGGCTCCAAGCAGAAGGCTCAACGTGAGTTATGTTCTTCATCTTCTCCTGCGGGTTAATGGTGGTAAAATGAGGCAAAGGAAGCGCCTAGAACTTGAGCGCCTCCCCTTTCTGCAGCTGTTTTATTTTCTTCTCTTTCTGTAAGTGAGTTTTTTGACTCGAAAGAGAAAGGCCGTATTTCCACGGTCTCCTCACCGGTATTTTGGGCTTAACAGGTACTGTCGTGGGGCAGTTGTTGAGCTCTTATCACTACTGGCTGCTCCTCATCCTCATCTTCTTGAGTGGGTTGGGGGTTCTCTTCCGAACAAAGGCAGGTGACCTGGGGCCAGTTATTGGAATTTCTTTCTTACGGGGAACACCCACAACACCTAACAAGATGCGATAAGGGCAAGGCTTCGCATAAATTTAAAGTGTTTATCCTCCAATACCCTCTTTGCTTTTCCCTGCTTTTTTCTCCGTTTCAAAATCAAAAGCATGGCAGGTGGCTTCTCTGGCTAGTTTCTTAGGGAAAACGCACCCACTGTAAAGAACTCCAGAATCCAGTTTCCACGCTTTACATTTGTAGAGCCCTGCTTCTACAGGATTACATTTCTTGGATTTTGCATTGGTTTCCAACACCTCCACCACCTCTTGCATTTTTATTCTCTTCTCAGTACTTTTTAGGATCTTCTGTATATGGGGGAAAAAAACCTGAAAAAGAATAGGTATGCATTTATACATGACTGAATTAAGTTCCTTTGTACCCTATACAAACACAACATTGGAAATCAACTGTATTCCAGGATAAGATCAAAATGAAATTGCACTGAAAGAAAAAAAGAAAGGTGCATGAAAAAGTGCTGCCACCTGGTGGCCGCTTTCCATAACAACAAAGTGGAAAGCTGTGCTGATGGGCACTTAATATTCAGAAGGCCCGTGGGGTTGTGAGTTAAACAACTCCTGCCTTCAAGGACTGTTCTAGGAGTGTTCATCAAAACACAGGGCAGACATTCAAAAGTCAATTGCTAGATGTTTCGCTCATACCCTTAAAACACACACACAGGAAATGCTGTCAACCTTGCTAAATATTAGAGAAATCCAATCAAAACTACAATGAGGTATCAACTCACACTGGTCAGAATGGCCATTGACAAACACTGTACAAAGAACCAAGGCTGGAGAGGGTGTGGAGAAACGAGAACCTGTAAGAGCAACTCAAATGACAGGCCCTACGGGGGGCCACAGTTCCAATTTTCTTAGAATGATAAACCCAGTTTCCTCTAAACTAGCTTAGCATTTAAGAAACCAATCAGCTACCAGCCCGGGAAAAATTAAACCAAGCGCGGGAAATAAAACCAATCAGGACCCGCAGCCATCCCGGGAAATTATGTGCCAGTTAAAACTCAACACCTGGCTCCCCACTAGAGGGTGACCAATCAGACCCTGGGATTCCTGTTTTTCAAACTTTTCGCGCGAAAATACCCCCATATAAGCAATGTAACCCACAACTCGGGGCTCCTCCCTATAGCCGCTGTGTCCGTATCGGTGGGAGCCCCAGCTCGAGCTTGGTAATAAAAACTCTCTTGCTTTTGCATCGGATGTCGGCTCCCTGGTGGCCGCTGGGAGATTTCGCAACTTGGGCATAACAAACCCTCCTCCATCGATGCTGGAATGACGATTCGGAACAGCCACTATGGAGACGGTGGGTGTGCGTGCTAAATCACTTCAGTCATGTCCAACTCTTTTCGACCCTGTGGACTGTAGCCCGCCAGGGTCCTCTGTCCATGTGATTATACAGAGCTTTGTAACACAGGGCAAGTAGTCTGAATATCAAAAGATTACTGTTAAAGAAAACCAGAGATCCTGAGTCAAGGAATCAAGTGCTCTTCTGTGTGTGGGAAGATGCCCCAGGCCTGGCTCACTGAAAGCATTCCTTTCATACGCCTCCCCCTGTACGGCCAGCATCCTGCTTGCACATCCAGACCTTCCTTTCCTCAGGGCTCACCTTACAGTGTCTGCAGTCTGATGGCTGCTAGAAAGCAGATATTCTTCTCCTCCCTGAGTTCCTGAGGGCTCACTGGCTGATGGGCTGCAATTGCAGATGGCTATCACATCTAGCCAGAAGCAGCGAGAGGAGCTGCCCCACGTCCAAGGTCAGGGGGCGGTGGCCGAGATGGACGGGTTGGATCTCGTTGCAGTCCAAGAGACTCTCAAGAGTCTTCTCCAACACCACAGTTCAAAAGCATCAATTCTTCGGCGCTCAGCTTTCTTCACAGTCCAACTCTCACATCCATACATGACCACTGGAGAAACCATAGCCTTGACTAGATGGACTTTGTTAGCAAAGTAATGTCTCTGCTTTTGAATATGCTATCTAGGTTGGTCAAAACTTTCCTTACAAGGAGTAAGCATCTTTTAATTTCATGGTTGCACTCACCATCTGCAGTGATTCTGGAGCCCAAAAAATAAAGTCTGACACTATTTCCACTGTTTTCCCAACTACTTGCCATGAAGTGATGGGACCAGATGCCATGATCTTCGTTTTCTGAATGCTGAGTTTTTAAGCCAACTTTTTCACTCTCTTCTTTCACTTTCATCAAGAGGCTTTTTAGTTCCTCTTCACTTTCTGCCATAAGGGTGGTGTCATCTGCATATCTGAGGTTATTGATATTTCTCCTGGCAGTCTTGATTCCAGCTTGTGCTTCTTCCAGCCCAGCGTTTCTCATGATGTACTCTGCATATAAGTTAAATAAGCATGGTGACAATATAGAGTCTTGATGTATTCCTTTTCCTATTTGGAACCAGTCTGCTGTTCCATGTCCAGTTCTAACTGTTGCTTCCTTACCTGCATATAGGTTTCTCAAGAGGCAGGTCAGGTGGTCTGGTATTTCCATCTCTTTCAGAATTTTCCACAGTTTATTTTGATCCACACAGTCAAAGACTTTGGCTTAGTCAATAAAGCAGTAATAGATGTTTTTCTGGAACTCTTGCTTTTCGATGATCCAGTGGATATAGGCAATTTGATCTCTGGTTCCTCTGCCTTTTCTAAAACCAGCTTGAACATCTGGGAGTTCACGGTTCACGTATTGCTGAAGCCTGGCTTGAAGAATTTTGAGCATTACTTTACTAGTGTGTGAGAAGAGTTGACTAATTGGAAAAGACTCTGATGCTGGGAGGGATTGGGGGCAGGAGGAAAAGGAGATGACAGAGGATGAGATGGCTAGATGGCATCACTGACTCGATGGACTTGAGTTTGAGTGAGCTCCGGGGGTTGGTGATGGACAGGGAGGCCTGGAGTGCTGCAATTCATGGGGTCGCAAAGAGTCAGATACAACTGAGCGACTGAACTGAACTAAACTGAAATGAGATGAGTGCAATTGTGCAGTAGTTTGAGCATTCTTTGGCATTGCCTTTCTTTGGGATTGGAATGAAAACTGACCTTTCCAGTCCTGTGGCCGCTGCTGAGTTTTCCAAATTTGCTGGCATATTGAGTAGAGCACTTCCACAGCATCCTCTTTCAGGATTTGAAATAGCTCAACTGGAATTCCATCACTTCCACTAGCTTTGTTCGTAGTGATGCTTTCTAAGGCCCACAGATAACTAGGGTATTCCTTTAGGCGATGGAGAGCCCTGGGCCTCTTCCTTCTGGGCGTCTCTAGATGGTATGTCGTTTCCATAGACTTATATATATGTATATATGGGCATATAGCTCAAAGTCCACAGTCCGGCCCAAGATGGAGTCCTGCTTTCAAGACAGACAGAGCCTGTTCTCTTTCCTCCTTCAGTATGTCTAGCTATATATGAGTCAAGCACCTGGAAAGACACCCCGCCCCCCTGCCCCCCCATTACAGTGCTTAGTTGCTCGGTCTTGTCTGACTCTTTGCAACCCCTTGGAGTGTAGCCTGCCAGTCTCCTCTGTCCATGGAATTTTCCAGGAAAGAATACTGGGTTGGGTTGCCACTTCCTCTTTCAGGGGATCTTCCTAACTCAGGGATCGGATCTACATCTCCTGCATCTTCTGCGTTACAGGCAGATTCTTGACTGCTGAGCCACACCGGCCAAGACCCACTTCTAGCCACACGTCTGGGAAACAAACTCACTCAGAAGGACAAGGCAGATAGTGGAGTGCAGTTTATTATACCGGCGGGCCCAAGGCAGAGTCTCCTCTTAGCCAAGGACCCCGACCAGCATTTGTGAAAATCTTTTATACCCCATGTGTACGTGTCTGAACCCACCACTCCAAATTCCTTGAGACTTACATAAACCAAGGAAAATACAATCCCAATAACCCCATCATTCACGTGCTATGTGCTTATGTGCTCAAATAGTCAAACAATTAGCCAATAATCCATAAACCCAAGGTTACACTCCAATAGATACAGAAAAATTTATGACCTGTCTAGAGGAAGGGGTGATTAGTGTATGTTTTCTCTTAGGCGATGAGTAACCTAGATACGATCTTCAAGGTTCCCCTGTCGGGAGGGGGTCTTATCCTTCTGTTGTTGTTTTCATAGACCCTAAACACAGAGCTCAGAGTCCATTGGAAAGGTGGCCGAGCGTGATCAACATGACCAGGCCTAGCATGCAGTCCAGGCCCTACGAATTCCTTCTTCACACTCACTATTAAATCAATGCAAATCAGATCTACACTGAGGAATCCCCTCCCACCGCTCAAGATGGCCATCATCAGAAAGATTTCCAAAGAATAAAAGCTGCAGAGGCTGTAGGGGAAACAGAATCCCTCTGCACTCTGAGCCGGGATGCACAAGGGTGCAGCCGCCAGGAAAACAGCATGGAGGTTCCTGAGGAAAGGAAACAGGAGCCATGGCCCCACTTCTGGGCCCACATGTGGAGAACATCACAACTTGAAAGGACACATGCACCCCTGTTTTCAGGGAAGCACTGTTTACAATAGCCAAGACATAAGGTCCACCAAAATGTCCAGCAAAAGGAACATGGGTGGTCCAGCTATACACTGGAATACTCCTCAGGCTCAGGGAGTGGAATCGGAATGGGAGAAGGTGGGCCTCTGACCAGCACCTGGTTGGAAGAAGGGAGACCAGCCCTGAGGGCGGGGTTCCCTGAAGTCTGCGGACCCCAGTTCCCTGGGCTTCATCCCCAGTGGGGACGAGGGCAGGGCCTGAGCCCCTGTGATGAGCCACAGTGGCACTGTGCTCAGCAGTCTCCCGAGAGTGTCTCAAACTCTGACGCCGTGCTTCACAAAGGAACAAGAGAGTGAAGCTGTGCTCCTGAGTGCCAGTCCTTCCGGCTGGGAGTCGCCTCCAGCAGGACTGCCATCCTCTGCATGGGTTGGCTGTGACCCACCTGCCCCCTCCTGGCCTTTCCTCTCCCTTCCAGTGAGGATTCCAGTGACATTTCCAGCCTGGACCCCTCTCCAGGCCAGACGCACCTGTCCACCCACTGCCTCCCCATCTCACCCTGGGGACTAACAGATCCTTGGAGGACTGCGATCCTGCCGCTCCCCAGGCCCAGGAGGCAGCCCCACCTTCCCCAGCTGCTGAGCCCAGACATGCAGGGTAACAGAGCACGAGCCTATGGGGCCTTCTCAGGACAGACCCCGTCCCGGGTCCTCTGCTGTAGCTCCTCTCTGAAGTATGGAGGTAACGGTTTCTGATGCACACTCCCGAGTTGTTTCACAGAAGCCAAAACCCCCGAATGGAAGATGAACGTGAACACATAGCCCTCTGATGAGCATCTCAGGCGGGTATGGGGCTTGATTCTGAACACTATTTTGCCCCTCCTACAGTCTTGGTGGGGCTTCTCCTTTGCCTTTGGACATGGCATATCTTGTTTTGGGGAGATTCATCATTCTCCTCTCGATGGTTGTTCAGCAGCGAGTTGCAATTTTGGCGTTCTCTCAGGAGAAGATGAGCGCACGCCCTGCTTCACCATCTTGGTGGTGGTGGTTGGCCTGTTGTTCGCCACAGAGACGTGTTCTATTCTTCCAAGACAATAAAGTCTTTTTTTTTTTTAATCTTTTGTTTGAAAAAAATGAGTTTTTCCGGTATAGTGAAGGACAGGGAAACCTGGTATGCTGCAGTCCACGGAGTTGCAGAGTCAGACTGAGTGACTGACAATAACAGCAAAGGAGTATCTGCTTCCTTCCTTTCTTCCTGCCTGCCTGCCATGTATGCATGGATATCTGTATCTCTGGGAGATAATCCACAATGATTAGCTGCTTCCTTCCTCGTTTACTGAGGCTCTGACACTGCCCACCTGATGAGAAAAACTGACTCATTAGAAAAGACCCTGATGCTGGGAAAGACTGAAGGTGGGAGGAGAAGAGGAGGGCAGAGGATGAGATGGCGGGATGGCATCAGCAACTCGATGGACTCGATGGAGTTTGAGCAAGCTCTGGGAGTTGGTGATGGACAGGGAAGCTTGGCATACTGCAGTCCATGGGGTCACAAAGAGTCTCAGACACCACTAAGCAACTGAACTGAGCTTTCTCATATACACAGAAAGCTCAGCACTCTAATTGAAAATCTATGGCAAAAAAAAAAAAAGAGTAGAGATACTCCACAGATACGTAATACACCAATTAGGTGGCTATACACAGGCAACAATCCCTACATTTTATTTTGTCTATACTGCACGATGTTAAAGAAAAGGAAAGAAACGCAGTCCTGGTGTTAGACCTCACGGCCTCTTTCAGGAACCGTCGCCCAAATAATCTCCAGGACTCGGACTCGATGCAAACTGCAAGAGGATTTATTAGGCCGGGCGCGCCAGGGTTCGATCACCACCAGGGAAGAACGAACCCTGAACATTTGTTACAGAGCAGTTTTTAAGCACAAAAACCACAAATGGGTACAGCTAGGGTGGAGCGACCTGATTGGTGTACAGGTCTTGACATTTTCAGGGATAGGTTTATTTGTTATCAGGTCCACATGGCTGGTTGAGCTGCATTTTTACTGTTAACCCATTCTCTGGAAAATAATTTCCTGGAATGGTTTTTGAGATAAACATCCCCCAGAGGCTGCATGCCTTAGATATGAGCCCCTTACACATTCTTGAGATAAAGGTTTGTCTTAAGATTAACAGGAGGGCCTGTTTCCCTAAGGCTCTAGTGAAACTTTAACCTTTATTCTTATCCACCTTTCCTCTCACTGGAAGCTGAGCAGGCTTGGGTCCTACTGCTGGATTGGGGTGGGATTGACACAGCTTGGCCCCAGTGCCCTTCACTGACCCTTTTTGGTTTGTTTGGTTTTGTTTGTTTGTTTGTTTGTTTTTAGTTCTACCAGTTTATTGATACCACCCATCTCCCTCCACCCTCATGCATACATGCTCAGTCATGTAACCCCATGGACTGCAGCCCGCAGGACAGAGGAGTCCATGGCTCCTCTGTCCATGGACTTTTCCAGGCAAGAATACCAGAGCAGGTTGCCATTTCCTTCTCCATTCATTGACCCTTTTTAAAAATCCACTGTCTGTTATGTTCTGGTTGCCACCAGAATCCCATGTGACATCAAAGCCTGGAGGAATGTGAAGGCAAGAGTCAGCTAGCTTCAACCTCTCCTGGGGTTCCCAGCTCAGGCCCCCAAGAGTGCAGCCTGCTAGCTGCTCGGCACACTCAACAGGCAGTGGATCTGGAAGGGACTAGTCTGGACAGAGTGTTTCTGTGATGCTTTAAGGGGGGAAAAGTAGTGAGACCCAAGCCGTTAAGTGTTTGTTCTGGCACATTCCACCCTATTTCACAGCGGTAGGAAGCATACTTTCCCCTAAGGCTCTGGCTGCCGCAGGAAACAGATTTTTTTTCCCCTAGATTTTAAAGTCATTCAGTCATGTCTAACTCTTTGCGACCCCATGGAATATACAGTCCATAGAATTATCTAGGCCAGAATACTAGAGTCAGTAGCCTTTCCCTTCTCCAAGGGATCTTCCCAACTCAGGTCTCCCGCATTGCAGGTGGGTTCTTTACCAGCTGAGCCACAAAGGAAGCCCAAGAATACTGGAGTGGGTAGCCTATCCCTTTTTTAGAGGATCTTCCCGACGCAGGAATCGAACCAGGGTCTCCTGCATTGCAGGCAGATTCTTTGCCAACTGAGCTACCAGGAACTGAGGGGTGGGCATGGAAAAGTGCTGCCACCTTGTGGACATTCTCTGTAACTACAATGTGATCAGCTGTGCTTACTGCTGCTGCTGCTGCTGCTGCTGCTGCTGCTGCTGCTGCTGCTGCTGCTAAGTCGCTTTAGTCGTGTCTGACCCTCTGCAACCCCAAAGACGGCAGCCCACCAGGCTCCACCATCCCTGGGGTTCTCCAAGCACGAACACTGGAGTGGGTTGCCATTTCCTTCTCCAATGCATGAAAGTGAAAAGTGAAAGTGAAGTCGCTCAGTCTTGCTCACTGCCACCTCTTAATTCATAAGGCCTGCAGTTTTCTTAATGACAACTCCTCTCAGGTAATGTCCTAGGATGGGAATTGCAGAAAAATATTCCAAATATTCCTGACTTTCAGGAAGCCAATTGCCAAAGGTAAATTTTCCTCAAATCTCTGCCACAGGACAAGATGCTCAGTTCAGTTCAGTTCAGTCGCTCAGTCGTGTCCAACTCTTCGCCACCCCATGGAGTGCAGCATGCCAGGCCTCCCTTTTGCTCACCAACTCCCCGGATCTTACTCAAACTCATGTCCATTGAGACAGTGATGCCATCCAACCATCTCATCCTCTGTCGTCCCCTTCTCCTCCTGCCTTCAGTCTTTCCCAGCATCAGGGTCTTTTCCAGTGAGTCAGTTCTTCACATCAGGAGGCCAGAAGTTTCAGCTTCAGCATCAGTCCTTCCAGTGAATACGCAGGATTGATTTTCTTTAGGATTGACTAGTTAGATGTCCTTGCAGTCCAGGGGACTCTCAAGAGTCCTGTCCAACACCAAAGTTCAAAAGCATCAATTCTTCAGTGCTCAGCTTTCTTTATAGTCCAACTCTCACATTGATACATGACTACTGGAAAACAAAAGCTTTGACTAGATGTTGGCAAAGTAATGTCTCTGTTTTTAATATGCTATCTAGGTTGGTCATAGCTTTTCTTCAAAAGAGCAAGTGTCTTTTAATTTCATGGCTGCAATCACCATCTGCAAAGCCCAAAAAAATAAAGTCTGTCACTGTTTCTATTGTTTCCCCATCTATTTGCCATGAAGTGATGGGACCAAATGCCATGATATTAGTTTTCTGAATGCTGAGTTTTAAGCCAGCTTTTTTCATTCTCCTCTTTCACTTTCATCAAGAGGTTCTTTAATTCTTCTTCACTTTCCACCATAAGGGCGGTGTCATCTGCATATCTGAGGTTATTGATACTTCTCCTGGCAGTCTTGATTCCAGTTTGTGCTTCATCCAGCCCAGCATTTCTCATGATGTACTCTGCATAGAAGTTAAATAAACAGGGTGACAATACACAGCCTTGGCATACTCCTTTCCTAATATGGAACCAGTCTGTTGTTCCATGTCCAGTTCTAACTGTTGCTTCCTAACCTGCACACAGATTTCTCAGGTAGCAGGTCAGGTGGTCCACTATTCCCATCTCTTTCAGAATTTTCCAGTTTGCTGTTATCCACACAGTCAAAGGCTTTGGCGTCGTCAATAAAGCAAAAGTAGATGTTTTTCTGGAACTCTCTTGCTTTTTCCATGATCTAGCAGATGTTGGCAATTTGATCTCTGGCTCTTCCGCCTTTTCTAAATCCATATTGAACATCTGGAAGTTTACGGTCCATGTACTGTTGAAGCCTGGCTTGGAGAATTTTGAGCATTACTTTCAGCATCCCTAATTGTTGTAGGAATGTCAACAAAATGACAGTGAGATATCAAAACCCGCCAGTCACAATGGACATCCTCACCAGCCTGCAAACAGTACAGGGGGAGGGGGCCTGGGGACAAAAGAAGCCCCCTATGCTATCTGTGGCAGCAGCAAGTGTAACGGACAGTCTCCAAATGACTGGACAAAAAAACTATGAAGGGGAACAAAGCCTACGATTTGCACTCCCACACAGGGGCCTATATCCGCCCACAAAAACCATCGATGAAAGGCACGTGCACTCCGAGGAACACTACACCCAGCAGCCAAGACACAGCCAGCACACTCTCCACCGAGAGCGAAAGCTCAAGCAAGATGCGGCACCGATATACAGTGGGCTGTTTCTCACGCACAGGAAGCTGGCGCTGAAATTAGGGAATTAAGACCCTGGTACCCGCAGGATGCTCCTTGGAGGGTCACACACTAAGGTGAGTCAGGCAGGCAGATGAAGGCTGCAGTATGTGATGTACCTTCCAGGCAAAGTAAAAATGACATAGAAGGCAACAAATTTACAATCCAAAAGGAGATGCTGAGACTTCAAGGTCAAACAAAGGATTCCAGAAAAAAAAAAAAAAGTGAAGGGCCTAGAATGAATTAGGATTTCCAGACTAATATAAACATAGAAACTTGAATCTGTAATAGATAAACCACAAGGATTATCCTCTTCCTTTCTTCCTTCCTTCCACATATACACAAAAATCAGTATCGCTACTGAAAAGTTGTTGAGTTACGACGCCGGGATTCTTGGCCCCTGGAGGAGAAGAATTCAATCTGGGGCCAGAGACGAGGCTTGATCGCTCAGAGCTTTTGTGTAACAAAGTTTTATTAAAGTACAAAGGAGACAGAGAAAGCTTCTGACATAGGCGTCAGAAGGGGGCAGAAAGAGTACCCCCTGCTAGTCTTCAGCTGGATGTTATATAGTCACCAGCAGCCTGTTAATGAAAGAAAGGAATGTCTCAAAACTTAGAATGGCACCAGGCCCCTCACCCATAGGATGTATTTTGGGATAACCTTGGCTCCAAATGGTTTATCTTGGGCCATAAAATGATTAACTTGAATCTTGAAGAAGGGCAGATCACCATACAAATAGTTTCATTTACATAGATTAGAGGAACAATATCAGAGTATAACATACTGGTTTATCAAGTAGGTTCTGGGCCCAAAAGGCGGAACAGACTTGAAAACAGAGTTTGGGGTAAATGCACAGTACATTAGCATAGCTTAAGATAAACATTTCCATAAGAAAAAGGTTAACTTCAAGTGAAACCAGGTGTCATTATGGCAACACAGAATTTTAAGAGAAACCTCTTTTTAAATTTGTATAGAGAAGGAAAAAGTATCCCTAGTTTGTATCCTCCTGCAGCTTAAGAGAGAGAAAATGTCTGACACTTGCAGGCTATTTCCTCTGTTTGGAGACCCCTGGCCTTCCTGCCTGTTACCCTCTCATTCCCCTGTTTTCTTTTAGGAGAATTATGTTGCCTAGGGAAAAGGGGCGTTGTTTTCATTCCATAACTGCTTCCGAGCTGAGAAGGGGTGTTGTCCCTAAACTGACGAGGCAACATATTCTCCTAATCTTCATATTGAGGATATCTGCTCCAGGGGCCCCAAATAGTAGTTGGAGGCAGCTGCAGCAGGAGCAGGAGTTTGAGCAACCATTTGTAACTTGAAAGCTTTCATGCAGCTAGAAACAAATCCAGTTATACAGTTACAGATGCAGGGAGCAAACAATAAAAACAAAACAATCAGAATTAAAATTAAAAGTCACATTATGTCCATAGTTAGTGCAACTAACAGTCCATTTTAGGGTTGGTAGATGTCATGAGATGAAGAAGAGGCATCGCATGTAATTGTTGTCGAAGGTATTTACACACTTGGAGAAAGTCTTTCCCTTGAAGTGGAGATGTCCACCACGGGAAGCCTTCCACTGATGAAGAGGGGAGTGTTCCACAGACCCAGCAGTTAGACCGATTGTGGAATGCAGTGTAGGAGTGAGCCAAGGACAGGAAGGCATTGTCTTGAAGATCAAACAGCAGACTCAGGATATTTGGAGTCAGCAGAAGTAAGCTCACATAGGTTATCAGGCCCACAGAAAAGTACAAAGTCAGAGCATAGAAAGGAAAGACATAAAAAGATGCGACTTAGTTTTGGTCAGGGTGCCACCTCTTAACTCGAGTGTGACGTATCCACGAATCAGTTCCTGGCACTTTGACAGCTGTGGGAGAAGAAAGAACAACCTGGTAAGGGCCTTCCCAGAGGGGCTCGAGGGATGGGCCCCCAGATCCCAAAGTTTTTATGAGGACCTCAGTTCCTGGCTCAAATAGAGGCTTGCTTGACTCAGAGGCGGGGTCAGGAGTCGTCTCCCGGAGTTCTGTTAATGCCTGTTGAAAAGCTGAGAGCTGAGTTACATAACTAGTTAATTCCAGGGCTTCAGGGTCTATAAAAATGTCTGTGCGCGTAAGAAAGGCCTTCCATAAATACGTGCACGTAAGAAAGGCTTTCCATAAATACACTCAAAGGGGGACAGTCCCTCCTTTCTGGGGACATTCGCGCCCTCATTAAAGCTATGGGTAGGACTTTAATCCAGTTGTCCTGCATCTCTTGAGTTAATCTGCGCAGATGTCTTTTGATAACGTCATTAGCCTTTTCAACCTTCCCTGAGGATTGGGGCCTCCAGGAACAGTGCAAGTGATATTCTATTCCTAGAGCTTTAGACACCCCCGAGTTACAGCAGCTTTAAAGGTGGAGCCATTGTCACTCTGAAGGCTCCTGGCAGCCCAAACCTGGGGATAATTTCATGGATTAAAATCTTTATAACCTCCTTAGCCTGTTCACTACGACAGGGAAAAGCCTCAATCCATCCGGTAAAAGTATCTACCCAAACTCGTAAGCAAGAATATCCATTAGCTTTTGGCATATGAGTAAAATCGATTTCCCAGTCCTCTCCAGGATACTTCCCACTTCTTTGTAATCCAGATTTTGCAAGCTTTTCAGTCTTTGGGTTATTTTTCTGACAAACCTCACACCTTTTGATAATATTTTTTAAAGTTTTCGTTACATTTTGACCTTCAAACAAACGAGAAGCCATTTGGTAAGTACTCTCTGCACCCAAATGAAAACTCTGATGTAAACCCTTAAGAATTTTCCACTGAGCATTTTCAGAAATTATTAATCATCCATCCTCGGACGTGCTCCTCTTTTCTCATATCTTTCTAATTCTTCCTCAGTATATTGTGGGTTTTCCTGTTCCACAGGACCTGTCCAGATCAAAGGCGTCTGCAGTGAAGGGGTTTCATAAAGTGCCGCTTTTCTGGCTTGACAGTCAGCCAACTGATTACGTTCAGCTACTTTACTCCCATCCCTGTTGTGCCCTTTGCAATGCATAACAGCTACTTCTTTAGGACCATATATAGCCATTAAAAGTCTCTCGATCTCTCTGAAATGCTTAATAGGTTCACCTGTTGCTGTTTTAAACTGTCTTTCTTTCCATATTGCAGCATGAGCATGTAAAGTCATATAAGCATACTTAGAATCCGTGTAGATATGTACCCGCTGTCCTTTGCTTAACTCTAGAGCTCGGGTCAGAGCCACAAGCTCCGCTAACTGAGCACTGGTTCCCTGGGGGAGAGATTTTGCTTCCAAAACCTGTTCAGCAGTCACCACAGCATAACCTGCTTTTGTAAGACCTCACGGCCTTTTCTCAGGACCTGTCGCTCCAAAGACCACAATGGCTCGAATTCGATGCAATAAGCAAGAGGATTTATTAAGCCAGCGCGCCGGGGTTCAGTCTCCTCGGGAGGAGTGAACGCCTAGCGTCAGTAGTGAGGGGTTTTTATACAAAAATCACAGGCAGGTGGGGATGAAGTCTGGTTATGGGATACATTGAAGTAGGGGCCATAGGTGCGGGGGGATACGCTTGATTGGTGGGAAAATCTACAGAAAGCAACAGAGAAAGCTATTTTCTGGGAGGCTACGGCCTTGCCTCCCGAGCTTAAATTTTTAATCTAAGTTCTTTATTCCCCTCTTTTTTGTTCATGATTTCAATCCTGAAATCACAGATCGAAGTTTTCTTAGGGGATTGCTGCATATATAGGGTAACATAAACAATCAAGTCTACATGGTTTTTAGCATTTACATCATATATTTTAAATCATCAGGGAAAACAGTTACCAGGCTCTCATTATTGTGTGCAGAACATAGTACCCCTGCCTCCGAAGTATAGCAGGTACCAGGCCAAGCAGCTCCCAGGACTTAACCCATTACAGGTTGTCTCCCGCAGTCCTCTCTTTTTTATCTTTTAGAAGCTCCAGAAGATGATGATGCTGTAGCGTGTTGCGGTGAACGAGCATCTTTATGTGCAGAAATTTTTTACAATGTCCCTAATTAGGCATGGCGCAAGACACATCAGGGCCAGGATAGTAGCTAATATGACACCCACAGCCACCATGTTCTGACACCAGCTGGAGTCTCTTTAGCCTAGCACACAGATCACCATTGTTAAAGTTTCGGGGGTTGAATCTCTCTCTAAGTGTCAATATGGGGGGTGCCCCATACAGGATTTTAAAGGGGGTGAGACCAAAGTGAGAGGGTGTGTTTTTCACTCGGAACAGAGCCAGAGGAAGGAGCACAGTCTAATCAGTACCGCCAGTCTCTAAGGACAATTTAGTTAGGGTCTCTTTTAGAGTTTTATTTATCTTTTTACCTGTCCTGAACTCTGGGGTCTGTATGTACAATGTAATTTTTAATTGGTCTCCAGGAACTTAGCTAATTCCTGACTTATCTGGGCAGTAAAAGCCGGCCCATTATCTGACCCTAACGTCTTTGGTGCTCCGAAGCGCGGAAAAATCTCTTTTAAAATCTTTTTAGCTACTATAAGAGCACTTTCGTTTTTGGTGGGGAATGTTTTTACCCATCTTGAGAAGGAATCTACAAAGACTAGCAGATATTTGTTGCCATACCGCGCAAGACGTACCTCGGTGAAGTCTATTTTTAATAAGCTCTTGGCCGGTCTCCACGTAGCCGTTTACCTTGACCCGTCTTGTTCCGGCCGGCATTTATCTCCTGACAAGGTTTACAGCTCAGGACAACTTGCTCAGCCAATTTGGAAAGTCCCGGCACCTTATCTCTTGCTTTGATTAAAAGAGAGACTAATCTTTTAGCTCCTAAGTGAGTCCAGTAATGCATTTGTTTTAGCATCTCTTTAGCCTCTCCTTCCACCATGGTCTGTTTTTTTGCTGCAGAGAGGAACTGTTTTCACTATTTGAGCATACCACCAACAGCCCCGATGGCTCATCTTTTGTCGCCACCTCCCGTGCAGTTCGATCAGCCATATTGTTTCCCTTTGTTACCGGGGATTGGTCTCTTTGATGTCCAGGGCAGTGGATTATACTGACCCTTTTTGGAAACATCAGCACAGCCAACAATGTCAAGATTTTATTTTTGTTTTTAATTTTTTTTCCGGCCGACGTGAGCAACCCCCTCTGTTGGTAAATAGCTCCATGGACATGTGTGGTTGCAAAGGCATATCTGCTGTCAGTGTAAATATTAGCCTTTTTTTTTCCGTGACAGTTCCAGGGCCTTTGTGAGGGCAATCAGCTCAGCTTTTTGGGCTGAGGTGCCTTGAGGAAGGGCAGCCGCCCAGATTACCTCAGTTCCATCTACCACCGCCGCCCCTGCCCGCCGCTTACCGTCTGCGAGGAAACTGCTCCCATCCGTGTACCATGTCACCTCAGCATCCTGGAGCGGCTGATCTGTCAGGTCTTGGCGAACTCCGTGTACCCCTGCCAATATCTCTTGGCAGTTGTGTATCACCTCGGATTGGCTGGGGTCAGGCAGCAGCGTGGCAGGGTTGAGTCCCGTAGCCGGTGCGAACCTAATTTGCTCTGAGTCTAGAAGTAGTGTCTGATAATGGGTCATTCTGGCGTTGGTCAGCCATCTCTCGGGGGGTTGTCGAATCACACTTTTTAGAGCGTGGGGCGCAGTAATGACCAGGTTCTGTCCCAAGGTCAGCTTGTTTGCATCTTTTACTAGGACTGCCACGGCTGCCACTATTTGCAAGCAACTGGGCCAGCTGGCAGCCACAGGGTCCAGTTTTTTTGACAGATATGCCACAGGCCGGTTTCATGGTCCCAGTTTTTGAGTGAGGACCCCTTTTGCAATGTCATTATGTTTAGCCACATAGAGATGAAATGGCTTGTTTACATCTGGGAGTCCCAGGGCAGGAGCTGACAACAGGGCACGCTTAATGTTGTCAAAAGCCTTTTGCTCACCTTATCTGCTTTTCTGACCAGATCTTGAAGAGAGAATCCCTGTAACCCATCTAATTTCTGTAACTTTTTTAATATCTAAAGCTGACTGATCGATGAAAGCCATGGCCACTGTAGCCCTATGTTTCTCAGATGTGGGATCATAGGGAGTAAATCTCTTGAATGCCTCCATCAATCTGTCTAGGAATACAGTAGGTGACTCAGTAGACCCTTGAGTCACTTTTTTACCTTAGCCAAATTGGTGGGGCGCCTTGCTGCCCCTCGGAGACCCGCCACCAGAGCCTGGCGATAGACCCTCAGGTGCTCCCTACCTGCTGGGGAATTGTAGTCCCAATTAGGTCTCGTCAGCGGGAAGCCAGCATCTATTTTATTTGGAAGCACTGTGGGACGTCCGTCATCCCTCGGCACATTTTTGCGGGCCTCCAACAGTACTCGCTGTCTTTCCTCTGTAGTGAGCAAGGTCTGCAACAATTGCTGACAATCATCTCAAGTGGGCTGATGTGAGAAAACAAGAGACTCTATCAAAGAGGTCAGCGCCTGGGGGTTATCAGAAAAAGAGGGGTTGTTATTTTTTCAGTTGTAAAGGTCAGAGGCAGAAAATGGCCAATATTGAAGTGGCCGAATCCCGTGGTCATCGGGGGGCCCATTTTCTCGAAGGGGAAGAGCGGTGGAGTCCGGGGTAGCAGCTCTACGGCTACGCGTCCCTGCTGCCAGGCCCACCTCCCTCCCTTCCCTAGGCTGTCCAGGCGGGACAGTTGGTTGTGCCACCTGGGGCGCAGGAGGCGGGACCAGTGCCGGCGGATAAGGTGGGGGAGAATCTAGAAGCAAGAGATCAGTCTGTGTATCTGGATATATATTTCTGACAGGAGTCTTTATCTCTTTTTTTTTTTTTGCTGTGGATGTTAAAGCAAGGATTCCTGTAACGGGTTCCGGTGGCTTCCCTGCGGAGAGAACAAAGGGCCGAACCCATGCTGGAGGGGTACGGATTAAGTCTTTTCAAACCAGAATGTATGGCACCTGGTCCGGGTGCCCGGCAGTAGCAGCAGGTCCAGGAGTGTAAATTGCAGCTTTGACCTGTTTAACCTGTTTTAAAAAGAACGAGCCCTCCGGCGGCCAGCCGGTATTAAGGCCGGGCCAATCTACTGCACACAAGCTCTGCCATTTGTCTTTTTCACTGCCACTGAGAGCCAGTGGGCCCTATTTTTACTTCCGTCCAATGGTCTATTGTCAGAGACAAAGGGGTCGTTACAGTCTGTCCCATCGTCGGTTTGTCAAAACAGAAAGCAAAAACAAACAAACACAGAAACACAGAGTAAGGCAAGTAAAATTTACTAAGGTGGCTGGAAAAAAAGAAAGAGCAGCTGCTGCAAGTTTTTTCCTCGGCAAGCCTTTTAAACAGACAAGCTTCTCAGCTTTATGGACAGGCTTTTCCAGAGACTTTACTCAAATCAGATTCAGATGGAGGGGAGTCGTCACGACCCCTCTCCCAGATTGGCGATCCCAGCGTCCCGGGACTCGCCGCAGTTCTGACAGCGGACAGACAGATGCGTACGCACAGAACCTTGCTTCCGCAGCTGGAGGAAACTGAAGGTGAAAGAGAGATTATTGAGGATAGCCACCAAAAATCTTGCCGGGAAGGTGGCGGCCAGAGAGGTGGACTTGTGGCGTGCTTTAAGATCACTCGTGTGCCTATATCGTTGCACGGAAGTTTTCTTGCTGGGGGCGGGATGCCCTAATGGCTTTTAGCCCGTTCCGTGACCCCCTTATCCTGTCACGGGAGTCTTCAAGTGGCAGGCGCCCTAACGGCTCTTAAGTGCCTGACCCGTGCCCACAATAATATCAGGCCGTATCCTCGAATGAGAGAGATAGGGAAGTTTCACCCAGCCGGGCGATAGTTACTGGGGCTCACCTGTCGTAAGGCCTTCCAAAGTCCACCAGGGAGTGGCCCTGGCCGGGACTAATCAGTTGCCCTACAACCGTTTGCCTGTTCACTGAAACTTCCGAAAAATAGAGTCAAACAGCAGGAGAAGAAAATGACACAACACAGACTGAACACAGAGTAGGCAAACCCACACGGAAACACAGGACAGAATCGCTCGAGCGTACCTCCGAATCCAGAAGCCAAAGAGTCTGAGTGAGCGAGGTAGGATCCCGGACGAGCCCCCAAATGTAAGACCTCACGGCCTTTTCTCAGGACCTGTCGCTCCAAAGACCACAATGGCTCGAATTCGATGCAATAAGCAAGAGGATTTATTAAGCCGGCGCGCCGGGGTTCAGTCTCCTCGGGAGGAGTGAACGCCTAGCGTCAGTAGTGAGGGGTTTTTATACAAAAATCACAGGCAGGTGGGGATGAAGTCTGATTATGGGATACATTGAAGTAGGGGCCATAGGTGCAGGGGATACGCTTGATTGGTGGGAAAATCTACAGAAAGCAACAGAGAAAGCTATTTTCTGGGAGGCTACGGCCTTGCCTCCCGATAAGGAGAAAGCTATTTTCTGGGAGGCTACGGCCTTGCCTCCCGAGCTTAAATTTTTAATCTAAGTTCTTTACTTTATGCTTTCCATCCTGAACAAAAGAACTGCCATCTGTAAATATTTCCAGGTCAGGATTGTCTAATGGGTGTATCGATTAGATATTCCCGAACTGCATAGTTTAAAGTTAGGAATTGAGATCAATCGTGATCAGGTGTTTCATTTTCTTTCTCAGGAAGGAAAGTGGCAGGATTTAAATTTCCACAAACTTTAAGCTTAGTTACTGATCCTTCTAACAACAATGACTGATATTTAAGAAGCCTACTGTCTGTCATCCAAATATTAACCTTAGAATTTAAGATTCCACTCACATCATGAGAAGTCAGTACAGTAAGGTTTCATCCATTTTAAAGCTTCAGGTGCTAATAAAGCTGCTGCCCCAATTACTCTTAGGCAGTGGGGCCACCCACGCTAAATTACATCTAATTCTCTGCTTAGATAAGCAATAGGTTGCTGGTGAGGCCCTCGGGGTTGTGTCAAAACTCCCAAGGCCATGCCTTTCCTTTCAGTGACAAACAAATTAAATTCTGACCCTGTGGGCAAGCTCAGAGCAGGAGCTTGCAGAAGAGCAGTCTGAAGAACATTAAAAGCCTTTTGAGTTTCTGGAGACCAAACCAGTTTGTCAGTTTGGGCCTGCTGAGTTTCAGGTATAAGTTTATATAAAGGCCGGGAAAGTTCCCCATAACCCGGAATCCAAATGCGACAGTAACCTGTGATTCCCAAAAATCCTCTCAATTGTCTTAAAGTCACAGGTAGGGGTTGATTTAGTATAGGCTTAATTTTTTTCAGAGCCTATGGCCCTAGTCCCTTCCGATATGAGTAGGCCCAGATATCTAACTGTTGACAAAGCTGAGCCTTTTCTCTTGACGCCTTGTAACCACAGCCTGCCAGAAAGTTTAAGAAATCTTTTGAGGCACACGAACAAGCTTCCTCTGACTCTGCACAGAGCAAAATATTATCTACATATTGTAACACCACCACTTCAGAGCTATTAAAGTTTTGTAGATCCCATGACAAACTTTGTCCAAATAAGTGAGGACTGTCACGAAATCCCTGGGGCAAAACTGTCCAGGTTAACTGAGAAGCTGGCTGCTAGGGTCGTCAAAGGCAAATAGAAATTGACTTCCCTCCGCCAAAGGCACTGAATAGAAAGCATCTTTTAAATCAATTACTGAGAAATATTTGGGTCGTTCAGGAATTTCATGCAATAGAGTATAAGGATTAGGCACCACGGGGCATAAAGGAACTACAGCCTCATTTATTATACGTAAATCTTGAACTAGTCTCCATTTACCATTTGATTTCTTAATACCCAAAATAGGAGTGTTGCAAGGACTGTTACAGGGAATTAATAGTCCCTGTTCCTTTAAATTTTCAATGATGGGTTTTAACCCTTCCTTAACCTCAGGTTTCAGTGGATACTGTTTCTTATGTGGAAATAAGTGTGGGTCTTTGAGCTTGACAACTACAGGAATAGCATTTTGTGCTCGACCCACAGATTTTCCATTGTTAGGCCTCTCAGCCTCCTTGCAGGGGTCCGTCACCCAAAGAATCTCCAAGGCTCAGACTCGATGCAAACAGCAAGAGGATTTATTAGACCGGCGCGCCGGGTTCGATCACCACCAGGGAAGAACGAACCCCGAACATTCGTTACAAAGCAGTTTTTAAGCACAAAAACCACAAACAGGTACAGCTAGGGTGGAATGATCTGATTGGTGCTCAAGTCTCGGCATTTTTAGGGATAGGTTCATTTGTTATCAGGTCGACACATCTGTCTGAGCTGCAATTTTACTGCTAACTTGATCTTCTGGAAACTGATTTCCTGGGATGGTTTTCTTTTTTCTTTGGGGGGTAAACATCCCCTGGAAAGCCTTCCGGAGGCTGTATTCCTGAGATATGAGCCCCTTACACATTCTTGAGATAAAGGTCTGTCTTAAGATTAACAAGGAGCCTGTTTTCTTAAGGCTCTAGTGAAACTTTAACCTTTATTTTTATCCACCCTTCCTCTCATTCCCCTCTTCTTTTAGTTTGGATTTCAATCCTGAAATCATGGGCCGAAGTCTCCCTGAGGAAGTGCTGCATATTGCTGTCTTAACATAAGAATCTGTACAGCACTTATCCGGTCTCGGACGAACGAAATTAACCGGTTGAGAATACAAGGCCCTATAGTGAGGAGGAGGAGTAAAATGACCAGTGGCCCCATCAGGGTGGATACTAAGGTTGCAAACCACGGGGCCCTGTTAAACCAGGACTCAAACCACCCTTGGGCGCCTTCTCTTTCTTTTTGCCTATGTGCCAATCTTTCTCGTAATTTATTCATGGAGTCAGTGATGACCCCAGAGTAGTCTACATAAAAACAGCATTCTTCTTTGAGGGCCGCACATAAGCCTCCTTCTCTTAAGAACAGAAGGTCTAGGCCTCTCCGATTTTGCATCACTACTTCAGATAGAGAGGTCAGAGATTCTTTCAGTTTAGTAATAGAATTTTCTAGGATGCGTAGGTCCGCGTCTATGGCTTACTGTAAACTAGTATAATACTGGGGTTGTTGGATGAGGGCTGCTGTGCTGGTCCCCACCCCAGCCGCCACTCCGATGCCTAAGAGGGCCTCCAGAGTGAGAGTCACCAGCTCTCTTTTTGCTCGGTGGCCGCCCCTGTAAGCCTCTAAGAAGGACTCGTCGGAGTGATAGAGGAGTCGGGGCACTAGCCGCACCAGAACACAGAAGTCAGTTGATCTATTAAATACTGCCATAGACACACAGGGAGTGAGACCTGTCTTACATGCCCACCAACCATCTCTGGGGGGATGAGATACCCTGTGTAGCTGTGGGCCTTATCAATACTTTTACAAAGATGAGCCTGGTGAGGAGTGGGAGAGCCTATGCATAACCCTTGGCCTGTCACAGCAGAAAGAGTGAGTCTGACTGTTCCCTGTTGCTGCCACCGGCAATGACTGGGGGAAGAGGAGCTGTTTACCGTCCCAACTATCCCTGAGGCTTCGTAATAGGGTGGGGGAGCTGTATAGCAGAGCCAACAAGACTTAGTGGCTTCCAGGTTGGTGGCATTTAAGACTCTGAAAGCACTGTCTACAAGGGTCAGCATTTGGTCCTGACTTGAGGACATGTTGTAGGGAGCTGCCTGGGGTGGAGTTATTGTGGCTCCTGTTGCTGTTATTTTTTCTTTTTAGTAGGAACCGGCTCCCGGGATTTAAAACTGGGTTGGGACCGATATATTGGAGGGGTGGAGAGTCTATTTTTAATCTGATAGAGAATGTGAGGCCATTGTGATCTCTTTTATATAGTCTTATGCCCCACAAAAACCCTTGATCCATTCTGTGGTTTGTTTTTGTTTTGCCCTTTCAGAGAATTTGATATGGCGTGGGTTGCACCAGGACTTGCATTCAGGGAAAAGTTTTCTTCCATCCTGGTGGTGTGTATAGTTGGCCTCAACCGTGATGAGGTCCCAGTTGGAAGATGGCCCCCAGTAGACATCACCTGTAGTCTCACAACCCCAGTGACGACAATAAAAATTGCCTTCCCCCACAATGGTTTAAAGCTTGTTCCCGGTGAAACCCTGGGCAGACATATAGGGTATGAGTCCTCAGCACACTCCTTCTTTTGGATTGGCGCACCCCCCCCACAGTTTGGGCAATCAAAGTCACCATTAAGTCCCCAGTTGCCAGGGGCGGACGTTTGGGGAGCTTCGTGAAAGTCAGAGTACCCTTTAAGGTCCCAACTGGCTCCTGCCGCCAGTTGACAGAGGTCTGGGTAAAGGTCAGGCCACCAGGTGGTGAGTGGTGCAATTTTAGTATTATACCACATGACTTTTCCCGCTCGTGAAACTACTTGCCAAGTCAGTTGTTGAGGCTGGTGGGGATTTGACACACTCACAGTTGGAAGAATCAGGAGGAGGGCTGCAACCCTGAGGATCGGCAGACTTTGAGCTTTAAGGGGTGAGAAGTACGGTGTGCCTTCCATTGAGGTGACGGTTCCGGAGTGGTCTTGACATGGGAAGCGTGGATCCAGGAGGAGATTCCATCGACTTTGACGGCAGTGGGGGTGGTGAGCAGGACGATGTAGGGTCCCTTCCACCTAGGCTCTAGGTTCTGCTGCCGGTGCCGGCGGACATAAACCGAGTCTCCTACTTGGAATGGGTGGGCCTCTCCCGGGGGTGCCGGGTTGATAAGCTTCAGCGAGCTTGGTCCACACCTCTCTCTGAACCAGTTGGAGTCCTTTAAGCCTGGCATACAGATCACCATTACTAAAACAGCAGGAATCAAACCCTTCTCTGAATGACAGTATAGGGGGAGGGAGCCCCGTATAGAATTTCAAAAGGAGAGAGACCAAAACGGGAAGGGGTGTTCCGTACTCGGAACAAGGCTAAGGGAAGGAGCACCGTCCAGTCAGTACCGCCAGTCTCCAAGGACAATTTAGTTAGGGTCTCTTTTAGAGTCCTGTTCATCCTCTCTACCTGTCCTGAACTCTGGGGTCTGTATGCACAATGTAATTTCCAATTGGTCCCCAGAAACTTAGCTACTTCCTGGCTTACTTGGGCGGTAAAGCCGGTCCATTATCTGACCCTATCATCTTTGGAGCCCCAAACCGTGGGAAGATTTCTTCTAAAATTTTCTTGGCCACCATTAGTGCATTTTCGTTTTTGGTGGGGAAAGCCTCTACCCACCCTGAAAAGGTATCTATGAAGACCAACAGATATTTGTTGCCATACCTTGTGGGCGCACTTCGGTGAAGTCCACTTCCCAGTAAGCCCCCGGCCTGTCTCCGCGCAGCCGCTTACCTTGGCTTGTCTTGTTATGGCTAGCATTTACCTCCTGGCAGGGCTTGCAATTCTGGACTATTTGGTCAGCCAATTTGATCAGACCCGGCATGTCGCATCCTGTCTTATTTAGAAGGGAGACTAGCTTTTTAGTTCCCAAATGAGTCCAATGGTGCATTTGCTCTAACATTTTTTTAGCCTCTTCCCGTTTATAGCCTGTTTTTTCTTAGGTCGCAGGGAGGGGCTGCTTTCAGAGTGAGTGACTAGCAGTTCCAAAATTTCGCTTCTTGTTGCCACCTCTCGCGCGACCCCGATCTGCCATGTTGTTTCCCTTTGTCACTGGGGATTGATCTTTCTGATGCCCCGGGTAGTGGATTATACTGACCTTCTTGGGTAACATAAGAGCAGTTAGTAACTCCAGAATTTCATCTTTATTTTTAATCTCTTTACCAGCCGATGTGAGGAGCCCCTTTGCTGATATATGGCTCCATGCACATGCGCAGTAGCGAAGGCGTATCTACTGTCAGTGTAGATGTTAACCGGTTTTCCTTCTGCCAGTTGGAGAGCCTTTGTGAGGGCTATTAGCTCGGCTTTTGGGGCTGATGTTCCTTGCGGGAGGGCAGTCGCCCAAATCACACTAGTCCCATCTACCACCGCGGCACTGGCCCGGCGCTTACCTTCTTCGAGGAAGCTGATTCTGTCCATATACCACGTCACCTCAGCATCCCGAAGCGGCTGGTCGGAAAGGTCTTTGCAGGTCCCGTGTACGTCAGCCAGCACCTCTTGGCAATTGTGCGCCACCTCGGCTTGGCCGGGGTCTGGTAGCAGCGTGGCAGGATTAATCCCAGTCGCCGGCGTGAATTTGATCCGTTCAGAGTTCAGGAGTAATGTCTGATAGTGGGTCATTCTGGCGTTGGTCAGCCATCTCTCAGGGGGTTGTCGAATCACACTTTCTAAGGCGTGGGGCGCAGTAACGACCAAGTTCTGCCCCAAAGTCAGTTTATCGGCATCTTTTACCAGAACTGCCACAGCTGCCACTATACGTAAGCAATGTGGCCAGCCAGCAGCTACAGGGTCCAGTTTTTTTGACAGGTATGCCACAGGCCGATTCCGTGGTCCCAGCTTTTGAGTGAGGACCCCTTTAGCAATGCTGTTATTTTCTGCTACATAGAGGTGAAACGGCTTGTTTACATCTGGGAGTCCCAGGGCAGGAGCTGACAACAAGGCTCGCTTGATGTTGTCAAAGGCTTTTTGCTCGCTTTTTCCTCAGACAAAGGGAACACTGCCCTCTGTCAGGGGGTACAAGGGAGCGGCCATCTCCGTGAACCCCGGGATCCAGAGCCTGCAGAATCCTGCAGTACCCAGGAATTCCCCTGACTTGCCAAGGATTTTTGGGGGCTGGTATTCTGGCCACCGTCTCTTTTCTAGCCTCTGAAAGCCACTGCTTCCCGTCTTTGATTTGGTACCCCAGCTAACTGACTTGCTGCCGGCAGATCTGGGCTTTTTGGTGGAGGCGCGGTAACCGAGAGATCCAAGCTCGATTAGTAAGGTCTCAGTCCCCTTCCAGCATTCTTCTTTAGTGTCCGCGGCTAGGAGCAAGTCATCTACATATTGGAGCAAAGTTACCTGGGGGTTGGTGGCACGGAAATGCGCGAGGTCCTGGTGGAGGGCTTCGTCAAAGATCGTTGGTGAGTTTTTGAATCCTTGCGACAGCCTAGTCCATGTTAGCTGTCCGGAGAGTCCTGTAAGGGGGTCTTTCCACTCAAAAGCAAAAATTGGCTGGCTGACGGGACTGAGTTGGAGGCAGAAGAAGGCATCTTTTAAGTCCAAGACAGTATACCACTTTCGGCTGGGGGAAAGTGTACTCAACAGGTTGTAGGGGTTGGGTACCGTGGGGGTGTAGGTCGGTCACCCGCTTGTTGACCTCTCTCAAGTCCTGTACCGGCCGGTAGTCGCCTGTCCCGGGTTTGCGGACTGGGAGCAGAGGGGTGTTCCAGGCTGACTGGCACTTTATTAGTATTCCATTTGAGGAGCCACTGGATGTGAGGGCGGATCCCGTCTCTGGCCTCTCTGCTCATCAGATACTGATGGACAGATATGGGAGTAGAGGAGGCCTTGACTTCCACTACCAGTGGGGGCTGCCGGACCGCCATCCCCATGCCTGAAGCCTCAGCCCATGCCAGAGGGGTTTTAGTCAGCCATTCCTGCATATCAGTGGCCTCAGGGGGAGGAGGAGGGGCTTTCAAACAGCCTGTGTTCATCTTCCAGTTTTAGGGTCAAGACCTGTAGCGGCCTCCCCTTCCCTTCCGTCACTGTGGCACCTTCAGTGTGGAAATGGATCTGAGCCCCCACTTTTGTGAGCAAGTCTCATCCTAACAAGGGGTAGGGGCATCCAGGGATCATAAGGAACGAGTGGGATACCCGGCCCACGCCAAGATCCACTGTTCTTCGGGTAGTCTATGGGTAATGCCGGTACCCTGTAGCGCCCTGTACCCAAGCCTTTTTTGTAGACAGTGTCCCTTCTGACTGTAACAGGACCGAGTGTTGGGCTCCAGTGTCTACCAAGAACTGCACAGGCTTCCCCTCCACCTTGAGAGTTATCCTAGGCTCGGGGAGGGGGTCCGAGCCCCGTCTCCCCTAATCTTCTTCTTCTAGAGCTAGGATCTTGTCGGGAGTGGAAGGCCCTCCCCTCTTCTTTTTGGGGCAATCTCTGAGCCAGTGCCCCTTTTCCTTGCAGTATGCACATTGGTCTTTATCTAGAGGTGGTCTAATTCCTGCTTTACTCCCCTTGCGGTCCTTATCTTCAGCCCTATCTCTCCCTCTTCCCTCTCTAATTACCGTAGCCAGAATCTTGGTTAATTTTTTCTCTTGCCTCCTCTCTCTCTCCAGCTCTCGTTCATCTTGTTCCTTTCTTTTTCTTTCCTCCTTTTCTTCTTCTGTCTCCCTCTTATTGAATACTTTGTCTGCCTCCCTAACCAGATCTTGAAGGGAGAATCCTTGTAGCCCATCTAGTCTCTGCAGCTTTTTCCTGATGTCTGAGGCTGACTGATCAATAAAAGCCATTGCTATAGTTGCCCTATGCTCCTAGGACGTGGGGTCATAAGGAGTAAATCATCTAAATGCCTCCATTAACCTATCTAAAAACACGGTCGGTGACTCAGTGGATCCCTGAGTCACTTCTCTTACCTTGGCCAGATTTGTGGGGCATCTCGCAGCCCCTCGGAGACCTGCCACCAGAGCCTGGCGGTAGACCCTCAGGTGCTCCCTACCTGCCGGGGAATTGTAGTCCCAGTTGGGTCTCGTCAGCGGAAAACCAGCATGTATTTCATTGGGTAGTGCTGTGGGGTGCCCGTCGTCTCCGGGCACATTTTTCTGGGCCTCTAGTAACACCCGCTGCTTCTCCTCAGTTGTGAGAAGAGTCTGCAGCAATTGTTGGCAGTCATCCCAAGTGGGCTGGTGCGAGAAAACAAGGGATTCTATTAGAGAAGTCAATGCCTGTGGATTGTCAGAGAATGAGGGGTTATGAGTTTTCCAATTATAGAGGTCTGAGGCGGAAAATGGCCAATACTGGAGCGGCCGATTTCCGTGGTTATCGGGGGTACCATACTCCCGGAGGGGAAGGACGGTAGAGGATTCGGGGCAGCCGCTCAGCGGCTTTGCGTCCCCGCTGCTGGGCCCAACTCCCCCTCGTCCGGGGCGGGCTTGGACGGAGCAGGTGGCTGGGTTGCCGGGGCCAGGGGGAGTGGGTCCGGCGAGGAACTAGTGCCGGCGGATAGGATGGAGGGGGGGTCCAGGAGCAGGAGATCGGTCTGAGTGTCTGGGTATATCTTTTTGGCAGGAGCTTTCACTTTTTCTTCCTTTTTCTCTGCTGGTTTCAAGGCGAGGATCCCCACAGCGGGTCCCAACGTCATTCCTGTGGAAAGAACAAAGGGCCGGACCCACGCCGGGGGGAGAGGACCAAGTCCTCCCACACCATAATATAGGGCATCTGATCTGGGTGCCCGTGAGGTCCAGGGGTAAAAACTACAGCCCTAATTAGGCTAACCTGCTCTGAGGAGAAGGAACCTTCGGGTGGCCACCCTGTCTGAAAGCTGGGCCATTCTACTGAGCACAGAGTCTGCCACTTTTTCTTCTTAACCCTTACTGATAGGTTATGTGCCCTGGTCTTAACTTCAGTCCAATGACTTGTTGTCAATGACAGAGGGGTCGTCACAGTCTGTCCCATTGTCAAGTCGTCTGGGGGTGCCACAGGAAAGACAAATTAGAAGAGAGACAAACAAGACCAAAACGGAAAGAGAGAACGCCGCCGCGTGTCTGACCGAAAACAGAAGAAACTACAGATGGAAACCCCACCAGAGGCTCCGCCTGATTCGGACGAAGGGGGGTCAAACTGAACCCTCCTTCCAGATAGATGTCTTGGGCGTCCCCAAGGATTGTCACAGATCTGCCTCCCTGGCAGATTTCAGAAAATTCAGAAAACCAGAGTTGGACAGACGTGCGAGCGGTACCTCAGTTCCGAGAAAAAAACAGAGTTAGCACAACAAAAACACACAGAAAGCTCGAGTGTACCGCCGAATGCGGGAGTCAGGGAGATCTGAGATGGGCGAGGGATCCCGGACGAGCCCCCAAAATGTTAGTCCTCTCGGCCTCCTTACAGGGGTCCGTCGCCCAAAGAATCTCCAAGGCTCGGACTCGATGCAAACAGCAAGAGGATTTATTAGGCCGGCACGCCGGGGTTCGATCACCACCAGGGAAGAACGAACCCCGAACATTCGTTACAAAGCAGTTTTTAAGCACAAAAACCACAAACAGGTACAGCTAGGGTGGAATGATCTGATTGGTGCTCAAGTCTCGGCATTTTTAGGGATAGGTTCATTTGTTATCAGGTCAACACATCTGTCTGAGCTGCAATTTTACTGCTAACTTGATCTTCTGGAAACTGATTTCCTGGGATGGTTTTCTTTTTTTTTCTTTGGGGGGTAAACATCCCCTGGAAAGCCTTCCGGAGGCTGTATTCCTGAGATATGAGCCCCTTACACATTTTTGAGATAAAGGTCTGTCTTAAGATTAACAAGGAGCCTGTTTTCTTAAGGCTCTAGTGAAACTTTAACCTTTATTTTTATCCACCCTTCCTCTCACCATCAGCCCATACTCTAGGATTTACATTTTGTTCAACTAGAGGGAGAGAAAGGGAGGGCTCCATATTCATAAAAACAGAAGCATGGACCTTGCTCAGTATATCCCTCCCCAAAATGGGTGAGGGAGATTCTGGCACAATCAGAAACTCGTGTGAAAATAGCACAGAATCCCAGTTGCAAGATAAAGAATAACTGAAATAATACCTTTTGGCTCGTCCAGACAGTCCCATTACGGAAGCAGATCGGGAAGAAAGTGGGCCAGGGGCTTCAGTAAGCACAGAGTAAGTTGCCCCAGTATCTAAAAGGAAATCGACGGATTGGCCCCCCACAATTATTAATACCCGGGGTTCCTCAGGTGTAATTAGGATGGGAGCTTGTGTGGGGACCCCCGGGCACCTTCAGTCCTGATTGTCTTGAGAGTCCGACCCCGGAGACCTACGCTTCTGAGGGCAGTCTCTCTTCCAGTGTGGTCCTTTGCAGACCAGACATGGAGCCGGGGGCAGCTTAGATGCCCGAGGGCAAATCCCACTTGAGGTGCCCCTCCTTTCCACAGGAATAGCAAGCCCATCCCTTTTCACCTGGGTCCCTCTGGGCATTTTTCTCCGGCTGTTTAAGAGCGTTTTTCATAGCCATTGTGAAGGCTTCCACCTTTTCCTTTGTCTTTCTTTGCCTCTCTTTCTTTTCCTCCTATTTCCTACTGTAATAGACCATCTGAGCCAGTTGTAACAGAGTATCTAAAGACTGATTTGATCCAAACTCCCGTTTTTGTAGCTTATGGAGGATATCTGGAGCCGACTGAGTGATAAATCTATCTTTTAAGCTCACTTTTCCTTCTTCATTTTCAGGATCAATCTCAGTGAATCTGCGAAGAGCTTCTCTTAGTCTATCTAGGAATTTTCCAGGAGCTTCCTTCTCCTGTTCTATGTTTGCCAATTTGCTATAGTTTAAAGGCTTAGAACGCGCCTGAGTCCTTCAAGAATACATCTGACAAATGACTCTGATCTCATCTTCCTTTAGCTGTCTGTGTTGTAGTCCCAGTCTGGTCCTATAATTGGGACCGCCTGATTCCCAGTGGGGAGGGCCTCTATCTCGTCCTCCCTCTTCCCTACTGATTCATTACCAAGCCATTCATCTCCATAAGCAACCGCTTTCCCCAAAACTCGAGTCTTTGAGTCAGGAGTCAGCGTTTGTCCCAAGATATACATCACATCCTTCCAAGTAAGGTCATAAAGCAGAGTAACACCTTTAAAAGCTCTAATATATTTTTCTGGGTTCTCTAAATAGTCTCCCAGACCCTCCTTGATTCTTTGTATTTCTTGATAAGAAAAAGGCTTACTAACTCTCATGGACTGATTATTTCTCCCGTTGGGTGTTTCATAAAGAGGCAACAGCTTGTGTGGCTGTTCCTCAGTCTCTCTGGCTGTTCTGTGCATATGATCCCAGGGATAGACTGGAGAAACCTGTTTTTCTGTTTGTCTCCTGTCCTCCATCTCATCTCTAACTTCGATGGTCTGAGTTTCTACTGAAACTAGAGTAGTCTGAGGTCGTACTGGGATAGGAGTTGTTTGGGCCTCCACGTGGGCAGTTTGAATCTCAGTTTGGATTTCCATTGAGACCAAAGCGGTTTGAATCTCAGTTTGGGTTTCCATTGAGACCAAAGCGGTTTGAATCTCAGTTTGGATTTCCACTGAGACAAAAGCAGTCATTCTGAGGGGGTTCTCTGGCTTTCAGTTAGCTCAGCTTGGAGCCCCAGGTATGCGGGCAAAGTAGGAGGACAGGAGGGAGCTGAAGGTTTCACACTCAGATCTATACCCTTAGGACATAAGTCTGGCATATTTCGCAGACAGAAAAAGGGCAACACATATGCTACTTCTACCCATTTCCCTTGTTCCTTACAGAACCGGTCTAATTGTAAAGAGTATTATACTTAAGAGACCCTCCAACCGGCCACCATTCGCTGTCCTCCAATGGATACTGTGGCCATGCAGTATTGCATAGGAAGACCAGGTGTGTCTTCTTTAAGCCCTGGGGTCCAATCTATCCCAGTTTTTCAGGAAACAGTTCAAAGGAGTGAGGCTGTATTTGTTAGCTCCCATCTGTAAGAGAGAAAAAAAGCGACCAGCGCCATTTTTCTACCGGGAGGCGTCCCTCCCTGCTCTAGATGGGGGTGTAGACAGACTTTACACCAAAAGCTTTTTCCTTCCTGGTCAGACTTAGTCTGTCCCTTACCAACGCAGGCGCCATCTCAACCCTCTCGATTCTACCACTGAGACGAGGTGGGGATGTACCAGGTGTAGACCTGATAGCATCTCTACCTGACGTCCAGCTCTTCACCTTTAACCTTCCTTGCCTCTGATGCCACCCGGAGTGCAATCAGAGTAACCTTTCCGGAATGCCTCCCAGGCTAAGACAGCTGGGAGAAACATTTGTCACCTGAGTGCCTGTGCAGGACCCTGAGTATATTCCTGACCATAATAAGACTGATATAAACATAAAGCTGAGATGTTCTTTTCAAGCATCACCACACCAGTATGAGAGCCTCTGGTCCACTAACAGCCTGTGTTACCAAAGGAAAAAAACCCATTGCAGTCCCAATCTGAGTAACCTTTAACCTCCGAGATGTTCTTGGGGCTAAAGCTCCATCTAGCTTCCAAACTTTTGATTCCTAACGAGGCTAGGTGCTTTCTTACCAACCCAAGTTTGCCACAGTACACAGTAACAGTATAGATCACAAGTCCCTTGAAAGTCTATGATCCAATAGATTAGGTTAGTACTTCTAATTCCCAAGGAGTTATGAAATGGTCAAAGAGACGGAAAAGTTTGACCAAGAAAGGAGAGTTCGGTCCACATGCTTTGCCTATTTCTAGTCGGTTCCCAAAGGAGACCTTGGGTGCCTCTTGGCCTTGGCAGTGTTAGACCTCACGGCCTTTTCCAGAGATCAGTCGCCCAAGAGATCGCCAAGACACGGACTCGATGCAAACCGCAAGAGGATTTATTTGGCCGGCACGCTGGGGTTTGAACACCACTAGGGAAGAACGAACTCTGAACATTCGTTACAGAGCAGTTTTTAAGCACTAAAACCACAAACAGGTACAGCTAGGGTGGAGCGGCCTGATTGGTGTACAGGTCTTTGATATTTTCAGGGATAGGTCCATTTGTTATCAAGCCAAAACGGCTGAATGGTTTTTGAGGTAAACATCTCCCGGAAAACCTCCCGGAGGCTGCATTCCTGAGAGATGAGCTCCTTACACATTCTTGAGATAAAGCTCTGTCTTAAGATTAACTAGAGGGCCTGTTGCCCTAAGGCTCTAGTAAATTTTAACCTTTTTTTTTTTTTAACCTTTCCTCTCATTCCCCTCTTCTTTTTGTCTGGATTTCAATCCTGAAATCATGGGCCAAGGTCCCCCTGAGGTAGCGCTGCATACTGTTGTCTTAGCATGAGCACTTGTACAGCACTTATCTGATCTCGGATGAATGAAATTAACCGGTTGAGAATACAAGGCCCTATAGTGAGGAGGAGGAGTAAAATAATTAATGGCCCCACTAGAGTAGAAATTAGGGTGGCAAACCATGGGGTACGGTTGAACCAGGACTCAAACCACCCTTGGGCACCTCTCTTTTTGTCTGTTTGCCAATCTTTCTCTCAATTTATTCATGGAGTCAGTGATGACTCCAGAGTGGTCTACGTAAAAACAGCATTCTTCTCTGAGGGCCGCACACAAGCCTCCTTCTTTTAAGAACAGAAGGTCCAGGGCCTCTCCGATTCTGCATCACTACCTCAGATAGAGAGGTCAGAAATTCTTTTAGTTTAGTAGTAGAATCTTCTAGGACTCGTAGGTCCACGTCTATGGCCTGCTGTAAACTGGCATAATACTGGGGCTGTTGGATGAGGGCTGCCGTGCCAGTTCCAACCCCAGCCGCCACTCCGAGGCCCAAGAGGGCTGCCAGGGTGAGAGTCACCAGCTCTCTCTTAGCTCGGTGACCGCTCTCATAAGCCTCCAAGAAGGACTCGTCGGAGTGATAGAGGAGTCGGGGCACCAGCCGCACCAGAACACAGAAGTCAGTTGATCTATTAAATATTGCCATAGACACGCAGGGTGTGAGACCTGTCTTGCACGCCCACCAACCATCTCCGGGGGAAATGAGATATCCCGTATAGCTGAGGGTCTTATCAATGCTTTTACAAAGGTGAGATTGGTGAGGAGCAGGTGAGCCCTGGCCCGTCACAGCCGAAAGGGTGAGTCTGACTGTTCCCTGTTGCTGCCACCTACAATGGCTGGGGGAAGGGGAGCTGTTTACCATCCCAACCACCCCTGAGGCTTCGTAATAAGGTGAGGGAGCTGTATAGCAGAGCCAACAAGACTTAGTGGCTTCCGGGTTGGTGGCATTTAAGACTCTGAAAGCACTGTCTACAAGGGTCAGCATTCTGTCCTGACTTGAGGATATGTCATAGGGAGCCACCTGCGGAGGGACTATTGTGGTTCCTTCTGCTGTTTTTGGTTTTGACCTTCTTTAGAGGGAGCCGGTTCTCGGGGGTTCAGAAATAAGTTGAGACCAACGGGTTGAGGGGATGGAGAGCCCACTTTTAATCTAATGGAGAATATGAGGCCATGGTAATGGCTTTTATATAGCCGTAGGCCCCACGAAAAACCCCTGATCCATTCTGTAGTTTGCCTCTGTTTTGCCCTATCAGAAAACTGAATATGGAGTGGATTGCACCATGACTTGCATGTATACGCATCTTGATGATGCGTATAATTGGCCTTGACTGTAATAAGGTCCCAACTAGAAGATGGCCTCCAGTAAACATCATCTGTAGTCTCACAACCCCAGTGTTGACAATAGAAATCATCTACGTCCCCACAATTGCTTAAGGCTCGTTCTCTATGAGGCCCCGGGCATACATATAGAGTATAAGTTCTTAGCACACTCCTTCTGATTAGATTGGCGCAACCCCCCACACACACACAGTTTGAGCAGCCGCCACTGAAGTCATCAAACTCATCTACGTCAGGGGTGGACAACCGGGGAGCTTCGTGGAGGTCAGAGTGCCCTTTAAGGTCCCAGCCTGCAGGCGCCCCTATCGCCAGTTGACAGAGGTCTGGGTATAGGTCGGGCCACCAGGTGGTCGGTGGGGCAATATGAGTATTAGACCACACGACCCTCCCCACCTGTGAAACTACTTGCCAAGTCAGTTGTTGAGGCTGGTGGGGATTTGACGCACTCACAGCTGGGAGGATCAGGAAGAGGGCTGCGAGTCCAAAGGTCGGCAGAGCTTGAGCTTTAAGGGGTGGGAAGTATGGCGCACTCTCCATTTAGATGACGGTTCTGGAGCAGCTTTGATATGGGAGGCGTGGATCCAGGAGGAGATTCTGTCGACCTTAACGGCAGTGGGGGTGGTGAGCAGGACAATGTAGGGTCCCTTCCACCAAGGCTCTAGGTTCTGTTGCCAGTGTCGACGGACGTAAACTGAGTCCCCTACTTGGAACGGGTGGGCCTCTCCTGGGGTTCCGGGCTGGTAAGCCTCCACGAGCTGGGTCCACACTGCTCTCTGGACCAACTGGAGACCTATGAGCCTAGCACATAAACTCTTGTTATTAAATTTAGCAGATCAAGTTTTTCTCTAACGGAGAGGATGGGGGAGGCGACCCATACAGGATCTCGAAAGGTGTTAAGCTGAAGTGGGAAGGGGTGTTTCTCACCCTGAACAGGGTGAAGGGAAGGAGCACCGTCCAGTCAGTACTGCCAGTCTCCAAGGACAATTTAGTTAGGGTCTCTTTTAGAGTTCTATTCATCCTCTCTACCTGTCCTGAACTCTGGGGTCTGTATGCACAATGTAATTTCCAATTTGTCCCCAGAAACCTAGCCACTTCCTGGCTTACTTGGGCAGTGAAGGCTGGCCCATTATCTGACCCTATCACCTTTGGAGCCCTCAAACGTGGGAAGATCTCTTCTAAAATTTTCTTGGCCACCATGAGTGCATTTTCGTTTCTGGTGGGGAAAGCCTCTACCCACCCTGAGAAGGTATCTACAAAGACCAATAAATATTTGTTGCCATACCTCGCGGGCGTACTCGGTGAAGTCCACTTCCCAGTAAACTCTCGGTCTGTCTCCGCGCAGCTGCTTACCTTGGCCTGCTTTGTTCTGACTAACATTTACTTCTTGGCAAGGTTTGCAGTTCTGGACTATCTGTTCAGCCAGTTTGACAAGCCCTGGCACCTCATACCTTGTCTTGTTTAAAAGGGAGACCAGCTTTTTAGTTCCTAAATGAGTCCATTGGTGCATTTGTTCTAACATTTCTTTGGCCTCTTTTGCCTCCATAACCTGTTTTCTTTTTGGTTGCAGGGAGGGGCTGCTCTCGGAGTGAGTGACTAGCAGTTCTGAAATCTCGTCCCCTGTTGCCACTTCTCGCGCGACCCGATCTGCCATGTTGTTTCCCTTTGTCACTGGGGACTGATTTTTCTGATGCCCAGGGCAATGGATTATACTGACCTTCTTGGGTAGCATAAGGGCCGCTAGCAACTCTAGGATCTCGTCTTTATTTTTAATTTCTTTACCAGCCGATGTAAGGAGCCCCCTTTGCTGATATATGGCTCCATGCACATGTGCAGTAGTGAAGGCGTATCTACTGTCAGTGTAGATGTTAACCCGTTTTCCTTCTGCCAGTTGGAGAGCCTTTGTGAGGGCTATTAGCTCAGCTCTTTGGGCTGATGTTCCTTGTGGGAGGGCAGTCACCCAAACCACACTAGTCCCATCTACCACCGTGGCACCAGCCCATCGCTTACCTTCTTCGAGGAAGCTGCTTCTGTCCATGTACCACGTCACCTCAGCATCCCGAAACGGCTGGTCGGAAAGATCTTTGCGGGTTCCGTGGACGTCAGCCAGCACTTCTTGGCAGTTATGTGTCACCTCGGTTTGGCCGGGGTCCGGTAACAGCGTGGCAGGATTGAGCCCCGTCGCTGGTGTGAATCTGATTCGCTCAGAGTTCAGGAGCAAAGCCTGGTAGTGGGTCACTCTGGCGTTGGTCAGCCGTCTCTCAGGGGGCTGTCGAATCATGCTTTCTAGGGCGTGGGGCGCGGTGACGATCAAGTTCTGCCCCAGAGTCAGCTTGTCTGCGTCCTTCACTAGAACTGCCACGGCCGCCACTATACATAAGCAATTTGGCCAGCCGGCAGCCACAGGGTCCAGTTTCTTTGACAGGTATGCCACAGGCCGGTTCCATGGCCCCAGCTTTTGAGTGAGGACCCCTTTGGGAATGCCATTATTTTCAGCCACATAGAGATGAAACCGCTTGTTCACATCTGGGAGTCCCAGGGCAGGAGCTGACAACAAGGCGCGCTTAATGTTGTCAAAAGCCTTTTGATCGCTTTCTCCCCAGACGAAGGGTGTACTGCCCTTTGTCAGGGGGTACAAGGGAGCGGCCATCTCCGCAAACCCCGGAATCCAGAGCCTGCAGAACCCTGCAGTACCCAGGAACTCCCTGACTTGCTGAGGGTTCCGGGGACTGGTATTCTGGCCACCGCCTCTTTACTGGCCTCCAAGAGCCATCACCTCCCGTCTCTGAGTTGGTACCCCAGGTAACTGACCTGTTGCCGGCAGATCTGGGCCTTCTTGGCAGAGGCACGGTAACCGAGGGTGCTGAGCTCGGTCAGCAAGGTCTCAGTCCCCTTTCTGCATTCTTCTGCAGTATCAGCGGCCAGGAGCAAGTCATCTACATATTGGAGCAAAGTTACCTGGGGGTTTGTGGCACGGAAATGCGCGAGGTCCTGGTGGAGGGCTTCATCAAAGATTGTTGGCGAGTTTTTTGAATCCTTGCGGCAGCCTAGTCCACATCAGCTGTCCGGAGAGTCCTGTAAGGGGGTCTTTCCACTCAAAAGCGAAAATAGGCTGGCTAACAGGGATAAGTTGTAGGCAGAAGAAGGCATCTTTTAAGTCTAAGACAATATACCACTTCCGGCTTGGGGGAAGTGTACTCAGCAGGTTGTAGGGGTTAGGCACCGTTGGGTGTCTGTTGGTCACCTGCTTGTTGACTTCTCTCAGGTCCTGTACAGGCTGGTAGTTGCCTGTTCCGGGTTTGCAAACTGGGAGCAGGAGGGTGTTCCAGGCTGACTGGCATTTTATTAGTATGCCTAATTTGAGGAGCCGCTGAATGTGAGGGCGAATCCCGTCTCTGGCCTCTCTGCTCATCGGGTACTGATGGACAGATACAGGCGTAGAGGAGGCCTTGATTTCCCACCACCACTGGGGGCTGCCGGACTGCCATCCCCATACCTGAAACTTCAGCCCAGGCTAGAGGAGTTTTAATCAGCCATTCCTGCATATCAGTGGCCTCCGGGGAGGGGCCTTCAAACAGCCTGTGTTCATCTTCTAGTTTTAAAGTCAGAACCTGTAGTGGCCTCCCCTTCCCGTCTGTCACCGTGGTGGCACCTTCGGTGTGAAAATGGATCTGGGCCCCCACTTTTGTGAGCAAGTCTCGTCCTAACAAGGGGTAAGAGCATTCAGGAATCACAAGGAACGAGTGGGATACCCGGCCCACGCCGAGGTCCACTGTTCTTCGGGTAGTCCATGGGTACTGCTGGTACCCTGTAGCGCCCTGTACCCAAGCCTTCTTTGTAGACAACGTCCCTTCTGACTGTAATAGGACCGAGTGTTGGGCTCCAGTGTCTACCAGGAACTGCACAGGCTTCCCCTCCACCTTGAGAGTTACCCTAGGCTCGGGGAGGGGGTCCGAGCCCCATCTCCCCTAATCTTCTTACTCCAGAGCTAGGATCTTGTCGGGAGTGGAGGGCCTTCCCCTCTTCTTTTTGGGGCAGTCTCTGAGCCAATGTCCCTTTTCTTTGCAGTATGCACACTGGTCTTTATCTAGAGGTGGCCTAGTTCCCACTTTACTCCCCCTGTGGTCTTTTTCTTCAGCCTTATCTCTCCCTTTTCCCTCTCTAGTTACCGTGGCCAAAATCTTAGTTAAGTTTCTCTCTTGTCTCTTTTCTCTCTCTAGCTCTCATTCATCCTGTTCTTTTCTTTTTCTCTCCTCTTTTTCTTCTTCCATCTCCCTCTTATTGAACACTTTGTCTGCTTCTCTAACCAGATCCTGAAGGGAGAATCCTTGTAACCCATGTAGTCTCTGTAATTTCTTTCTAATGTCTGAGGCTGACTGGTCAATAAAAGCCATTGCTATAGTTGCTCTATGCTCCTCGGACGTGGGGTCATAGGGAGTAAATCGTCTGAATGCCTCCATTAGTCTATCTAAAAACACAGTTGGTGACTCAGTGGATCCCTGAGTAACTTCTCTTACCTTGGCCAGATTTGTAGGGCGTCTTGCAGCCCCTTGGAGACCTGCCACCAGAGCCTGGCAATAGACCCTCAGGTGCTCCCTACCTTCTGGGGAATTGTAGTCCCAGTTGGGTCTCGTCAGCAGAAAACCAGCATCTATCTCATTGGGTAGTGCCGTGGGGCGCCCATCGTCTCTGGGCACATTTTTCCGGGCTTCCAGCAATACCTGCTGCCTCTCCTCGGTTGTGAGGAGAGTCTGTAACAATTGTTGGCAGTCATCCCAAGTGGGCTGGTGTGAGAAAACAAGGGATTCTATTAGAGAAGTTAGCGCCTGTGGGTTATCAGAGAATGAAGGGTTATGAGTCTTCCAATTATAGAGGTCTGAGGTGGAAAACAGCCAATACTGGAGTGGCCGATTTCCATGGTCATCAGGGGGGGCCGTACTCCCAGAGGGGAAGGATGGCAGAGGATTCTGGGGTGGCCACTCGGTGGCTTCGCGTCCCTGCCGCTGGGCCCAACTCCCCTCGTCCAGGACGGGCTCGGACAGTGCAGTTGGCTGAGTTGCCAGGGCGGTGGGGGCGTGGGTCCGGCGAGGGGACTAATGCCGGTGGGTAGGGCGGGGGGGCGTCCAGGAGTAGGAGATCGGTCTGGGTATCTGGGTATATCTTCTTGGCAGGAGCTTTCGCTTTTTCTTCTTTTTCTCTGCTGGTTTCAAGGCAAAAATCCCACAGCGGGTCCAGACACCGTTTCTGTGGAAAGAACAAAGGGCCGGACCACACTGGGGGAGAGGACCAGGTCCTCCCATACCATAATATAGGGCACCTGGTCCGGGTGTCCGTGGGGCCCAGGGGTAAAAACTACAGCCTTGACTAGTCTGACCTGTTCTGAGGAGAAAGAACCTTCGGGTGGCCACCCTGTCTGAAAACTGGGCCATTCTGCTGACCACAGGGTCTGCCACTTTCCCTTCTTAACCCTTACTGAAAGGTTATGTGCCCTGGTCTTAACTTCAGTCCAGTGACTTGTTGTTAAAGACAAAAGGGTAGTCACCGTCTGTCCCATCGTCAAGTCGTCTGGGGATGCCACAGAAAAGACAAGTTAGGGAGAGAGACAAAGCCAAGACGAAAAAAGAGCGGCCGCCGCGTGTCTGACCGAAAACAGAAGAAACTACAGATGGGAGCCCCACCAGAGGCTCCGCCTGATTCGGACGAAGGGGGGTCAAATTGAACCCTCCTTCCAGACTGACGTCTTGGGCGTCCCCAAGGATTGTCACGGATCTGCCTCCCAGGCAGATTTCAGAAAATTCAGAAAATCAGAGTCGGGCAGACGTGCGAGCGGTACCTTAATTCTGAGCGAAAACAGAGCCAACACGACAGGAACACACACAAGGAACACACAACAGAGCTCAAGCATACCTCCAAATCCGGGCGTCAGGGAGATCTGAGATGGGCGAGGGATCCCGGACGAGCCCCCAAAATGTTAGACCTCACGGCCTTTTCCAGAGATCAGTCGCCCAAGAGATCGCCAAGACACAGACTTGATGCAAACCGCAAGAGGATTTATTTGGCCAGCACGCCGGGGTTTGAACACCACTAGGAAAGAACGAACCCTGAACATTCGTTACAGAGCAGTTTTTAAGCACTAAAACCACAAACAGGTACAGCTAGGGTGGAGCGGCCTGATTGGTGTACAGGTCTTTGATATTTTCAGGGATAGGTCCATTTGTTATCAGGCCAAAACGGCTGAATGGTTTTTGAGGTAAACATCTCCCGGAAAGCCTCCCGGAGGCTGCATTCCTGAGAGATGAGCTCCTTACACATTCTTGAGATAAAGGTCTGTCTTAAGATTAACTAGAGGGCCTGTTGCCCTAAGGCTCTAGTAAATTTTAACCTTTTTTTTTTTTTTTTACCTTTCCTCTCAGCAGGTCGGTATAAACCCCCCGACAGGTTTCTGCCATAAGCCGCAGGAGATCACCATGGAACCGCAGAGCAGGGCTCCTCACTTGCTTCGCGCAGGGCATGTCATCCATTCACACAAGCACACCGTAGAGTTAGTAAAGCACAGCAGAAAACGTGTTCCCTAAGAGAACAAAGAACTAGAGCTCCAAGCATCCTTACCTTGTCCTGAAGGATCCCAGACGAGCCCCCAAGATGAAAGGTTGTTGCTGAATCACGACGCCGGGATTCTTGGCCCCTGGAGGAGAATTCAATCTCTCTGAGGCCAGAGACGAGGCTTGATCGCTCAGAGCTTTTGTGTAACAAAGTTTTATTAAAGTATAAAGGAGATAGAGAAAGCTTCTGACATAGGCATCAGAAGGGGACAGAAAGAGTACCCCCTGCTAGTCTTCAGCTGGATGTTATATAGTCATCAGCAGTCTGTTAATGAAAGAAAAGAATGTCTCAAAACTTAGAATGGCACCAAGCCCCTCACCCATAAGATGTATTTTGGGGTAACCTTTGCTCCAAATGGTTTATCTTGGGCCATAAAATGATTAACTTAAATCTTGAAGAAGCACAGATCACCATACAAATAGTTTCATTTACGTAGATTAGAGGAACAATATCGGAGTATAACATACTGGTTTATCAAGTAGGTTCTGAGCTCAAAAGGTGGAACAGACTTGAAGACAGAGTTTGGGGTAAATGCACAGTACATTAGCATAGCTTAAGATAAACATTTCCATAAGAAAAAGGCAATGGTTAACTTCAAGTGAAACCAGGTGTCATTATGACAACACAGAATTTTAAGGTAAACCTTTTTTAAATTTGTGTAGAGAAGGAAAAATATCGCTAGTTTGTTTCCTCCTGCCGCTTAAGAGAGATGAAATGTCTGACACTTGCAGGCTGTTTCCTCTGTTTGGAGACCCCTGGCCTTCCTGCCTGTTACCCTCTCACTCCCTATACCCAGAAATCTATATCTCTAAGAGATAAAGTGAAGTCGCTCAGTCATGTCCGACTCTTTGCAACCCCGTGGACTGTAGCCCACCATGCTCCTCTGTCCATGGGATTTTCCAAGCAAGAGTACTGGAGTGAGTTGCCATTTCCTTCTCCAGAGGATCTTCCCGACCCAGGGATCGAACCCAGGTCTCCTGCATTGTAAACAAGATGCTTTACCGTCTGAGCCCCCAGGGAAGTCCTAAGAGATAACCTACAGCAATTCTTTTGTTCCTTTCTCTGTTGTATACACAGAAAAGTGTATCTGAGATAAATAATTCACAAGGACCTGATGCTCAGCACTCTGTTCAACCTTCTATGGCTAAAATCCCAAGAAAAGGATATCCCACGGATAAATAACCCCTGAACTGGGTGGCCGTACACTGAGGCCAACCTTGCAGATCCGCTATACTCCAGCATAACGCCAGCATAATGTCAAGGACAGAAAAGCGGCCCTTACTCTGTCATCTCTGCCCTCTCTGACTTGGGCTGCTATGCCATTCCTGGAGTCTGGGCAGCCTTGAATCCCATGGCTGCACCAGGGTGGTGTCAACATGCCAGGCTAGGTGTCCTTAGTTGCGCTAGTTGCGCTCCCTGTTAAACCTGTATGTCCTCTCTGGGACCAAAGTGCCTGATGCACCTGAAGGATGGTGCCCTGACCCTCTGGCCTCAAGGACCTTCGAGGGAAAGTCACCTATCCTGAGTTCCCAGCTCAAGCCTCCTTCCTGCCAGTGCATCCTTCTAGGCACCTGAGCACCCTCAGTTGGATGCTATGACCCTGGTTGAAATGTGCCTGCAAACAAGGCGTGAAACTTTAGGGGAGAGAATAGTGAGACAAAGCCCAGGCACACTCCACTCTATTTCACAGCCAGAAGCTGACTTTCCCTAAGGCTCTGGTTGCTGCACTAACCAAAGCTGAGCGTGAAGAACTGCTGCTGACTTGTGGACGTTTCCTGTAGCTACAACTTCACCGCCACAGCTTACTTCAGTTTAGTAGCTCAGTCGACTCTTTGCGACCCCATGGACTGCAGCATGCCAAGACATCCCCGCTTGGGTGGCAGCTCCTGGGGCACAGTGGGCTGTGGGCCTTTGGGACACACCAGAGAGCAACCCTGGCTAGAGTTCCTCAACTGTTCCCACAGCCACTCACCTGTTAGCAGAGGGTTTGAGGAGAAAGAAATGAGAAGACCCGAGAGGAAGCCTTAGAGGAAGCAGTGAGTACCAGATTCTGTGCATTACCAAAGTAAGCAGAATAAACCAAAACCTAGCCAGCCAGAAAGTCACATTAACATGACTTTCCAGTCCCATTAAACCAGTGACCTTCCTCCAAAGTGCCTTATAAACGTGAGTTTTCCTTCACAGGAGAACACCCCTAATTGGAGCCAAAGCCCCCAGACGGAAGTCAAAGCTCCCCAAATTTGACAAGGTCAAAAAATGCCCCAGTGGGACCCTGATGTCAAGCTGTTCTGGGGAAAAGGTTATTTGTATGTTTAATTAATAAAGGAAAAAAGTATCTATAACAGAGTCAATCAACTTGTTCCCCACTGCCAAGGTTATCCAGGGCTCCTGTAAGGGAAATTAGAATTGGATGTCTCACGTTCAAGGGAGCCTGTGGGCTGCTCATTATCAGAGTGTTCCTCATCTTTGTACAGCGCTTCTGATTGCCAGATTGCTTAATTATAAGCAGTTGCTCTTCTGATCTTAACAAATCTAGTAGGCACCCCAAAGATCTTCCCTTCTGGATAGGTGAAATACTTTCCATGTTTATAAGCTTCATAACACCAAAACACAAAAGATGCAGAAAAAGTCCAACGAAAACAGCACAAACAGATTCACTACAGCATCAGTGTATACAGATGAATCGACTTTCTCATCAGGTAAAAAAAGTTACCCTACAAAACAAATGAACTAATTCCAACTAGGCTACCCACCCCCCATAAGAACTAGCTCCCCAGTGACCTGGTTCCAAGTGAACCAATTCCCAAATCAGGTAAACAAATTTACCCTGCAAAACAAACAAACTAATTCCAACTAGGGTGGGCTTGCCCAGGAGAACCTGTTCCCAAATGAGCCGGTTCAGTATACCCCAAACAAATTTGTATGAGGAAACAGAACAGGCTCCATCTTAAAAGCAGAACTCCATCTTGGGCCGGACTGTGGACTTTGAGCTATATGCCCAGTATCTATGGAAACGACATACCAACTGGAAAACCAGGCCCCCAGAAGGAAGAGCCCCAGGACTCTCCCTTACCTAAAAGAATACTCTAATTATCTGTGTAACCAAATAGAATCATCAATTCTATTATGCTTACTGGGGTACCATGGCAAGCCTATTGATAATTGTCCACTGTTAACTACCTACGCTTAAGGCTTACAAATGACGGGTTAACTTTGATTGTAGCTTTCTTTTTCCTTTGTTCAGACTAGTTTCAGGGAACTTTGGGGAGGTGGGTTTGGGCACGTATGCTTAGGGTATATAAGGTTTTCACAAAAACTGGTTGGGGTCCTTGGCTAAGAGAAGACTCTGCCTTGGGCCCGCTGGTGTAATAAAATGCACTCCACTATCTGCATTGTCCTTCTGAGTGAGTTTGTTTCTCGTAATACGTGGCTACAAGAAATTGACTTGTCCCATAAAGGAAAAGCATAAATTGATAAGAGAAAATGTTCCCAGTGTGCACACTGGAGTGACTTGCCCTCCAAAACTGCCATGAGCTCCTAACACAAAAGAGCATACAAACCAAGCAAACCAGGTGAATCTGCTATTGGATTGGGTAGACATATCCTACAAATGATGCTTACTCCTTAGAAGAAAAGTTATGACCAACCCAGATAGCATATTGAAAAGCAGAGACATTACTTTGCCAACAAAGTTCCATCTAGTCAAGGCTATGGTTTTTCCAGTGGTCATGTATGGATGTGAGAGTCGGACTGTGAAGAAAGCTGAGCACCGAAGAACTAGTGCTTTTGAACTGTGGTGTTGGAGAAGACTCTTGAGAGTCTCTTGGACTGCAAGGAGATCCAACCAGTCCATTCTAAAGGAGATCAACCCTGGGTGTTCTTCGGAAGGAATGATGCTAAAGCTGAAACTCCAAGACTTTGGCCACCTCATGCGAAGAGTTGACTCATTGGAAAAGACTCTGATGATGGGAGGGATTGGGGGCAGGAGGAGAAGGAGACAACAGCGGATGAGATGGCTGGACGGCATCATGGACTCTATGGACGTGAGTTTGAATGAACTCTGGGAGTTGGTGATGGACAGGGAGGCCTGGCATGCTGCGATTCATGGGGTCACAAAGAGTTGGACACAACTGAGCAACTGAACTGAACTGAACCCTACAAATGAAATCAAGTCCATCAACTCTTGGAAGTTTGTCAGTTCCTTGTTTCAGCTGCCAAGCACTGGGGGCCAGCCAGCATCACTACAGTGAATCTTTAAGAAAATACCCTCAGGACAAATGGTCCCAGTATTCCCAGATCAGGGCCAGCTAGCCACCAGCAGCCAGGCACCTGCCTGGCTAAGCCAAATTATTACTGAGTCCAAGCTTGCTCTGCTCACCACACAGCAGGCCAATGAATCTCAGAGATGGGGGATGAGGCAAAGAAGAGACTTTATTCAAAGCCAGCTGACCAAGATGATGACAGGCTAGTGTCTCAAAATAACCATCTTGTCAAGGCCTGGTTGCCAGGTTCTTTTAAGGATCAGAGATGGATTTGAGAGGGGGTGGAGTGGGGGAGGTGAGGAAACAAAATGAAGCTATTCAACCCTTGCAAATATCCCCTAGAATGAGGCAAGCCTCAGGCAGTTGCACTTCCTTACAGCCTTCACAGTTGGGCACCTCAGGCTATCTCCCACAGGCAGGCCATTATGTACATTATGTACAAAGGTCAGTTTTCATTCCAATCCCTAAGAAAGGCAATGCAAAAGAATGCTCAAATTACCACACAATTGCACTCATCTCACACTCTAGTAAAGTAATGCTCAAAATTCTCCAAGCCAGGCTTCAGTAATACATGAATTTCACAGTAATACTGTGAATTTCCAGATGTTCAAGCTGGTTTTAGAAAAGGCAGAAGAACCAGAGATCAAATTGCCAACATTCATTGGATCATCGAAAAAGCAAGCTGCTAAGTCGCTTCAGTCGTGTCCAACTCTGTGCAACCCCAGAAGCGGTAGCCCACCAGGCTCCCCCATCCCTGGGATTCTCCAGGCAAGAACACTGGAGTGGGTTGCCATTTCCTTCTCCAATGCATGAAAGTGAAAAGTGGAAGTAAAGTCGCTCAGTCGTGTCCTACTCCTAGCGACCTCATGGACTGCAGCCTACCAGGCTCCTCCATCCATGGAATTTGCCAGGCAAGAGTACTGGAGTGGGTTGCCATTGCAAGACAGTTCCAGAAAAACATCTATTTCTGCTTTATTGACTATGTGGATCACAATAAACTGTCAAAAATTCTAAAAGAGATGGGAATACCAGACCACCTCACCTGCCTCTTGAGAAATCTGTATACAGGTCAGGAAGCAACAGTTAGAACAGGATATGGAACAACAGACTGGCTCCAAATTGGGAAAGTAGTACATCAAGGCTGTATATTGTCACCCTGCTTATTTAGCTTCTATGCAGAGTACATCATGAGAAATGCTCGGCTGGATGAAGCACAAGCTGGAATCAAAATTGCTGGAAGAAATACCAATAACCTCAGATATACAGATGACACCACCATTATGGCAGAAAGTGAAGAAGAACTAAAGAGTCTCTTGATGAAAGTGAAAGAGGAGAGTGAAAAAGCTAGGTTAAAGTTCAACATTCAGAAAACTAAGATCATGGCATCTGGTCCCATCACTTCATGGGAAATAGATGGGAGAACAGTGGAAACAGTGGCAAACATTTTATTTTGGGGAGCACTAAAATCACTGTAGATGGTGACTGCAGCCATGAAATTTAAAGACCTTTACTCCTTGGAAGAAAAGTTATGACTGACCTAGATAGCATATGAAAAAGCAGAGACATTATTTTGCCAACAAAGTTCCATCTAGTCAAGGCTATGGTTTTTCCAGTAGTCATGTATGGATGTGAGAGTTGGATTATAAATAAAGCTGAGTGCTGAAGAATTGATGTTTTTGAACTGTGGTATTAGAGAAGTTTCTTGAGAGTCTCTTGGACAGCAAGGAGATCCAAGCAGTCCATCCTAAAAGAGATCAGTCCTGGGTGTTCATTGGTAGGACTGATGTTGAAGCTGAAACTCCAATACTTTGGCCACCTGATGTGAAGAGCTGACTCTTTGGAAAAGACCCTGATGCTGGGAAAGATTGAGGGCAGGAGGAGAAGGGGATGACAGAGGATGAGATGGTTGTATGGCATCACCAACTCAATGGACATGAGTTTGGGTACCCTCCGGGAGTTGGTGATGGACAAGAAGGCTTGGCATGCTGCAGTCCGTTGGATCACAAAGAGTCGGACATGACTGAGCGACTGAACTGAACTGAACTGATAATAACAAAAAAGAGTTAAAGTCTCAGAAGCAGGTTCAGTGTAAATTTAAAGTTAACCCTTCTCCATTACACTCTATCCAGGTTGGTGATAGTCCCTTGAATTATGTCTTTTTCTTAATGTATAATTCTCTGGTTGCAGGTCAGGAGGCATCTGATCTTTATCCAAAGACAGATTAGTGAGATAAGTTTTAGGAACAAACTTAAGAGTGTCCCTTGAGAGCTCAAGTAAATTTTTTAATAATATAACACAAGAGCAAAGAACTAACTGGGAACTGAGCTTTGGGAAACACAAACCTTAATTCACAAAACTGGAGATTAATATTTAGTGAAACAAAAAAATTTTTTTTCCATTGTGGGGGTATTAATCTTGCAGCCTGAGAAGGCTTTATTCCATGGAATAAAAATGAGGTTTGTCAGAGGGCCAGGAAAAGCCAAGTGTCCCTGACTGTTTGATTTCAACAAGTTATTCACTTAGCCAAAATAACTGTTACGGGAACAACAATGACGGAAACTGCCCACAATGATGGAAACTGCCCACAATGATGGAAACCACCAGGCACCATCTAACCATATAACCATCAGCATGAACTGTTTTATGACAGAAGGTCCTGGTAAGAAACACAGAACTAATAAGTCATCACCAACCAGAAGAGCTCAGGAATGGTCAAAAGGTGACACCACATGTCCTACCACCTCCCAGAATCCTCCTCGCTGACATCTACCTTGGCTGAGCGATGACTGTACAGCCAAGACGGACTCTGAGTCAGAATGTTTGGCCAAAGACAAGGCGGAAACTAATCCTATCACCATAAAACCCGAGACTGCAAGCCACTTGGCAGAGCAGTCCTCCTGGGTTCCCTTCACCTGCTGCTCTCCACCCAAGCACCCTTACCAATAAAGTCTCTGGCTTTGTCAGCACGTGTGTCTCCTTAGACAATTCACTTCCGAATGTTAGACAAGAGCCTCATTTGGGCCCTGGAAAGGGTCAAGTCGCCTTCCTGCAACAGTACCATGGACGATTTCAAAGGCAGTACATCTTAGTAAAACTTGTACTATGGACGAAATTCTTTTCTTGGATTCCACTTTCTACAAAACTTCTTTCTACTTTCTGTATCTTTTCCCATTCAGAAACAGTCACCTGTAAGCCAAACTTACAATTCCTGTCCCTACCTTCCCCCTTTTTTTTTTGGGGGGCTTGAAATCCAAGGCAAAGAGGGCTGTGTATTTCAAGGACATGATAAGAGTTAACTTCAAGGGTGTGTGTGTGTGTGTGTGTGTGTGTGTGTGTGTGTGTGTGTGTTTAAGGCAAGTTTTTAACAAGCTACCTGGATATGCATATGCAAAAATAAATGATTTTGTAATTTCAAAAGAAATTTTGTCTTAGCCAATTTTCTCCAGAGTCTAAAGACTATTGTGGCCACAATGTCTTTTCTCTTTCAGTGTTCTTAATACTGATATTACCTTTCAGAAGTAGAGATACTTCATATATAATATGTACACAGACATAAAGAGGCAGACTAGAGTTCTCGTTGTTTTTGCTCAGTCGCTCGGTCATGTCCAACTCTTTGCGACCCCATGAACTGCAGCAAGCCAGGCTTCCCTGTTCTTCACCATCTCCTGGAGCTTGCTCAAACTCATGTCCATTAGGTCGGTGATGCCATCCAGCCATCTCATACTCTGTCATCCCCTTCTCCTCTCGACTTCAGTCTTTCCCAGCATCAGGGTCTTCTCTAATGAGTCAGCTCTTCTTTGCCAAAGAATGCTCAAACTGCCACACAATTGCACTTATCTCACACACTAGTAAAGTAATGCTCAAAATTCTCCAGGCCAGGCTTCAAACGATACATGAACCATGAACTTTCAGATGTTCAAGCTGGTTTTAGAAAAGGCAAAGGAATCAGAGATCAAACTGCCAGCATCTGCTGGATCATTGAAAAGGCAAGAGAGTTCGAGAAAAAAAACATCTATTTCTGCTTTATTGACTATGCCAAAGCCTTTGACTGTGTGGATCACAATAAACTGTGGAAAATTCTGAAAGAGATGGGAATACCAGACCACCTCACCTGCCTCTTGAGAAATCTGTATACAGGTCAGGAAGTGACAGTTAGAACAGGACATGGAACAACAGACTGGTTCCAGATAGGAAAAGGGAGTACATCAAGGCTATATATTGTCACCCTGTTAATTTAACTTATATGCAGAGTCCATCATGAGAAACACTCAGCTTGATGAAGCACAAGCTAGAATTAAGATTGCTGGGGAAATATCAATAACCTCAGATATACAGATGAGACCACCCTTATGGCAGAAAGTGAAGAACTAAAAAGCCTATTGGTGAAAGTGAAAGAGGAGAGTGAAAAAGTTGGCTTAAAGTTCAACATTCAGAAAACAAAGATCATGGCATCCGGTCCCATCTCTTCATGGCAAATAGATGGAGAAACAGTGGAAACAGTGGCAGACTCTATTTTGGGGGACTCCAAAATCACTGCAGATGGTGACTGCAGCCATGAAATTAAAAGACCCCTACTCCTTGGAAGAAAAGTTATACCGACCTAGATAACATATTAAAAGCAGAGACAATACTTTGCCAACAAAGTTCCATCTAGTCAAGGCTATGTTTTTTTCCAGTAGTCATGTATGGATGTGAGATTTGGACTATAAAGGAAGCTGAGCACTGAAGAATTGATGCTTTTGAACTGTGGTGTTGGAGAAGACTCTTGAGAGTCCTTTGGTCTGCAAGGAGATCCAACCAGTCCATCCTAAAGGAGATCAGTCCTGGGTGTTCATTGGTAGGACTGAAGTTGAAGCTAAACTCCATTACTTTGGCCACTTGATTTGAAGGGCTGACTCACTGGAAAAGACTCTGATGCTGGGAAAGATTGAAGGCAGGAGGAGAAGGGGACCACAGAGGATAAGATGGTTGGATAGCATTACCAACTCAATGGACATGAGTTTGAGTAAACTGCAGGAGTTGGTGATGGACAGGGGAGGCCTGGCGTGCTGCAGTCCATGGGGTCGCATAGAGTCAGACATGACTGAGCAACTGAACCGAACCAAACTGTGCTCTGGGAAAAACCCAGGAGAACTGGTCTTCAGACAATCAGATGTTTTGGGGTAAAGATTTTATGAGCCCTTCTCGCATCTTCTCGTACCTAGAAAAACACTAACGTCATGAACCAGTGTCTGATCCCGGTTCTCCTGGTAGCCCCTGAGCAGCTTTTCTACTTCTATTAATCATGTACTTTTAACTTCCTTGTTAAGTTTGTTTCTTCGAGAGTACAACTAATCTCCAAGTGGTAGTATGACAAGAATATTCTCTGACCAACACCAGACGATGCTGAAATAAGTCACCTTATCATTCCATGGACTCTCATCTCCCTCCATAAATGCACCCTGACAGAGAGCAGGCAAAGAGACCCCAGAGCCCCACAACACTCCTGTATAGCCTGAGAAGTCAGAGTGGTCATCGCTCTTTTTCCTTTGATACTGGGTTCCCAAATGCTTAAGAAGCGAAGTAGGAAGATAGTTAGACATGTGCAGGGTATCAAAGGGGCCAAAGATTTGGCCCTAAAAATAAGGAGGGAAGATTGTGGTGACCCAAGCAGATAAAACCAAGGAGGGTCTTGGAATGCAGGAACAGAAAAACCAGACTCTTATCATCCTTCCCTCCTCCATATTATAACTATTAACAGATTTCAGGTCCTCCTGAGCAGTATAACCTGTCTCCCCTCCTACCTCTTACAGGGGGAAGGTATTAGCCTTACTATTCCCCACATACATGCCTCATCCAATCAGCAAATGACTGTAAGACCCCTATCCCATTCCGTGTACCCTGAGTATAAAAGTGTACTAAGGAGCCCTGTTCAACATCGGTTCTCCCTTGAGCTAGCATCTCCCATCATGCCAGATTCTAACAGTATCTCCCATTCTAATAAACATTATTTCCCTCTCATGTCTGGAAATTCTTTTCCAACCCATGCCTGGACCATGACACATCTTCTGTACTATTGGATTTGGTTTGCTAATATTTTGTTGAGGATATTTGCATGTATGTATTGGCCTATAATTTTCTTATTTTGTTGTGTTTTTGTCTTGTTTTGGTGTCAGGATGGTGATGGCTTTGTGAGATGAATTTGGCAGTATTCCTTCTTTAGTGCCTTAGAAGAGTTTCAGAAGGATAGATAGAAGTCCTTTGTATGCCTGGTAGAATTCCCCTATGAACTAGACTGGGTTAGACTTTTCTTTGCTGAGAGTTTTTTGTTTAGTTTTGTTTTGTTTAAATAAAAGATTGAGATACTCTTCTGGTGGTCAGGTCAAATGGTCTAATTCTCCTTGACTCGGTCTTTGTAGTCTGTAAGTTTCTAGAATTTTTTTCATTTTCTAAGTTGTCCAATTTGTTGCCCTACTCAAAGAATATGTTGGGGTTTTCTTTTTTTTTTTTCCAGATTTTCATGGTATCTGTTATGTGTTTTCATTTCCATTTTATCTGCGTCCTTTCTGTTTTTTTGTGAATCTGGCTAAAAATGGATAATTTTAACTTTTAAAATAGTGCATGGTTTCATTGATCTCTTATTTTCTCTCTGATCTTCATTTCTTTTGTTTATGTTGTGCTATGGTTTTTCTTTTGCTAATTCTTTTATTTGGCAGGTTAAGTTGTTTGAGTATTTTTTTATTTTATTTCTTGAAGGTCTATATTGCTATGAACTTCCCGCTTAAAACTAATCTGGCAGAGTCCAGTAAATTATATAGAGTTGTGTTTTCATTTTCATTTGTCTGAGGTATTTTCAGTTCTTTATTGATCTCACTGTTGACACATTGATTCTTTCCAGAAGCATGTTTAGTCTCTACATGTTTGTTCTTTTTCAGTTTGTTTCTTCCATTGATGTAACAGTCAGGGAAATGCTTAATATAAGTTTTATCCCTTTATATTTTAAAATACACATTAATCTGTCTGTGTTTAAAGGATTGCCCTTTTAAGGAAATTTAACATTTTATTTATCTTAATAGTATGTCAGAAACATTTATTTTAAAGCTATAATTTCTAAGATTTTATACATAATTACATACATGTATGCAGAGGAGATTAGATAGATAACAAATAGATGATAGACATGATAAATAGATGATAGGCAGAGACAGAGGAGGAGAGAGCAAGGGCAGGGTGGGGGGACAGGAAGAGAGAACTGGCAACCCCAAGGCTTGGCTGTGCTGTAAACTGCAGAGAACAGTATGTCAGTTATCTGTAAAACTCCTGTATTCTCACTTTTAAGTAGTAAACTAGCTTTGTAGTTGTTTCCAACTCTTTTGCTGTATTTCCTTAGACACACATTTTTAGGCTACAATGGACTTACTAATGGACGAAATCCCATTTCAGCTCACACCTGCAGCCAGCCTGAAGCACCAGCCCACTCACACGCTGAGAGCCGTCGACCTCCCCTCCTTTGACTGCACCTTGGTGTACACCTGCCATCTGACATTCTTCCTCTCAGGTGGACCTGAGCACAGCACATGTAAAGCAGACATGAAATGGACAAGGAAGGCCCCTGTCTATAAAAGTAAGTCCCTGGTGAGAAGTGAGAGTGGTCTCTGCAGAGCAGGTGAGTGTCAGTTGCCCACCAGGCTCAAGTCCAGGTGGAAGACCCCAAGTAGTAACCTCTTAGAGGTGCTGTCCATCACCTCACCCCAGCTCAAATCCATGCTTGCTGTGTGTGAGCTGTGTGTGCGAATATGTGTGCAATCTGTTGGGGGCAGAGGCAGCACAGGCTAACGAGAGGTGCAGATCTCACTATTTGCAAGTCACATTTTAAGTCAAAGAGAAGCCCACTAGGAATTCAAAGGACAATAAAATGCAGTGTGTCTTTGGAAAATGTGTTTTATAATGAAAATGGGAAATATCACCAGTGTTGGTGAATGTATAACATAGGTCTGTTACTTTTGAGACCGAAGCTGTTTAGTGGTAGGATATGTTTATGTGTCCCTGCCATTGGTTCTGCTTTTAAACTTACAAAAATGATGAATACCAGAATGATGCACTGATGACTCACAAAGTTGCGTATTTATAAATAAAAGGAACACCGAGTCAGAGCTGACAGCATGACATCTTCAGCTTCACCACCAAACCACACTTAGACCTGATAGCTAAGCAGCAGAAACAGACATGACAGGGTGTGACACAGTCCGTGCCTTTGCGGTAGCTTCTTGAAGCTTCCTTTAGTTTTCACTTTTGAAAGAAACAATTCTCCTGTGAGTTAGAATTTCCCAGGAAACACATCTCTGCCCTCAGGATTCCCCCTGAAACCTACTTCTGCCCTCAGAATTCCAACAGACACCGTCTTTTTTCCCCTCAGGATCCCTGGGAAACCAGTACTGCCCATGGGAAGCCTCGGATACAGTTTTTACCTGGTTGGGAATTACCGAGAGACCAACAAGTGCCCCTGGGGAATCCGCAGGACACCACATTCCTCTGGTGGGGAATGCCTGGGAAACCCTGTCCTTCTGGTGGGGAAAGCCTTAGGAAAAAACTTCTGCCTTCAGAATTCCTCAGGACATCCCCTTCTGTCAGTGGGGAGTCCCCTGGACACCACCTACTGTCCTCAGAATATCCCAGGAAACACCCTTGGGTGAGTGGGGGAATCCTACTATACCTTCTGCCTTCAGAATTTACCAGGAAATTCCCTTCTGTCAGTGGGGAGTCCTCTGGACACCATCTTCCCTGATCAAATTCCCAAGGAAATCACTTTTGTCAGTGGGAAATCCCCTGGACACCACCTTCTGTCCTTAGAATATCAGGCAAATTCGCCTCTGTCAGTGGGGAGTGCCATGGACACCAAATGCTGACCAGAGAAGGTCCCAGGAAAACCCTATCTGTCAGTGGGGGATCCCCCGGACACCGAATTCTGACAACAAAATATCCCAGGAAACCCTCTTCTGTCAGTGGGGAATCCCCCAAACGCCACCTTCTGTCCTCAGAATATCCTGGGAAATCACCTTCTCTCAGGGGGCAATACCCTGGACACCACAATGTCTTCAGAGTATCCTGGGAAGTTCCCATCTGTACATAGGGAATCCTCTGAACACAACATTCTGCCTTCTGAATGTCCCAGGAAACCCCATTCTGTCAGGGAAGTCCCTGGACACCAAATTCTGACCAGAGAATGTCCCAGGAAATCCCATTCTGTCTGTGGTAAATCCCACAGACACCATATTCTGACAACAAAACATCCCAGGAAACTCCCTCTGTCCTTGGAGAATTCACTGGACACTAACTTCTGCCCTCAGAATTTCCCAGGAAATTCCCTTCTATCAGTGGGGAGTTCCCAGGACGCCATCTTCTCTGCTCAAATTCCCAAGGAAACCACTTCTGTCAATGGGGAATCCCTGGACCCCACCTTCTGTTCTTAGAATAACCGGAAACCCCCTTTTGTTAGTGGAGAATCCACTGGACACCACATTCTTCCCTCAGAATGTCCCAGGAAACCCCTACTCTGTCAGTGGGGAATCCCTGGACATGATCTTCTCTGCTCAGATTCCCAAGGAGTCCCTTCTGTCAGTGGGGAATTCCTCAGACACCTCATTCAGACCTCAGAAAAGCCCAGGAAATCCCCTTCTGTCAGTGGGAAATGCCCTTCTGTCAGTGGGAAATCCCCTGGACCTCATCTTCTTTCCTGAGAATATCAGAGGAAACCCTGTTCTGTCAGTGAAAAATCCCCTGGATACTAACTTCTGTCCTCAGAATATCCCAGGAAACCCCTTCTGTAAGTGGGGAATCCACAGGACACCACCTTCTGCCCTCTGTAACCCTGGAAAATCCCCTTCTGTCAGTGGGGAATACTCCAGACAACGAAATCCCCTTCTTCCTGAGGGAATCCCCTGGACATCACCTTTTCTCTTCAGTAATGCGGGGAAATCCCCTTTTATCAAGGGGAAACCCCAGACACCACCTTATGTCCTCAGAATATCCCGGGAAGCCCCTTCAGTTGATGGGGGAATCTGCTGGACACTACCTTCTGACCTCAGAAAATCCCGGAAATCCCCTTCTCAGGGGGCAATCCCCTGGACACCACCTACTGACTTCAGATTACCCCAGGAAATCCCTTCTGTCCGTGGGGAATCTCCCCGGACACCACAGTTCGCCCTCACTGTCCCAGGAAACCCTGTTCTGTCAATGGAGCGTCCAGTGGACACCAAATTCTGAACAAAGAATGTTCCGGGAAACTCCCTTCTGTCAGTGGGGAATCACCCAGACACCAACTTCTGTCCTTAGAATATCCCAGGAACTCCTTTCTGTCAGTGGGAAATCCCCCAGATGCCGTACTCTGACCACAAAATATCCCCAGGAACCCCCTTCTGTCAGAGGGGAATACCCGGGACAGCACCTTCTGTCTTCAGATTATTCTGGGAAATCCCCTTCTGTCAATGGAGAATCTCCTGGACACCAACTTCTGTTCTCCGAATATCCCAGTAAACCCCCTTCTGTTGATGGGGAATCCCTAGAAACTACCTTCTGCCCGCAGAATTTCCCAGAAACTCCCTTCTGTCAGTGGGAAATCCCCGGACACCATCTTCTGCCCTCAGTAAACTATGGAATTCCCCTTCTCTCAGTGGGGAATCCCCTGGACACCCACCCTCTGTCATCAAAATATCTCAGGAAACCCTCTTCGGTCAGTGGGGAATCCCCCTGACATCACCTTCTGTCCTCAGAATATCCCAGGAAACCACCTTCAGTCAGTGTGGAATTCCCGGAAATCACCTCTATCCTCAGAATATCCCAGGAAACTCTCTTCTGTCACTGGGGAATCCCCAGGACACCACCTTTGTCCTCAGAATATCCCAGGAAATCCCCTTCTTTCATGGGGCAATCCCCTGGACACCACCTACTGTCTTTAGATATCCTGGAACACCCTCTTCTGTTCATAGGGAATCCCCCAGGCACCACCTTCTGGCTTCAGATTATCCCAGGAAATCCCCTTCTGTCAATGTAGAATTCCTTGGATACCACCTTCTGTCCTCCAGAATATCCCAGGAAACCCTCTTTTGTCAGTGGGGACTCCTTGGGACACCATCTTCAGTCCTCAGAATATCCCAGGAAACCCCCTTCAGTTGATAGGGAATCCACTGGACACTATGTTCTGCCCTCAGATTTTCCCAGGAAATTCCCTTCTGTCAGTGGGGAATCCTCTGGACACCATCTTCTCTGCTCAGATTCCCAAGGAAATCATTTCTGTCAGTGGGGCATCTCCAGGACTCCACCTTCTTTCCTCAGAATATCCCGGGAAACCCCCTTCTGTCAATGGGGAATCCCCAGGACACCACCATCTGCTGGTCGGGAATCCATCGCAAACTCCCTTATTGGTCAGGAATCCCTGGAAACCGTCTTTCCTGGAGAATATCCCCAAAACGCATTCTCTGAAACTCCCTTCTACTCCTCAGGAATTCCCAGGAATCTTCATTCTGCCCCTCAGGAATGCCCCTTGAAACCCCCCTTCTTACACTCAGAATCCTCTATTGGTGGGGAATTCCTTGGTAACCCTCTTCTGTCCCTCAGGAGTCCCCATAAACCCCTTTCTCTCTGTCAGGATTTCCTTGGAATCCTCCGACTCTGTTAGAATTCCCCAGAAACAACCCTCTGTGTGTCTGAATCCCCTCAGAAATCTCTCTGTGGAATTCACATTAGGAATTATATACTTAACATTTCTCTTGGCCCTTTCTCACAGAAATAGTTGAACACATACTTTTTAAAAAATGATAATTTGTAGTTTGATACAAAACTGTGAAACAGAAGAGATTATGAGTTAAATCTAAGTTGATTTAAATGTTTTGCAGGGGAAGTATTTTGACGTTGTTCACTACTACCTCATAAGTTCATTGATAGTGTGGGGATAGTAATTTTGTAAATTATCTTTCCCTTGTGGGTAGGAGATCCCACAAATGAGTTAGAAAGGATATATACACCCTTTTTAGAAGGCTCTCTGTGGTAACACATTGAATTCACAAGTTATATCCAAATTGATTTCCACTAAGAAACTCAGATTTCCCTCAAAAGCTAAGGATATTCTACTGTGAATGTATGGGTTTAAAGTGGGAATGTATAAGATATTCCTATTTTGTGCATTCAAGAAATCTGGAGAAATAAACATTGCTTCAGTTTGACATTTTTCAAACTTATTAAAAATGTTTTTTGAAAGTGATAATTTGTGTCTTTTTACTTGTAGGTAAAGGAATGAGAGAAGTTTATGAAACAGTTACCAAAACTCCAGGTTTGTATACCAGAACAGTTACAGATTTAAATCAAATAAGGTGATCTGTTCTCTACTAGGCTCTGTGCAACCAAATAAACAAATTTCTGATTCCTTTATTCCATGAAAAAGTTAATGTTTCAGTTATTTAAAATGCCAGGCCCACACATGTTCCTGTTTCTCTTATAACATCAGATGTTGACCCAGAATGTGGTATACTGGAGAGCCTATAAACAGGGTTGTGTCTTTCCTCTGCACGAGAAAGCTAGAGTAAACAACATATCATGACAGCATCAGCTGTGCATTCCAGCAGTTCAAATATGGGGCTATATCTTTCCCCAAGTATTTCCAGCATCAGACATCCTCTGCCTCCAATACCTTAATTCTCATTTTCTGTTGTGTGTGATACCTTGCTTAATGCACACTGTAGCAAACGGGAAATGTACAGGTTTATTTCTAATGAAGATGTTCATTACTCCAAATCACCTGGCCTGTTGTATCTGTTATAAATTTACAGAATATTTAAACAAGACAGTGTGTCCCCAAATTATAATGTAAGCCAAACTTTAAAAAAAAAAAATAAGAACAGAAAACACTTGGATAAGTTGCGTTTCTGGTGTTTACTTTATTCAGGTGTTCACACTGGTTTCTTAGACATAAACTCTGTTCCAGGATCAAATGCAGAGAGAGTATATTTCAGTCACAGTTGCTGGGTTTTGCATTTAATTCTTAGATGAGGCAAAAGTTCCAACATAGTTAAAGGAATTCATGAATTGTACACCATGAAGTACCTACTTTAAATTTTTAAATTAAGACCTACCTTAAACTTTTTTCTGGGCTATTCTATGTAAATGTTATTTAAAAATCAAACACAGAAATCAGTGCTCTATCCAGGCAACGTTTTCTTCAATGGAAGGAAATACAGTGCGTCAGGGTCCAGCCCCCCGCAGGATCCAGGAAACCCGAAGGAGAAACGGCATCGGTGATTGATTTAGAGAGGTCTCTAAATAAGAGAGATAAGAATGTTGTAGATAAGAAAATAGAGGAGAGAAGAAAAGAGGCTGATGTTCCTTGGTTTATACAGAAAATCAATAAAGTCTCAGGACAAGAGACTTGCACCGTCTACGTGAGGACGCAGGTGCCTTCCCCGGTCTCCCGAGGGAGTGAAGGCAAGGGCGCCTTCCCAGTCAGGTCTTAGAAACCCAGGCAAACAAGTAGACACGGCGGATCTCTGTACTCCAGATTGGAACTAGCCTGAAAGAGAGAGTAAGAGGAGGAAAATGATTGACACGAGGAGATCAAGCTGCTTTTGTGAGCAAGATCCATAGCTTTATTTATTTATTTATTTATTTGCCATGGGAAATTTTATTTATTTATTTATTTTAATACTTTATTCTACATTACAATACTGTATTTGTTTTGCCATACATTGACATGAATCAGCCACAGGTGTCCACGATTTCCCAATGCCGAAGTCCCCTCCCACCTCCCCCATAGCTTTATTTTTAAACAGTACTTATATACCTTTTTTGTACATAGAGGGAAATGAAAGATGCAAGGTCATACAGAATCAGCCCAACATTCCAGCAGTTTTGCCCTTATCGAAACCATGGTTTTTGCATACCTTTCCCACAAATAATGTTGTGTTCAGTATCTTCTGGCCTTGGAGGCCTGTGAACATTGTATGGCTCTCTTTTGATAAAGGCTGCTCAACCAAAAACTTATTTTCCCTCAAAGTGTTTTTCTTTATATTTCTAATCTATGTCAGCCTCAGAAAGTGCCAGAGTTACGTTTTCACAGAGCAAAGGTGCAGTGAATTACAAGAAAGAATCAATTAGCTCAAAAATCTGATATGGTTAAATTCAAAGCTACACGTGTTTTTCTTGCATTCTCACTATGTTAACTAACGCATTCCCAGGTGCACAGTGGATAAGAGATATGGGAACTTAGCAACAAGCACTGGCCCAATAATGAAATCCTACACCAGCACTAGTACTGCTCTCATAACTTTTAACTCTTTCAAAGGCTCTGTGTCTTGGGCTTTGCATGCTTCTCACAGTTGGGAGGCTGTAAATAATTGTATGCATAGCTGCAAGAGTTTGGATATATGTGCCACGCAAGCTAGAATGCTAACAGAGGGGGTTTGATTTGTAATATTCCTCTCATGTCCAGGAGACTTATTAGCTATAGCCCTAAGTTGATTTTCTTCAGAGAAAGGTGGTCAGGGTTAGCTCCCAGTTAGTATCAGAGGAGTCGGTGAAAGTCATGAAACAGTAAAACAGACAGATTCTGGTTTGGGGGTAGAAAGCTCGAGAAAGCCTAGGGAGCCCCTTGAGCTCTGAAGCCTTGCTTAACAGTTCTCTTCCACATGACCCTGTCATGGGTGAGATCTCCTTGGCAGCTCCGGGCAGCAGTGGGTGGTGGTGTGTTTGTTTTGTTTTGTTTGATGGTTTTGCCATGGGCAGTGAAAAGTCTGCAGGCTCTTTTTAAAATTGATTTTTAACTGAAGGATAATTGCTTTGGTTTCTGCTAAATATCAATATGAATCAGCCACAGAGCTGCAGACTCTACCTCAGTGTGCCCATCCTCTCTGAAGGGAAGCATGATGAAATGGGCTTCTGTGTTTAGGAGCACAGTCTCACACCTCCACTGTGGTGGTTACCTTATACTGCAAGCCACCAGCAACAGGTCAGAGGACAGGGACCCAAAAGATCCTCCATGTCCCAGTGGTCACAGCTGAGCACAGCTAAGCCCTCCCGCCCGCAGACCTGCTCCTGCTCCCGCTGCCCAGCCCAGCTGGCCCACCTGACCCACCAGTGAAAGGACCTCGACAGGCAAATGTCCCCTAGGGCTGGAAAGAAAAGCACAACCAGGGACACTGCTTTGTCCTCATCACGTTGTAGCCGTAAGTGCATTTGAGAGGTAACATGAACTCACCCTTGAGAAGAAATCACATGAAAAGAGGTCAGTTCTGCTAAATATGAGAAATGCAAATCGAAATCACAGGAAAGAATTGCCTCACAGCACTCAGAATGGCCGTTGTCAGAAACCTGACAAACACTAACTGATGGAGAAGGTGGGGAGAAGAGGGAATATTCCTCCCCCGATGCTGGCAATAGACACTGATGAGAGACACTGTGAAGGATCGTGAGGAGGCTTATTAAAACAAAGAAAACAGGAATGAGGTTAGAACACTCTCTAACACCATACATGAAATGAACTCCAAATCATAAGTATCTAAAGGTCAGGAGGGATTGTATGAAAGTCTTAAGGAAAACATAGGCAGGAAATGTGAGGATGGATATAAACTTCAAGGTCTTTTGGGTTTGGATGACTTCATTGTGAGGTCTTTTGGACTCCATCTCCTAGCACAATGAGAAATAAACACAAACCAGGAAAACACGACCTACTTCAATTTCAAATCAGGTGTCCAAAAAAGTAAGCCTTCAGGAATAAAGAAGGCAACCCAGAAGGCAAAGAAGTATTTGAAAAACCAAGATACACACGAGCAGCTCATCTGCAAAACCAACAGAAAGTCACAATTCGTTGATATTTCAATAAAGTGGATTCCGTAAAAATATTGCATCCCTATGCTGTATCACCACACACATAGTTGTATTAATCAACTGCACTTCAATTACAAAAAAATATGGGATGCATAGCTACAAACACAAAACTAGAAGAAAAAAGGAACAAAATGAAGCGGAAATGTTATACAATACAAAAAGCAACTGAGAAATCACTTTGGATGAGATTATTAAAAATCACACAAAATAGATGGGCCATTTGAATCTTTGCTTCAGAAACAACTAACTAGTCAAAAGAAGACAATGAATCTACCAGCAAGATAAATAAGGACAAGAAAGCCTTATTTAATGGGAAAGTCACATTTTACCAAGCCCACGTTCTGATAATGAGTACCTTCGTAAGTTACATAAAAATTTTGATGATATTTTCAAAAACAATTCAAAAGTGTTAACTCTGAAGATGTATTTCCCATATTTTTATCTGTGCCACAAGCTTCTGGGTTGCACTGTAGAAAATCTGGGCCTCAAATGTCCATGCTGAAATAGGGAAACGTTCCTATTTCAGGCTGGCAACTCTGTGCCCCAAGTTCCTGGGTTAACATAGGGAAAAGTTCCTATTTAAGGGGAGACAACTCTGAACCTGAAGTTCCTGTTCTGAAATAGGGAAAAGTTCTTATTTCAGGCCAGCAACACTGCACTCCAAGTTCCTGGGCTGAAATGAGGAAAAGTTCCTATTATTTCAGGGTGGCAACTCTGTGCTTCAAGTTCCCAGGCTCCAACAGGGAAAAGTTCCAATGTCAGCCCAGAAACTCTGCACCACAGGTTCCCGGGCTGAAACAGGGAAAAGCTAGTATGTCAGGTCAACAACTTTGCGGGCTGAAAGGTGAACAAAAGTCCCTTTCACATTATACTATTTCTGAGAATTTTTTCAGGAGAATTTATTTACATATTCTCATCTAAGGCAAGGTTGTCAGAAACACAAAGAAAATTGCCATAGGAAAACACAGTTAATTTCCATCTAAAATTAGACAAATGGAGTTATCTATTAAACAGAAAGAGATTCACAAATCCAGAAACTAAGGATGCCTGTGGGGATTTGGTTGTGGGTGTTGCCAGACTGAAGTAGAAATTAAGAAATAAAATTCACTATGTACAATGTAAGAAAAATAATAGGATATCATATGCAGCAGAGAGAACTATAGCAAAGATTTTTGCAATATGTTTAAGTGGTATATAGTCCATGAAAATATTGAATCACTCTCTTGTATCCCAAAGCAAATAGAGTAATATGAATCAACTGTACCTCAGTTGAAACAGAAAGAGTGGATGGATGGCTACAAACACCAGAAGTAATCAAGAATGAAGGTTCACAAAATAAAAGTGGGAAAAGTTTAGGAATAGAAACTCCCATCAAGAAATTATTTTGGATGGGAGTACTAAAAATCTCCTTTGATTCATCCACTAGAAAGAACAGTATGGAGGAGCTTTAGAAAATAGAACATGGAAGCGCATGAGGAGACAGCAATCATGTGCGTGGGCATACAGTCAGGGAAAAGAAACATTTTCAAAGACAAGAGGACCCATGCCTTCCTTGCCGGACCAGTTTCCAAACAAAGTACACTGCTGCAAAACAAAGGGTACACAGACAAGGAAACAAATAAAGAAAATAGGTTCTATATACACAATGGTATATGCATCAGCCACAAGGAAAAATGAAACGATGCCATGTTCAGGCACAGGCAAGAAGGTAGAGATGATCATGGTGCAGTAAGAGAGACAGGGAGTGAAAAATAGAATGTGCTGTCACTTGTAGGTGGAATCTAAAAATTAATGCATAGGAGCCCTTTGAGCCAAGAAAAACAGTTCACAGACTTAGAAAAAGTGCATCTCACTTACTGTTAGCAGAGAAGAAAGGTGTTGGGCACTTAGAAATAAGCTAATTCTCTAATGTGCACATTCCTATTTAGAAAAGCCACAAGGACCTACTGGATAACACTAGGAACGATACTCCAGCTTTTTGTCATAATCTAAACAGGAACATTCAGAAAACGAAGATCATGGCATCTGGTCCCATCACTTCATGGCAAATAGATGGGGAAACAGTGGAAACAGTGTCAGACTTTATTTTTGGGGCTCCAAAATCACTGCAGATGGTGACTGCAGCCATGAAATTAAAAGACGCCTACTCCTTGTAAGAAAAGTTATCACCAACCTAGATAGCATATTGAAAAGCAGAGACATTACTTTGCCAACAAAGGTCTGTCTAGTCAAGCTATGGTTTTTCCAGTGGTCATGTATGGATGTGAGAGCTGGACTGTGAAGAAAGCTGAGCACTGAAGAATTGATGCTTTTGAACTGTGGTATTGGAGAACTCTTGAGAGTCCCTTGGACTGCAAAGAGATCCAACCAGTCCATTCTAAAGGAGATCAACCCTGGGTGTTCTTTGGAAGGAATGATGCTAAAGCTGAAAGTCCATTACTTTGGCCACCTCATGCTAAGAGTTGACTCACTGGAAAAGACTCTGATGCTGGGAGGGATTGGGAGCAGGAGGGAAAGGGGACGACAGAGCATAAGATGGCTGGATGGCATCACTGACTTGATGGACATGAGTTTGAGTGAACTCCGGGAGATGGTGATGGACAGCGAGTCCTGGCATGCTGCAATTCATGGGGTCGCAAAGAGTCAGACACAACTGAGCAACTGAACTGAACTGATACAGGAACAGTACCTTAAATACAGCATATGCACATCAGTGTGTGAGTGAATCGAGTGACTATGAATCAAAAAAAATTAAAAAGAAACTCACTGCCTTGCAATTCACCTATATGCTGCTGCTGCTACTACTAAGTCGCTTCAGTCGTGTCCAACTCTGTGTGACGCCATAGACGGCAGCCCACCAGGCTCCCCATCCCTGGAATTCTCCAGGCAAGAACACTGGAGTGGGTTGCCATTTCCTTCTCCAATGCATGACAGTGAAAAGTGAAAGTGAAGTCACTCAGTCTTGTCCGACTAGTAGCGACACCATGGACTGCAGCCTACCAGGCTCCTCCATCCATGGGATTTTCCAGGCAAGAGTACTGGAGTAGGGTGCCACTGCCTTCTCTGATTCACCTATATACTCAAGTTTGAATAGCTGGATAAACACAATAAATATAGAAACATATGCTGATTCTATTCCCCTCATCCCTTGGTTACCTTGACTAATCTCTTGGTAATTCTGGATTATCTTGGTAATCTCTGGAGACTAGGCAGGCTTGGGTCCCAAGGCTGGATTGTTTTGGGGCTCAGGGTCCTGGGAGGATATGGTAGGCAGTGTGACCTCACAATGTTTGTGGAGTGCCTCTTGCCCTCTGCAGGAGCTCTCAATCTCTAGGTACTGATGATGTAAATGAAGAGATTTGACTTAATGTAGATACACATATATGTATCCAATAGATGACCCAAAATGACCTACTGAATAGCAGGTGGAAGTTTACTGAATGCACTGTCATCACCTAGATGGTAACAGGAACTTGAAAGAGAATAGATAAACATATCAAGTTCCTATACACTTGAAACACACATTAAATCAGAAATCACTTCTATTCCAATAAATAATCACACAGAAATCAGAAATCACTTCTATTCCAATAAATAATCACACAGAAATCAGAAATAATTTCTATTCTAATAAATAATCACGCAGGAATCAGAAATCACTTCTATTCCAATAAATAATCACACAGGGGGTGGGAGGAATCTTGTGGGATGAGTAATTCTGCCTTGTGGCCATTTTCTGTAACAACAGCCTGAAAAGCTGTGCATTGAATATTCTCAAGGCCAAAGGGTCTGAAAGTCAAAAACAGCTGATCGCAACAAACTTCCAAGGGGTGGTCACAGAAGAGAATTTAAAACAGGGTTGAGTTACAGGAAGCTCCATCAGGAGGTAACATGAACTCATCTTTGAAAAGAAATCACATGAAAAGAGGTCAGTTCTGCTAAATATGAGAAATGCAAATCAAAACCACAGGAAGGAATCGCCTCACAGCACTCAGAATGGCCGTTGTCAGAAACTTGACAAACACTAACTGATGGAGAAGGCGTGGAGAAGAGGGAATATTCCTCCCCGATGCTGGCAATAGACACTGATAAGAGACACTGTGAAGGATCGTGAGAGGCTTATTAAAACAAAGAAAACAGGAATGAGGTTAGAACACTCTCTAACACCATACATGAAATGAACTCCAAATCATAAGTATCTAAAGGTCAGGAGGGATTGTATGAAAGTCTTAAGGAAAACATAGGCAGGAAATGTGAGGATGGATATAAACTTCAAGGTCTTTTTGGGTTTGGATGACTTCATTGTGAGGTCTTTTGGACTCCATCTCCTAGCACAATGAGAATTAAACCCAAACCAGGAAAATGCAACCTACTTCAATTTCAAATCAGGTGTCCAAAAAGTAAACCTTCAAGATTGAAGAAGGCAACCCGTTCCTATCTCAGGCAGGGAACTCAGTGCCCCAGGTTCCCAGGCTGAAATAGGAAAGATTCCTCTTTCGGGCTAGCAACTCTGCACCCCATTTTCCCAGGTTGAAATAGGGAAATCAAATCCCACCTGTTAGACTGGCCATCCTCACAAGTCTACAAACAATAGATACAGGAGACAGCCAGCAGGTGAGGTAACCCCACTACATGTTCAGTGGAAATGGACATATATTTCCTTTCTGTAATGATAGAAATACAGATTAAAACCACAATGCTATATTTGTTCACATTCACTAAACCGTTATAATCAAGATCAAAATATTAACAGCAATGTAGAAAATCAGAAACATTACACTTTGCTTATGGATATGGAAAATAGTACAGACTCTATGTATAATAGTCTGGCATTTCCTCAGAAAGATAAAAATATACATACTGTTTACTTCACCAACTCCACTCTTGGATATACATGCCAGTGAACTGAAAACAGCTGTTCAAACAACAAATGGTACACAAATATTCATAGCAACATTATTCACAATACCCCAAAGGTAGAACCCATTCAACTGTCCATCAGTGGGTGAATGAATATGCAAAATAGGGTACATGCAAAAACTTCAACAATATTCTGCTATACAAGAGATACAGTGAAATGGTGTAGCCACTCTGCAAGACATGACAGAAATTCCTCAAAACCTAGCAAATGTAATTAACATACAATATGTCAACTCCAATTCAGGTTATGTACCTAAAAGTTTTGAAAAAATGGGCTGAAAAAAATAAACTCATATTTCTACACTCGTATTCTGGCAAACAACTGGAAGGAATCCAAGTGTCCATGGACAGACAACTCCATAAACAAACGGTGGTATGCACACAATGGAATAGGATTCAGCCTTTAAAAGCAGGTAATTCTGACAATGCTACGTCGATGAACCTTATAGTCATTATGTTAAGTGAAACAAACAAGACCAAAAAGGACAAACATTCATTGATTCCACTAGCATGAGAAAGTGGAATCATCTCAAAGCAAGTCAGATACGAAGATAGAAAAAGCAGAAAATGATTCCCAGCTGCTGAAAAGAGTTGACGTTTCATGGACGTAGTTTCACTTGGGGAAACCGACTTCCTATGACATCTCCAAAATTCTTATATAAATAATTGGAAACCATATACAATCAAATGAAAGTAGAAAGAAGCTTTACAACTTACACCAAATTCACTCAAACTTCTCAACAGATAAAATGCAAAGCTGTGTCTACAGTACCTTAGTCTTGCTTATGAATTTTAACAACAACAAAAAAAACTCTAAAGTCTATCCAAAAGGATATAAAATTTATAAAATGACCTTTAAAACATTTAAAGTTTAAACTCTATAAAAGACCTTATTCAGAAAACCTAAACACAAGCCTCAAAAGAGAAATACATTTACAAAATACATATCTGATAAAGAGTTGTACTCAAACAATACCAAAAATCTGGAACAAACCAACCTCATTAAGGATGGATAAATCTGAACACCTAGCCAAAGAAAACATACAGATAGTAAATAAATATATCAAAAATACTCAAAAATCATATATCATTAGAAAATTAGAAATGAAAACTACAGTGAAGTAGCACTGCACACTTATTAGAACCAGTAAACTTAAAAAAGAAAGAAAGAAACCCGGGGCTCTTCCGGCGGCTCAGTGGTAAAGAATGCTCCTGGCCGTGCAGGAGACTCAAGCTCCATCCCTCACCTGGGAAGACCCCACAGGCCACAGAGTAACTGCGCTGCTTTTTTCCAAAGCTAAAAAGATAAATAAGGACAAAGAAAGCCATGGGAAAGTCACATTTTACGAAGCCCATGCTCGGATAATGAGTACCATCATAAGATACCTAAAAGGTTTGAAATATCTTCTGAAATGCCACCCAGCAGAGAAAGGCAGCATCCCTGGCATCCGCCATGGCCCAGTGAGACTCCACCCTCCATTGCAGGGGGCCCAGGTCTGATGCCTGGTCAGGGACCTAAGATGCTGCATGCCCTGAGGCCAAAAAAGAATAAGTAACTGATTTAGATTTGGAATTTGACTTAAGGGGTACAAGAGAATTTTTTTATATAAATTCAAAATTATTTTGAATCATTTAAAATATCTTAACATCCACCACCACAAGATTGTGTTGCCTTAACACAATTTATTTCTGCTTCAGCCTGCTGTGTGTGTGCTCAGTTGCTCAGTCATGTCTGACTCTGCAACCCCCTGGACTATGGCCTGCCAGGCTCCTCTGTCCATGGGATTTTCCCCAGCAAGAATACTCGAGAAGGTTACCATTTTCTTCTTCAGGGTATCTTCCTGACCCAGAGATGGAACCCTCATCTCTTTAGTCTCCTGCACTGCAGACAAACTCTTTACCAGGGAGCCACGGGGAAGCCCCTGAAATAGGAGAGTGCTGGCTTTAAAAAAAAAAAAAAAGGCACAATTTAAAAGTTGGGAGTTGAGCTTGCCTGGTGACTCACTGGAAAGGATCTGCCTTCCAACACAGGAGACACAAGTTTGATCCCTGATCCACGAAGATCCCACATGCCACGGAGCAACTAAGCCCATGCTTCACAGCTACTGCTATGCTCTAGAGCCTGGGACGGCAAGTACTGAGTCCGTGTGCTGCAACTGCGCATGACTTTGCTCTCTAGAGCCTATGCTGCATGATGAGAGAAGCCGCCGTGATGAGAAGAAACTGAAGAGCAGTTCCCGCTTGCCACAAACAGAGAAAAGCCAGGAAGCAATGAAGACCAAGCATGGCCAACAATAAATTAAAAAGTAAATAAATTAAAAAAATTTTAAGTTGAGAGGTATGTTTTATTCAGTGGGGAAATTGAGGATTTCAGCCCAGGGCATAGCATCTCAAGCAACTCTGAGAAACTGCTCCAAAGAGGCAAATGGGGAGCCAGGAAATATAAAGGAGCTTTTGCAACAAAGACCAGGGAGTCGGAACATCAAAAGATTATTGATAATTAACGAAAACCAGATATCCCAAGTTAAGGAGTTTAGCACTTTTCTGCGTATGGGAAGACGTAAGAGTCTGGCTGCTCAGCTCTCAGGGGCCAGTATTCTTGTTTTCTTGAGTCTTCTTAGGGTGCACCGTCGGGTGGCTGCAGTGTCTGATGATCTGATGGCAGGCATCCTGCCTCCATCCTGAGTTCCTCAGGGTTCACTATTGTGGCAGCTGTAATGTGATGGCTAAATGGCTGCAACATCCTTTGTTCACTAATACTGTCATCCAGTCCAAGCTCATTCTGCTCACTGCACAATAGGCCAATAAATCCAGGAGACGATTTGTTGAGGAAAAGAGTATGACTTTATTTGAGAAGTCAGCTGACTTAGAAGATGGCTGACTAATGTCTCAAAACAACTATTTTGTCAGGGATTGGATGCCAGGTTATTTTATGGATCAGAGACGGAGGGAGGTGAGGAAACAAAGTAAAAAGATCATTTAATTCTTGCAAATATCTTCTAGATGGCAAACCTCAGGTGAGGGGATGTGTTAATTTCTTCCTTCACCCTATAGGTGGACAGGGTTATAAACAAAGGTACTTTAACAGTCAGGCAATGGGGGGCAGGCTTCCCTGAAGCAGGCTGTTGTTGTTATTCAATCACGAAGTCTTGTCCAACTCTTTGCAACCCTATGGACTGCAACACTCCAGGCTTCCTTTTCCTTCACTATCTCCCAGAGTTTGCTCAAATCCATGTCCACTGAGTCGGTGATGCTATCTAACCATCTTATCCTCTGCCACCCTCTTCTCCTTTTGCCTTCAATCTTTCCCAGCATCAGGATCTTTTCCAATGAATTGGTTCTTTCTATCAGATGGACAAAGTGTTGAAGCTTCAGCTTCAGCATCAGTCCTTCCAATGTATATTCAGGGTTGCTTTCCTTTAGGATTGGCTGGTTTGATATCCTTGCTGTCTAAAGGACTCTCAAGAGTCTTTCCTGGCACCACAGTTCTAAAACATCAATTTTTCAGCACTCAGCCTTCTTTATGGTCCAGGTCTCACATCTATACATGACTAGTGGGAAAACCATAGCTTTCACTATATAGGCCTTTGTCAGCAAAGTGATGTTTCTGCTTTTTCAGGGACAAATAGCTGTCAACTGCTCACTCTGGGCAGGCACACTACTAGACCCTGGAGAGACAGTGATGAGCACACAAATGTGTGGATTTGTAACAGCATCATAGATTCCTGAGTGTGTAGGAGTGGGTGGAACAGTGGGGTCTGCAGGAGAGAGGGCAGATGCTGTGAGGGAGAGGTGGGGACCAGATCTTGAGGGCCTTGTATTTAGCACTCCTGGTGCTAAGCCAGGAGTTGGAATTGTATCCTGAAAGCCATGGATTACCACTGAAGTATTTTAAGCAACAAAGTGATGTAATCTGATTTGAAAATGATACCTCTAGCAGTCACCGGGAGAAGGCTTTGGCCAAAGGCACAGGATTCGCAACGGTGAAACCAGCTAGCCATCTGTGACAAATGCTATCAGTGGCCTTTCCTTTGTCCATTTTTATCCATTCCTTATTTTTAAAATTTCCTTATTTTTGGTTGCACTGGGTCTTCGTTGCTGCACACGGGCTTTCTCTAGTCGCGGTGAACAGGGCCTACCTTCTAGTCACAGTGTGTGGGTTTCTCACTGTGGCAGCTTCTCCCGTGCAGAGCATGGGCTCTAGGCTCCCGGGCTCAGTACGTGGGCTCAGTTGCTCTGCAACAGGTGGAATCTTCCCAGACCAGGGATCAAACCCATGTGCCCTACATTGTCAGGTGGGTTCTTATCCATTGTACCACCAGGGAAGTCCCCTGTCCATATTCTTTAAAAAGAGAATAGTGCCAAGTAGCTATGATTTCTATCTTCCCTTGAAACTGATGTGACAACAGTCCTGGCAAAAATAGAATTGTGCTGGGAATTCCTAGAGCTGCTTTCCTTTCCTGATAAGATGCTGCTCTCCCTTCTCACCACTCCTTCTGCCTGCAGTGCAATTAGGAGGCTCTTGGTCAGTCCTTGGTAACTTCCTTAGGCTGTTGCTCCAGCTCCGCACTGTTCATTTCGGTTTGGTTAAGACTCTGTATTGGGTTTCTTTTACATGAAGCCAAACACAATCATGATATTATTGTTACTACAGCAATTCAGGTAATGATGTAAGGAGAGCCTGACCACCACTCTGAACTAAGGCAGTGAAATGAAACTAGAGGTGTCAGGATTAACTTAGAAGCTATTAAGGAAGCAGGATCAATAGGACTTGTGATTAATTGGATGTGACCTATTAGGAATTATCATCAGAGAGGTGACTATTCTTCTGAGTTCCAGGACTATGTATCCCACGGTCCTCCTACTGATTTTTTCCCTACCTGCTATCATTTTTGCTTCTAGTAATTTATCTTCTCCAATTTAGAGAAGCTTTTATGTGTCTTTGTTCAGAGGCATTTGTGCAATAGACCAAAAAAAATGTTGCATAAGACAGTCCCCTCTCCTGGCTTTTGTTTTGAAAAATCTAGTTTCATTTGGGGTTACACTGGTCACTTTCCAGGGGAAGGAGACTGATCACTCATGGACTTCCATGCAAGGAACTAAACCCAGTGAGAGTAGCTGGAGAGGATTTCTGAGACTAAAACAGGACATGTAGGGCTGTGGTCTCCTCCAGTGTTCCCTGCCTCGGGGAAAGGTCTCATTTAGCAGTGCAAGCCACCAGCCTATGACTCACCCTCTATTAGGACCTCTCCTGTATTGCCTCTCGTATTTAGCCCATCACCTAGACCTTTCTATTTGACCAAAATATCTCCTGCATCTCTTCGTTTCTTTCCAACGTCATTATTTCAACCCTGACTGCTGCAAAATCCGATGTGTTATCTGAACATACTCCATAAAACGATCTTTTTAAATTTAGAATATTTTAGGAAGGATATAGATATTGCAATGGCTTCCCTTTGCCCTTAAAATGAAAAAATATGTCCTCCATAGACTGGCCACTGTCTAGATCACCAGCCTCATCTCTCCACTCTTTGCTCACTGCCCAAACTCCTGCCATGGTGATCTTACAGCAACTAGGAAGTTCTTTCTTCCCCCAAAGACTTTATCCTAGCCTTTTTATCTCCCCAGCCAGGTCTGCTTAACTGTCAAACCCACTTGCACACACACACCTGTGCAAGTACACACATACACACACCCTAGCTAACTTATTTTCAACTTCAGATTTCAGCCCACGTGTTATTTCTTCAGAGAAGCCTTACCTGATCCCACCCCACTACACAGCTAAATCAGGGGCCCTGATTTTAAGGCATAGGTTTCTTTCACTGCACATTTTGTGTATATACTTGTGTGATTATCTATGTGTCAGAAGTTCCATGGAGAAAGGATCCTGCTCATCACTGTCTCTCCAGGGTCTGATAGTGCGCCTGCCCAGAGTAGATGTTTGATGGCTGTTTGTTGAACACAAAAAATGAAATGAAGAAAAAGAGAAATAAGAGAAGAAACAAGAAAGAAAAGAAATGAAAGAAGAAAAAAGGAGTTTAGAACGAATATCAGGCTTCTGGCAAAAGCTGCTAGGTGGATTGTGAAATTCAATTCAGCTCAATTCCATTTAATCATTTTATTAAGTAAAGTGCAAAGATATGTATGTGCATGTGTGACAAAGAGATCTGGAAGAAGTACGTATTCTTCTGCCTCTCTGAGGATTCCCATAGGCTTCTCTGGGGATGAGATTTGCCGTCTTACCATTGCATGTTTTTAAATTAACAATAAGGTTTTTTTGCCATCTTGATAAAATCTCAAGATAATCTATTGAGGGATCATTGTACCCAATGACAGTCTAAATAGGTCCCCCAGCTGAGCACATTCAACCTGCCCTTTCAGAGGTCTGCCTTCACACACAGTTCTTCTGTCTAGGTGGGCTCCATGTTTTAATAGCCTTGCCTGGATTACTTTTCCCTTTCCTTTAAACGGACTCTTGATTTTATTCAGACCTCAGCGGGTTGTGTAATTTCTTCCCAGAAGTCTTTCTGGGTCTCTTTTTCTCTCCTAGAGTTCCTCGAGTTTACTACCTCTTTCTTAGACAGCACTTCTCACCCGTTCTAGTCACTGGCTTACTGGGTCATGAGTGCCTCGAGGGTAGAGAGACTGTGTTTCACTCATTTCTCTGTTCTCAGGCTCTATGTGTCATCGGTCAGCGTGTTCTGAAGGAGTGAATCCAGCCCATTTGCAGTCGTTGCTCCTCTGTAGCATAGATGAATGCAGAGAGCTGTCCATGTCTTATATATTTAACAACCTCCTTTCCCAGAGGAAAATCCAGAAAATCAGACACGATGCTTCAGGAGGGATCTCTGGAGCAGTTAAGAGCTTCCAACTTCCTTTCCCAGAGAGGGTTTTCCAACCCAAGAGGGAAAGAAAACTTTCTCAAATCTCACTTCCTTTCTTGACCTCATTTATCCAGCCTTGGTGGGAATTCCAAAAGATAATAATGTAAATAAAGCACCAAGAGGCAGAAACAGAGTTTGCACCATGAAGTCCTACATTAGAGAGAAGTGAGCAAACTCTGTGCCTCATTCTTCTGTAGAGACTTCTCAGCGTGTTACAGGCTGCCTGTCTGGCTTTCCCTCTCCCCCAGTTTTTAGTTGAAACCCTCACCCCCAGCATGATGGTATTTGGATGGAGTAAGGAAGTAATTAAGGTTAAATGAAGTCATAAGTGTGGGCCCTGATCAAATAGAATTAGCGTCCTCTCAAGAAGAGACACCAGAGAGCTCCCTCCTCACCCCCAACTTGTACAGCGGAAAGGCCATGTAAGGACAGAGCAAGAGGGCAGACATTTGCAAGCCAGGAGGAGGATGCTCCCAGACACCAGACTGACTGGACTTGCCACCTCCAGAAAGGAAAGGAAATGAATTCCTGTTGTTTAAACCACCAGCCTATGATGCTTTGTTATGGCAGCCCAAGCACACTAAGACACAGCCCTTGGAATATGCTTTCTCCATACTGAGTAGTCAATAAGTATTTGTCTAGTGTGCACATGTATAATGATATGTCTATAAAGGCGTTTACAAATAGCGATCTGTGACGATTGTGATTATGGGTGATTTTCACTTGTGTTACTTACATAAGTATAATTTGAATTGTTTGGGGGTAGATATATTACACTGTAAAGTTTTTAAAAAGCAGTTCAAATGTCAGACCTAGATGGTTGGAAATGCAGAACAGACCAGGATATAATGGTGGGTCCTGGGCCTTGGAGCAGCAGCTACTTCCTGTTGGGCTGCACACAATGTCTCCTACCAGGGCAAAGGCACCTGTGGGGATGAATTTCCTGAGTCTGCTCAGAGGTGATAGCATGGATGGCACCACTGTGAGCTCCATGTGGGGTCAGTGTCTCGCTCTGCTCATCATTATATTCCTAGCACACAGGATAGTGGCACATCGTAGCAAATGTTTATTTGCTGAGTTTTAAAAAGGCCCATCATTCTTTTGGTTAAATAAAAAAGAGGAATAAATATTTACAGGACAGTCAAATGAATGATTCAAAGGCATCGCAGGCTTAAAATGATTATATTTCTTTTGAAATTTGAGAGTGACTCTGTCGAATAAGAGTCAAGTTAGAGATCTTGATAAATGAAGGAGGGTAGGGGCGGAGTGTAGAGTCCAGGGCAGCTTTCTAAATGGTGGAGCTCCTGTCCCTTGTCTTCTTCAGTAATTTTTGTCACTGTTAGAAAGGCTGTTCTTATGAGGCCAGGACAATTGTTTGGAGGTTCTAAGATTGGAATGAATGAGCCTGTCCACTCCTGAAGTCCAAGTCCACTCCTGACTTGTTGAAACTTGAGCCCAGTAGACTTCAAATTTTGATATAATTTGTATGTTAGGGACCTCTTCTGGTAACTCTGTGTACTTCACCTGCAGTACCTAGAAAACACACACACACACACACACACACACACACACACACACACACACACACAGAGCTTCCCAGGTGGCGCTAGCGGTAAAGACCCCATCAGCCAGTGCAGGAGACTTAAGAGACTCGGGTTGGATCCCTCGGTCGGGAAGAGCCCCTGGAGGAGGGCATGGCCACCCACTCCAGTGTTCTTGCCTGGAGAGTCCCATGGACAGAGGAGCCTGCGGGCTAGAGTCCATAGTGTCGCAAGGAGTTGGACACGACTCAGTGACTTAGCATGCACACACTAGGAAGTGAAGTCATTACTGTTATCTGGGGAATAAGCACAAATGTTAAGTGTTAAAAATGTAGAAATACAGATGGTCAGTAGACATCTAATTTTTTTTTCAATAGCTCTAATAATTAAAGAAATTTAAACTGTGTGTGCATGTGTGTATGTGTATTTAGTACAAAATTTTGAAGAGAGTTATACCCAGAATTGAGATGAGGAAAAGAAGCATTAGGCATTCCTACAGACTTGGTGGGAGTGTACATTGACACCAATTAGCAAATTAGGTGTTAAAATTGCTTTAAAATTATATTTCCTGACCCACACAGTTTACTTCTGGAAAATTTCCAATTGAAAGATACTGACTGAAGATACAGATAAGATTTCATATTAGGATTTCCATTCAGATATATAGAAAAAAGAAAATATGTAAAAATAGGAATATGGCTAAATAAATATTTCCACATGAAGGAATATTACTTAATATTTAAAATTAAAGTGAAAAAGTTGGCTTAAAGTTCAACATTCAGAAAACAAAGATCATGGCATCTGGTCCCATCACTTCATGGTAAATAGATGGAGAAACAGTGGAAACAGTGTCAGACTTTATTTTTGGGGGCTCCAAAATCACTGCAGATGGTGACTGCAGCCATGGAATTAAAAGACACTTAGTCCTTGGAAGAAAAGTTATGACCAACCTAGATAGTATATTCAAAAGCAGAGACATTACTTTGCCGACTAAGGTCCATCTAGTCAAGGCTATGGTTTTCCGGCGGTCATGTATGGATGTGAGAGTTGAACTGTGAAGAAAGCTGAGCGCCGAAGAATTGATGCTTTTGAACTGTGGTGTTGGAGAAGACTCTTGAGAGTCCCTTAGACTGAAAGGAGATCCAACCAGTCCATTCTAAAGGAGATCAGCCCTGGGATTTCTTTGGAAGGAATGATGCTAAAGCTGGAACTCCAGTACTTTGGCCATCTCATGTGAAGAGTTGACTCAATGGAAAAGACTCTGATGCTGGGAAGGATTGGGGGCAGGAGGAGAAGGGGACGACAGAGGATGAGATGGCTGGATGGCATCACTGACTCGATGGGCATGAGTCTGTGTGAACTCCGGGAGATGGTGATGGACAGGGGAGGCCTGGCGTGCTGCAATTCATGGGGTTGCGAAGAGTTGGACACGACTGAGAGACTGAACTGAACTGAAGTAATATTTATTGACATGGAAGCATGCTTATAACACTAATAGAAAACTCAAATTGGAAAGGATACATAGACCCCAAAGTTCACAGCAGCACTGTTTATAATAGCCAAGACATGGAAGCAACCTAAATGCTCACTGACAGATGAATGAATAAAGAAGTGATACATATGTACAATGGAATATTACTCATTCATAAAAAGAATGAAACAGTGCCATTTGCTGCAACATGAATGGACCTAGAGATTATCATACTAAGTGAAGTAAGTCAGAGAAAGACAAATATCATATGATATCACTTACATGTGAAATCTAAAAAATTATGTGTGCTGTGCTTAGTCATGTCCGACTCTTTCCAACCCCATGGATTGTAGCCCACCAAGGCTCCTCGGTCCATGGGATTCTCCAGGCAAGAATACTGGAGTGGGTTACCATTTCCTCCTCCAGGGGATCTGCCTGACCCAGGGATCGAACCAGTGTCTCCTGCATTGGCAGGCAATTTTTTTACCACTGAGCCACCTAGGAAGCCTCCCAAAACGATACAAATGAAGTTATTTACAAAACAGAAATAGACTCACAGACATAGAAAACAAATTTATGATTACTTAGCAAAGGAGAAAGGAGGAGGGAGAGCAATAAATTAGGAGTTTGGGATTAGCAGCTACAAACTATTGTATATAAAATAGATAAACAGCAAAGTCCTGCTGTATAGCATAGGGAACCATATTAAACATCTTATAGTAAATTATAATGGACGAGAATACGAAAAGGTATATATATATACACATATATGTAACTGAATCCCTTTGCTGTATGCCAAAGCTAACACATTATCCATTTCTCTTTAATAAAAGTTCAATGCTAAGAGAGTAAATAATTACAACTGTAATATTTGTACATATGTATCTATATCCATAGACACATATGACACAGACAGATGAGAGACAATGAGGGAGAGAAAGAGAAGTCAGCATGGTGTAGCAGACGAGAGGCAGAGGAATAGACAGTCATACAGACATATTCTCATTACAAAACCGTAAGTCTGGGCTTTAATTTTTTAAACTTATAGTGGTAATATATGTGTGTATATATATATATATATATAGTCCTAAAACTAGTTTTTTCATTGTATGTTTTGGAGCTATTTCTATAGTATTAACAGTTCAGACTCACTTCAATGAATATAAATGTTTATTTACAGAAAAAGATATCATTTAAAACTGCAAATGTATTATATGCACTGCTGTTAGTTCAGTTTCAGATATATCCTTTTGGGGGAACTATCTAGTTCCACCAAAGAGGATGTGAGAGGTCTGATGAAGTCACCCATTTCTTCTTTAATGAGAATCTAAGATTATATCTTAGAGACAGCCGCACTGCATGAGCAGATAAAAAACTTACAAGCAGGCTGCTTCTGCACCCCTCTGCTGTGACTTGGAGCCGCCCTCAGCACCTTGTTTCAGCGCCTCCGTGAAGCTGGAAGGTTAGAGTAGGAAGTTATTTAACACATGAGTTCTTCAAAGCAGAAGTTCCTGTGAACCTACAGCAGTTTGGTTGCAACTTGCAACAAAAGTTATATCACTTAATGCATTTTCAGTGGAAACTAGAGGTGAGAACTCCTCTCAGAAAATTTAGGTACATTTTAAAAATTAAACACATACACAGAATCAAATATTCAGGCAATATAAAAATGTCCTCCTCCCTCAGATCCCAGTTCCCTGTTCTCAGGAAGGAACTGTTGGCAGTTATTGATGTATTAGTCTAGAAGTTTTTTATTTATAGCAAAGTATTGAACACTTTGATACAAATAAAGTATATAAGACATATACCTGTCCCCCTTAACTAAAACACAAGTGGAAGGGTACCATTTATCTACACACTCTTTGGCATCACGTGATTAAAAAAAAAAATAACTAACAGTTTATCTGGTAGATGTTGTGTGTGTGTGTGTGTGTGTGTTGTGTGTTTAAAGGCATAATGGGACTTCAATAGGATTTTATTTATCTTTTCTAATTTTAAAAAGGTATTTCTTTTTGGCGGTGCTGGGTCTTGGTTGGTGCACGCGGGCTTTCTCCAGTCCTGGTGCGCAGGCTTTTCAGGGTGGTGGCATCTCTTGTTGTGGAGCAGGGGCGCTAGAGCACGTGGGCTTCAGCAGTTGTGGTTTGCAGGCTCTAGAGCAGCATGTATTATCCTCCCAGGGACTGAACTCATGTCCCCTCCACATTGGCCGTAGGATCTTAACCACTGGACCACCAGGGAAGGAACTTCAGTAGAATTTCAAACGTTAACTTGGGAAATTTTACATTTCTAGCAATATAATATATAATCCTGAAAAACACTTCTGCTATAGAATACCTATGAATGCTAAATAAAATGGAATATATATATATATATATTTAATGCATTGGCTTAGCAGGTAATGCATTGGCTTAGCAGGTAAAAAGTGAGGGGAATGAAACAAGCATAGGGTCCAGACAGGTGAGTGAGTTCTGAAGTTCCCTGACCAGAGACTGGACTACCATCCCCCAGATGTGAAAGCTCAGAATCCTAAGTACTGGATCACCAGTGAAGCCCCCTGTCGTGTTTAGCTATGAAAACTCTGTGCATAAATTACCCCAATTAAGTCACCATTCTATTCACTAAAGAGCTGAACACTTTGTATTTTGTGAGGAGTATTAATCTCACATGTTAGGTTTTGCTGTGGTTCACGCTGATGCATGCCATGTTACAAATTCTTTATTTTAATTTTTATTTGTTTAGTTTTGGCTGTGCTGGGTCTTGGTTGCCGCGTGGGCTTTTCTCTAGCTGTGGTGAGTGGGGGATGCTCTGCTGCGGAGCACGGGCTCCAGGGCGCACGGGCTTCAGCGGATGCAGCTCAGGGCCTTTAGAGCACAGGCTCGGTAGCTGTGGGGCTCCACAGCATGTGGGGTCTTCCCAGATCGGGATCAAGCCCATGTCTCCTGCCTCGGCAGGCAATTCTGTACCACTGAGCCACCAGGGAAGTGTTGTGCCACCTACTCTCGATATTTATTCTTGATATGAAAAGTCCTTATGGGCTGGGAGGGGTTGAGTGCAGTAGGTGAGGGAGAGGAAAAGGTACACACTTCTAGTTTTAAAGTCAGTGAGTCAACCAGGACGAAATGCATAGCACAGGGAACACAGTCAACAATATTATAATAACCCTGCATAGTGACAGATGGTTAACTAGACTGACTGTGATCATTTTGTTATATATAGATAATACTGAGTCACTGTGTCCTGCACCTGGAACTAATATAGTGTTGCAGGTCAATTATACTTCAATCTTAAAAATAGAGAAAAGAAAAAAACATTCAGTCAGACTACTCTAATAGGCTCTGCAGTGAACAATATTTACATTGTTATAATGCTGCAAACAGATACTGACATAACTCTAAGTATGATAAAACTTGGGGAAAGGATGAGGAAGGAGCGGTACAGGTACTAAATCTTCTTCTATTGCAACATTTATAAGTGTAAACATTGCTTTTTTCTTTTCTTTTCATTATGTCTATATGAGATGATGTTAAGTAAACCTAGGGTGTAGTCATTTCACAGTATGTATAAATCAAACCATTATGCTATTTGTCTTAACTTCATACAGTGATGCATGTCAATTATTTCTCAATAAGCCTGGGGGAAAACAAAAGTGCTTTCTGTTTTTCCTGATATAAAATAAAAATAAAAGTACTTATATAGTAAAAGTTTCTGTTATCCTAAGTGCTTTTTAAAAACTTGACTGAAAAAAAGAAAAGAAGTTTGACGTTTGGAGGTCAATATTACCTTATAGGAAAGTTTCTCTTTCCTCTCTTAAGAAGAATACTTAAATCAGTTGTACCAATCTGCAATTTCACTTTGCCTAGTCTTCAAGTTATTCTCAGAAGTTGAATACATTTGTGACTTTGAGAGGTTTATGTAGTGCTTCATGTTGTCAAAAGCAACCTTTTCTTAAAAAAGTAATTCTTCACTATATCTTAATAGAAACAGATAAAAACAATAGTGGGTTAAATGAAACCTCTTTGAAACTCAGATAGTTCAATGAAATGTAAGCATTTTCAAGAGTTCAAATATTTTTCTAGATTTTCCCAGGGCTGTTACTAGAGCTGAGTGTTTTCAAAGGGTAAATACAGCCCCTGGAGAAGAGGGGTAGAATGGTTATGGTTAAAGAGGGGGAGGTGGGGGGTACCTAAAGAGTTAAGTGTTGGCTAGAATTGAGTCATAAATAACATGGGAGGTCAAAGTAGCATAAGATAACTCTTAGGACATCTGTTTTGGGATCAACACTATTAAAAAAACCTTTGCTTTTCAGTTGTACGACATAAGGAAATCAACCTAAAACAATAAAATTATGCTAGACATTTTCAAAATTCTCTTTTGGTAGCCAAAAAAAAAAAACTCACAAAGGGGTTGTAGCTAGTCTAGACAAATGGGTGATCTATTTTCACTATACAAGTAATCACCTTGTTTGGGCAGAAACGTACTAGTAGGATTAATAGTAGGATTCAAGAACAAAATAACTTGGAGAATATACATATGGGTTATCATAAAAATCCTACAAAGAAGTCTTTACCTATGAGACAATGAAGGTACTTTTAAGAAAAGACAAATATGCTCAAACACACATACGCAAGGATGTCCAAAAATTACACCTTTTTCAGGATGACCCAAAAGGAGGCATTCAGGCAAAAAAAAAAAGTTTATTTTGACTCAATGTCACATAAGAAAGTGACTAATAATAAGAGAAGGCTTAATATCTAAGCACCACGACTGTGGCAACACAGAGGGGTAGGATGGGGTGCAGGGTGGGAGGAAACTTCAAGAGAGGGGACATGGGTATGCCTGCGGCTGACTCATGTTGATGTATGGCAGAAACCAACACAACCTGCAAAACAACTATCCTCCAATTAAAAATAAATAACTTTTAAAAGACAACATGTGGACCAGAAATAAATATGGGTCTAGCGGTGGTCTTGCCTGGAGAATCCCAGGGATGGGAGAGCCCCGTTGGGCTGCCGTCTATGGGGTCGCACAGAGTCGGACACGACTGACGCGACTTAGCAGCAGCAGCAGCCATAAAGAAACAATGAGAGTACCATGAAAACCACTGTTCGAAAAATCCTTCCATTCAGAAGCGCATTTTGATGGTGTGCTAGCCATTGTTGTTAGTGAGCACCAATCTCTCCCCCACCCCTTCCTAACAGACGTAATACAGACCTCATAGGACCAAGAAAGGCACCCCTTCCTTGCCGTCCCGGTAAGGTAATGTGTGTTTCCAGTCGCTTAGCCATGTCTGACTCTCTGTGGCCCCGTGGACTGTAGCCCACCAGGCTCCTCTGTCCATGGATTTCTCCAGCCAAGAGTACCGGAGTGGGATGCCATTTCTTGCTCTGAAGGATCTTCCCAACCCAGGGATGGAACCCAAGTCTCCTGCATTAGCAGGCAGCTTCCTTACCTCTAGCACCGCCTGGGAAGTCCTTATTCTCATAAAGTATGGCGCTTCCCACGTGGCCCTAGTTGTAAAGAACTTGCCAGCTAACGTAGAAGATGTCAAAGACGCGTGTTCGATCCCTGGGTCGGGAAGATCCCCTGGAAAAGGGAGTAGTGGCTACCCATTCCAGCAGTTTTGCCTGGAGAATTCCATGGACAGAGGAGCCTGGTGGGCTACAGCCCACGGGCCCGCAAAGAGTGGGGACACGACTGCTAAGCGACTTAGCAGGCATGGTCTAAGATATAGCATGCAATTTTATTTTCCACCTCTAGATGGTGCAAGTGAAAAGTAATTTCTCTTTTCCAAGGTTTAGGTTTACTTTTGCTGCATAATCATAGGAAAGGCATTTCCGACCTTATCTTTTTACAGTTTGCTTAGTCTATTTCATATATATATATATATTCTTTTTCATATTATTTTCATTATGGTTTATTACATGATATTGAATAGAGTTCCCTGTGCTATACAACAAGACCTTGCTGTTTATCTGCTTAGACTTTCTTAACACACTTACCTATGATCTACAGAGGTCAGTAAATATGGAAAATAATTTTTACTAGATGTTCCTAACAACCATTTCCTATCAGAGTCAATTGAGTTAAAATTTTAAAGCAAAACAGTTTATATTACATGGTCTAATCTATATTCCAGGAAAGAAACTTTTCTTACTTAATTTGACATGAAAATTTAGTAGGATCCTCTTAAACCATAATCCAACATAACAGATTCAGATCTGCTAATGATCAGAATATGATGACAGTTGGCAAACTTTTTCTGTAAAGGGCCAGAGAGTAAATATCTGGGACTCCATTTGCAGCACAAAAGCAGCTCTGACAAGATACAAACAAGCGTGTGTGGCTGTGTTCCTATAAAGCCTTATTTACAGAAAGGAGATAGGCTGGATTCCTCTGGGCTGTAATTTGCTAATTCCTATTATTTACGGTAAAAGGCTGATTTCATATGAGTCACTATCATTTTCAGACTCCCCACAGAACTGGATGCCTGAGTCTGTTTCGGGTTACAGCCTTCTTTAGCACTGGCCATGATATGAAAAACAGTTGAGTTCACATAAAAATTCAGATTTCCATCTCCTCTTGGAAACAAAAGTGAGGACCTCGAAAGCCTGAGCCCAGGTATTGAGCTGGGGTCTGCCCTCCGCGGACGGATCAGGTGCCCTCCAGCTGCTGCGTGCTCCCTCGGGCTGGCCAGTTCACTCACTTTCCACGACACTGGGCACTGGGACTGATTCTTAGAACTGGACAGTCTCCATCAGTTCTGTCCCCTAATGCTCTTCCTTAGGCCTGTCTGCTGTCTACCCATTTATCTCCTATTCTGGTCTACATTTTCTATATTTCAACTCTCACCATTTTCATTTAAACACCAAATCCTAATAACATGATAGCAATGAGCGATTATTTATGACACACTTTTGCTGCAAATATGAAAACAAGCATTCTTATTAGTTAAGAAATCTTCATTTTTATTAACTCTCTTCATGTACATCATAAGAATGAAATAATATTACTGTCTCAGATACAAATCAGGAAACATTCCAATTTTTGAAAATCTTTATTTAAAAATGATTTTTTAACTTAAAAGTAATATTTTTATAGTAGTCTCCATTTTTTCCCAAAAGCTTTTATATACATTAATTAACTTTAATATCCATGAACTTCTGGAATTGGAGTTAAATAATAAGTGAATAATTTGTTGAATTACTCAGATTGTATCACTATTGTATCATTCAGATTGTATCCCATTCATAGATTTTCCTTTGTATTAATCAAGACATGTCTGAATCAATGCAAGAAATGATTTCCTGATGAATGCCCTCATGAAAAAGACACTTAGCCCTGCACTGTGTGGACTTCTCACATTTTTACCTTATTTACTCCTATATTTTCCTCTTTCGCTATTTTTTCCATCTTTGAACATTAAGGAAAAAATGCAAATCTTTTCCTTTCTTCATAGCATTTTCCTAAGTTTAGGTTTAAGGTTCCTGTGTGCTTGACATCATTAGTTCTTCTCCTTTCAAAATGAGAGGCATGAAGTTTAAAAACCTTTGACTTTTTAAAGCCCTTTGGTTTTGAGGTAGGTGGATTATTCCTGAGTCTTCGTTAGATGCAGCTGTCTTGTCTGGGTCAGCGTCAGTTAGCTTGTCAGTGGTTCATTTCTGGAGTTCTGTGCTGTTCACTTCAGCTCTTGGGAAAAGTGGGTCAACTTTATTATATTTTGAATCTCACTTTGAGTATCTCAGTTTAAGACATGTACATAAAATCAAGGCCTACATAAGGGTGTGCATACCTTGAGGTGCCTTGTTCCTCGCCTGTCCTGTCCACACAGTTCTCCCTAGGTAACCACTTTTGTTAGTCACTTTTGTTTCTTGGATGACCTTTCACTATTTATTTATGTAACATATTCTTATTATTCCTCTTTCTTGAGTAAAAACTAACACAGTATATCCTAGAGATCTTATCAATCTTATCACAGAGCTGTTTCTATTTTACAGAGATTTTACACTGTCCAACTTTTATTTTCCATTCTCAATGCTTTTTACTTTTTACTTTATTTTTATTATGCATTTGGTCATGATGCACAGCTTGTGGGATCCTAGCTCCCACTTCAGGAATGGGAGGCCTCAGCAGTGAAAGGGGTTCTAACCATTGGACACCAGGAAATGCCCTTGGTGCCTGTCTTTCAAATTAATGTGCCCATTTCTTTAGAAGTCTGAAAGTTTTACACAGAAGGTAATGATAAAATGCCTTGAGTCATAGATTTAACTGATGCCCTTAGAACCATCTGTCAGTTTAGACATGATCCAGTTAAACTTGGGGTGACAGGGGATGAGATGGTTGGATGGCATCACGGACTCAATGGACATGAATTTGAGCAAGCTCTGAGAGATGGTGATGGACAGGGAAGCCTGGCTTGTTGCAGTCCATGGGGTCACAAAGAGTTGGACACACCTGAGGTACTGAACAACAACAGCTGAACTTTGCTTTCCTGTTCTAAAGTTGTTAGGTTGCCTGATATGATTTTGCCTCTTGGTTTTTATGTTAAATGTATTGGGGGTATTTGCACATTTCTGGGGATTCCTGGAGGGGGCAATGTTTTAATTCAAGACAGTGGCTCTCTTTTGAATGACTTGTAGGAAATGCGGCAGATTCAAGGACTAGATAATTTTGGAAAGGGGATCGTTCAAAAGCAGTCAAGACTTTTCTGGTTGCAAGTTTATGAAAGCCCAGTTTGAACGTGCATGGTACAAGAAGAAATATTTTGGCTTGTAGATGTAAACTGGAGGCCTGGGGAAAACAAGCTTCACGGACCAGAGCCTGGAATGCAGCTGGAACTCCCTCTAATATCTCATCCCCGCCTCCATCGCTGATCAACCTCATTCTGTCACGTCAGCTTCTTCCATATGACTGAAACCTAGCTGCATACAGCTCCTCTCTCATCTCTGACCCTGGAGAGGGTATGCCTTACTTCTCTCAGTGCACGTTCACAAAGATCTGAGGGAATGACTAGCCCTGACCCAGATCTTATATGCTGGCCTGGACCAATTAGCCAGCGGCAGAAGGCAGGGCGCCTTGGTTGGGACTGGCAGTTTGTAGCAGATGCTGTCAGTGCACATCTCTCTTCAAGCTTGCCCTGGAGACTCGCGGGACGGTGGTTGCTGCGCTCACCTAAGTCCCTCCCATCTCTCTGGTTCAGGTGCATGTTCACCCTGCAAGCGCAGCAGACCACGGGGCCGAGATGTCCACAGAGTATCCTTAGACAGATGGCAGTTGGTCTTGGGAGTCCAAATCCAGCGCCTCACCTCTTAGTGAGGCAGTTCTGAAGCAGGCTTTATAGTTCCTCGGGCCCAGTGGGACTGAGCCCCATATTCCCACAGAGGTAACCCATTTGCCAATATACTCTTTTTCTTTGCAGAACTTTTCTGCAGGGATCAAACCCTTGCCCCCTGCAGTGGAAGCACGGAGTCTTATCCTCTGCAACCCGAAGTCCCTGACAATGCACTCTTTTTTATCTATGTATGTATGTATTTTACTCTTGGCTGTACGGTGTCTTTGTCGCTATGTGGGCTTTTCTCTCGTTGAGGCGAGTGGAGGCTGCTCTCTAATTACGGTGCCTGGGCTTCTCTTCCTGGTGACTTCTCTTGTGCAGAGCACTGGCTCTCGGGCACACAGGCTCAATAGTTGTGACTCACGGGCTTAGCTGCTCCACAGCACAGTCAAAGATTCCTGCCCCTGAAGAATTCAGAATTTTCTGCTTATTGATGTAATGTATGGTTTGGGGAAGAGAAGTAAAGAAAAGCTGTTTTGTTTTTGACTGTTGTAACCTGAGATACAGAGTCTTAAGTTGGTATTTAATATATGAACGTGAGTTTCAAGTGAAGAAATACATAATCAAAAAGGAACACTAAGTGATTCAGGGAAAAGAAAATGCTAAAGAACCCAACTATGTGAATACGTAAATGTTATTACTCTTTGAAATGCAGGATATCTGAATGCTTGGAGAATATCCCTTTCTACCCACCAGATCCACTGTTTCTTTTTTTTCCCTTTAATTTATATAATAGATACACATCATTGTAAGTTTAAGGAATACATATCATGATTGGACCTACATATGTCATGAAATGATTACCACAAGTTTCGTGAACATCAATCATCTAATATAGAAACAAAATTAGAGAAACAGAAAAAAATTGTTTTCCCTGTGATGAGAACTCAGGGTTTACTCAACAGCTTTTATATATAACATTCAGCAGTGCTAGTTGTCCTTATTACGCTGCACCTTATATCCCTATTGCTTATACAGCTGGAAGTTTGTACCTTTTGATGGCTTTCATTAAATTGCACCTCACCCCATCCCTTCCTCTGGTAACCACAGTTTGTTTGTTTTTGAAGTGTAATTAGACACTATGTTAGCTCTTTTACACAACATAGTGACTCAGTACACAAATAAAAGATGTCACCTTCCATTCCAGTTCTACAAGGATCAAGTCACTCACTGTTGCCATCCCAAAACTGTAGTGCATCCTGAATGGAATTCAGCACTGGGGTATCTGGTCCCCTAGGCAGTTAAGATGCATATCTAAGGAAGAATTTCAAAGATTCCAGACTGTTACATCTTTCCATCCAGAGATAAGCACTAAAATTATTAACTTATGTTATCTTTTTTTTGTGATGAGCTAAGATCTTTTTTCCCTTGAGGTTTGCAGGATCTTAGTTCCTGACCAGGGATCAAAACCCACATCCCCTGCAGTGAGAGCTCAGAGTTTAACCCCTGGGCCGCCAGAGCATTCCCACCAGCTGTTATCTTTTAGCAAGATGTGTGCTTGATTATATGTATTTCTGAACCAAAAAAAAAAATCCATCTATACACTGGCTCCTCTCCTTCTCTTTGGAGCAGTTCTTCAGAGCTATCTGGGAGGCTATCTCCTAGTCTTCAGCGAATGTATTCAGTGAATATAACTGAACTCAAAGCCCTTACACTGTGATTTTTTTTTTCCAGTCAACAAATACTTCTACACATTTCAAAACGAACTCCATAGGTCTAGTAACCATATCCACCAGATGCTCTCTGAACCAGTCGTCCAGGGTTTTTATGAAGGTTCCACCAAGCAGGCCTGTGGACTTAACTGGTTACATCATTAGTCCTGGGTGATTAACTGGATCCTCAGCCTCTCTCCCTCCCCTCTCTGGTTGGGGAGTAGGGCTGAAGTCCCAACCCTTTACTGTCTGTGGCTGCTTCCTCTGGCAATGAGCCCACATCCTCCAAGAGTCAGCTCATTGGCATAAACTCAGGTGGGCTTCCTACAAATAAAGAAAGATGCAGCTCTCAGACCTGCGCTCAGGAATTTAGAAGGGTTTTAGAAGCTTTGTGTGAGGAACTGGTATGAACACCAAATACATATTTGTTATATCACAACATCACAGGGTGTGTGTGTGTGTGTGTGTGTGTGTGTGTGTGCGCGCGCGTCCATATGTAGAGAGTCGGACATAAGGAGGAGAGAAAGAAGGAGGCAGCGAGAGAGAAAGAGGGAAGAGGGAGGAAACTGTTCCCTTTCTCTTACTCCTTGTGAGTAGGTGGCATGGGGCCCAAGGGAAAGGCAGGGTCTCCCGCTGACCAGAAGCCTGCACTGCTGAGGGCTCTCACCTAGGGGATCAAAGAGGGCCTAAGAGTTAGCTGTCCTGGAGGGGTGCACAGACACCACCCAGGTGGGCTAGGGGGAAGAAGACTCATGTCCTCACCTTCCAAGTCCTTCCTTCCTCTGGTAACAAAGAACCAACCCGGTGCAGTGTTCACAGGTAACAGAGGGTTCTGGGAGCCTGCTGGGCTCAAAGAGAGCTGTAAGTGGTTGCGTCTTGTTTTCATGAAGCCTCGCCTGTGAACCGAGCTGCCCTGGACAGCCCAAGCTAGGGAAAGCAGCAGGGCTTCCGTTTTTTGAAGGGAGGAAGCCATCCAGTCATTTATTAATATGGGCACCAGTTCTGATTTGATGCAGAGGGGACCGAGGAATCCCCCGGGTATACTGACACAAGCCTCAGGACGACAGCAGGCACGGCATTCCCACGCACTGACACACACTTGCACGTGGGCGACGCTTAACCCTTGGGAATGAGCCTCCTGCCTGTTGTGCCTGGCTGCGAGGCTTGAAGGCCTCATAGTCAGAGCGTGACTGCATCTTTCTGGTCCATAATAACTGCATTACTTTGTGTACAGATTCACGAGGAATTAGATGAAACAGCATATAGGTGCTGCTAGAGCATGCTTCTATCTAAGGGAAAAAAAAACTTCTCTGGGTTTCAAATAAGTAGACTAACAACAAGGTTGATTGTTACTATTGGTTCCATAGCAATTGTCTTTTTTTCTTGGAGTGAAAGTGTAGAAGATGAGAAAGTACTTTTCAAGCCAATGGCTTAAATGGTGGATGTTTTCTAGTCAAATAACCTTTTTCCTTTTCTGATTTGAGAGCATTGTTGATGATGTATGAACTTCATCTGTAGTTATCTAAGATTTAGGACACCCTCCTCCCCTCCCATCTTACGGGAGATCAACCCTGAATATTCACTGGAAGGACTGATGCTAAAGCTGAAGCTCCAGTATTTTGGTCATCTGATGCCAACAGATGACTCATTGGAAAAGTCCCTGATGCTTGGAAAAATTGAGGACAGAGGGAGAAGTGGGCATCAGAGGATGAGATGGCTGGATGGCATCACCGATGCAATGAACATGAACTCAAGCAAACTCCAGGAGATGGGGAGGGACAGGGAGGGCTGGCGTGCTGCCGTCCACGGGGTTGTAAAGAGTCAGACATGACTGGGACAGAACAACAACCTCCCACCCAAGCTCATGGATCACATTCCTATGGAACAACAATGATAGCTGGTTCTCAGGATCAGGAGGTTCTCCAAAAGTGACGCCAGGAACATTTGTCTGGCATGTGGCATAGAGTCAAGCAGGAAATTCCTCACCCTTTCCTATTGCTGTTAGTTGTCTTTCTTTTCTGTATATCTTTTTTCCCTTTGGCCAGTTCTCTGTTTAACGCAGCATCACAGCATCTCTTCAGTTATGCTGTTAGGAGACCTCTAGAGCTGTAATGTCTTCTTGATGTTGAGTTTGTTGTTGTTTGCTTGTTTATTTGTTTCCAGGTCTAGATGAGGAAGGAGACAGATGGGCCCCTGGGCTGGACAGCTGGCATTTATCAAGTGGGGTAAAACTGAAGCTTTCTTCTCACCCAGATATCCCAAGGATAAAGCTAGTGGCAGAAGCTGGACCCTGCTAAAGTAAAGAGATGAAAATGACCACTCCTGAGATCAGGGAAAACTTCCCTGTTTGCACATGTGGAGGAAAGCTCCTTGGGGGTCAAAAGGGAGGGGTCCCTACCCATCCCCCTCCCCCATAATAAGTGTGGACATGCACACTTATCTGAGGTGGGATCCATCTTAGCAAAAAGATGAGCACACATACTGGGGGAGTGTCCTAGGGCTGGTCAGGTGTGAAAAAGAAATAATTGTTCAAAGGCAAAGACCTAGAAGGACTGTCCTATTGAAGTGTTTAAACCATCTTTTTATTATGCTCCTCCTCATCAGTGAGAACACCCACACCCTTTCTCTCCAGATCTATGTTTCTGCTTTGCTTCTGCGTAAACAAACTGCTTCTCCGTGTGCTCTCCCATACGCTGTGCTGTGTCTCTAACAATAAAACATTGTACTTGTTTTTGTTTTTACAGTTTTTTTCTCCTTGAAACATTCTTGCTTTCTAACGGGGACAGAGCCAAGGCCACTTTGCTTCTAGCCTCTAGCCAATGGTGGACTAACAGCTAAGATTCCTGATTTTCATCCAGGCTGCTGCTGCTGCTGCTAAGTCACTTCAGTTGTGTCCGACTCTGTGTGACCCCATAGACGGCAGCCCACCAGGCTCCCCCGTCCCTGGGATTCTCCAGGCAAGAACACTGGAGTGGGTTGCCATTTCCTTCTCCAATGCATGAAAGTGAAAAGTGAAAGTGAAGTTGCTCAGACATGTCCGACTCTTAGCGGCCCCATGGACTGCAGCTCACCAGGCTCCTCCATCCATGGGATTTTCCAGGCAAGAGTATTGATTGGAATGGGGTGCCATTGCCTTCTCCAGGCTACTCAGGTTCAACTCCTGGGCAGGGAATTAAGGTTTCTCTTCAGAACCGCTCACTGCTGTCTCACTGAGATCACATTCAATGTTATGTGACCTTTTGCCTGTTTTGGTTGAGGATAATGAGTTCAAGAATCTGACACGCATAAACTTAAACCACAAGAAGCCAGTACAATTTATTATTATTTCTACTCTTCAAGTTTTCATCCTTGGGATTTAAGGCAGTGTGGTCCTACAGGAGTCAGAGCTTATCTTAAATCCCTCAGTTTCTTTATTAAAAATATGAAGAATTTAAAGATTAAGGTTGAACTAGCATGCCATATGGAAAAAGGTTTAACAAAAACAGCTTTCCCTCATCTCATGTCCATTTGATGCTGCTCAAAACACATCACTGGCCATTTAAAAAAAAAAATTAAAATCCCTAAATGCAATATGCTTGTACACAGATACATAAAGGAATGGGAAAAGAGAAAATGAAAGATTAGAGAAAATGACACTAGCTGTTAGGAAATGATGGAACCAAATTATAGCTTTCTAACTGAGAATGCATCCTTGCCTGTAGAATCGAGTTCTAGGATCAAGTAGCAGGTGTTTCTTTCAGTAGACACCTTGTTTTTACTGCCCAACACATCAACTGTATCTTCTTCATCCACTCTCAGCTGTTCAGGTTATGTTTCATTGATTAGCTGCTCATCAAATGGAGATCTGATTTGCTTAACTGACAAAAGTTATCATTCACAACAGATACCAGCATTGGCAGGCTTGACTAGGGCCAGGGTCTGCTTCCAAAATGGCTCACACATAAGCCTGGCAAGTCAGTGCAGGTGGCTGGCTGAGGTCTCAGTTCCTCGCCCACGGGACTGCTTGAGAGTTTTATGATCAGCAGCTGGCTTCCCCCAGAGCCAGTGACTCGGGCCTCAGGCCTGTTTGTTTGTTCTAATTTGGCTGCTGCAGGTCTCAGTGGCAGCCTGTGGCATCTTCAACCTTTGTTGGGGCGTGTGGGATCTAGGTCCCTGACAAGGGATCAGACCAGGGCCGCCTGCGTTGGGAACGCAGACTCTTAGCCACTGGAGCATGAGGGAGGTGCCAGCGCCTCACGTTCTGATGCAGACAAAGGAATTCCTCATAGAGCAATTCTCCCTCCCTGTTTCCTCACCTCTCACCCTTTCTTGCCATGGGAGGAGGTGGGATTTCTGACTGCTGAATGTGGTGGAAGGAGCTAAGCATGGTCCATCGTCCTCCTTGGGGTTATTGCTGAGTCCCACCCAAGGCCACAGAAGCGGGGTCCAGAACCAAAGCCACCTCTGAAGGTGACTGAACCCCTTTGTAACCTTGCCCAAAGCCCCCTGATTATCACTAACAAGCTCCCACATAAGCCTGGCTGATCCCAGTTAGGCAAAGATGCCCATTCCGGTAAACACCCTAGACCACCCTAATCAATCACCTGACACCAACCTTCCAGCAGGAGTTTTCTTTGTCTTGAGACTATAAAAATTGGCTATGAACCCACAAAAACAGTCAATTTTCCCCGGTCTATCAGGAGGTTGGCCAACTGTGCTCGCAGGGCCCAGTTTTTCTCTGATCTTTGTTCTTAATAAACTCACTCCTCTCTTCTCCCTGTTTGTCTGGAAAGTCTTGGATTTTAAAATCCCCAAATGCAATATGCTTGTACACAGATACATAAAGGAATGGGAAAAGAGAAAACCAAAGATTAGAGAAAATGACACTAGCTGTTAGGAAGTGATGGGACCAAATTATAGCTTTCTAACTGAGAACGTATCCTTGCCTGGACTGCCTCAACAGTGGTTTTACTTTGGTGCAAGCATGTCTCCAGGACACAGGCATTCCAATCTGCTTTTGGTCAGAACAGAGTCAAGGGCCAGCACTCTGGGGAGTCCCTGACTTGTCCTGCTAGGCTGGGACCTGCGTAGGTAAGTTCATCTCACGGGGGTAAGTTGATAGCAAACCCACATGGCTGTGGATCTAAAGTCATGATTCCCCACCAGCATTGCCAGTGATAATTTGAGCTCTCTTTGTATGACTGTTAATCTCAGCTAATTCTGAACACTGGAGGGAACGATGGAGCCTCTTCAAATCTCAAAATTTGTGGAGAGAGAATACAATTAGAGTAACTCAGCCCATAATCTGAAGATCTAAATTGCTTCCTGCTGGCTTAATTTTGGCATCTTCAAGACTGAGGGTATTACTATGTTCAAGTTTTTGTTTTTTTGTTTTTTTTTCTTTAGAGCCTAAGAAGGTACTCCCAAGACTTCTTCTAGAGGGGTGTCTGGGTAGGGAGGGCACAGAGGGTGGGAAAGAGGAAGCGATTTTCTTTATCATTCTTGCCCGCAAATTCTCTCCCCAGGTTCAGTCAAATGTCTAATGGCTGCAACAGTGTGAGAAATTTTCCTGGAAGACTTGACTCCAATTTCCATTCTAATTATGATGATGATGATGATGATAGCCATGATGGCACTGACTATTTTGAGCACCCACCATGAGCCAACCAGTGTACTATAAGCACTACATATACCGTGTCTAATCAGTACATCATCCCTAAGAGGCAGACGTTTTCATTTGACACAAAGAATATGCAATACGGTCCAAGTTTCACAGAGTAGAGACCAGAGTCCCATTCTGGCAACTCCCAAGCCCAGGCTCTTTTGACTTAAGCACATTTCTCGGAGCCCCTGCTCCATCTCAGCTTTTCGGGGTAGGAAGAGCAGTTAAGAAAGAGGCCATTCTTGTTTTTCAAGCCTGGCTGACTTCTCTATAGAGGGGTTTTCCCCAAATAACCTAGAAACTCGGGAGACATGAAGACTGAGCATTCAGCTCAGAGGCTCTTTGACCTTTCTAACACCCCCATCCTACACTGCACTCCCCAAATGCCCTCCCTCCCCGACCTCCCCAGGCACGAAACCGTTCCTGTACCTAGCTCAGAGCTGTGCTCAGAGGCCATCTGTTCAACCAGGGGTGCCATTATCTTTACGGTCCTTTAAAACAGCCATTTCCTGAAATTGCACTTGATAATGGAAAATGGGTTTCTGTGTCTCTAAGGGACCATATCTGCATTGCTATTTTCTCCTCCCTTGGCAAAAGGAATTTGAAACAACTCTAATATTGAGATAGAAAAACAATTCCCTTAATAGGTATGGTAGGCAGAACAATGCTTCCCAGAAGATGTCCACGTCCTTTTCCATGGAAGCTGCAAATATGTTACTTTACCTAGCACAGAGAACTTGCAGATGCATCTAAGAATCATGCAGTGTGGGAGATTCCCACGCCATACTTGGTGGTTCTAATGTAACCACAGGCGCTTTTTAAGGAAAAGAAGGCAGAAGAGTCAGACAAGGAGACACAACAACATGAGCAGCTGGACTGACAGGATTCACAACTGGAGGCAGTGAGCCAAGGAATGCAGGAAGCCTCTAGAACCTAGAAAAAGCAAGGAGATAGGCACTTTTCTAGAGCCCCGAGAAGCAACAACACCCTGCCAACACCTTGAGTTTAGACCTGTAAGACCCATTTCAGACTTCGGATCCCTTGGAACTTTGAGATAATGTTACCAAACTGAACGTGGGTCCGCTCACCCGCCACATGGACACCAGCTCATGGAGAGCGGAAGTGCAGTGGTTTCTGCAGGTGTCAAGCAAGCACGGGGAGCTCGTGCTCAAGACTCAAACTTCTTAATACCTTTCGGGGAAGGGTTTTTAAAGGCAACACTTGGGATGAAGATTGCAGCTTATGGACTTTCATCTGATGGGTTGGTTGTGTGGTCAGAGAGTAAGGTTTTGGGAATCTTAACCTTCAACCCAGGAGGAGAAGGGGATGACAGAGGATGAGATGGTTGGATGACATCACCGACTCGATGGACATGAGTTTGAGTAAGCTCCCAGAGTTGGTGATGGACAGGGAAGCCTGGCATGCTACAGTCCGTGGGGTCGCAGAGTTGGATGCAACTGAGCGACTGCACTGCACTGAATCCTCAGCCCTCTGGTTCCAGCCAGTCTGGGGTCTAAAGCTTGTGGTCAGCATACAGTCTCTATACTCCATCTGTGTAGGGATCTTAGTATCTGCAGAATAGCTCAAAGATATGCCTCAGGTTGTTATATACACCCTTGGGGAGGAACTAGGACTCCTGTTTTACTGCTGAACTATTGTTTCTTGGCAGCTTTTCCTTTGTTTCTGCATTCCCTCACTTTCCTAATTATTAACTGCTTGGTCTGTGCTTTGGAACTCAGGAAAGGCCTAGGAGATTAAAGTCTGTTTTCCCCTACAAATAAGAAACATGAGGAACTTACCTAGTGGTCCGGTGCTTAAGACTCTGCACTTCCAAGGCAGGGGGTCCAGGTTTGATCCCTAGTCAGGGATCAAATCCCACATGTGTTGGAAAGCGGTCAAAAGAAGAAAAAAAGTTAAAAAAAAAAAAAGAAACTGAGATACAGGGGCTTTTGAACCTGGGAAGGCCCCAAACGGTCCTGCTTAGTTTCAGTTCCCTCTTTTCTTTGATACTCCTCAATCTTGACAGGGGCAGGTGGTAGGAAAGAGTAAATAAAGTTTTGGAAAGAGAAATTAATCGTAAACTCAAGCAGGGGGACTCAGTTCCAATAATAAATATGTGTTGCTTTGTTTGTGGTAATTTGTTGCAGGAGCAACAGGAAACTAAGACAATAGAATACTCTGCACCTTTCTCTGCTGATACCACTGGCCACTAAATATCCAGGTCAGAAAAAGTCAGCTAGTGACCCTGCCCTTTGAACTCTTCTCACAACATGGGAGACACCGCGGGAAAATACACCTGGTGTACGTGTTCATTATTATCTTTTTCATAACAGCCTTTTGGAAAAACAAGTTTATACAATCGTTTTTCTTGGTAATAAGAAATCTTTATAGACCCAGACCATATTGCTGGAGGTATAATAGATAAGTCAGCAACTATGTAACTAACAATTGTCACATGTCCAGTTGTTGCTTGTGCTCCTGGAAAACAAGACAGCCTTATCACCACTGGGAAATGCCCCTGAGCTTCCTGATTCAGGTATTAAAACAGAGCTCTTTCAGTGCTATGGGAACTGGGGTGAAAAGGCCAATGACGCCTAATCAAACTAGAAAGCAAGTTGTGCGGCTAATGCAAGATCCACAGAAGCTGATCCAGCCTGTCAGTGTGGAAGGTTAATGGCCCAGGGCTGGGTCCCCATTAGAGAGAGGGACAAGGAGTGTCTTCACTGTTTTCAGCTGAACACTTTTGAAACTGCCTCGCTGATTCAAGGCTGCCACTGTTTCCATGCCAGACAGCAGGATAATGATTTAATTAACCTCTTGTTGAAGCTGGTGGGAACCCTAAGCAGTCATTCATCAGTGAAAACTTTCACCACAAAACATTCAATTGATTTCTGCCTGCTTTTCCCATTCTCTGTGGAGAGCTGAAAGAGTAAACCACTTCTAGCTGGTTAAAGCAAAGATCCCTCCAAGAAGGCTTCACTGGCTAACACTTCTGGGGTCCAGAAGGCGCTTGGTCCAAATAAATCTTACGTGTTTATGGTGCCAGGTGGCAGGTCACTTTTGGAATCTTGTACCCTCTGTGCTCCAGGCAGTCTCCTCCATTCATACAACGGGAAGGCTCCCATTCATTGATTAAAGTCTACAGCTTTCCTTAATGGCTGTTTCTGCAACCCTGCATTGTAAGGAAGACCATATAGCATTAATAATTTGTATATGGGAAGATAGCCATATAAGACCAGGCATAGTATACTCCCATGAGATTTTATCCCTGCCACATCACACTAACAGCTCATGAGTGTGGTCAACTCAGATCCCAAGATCTTCTTCAGATAAGCTGAATACTGAGAGAATAGAAATGGGACAGATAAACATACATGAAAGAAGGAAGTAGCTCTGAAAGCTTGAGAACTAGAGGAGAGAAAAGTACATGGAGAAGAGGCCTAGGAAACAGCATGATGATGTTGAGTGCTGGGCAATAGTAAGGAACAGAGAAAGGGGAGGTTTCTAATAAGAAAGTGGATAATTCTACTTGAGATTTCTACATGGGGAGGACTTCCTTCGTGGTTCAGTGGTTAAGAATCTACCTGCCAGTTCAGGGAACATGGGTTCAGTCCCTGGTCTGGGAAGATTCGTCACACTGTGCTAAGCCCATGAGCCACAACTACTGAGCCTCCATGCCTACAGCCCGTGCTCTGCCACAAGAGAAGTCACTGCAGTGAGAAGCCTGCACATCTCACCTGGAGAGCAGCCCCCACTCTTTGCAATTAGAGAAAGCCTGCACACAGCAACAAAGACCCAGCATAGCCAAAAATAAATAAAATTGAAAAAATATATTATCACTATAAAAAAAATTCTACTTGGGAAGACCTTCATTTACACGCTTTCGTCACTAACTGTAACTACATTAATAAATGTGGTTTATTATTTAGTTTAATATTTCAACTGGTAAATTCTGAGACTGGCAACAATGGAGCATACGATGATTTGAACTGGCGGCTCTCTGCAGGTTTAATGAAGGGCTTTTGAACGGCTTTTGCAAACAGGACTTGGGTACAGAGAGCTTCAAAGTATTGAAAAGTAGCAAGTGTGTACTCAACAGGAAAAGGGAGTGAAGGCAGAGATGAAGCACCAGCTCTGGAACGGGACCACCCTATACTACCCAGTCCTTCTTTCCTTGCTCCCCTAGGAGATCTTGAAGGCTGGGTCAGAGGTGACATCAAGTGGCTATATTTGCAGGTTGGCAATTTAACTTGATGCAGTAACACTCCAGAGGTTATAGTTCATTTTAACAGAAGCCCTGAGTGAAGGTAACTTCCTCAAACCATAAAGAAATACACATACAACGGCCAACAGTTATCTATCAATTGAAAACAGTTACAGTTAAGTTGGATATAAAGTTCACAGACTGTACCCCATTAAAAAATATTATGGCTAATGTCTCACTAATTATCAGCAAATTAGTCAGGATTTCACAAAGATTAAACACAAACACAATTTATTACTTTGGAGATTTGACAACTCTGCTGAATTATGAATCATCAGAGAAGACAGAATGATCTGTTACTTAACATAAGACAGAGCAATAGCTTCCTACATTTTGTCAGCCAGCTGAAGAACTGATTCTTGAGGACTGACATTAGCAAACTGATTTTGAAAAAATACATATATATATATATAAATATTTTAAGAGAACTGAAAGACAGATATGAAAATTGAAGAAAATGATGGCAAAATAAACAAACACTATGAAACACTGATATCTTTCAAAGGCTGTTGATTAGCTTCTATGTGCAATTTTCTTTTCAAATGACTTAAGAAAGTAAAAAATTAATAAGACCATGAGAAGATTTACCGTTATTTTCAGAAGCTCTAGTAACTAAACTTTTAATTAAATATAGCAATGATCACTGCAAAAACTTGCACGATTTTCATACAAATAATATATAGGTATTAGAAATATTAAAAATAATGTATAATCTCACTACCCAGAAAGAACCTGTTAACTTTTTGTTGTTTTCAGACTGTTTCCTATATAGTAACGGCTTTGGGGCAGAGAAAAGAAATGAAGTAGCAGAGAAGAAATCAAATATTAATATGTTTTGAGGAGCTGTTGAGGAATTTTTAAACGTATATATAAATATTGACAATTATTTTCAAATAATTGACAAATGTGAACATTTGCACAATAAATAGTAAAAACTAGAAGACAATGAAAACATCCCAGAGAATGAGTAAAGGAGATAGTCCAAGGTGTGCTTGGGATTAGTGCTTCTCAGGTCATGAGTGGTCATCAGTTTGTAATGAACAAACTTAATATAGTCATCTTAAACAGTATTAAAATGAAAAGGGAAGTGGAGGGAGAGAAATAGAATAAAATTGAAAGTATCTGTAATTGCAGTAATCTGGAGAAAGCAATGGCACCCCACCTCAGCACTCTTGCCTGGAAAATCCCATGGACAGAGGAGCCTCGTAAGCCGCAGTCTATGGGGTCACAAAGAGTCGGACACGACTGAGCGACTTCACTTTCACTTTTCACTTTCATGCATTGGAGAAGGAAATGGCAACCCCCTCCAGTGTTCTTGCCTGGAGAATCCCAGGGACAGGGGAGCCTGGTGGGCTGCCGTCGCACAGAGTTGGACATGACTGAAGCGACTTAGCAGCAGCAGTAATCTGTAAAACAGTAATTCTGAAGGTTTTGTTTCAAGTGTGTCTGAGTGGGTATGTGTATGTACATGTGCTTAGTTACTGCAAATAATGCATTTTTGCTCTGAGGTGAGGTTAAAAAAAAATCTATGAATGCTACAGCAGTAGACTGAAATCTAATAGACTGTGTCCTCAGAGAGTAGATCAAAGAACATGTGGAGAAAGGATTCCCCTTACAGGTGATACTATGGTCCAGTCCAAAGGGGAATAAGAAAGGAGAAAATCATTGCATCCAATGAGACCCTTATCTCTGATGCCATGTTTATTCTGCCTGGCTAATGGAGATAGATTAGCCTGCTGGATACACCATCAATATCTTAGAGGTTCATCACTGTCGCCCTCATAAAAGAACTGGCTCCTTCAGAATGCTTCTGACTCTTCACTGCCTTCTTCAGAAGCAATTGAAATATTATGTTTCTTCTGCCTGGTTTGCCTATGCCCGGCACCCCTGACTAAAAATCCCCTTACCCTTCGGGGGATTGGACAGGTCACCACCACCTACCCCTGGGCCAAACCTGGAGCCAGTAGTTCTCAATTAAATTAAATCCAACAAAAACTACAACACTGCCTGTGGTTTGTAACATAACCCACTGCACTCTTAAAATGCCAAGGGAACAGTACGATGTGCTGTCTTGACGAATTGCAGAAATACTGCCATCAAACCCCCAAACAGGCTTGCTACAGGGCAGAGGTCAGGGTGACTCCTGGAGACCTCAGGCCATTAGCTCTAGTCAAATGTCAGCCCTGCCAATTACTCCTAATTGATGACCCAGGCCACTGCCTGGAGTCCTCTAGGGAAAGCTAGCCGTGTGGCAGCTGTCATCCAGCATCATGTGGTGACCACATTGAGAGGACCGGGTGTCAAGGCTCATGTGAGATGTGAGAAGTACAAGATGGCAGAGCTCACACACACAATTGTGAAATTCATCACTGCACTGTAGGGGAGCTCAAGCTTGGTCTATAGTTTAAGTCATTTTTTGAAAAAGAAATGGCAAATCCAGAATCACTGTCACTGTAAATTTTAGTCTTTCCATGAGATCACAGAGGGTGAAAACAAGTCTCAGCAAGAGTCCATGCTTGTTATTAGGCTTCAGGGGATACAAAAGAAGAGAGAATGCATTCAGCAGGGGACATCATCAGTTCGGTTCAATTCAGTCACTCAGTCGTGTCCGACTCTTTGCGACCCCATGAATCGCAGCACACAAGGCCTCCCTGTCCATCACCAACTCCCGTTCACTCAGACTCAAGTTCATTGAGTCCGTGATGCCATCCAGCCATCTCATCCTTGGTCTTCCCCTGCTCCTCCTGCCCCCAATCCCTCCCAGCATCAGAGTCTTTTCCAATGAGTCAAATCTTCTCATGAGGTGGGCCAAAGTACTGGAGTTCCAGCTTTAGCATCATTCCTTCCAAAGAAATCCCAGGGCTGATCTCCTTCAGAATGGACTGGTTGGATCTCCTTGCAGTCCAAGGGACTCTCAAGAGTCTTCTCCAACACCGCAGTTCAAAAGTATCAATTCTTCGGTGCTCAGCCTTCTTCACAGTCCAGCTCTCACATCCATACCTGACCACAGGAAAAACAATAGCCTTGACTAGACGGACCTTAGTTGGCAAAGTAATGTCTCTGCTTTTGAATATACTATCTAAGTTCCAAACATCTTCAGAACAAATCATGCAATGTGGACTTCATTTGCATGGTGATGTTCCACCCACATCTTCTTCCTATCAGTTGATAGTTGCCACAAGGGAGGCTAGGGCGGCTACCTCTCATTCGCCAAATGCTCTGTTTCTCCTAGACTTCTATTTGGGTCTCAGCCCTCCACGGCCCCTCCAATTCTGAGGAGTAATCTGGAATCATAGAGTCATTGGGTTCTTTTTTTCTTTTTTTTTTTAATCAAAGGCATTCAAGAGAATTTGAATGTAGACAGGCAAACAAATTTTAAACCTATTTCGGTCAAGACCACTACACATTGTCTTTCTTTCCTTCAGTTCAGTTGCTCAGTCATGTCCAACTATTTTTGACCCCATGGACTGCAGCACACCAGGTTTTGCTGTCCATCAGCAACTCCCGGAGCCTACTTAAACTCATGTCCATCGTGTAGGTGATGCCCTCCAACCATCTCATCCTCTGTCGTCCCCTTCTCCCCCTGCCTTCAATCTTTCACAGCATTAGGGTCTTTTCCAATGAGTCGGTTCTTCTCATCAGGTGGCCAAGGTATTGGAGTTTCAGCTTCAGCATCAGTCCTTCCAATGAATATTCAAGACTGATTTCCTTTAGGATAGACTGGTTGGATCTCCTTGCAGTCCAAGAGACTCTCAAGAGTCTTCTCCAGCACCACAGTTCAAAAGCATCAATTCTTTGGCATTCAGCTTTCTTTATAGTCCAACTCTCACACAGTCAGCTCCATACATAACTACTGGAAAAACCATAGATAGCTTTGATTAGACAGACCCTTCTCAGCAAGGTAATGTCTTTGCTTTTTAATATGCTATCTAGGTTGGTCATAGCTTTTCTTCCAGGGAGCAAGTGTCTTTTAGTTTCATGGCTGCAGTGATTTTGGAGCCCCCAAAAGAAAGTCTCTCACTGTTTCCATTGTTTCCCAATCTATTTGCCATGAAGTGATGGGACTGGATGCCATGATCTTAGCTTTTTGAATACTGAGTTTTAAGCTAGCTTCTCACTCTCCTCTTTCACTTTCATCAAGGGGGCTCTTTTAGTTCCTCTTCACTTTCTGCCATAAGGGTGGTGTCATCTGCATATCTAAGCTTATTGATATTTCTCCTGGCAATCTTGATTCCAGCTTGTGCTTCATCCAGCCCAGCATTTCACATGATGTACTCTGCATATAAGTTAAATAAGCAGGGTGACAATATACAGCCTTGATGTACTCCTTTTCCAAACTGGAACCAGCCCATTGTTCCATGTCCAGTTCTAACTGTTGCTTCCTCACCTGCATACATATTTCTCAGGAGGCAAGTCAAGTGGTCTAGTATTCCTATCTCTTTAAGAATTTTCCACAGTTTGTTGTGATCCACATAGTCAAAGGCTTTGGCATAGTCAATAAAGCAGAAGTAGATGTTTTTCTGGAACTCTCTTGCTTTTTGATGATCCAACAGATGTTGGCAATTTGATCTCTGTTTCCTCTGCCTTTTCTAAATCCAGCTTGAACATCTGGGAGCTCTCAGTTCATGTACTGTTGAAGCCTGGCTTGGAGAATTTTGACCTTTACTTTGTTAGCATGTGAGATGACTGTAATTGTGTGACAGTTTGAATATTCTTTGGCATTGCTCTTCTTTGGGATTGGTATGAAAACTGACCTTTTCTAGTCCTGTGACCACTGCTGAGTTTTCCAAATATGCTGGCATATTGAGTGCAGCACTTTCATATCATCATCTTTTAGGATTTAAAATAGCTCAACTGGAATTCCATCACCTTCACTAGCTTTGTTTGTAGTGATGCTTCCTAAGACCCACTTGACTTCACATTCCAGGATGGCTGGCTCTAGGTGAGTGATCACACCATCGTGGTTATCTGGGCCATGAAGATCTTTTTTGTATAGTTCTTCTGTGTACTCATGCCACCTCTTCTTAATATCTTCTGCTTCTGTTAGGTCCATATCATTTTTGTCCTTTACTGTGCCCATCTTTGCATGTAATGCTCCTTTGGGATCTCTAATTTTCTTGAAGAGATCTCTAGTCTTTCCCATTCTATTGTTTTCCTCTCTCCTCCTGTCTCTCATCTCTTTACACATACTGAACTCCTTTCTTGGAAGCACTGTAAGAAAAAAGCCAGAGATTTGCCACTGACTATGTTCTAATTCTGGCTGGATCTCTATCTGGTACTTTATGTTTTAGAGAATTTTAACGGTCAGGGAAAATCCTAAACTGGACTGAAACTAGATGCTTAAGTGCTTTGTTCTTAGGATGACAAGAACATTTGTCAATAAATACTGACTGAATTCCTATGGCACTGCAAGGCTTTGCATGTAGGGGATGTACAATTTTTCTATTTCAGTGATGATTTTAGTCAAGTGACAATCAAACCCTCATAACTTCTGAGACAATATTTCTTCTCTCCCACCTTCATGAAATGGTCTGTTCTCAGCTTCATGTGAGACTTTTCTCCAAAGCAGGGTTGGCAAGCTTGAGAGGCCGCCACTGCCACACCTCTCACATATCACACTAACGTGAGAGCGCAGAATGGGAGCCGCAGGGCTCCCACCCCATGAAGGTGAATGCTGGCCCTGAGAGAGCCTGCAGGCAGCTGAATTGCACACACAGCGTCTTGTCTGCAGAAGCTTCTGAGTGCTCTGAAAACACTTGGGTCTTATGAGCCTCTACCTTATAAAAGGATCATTGCTAAGGTCAAATGACTTCCCTGGTTATCACTCAGGCAACTCAGCAGCTACACCAGAAATAGGATCCTTCCCAGTGCCCCTGACTGCCTGGTGGGCACTTAAAACACTTCCAACCCTTAGGGCAGGAGAAAGAAGTCACCCATGCAGTCCTTGTCCTGAAAAAATACAGAAGCTCACCTGGCCTCTGAGGCTGCAATGGTTCTTGCAACTTGGGGTGTGCCAGCATCCCCCCAAACCCAGCTCAGTTCTGAAAGCAACCTGAGAAAGTCGCTGCCTTCTGAGTAGCTGGCAGTGCAGGCTGGTCCATCTGTTCTGCTGGAATGCAGAGCCATGTTCAAGAGGTAATGGAAACTCCTGGGGGGCAGGGCTCCCCACATGCACTCAGGCTGCAGGAAGATAAAGCAGGCTGCTCCACAGTTCTGCCCACTTGCTAAATGATTCATGGACAGAGGTGCTGGCCTCAGAGGATGGCTGCCCAGTTGTTGGCCGGAACAGAGGTACCAAGCAGCAAGTATGGTCAAGGCTAAGATGCTGCAGTAAGACTCCTGCATTAAAATCCCAGCTCTCAGGCTTGTTCCTGCTTTCTGCCAATGGGACAGCAGGCAATTTACTACTACTGTCTGCCTGAGTTTCTTTATTTGCAAAATGTGGACTATAATTGCACCTACCTGATAGGTTCTGATGCTGGAATTAAATGGCTAAATGAGTAAGGTACTGAGTACCTGGTATGTAATAAGTATAACTACTCACTATCATGTATTTACTCAAAGAGGCTATTTGGTGGCCATTAAAAATGATAGTTGGGTCTCCCAGGTGCTGCCAGTGGTGAAGAATCCACCTGCCAATGCAGGAGATGTAAGAGATGGGGGTTCCATGTCTGTGCCAGGAGTGATCTCCTAGAGGAGGAAATGGCCAACCACTCTGGTATTCTTGCCTGGAAAATTCCATGGACAGAGGAGCCTGCTGGGCTACAGTCCCTAGGGTCCCAAACAGTCAGATATGACTGAGTGTGCACACATACACAAATGATGGTTATAAACTGTGATGTGCTGGTAAATCTTTGACTACCTGTTCTCTGGGGGAAAGCTCTGATTTGCAATGTGTGCTGATTTCCACAGTTTGGATATTTCCATCATGAATTATTTCAACAACACAGACTTTGGAAAAAGTACTCTTGGTTAGCTTTCAAGGGCTGGTATGCCACTAGTAACAAAGCCCAAGTAGTAAAATGAAAGATGCTATGATATATTATGTGGAAAAATAAGAATAAATATGAAATACAAAGTTATTATCAACTATGTGAAAATCAAATGTGTTCAAAAAAATGCAAAGAAATATACAAAACACTGACCAAGAATAAGAGTGGTGGGCATGTAGTTAACTCTTCTGTGTATTTATTTTTGTTTTCCTTAAAGTGCCTATGTTAATTTTAGAGTGGAAAAGCAAGCAGAGTTCTAGGGACATCAGCTAAGACAGTGGTGTAGAAAGACTCTGAGCTCACCTCCTCTCATGGGTACACCAAAATTACAATAATTTATTGAATACCTACCAATTAAAAAGACCAGAACCTACCAGAAAAGATCTTCTACAACTAAAGATACAAGGAAGAAACCACAATGAGACCAGTAGGAGGGCTGGAGTCGCAGTAGAGTCAAGAAGCATATGGTGGGCCACCCATAAACAAAAAGAATAATTATGATTACAGAGGTTCTCCCCAAATAACGAGAGGGTCTGAGTCCCAATCACTCCCAGCCTGGGAATCCTGTGCCAGGGAGATGAGCTCCCAGAGGGCCAGAGGGGCTCACTTTGTAGAGAGCCAGAGAGCTGTGGAAAACAGAGACTCCATTCTTAAACAGCACACACAAAATCTCACATGCTTTGGGACCCTGTACACAAGCAGTAACTTGAAAGGATCCTGGGTCCGACCCAGCTGTTGGTCCTGGAAAGCCTCCTGGAGAGGTGGAAGGCAACTGGAGCTTACCCTGGGGACACAGTTACACAGGCGGCAGGCTTTTGGGGAGCTCTTTCCACCACATGGCAACATACAATGCCAAAGAATGTTCAAACTACCGCACGACTGCACTCATCTCACACTCTCGCAAAGTAATGCTCAAAATTCTCCAAGCCAGCTTCAACAGTAAGTGAACAGAGAACTTTCAGTTGTTCAAGCTGGATTTAGAAAAGACAGAGGAACCAGAGATCAAATTTCCAACGTCCGCTGGATCATCAAAAAAGCAAGAAGCTTCCAGAAAAATGTCTATTTCTGCTTTATTGACTATGCCAAAACCTTTGACTATGTGGATCACAACAAACTGTGGAAAATTCTTCAAGAGATGGGAATACCAGACTACCTTACCTGTCTCCTGAGAAATCTGTATGCAGGTTAAGAAGCAACAGTTAGAATCAGACATAGAAAAACAGATTGGTTCCAAATTGGGAAAGGAGTAAGTCAAGGCTGTAGATTGTCACCCCTGCTTATTTAACTTCTATGCAGAATACATCATGCAAAATGCCGGGCTGGATGAAGCACAAGCTGGTATCAAGATTCCTGGGAGAAATATCAATAACCTCAGATATGCAGATGACACCACCCTTATGGCAGAGAGTGAAGAGAAAGGAAAGATGCTCTTGATGAAAGTGAAAGAGGAGAATGAAAAAGTTGGCTTAAAGCGCAACATTCAGAAAACTAAGATCATGGCATCTGGTCCCATCACTTCTTGGCAAATAGATGGGGAAACAATGAAAACAGTGAGAGACTATTTCTTGGGCTCTAAAATCACTGCAGATGGTGACTGCAGCAATGAAATTAAAAGACGCTTGCTCCTTGGAAGAAAAGCTCTGACCAACCTAGACATCATATTAAAAAGCAGAGACATTACTTTGCCAACAAAGGTCTGTCTAGTGCTTTTCCAGTGGTCATGTATGGATGTGAAATTGGACTATAAAGAAAGCTGAGTACCAAAGAATTGATGCTTCTGAACTGTGGTGTTGGAGAAGACCCTTGAGAGTCCCTTGGACTGCAAGGAGATCCAGCCAGTCAATCCTAAAGGAAATCAGTCCTGAATATTCATTGGAAAGACTGATGCTGAAGCTGAAGCTCCAGTACTTTGGCCACCTGATGCAAAGAACTGACTCATCTGAAAAGACCCTGATGCTGGGAAAGATTGAAGGTGGGAGGAGAAGGGGATGACAGAGGATGAGATGGTTGGATGGCATCATCGACTCAATGGATGTGAGTGTGAGTAAACTCCGGGAGTTGGTGATGGACAAGGAGGCCTGGTGTGCTGTACTTCATGGAGTCACAAAGAGTCAGACATGACTGAGCGACTGAACTGAACTTCCACCACACTTACACCAGGAGTGGTAAATGCCATTTTGAATCCTCCATCTACCTTGTCAGCCTCAGAACCCAGCTCTGCCTACCAGTCTGCTGACCCCAATTCTGGGATGCAGCCAGAGGCCTCAAGACCCAGCCCCACTCAACAGTGGGAAGGCACCAGCCCAGAAATCCACAGTCCCACCCACCAGCAAGCCTGGTCTAGCCTGGGGACCAGCCTCGCCCACCAGTGGGTAGACAATAGACTCAGGAAAACCTCCACCCCACAGCCTGCAGACACAGTCTCTGTATCAGCAGGCCAGTCCCAGCCTGTGAGCTGCTGGGCCCTGGCTCCAGGCACCAGGGAGCCTGCTCCAGCCTCAGGACTGGTCTTACCCACCAGTGGGAGGACATTGCCCCAGGAGAACCTCAGCCCTGCAGCGTATGGACCTAGCCCACCCACCAGCTGGGTCACCCACCTAGCAGGCCAACGCAACCTTTAGGACACCGCAGACCCCATAGCCAGCCATGTCAGGAAGCAGCCACATTCACCAGTGGCCCAAACCAGCTCTGCGCCCTGCAGCTACATCCTAGGACCTGCCTCTGCCTGCAGTGGGCTGGCAAGAGCCCCAGGTCCTGGCTTTATCAGACAGTAAGCCAGTAGCCCCAGGCTCTCCACGAAACTACAATTATCAAATTGTAGTGGTATTGGCACCAAAACAGACATACAGATCAATGGAACAGAATAGAGAACTCAGGAAAGAGCATATGCACTGTGGTCAATCTATGATCAAGGAGGCAAGAATAAACAGTGCAGAAGATACAGTCTCCTTAATAAATGGTGCTGGGAAAACTGGACAGCTGCATGTAAAAACATGAATTAGAACATTTCTTACACTGTATGAAAACACAGCTTGAAATGGATTAAAAAACCTAAATTTGAGACCAGAAAGCATAAAACTCATAGAAGAAAACAGGCGGAACACTCTGATACAAATCCTAGCAATACTGTTTTGGTTCTGTCTTCTAAGGCAAAGGCAACAAAAGCAAAAATAAATAAATGGGACCTAATTAAACTGAAAAGACTTTTTACAGCAAAGGAAACCACTTGTAAAAATATAACTGATAAGGGGCTAATATCCAAAATATATAAACAGCTCATACAACTCAATATCAAAAACCACAAACAACCCAACTGAAAAGTGGGCAGAAGATGCAAAAGGATAATTTTTCAGTGAAAACATACAGATGGTCAACAGGCATATGAAAAGGTGTTCAACGTTGTTAACTGACAGAGAAATACAAATCACAACTACAATGAGATTTCACCTCATACCTGTCAGAATGTCTATCAACAAAAAAAAAACCCACAAATAACAAATATTGGTGAGCATGTGGAAAAATGGGAACACTCGCACACTGTTGGGGGAATTTAAATTGATGCAGCCACTGTGGAGAACAACATGGAAGGGCCTCAAGATATTAAAAATAGAACTACCATACGATCTATAAGCGATTCCATAACCGGGTGTATATCCAAAGAAAACAACGACACTAGTTCCAAGAGAGGCACGTACTCTAATGTCATAGAAACATTATTTATAAGCACCAGGATGTGGGAGCAACCTAAGTGTCCACCAGCAGAGGAACAGATAAAGAAGCTGTGATGTACATATACACAATGGAATACTACTCAGTCATAAAACGGAATGAAATTTTGTCATTTGTCCCAACATGGAGGGACCTGGAGGATGTTCTATTTAATACAACATGTCAGAGAAAGATAATACATTGTATGCTATCACTTATAAGTGGAATCTAAAAAATAAACTAGTCAATACAACAAAAATAAACAGACTCATAGATACAGAGAATAAATTAGTGTTTACAGTGGGGAGAGGGATGGCCAAAGGGGCAAGATGGGGTAGGGAACCAAGAGGTATAAACTACTATATACAAAATAAATGAGCTATAATATCACCAATATTTTATAATAACTACAAATGTAGTATAATTTATAAAAATTTTGAATCACTATATGGTACACCTGAAATCAACATAATATTATAAATCAACTAGGTTTCCATTTTTAAAATATCTGAAAAAAAGCCAGCAGAGTTAACTAAAATACACACACAGCCTTTATATAATTTCAAATATGCATAACAATAGCATAATTGACTCATTAACCAACTGTCAACATTTTGCCAATCTTCTTTCACTGTAATAAAATGAAATTTCTTGCATTTCATTTATCTCAGAAGACCATGTTATTTTTTTACTTGAAACACTCCAATGTAATACATAGGACATTAAAAAAAAACATACTACTAATCATATCCAACCAAAGTAATAATTCTTCAAATTCATTCCCAATTGGGAAAGATGTCTTTTACAGTTTGTTTCTTTGAATCATAGCTCAAACATGGCATTGGGTTGTTATTCTTCTAAGTCTCTTTAATTCTACAATAATTATCTTTTCTTTTTGTCTCTTTTATGCCACCAATTTAATGAAGAAGCTGATAATTTGTCCTATAGAGTGACTTACATTATAGATTTGGCCAAATATTTTCTTATGGTTACTTGTACCTCTGATCCCCAGATTTTCCATAAGTTGGTAGTTATATCTAGAGAGGGAGTCAGATAAGAACCTTCCTGGGTGACGCCATGGACTTCCTACTACATCACAGAACATTTGCTTCTGCAACTTTTAGTGATGCTACGATTGAGTCATGGACTTAGAAATGTAACACATTTAAAAACAAAATTAAATAGGAGAAAACAATTGGGAGAATTCACTTAGGCAGATGATAAGAAGTACAGGGTCTAGATCAGTCAAGAGAAGGTGTACTTGTGTGTCAAGATTTGCAGACAGAAGGACTCGACCCAGGCCTTCTTGGCCTTCTATACTTTTGTGATAGTACAACCCATATGAATGAGTTTTGTGACTCCTTTTGATGACACCTTTCTCATAAAACTGGGGAGGATGTGACAATTTTAATATTAGTTCAGTTAATTCTTTGCAAAACCCTAAGGCATTCTCTGGTTTGAGTCCACTACAGAAATGCCAGACACAGAGTAAACCAACTTCAGCCAAACATGAGTCAAGGTCCCTACACTCCTTCAACCTATTGAGGGCTCCTTGCTCACTACAACAGTCAGAACGACCTCCCTACCCAGAATGCCATCTCCAAGCCATCCTTCACACCCCAGCTGCCAGATTCTCAAGTACAAATCAAACCATCTTCCTATCTGTGCTGGTTAGACTTTTCCAGTGGCTTTCCATGGTCTGCTGGAAAAACATAACTCTTTAATTGTCACTCAAGGATGTTCCCCACCATCCTTTTCGTCTGTCTTCCGTAGGCCATGCCTTCTCCCAATCCTCTAACTGCATCCAACTCCATGTTGCTCTCCGGACGCTATGCTCCTTCACAACTCGGGGTCTTGAGGCAATTATCCCCCTGCATAGAATGCCTTTCCTTTGGTCAGCCTGGCAGTTTGCCAACCATCCCTGAGACTCCTGGTGCCAGGCCACGCTGACCTCCCTGGTCTGACTTGAAATCTCCTCTCCCCTTTCTCTGTTTCCTCACCAGTCATATCATCACTCTGTCCCAGCAGACTTTCCTGGGCCTGGCATGTTGCAGGCACTCAGGAAATAATTGTGAATGAATTAATTGAAAATGAAGCCCAGGAGGAAGAGTGAAGAAAGCGCTCGGTGAATCTGCCATTGGCTGAATAGGCACACTCAGAAGATGAGCTAAGTACTATCTGACCATGTCTGCCCTGGAACACCCCTGGCTTTGAACTTATTTCTGTCTGCTCAATGATTTTATCCTTTTAAGAACTTGGCTTCAAATACAAATGACACCTCTTTACAGCTGTGTGGCCTTAGGCACTTATCCGTTTTGTTTGTTTTTGTCTTGCTTTTAAGGGCTATTCTGGGCCTTCATTGCAGCTCTCAGGCTTTCTCTAGTTGTGACACATGAGCTCAGTTGCCTGCCCCACCCCCAACATGTGGGATCTTAGTTCCCTGACCAGCGATCAGACCCACACCCCTGCATTGGAAAGTGGATTCTTAACAACTGGACCACCAGGAAGTCCCTCTTACCAGTTTCATCATTTATAAACTGGATATGATGATAGAATCCACAATAAAGCTTCTTTTGAGGAGTCAGTTAATATACATAATGTGCTTAGAGTGGTGCCTAGAACATAGTAATAGGAAGTTCTATTTAAATGCTTGTTGGTAACATTTCTGCATAGGTCTTAACATCTCTACGTGACAGCTGGTTCTTCAAATGCATAATTTATATCTGATTGAGTTGTATTTACTCCATAGCATGTGGCATAAACGGCTGCAGGAATGAAATGAAATGAATGAAAGCAACCAGGGAGATTGTTCAGGGTGGCCATAAAGAGGATGGGCTTTGAGGCCAGGCTTCCTGGGTTTCCATCCCAGCTCCCCCAATGACCACTATATGCTCTTCAGCATACAGTCTTAAGCCCTTGGTGCCTCTGTTCTCTTTGTCTATAAAATGATAATAGCTGTGAGTCTGTTGTGATGGTTGTGTGAGATAGAGATCATTTGTGTAAACCTCTTAGCACAGTGCCTGCACATGGGAACTGCTCAATAGACGTAAGTTAATATTATTATTTATTTTCCTTCTTGAGGATATTTGCATTTTTGCATGAACTAAATAGGGAGCCTATGCTGGGGCAAATTAATATTTTGGACCTATCCCAGTAACCATCCTCTTTGGTTATTTTTTTCATTCTAAAGTCTCCTTATACTTACACAAATAAGGTAGCTGGAATCCTGTCTGTTCAGTAGAATGAATGACATGTATGTCTGTCATTGGCTCTGCTCAGTGCAGCCCCTCCCACGAACTCAAAGTTAAAAAAAAAAAAAAAAAAAAAGAGCAACCAGACCATTCAGGTCTAAAGATGGAACCAATCCAGGGAACTCAGGGTAAAAGTGGTTCTTTAGCAGTCTACCTATCAGTCAGGAGTGGGTGAGAATTCCCAAAGCTCTATGACCTAATGGCTAGGGCATCTTGGGCTAAAATCAGGCCCCAGTGGAGATTAAATTGGAATCCAGGCATGACTCCAGTTCCGCACTAGGTTTGAGCTGAACTGACAATCCCTCTGGGAGTGTTCCTTCATGAAGAACAAGACGCAGTTAGTGAGCAGGATAGCGGACAGAGGCTTGGATCCCAGCATCCTCACAGGCTAAGAGCCCAAGGAAATGGACACCGGAAGAAACTGACTGGAGGTCACCTCACAATGACTTTTGTATCCTACATACGCCATATTTTTCCTGAAAGTTTATCTGGGGATGTTGTGAACATAGCTTCTTTGCTTTATAACCCAAGTTCAAATGTCCTTATCTTGTGACCACAGGTTAAAAATACCTTTCTTTATTCTTTGAAAAAAAATTTTATTGGACATGCATACTCAATTGCTAAACTGTGTTTGACTCTTTGTGACTCCATGGACTGTAGCCAGCCAGGGTTCTCTGTCTATGGAATTCTCCAGGTAAGAATACTGGAGTGGGTTGCAGTTTCCTATCCCAGGGGATCTTCCTGACCCAGGGATCGGACCACGTCTCTTGCATCTCTTGCACTGGCAGGGAGATTGATTATCACTGAGCCACCTGGGAAGCCCATTTTGACTGGAGTATAGTTGATTTACAACGTTGGTTAGTTTAAGGTGTACAGCAAAGTGAATCAGTTATACATATACATATATTCATTCTTTTTAAAAGATTACCTCCCCATATGGGCCATTACAGAGAAAAAGAGCCTCCTTTCTTAAATCTCACTCCTCACTAATGCCCATAGATTATGGATATCAAAAAATTCTTATGATAAGCTATCAGACCATTCTAAAATATCTTCAGGCTGCCAAATGAAGTTCTATGTACCTATATAATTTGTAGTGATCAAAGAGGAAGATGATTTTGAGAATCTGGGGTCTTTCTTATAAAAATAACAGCAGATAACATTTATTGAGCACTTCCTATGTGCCAAAAATTTTCCTTCATTATCTCATGCAGCCTTATAGGTGACAGGATTACATACCAACATCCACCCCATTTTACATATCAGAAAACCAAAGAAGCAGAATTGAAGTAACCTTCCCAGGGTTGTGCAGCTAGCAAGTGACCAAACTACATTTCAGAGCAGGAGTGTCTGACCTGGGAGCTGAACTTCTAAGTGTAGTGTGTGTATGGTTGCCAATTTCAGCAGCTTCAGTGGTGTCCAGCCCTTTGTGACCCTGTGGACTATAGTTCACCAGGTTCCTCTGTCCATGGGATTTTCCAGGCAATAATACTGGAGTAGGTTGCCATTTCCTCCTACAGGGCACCTTCCTAACCCAGGGATCTAACTCACATCTCCTGCATTGCAGGTAGGTTCTTTACTGCTGAGCACCAGAGAAGTCCCTATACCTCTCCTCTTTTCCCACCACTTCCATATAACTACAGATCTTCATTGACTTATGGTGGGATTATATCCAGATGAATTTACCATAAGGTGAAAATATTGCAAGTAAAAAATGCTTTTAATACCCCAACCTATTGAACATCATAGCATTCTCAGAACACTTAATATTAGCCTGCTGCTGCTGCTGCTGCATCGCTTCAGTCGTGTCCGACTCTGTGAGACCCCATAGACGGCAGCCCACCAGGCTCCCTCATCCCTGGGATTCTCCAGGCAAGAACACTGGAATGAGTTACCATTTCTTTCTCCGATGCATGAAAGTGAAAAGTGAATGTTAGCCTACAGTTGGGCAAAATCATCTATCATAAATTCTGTTTTATAATAAAGTACTGAATAACCCATATAATTTATTGAATACCATACTAAAGGGAAAAACAGAATGGTTGTATGTATGTACACAGAATAATTTTATCAGTTGCTTGCTAGTCATGAGACAGTAACATACAACATATCACTAGCCCAAGAAAAGATCAAAATTCAAAATCAAAGTACAGTTCCTACTGAAAGCATTTCACTTTTACATGATCAAAAAGCTGAACAATCATAAGTCAAGCCATCATAATTTGGAGACTCTCTGTATATGCTAAATACATATGCCCCTAAATTCATATGCTGAAATTCTAACTCCCAAGATGATAGAATTAGAAGGTTGGGCATTTGAGAAGTGATTAGAACATGACGGTGGGGCCCTTGTGACTGGAATTGTGGCTTTATAAAACAGAACCCCAAAAAGAGCTCTCTCGCTCCTTCCACCATGTGAGGGCACAATGAGAAGTCAGCAGTCTGAACCAAGAAGAGGGTCTCACTGGAACCTGACTGTGCTGTAGCCCTGATCTCAGACCTCCAGCCTCCAGAACTGTGTGCAATACGTTTCTGCTGTTTGTAAACCATCCAGCCGATGGTATTTTGTTATAGCAGCCTGAACAGACCAAGACAGTCTATATGCACAGGGCAATATCACAGGGTTGGAAGCTCATGGTGTCATACCCTAGTTCCCTGAGGTCACAACCTTCTCCGCACTTACATTCATCCTTTAAGTATCGTTCAATGAATATTTGAAACTGGGCACTGACAACGTGTCACACTGAGAACAAGCCCTGGGGATACAGAGGTGATCAATAATTAATGCAGCCCTGTTCTTATGGAGCCTACAGTTCACATCGGGTGTCAACACACGTGCAGTAATTAAACACACATGTGAAACTGCAGCTGGGATAAGAGCTACAAGGCACAGGAATGAGATGCTGTGAATCTGGGTAAAGTGCACTAGTTTGGGAGGTCAGGGAAACTTTCCCTGACTCAGTGACAAAAGAAGTGATAGCTAAAGAAAGAGGGGAGAGGAAAGTCCCTCAGTGGGAAGCATAGCATGGGGGGAGGCCCTGCCAACATGAAGGGCGTGTTGCACTCCTGGGACTGAAAACTGACCAGTGGCTGGAGGGTGCCCTGCTATGCTAAGGACTTGGTCTGGATCACAAGGGCAGTGAGAGGCCTTTGAATCCCAATTTTGACTCCATTCTTAAAAAGCCGGTTAGAGCCAGCAGTGCCTCTAGAGTCAGCCCATGTCTTCCTGGTACCTTGATGTCTGGAGCATCAAGGAGGCAGTCTCTGCATTCCTAGAATTCAACAGAAGTCATGGCAATGGCCAGCTTGGGAACAGGGAGAACAGGCCCTGGCAGCTTCCTGCTCTGCCTGTAAACACACTCCTTTGGCCTGGTGTGAAGTGAAGTGAAGTGAAGTCGCACAGTCGTGTCCGACTCTTTGCGACCCCATGGACTGTAGCCTACCAGGCTCCTCTGTCCATGGGATTTTCCAGGCAATAGTCCCAGAGTGGACTGCCATTTCCTTCTCCATTTGGCCTGGTAGCGAATGACAATTCCAGGAAAATAAAGGGTCACAAGATAGACAGTAACTATGGAATTTGCCCAGAACAAAGATTACCCATACTTCTTTGCAAGCAAATTGGCCCACAGTAAGGAGAAATTTTAGTGCACGTGAACAGGATTTCACAGATTATATTCTCTATCTCTGCCTTTTCCGCCAAACAATGCTAAAAATTCTTTCCTTGAGAAATGTGATTACATGTAGTTTTCTGACACAAAGCTCTCTGCTGGCATTCCATAAGCACAGAAGAGTAATGGTTCTAGTGACTCATTTATTACACTTGTTGTGCTGTGCTTATGCTAAGTCGCTTCAGTCATATCCGACCCTGTGGACTGTAACCCGCCAGATTCCTCTGTCCATGGGATTCTCCAGGTAAGAGTACTAGAGTGTGTTGCCATGCTCTCCTCCAGGGGATCTTCTTGACCCAGGGATAAAACTCACATCTCCTGTGTCTCCTGCACGGGCAGGCGGGTTCTTTACCACTAGTGCCAACTGGGAAGCTTGCTACTCCTGTTACTTAAATATTATTCACTAAACTTTACAAAGAATAAAGAGCTACTATAAAATGACTTCTCTGCCTCACCAGATACAATTTCCCCTTTGCATTCAGATGCCATTTCTAATGTCATCTAAGAAAACTCACTTTTTGGAAAGGTTTCTTCAGGGTTGCTGTGCTGTGCCTAGTCACTCAGTCATGTCCAACTCTTTGTGTCCCCGTGGACCATAGCCCGCCAGGCTCCTCTGCCATGGGAATTCTCCAGGCGAGAATACTGGAGTAGGTTGCCATGCCCTCTTCCAGGGGATCTTCCTAACCCAGGGATCAAACCCAGGTCTCCCACATTGCAGGCAGATTCTTTACCATCTGAGCCAGCAGGGAAGCCCCAGAATACTGGAGTGGGTAGCTTATCCCTTCTCTAGCGGATCTTCCTGACCCAGGAATTGAACTGGGGTCTTCTGCATTGCAGGCAGATTCTCTACTAGCTGGGATACCAGGGAAGCCCTTCTTTGGTGTAGGGAGTATTATTTACTTATTTATATCTCTCTTTCTCCGTGAGGGTTCATCATTTTCTGCATCTCAGTATCAAAGGATGGGGCAGGAGACAAAGTAAGAGAAACAGAGGTTTTGGCTTAGAAAGCTCAGACTCTTGGTTAGGTGGGAGGGAGGCAGAAGACTGGAGGTCTTCTTATCCTACCTCCTACTCAAAGCAGAAGGGCTTTCCACAAGGTGCTGGGCATGCCTAAGCATGCTATCCATGGTTTAGGTCTGAACACCCTCATAGAGACATTGCTGCGTGCTGGTTAAGAGCAAAGCTCTGAAATCTGACGCCTTGGATTCTTCCTGGCCTCCACCTCTTAGTAGCTGTTTGATCCTGAGCACCCACACAAGGCCTTACTTGACTCATTTCTAAAGTAGAGATAATAATAACACATATGGATTGTTAGGATTATCCCCTGAACTGGTTCGAAATGCAGAGTTCAGGTTCCAGGCAAAGTGTACACACCTAAAGTTTTGACAGAAGGCTCTGACCAAGAGGATGAAGTACGCAGGGCTAGTGCTAGAATTCTATAATAGGGCCCTAGCGGCCCCTTTGCAATTTAAGCCTCATAATGTTCAGCTCTGGCCAACATAATGAAAGTCAGATTTATAGGAGGGATTCTGAATAATAGAAAGAGCAGAACTAGGGGGAGCTGGGCCAGGGCTGTAGTAGGAGCTCCTGGACTCTTCCATGGCCCTGGCACAAATGGTGCCTCAACACCACTCTCTGATTGGCACATCCTGCGTCAGTGCCTTCTTCTCTTGGATCAGTTGGCCCTGCCCAGGTTGAGGGGGCAGCTGGGAAGGTACTGAGCCAGGAGCCACCACAGTTTGTCTCCACCACAGAGACCATCTTCCAGGAAGATAGATGAGTCCAGATTTTTGCTCCAAGCAGCCTTCAAAGATATCCATTTAAATGAGCTATACGCATTGACAATTCTAGACAAAGTTAATGTAATGTGAGGCCTCTTAAACTTGCCTCAAGGAAGAAATCATGAAGGGAGCCTGACTCAGAAAAAATTATTTTTGGAGAACAGTAGTGTATTTCCCTGATCAAATCACTGGGAACTGCTAGCACGTTTGGTGTGTGTTCTTCGTAGAGATTTTCTGGGGGAGTTTAATCAGACAAAGTGTTCTTTGGGAATTGTAGCTTCCTCTGAAAGCACCATTGTCACCACCAATGGCTGCTGAATCTGAAAAAATACAGCCATTTTTTGGCTGAATTCAGCCATTTCCCAGACAGCCATATCCGGACACCAGGCTAGGGCTATGGTAATCTGAGGGAGAAAATAAGAAGAATTTCCACACTTTTATCTGAACCGCTGCTTTGATAAAACCCCACCGATCTGGAACTCAGGTCAGGAAAAGGACAAGCACATTCTTGGCTCCCAGCCCTTTTATGCATTAAAGAAGTATCGTGGCCACGTCTTCAAAAGGAATAACCCCGCTGTTGTTTGAATTAGCTTGAGCTACACCTGGGGCGTGTCAGGTATGTGGGCTACCTTCTGAGAAGGGCGTTGGAAGTCAGAGGATTCCAGGTAAAGAGCATCAGAAAAATGAAGAGAAGTTCTGTGTGTCGGATTACACAAAGAACCATATGATGTAGAACCAGGAATTGGGAACCATGGAGCTTAGGCAGAAGCTGCCTCTTCAGGCAGGGTGGCCAAGTTTACAAGGCAGACTGAGACATGTTTCCTCCTGCTCCTGAGGGGCAAACTGAGATCCTCAACTGGTGGTGATGAAGGAGAAAGGGATTTTCAATGAATATAAATATATTTATTTCTGACACAGAATCTCTATCATGAAGAAGATTGTCTGTGATTGGAGGAGATGCTGTGATGCATCTACTTCGTGTTGGAGAGATTTCTGAAGCAGAAACGTCAGATTTAAAAGAATTAGAGGAGGTGAGGGAAACGCCTATCAAAAGGCAAGGAGATTCATGTTGATGTATGGCAAAAACCAAGACAATATGATAAAGTAATTATCACCCAATTAAAAAAATTTTTAATGCATTTTTAAAAAGAGTTAAGGAGTGGGGGTGTTGATAACAGGCGAGACTACACATGTAGAGGAGGGGGTGGAGGGGGAATCTCTAAAGCTTTAGCTCAGTTTTACTGTGAGGCTAAAACCACTGTAAGGAATAAAGTCTACTTTAAAAACAGAGAAGCAAGAAGAGGAATCTGTTTGTTCCTGAGAGAGAGGAGTGAGTAGAAAAGGGAGATGGGGAGAGAGTGAAGCCAGCAAGAAGTGAGCAGGTAGGAGACTAGCAAGAGGCAGACCCGGGGAGGACAGAATGGATTTGAGAATCAGAACATCTCTTTGCTTCTTCCTTCCTTCATCCATCTATATCTAGATCTAGAAATATTTTAAACGTTTAATTGAAGTATAGTTGATTTACTGTGGCCTCCTTGTGGCTCAGATGGTAAAGAGTCTGCCTGCAATGTGGGAAACCCAGGTTCTCTCCCTGGGTCAGGAAAATCCCCTGGAGAAGGAAATGGCAACCCACTCCAGTACTCTTGCCTGGAAAATCCCATGGATTGAGGAGCCTAGCCAGCTAAATTACAGTCTGTGGGGTCGCAAAGAGTCAGACACGACTGAGTGACTTCATTTTATTTCTGTTTTTCCTCCTTTGATTTACAATAACATGTAAGTTTCAGGTGTACACCAAAGCAATCCAGAGAAAACTCTAATCTGAAAAGATACATGTATCCCAACGTTCAAAACAGTGCTATTTACAACAACCAAGACACGGAAGCAACCTAAATGCCTGTCAACAGATGAAAAGATAAAGAAGATATGATACACGTATATAATGGAATGTTCCTCAGCCACAGAAAAGAATGAAATAAGGCCATTTACAGCAACAAGTATGGACTTAGAGATGGCCACACTAAGTTAACTAAGCCAGACGGAGAAAGACAACTATCAGTAGATATTTTTGAGTGCTCAAACCTCTGTGCTAGGTGCTATCAGAGCCACCAAGGATGAGGGGGTTAACACTGCAGAGAGAGGGCCTACTCCCAAGCAGGCTCACATTCTAGCGGGGGGACGTCAGTAGACCAACACAGAAACGTACAGTACCTCAGCCCCTGGGAAGTGCCATGAGGAAAGACAAAGCCAGGAAAGCAGTTGGGTGAAGAGAGTGATAAGGCAAGGTTGTACAGGTCTGAGGCAGTGTAAGAACTAGCAGGAGCCTGGAGCCTGAGAAAGAGGCCAAAACCCCTCAGAACCTAAAGCACGTGCTCCCTCTTTCAATTCAGTTCAGTTCAGTCACTCAGTCGTGTCCGACTCTTTGCGACCCCATGAATCGCAGCACGCCAGGCTTCCCTGTCCATCACCATCTCCCGGAGTTCACTCAGACTCACGTCCATCGAGTCCATGATTCCATCCAGCCATCTCATCCTCTGTCATCCTCCTGCCCCCAATCCCTCCCAGCATCAGAGTCTTTTCCAATGAGTCAACTGTTCACATCTTGCAATTATCTTGGGGAAGACTTTAAACTTGAACATGCTCTGAAGTTGTTAGGTTGAAACCAATTTTACCCAGATTTTGCAGAAGCGAGGAAGTCCTACATATACTTGATCATGAAATCTCTCTACAAGGTTCTCACATGTGTATGAAACGTTCATCTCTGAAATAATCTACATCAAGGCTTCCAGAGGAGTGCTACTGCATTGCGTAGGAGGTTGAAATAAATAGTTTTTAAGTCTGACATAGTACCAGAGTCACCTTGAGATTGTTTTAAAAATAGGTTTCTCAGCCTCACCTCCAAAATTCTGAATCATAATCTGGAAAATGGAGACCAGGAGTCTGTCCCCATTAAAAGTTTCTGGGTTTCCCTGGTGGCTCAGTGGTAAAGAATATACCTGCCAATGCAAGAGACATGGGTTTGATCCCTGATTCAGGAGGATCCCACATGCTTCAGAGCAACTAAGCCCGGGAGCCACGACGGCCGCGCCTGTGCGCCAGGGCCCGGGAGCCACGACTACTGAGCCCACAGGCAGCCTCGATGGGAGCCCCCACGCCCTGCAGCCCGTGCTCCGCAAAAAGGGAAGCCTCCGCAATGAGAAGCCCTTGCACTGCAACTAGAGAGTAGCCCCCGCTTGCTGTAAACAGAGAAAAGCCTGAACAGCAACGAAGACCCAGCAGAGCCGAAAATAATAAATAAATAAGTATTTTAAAAGTTTCCTACACAGCCTAGAGATACGATCCAGTGACAAAGAAAAAAAAAATGTTTCTTTCAAAAAAGTTTCCCTGGTACTTCTGATGCAATTAGAATACAGATTGCATTTGGAAACCACAAAATTAGATGACTTTTAAGGTTTTCTTTAGCTCAGACTTTTTGATGGCATGAAATGTCAGCTCTTCTATGACGTCAACTCTAAACTTTCAACTGGAGTTTTAAACATCTTATGGTTTTAAAGGAATACAGGTTTGTTATACAAATTTTTGAATGATATAGAACTACAGGCTATACACCCTCAAAAATAACCATATTAATATTTACTATTATACCAGATTTGTCCATATATATGTGTGTATACAATGGCAACCCACTCCAGTGTTCTTGCCTAGAGAATCCCAGGGACGGGGGAGCCTGGTGGGCTGCCGTCTATGGGGTCGCACAGAGTCAGACATGACTGAAGCGACTTAGCAGCAGCAGCAGCAGCAGAAGTATACACATACCTAGATGTGCATACACACATATGATAAAATCATTAATCTTTTGGTTCATAAAAATTGGCCATAATTTACTGCAATTTGCTTTATCTATTTGCTATATCTTCAAGGTCTTTCCATTGTATAGCTATGTTGTAATATAGTGGACACTGGTTTTCAGTTTTTACTGTTACAAACATTGCTGCAATAAACACCATTGCAGTATGTTTCCTAGTTTTCCTTGTAAGTGTATTTGGCATAAATTTCTAGATTTGGAATTTTGAAGATATTCCTATAAGGCTCTACCAATTTATACTTATACCAACAGTTGTATTAAAAGTTCCTGCTTCCCCATCCTCTCATTCTTGACTGGTATCATCAGTCTTTTAAATTTAAGGTAATCAGGTTCATGAAAAATATCTTCTTTTTGTTTCAATTTGAATTTATTTTGCACCTGCTGAGAATAGTATCATTACATATTTATGTCTATTGTTATTTGTTTTTCTTCTATAAATTACCTGTTCTTGCCTCTGATATTGTGACTTACAATAAGAAATGTGGTATTTGTCCATTTCTGGCACAGAACTCCTAAAACCTTCGGACTTTCACGACAAGCACCTTTCAGCCACCCCCCGAGTTTATGTTAATGCAGTGAATTTGAAAAGCCCTTAAGGGTGGGGGCCGCTTGCCAGGGGAACCAATCTTATGATTTGAGGCTGGAGATTGATTAATCACCAACTTGGACTTGTGAATGGCATCTGAAGTGTATGTGAATGTGGCGGGGGGGCAGTACTGTGGAACTGAACACTTACCCTATGGGATCTGATGCTAACTTTAGCTAGACAGTGTCAGGATTGAGTTATGTTGTACGACACCCAGCTGGTGTTGTAGGATTGCTTGGTGTAGAAAAAATTACCACACGCTGGTGATCAGAAACACCGGGAGTAGCATGCCAAGAGTAGAAGAGATAAACAGTAGAGGACAGATTTTTCTGTGAGTCCCCTTTGCTAGCTTTTCTACCAGATCGAAATTTCTTATTTATTTGTGTGAACTTTTTATACTATTTTGGAGAAGGGAGTGGCAACCCACTCCAGTATTCTTGACTGGAGAATCCCATGAACAGAGGAGCCTGGAGGACTATAGTCCTTGGGTCACAAAGAGCGAATAATACTTTACACTGTTTACCGTGGCTTCTCTTAATCAGTTCAAGCTGCTATAAGGTGAAGTGGCTTAAACAGGTATTACTTCTTCCAGTCTTGGAAGGTCAGGATCTGGGCACTGGCAGGTCTGGTGTCCGATGAGATCCGCTTCCTGGTTTGCGAATGGCTGACTTCTCATTGTGTCCTCACATGACACAGAGAGGGGGGTGCAGGGGAGGGAGCACACACAAGCTCCAGTGTCTCTCCCTATAAGGGCACCAAAGTCTTCATGTTAGTCACTCAGCCGTTCCCACCTCTTTGTGGCCCGATAGACTGTAGCCCTCGAGGCTCCTCTGTCTGTGGAATTCTCCAGGCAAGAATACTGGAGCAGGTAGCCATTCCTTTCGCTAGGGGAATCTTCCCAACACCAGGGATTGAGTCCTGGTCTCCTGCATTGCAAGCAGATTCTTTACCATTCAGCCACTAAGGAAGTCGTGTACAGTTGGACCATAAAGAAGGCTGACCACTGAAGAATTGATGCTTTTGAACTGTGGCACTGGAGAAGGCTCTTGAGAGACCTTTGAACAGCAAGGAGATCAAACCAGTCAATCTTAAAGGAAATCAACTCTGAATATTCACTGGAAGGACTGATGCTGAAGCTGAAGCTCCAATACTTCGGCCACCTGATGCAAAGAGCCAGCTCACTGGAAAAGACCTTGATGCTGAGAAAGATTGAGGGCAGGAGGAAAAGGGCCAACAGAAGATGAGATGGTTGGATGGCATCATCCAATCAATGGACATGAGTTTGAGCAAACTCTGGGAGATAGTGAAGGACAGGGAAGCCTGGCATGCTGCAGTGCATGGGGTTGCAGAGATCGAACATGACTTAGTGACTGAACAACAGCAGTGCCATCATGGGAACTCCAGCTTCATGACCTACCTCCTGAAGTCCCTACTCCCTAATACCCACCACATTAAGGGTTAAGATTTCAACCATGAATCATGGGGGGACAAAAACATACAATTCTCAATATTTCATGATACAACCACTCAGTCCATCCCATGGCTATTAATCCTTTATGTAGTTTCCCTAGAATGTTGTTTATCCTTTTACAAGTGGTTGACCAGTTTTCCCAGCACCACTTGTTAAAGAGATTATCTTTTTCTCCATTGTATATTCTTGCCTCCTTTGTCGAAGATAGGTGTCCATGCTGCTGCTGCTGCTAAGTCACTTCAGTCATGTCCGACTCTGTGCAACCCCAGAGACAGCAGCCCACCAGGCTCCCCTGTCCCTGGGATTCTCCAGGCAAGAACACTGGAGTGGGTTGCCATTTCCTTCTCCAATGAATGAAAGTGAAAAGTGAAAAGTGAAAGTGAAGTAGCTCAGTCGTGTCCAACTGTTCATGACCCCATGGACTGCAGCCTATCAGGCTCCTGCATCCATGGGATTTCCCAGGCAAGAGTACTGGAGTGGGGCGCCATTGCCTTCTCCATAGGTGGATTTATCTCTGGGTTTTCTATTTTGTTCCATTGATCTATATTTCTGTCTCTGTGCCAGTACCATACTGTCTTGATGACTGTGGCTTTGTAGTAGAGAATGAAACTAGGACACTTTCTAACACCATACACAAAAATAAACTCAAAATGGATTAAGGTTCTAAACGTAAGACCAGAAACTATAAAACTCCTAGAGGAAAACATAGGCAAAACACTCTCCAACATAAATCACAGCAGGATCCTCTATGATCCACCTCTCAGAATACTGGAAATAAAAGCAAAAATAAACAAATAGGATCTAATTAAAATTAAAAGCTTCTGCACAACAAAGGAAACTATAAGCAAGGTGAAAAGACAGTATTTGGAATGGGAGAAAATAATAACAAATGAAGCAACTGACAAACAACTAATCTCAAAAATATACAAGCAACTCCTGCAGCTCAACTCCAGAAAAATAAACGACCCAATCAAAAAATGGGCCAAAGACCTAAACAGACATTTCTCCAAAGAAGACATACAGATGGCTAACAAACACATGAAAAGATGCTCAACATCACTCATTATCAGAGAAATGCAAATAAAGACTACAATGAGAAACCATTTCACACGAGTCAGAATGGCTTCGATCCAAAAGTCTACAAGCAATAAATGCTGGAGATGGTGTGGAGAAAAGGGAACCCTCTTACACTGTTGGTGGGGGTGCAAACTAGTACAGCCACTATGGAGAACAGTGTGGAGATTCCTTAAAAAACTGGAAATTGAACTGCCTTATGACCCAGCAATCCCACTGCTGGGCATACACACTGAGGAAACCAGAATTGAAAGAGACACATGTACCCCAATGTTCATCACAGCACTGTTTATAATAGCCAGGACATGGAAACAACCTAGATGTCCATCAGCAGATGAATGCATAAGAAAGCTGTGGTATATATACACAATGGAGTATTACTCAGCCCTTAAAAAGAATAAATTTGAATCAGTTCTAATGAGATGGATGAAACTGGAGCTGATTATACAGAGTGAAGTAAGCCAGAAAGAAAAACACCAATACAGTATACTAACACATATATATGGAATTTAGAAAGATGGTAATGATAACCCTGTAAGCGAGACAGCAAAAGAGACACATGTAGAGAACAGGCTTTTGGACTCTGTGGGACAGAGAGAGGGTGGGATGATTTGGGAGAATGGCATTGAAACATGTACACTATCATGTAAGAAACGAATTGCCAGTCTAGGTTCAATGCAGGATACAGGATGCTTGGGGCTGGTGCACTGGGATGACCCAGAGAGATGATATGGGAAGGGTGGTGGGGGGGGGGTTCAGGATTGGGAACTAATATACACCCATGGCAGATTCATGTCAATGTATGACAAAACCAATACAGTATTGTAAAGTAAAATAAATAAATAAAAAGAATTTCATTATCTTTCTAATTTAATTTTAAGATCTAATAAATACTATATGTTATAAGATTCAAAAGTCAAAACTATTCAGAAAGGTAAACAGAGAAAAGTCCCATTTCCACCTCTATCGTCCAGTTTGTTCCTCCCCATCCCCTGTAGGAAACTCCTTTCCTGGTCTTCATTTTGTAAACATAAACAAAATTGTTTCTATAGTCTTTTCATTCCTTTTCTTACATAAACTGTAGCAAACAAAACAAAAAATATTCTGACCTTAGTCTTTTTCTTAATTTACACTGTAGATCTGCAGGTGATCACTCCATATCCATACATAGGGGTCTTCTTCATCCTGCCAATCGCCCAATAGTCTACTCTGTGGATGCTCCACAGTTTATGCTGAATACTTGAGTGGTTTCCAGGTATTTTATAATTATAAGCAACATTTAAATGAATAATGTTTTCCATATATATGTGAAGTATATTTATAGGATAGATTCCTAGAAATGAAACTGCTGTGTCAAAGAATTGTCACTTGCCTCTGAACTTTATGATGTCTTTCATTGTAAAGAAATTTTAAGTTTTTATGCTATTTTACTTCTATTTAACAATTTTGGGTTTTGTTTTGCCTTCCTTGGGAAGACCCGCTCTGATCCTAAATTATAAAAGCATTCTATTTTCTCTCAAGGTGTGTAAGGACACATTTAAACACACACCTATCTTTATCATATATAGATTTCATATTGTCTGTGATGTAGAGTCCTACATCGTATTTTCTCCCATAAAGATATCCTGTAACACTTAATGCCTCATTCATGGAACTTATCACCTTCTTTCTCATTCTTCCTGGAAAGATGAATTTGTGTCAAATATTAACTTTCTATGTAACTGTGGGTTCCTGGATAGTAAACATTGTGCCTTATTCATTTTTATATGCCTGATAGCTCCTATCACAGTCTTGGCTTGTAATAGATGTTAAATACTTCTTGATGAATTCAATAGCAACTATAGAATGGCAGCCAGCCTTCCAATCTCAGGCATGATAAAATAAGAGAAAATAGACTTATGGTCCCATTAGAAACAGTGAAATTTGTGTTAGGATAAACTTCTAAAACTCCAGCAATATGAGACACTGGTATAAATGATAAACAAGAAGGAATTCTTGGAGGTCTCTTACAGTCTATGAAAATTCTGGGTGAAACAAGTCAGAAGTGTTAAAAAAAGAAGTTTTATAACATTGGCAGAAATAATTTTACAATACTGGGAGTGTGTTTCTGTGACTTCTTTAGAAATCAATACCTTATGGGAGAAATCCCATCTGTTCAACAAGTATTAGACTGAACCAGATGAAACTGCTAATCCTGAACTGTTCTTTATCTATGAAAGCTGCAGTTTCATATAATACCACCCAGTATTTACTGAACTTTGATTGTGCCGCAGGTATTATAGAAATAAAGTGACCGATGATATTTCACGGGAAAAAAACAACTAGATGGTCCCCATCCTAATGGAGCTGAAAATTTAGTGAGCAAGACAGACTGTAAACAAGAAAGTAAGAAATAAATAAGTATAAATAATGATAAATCTCTAGATTAGTATATCTTTCTAATATTTATTTGACTCATTCAAAATAAGTTGCTATAAACTATAGTGTATAAGAAAGTATAACACTTTTTCATTATTTTACTATAACCTTTTGCTTCACTCTTAACCTTCTATATATCTTTGTCTATACTTTCTAATCTTAAACAATTAAATTGTGCTTAGTTAATGCAAGGAGAGCCAACCAGTCCATTCTGAAGGAGATCAGCCCTGGGATTTCTTTGGAAGGAATGATGCTAAAGCTGAAACTCCAGTACTTTGGCCACCTGATGCGAAGAGTTGACTCATTGGAAAAGGACTCTGATGCTGGGAGGGATTGGGGGCAGGAGGAGCAGGGGACGACAGAGGATGAGATGGCTGGATGGCATCACGGACTCGATGGGCGTGAGTCTGAGTGAACTCTGGGAGTTGGTGATGGACAGGGAGGCCTGGCATGCTGCAATTCATAGGGTCGCAAAGAGTCGGACACAACTGAACGACTGAACTGAACTAAATGTATGATTTTAAAGTCAGTTTTATTGAAGTACAATTTATATTGGCAATAACATTTATGCTTTTTGAGTGTACCATTCCATGAATTTCTACAAATGGATGTATCTGTGTAACCACCACCTTGATCAAAGTGTAGAATATTTCTCTCACCTCAGAATGCTCCCTCATGCCCTTTGAAGTCTATGGTTGAGTTGATTAGCTTAACTCTCTGTTGTCAGACGGGGCCCCTCTGGACACCTACTCTTCTTTCACAGACACCCTAGTCTTCTAGGTGTGAGGAGAGAGGTCTGGCATTGAGAGAGGAAGTTTCAGGGACCTTGGTCATGCCCAGGAGATCTAGTTTATATGAAGCACCTAAAGGGGTGTTTGGTTTGGCTGGGATCCACCAGCCTGCATCGATAACCCATGACTCGCCAAACATGTCTAGAGACATTTGATCTCAACCACAGAGCTCAGCCCACCGGTGTCTGTCTCCCTTTCAACTCACCCAGCCTCTTTCATTTGCCCACATATTGCTTATCTTAGCCTTCCCGAGGTTCCTCTGAAGACGTGAACTTTTTAGGCATGGAATCCATGGTCTGTGTAGGATGTGTATATTGTAATAAATAGCTTGTCCTTCCTTTGAAGGGTCTGAGCGCTGTAGAAAGGGAAAGATGAGTCTGGCTATGAAAGTCTCTGAGGAAAGAGGTTCAGGGACTCTGGCTCTGATTCACAGGGGATTGTACCAAGAGACAAAGCTCATGATTCACATGTGGATTTGGCAGTTTGGCAGAGTTGGCAATGAAACATTACCTGCCGCTTTGTGCCTTTGCTAAGTGTAACTGGATGAAGAATAAATGTTTCCAAGCAGTTGCAGCCATGTCATTAACGTTTCAAATGAAGGAATACCAGGCAGTGGCCTCCTTTTCTGGTCTTCTGGATTTGCAGTCACAAGCAGACTATTTATTTCAACAATGCTTATGATAAATGAAAGCAGCAATGATGTCTGAACTATTACTAATGTGTGCTGTGTTAGTTAATCAATAAATTAATAACTTGTATGCAGAGTACATCATGAGAAACACTGGGCTGGATGAAGCACAAGCTGGAATCAAGATTGCTGGGAGAAATATCAATAACCTCAGAGAAGCAGATGACACCACCCTTATGGCAGAAAGTAAAGAAAACCTAAAGAGCCTTTTGATGAAAGTGAAAGAGAAGAATGAAAAAGTTGGCTTAAAGCTCAACATTCAGAAAACTAAGATCATGGCATCTTGTCCCATCAAGTCATGGCAAATAGATGGGGAAACAGTGGAAACAGTGTCAGACTTTATTTTGGGGGCTCCAAATTCACTGTAGATAGCAATTGCAGCCATGAAATTAAAAGACGCTTACTCATTTGAAGGAAAGTTATGACCAACCTAGACAGCATATTAAAAAGCAGAGACATTACTTTGCCAACAAAGGTCCATCTAGTCAAAGCTATGGTTTTTCCAGTAGTCATTATGGATGTGAGAGTTGGACTATAAAGAAAACTGAGCACTGAAGAATTTATGCTTTTGAGCTGTGGTGTTGGAGAAGACTCTTGAGAGTCCCTTGGACAGCAAGGAGATCCAACCAGTCCATCCTAAAGGAGATCAGTCCTAAATATTCATTGGCAGGACTGATGTTGAAGCTGAAATTTCAATACTTTGGCCACCTGATGTGAAGAGCTGACTCACTGGAAAAGACCCTGATGCTGGGAAAGACTGAAGGCAGGAGGAGAAGGGAACGACAGAGGATGAGACAGTTGGATGGCATCACCAACTCAATGAACATGAATTTGAGTAAACTCTGGGAGTTGGTGATGAACAGGGAGGCCTAGAGTACTGCAGTCCATGGGGTCATAAAGAGTTGGACATGACTGAGTGACTGAACTGATGAATGTATTTTTAAATAAACTTATTGGTTATCAAATACTACATCTATTCCTACAGTGAAGTAATTCCCACACACAACTAATCTTGGAAGTATCCTCAGAGCTTATTTAAAATGCATATTCCCTGGAGATTCTGACTAAATCATCTCGGGACGGATCTCAGAAATCTGCATTTCCATCAAACTCCCCAGTTGGTTCTGACACCATTAGCCAGGGTTGATCCTTGAAGGGCATCACATTTGAACCAAGCAGGCCTGGGCTCTGGAGTTCCAGGGTCCATCCACCAGCCGTGTGGCCTTGGTTTTGACCTGCCACCTTCTGGGCCTCAGGAGACTCACTGGAAAAATGGGTCACAAGCAGTTTCTGAGCAGGGCAGAAACATGGTGTGCGGTAGGCTTGGGAGAGGTTAAACTGGTTGAGTTGAGGCTTGAGACACGCAAGTTAAGAGACAGCTGCCACAGTGCAGGCAGAGCTGTGATGAGGGATGACGGGAGGAAAGGCCAAGGGGGTCTGAGAGGAGAGCTGGTGCAGAGCGGGAGTCAGGGCTCGGTGACTGCTACAGATGGGGAGGAAGAGGAAGGGGGAAAGGGGGCCCAGGATTTCACACCTGGGCGCCGAGGCCAATGGGAATTTCCTTTACAGAAATAAGAGAGTCAGGAAGAAGAGATGGATAAAACACCCACAGAGCCTCTGGGGGATGCTGGCCCTGCACTGAGCTCTGTTCTGGGGTGTCCACATCTGGTTAGAGGATCTGTGACTGGGCTGCAGGAGAGGCAGACAGCAGCTCGTCATCACAGACTCCTTCCACCACCTTTGGTAAATTCACTCACCTCCTGAAACTCAGTTTCCTCATTTGTAAATTAAAGAAGAAGGACTAGAAGCCAGGGATTCTTGCAGGATCTATGATACGTGATAGGCAAGATGTTCACGGATGGAGCTATCTAAATTTTCTATGGAGAAGGCCTCGAGCTTTCATCAAGTTCTCAAAGGAGTGAGTGGCCCAAGAGGAGTTAGTAACTACAGGTAACAGACAACTTCTTTCAGAAAAACTTTCTATATGGAAAATTTCATATTCATAAAAATGGATAAATGAGAGAGTTATGCCCTTAATACTCACTTGACTTTAATAATTGAAATGATCCCTTAAGTCCTTTTTAGAGTGTTAGTATTTCATTGTATGGAGGTACACTTCATGGGAAATAGATCAGGAAACAGTGTCAGACTTTATTTTGGGGGCTCCAAAATCACTGCAGATGGTGATTACAGCCATGAAATTAAAAGACGCTTACTCCTTGGAAGGAAAGTTATGACCAATCTAGATAGTATATTCAAAAGCAGAGATATTACTTTGCCAACAAAAGTCCATCTAGTCATGGCTATGGTTTTTCCAGCAGTCATGTATGGATGTGAGAGTTGGACTGTGAAGAAAGCTGAGTGCCGAAGAATTGATGCTTTTGAACTGTGGTGTTGGAGAAGACTCTTGAGAGTCCCTTGGACTGCAAGGAGATCAACCCAGTCCATCCCAAAGATCAGTCCATCCCAAAGATCAGTCCATCCCAAAGATCAGTTCTGGGTGTTCATTGGAAGGAAAATTTACAGTAAATAGTATTAATAGCATTAATGTATAAGTCTCTTTTTGTGATTTCCTGCTTTAACTGACTTTTTCAATTACCAAACAAACTACCAGTTTTAAGAGCTGGCAAAGAGGTTTGCAGAAAATGTTATCTCCCCCTCACTGTTCATTCTTCCCTTCTTCCACATTAAGAGAGCTCTCATTTTTAGCTGTGCTCTAGCCACCTCTCCACCCCACATAAAAATATTTCTCTTAGTCTCTTGAAGTTCAGCATAAACATGTGACTAAAGCCTGGTGAACAGATAGACATACACTGAAATACCTTTAGCAACTCCTGGGAATGTTCTTTAAGCAATAGCTGTAATATGCTCTTCGCTCCTCTCTTTGTCTGCCTTCCATCCTGCTACCTGGAATGCATACGTGATGGCTGGAGCTTTAGCCACCAACTTGAGTAATAAGGAAAATGTAGAGGATTTCTGATCCTCTGAGGACTTTATGTACCCCAGTTGTCAGAATAACATGGAAACTTCATGTCTGCCTTCCTTAAATTACTATTATTTTAGCTCTCTGTGATTCACAGTCAAGCTTCATTATACATGATAAAGAGAGTTTGGGTCTTATTATTTTTCTGAACTGAATTACAATTTGACCTGAATATTCTGGCAACCAATATTTATATAGACATTATTACAACACGTAGGGGCTTAATAGAAGCAATACTGGAACTAGGAAGAGAACGCTCCTCAGGTCTTTTAAACTCAAAGATTCCACAGTGCTACAACTTACTTGTTTTTGTTTTTTTTTCTTAAATCATAAAGTGTATGCCTTGCCCTGAGATAATCTTATTAAAATCAGTAATTCAGCTTAGTGGTCATAGCAAATATTTCTGCCTGCAAAATTTCCTCAGGCCATATTGATTTATTTTCCCTTGTCTAACTTGGAAATGGTTGCAGTTTTAGAGCCAGGACCAGTGTGTTAACACATATTGATGACAGAAGTACCCTGTTCCCTCGGGTCTGAGATGCTGTCAATAGAAGATGCGTCACTGGCTTCATAACAGCTTTTGAGAAAAATATATTAAATGAACTCTTTTTTCCTTAGTAAATGTTAATAGAGATATATATATGTATATATAATGTGTATATACATAATATATATATATATATATATTTTTTTTTTCATCTTTTCCACATCTAATCTGAAGATTCTTTTGAATTACTTTTGTTTCACAATACACTGAGTCTCTGCTTTATCGAACAAGTTCTTGTGTTTTGGGGTCAGTTTGCATCTGTGTTATTAATACTGTGAATGGTTAATACTACATGCTCCTATTTAATTGTCTTTAGATAAAGTTCTTTTCATCCTTTTCTCTGTTTTTTTCCCTATAGAATTAATCTTTAGGCCTGATTATTGTTTTGAAAGTTAATGAAATTCCAGAATTTGGCTTTAAAATGCAACTCCTCAAAATGGACAAAAAGTTTCAGAAAAAAATGGAGCTGTGTCTTCCCCTGAGCATCAGAGAAGAAGGTTGACAGGGTCACACTGTGTCTGTAGACAGCTTTGGGTAGTCTGGCTAACACAATGGCAGTTTACAAGTCACTTCCTAGAACGGTCACTGTTGGCATCCTGCCCAGAAGCCCTTGAATACTTTTTTACTAGCTCTGTTTAATTACTTTCTTTTCCCCCAAGTCCCCTAGGGCACCAAGAGAATATTTTACATAAAATATTTTACTTAAAAAATGTTATTGAGTAAAGGAGGAATGTAGATAAATGGGTGGACAAATATATTTGTAGAATTAAAATTGTGTAGAATAATTCATTAACTGATAAGGGAGAAAACTTGTTAATCATTATCCATTTGCCAGAATAGCTTTCAGAATAACAGAGACTTCGCTCAGGGACTGAAACTGAGGCAGGAACATTTATTCTCTTCTCCGGTGATTTGAAGACTATTTTTAGTGTTGTATTTAGATTCCGTTTTGTGTGTGTGTGTCTATTTATTATAGATTTTTAGGTTGCAGTTACCATGAGGTTTTTTTGTACAGCAGTTTCTCTCTCTGTCTCTCTCTATACATACACACACAGATACACACACATATATATGATTGTTTTTAAGTTGCTGAACTCCTAATTTCAAAAGCATTAAAAACACTCTGATTTATACTCTTTTCCCCTCATGACTGCTTTTGATACCATATTTTAACGTTTAATTGTTTTGTGTATCTCTTAACTGAAAACATACAGAGGACTTCACGAATTTGTATGTCATCCTTGCCCAGAGGCCATGCTAATCTTCTCTGTATCCTTCCAATTTTAGCATCCGTGCTGCCGAAGTAAGCACAAAGACAGGAACATTTACAGAGAAATTTCCAAGGCTGGGCATGATAACCAGAGAGGCTTGCTCTGGGTGATTGAACATAGAGGAAGAAGGAAGATCTGCTGATGTGGGGACTAGCACAAAAGGAACATAAAGGACACGTTTATTTGGTCTTCATTTCCCTTAGGTAGACCCTTAAAATATCACAGTTCTGCGTGCAAGGCAGACTGAGCCAGGAGAGGACAAAGCAAAGCACTGTTTGGTGACCAAATCTGGCAGGGTCAGAAACTGGCCAAGACATCACCCAGGGCCAGTGAGGCTGTTCCAGGCCCCTAGACTGAAAAAGAGCTTCCCAGGGGTGGAGTGGCCACGCATCACCCGGCTGTGCGTCTTCCTGCCTGCCCTCCTCCCAGCTCATTGATTGGGCTGAGTGCTCAGCCCTCTCTTCCTGCTGAGAAAACTACTTAAGTGCTGCTCTCTGCTCTCCTGCTCTTTCCGACACACACGCACAGACCCACTCCTAGCAGGAGATGAGCGCCAGGAGTCGCAGCAGTCATCTAATCTATTGATTGCCCTTTTCCCGAGGCCTTTCCCGAGAAGCTGCGCTTACTGGGATGGCAATGTGTGGAAGCTGAAAGAGGTTGAAAGGAGGTAGCAGCACAGACTGAGGTGTCTTGTTGTGAGAGCCAGGGTCTCATGGGTGGCCTGCACAACTTCCACAGGCCTCCCTGCCCAGGAGGGCCCATGGGTGACCTGCCCTTTGAGGGGGTTTGAATGGTACCCATTGTATACATGCTCACTGCCTCAGCTCGGGCACTGTGAGTGACAAGACACAGGAGAGGGAAAGCTGGGGGATTTTGCTCACTCACATCTCTCACCAGCATCCTCCAAAGTTGCCCAAAATAAATGTTAGATCCATATAATTGTTTCTGGCTATGTAAATGCAGTTTCAAAATAAGTCCCTGACACCTCTTCCAACCATAAAGCTGCCCCAGGCCCCTTCTAGGAAGAAATTCTAAACTGAGGGACAGCTTGGCACAGAACAGTTCCCTAAGAGAAGTTCTGCAAATTAGAGTGGACATCACCCTATCTACCAATGTCGGATTCCTTTTGTAACCCAGGCCTGTGGAAGGCTGCACTTCTCAGCTTTTGCATTCCTTTAAGTTGAGGAGGGCCATGTGACTAGTTTGGATGGCCACTGTAATGGCACACACCATTTCCAGGCTGAGACAGGGAATCACCTGTGTGTGATTCTCCAAACTTTTCTTGCCCTACTGAGGCAATTCTGAGATGGAAAGTCCAAAAGATAGCAGCAGCCTGGACACTCAGTCCCCGCGCAGAGGACAACTATCCTAGAGAAATGCCTGGGCCCATAAAGGGCTTGGCATGAGAGAGAAATAAACTTTTGTTGTATAAAGCCTTTGAGATTCAGGGCTTATCTGTCATTACAGCATAATTTAGCCAATCCTTACTAATTAATATAAGAAGTACTATTCAATGAGTGCCTATTTTTCCCCCATACATGCTATATTTTATTTGACTTTTTTTTTCTTTAATTGGAGGATACTTGCTTTGCAGTGTGTTGGCTTCTGGTATACATCAACATGAATCAGCCTATTAATTCTCCTCAGATGCCACGTTTCCTTCCTTCAGCTGAGTACTATCCTCTGAACCAGATCTCTCTCTTCCAATCTTCTCCCAAGCCAGATGCCCCTTCCAGGCCTTTCTTCCACAGATCCTGCTCAATTGCAGAGTTTATGCTTAACCACTCAAATCTTAGGGTGCTACAGACTCAAAAACCTTTCTCAGCCAGACTGGCCAAAGCAGGAATTCTGTTGAAAACTTATCCATTTGTTTCAAGAACCAAAAAAATGTTAAGCCCCATGGGGAATTAGTTTGAGTATCCAGGGAAGAGAGACTATTTGACTGTCTTCCCTCAATAAGTATCTTTACCTGACTCAATTGTGAAGCAGATCAAGTATGTCTTCACTAGGTAAAGATAAGACTACTTTCGCTTTTTCCTAACACCTATAAGTCAATCTTAGGGCTTAAAATGTTGGTGTAAAAATAATCGCTTTTCTAAGTCTATGAAGTTAACACCTAAGTGCCTGGAGGCTCTGTCAATGACCAAACATGAAAACCCAAGCATTTCCACAGAAGGATGCCCCTTGACCAAATAAAATGTCTCCTTGCTCTAAAAGTCAGGCTTGCAGGCCCGTGCCCTGCTCCATCCATTTCCTGGAACTTGCCACGACTGCTGGGAAGGAACTAACTGGGTCTCCGTTCTCACTGATCACCTCTGAGCCAAGCCTACAGGATAAACGAAGCAATGTCTCCTCAGACGGGCTGTAAGAAATCTTCCAAGGTCACCGCTGAAGTTAGTGAAGTAAGCATCACCTGGATGGTATGTGCACTTGCAATTTTAACTTACTTAGACGCAAGGAACAGAAAGTCTCAACACAGAGGTTTGAACAATTAGCATTCAATTGATGATTTCTCCTTGGTTCAATATTTTAGAGCTTCAAAGTCCTCTTGAAGGTAAGAGGTATCCTTCAGAGAGCACTGGAATGTATCCCTCGTCCCCAGGACACAGAAACTTTTTTTAAAATCAGCCATAGAAAGGCTGGAAAGCAGCCAGTTGTCAGGAAAGTCTCTGTGGGGTCATGTGCAGGGCAGTCATGCTGATCTCACTTTCTGCAGAAGACACTGGTAGTTGCCTCAGTGCTAGAACCTGCTGCTTATCTATCCAACACCCAATATTTCTCTCTCTTTCCTTTTCCAGTTCTTTCAGGGTGGCAATATGTCTACTGATGAGTCATACCCAGCTTAAGCCAGTCACGACAGCGCCGTTCCCTGCTTTCTCAGAGTCACAGATAAAGATGACCTCATAATGGCCAATGAGATATAAGGGTAAGTTTGCTAGGGAACTTCCGGGAAAATACTTGTATTTATAATGAAATGAACAGGCATGGCTAGCACTAAGTCCTGCCTTAAATGTAAAGATAATGCTTAGTGAGAGAGCAGTTATTTTGTAATCATCAGACCAAACAAGAGGGAGACGTTTCAAGAAAAAGCTTGAGATGCTAGCTAGCTCTCCCCTCAAAACCTCTGCTTCTGGCTAAGATGGAGTGACAGGGATCAGGTTTACCCTTCTACCTGAAATGGACATAAAAGAGGGCAAAATATACGAAATGACAGATTTCAAGGCAATGAAAAACAGTGATATATAAGAAGCTGAGAGGAAAAACATGAGCTCTGTGATTGCTCCAGATTTCTGCCTTGACAAGGGTTTCCAGGTTGTGGGACAGGAAGAAGGGACCCAGGCAGAGCCTAGTGGCCTTCCTGAGTTGAAAAGATAGATAGAGGAAGAATCTGAGAGGACAAGGGCAGCTAGGTTTGCAGGATGGGGCAGCGGAGAAAAGGCAGCTACCAAGAGAGAAATCCAGCGATCTGCAGAAAGTTTTCCTTGAGTTTCAGCCAAATATTGATTAACATGGCAAGTAAGAAAATTATGTAAGGCCAGGAAAAAAAACCAAGTGGATTATGGTATGTTGCCTGATCACATGGAATCAAATTAGAAATTAATAACAGAAAGATCTCTGAAAAATCCCTAAATATTTGGAAATTAAACACATTTCAAAATAACTAATAAAGGAAATAAAAAGGAAAATTAGAAATTAGTTGGAAATAAAAAATAAAAGAAAATATATCAAGTCTGATGGGATGCCACTAAAACAGTACTTAGCGGAAAGTTATAGCACTATTTCAGCAAGAAAGATTTTTAAATACTTTCAAATTAATGATCTAACCTTCTATCTTGAAAACAACAACAACAACAACAACTAGAAAAGAGCCAGAGAGACCCAAGATAAACAGAAGAAAGGAAATAATAAACATCAGCGCAGAAATCAGTGACATAGAAAACGGAAAAAAAAAAAAAAGATTGAAGAAATCAAAAGCCAGTCCTCTGGGAAGATTAATATATGTGCTTAACAATCCTTATTAGTGAAAAAAGAAAGAAAAAAATTAGCAATGTCAGGAATAGTAGGAGTAAAATTGCCACAGATTCTACAAATCTTAAAAGGGTAACAATTGAGTATTATGAATAAGTTTATGTAAATAAGTATGATAGATGAAAGGGAAAAATCTTTTGAAAGGCTCCCCCAAAAAACACACATAAAAAGAAATAGATAATCTGAATAGTGCTATATCAGTTAAAGAAATTGAATTTATAGTTAAACTTGGTCCACATGACTTTGCTCATAAACTCTACCAAACACTTAAGGAATATTAATCCTAGAGAACTCTATTTTAACTCTAAGATAACTGACCCTACGGAAAATCTCCCCCAAAATTGAAGATGAGGAAAATATATACTAATTCAGTTTATATCTCCACGTAACCCTGAGATTAAAACCAGATAAAGACATTACAAGAAAAGAAAACTACAGTGTAATATACCCCATGAATATGTATGCAAAAATTTTAAACAAACATTAGAAATGCAAGATTGGTCTAATATTTGAAAATTCTACCAATGTAATTCACCAAATAAACAAACTAAAAACCAAACAACTTTACATGGTCATCTCAACAAATGAAGAAAACATGTTTTAAAAACTCATCATCCATTCCTTATATAAATTCTCTGCAAATTAGGAATGAAAGGAATTTTCCTTAACCTGATAAAAGACATTTACAAAAATGTACAGCTAACATCATACTGTACACTGTACAGGAGACATTGTACAGGAGACAGGGATCAAGACCATCTCCATGGAAAAGAAATGTAAAAAAGTAAAATGGCTGTCTGGGGAGGCTTTACAAATAGCTGTGAAAAGAAGAGAAGCGAAAAGCAAAGGAGAAAAGGAAAGATATAAGCATCTGAATGCAGAGTTCCAAAGAATAGCAAGAAGAGATAAGAAAGCCTTCTTCAGCGATCAATGCAAAGAAATAGAGGAAAACAACAGAATGAGAAAGACTAGAGATCTCTTCAAGAAAATTAGCGATACCAAGGGAACATTTCATGCCAAGATGGGCTCGATAAAGGACAGAAATGGTATGGACCTAACAGAAGCAGAAGAGATTAAGAAGAGGTGGCAAGAATACACAGAACTGTACAAAAAAGAGCTTCACGACCCAGATAATCATGATGGTGTGATCACTCACCTAGAGCCAGACATCCTGGAATGTGAAGTCAAGTGGGTCTTAGAAAGCATCACTACAAACAAAGCTAGTGGAGGTGATGGATTTCCAGTTGAGCTGTTTCAAATCCTGAAAGATGATGCTGTGAAAGTGTTGCACTCAACATGCCAGCAAATTTGGAAAACTCAGCAGTGGCCACAGGACTGGAAAAGGTCAGTTTTCATTCCAATCCCAAAGAAAGGCAATGCCAAAGAATGCTCAAACTACCGCACAATTGCACTCATCTCACACGCTAGTAAAGTAATGCTTAAAATTCTCCAAGCCAGGCTTCAGCAATACATGAACCGTGAACTTCCAGATGTTCAAGCTGGTTTTAGAAAAGGCAGAGGAACCAGAGATCAAATTGCCAACATCTGCTGGATCATGGAAAAAGCAAGAGAGTTCCAGAAAAACATCTATTTCTGCTTTATTGACTATGCCAATAGTCACAGCTTTGACTGTGTGGATCACAATAAACTGTGGAAAATTCTGAAAGAAATGGGCATACCAGACCACCTGACCAGCCTCTTGAGAAACCTATATGCAGGTCAGGAAGCAACAGTTAGAACTGGACATGGAACAACAGACTGGTTCCAAGTAGGAAAAGGAATACATCAAGGCTGCATATTGTCATCCTGCTTATTTAACTTATATGCAGAGTACATCATGAGAAACGCTGGGCTGGAAGAAGCACAGACTGGAATCAAGATTGCCAGGAGAAATATCAATAACCTCAGATATTCAGAAGATACCACCCTTATGGCAGAAAGTGAAGAACTAAAGAGCCTCTTGATGGAAGTGAAAGAGGAGAGTGAAAAAGTTGGCTTAAAGCTCAACATTCAGAAAACAAAGATCATGGCATCTGATCCCATCATTTCATGGGAAATAGATGGGGAAACATTGGAAACAGTGTCAGACTTTATTTTGGGGGCTCCAAAATCACTGCAGATGGTGACTGCAGCCATGAAATTAAAAGACGCTTACTCTTTGGAAGAAAAGTATGACCACCCTCTGCATATTTAAAAGCAGAGACATTATTTTGCCGCCAAAGTTCTGTCTAGTCAAGGCTATGGTTTTTCCAGTAGTCATGTATGGATGTGAGAGTTGGACTGTGAAGAAAGCTGAGCGCCGAAGAATGGATGCTTTTGAACTGTGGTGTTGGAGAAGACTCTTGAAAGTCCCTTGGACTGCAAGGAGATCCAACCAGTCCATTCTGAAGGAGATCAACCCTGGGATTTCTTTGGAAGGAATGATGCTGAAGCTGAAACTCCAGTACTTTGGCCACCTCATGTGAAGAGTTGACTCATTGGAAAAGACTCTGATGCTGGGAAGGATTGGAGGCAGGAGGAGAAGGGGACGACCGAGGATGAGATGGCTGGATGGCATCACCAACTCAACGGACATGAGTCTGAGTGAACTCCAGGAGTTGCTGATGGACAGGGAGGCCTGGTGTGCTGCGATTCATGGGGTCGCAAAGAGTCGGACATGACTGAGCAACTGAACTGAACATCATGCTTGATGGAAGACTGACTAGTGTCTTCCTAAGATCAGAAACAGAACAAAGATGACCACTCTCAACAGTTCTATTCAACACTGCCAGTGAGGGCAGTACAATCAGGCAAAAATAAACAAATAAAATGGAAAACAAAGAAAAAACATTCAGATTGAAAAGAAAGAAAACTATTTACATACACACACAGAAAACTGTGTAATCTATAAGAAAGATACTGAAATAAAAAGGTGAGTTTTTCAAGGTTGCAAGATGCATGCATAATCTATAAAAATCTATTTTATTTCTATATACTAGCAATCGACAATCAAATATTGAAAGTATAAAAAAACAGTACCAATTACTATAGTACAAAATAATATTTAAAGATAAATCTAATGGAAGCATTCAACATCTGTATACTATAAATATTATTAAAAGAAAATTCATAAGTTACAAATAAATGGACAAGTCAGTTGTGTTTATGGGCCTGAAAACTCAGTTATTACTACAATGCCATTCCTTCCCAAACTGTAGATCTGATGAATCTCAACCAAAATCCTAGGAAGCTGTTTTTGTAGAAATTGACAAACTGATTCTAAAATTCATATTGTAGTACAAAAGACCAAAACTAGACAACCATCTTTGAAAGACAACCATCTTTGAAAAAATTTGTTGAAATTAAATTATCCACTTTGAAGATGTTACAAACCTACCATAATTGAGACAAGATGATTATGACACAGTTAGATAAATAGATGAATGAAACTGAATGGAGAGACCAAAAATAAGCCCATACCTGTATCAGTAACTTATTTTTCACAAAATTCCAAAAGCAGTTCAGTATAGAAAGATAATGCCAGAATAACCAAATATCCATATGCAACAAGAAAAAGTGGATTCTGAGCCTTGTGTGTGTGTGTGTACTCAGTCATGTCTGACTCTTCGCAACCCTTTGGGTTATAGCCCACCAGTTTTCACTACCCCTGAGATTCTTTTGGCAAGATTACTGGAGTGGGTTGCCAGTTTCTCCTCCAGGGGATCTTCCTAACCCAGGGATCAAACCCACATCTTTTGTGTCTCCAGCACTGCAGGCAAATTCTTTACCCCTGAACCCTACCTCATACTATACACACAATTAACTCAAAATAGATCATAGACTTAAATGTAAAACCCAAAACTACATAAAAAAAAACTTCTAGAAGAAAGTACAGAAACTTGTGGTGACTTTGGGTTACACAAAGGTTTCTAGATATTACGGTAAAAACATAATTCATAAAAGAAATAATTTATAAATTGAATCTTATGAAAATAAAAAAAAACATCTGGGGACTTCCCTCTCGGTCCAGTGGCTAAGACTCCATGCTTCCAATGCAGGGGGCCAAAGTTCATTCCCTGAACAGGGAACTGGATCCCAAATGCCACAAATAAGAGTTTGCATGCCACAACAAAGATCCTGTAAGATCCAGCGTGCTGCAACACAGCCAGAATGAATAAATAAAGAAATATTTTTTTAAAATAAAAAATGTCTCCTTTGTGAACAACATAAAAGAATGAACAGGCAAGCCAAAAACTGGGAGAAAACATTTGCAAATAACATATCTTATAAAAGATTTATTTCCAGAACACACAAAGAACTTTTAAAACCTGATTATAAAGGAAACAAAAATCCAGTCAATGGTGGGCAATATTTTGGACAGATGCTTCACTAGGAAAGCATAAGGAAACAAACACAGAAAGAGAAAAATGTTAGGGAAATACAAATTGAAAACACAATGTGATTCCACTGTAAATCCATTAGAATGGTGAAGATTTTTTTAAAATTATCATACCAAGTGCTGGCTGAAGGATGAAGAATGGAAACATACTGTACTGGTGAGAAGTTAAAATGGTGGAACCATGTTGGAAACAGAAGATCCCCTAGAGAAGGAAATGGCATCCCACTTTAGTACTCTTGCCTAGAAAATTCCATGGATGGAGGAGCCTGGTGGGCTGCAGTCCATGGGGTCACAAAGAGTAGGACACAACTGAGCGAGTTCACTTTCACTTAAAAAACAAAACAAAAAAATAGCTATTTACCATATGATCCTGCCACTCTATTTCCAGGTATTTATCCAAGAGGAAAAGAAATAAATGTCTACAGGGAGATTTTTATGCAAAGATTCATAGAAACTTTATTTGTAATAGCAAAAACTGACAACATACCAAATACCCTTCAATAAGTGAATGGATAAACAATCTGTGATATAGCCATACAATGGAACACTACGAGAAATAAAAAGAATCAACTATTGACTTGATGCTACAACATGAATGCACCTTAAAATAACTATGCTGAGTGAAAAAGTCAGAGGAAAGGAGTCCATACTGTTGATTCTATTTACAAAAAATCTGAGAAAATACAAACTAATCTATAGTGACAGAAAGCAGATTAATGGTTGCATGAGGAGTGTGGGGACATGGAACAACAGGCTGGTTCAAATCAGGAAAGGAGTACCTCAAGGCTGTATATTGTCACCCTACTTACTTAACTTATATACAGAGTACATCATGTGAAATGCCAGGCTAAATGAATCACAAGCTGGAAGAAATAACAATAACCTCAGATATGCAGATGACATCACCCTCATGGCAGAAAGCAAAGAAGAATTAAAGAGCCTCTTGATGAAGGTAAAAGAAGAAGGTGAAAAGGCTGGCTTAAAACTCAACATTCAGAAAACTAATATCATCGCATCTGGTCCCATCACTTCATGGCAAATAGATGAAGAAACAATGGAAAGAGTGAGAGACTTTATTTTGGGGGCTCCAAAATCACTATAGATGGTGACTGCAGCCATGAAATTGAAAGACATTTGCTCCTTGGAAGAAAAGCTCTGACAAACCTAGACAGCATATTAAAAGCAGAGACATTACTTTGCTAACAAAGGTCCGTCTATTCAAAGCTGTGGTTTTTCCAGTAGTCATGTACAGATGTGAGAGCTGAGGGCAGCAGAATTGATGCTTTTGAACTGTGGTGTTGGAGAAGACTTTTGACAGTCCCCTGGATAGCAAAGAGATCAAACCAGTCCATTCTAAAGGAAATCAACCCTGATAATTCATTGGAAGGACTGATGCTGAAGCTCCAATATTTTGGCCATCTGATATGAAGAGTTGACTCACTAGAAAAGGCCCTGACGCTGGGGGAGGAGAAGGGGACAACAGAGGATGAGATGGTTGGATGGCATCACCGACTTGATGGACATGAGTTTGAGCACGCTCCGGGTTTTGGTGACGGACAGGGGAAGCCTGGAGTGCTGCAGCCCATGGAGTCGTAAAGAGCTGGACATGACTGAGTGACCGAATAGAACAGAGCAGAAGAATGTGGGGACCGACAGGAAGAAGGGATAAAACAAAGGAAGGAGTACACTTTTGAGGGTGACAGACATGTTTACTATTGTGAGAACTGCGGTGGTTTCATGGATATATACAAATGTCAAAATGTATCATATTGTATATTTAAATTATGCTGAGTCTCCTCTAGGTCAATTATACCTCTAGAAAACTGGCTGGAAAAAGATGCTATCCCTGATGCTGTTAAGCCATTTAACCAGTGGCTGTTTATTTCCAAATCATTGATTGTGAAAAAAATCTAAATAACCCAAAATAAGTAAGTTTCCCATATTTGCAGCTGGAAGCATATTAAAGCTTGAAGAGACCTTAGGGATTAGCCATTAAACTCTTCCCAACAACCCCCACCCTCATTTTTTTCCCAAATGAGGGAAATAGAAACCAGAAAAGTGGACGTTGTCCAGATCTGTCAGGAAATTCATGACAAGAACCACAGTGTTCTCATTCCCAAAGCAGAGCTCTTTCCAGGATGCCATACCACAGTCTGCCATTTTAATTTTTACATTCTAAATTTTATTTCCTTAAAACAACAAAGAGGAAAAAAAAAATAACACAGAGTAGAATTTCATGCTTACAAGTGGAATCACGTAAAGGGACGGTTGTATGTTTTATAAATGAGGCAACAGAGCCTTGTGGAACAGGAAAGAAAGGTGATATTTTCTCCTAGAGTCTCAGCAAACATGAAACTTGCTGGTCTCTTGAAGCAAGTAAAGGAAAATGACATCACTCGCCCCAACAGTAATTCTCAAGTGTAGACTTACTTCCAGGAGCCAGTGTCTGCTTCCCTTCACTGCCCACTGAGTTCGCACGGCTGGAATACTATCAGACATTTCAGTCCCGAGGTTTCCAAGGGTTTCACATGTTAAACGTGAAGGGCAACAACGCAGTCGTGCTGTGTGTGTTGACGTTTTTAAATGGCATGGAGATTTTTTTTTTTTGATAACTTTAAATTTGTTTTAGATTAGGCTTACTCATGAAGAGCAGAATGTTTCATTCCTTAAGTGCTCCCCTCTTTGAGCAAAGGCCAAACAATGAAAATTCTAACTGAGGTATGAGGGGAGCATGAATGTTTCTCCAAACCACGGGAGCCTGAGAAACCTTCCTGGCCCCGCGTGCTGGGAGGGAGGCTGCTCTCTACTCACGTTTCTTCCTTTACCAGAAGAGTGACTTCAAATCTGGGCTCACGGGAGATGCTGGAAAGTCACAGTGACTGGCGGAAAAGTTACTAGAATGATTAAGCTTTGAAAAATATAAATGAGCTCTGAGGAAAGATGAAAGGAATGGCAATCACTGAGCCTCAGCGACAAGTTCAGAGGATACTGAATCTCCAGCCGGTATTATTTCCCAGCCTTCCTATCTAACTCCTGCTGGAATTGCTCATGACATTAGTTACACCATATGGTGGACTCTGATATTTGCCCACCTGATAGCCATTCCAGTTTCTTCCTTAAAAACAGAACTACAGTTTCGTTAAGGCATGGCAAGGTGCCCAGCACAATTACTTTCTATATCCCCTTGCAGCAAGGGTACCCATGTCACCCTCATCTGATTAATGGGAGACGAGCCAGGAGTTTCGGGGAATGCTTTCTCCCCTATCTTCTGGCACCCGCTACTCCACACCTTCTTTTCTAACACATGGACAGGAAGCCTGGAGGTGCAACAGACACCTGGAGATGTAGGGGACAAGCCAAAGGAAGACATCCCAGGGGCCAGCTGCCTTCCTGAAATTCTGCTAAGATTATCTCTGGCATTTCAGTCTCAACATGGCCCAAAGGGAATTCAGGATCTTTCCATTTCACCCTTCGAGATTTCCTATTTTGCTAAATGACATTACCATTCCTGCAGTTAAGGCTGATCAAAAACCAGGACATTGTGTTGACCCACTCCTCTCACGCCCAAGTCCCCTAATTCTACCAATCAAAATTTACCTTTTTTTTTGTGGGGTCTTAGTTCCCCAACCAGAGATCAAACCCAGCCCCCCAGCAGTGGAAGCCCTGAGTCCTAACCCTGGACTCCTGGGGATTCTTCTAACCAAACATTTTCTAACAGGGTTCTTGCTTCCAATTTTTTCTCATTGTGGTAAAGTACACATCAACATAAAATTTAGTGTTTTAACCAAAGTGTAAGTTTGGTGGCATTTAGCACATTCACAAAGTTGTGCAAGCATCATCATTACTTTGTTCTACATTTTTAAGCCTTTCTAAGTGTTTCTAAGTGTTTCACCCTAAAGGGGTGAAACATATGCAACCCCAGTCTCATTAAGCAACAATTCTTATTCTCCCCTACCCTTGGTTCCTGGCAACCACTAATCTACTGCCTATGAATTTGTCTATTCTGCATATTTCATATAAATGAAATCATACAGTATGTAGCTTTTTGCATCTGGCTTCTCTCATTCAGTGTGATATTTTCAAGGCCCATCTGTATTGCAGCACACATCAGTACTGTGTTCCCTTTCATGGCCAAATAAATTCAAGTGTGTGCATATACCACATTTTGTTTAACCATTCATTAGTTGAGGGACATTTGGATTGTTCCTATTGTAAGAAAACGCCGCGGGAAGAAAAAGCCACCTCTAGGGACCGTTAGTAAAAAGGCCTTTATTGGGCGGTCGCTCTCGGGCAGAACTCCCTGGGACAGGTGAGGAAGGGGACAAAGGGAGTCTGCAAAGCATGAGGGGTGAGGAAGGGGTTTTTATAGCCAGGGCTGGCATTCAAACCCAGTTCTTCCATATAAGGTAGAAAGTGCGGGCTGTAGCAGTGATTGGCGTTTGGGGGGCTCCGTGCCAGCGCCTGATTGGGTCAGGATACAGGGGGCCGGTCCCTGGAAGTTTGGTCCGCTCCCGGTTCCTGTTTGGGCGTCGGCCGACTGTCGGGCTTGTCCGGGGCATGTCTCGACATGCCGACCTCTCATCCCGGCCTTTTTGATATAGGAAAAGGGGCGCCGATTCTTTCTGGCTACTTCCTGCTGAACAGGGGCGACGAGGGGTAGGGTGCGGCTGGGATGACAGGAGGCGGACGTCTGTTAGGTTAGTCACAAGTCACTTGTCGGAAGCCCTCGGTACTGCTGTCGCAGTATCATCAGTTGGACCATATTGAGCCGTTGTTTGATAAAGGCCAAAAACCTTGGCCATGGATTCCCTCACCACCCCGTATGGTCAGCGTAAAAGCAACATTCTTCCTTGAGGGCTGCACAGAGGCCCCCTTGTCGTAGGGCCCCAAGGGAATAGCACCACAGGAGTAGAGCGCAGATGGCTAGGTAAGCAAGGGCCAGCGACAGCCAATGTGCAGATGACCAGTCTTGGGGAGCTGTGGCCGCCAATCCAATGGCAAAGAGTATGGCCAGAACTGTGATTGCCAGTAGCCACGGCAGATGGTACCAGGCAAACATCGGATAGGGACATGTTTGTTCCTGGTGGAAGACGGTGCCTTGATTATTTTAAGATTGGCGAAAGAGGGGTTTGGGTAATGGTTATTCCGGGATCGGGGAAGGGGGTCCAGCTGATGGTTAGCTTGGTTGGGCCAGTAAGGACAGAGCGGTAGGATCCTCTCCCTTCTGGGTCAGGTTTGGGGAAACCTGGGGGTGCGGGCTTAAGTCGGGTCAGGTGATACCAGGGGTCGTGGTCCCAGTTTAGCTGCCATAGGAGTGGTGAGGATTACCGTGTGGGGTCCCGTCCAGCGGGGTTGTAGCAGGCGAGGGTTGAGAGTTTTTAGCAGTACCTGATCTCCTGGGGCCAAAGGCCGGATCGGCTCTTTGTCATCCACCGGTTGTGGCAAGGCGCGGTCAGCGTGTTCCCTCAGCAAGGATCGTAGGAGGGAAAAGAGAGGAGGTACCCCGCGAGTGGGGGAGTCTCTCCCTCCGGGAGGTAGGTTAGGAGAAATGGCCTTCCGTAAAGCAGCTCGAAGGGGGTCAAACCTGTCTTTGAGTGAGGCGTGGTGTGCACACCGGTGAGCGCCAGAGAAAGGAGGTCGACCCAGGACAGTCGCAATTCTAAAGCAAGTTTGGTCAGGTGTGTCTTGATGATTCCATTCACCCTCTCTACCTTGCCCGACGATTGAGGCCGATGAGGAATGTGGAGATGCCAGGCGATGCCCAAGGCCGCAGCCACCTGTTGGGAGATCTGTGAGACGAATGCAGGCCCATTGTCAGACTGAAGGGAGTTAGGTAACCCAAATCTGGGAATGAGATGGGTTGTTAAGACCTCTGCCACCACCGCCGCGGTTTCTCGGGCGGTGGGGGAAGGCCTCAACCCAACCTGAGAAAGTGTCCACTAAGACCAGCAGATAGCGGTGACTTCGATGTCTAGGCATGTGAGTGAAGTCTATCTGCCAGTCCTGCCCAGGCAAGTGTCCCCTGAGTTGGTGCGTGGTCTGAGGGGGCCTAAGTCCTCCCTGAGGAGAGGTGGAGGCGCATGTCAAGCAAGACCAATGAACCTCGTATACCGCACGCCTAAGATGCCAGGGGGCAAAGATGGGACCAAGGAAAGAAAGGAAGGCCCTAGGTCCGATGTGCAGAGTGTTATGGATTTGGGATATGATGTTCTTTGCCTGGTGCTCGGGGAGCACCGGCTTATCGTAATACAGTATCCATCCCGATGAATGCTTCCGAGTCCCCTCCTGCGCCAATAATATCTGGGCTTCGTCATCAGCGTATTTGGGTATAAGTGTCGACCTTAAGATCAACACGGATTTGGGGGTTCCTGCAGAGCAACCTGTCGAGCTACTTGGTCAGCCATGTTGTTGCCCAAGGCAACTGAGTCATGAGTGCTCTGATGTCCTTTACAGTGTATGATAGCCACTTCCACGGGTAAGGATAAGGCATCTAACAATCGAGTAATGTGGGAGGCATTGCAGATGGGGGATCCCTTAGTGGTCAGGAAGCCCCGCTCTTTCCAGATTGCCGCATGGGAATGGGCAATCAAGAAAGCATATTTAGAATCGGTGTAGATGTTGGCCCTCTTTCCTTTTGCCAAATGTAAGGCTCTAGTTAAGGCTGTTAATTCTGCCTTTTGGGAGGTCGTCCCTGGAGCCAGGGGCTGGGCCTCTAGGACTCCTCGAGTGGTAACCACAGCATAGGCCGCCCTCCGGATCCCATCAGAATCTTGTTTCGAACTTCCATCCACGAACAGTGTCAAATCGGGGTTTTGTAAGGGCTTGGCGAATAAATTGTGAGGCGGCTGCATGAGGGACTCAAGGGTCTCAATGCAGGAGTGAGCTGAGGGTTCCATAAAGGGAAGAGAAGGCAATGACGAGAGAGGATTTAGTTGCGGAGAACGATCTACAGAAACTTGTGGGTTATCTAGGAACACCAGATAGAACTGCTGGAGCTTAGAAGCACTGAGATTGGAAAGATACCTGGAAGCTAAAAGGTCATTTAGGCGATGAGGTGAAAAAATGGTCAGAGGTTGACCGTGGATCAGCTTTTTGCATCTGCATACAGCGTGGCCGCTGCCGCTAGTGCTCGCAGACAGGGAAACCATCCCCTGGCTGTGGGGTCCAGCTGTTTAGACACGTAAGCAACAGGCAGCAGCTCAGGGCCCACTGGTTGCATCAGGGCTCTGAAAGCTATTCCCCCCTTTTCATCCGTATATAGATGGTGTGGATAGTTTGGGTTTGGGAGAAAGAGAGAGGCGAGTCCAGTAAAGTGGAGCGTAACGCATGAAAGGCCTGAGCTACTTTGGCAGGGGAAGATAGTGGTCCTGTGGGAGTCTCTTTAGCTGCAGCATACAGAGGCTTGGCCAGCGTGGCGTAATTTGGAACCCAGTGTCGGAAAAATCCGGTCAGTCCTAAGAAAGATAATATCTGGTCTCCGTTAGTTGGAGGGTTAAGGGACCGGAGGAGGCTACACCGGTCTGCTGTCAGGGCCTTAGTTGTGGGAGTAATTTGAAGGCCTAAATAGACCACAGAGGTCTGAGTCAGTTGAGCCTTGGATTGTGAGGCTCTGTAGCCCTGAGAACTGAGGAAATTAAGAAGAGTAGCAGTGTGTTGTCTAGAAGTCTCTTCCGAGGGGCTACAAAGGAGTAAGTCATCTACGTATTGGAGGAGAGTACTAGGGCAAAGCGAGCACCTAGCCAGGTCTCGGGACAAAGCTTGTCCAAAATAATGGGGACTATCTCTGAATCCCTGAGGGAGTACAGTCCAGGTGAGCTGAGTGGTCAGCTGGGTGTCCGGATCAGTCCAGGTGAAAGCGAAGAGAAACTGGCAATCGGGATGGAGTGGGATGGTAAAGAAGGCATCTTTGAGGTCAATGACAGTGAAATAAGAAGTTTGAGGGGGAATAGAAGAAAGGAGGGTGTAAGGGTTAGGGATCAATGGATGGGCAGGGACCACCGCCGCATTAGTAGGCGAAGATCCTGCACCAGCCGGTAGTCACTGGAAGCCTTCCGGACAGGAAGGATGGGCGTGTTACAAGGAGAGGTTGTGGGAATTAGGAGACCCTGTCCCATGAGACGGTCGATGATCGGCTTTAATCCTTAAAGGCTATGGATCGACAAGGGAAATTGGGGTCGAGCTGGAAAAGAGGTGGGATCTCTTAGCCGAATGAGGACTGGAGGGTGGTGCCAAGCCACCACCTGAACTCGGGTATCCCAGATCTCGGGACTAACAGGAGGAGTTAGGGGGTCCACAAGCAGCATCAGGAAGGCTCCCGACATGGGGGCCAATCCGGGGAGTCAGGTGGAGGGTGGCTTTTAGCTTAACGAGTGTATCTCTCCCCAAAAGCGGGGTAGGGCAGGAAGGAATAACTAAAAGGAGTGAGTGAACATGCAGGAATCTAATTGACAGGACAGTGGTTGGGTTTGGAGAGGACATGAAGGTCGGCCATCAATTCCCATAACTGAAATCTGGGAAGGATGCAAAATGCCCCCAAAGGAAGGAAGGACCGAATAGGTAGCCCCGTATCAACCAGGAAGTTGATAGACTTACCCGCTACCAGGAGCGTTACCCTGGGCTCGGCTTGGGTGATCGGGGTCCCCGAGTCTGGGCGGCATCAGTCTTCGTTGAAGCTCAGCAGCTCCAAAGCCGGAGTAGGGCCGGAAGCCTCCCTGGGGCGCTCTGGTCCCGGCCCCTAGGGGTCAGGGCCCAAGAGGCCTGGGGACAGTCGCTGGCCCAATGTCCTCATTGTTTGCACAGCGGACATGGCTTGGATGGAGGGCGCGGGTTGGGGCATGCCTTGGCCCAGTGTCCTTCTTGGCCGCACTTGAAGCAGGCCCCCGGAGGGGCTTTGGGACCCCGAGCCCACAGCCGGCCACAGGGCCGCCACCAAGGCTTGGGTTTGCTGATTAAAGAGGTTTGCCTGCTGGTTGAGGAGGTTAGCCTGAAACTCGGCCTTCTGTTTAAGCCTCGCCTTTCGGCTGGCCTCAGCAGTTTCCTCACGGGCGTTGTAGACTTTAAATGCCATTTTTACCAGATCTCGGATAGGGGTCTGAGGGCCATCCTCAGCCTTGGCCAGCTTTTTTCCGGATATCAGGGGCTGACTGAGAGATAAAACGACTGGCCAAGGTGGCTGCCCCTATGGGGGACTCAGGGGACAGCCTGGTGTATTGAATGAGGGCCTCAGTAAGCCGATTGAGGAACATAGCTGGATTTTCATCAGGCCCCTGAGTCACCTCGTCCAGCTTAAGGAAATTTACAACCTTATGAGAGGGAAACCTCCATCCCGTCAATGAGGCACTCTATCATATAGCGTACTTGTTGCTGGCCACCACCCCCTCCTGATAGTTCCAATCAGGTTCAACGTCAGGGACCGCCCGAGCCCCGGGGGGCGCTCAGGAGAGGGACTGGCAATGTGCCTCTGATCGGCCTGAGCTCTGGCTGCTGTCCAGATGGCCTGCCTCTCTTCTGGGGTGGTGGAAGACCCCAAAATAACATAGATGTCCTGCCAGGTCAAAGCATAGGCGCGAGTCAGGCCCGTGAACTGTTTGATATACTGAGTAGGATTGGAAGAGAAAGATCCCAGTTTGGCCTCAATCTGGGCCAGGTCCTGGAGGGAAAAGGGGACATGGACCTGGGCTAGGCCCTCAGCTCCAGCCACCTGTCGCAAGGGAAATAGCGAGGCTGGGGCAGAAAAAGGAGGGGTGGAAGAAGGGGGTTCCTGTGGGCTGCTGTGAGAGCGAGTGTGGGAACTAACCGGAGAAGGCGGGGGGCCGCCGACGGGAGGGGAGTATAAAGAATAGGACCAGGCGTTGCTGGAGTCGGTGCTGGGGGAGGAGCCTCCAGGGCGGGCGCAGAGGTTGGAGTAGGTGAGGCAGAGGGAGTAGGCGGGGCGGAGGAGGTAGGAGCCCGGGTGGATGCGTATGGAGGAGGGGCGGTCAGTTCTTCTGGGGGGATGGTAAAGCCGAGGCTTCGGAGGAGGAAGGAATGGGCTTGGCCTGGGGGAGGGGTCGGGGGAGCCATAGTGAGCAAAATCTGGTTAGGGGCGCAGGTAGTGCATAGGAGTAGGGCGGGAGCGCAACGCCCAAAGGCCTGGACATAAGGGACCTCAGACCATTTTCCTGTTCTCCGGCAGTAATTATCTAAATCACGGAGGGACGTTAAAGTCTAATGTCCCTGCGGCCGGCCATTGTGAGCCATTATCTAGAGAATACTGAGGCCAGGCCTGCGAACACAAAAAAGTAAGCTGTTTGGGGCGGATATATCCCTTTAGTCCCAGGGTCCGCAGATGAGCTAACAGGCACTCCAAGGGAGTGGAATATTGGGGGTCGGGTTTGGAGGCTGTCGATCCCATGGTGACCACGTACAGCGGAGGCGAACCCCAGTATCCAAACGTCTTTGGACACGCTGAGGGAAGCCAGAGGTCCAGGCAGCCGGTCGGAACGTCTTCCTCACGGACTGCCGGACCGAAGGAGGCCGAAGCCGGAGGTCCACGCAGTCGACTGGGACATCTCCCTCATGAACTGGTGACCTGGGGAGGGGGCCGAGCCGGAGGCCGAAGCCGGAGGTCTATCAGTCGCTAGGGACGTCTCCCTCACAAACTGATGACCGGGAGGGCCCAGTAAGTGCGCACCCGTTACAGGGCCCTAGGAAGTGGTCACCAGGGAGGGCAGGCCCCAAAGCCGAAGGGACTTACCCCATATTCTGCCGTCCGGGAGGTTGGTCAGTCGCCTGGGTCCGGGGCTACCGTGGCGGTGGAGCTCGAGGGGACCTCAACGGCAAGTGCCGGAGGCCCTCACCTCAAGCCCCACGTTGGGCGCCAGATGTAAGAAAACGCCGCGGGAAGAAAAAGCCACCTCTAGGGACCGTTAGTAAAAGGCCTTTATTGGGCGGTCACTCTCGGGCAGAACTCCCAGGGACAGGTGAGGAAGGGGACAAAGGGAGTCTGCAAAGCATGAGGGGTGAGGAAGGGGTTTTTATAGCCTGGGCTGGCATTCAAACCCAGTTCTTCCATATAAGGTAGAAAGCGCGGGCTGTAGCAGTGATTGGCGTTTGGGGGCTCCGTGCCAGCGCCTGATTGGGTCAGGATACAGGGGCCGGTCCCTGGAAGTTTGGTCCGCCCCGCTTCCTGTTTGGGCATCGGCCGACTGTCGGGCTTGTCCGGGGGCATGTCTCGACATGCCGACCTCTCACCTATGTTTGACCATCATGAATAGTATTGCTATGAACACTTAGTACAAGTGTGTGTTATAACATCTGTTTTCAATCTGGGGCGAGGATATGTATTGCTGAGTGGATTTGCTTGGTCATATGGTAATCTACATTTAAGCTTACTGGTGTACTGCCAAAATTTTTTGATAGTGGCTGCACAATTTTACATTCCCACCAGAAACTGAAGGGTTCCAATTACTCCACATTTTCATCACACATGTTCTTTTCTATTTTGTTTTAAAGTATAGCCATCCTAAGCATTGTGAAGTGGTATCTCACTTCAGCTTCGATTTATATTTCCCTAGTGATGAATGGCGCTCAGCATCTTGTCATGTCTTGCGGCCATTTGTATGTCTTCTTTGGGGAAATGTCTATTCAAGTTATTTCCCAGTTTTTCCTTGGCCTGTTTGGTTTCTTGCTGTTGAGCTGTGAGAGTCCTTTATATATTCTGGATAGTAGACCCTTATCAGATCTATGTTGCTGTTTAGTCACTAAGTCCTGTCTGACTCTTTTGTTTGTCCATGGACTGTAGTCCACCAGACTCCTCCATCCATGGATTCTCCAGGCAAGAATACATGACTGAGCGACTTTCACTTTCAGAGAATAATAATATTTTAAATACTTAAATCTGATTGTCACTTTCCTGCTTAAACCTTCAATAGTTTCCCATTGTGCTCAGGATAAACCCCAAACTCCTCTCCATAGGCTACAAGGTTCTGCATAATTAGGTCCCTGCACTTGGAACTCTTGACATCCTAATTTCACATTATATTTACTATTGCCTTCTTGAGGCATTCTCTGGACAGAAATAGAATGTAATGGTCTGCTATTGTGCAGACCCACCTTTTCCCTGGTGACAGGGATAGGCTTGAAATCCATCATGGTGGGAGTATCTGGCCAAAGGCTACAAACCATGTGTGGTTTTTGGAGAGCAAGTGTTAACATTTACCAGCATACCATCACCAGTCAGATTTCCCATTACATGCTGACATGGCACTCTGAACTTGTCTGTGGTTTTTCTTTCCATGCTCGTGCTCTTCTAGTTTTTTACTCATAATAAATATTGCATCTCACCCCTGTGTTTCTCACAAGAGTATGAACTCTATGAGGGAAGAACCGGGGTCCATAGTGTTCCCCTTTGATCTCCATACCCCTATTACTTAGCATACTTCTTGACACATGGTAAAAAACTAAATAACTTTGTCAACAGATTGTCAACAAGGCCCAAGAAGCAAACTTTAATATTTTAAACATAGATGAATTGATGGCAGGGATTCACCTATAAAAGTATGAAATGTTCCATTTCACTGATTTGCCCTGTCTTGAGGATTTAAATACTGATGAAAAGTCAATTACATTCAAAAGGCTAAAGCATTTCTTTGATGCCTTTTTCATTAAAAGAGAGCTCGTGATGGCCAAGGGCAATTTTCAGCTGGCTCTCTGCACAGGCATACAACCCCTGTGTATTGGTTTTTCTAACGTGGTTTCCAACTTCATACATGCAACCTCTGCCTGTTTCCACATAGTGTTCTCCTATTTTTCACTGTTTTCTTATAAGGACATCAGTCATATTGGATTAAGGGCCCATCTTACTCCAGTAATGACCTACTCTTAACTAATTGCATGTGCAGAGACCCTATTTCCCCATAAGATCACATACAGAAGAACTGGGAGTCAAGACCTTAACATATTTTTTTTTGAGACACAGTTCAAAATAACACACCTGCAAATGGCCCATTTCAATAGCGCTTTCTCAGTCTGTTGAAACCAACTGAACCCAGCAGATTGCAATTCATCTATGCAGCTTCACATGATCAGTCTAGGCGGCTCTTTACTTCCTCTAGCTCCAGAATTTGCCTTCACTGTCAGAGGAAGGAGTTCCCAGAACCTCAAAATAACCCCAAGTCCAAATATAGTCATTATGTTTTGTTTGAGGGTTTAAATAAACCCACCCACAGGCCATCATTGCCAGGGATCAGAAGCTGGCATCAGGGCCAAAGGCATACTTTCCAGCCCTTGGCTGGGATACCTGTGAAGAGGGAGCCAATATTTACACCAACTCTACATATGCCTTGAAACATCAAAAGTGATCACCATCCTTAGGATGCAACCAGTGAACCAGGTGGCTGACATAGAGGGTGGCCCATCTGGGCATCCCTGGTGGCTCAGTTGGTAAAGAATTCACCTGAAATGCAGGAGGCCCAGGTTCGATCTCTGGGTCAGAGAAGATACCCTGGAGAAGGAAATGGCAACCCACGTCTTTATTCTTGCCTGGGAAATCCCATCGACCTGGTAGGCTACTGTCTGTGTCTATGGGGTCACAAAGTCAGACACGACTTAGTGACTAACCCGCCACCATCCTTTCAGGGTCATTTCTCAAATTACATTTCTACATTCCTCTGGGGATATATACTTTCAGTAGCCTTGGTATAGATTTAATAATTGTAGAGCTAGAAATATCCAGAAAAGCTCTCTGTTCCAAGCCTCTATTTTACAAAACCCAGAAGTCTAGAGGAATGGAAAGGTAGCTAGGGTCATCAGGCTGGAGAGTGACAGAGCCCAGGCCAGATTCAAGAGGTGGGCCCCCATTTGGGTGCTCAGCCCATTGCTCTGTTAGCGGAAGCAATAACCAGAAGCTTCTGCCCCTCTGTCCAGTCTTAAGGTTAAAAACTCCAGAGAGTAGAGGGTACAGACATGCTCTCTGATATCCAGGAAAGGACATGATTGTTATGACTTCCTAATGAGAAGAGAATAAGCTTAAATATCCTATTTTTATCCTGGTCGATGGCACCCCACTCCAATACTCTTGCCTGGAAAATCCCATGGACAGAGGAGCCTGGTAGGCTGCAGTCCATGGGGTCGCTAAGAGTTGGACACGACTGAGCGACTTCACTTTCACTTTTCACTTTCATGCATTGGAGAAGGAAATGGCAACCCACTCCAGTGTTCTTGCCTGGAGAACCCCAGGGATAGGGGAGCCTGGTGGGCTGCCATCTATGGGATCGCACAGAGTCGGACACGACTGAAGCAACTTAGCAGCAGCAGCAACAGCAACCTATTAGAATGGTTTCATTATGACTTTCTGAGAGAACAAAACACATGAGAGATTTAACTGTTACCAGCAATATACGATCATCTTTGCAATCAGTTCTGAGTGTACTGGATTTAGAGTTCTGTGATTCAGTTTCAGGTGATACAGAGACATAAGAAAAACTACACATTGTGAACTCTGACCAGGAGAACCATCATCCTACTCCATGCTAGTACCCCTAAATCTCAGAGGCCAAATAGCTCACATTCTACATTTTTCATGAAGGTTATTGATTGGACGTGATTGCTGTAATTATGCAACCTTGAATTTTAAAAAGACTCTGGTTCACAGATTCAACACATGGTTTTATCTCCACTGTCTTCTGAAATTCCACAAAGTGATAGTAAAGGAAGAAAACAAGTCATAAATCACAAATTTCAAGAGAATGGAAATGGAGCTGAGATAAGATAAATGAAAGGAAAAAAGTTTGGAGGAGCCAGAGTATGTTAACTGACTTATCAGACCAAAGAAAAAAGAAACCAAAGCCCCCAGTGGGGGAAGCCAGTTCATTTACTCAGAACCCTGAAAAGCCTTAGAAATCTGAAAGCAGGGGTGCAGAAACTGGAAAAGTCATTTCTGTCTCTTTGCAGTTTGGCAGGAAACTCAAGACTGACTCTATGGCAAAATCAAATTAGAGAGGACATATTTAAAGGGCCCCAAGTAGGGCTGAGACACCATACTGAAATTGGGTGAAGGCCTACAGATGAAGAGGGACAATGCCAGCCCCCTTCTCCTGCTTTGCTCTTAGAATACCAGCAGCCAGACACACAAAATCTGTGTAAGAGATTAGAGGGTTCTATTCCAGAGATTCTGACCAGCCCATGATGGAAAATGACAAATGTATGGTAGGGTAAGGCCTTGCTTGATCTCTCAGCAGTGGCTCTCAAACTGGGCTTCACACTGGAATCACTTGGAAACTCTAATCCATACTGATATCTAGGTTCCCAGAGATCTAATGTGATGGGTCAGAAGTGCAGCCCAGGATTGGGGCTTATTTTTCTCCCTGGGTGATTGTAATGCATAGCCAGGACTGAGAAACACCAATGAACCTACCAGGCAATATCTTCTTTTAAATGCTTCATTCCTGATCTTTTCAAAGAACCAACTTTTAGTTCTGATTTTCTCTGTTCTTTGCCCATTTCCTGTTTATTTCATTGATTTCTCAACATGTTTCCTTTCTTCTGCTTATTTTGGGTTTAACTTGCCCTTCCTTTTTCAGTTTCTTAAGGTAGAAACGTAAGCGCATTGATTTTAGACCTTTCTTTTTCCTCAGAAAATTTAATACTACAAATTCCCTTAATTGTACTGCTACAACGTGTGTGTCCCACAGGTGTCGATGTATAGGCTTTCATTTTCATTCTGTTCAAAATATTTCCAGGTTCACTTGTGAGTTCTTCTTTGACATCTTATTTAGAAATATGCTGCCTGATTTTCAAGTATTTGGCTTTTGTGGTCACATATCCTTCTGTTATTGATTTTAAGTTTAATTCTACTGAGCAGAGAATATGCTTTGTGTCATCTTGATCCTTTTAAATTCAGTGAGACTTGTTTTAATGCCCAGAATATGCACTACTTGAATATTCTATGTACATTTGAAAAGAATGTGTACCCTACTGTTGGGTGGAATGCTCCATAAATGTCAACGAGGTCAATTCAATTGAGAGTATTACAAAACTGTCTACTTGTGATTCATTTTCTACTTCATCTGTTCATTATTGAGAAAGAAGTATTAAACTCTTCAACAATAATTTTAACTTTGTCTACTCCTTGAAGTTCCAAAAGTTTTTGTTTCCTGTGTTTGGAAGCTATGTTATTGTGGGCCTACACACTTGGAATCATTATGTTTTCTTGACAAATTGTTCCCTTTATCACTCTGAAATATCTTTTTGTCTGTGATAAAATTCTTTGTTCGAAGGACATTATTTTATTTGAATATGATCCAATACAGCAACTCCAGCTTTCTCATGGTTAGTTATTGTATGGCCTACCTTTGTTATTTACTTTTAACCTATTTGTTTTTATATTGTAAGTAGGTTTCTTATAGACAGCCTATAGATTGGGTTGTTTTATAAATTTAAAGATTCTTTTGATGGCATGCTACAACACAATGACCCTCAGACAGCTGAAAGGCAGAATTCTGTTACTTTTAGGTCCAAAGGAGAGGAGGACAGGGCCACACAGGGCTCTACACTCAGGGTAATAGCAAGCTGGAGCTACAGAGACAGTTTATGTATGGTTAGCTAATTTCTTTAGGGTCTAGGAGATGGGGATCTCAAACAGAGACTGCAGAAAGCCCCCAAACAATGCTGAAGGGAAGCTGCAGGGTTACAGCTATGCAGCAGCCCAGAGACGAATCACAAACAGAGACTGCAGAAAGCCCCCAAACACTGCTGAAGGGGAAGCTAGCTGCAGGGTTACAGCTATGCAGCAGCCCAGAGACAAATCAGTGCAGGTCATGGAGAAGGATAACTCCAAGGGATTGTTAAAAAAACGGGGGAGAAGGGGAGAAGATCTTGTAATTTCCTTGATATGACTGTCCTGCAAAGAGCATGATTTAGCATGTTATTTAGAATTATGAAGGCAAATATGAAGAAATACAATGAGAAGATTTGAAAATGGTGGTTCTGAGTAGTGGGAATTGAAGATCAGGAGGACCTTGGGGAGGTGATTGTTATTTTGTTTTAATCCTGTTTTTCTATTTGATTTTTAGAATTGTATCCACGTATGACTTCAATACAGAAAAAATGAAAGGGTAAGAGGCCTAGAAATCAAAATTCACAAATACCAAGCCCCCTTACTGGCACAAACTCTTCCCTGGTACCCTAAGGGGTGTGAGTGTGACTGCTGTGTGAGTGAGGTCAGAGCATGGGGCTTGCACTTCAAGCCAGCTCAGGTCCAGAATTCGGTCTTCCCCCGGCAGGTCTGAACTTAATAGGGTTAGGGTTGCTAGACTGCCTGCAAACAGGCTTACTGTGTGAGTCTCTAAGAGACTGTGGCAGAAGGCCAGTTCAGCAGTTTACAGTTAGAAATAACAGCTGTCCAGGACACTTGGGGGCCTCCCTGATGGCTCAGGCGGTAAAGCACCTGCCTGAGATGCAGCAGACCCAGGTTCAATCCTGGGTTGGGAAGATCCCCTGGAGAAGGCCATGGCAACCCACTCCAGTACTCTTGCCTGGAAAATCCCATGGACAGAGGAGCCTGGTAGGCTACAGTCCATGGGGTCGCCAAGGACACGACTGAGTAACTTCACTTTCATTTTCACTTTTCAGGATGTTTGGGAATTCTTGTAGCAAGTCTGCTTCAAGTATAGGAAAACATACTCTGGAAGTCTAATAACATTCAGAAGATTGCTTGATAAAGAGGAACTCAAAGTGAAGGGTATTTCACAGTCCTCAGAAAGACATCAGTCAGACCACAACAGCCTAAGTCACTCTGCTCCTTTAATAGCTACTGAAGTTCAGCAAACTTTTCTATAAAGGGTCACGTGTTCAATGTTTTCAGCTTTGCAGACCATCTCCGCTGCAACCAGTCAACTCAGGGGTTACAGAGCAGCCACAGATGGTATGTAAATGGTGCGGCGGTGGCCACTGCCCAACAGAACTTTACCTGAATCCATGCAGATGCCAGCTGGCCTGCCTGCCAGAGCTCTGTTCCCTGACAGGCTGAGAGACGCACAGATTCTATTCTCTGACTTCTCCTTTCTCTAACTGTCTTCATTCTGATAATCTCAGAGTGCCTTTAAACTTTGGAGAAGGAAATGGCAACCCAATCCAGTATCCTTGCCTGAGAAATCCCAAGGGACAGAGGAGTCAGGCTGGCTACTATCCATGGGGTCACCAAAGAGTTGGTTGGACATGACTTCGTGATTAAACAGCAAAAACAGAGAAACGGTGACCTAATTTTAGTTCTAAATGACAGCATCTGGGTTAGATTAAGGAATCATCATAAGGTCAATAGTGGATCAGCCTCCAAATCAGCCTGCCTCAAAATTATTTGGGGGATTTTTTTTTCCACAGAGGCGATGGGACAGAGGAACGTGGGTTCTCTTGTCTTTCAGAGGGGAAGTTCCTTGCTTCCTCTTGCCTTCACTCCCTCCCCCTCTTTCTTCCACATTCCTCTTCTCCTCCTTCTTTCTTTCTTCTCCCTTCCCTCCCTTTTAAGCCTCTGTAGTTTTCATAACCATTGTTGCTAGACTTTTTTTTTCTTAATCTACATGGCATAAACATCTTTCTGAGATACATCATTATAAGCAACCTGTGATATGGCGCCATGCCCAGTCACTGAGTAGGGTCTCTTTGTGACCTCATGGACTGTAGCCCACCAAGCCCCTCTGTCCGTAGAATTCTGGCAAGAATACTGGAGTGGGTTGCCATTTCCTACTCCAGAGGATCTTCCTGCACCATCTGAGAAGCCCCCTGTGATATGGCATAAAGATCTTTTTGAGATATATCATTAGAAGTGCCCTCTGAGATGTGTTTGCAGTGTTTGTGCTCATTGGGAGAAAAGGCTGCCCATATCAGGTGTGAACTAGGGCTGAGCTGCGTTGTACAGCTGGTGAGCTGCTTTTGCAGTGATCTAGGCTCCATCTGTAAGGAAAGCACCCAGCACACACTAGGGGGTGTCGGGTCAACCCTTGCTAAGATGCTTCCTAGACCCTGCTTTGGCCTCCTGTGAGGGCATGATGCTATTCCTGTATGATAAAGGAAAGTATTTCCTCACCTCCTCAGAGTCACAGAGCCCAAAACCCAAGGCTAGGCACATTTTCAGAGAAAAGGCAGAGGGCTGGATAATTCCAGCAAAGTAACTGCTTACTTGTCCTAATTCCCAGGTTTGATTCCACAAATCTGCTTGTCTGGGATTTTATCCTGGGATTATCCATTGATAAGATTCTAAACCACTTATACTCCCTTTTAGAAATTCATGTCTTATTGATCCAGAGATCTGGCTTCTCAGCGGATTACCAGGTCCAATGTGAGTTATAAATTTGAAGGGGATTTTGGCCATTCATGTACTTAACAGGCCAGGTGCTCTGGAAAAAATAAAAGTTCATCCTTTAGGAAATATTTTACACCCACTGTGTGCCAGGCATTGTTCTAAGTGGTGGAAATGTTGCTGTTAACAAAAATCTGTGCCTTTCTGTAGTGGGAGTGTGGTTCTAGGTGGTGCAGAGTAAGGGAACATACAGAATAAACACATCTGAGCTAGGTGGTGATGAGAGTTATTAAGAGAAATAAAGCTCAACAAAGGACAGGCATCGAGAGCTGGGAGGGGTCGGCAGGCTAGCTGGATGGGTGCTCAGGGAGGCCTTGCTTGGATATGGTGATGTCAGAGCAGAGACCTCACTGCAGTGACAGAGGAGCCATGTGGACACAAGGGGATGAGGGCTCCTAGCAGAGGAAACAGTGACTGCAAAGTCCCCAAGGGCTGATGAGTCTCAGCTGCACTCATGGGATTTCAGTTCACGAAGGTGACCAAGCGGTGACGTGGGAACAGTGATGCCACTGAGCGATTTCCTCGCCTGAAGCTGCTGGGGGTGGGGCATGCCACACCACGCGGGGCCACTCAGGGAAGAATGCAGCGGGGGCAGAGTGGAGTGAGGCGAGAGCCTCACCGCCAGAGCCCTGGATGCGGCTTCCACAGAAAGGGCAGGACCCGGCAGAAGAAACTGCAGAGGAGAGGCTAGTTGGAATAATGTCGCCGGGCTTTGGCTAGAGAGGGGGTCCCTGCCTGCTTGGTCACTGGCCCTGGGGTGATTTAGGGCCGTGGAAATACTGGCTCAGTGTGTGAGGACTGGACTAGGAAGTGGTTCAGTGTGGGCTCTGGATCACAGCAAAGTGTAAACAACTTTGAGCTTTACTTTGGTGCTGTCATGAATGGATGCCAAACAGAGAATCTAAGAAGGGCTTCCCTGGTGGTCCAGTGGTTAAGAATCCACCTGCCGATGCAAGGGACACAGATTTGATCCCTGGTCCAGGAAGACCCACCAGCGTGGAGCAACTAAGCCCACGAGCCTCAGCTGCTGAAGCCCGCGTGCCCTAGCGCCCGTGCTCCACAACACGAGAAGCCCACTCACCATAACTAGAGAAAGCTCATCCATAGAGACAAAGACCCAGAGCAGCCAGAAAGAAAATAAGTACAAAATTTTCAAAAAGAATCTAAGGAAACTCAGAACACAGTCACGTAGGGTCACGATAGCATGATCAGCTCCTGTTTAAATTCCTACAGTGGGAAAGCTGGATGCACCTCTGGAGAGTCAGGAATCCTTCCAGTCCCCAGGACCTGGGTGACAGTAACAAAGATGAGCACTGACTGCTTGTACTCAGTTCTGAAGGTTCCTACTGCCTCCAGTCTGATTTTAGACTCTATCTCTATGCACATTCGTACAGCTGGTTACAAGTTTTATCTGACCATTCTTGGTATCATTTAGCATGTTTTGTTTTTCCTATTTTTCCCCTGTTCCAAGTCCTATTTTGTTCCTCTTCCAAGACAAGTAACAGCAGAACTTGTAGCCAGGGACTTTCTAGAACAAGACTGATGATGACAAAGATGCCAGCAAGAGCCTGTTCTTTGTCATTTGTCATTAAGCTTCCATTTCATGGAAGAATGTATCATGAGATTCACACTCATATTAGGACAATTTAAAGGTTCATTTTGTGAACTTAAAGATGCTTCTTAAAAAATTAAGGATGTCTCTCACAGCCTGGCTGTCTGACCAGTTCTGGCTTTTGTTCATTTTGTTCATTTGTTTTCACTGCAATTAAAAACCACAGCAATTATTCAAATGCAAAAATCGAAAGGGCAAGAACCTTGTCATTGTCTAAACCTTGGAAATGAACATTTTGCTTCCCATATGCTACATTCTGGCTTACTCAATCTGCTGAAAGCAGAAAGGCCAAATAAACAATGTCTTTGTAGAGCTGCCTGAGTTCATATGACAGAGAAACATCAGTTGTAGGTTCAGTCACAGAAAGCTCCGAATTTCATTCATTTGGCAAACATTGATGGGGCACTTATGTGTGCTGGGTACACACAAAGGACGTAGTGTTGAATGAAACAAACGTGGTCTCTGGCTTCATGCAACTTAGGTCTAGTGGGTGAGACATTTAAAAATGAAAATTCCTAACTACATACGCAACTATAAACTGTGATATATGCCAGAAAGGAAAAGAGGGGAATGTAACTTAGCCCTGGAGGTGGTGTCTAAGGAGGACTCTTTGAAGAAATGTTATTTGATCTGGGCCTTTAAAAAGGTGAATAGGAATTTCTAGTTATCTATTACTCCCTGATGAAGTGAAGTGAAGTTGCTCAGTCGTGTCCAACTCTTTGCAACCCCATGGACTGTAGCACACTACACTCCTCCGTCCATGGGATACTCTCTGATAACCCATCCCAAACTATATGACATAGAATACCAGGTTATTATTCTCAAAAGTTCTGTAGGTCAGGATTTCAAACAAGACATGGTGATTACGACTCATTTCTGCCCCATGATGCTTAGGGTCTGAGCCAGGGAAATGTGAGTAGCTGGGAGTAGCTTGAACACCTGGCGGGCGGGAATCATCCCCAGGCCACCTCAAACGCATGGCTGGGGCTGAACAGTGGCTCCAAAGCCGTGGGCCAAGTCCTAGTCCCCGTCACCTGGGAACTTTGGCCTTATTTGGGAAAAGGGTCTTTGTAGACACAATCACAGTTAAGGCTCTTGAGATGCTTTCATCCTGGGTTTAGGGTGAGCCCTGAAGCCAATAACTGGTGTTCTTATATGAGAAAGGAGAGAACTGAGAGGAGAAGCACGGGGGAAGGAATATGAAGGTGGACGCAGAGGCTGGGGTGACGTGTCGACAAGTCAGGGAACGTCAGGGATTGCCAGATCCATTAGTAACCAGGGCAGAGGAATGGAAGAGACGGTCTCTTAAAGACACAGAAGGCAGCAGCCCCTGTTAACACCATGACACCCGCTGACATCTTGATTTCCGACTTCTGGCAGGATTCAGAACTGGAAGGAAGTGGATTTCTGTTGTTTTAAGCCTCCAAGTGGGCTAATTCATCATGGCAGACACAGGAAACTAACATAGGCACCTGGGCGGGATGCCCCAAAGGATGGAGCAGCTGCACGTGGCCTCTTCGCACAGCGGTGGCTCCTCTTGGGGTGGTGACTACTTTCTGCGATGGAGCTTCCTGAGAGCAAGTGTCCCAGGCCTACAACCTTGAAGAGAGCAGGGCAGAAGCTGCAAGGTTTCTTCTTTCCCAGCCTCGGAAGTCCTGTTGAAGTCACTTCTGGGACTTCAGATAGCACGATGGTTAAGACTCCGAGCTCCTGAAGCAAGGCGTGTGAGTTTGATCCCTGGCCAGGAAACCAGGACCCACTTTGGTTGTAGTGTTAATGGCTCAGTCATGTCCAACTCTATGCAACCCCCTGGACTGTAGCCTGACAGGCTGTTCTGTCTATAGTATTTTCCAGACAAGAATACTGGAGTGGGTAGCCATTTCTTTCTCCAGGGGATCTTCCTGACCCAGGGATCGAACCCACATCTCTTGGGTCTCCTGCACTGCAAGAAGATTCTTTACCATCTGAGCCACTTTGGCTGTGGGTGTGCTGCCCACCCCCAATCTCTTCTGTCACTAGGCACAAGCCCAACTAGATTCAAAGAGAGAGGATATACACCCATCTCTCAATTAGAGGCGTGTCAGAGAATCTGTGACTGCTTTCTAAAACCACCTGAAGGTGTAAGAAGCTGTGTGCCCCAGAGTAGTTGGGATCTTTACTGTCCATCCTGGCAGCTGCTAGTCACGTGTGATTGTCTAAATATCAATTAATCCAATTTAATCTAAATATAAATTAATCTAATCTTAGTTTCTCAGCCATGCCAGCCACGTTTCAGATACTCAGTGGTTACATACAGCTAGTGTCTACCATGCTGGACAACAAAGATTAAGAATATCTCCATCCCTGGAGGAGTCCTATTGGGCAGCCCTGCCTTAGGCTGAAGGGACAGCATGGGGCAAGGCTCTGAGTTGGAAAATAAATGAGCTTATAAGCCAAATAGATAAAAAGCTGGCTGTAAGGGTAGAGTCTGTCACCGTGTGCCCACTGGACACGTAGCTCATGCACGTCCTCACAAGGTATTCGTGTTACAAACAGCATGAGGCTGCAATATTCCAAGTGTCCTGCCAGAGGACAGTGGCATCAGATGAGACTGGACAAGCTGACAGGGCTCAGGTCACAGAGGGCCTTTCTGACCCCTCTAAAGGAGTTTATATTTCATTTGAAGTGAAACGGAACTTGCCTATAACTTATTTTGCATTGTGAATACTTATAAGAGGCCTAAAAAGAAGCAGATTTGTGGTTATTTGGTACATTTGTTAGTAAAACGTTCTGCTACACGAGACAGAAATCCAAGCTATCACAAAGGCTTCAGGAAATCAGAAGTCTGTTTCTTAGTTTATGTAAATGCCGGCTGCTGTTGTTACCAGAGCTGCTCCGGGTCTTTGCTCACAGCTCTCCAACCCCTACCTTTGGCAGGGGTTCACCTAAATCTTTAAGTTAAAGTGTCCATAGATAAGAAAGGAAGCTACAGACAAAAAACCAGATGGAACCAGCTGGGATCAAGATGGCAATGAATCGGACCTCCAACAGACCTGAGTCTCATTATACCTTGATTTTACTACATTAGCATATTATGATTTTACTACATTAGCATATTAAGTGACATACCTACCAGTGTGACCAGGTGGTGCGGTGGTGAAGAATCTGCCTGCCAGGGCAGGAGATGCAAGAGATGCCGGTTCGACCCCTGGGTTGGGAAGATCCTCTGGAGGAGGCAATGGCAACCCATTCCAGTATTCTTGCCGGGAGAATCCCACAGACAGAGGCGCCTGGGGGGATTTAGCAGCACCAGTGGCCAGGATGGAACATTAAGGATCAAAAAGGACTAAAAAAAAAAGGTGGGGTGCAACTGACTCCTGAGAGAAAGCCTTTCCTCGTAGATTAATTCATATGCTTCCCCATCATAAGCCTCACTCCTTCTCCCTTAACTCTTTAAAATGAAATCTCTCTCTCCAGGTGGGTGAGAAGTTGATCTGTGAACTTAGTTCACCGTTCTCCATTCTTTGATCACTGAATAAAGCTTGTGCTGCATCCATCTCAGCTTCAATTACTATTTGGCTGCTCAAACCCCGAAAGGAAAAAGAACTCTCCCCTGCCAAGGCAGAGAGCTTCAGCCAGGCTAGGGCCCGAGCAGGGTCCACAGGACTTAATTCAGCGACACTACGGCGACTCTGCAGTCATCGGGAGCCCAGGCTATCGGTTGAGGCTTCCGCCTCATGGTCCAGGATGTCTGCTTTGGACCAGCTATTACATCTGCTTCCCAGCCACATACAACAGAAAAGGGGAGATGGAGAGCTATTGCCCCTCATATCCAGGGAAAGCTCACTGCCAAATCTGTACCTTCATTATGTTTGCAAAAACCCTTTTCCCAGTGAGGTCATTCACAGCGATGGGGCTGAGGGCTTGGACACCTGCTTGATGACCACCCCATTGGCCAATACTTTGTCATTCGACCACACCTGCCTTGTGAGGAGGGCTGGGAAATACATGACCACACTCACTTTGCAAGGGAGGCTAGAAGTATAATCCTTCTTCTGGGGAGCATGTGCTCAGCTAAAGGAGAGTTCCGTTACTGTGGAAGAAGCAGAGATGGACAGCAACTATCAGTCCTTGGCATTGTGAAATAGGAGGGAAATGGCCAGGACACAATGTTTAAAAGAATGACAAAGGCTGGTTAGAACTGACTAGGTCCAAGATGGTGGAAGATCTGACTTCCAGTAGACCTCAAGCCTCCTTGTACACTCATTTAATGCATTAGCATGCTAAATGACACACCCATAGGGTCATGACAACTCTGAGGCTGTGAGCATTAAAAGCCCCAAATCGGGCAGTGGCTCATTTTCTGAAATTTCCTCATTAGACTTTGAAATTATCCAGCCCATAAAAACTAACCACCCTATATTTAAGGGCCTGTGCCTTCTGAGCTGACCCAGACTCTGTCCATAGACTTTGTGTCTCTCAAGGCCCTTCTTGCCTATTGAGATGGACTGCATTCTATCGACAGAATGTGTACCTCTCTAAATAAATCCACTTCTTATCACTTTGCTTCTCACTGAATCCTTTCTACGATGAAACATAAAGAACTTGAACTTCATTAAGTCCCAAGACCAGATGTGTCATCTCAATTCAGACAGTGGGTCCGAGTTCCACTCCGGGTTGTACAGTTTCAGTTGTACACACATATGCATTTCCCCTAGACGATGAGCTCCGTGGGGAGAGGGAGCCAGTTTACCCTCAATCCCCAGCATTTAGCATGTTACAACCCATCAGTTGTTCCCCATGTAACCAGCCTATCATTCTTTTAAACGTTGTGTCCTGCCCACTTCCCTCCTGTTTCACAACGATGCCAGGGACCGATAGTTGCTGCCTGTTCACATCTTACCTCTGTTTCTTCCATAGTAACGGAACTCTCCACATGCTCCCCGGAAGAAGGATTATATTTCCTAGCCTCTCTTGCAAAGTGAGTGTGGTCATGTATTTTCCAGGCCTCCTCACAAGGCAGGTGTGGTCATATGAGAAAGTACAGTAACAACCCTGCCTGCTTGATTTTAAGGTTGTTTCCCTAATTCCAGCATCTTTTTCAGATAGATTTATTTTCTTGAAGCCACACCATCTTTTCCCCTGTACTTGTTGGAAGTATGAGGGGATGTTTCTCTAGTCTTCATCTTGAGAATCTGATGATGCTTCAGGAAATAAACAAAAGAATAGACATCCTCCCCTATAAGCACCCCCCTTCCCTCCCCTCCCCATTGCCTTTGGAATTTTCAACTCTCAAATTAGCCGACTCTGAGCCTCCAACAATTTGTCACTTACGTTTGCAATGCTCCCACTGCTACTGGCTCCAGCTGTGGACTTGTGCTTCTGGTAGATTGTGATTCTCCATATTTTCTCGTCCCTCCAATTCTCAGGGTGATGGCTGCCTTGTGACCTCAGTTTTCTGAGGGATCTAGGAAGAGGTGTTGATTTTCAGGTCAACTTTTCTTTTTTGAGATGAGGATTGGAGAAGTGGATGGATTGCTAAGGGGAAATGAAGAGAGAGTGGCATCGAGGTGAGGCAGGAAGCACAGGCAATGAAGAGGCTTGAAAGCCAGGAGCCCCACCATCCTGTAACCATCGCACTTCTTCTGTCTGGCCAGGGATTCATCCAACTGACCACCCAATATCTGCTGCTGCTTCAATCTCCAAAGCAGTGTTTTTCAGCTCTGACTGTTCGTTAGAATCAGCTGAGGAGTTTGTGTAACTCCCTGCACCTAGGCCCTCCCTAATTAGAAGCGCATTAGGTGGCTCTAACGTGCTTCTAGGAGGTTAGGGGAGTTCCCTGGGTTGGGAAGATCCCCTGAAGAAGGGAATTGCAGCCCACTCCAGTATTCTTGTCTGGAAAATTCCATGCACAAGTAGTCCACGGTTTCACAAAGAGTAGGACACGACTGAGTGACTAACACTTTCACTTTAGGTGGCTCTAACATGCAATTGGTGCTGAGAACCAGTGCTCCGGATTCTTGTTACTCAAGGAGTGGTCCACAGACCAGCAGTGCGGATATCGCCTGTTAGCTTATTAGAGAGGCAGCATCTTGGGAGCTGCCCTAGACTGGTGTGCGTGGGTGCTCAGTGGCTCAGTCCTGTCCAACTCTCAGCGACCCCAGGGACTGCAGCCCACAGGCTCCTCCATCCATGGGATTCTCCAGGCAAGAATACTGGAGTGAGTTGCCATGCCCTCCTCCAGGGGATCTTCCCAACCCAGGGACTGAACCCACATCTCCTGCATCTCTTGCGCTGGCAGGTGGAATTTTTACCACGGAGCCAGCTGGGAAGCCCCACCCTAAAGCTACTGAATTAGAATTTGCATTTTAACAAGATCCTGGTGGGATTTGCATGCATATCAAAGTTTGAGAAGAAATGATGAGGTAATCCTCCTATACCTCCACTTCCAGTTGTCCTCATGAAGCAGCCAGCTCCTGGGAAGTGCCATGTGAACTGGGCACCCTACTGACCACATCAGAGCACTGGAGAAGTCCAAAGCAGCTGGGATAAATGGTGTGCCTGCTGTAATTCCCCAAGGTTAATATATTTGAAAACGGACAGAATTAGATCTTCCAACTGAGCGAGGTGCTTGGGCCCTTTAATCTGAAACACCAATGCGGGGTTCACTAACTTCTGGGCCCACCAGGCAAATCACTGTTATGGAATATGTTATAGTTGAAGAGCTGGGGTTAGCTTGGAGGCTGGGGTTGGAAGGAAGCTAAAGAGACTGAGCAAAAAGAAAATAAATCAAGAGGTAAAGCGGAATGAGCACTGGGGTGAGGAGGTGAGGGAAGGAAGACTAGAAGTCGCCCATTTGGGTGGGGGGTGGGGGTGGTGAGGAGCATGGCAGCGAGGCTGGTGGACTCAAACAAGAATGCCTGGGGGTGGGTGACTAAAGAAAAGACGTGCAGCAGACCATCCCAAATCCTGCCTCCCTGAGCCACAGGGATGCAGTCCTTCAACCCTGCTTGCTTCCATAAGCTCTCATGTCCTTCTTCCCTTCAAGAGCTCAGCACTTTGTGAAATGGAAATAACAACAGGCGTGTGTTTGGCACTTTATTGCTCAGCAGGACTGGGCATACTAGGCACAGATGGGGAGGGGCTAAGAACTTGGACTTAGGAGCCACATGGCCTGATTCCACCCTCAACTCTGCTATTTACTACCTGATGACGTTGGGTGAGTCAGCCGACCTCCTTGAGGATGCTTCCTCGTTCACAAAACACGGACAATACTGGTAACCCCTTCATGAGGGTAAACGCAGAATGGATGGGAAGCACAGAGCGCCCTGCCTGGCAGAGGTGCATGTCCACACGCACACACACGTATATGGCATATTAGTCAATGTAGTATGTGGGTATAGCAAACAATATAAACAAGGAGTTGGCACCTGATTCTTCCGACTTCCGTCTGAGGATTGCCTACCATCTCATACCACCTTTCTAGGTTCCTTCAAGAGTGCTAAATGAGAGTGAGAACACTTAAAATGATATGTTAACCAAATCACTGTGGAGACCTTATTTAGATTCTGTTTGAGCAAACAGTGGATACAGAGACATATTTGATACAAGTGGGAATATCTGAAAGTGGACTTGGTGTTAGATATTAAGGAATTAATCTTAATTGCATTAGGTGTGATAATAGCATATATCAAAAAAAAAAAAAGTCCTTAAAGGTTGGATTAGATTCACATAGGGCTTCCCTGGTGGCTCAGATTGAAAGGAATCCATCTACAATGCAGGAGACTAGGGTTCAGTCCCTGGGTTGGGAAGATACCCTGGAGAAGGGAATGGCTACACGCTCCAGTATCCTTGCCTGGGAAATCCCATGGACAGAGGAGCCTGACGGGTTACAGTCCAAGGGGTCCCAAAGAGTTGGACAGGACTGAACAACTAACACCTTCACTTTTGATTCATATTGAGTTATTAGATCAAGCCATATAATATTGCCAATATATGACCATATAGTTTAAATATGAACAAAACTGGCCTTTGTCTGGCACCTTACTTTTCACCAGGACCAGCGCATAAAGCACAGGTAGGTTGTAGGGACTGAGTCGAACGTCTGGGATTTTCTTTTAACATATTTCTAAGGAACAAAAAGGGTAGAGAGATAGATGAAACAGATAGTAAAAATATTAACAGTTGTGAATCTTGGTGATGGAAAGTGGAAATTATGCTCCTCTTTCTACTTTTGTGTTTGTTTGCAACTTTCTGTAATAATATTATTTTAAAGTTTTGTTTGATGCTTTTTGACTGTGTATCTATGACTACAATGGAAAGAAGCCCAATTCAATCTTGCTTAAACCAAAGGAGGGATTTAGCTGACCAATGGGCAGCATGGAGCTGGTCTGGAGGAAGATTGGATTTACTCCCTTGAATACTTTGAGGACCCTCTTTGTCTGTCTTTATTTCTTCTCTGTTTGCTTTGGCACATTTGGCTGGAAGGAACTTGTCCAGATAGTGAGGTAGAGGACTGCCCTTACAAATATATCCTTGGTGGTTCTCACCTGTGGGCAGGAATTTGAAAAGCCCCAGGAGAGCTGATTGGCTTAGTTTAAGTCATGTGCCCACTTCTTAGGCCAATCACCGTGGCTGTGAGGACTTGGGAGGCATGAGAGGAGGGACAAGGGCTGAGCCAACAGAAGCAACAGCTGCACTTAGAAGGTTTCTTGTTATTTGCACTAGCTATTAGATTACAATCAGCCTTTGATCACAGATCATGTCTTTTTCCTTTCAGTGTGTTCCCCCACCCCCAGTTTTTATTTTAAGGTTTATGGAGCTGCTTGCAAGCCTTGTTGAAAAAAAAAAAATCAGCAGTTTCCATCTCTTCCTCCATTTCCCTTCTTCACAGGAAACTAGTTTCAGCTCTCTCAACTGGTTCTTTGGCTTTACTTTCACATATCTGAATAACATCCTTATACTCCTACACTTGACGTTTCAGTCTTAGGCATTATCATTGATTACCACCTTGAGAGATGATTTTGCTCTCTCTCACATACACCTACACTCCCCACCCCCATGGGTTCAATCCTTTTAATCTCCCCAAGTTCCGAATAAATTATATCAGCATCCTGTTGATTAGATCAACATTTAAATATTACATGATTAACATTATATGATTATGCCTATGAAAACAGTATCTAGTTAAGCCATAACTGTACTACTCTTTGTTCTCCTTAAATAATAATTTTTTCTCGTAGAATTTCATTCAGTCCTCAATTCTCTGATGATCTAATTTTCCTCTAAATAAATGCTCCCCTCATAGCTCAGTCGGTAAAGAATCTGCCTGCAATGCAGAAGACTCAGGTTTGATCCCTGGGATGGGAAGATCCCCTGGAGAAGGAAATGGCAACATACTCCAGTAGTGGGTTGGAGAATCCCATGGAGAAGGGAGCCTGGCAGGCTACAGTCCATGGGGTCGCAACAGTCGGATACAACTTATCAACTAAACCACCATAAATACACTCAGATTTATTATGTATTTCTCATCCTGGGATGTCCATTCAGCATCACCCTTGGGATCCCTTTCACCTCTTCCCACATTGGAGTCCCTTTTACTTGCACAATGATCTTCTCAACAAGAGTGAGAAAAACTACCTGTAAAACTGGATTAATAATAATCTTGAAATAAAGAAAATAATTAGTAGCCATTAAGACTAAATTCGGAGAAGGCAATGGCAACCCACTCCAGTACTCTTGCCTGGGAAATCCCATGGATGGAGGAGCCTGGTAGGCTGTAGTCCATGGGGTCGCTACTAGTCGGACACGACTGAGCGACTTCACTTTCACTTTTCACCTTCATGCATTGGAGAAGGAAATGGCACCCCTCTCCATTGTCCTTGTCTGGAGAATCCCAGGGATGAGGGAGCCTGGTGGGCTGCAGTCTATGGGGTCTCACAGAGTCAGACACGACTGAATCGACTTAGCAGCAGCAGCAGCAGCAAGACTAAATTAAGTAATGGTGAAACATATATTCCTTGTTGGAATTTAAAACAAAGTAGTGAAAAAGACTCTAAAAATAGGAAGCAATTTCCTATTATTAGGCACATACATTTTGCTGAGTTTTCTTGGTCCCCAACCCTTTCCCCACCCCCTGCCTTTTTATTTTCCAGTATCCACTCAGGGTTGAAGTAAAAACTTGAAAGCATTTATGAGATGGCACGTAACTCTGTATCTATTTTGCATTGGCATTCCTGTAATGGCTTGAACTAGTGAAGAGTTAGACTGATAGGGCTGTTTCACTCTTTCAATAATTTTTCAGGACTGTCACATTAAAACGTTGGTGAAAAATTCCTTCTGAGTAGAGTCTGCCTCACCAGCAAATACCTTTGTTTAACAAGATTAACACATCAGTCTCAGCTTGAGACTTTACCACCACAACTTCAGGTTAAATTCATTTATTTTTATACATGTTATAAAACAGTTCCAAATAAGGTAGCAATGTGGTTGAAAATAACTTTAGGAGGACATGTAGATATGGAAATGTATATCAACTGTAGTCATTATTCAGAAAATAACAGATAGCTATTTCTTCAATGGTGTAAAGAAAGCACATAAAGCAAAGCATATAGAACATTTCTGGACTTTTGACCACAGTGTTTTAGGATCTGAAGGTATGTATTTTTATTGCCATGTATGTTTACTGGTGTTTTCTAAATGCATTTGGCCTAATGTTTACAACATTGAAGAAGTAATTTGGGGGAAAGATACTCTAATAGTAGTTCTCAAAGTATGGTCTGGAACAGCCTCATCTGGGAATTTGTTGCTGCTGCTGCTAAGTCGCTTCAGTCATGTCCGACTCTGTGCGACCCCATAGATGTAAGCCCACCAGGCTCCCCTGTCCCCGGGATTCTCCTGACAAGAACACTGGAGTGGGGTGCCATTTCCTTCTCCAATGCATGAAAGTGAAAAGTGAAAGGGAAGTCGCTCAGTCGTGTCCGACTCTTAGCAACCCCATGGACTGCAGCCCACCAGGCTCCTCCGTCCATGGGATTTTCCAGGCAAGAGTACTGGAGGGGGTGCCATTGGAATTTGTTGGAGGTGCAAATTCTCTCCCCACATCCATCCCATTTAATGAAAAGTTCAGGGAAGGAGAAGAGATCTGTGTTTTAACAAGCCTTCTAGGGCAAAGTTTGAAAAGCATTGTCTTAGAAAAACATTGTATAAGTTAGGGCTCATGTTGTTCTGCTGTTAGCAATAAAGAACTAAAATAACAGTAGTTTAAATACACTTTTTTTCCTCCCATAAAAAAATACTAGAGGTAGGTAGTATTGGCTGATTCAAGTGTCATATTTTCATTGTCTTTGATTATAACTTATATATTCATGGTTTTAAAATGGCTGCTAAAATTCCAGCTATTACAAACACATTCCAGACAGTAAGAAAAAGTAAGGGAGGTGGGAGGAAAGCAAGCTAAGTCAGCCACCTTTCAATCGCATTCTCAGATGCCCCATGCAATAACTTCTGCCTGTTCTCCTTTGCCATCATTGATCAAAAGTGACTATATATTTCAGTTTAGTTCAGTTTAGTTGCTCAGTCTTGTCCAATTCTTTGTGACCCCATGAACCGCAGCACACCAGGCCTCCCTGTCCATCACCAACTCCCGGAATCTACCCAAATCCATGTCAATCGAGACAGTGATGCCATCCAGCCATCTCATCCTCTGTCGTCCTCTTCTCTTCCTGCCTCAATCTTTCCCAGCATCAGGGTCTTTTCAAATGAGTCAGCTCTTCACATCAGGTGCCCAAAGTACTGAAGTTTCAGCTTGAACATCAGTCCTTCCAATGAACAACCAGGACTGATCTTTAGAATGGACTGGTTGTATCTCCTTGCAGTCCAAGGGACTCTCAAGAGTCTTCAACACTACAGTTCAAAAGTATCAATTCTTTGGTGCTCAGCTTTCTTTATAGTCCAACTCTCACATCCATATATGACCACTGGAAAAACCATAGCCTTGACTAGACGGACAAAGTAATGTCTCTACTTTTTAATATACTGTCTAGGTTGGTCATAACTTTGCTTCCAAGGAGTAAGTGTCTTTTAATTTCATGGCTGCAATCACCATCTGCAGCAATCCTGGAGCCCAGAAAAATAAAGTCAGCCACTGTTTCCACTGTTTCCCCATCTATTTGTCATGAAGTGATGGGACTGGATGCCATGATCTTAGTCTTCTGAATGTTCAGTTTTAAGCCAACTTTTTCAGTCTCCTCTTTCACTTTCATCAAGAGGCTCTCTAGTTCTTCTTCACTTTCTGCCGTAAGTGTGGTTTCATCTGCATATCCGAGGTTATTGATATTTAAGATCATTTGCTGCCATGAAATTAAAAGACACTTACTCCTTGGAAGGAAAGTTATGACCAACCTAGACAGCATATTGAAAAGCAGAAACAATACTTTGCCAACAAAGGTCTGTCTAGTCAAGGCTGTGGTTTTTCCAGTAGTCAGGTATGGATGTGAGAGTTGGACTGTGAAGAAAGCTGAGTGCCAAAGAATTGATGCTTTTGAACTGTGTTGTTGGAGAAGACTCTTGGGAGTCCCTTGGACTGCAAGGAGATCCAACCAGTCCATTCTAAAGGAAATCAGCCCTGGATGTTCTTTGGAAGGAATGATGCTAAAGCTGAAACTCCAGTACTTTGGCCACCTCATGGGAAGAGTTGACTCATTGGAAAAGACTCTGAGGCTGGGAGGGATTGGAGGCAGGAAGAGAAGGGGAAGACAGAGGATGAGATGGCTGGATGGCATCACTGACTCGACGGACATGAGTTTGAGTGAACTCCGGGAGTTGGTGATGGACAGGGAGGCCTGGTGTGCTGCGATTCATGGGGTCACAAAGTGTCAGACACGACTGAGCGACTGAACGGAACTGAACTGAACTGAAAGACCAAAAAAAAAAAGAGTAACTATTGTTCAGGCATCCAAAGTGGAGCTGGGTGGCCACTGTGGATATAATTTCAGACTCTTTCCTAAACCACTGAGAATTTGAATCATCTCTGGATTATATTAAACTCAGCACACAGCCAACCATTTTAAAATCAGTATCTGCCAGCAGCTGTGAGCTGCAAACTTGTAGCTACAAAGTTCCCTCCCTCTTTGCAACTACATATCATTTCAGACCCTAACTAATTCTTGCTTAAAAACACTCACCTTCTTCCCAGCTTCAATCCTAATTCATGACAATTTATTTAACCTTGTAGGGTTTTGCCTTTATAATCCTCCCCCATTTGCAGTCCAGGGCAACATAAGCACTTGCTTCTTGAATCTGTGTCTCCCTGGCTGCAGTCTTAACAACTCCCCAATAAATGTCTCCTTACCTCAGTCAGGTCTCTGTTTCTGAAATTTTGGTTAACAAAAGGCTGGGAATTAATAGTTGCCCAGAATTAAGTCACAGAAGCCAGGGAGAATGGCTATGAGAAGGAACTAGCAGCCTTTAGATCCTTGCTGGAATGGAGTCAGTTATCAAAATGCAAACCATGAGAATGATCCTGTTCTGAATGGGCTTTCACTAACCATACCGCAAATGCCGTCTTTGATTTGTTAGAAGACTGGTTGCGTCTTTGCTTTAGGCCAAAGTCATTGCTTACCCTTGAGAATCAGACTAACCTTTTATTGGAATAAATAAATAAAATTTATTTCAAATAGGTTGGGGCTGTAGTTGATATATACCAACTGGATGTCCTATACAATTTCTTGAGTTGGCGTTTTGCAACATACATGAAAAACAATGAATTTTTAAAAATCCATTATCTTCAGGATGTCACTTCTCTCTCAGAAATAAGGAAGTGACTCAAGGAAAGGAGAAGATTTATGTATAAAACTGTTTATAACACTGTTATTTATGACAGAAGGGAAAAAGCAGTTTACAATCCAAATGTCCTACAATCAAGGAAGGACTGAGGGAATTATGGTATGACCATTAGGCAGTCATAAAGACGAAGCAGCCAGAAACATGGGAAGTGACTGGAAGTATATCTGCAGTGGGGAGAGACCGAGGATGTATAAGGGAATGGATGCGATTAGAAGGGCATTCAAGATAACTATAATGGTTTTGTCAGGAAGTTACAATTATGAATACAAATGATTTCTGTTTAACTTTCCTTTACTGTTCTATAGAAAACAGCAACATTAACAAAAAAGGTGAAATAAATTTACCCATGTCATTGAGCATGCTTTTTTTCTCAGATTCTTTCCTGGCTATTTGTCCTCCGCATGACTTGGTCCAATCTGCTCCCAGGAAGGACCCTACATGAATGCCATACTCGAGGGCAGGTGAATAGTCATTCTGGGGCTTTTATGCATCCTTGTGGGCTGACACACTGATCATCTGTCTGTAAGACAAAGCTCAAGCTGTTTACTATGCATCATCATAAGAATTTTTTCCCAGTAGTAGGAATAAATTTGCAATCATCTACTTTCTCTCGCCAAGGCTTCCTCATAATCAGTTTCATGAAACTAGAAGCCAGTTGTCCTAGTTTAGATATAGATTTGTAGGCACAAAATGGGATTTTTAAAATATGGAACTGCTAATCTGAGCATCAAATAGCTTCTTTTCAAACACCTATGAAGAGAAGTGAAAGACAAAGGAGAAAAGTAAAGATATACCTATTTGAATGCACAGTTCCAAAGAATAGCAAGGTCAGGTTAAGAAAGCCTTCCTCAGTGATCGGTGCAAAGAAATTGAGGAAAACAATAGTACAGGAAAGACTAGAGATCTCTTCAAGAAAATGAGAGATACTAAGGGAACTTTTCATGCAAAGATGGGCACGATAAAGGATAGAAATCATATGGACTTAACAGAAGCAAAAGATATTAAGAAGAGGTGGCAAGAGTACACAGAAGAACTGTACAAAGAGATCTTCATGACCCAGATAATCATGATGGTGTGATCACTCACCTAGAGCCAGACATCCTGGAATGCAAAGTCAAGTGGGCCTTAGGAAGCATCACTATAAACACAGCTAGTAGAGGTGATGGAATTCCAGTTGAGTTATTTCAAATCCTAAAAGATGATGCTGTGAAAGTGCTGCACTCCATATGCCAGCAAATTTGGAAAACTCAGCAGTGGCCACAGGACTGGAAAAGGTCAGTTTTCATTCCAATCCCAAAGAAAGGCAATGCCAAAGAATGCTCAAAATACCACACAATTGCACTCATCTCACACCCTAGCAATGTAATGCTCAAAATTCTCCAAGCTAGGCTTCAGCAGTACCTGGACCGTGAACTTCCAGATGTTGAAGGTGGATTTAGAAAAGGCAAAGGAACAAGAAATGGCAGAGATCAAACTGTCAACATCCACTGGATCACTGAAAAAGCAAGAGAGTTCCAGAAAACATCTACTTCTGCTTTATTGACTACGCCAAAGCCTTTGACTGTGTGGATCACAACAAACTGGAAAATTCTTAGAGATGGAAATACCAGACCATCTGACCTGCCTCCTAAGAAATCTGTATGCAGGTCAAGAAGCAACAGTTAGAACCAGACATAGAACAACAGACTGGTTCCAAATAGGGAAAGGAGTATGTCAAGGCTGTATATTGTCACCCTGTTTATTTAACTTATATGCAGAGTTCATCACGCAAAATGCCAGGCTGGATGAAGCACAAGCTGGAATCAAGATTCCTGGGAGAAATATCAATAAGCTCAGATATGCAGATGACATCACCCTTATGGCAGAAAGTAAAGAAGAACTAAAGAGCTTCTTGAAAGTGAAAGAGGAGAGTGAAAAAGTTGGCTTAAAGCTCAACATTCAGAAAACTAAGATCACGGCATCCGGTCCCATCACTTCATTGCAAATAATGGGGAAAGAGTGAAAATGGTGAGAGACTTCATTTTTGGGGGCTCCAGAATCACTGCAGATGGTTGACTGCAGCCATGAAATTAAAAGACACTTGCTCCTTGGAAGAAGAGTTATGACCAACCTAGACAGCATATTAAAAAGCAGAGACATTACTTTACCAACGAAGGTTTTTCCAGTGGTCATGTATGGATGTGAGAGTTGGAATATAAAGAAAGCTGAGCACCAAAGATTTGATGCTTTTGAGCTGTGGTGTTGGAGAAGACTCTTGAGAGTCCCTTGGACTGCAAGAAGATCCAACCAGTTCATCCTAAAGGAAATCAGTTCTGAATATTTATTGAAAGGACTGATGCTAAAGATGAAACTTCAATACTTTGGCCACCTGATGCAAAGAACTGACTCCTTGGGAAAGACCCTGATGCTGGGAAAGACTGAAGGCAGGAGATGAAGGGGGTGACAGAGGATGAGATGGTTGGGTGGCATCACTGACTCAATGGACAAGAGTCTGAGTAAACTCAGGGAGCTGGTGATGGACAGGAGGCCTGGTGTGCTGCAGTCCATGGGGTCGCAGAGTCGGACACGACTGAGCGACTGAACTGAACGGAACCTGGAAATGAAGCCTAATGGGTTGTCCCTGCCATGCTGTATACCCACCCTGCCACTGCCACTACCTAAAGCAGTCCAGATTCTTCCATGGGATTACTGTGGATTTTCAAAGTTGTCCAGCTTGGTAAGACCTAGAATTAACCTTAGGTTAAAGGAGATGTTCATTTTTTATATTGAGTTTTCCTAAAATAGCCTTATTCCTCAAGATGGATTGTGAATTATAAGTGTGACATGCATACTCCGTGTTAGTTAGGGAGGATGCTGACTGTTGCCGCTTTAGAAGGGTGCTAGAAGAAAACTAACTGGCCAGGAGGATCTTCAGAGCAGGGGGGAGGTGGGGGTAACAGTGATGCCAAATACCCCTCAGTTTAGTAGAGCTGCGAAGATGGTGTTATCCAGGACAGAGAAACTCATCCAGAATCACCCACCCATCGGGTCTGAGGATCCTGGCGCAGCCTCCTCATACCCACAGGGCTCACGGCCAGGGCAGGCATCCTGGTGTAGAGAGGAAGTGTTGCTTTTCCAGGGACTGAGGAATGAAAGAGAAAGAGCTCAACCTACTCTATTAAGAACGAACTTCCATAAAGTAATCAAGCAAGCAAGAATACTTCTCTATATAGTTAATCTAAGAGGAGAAACTAACCTGAAGGAAAATTAAGAGAAATTCTAGAACATTCTTTGAGACTTTGCCAAATTAAATTCAAGTTGGTACACCTATATTCTGCATATAATATACACACTGATTTTCTAATTTTGACTCTGAGGTGAAATTAACTGTCCTCTTTGAATATTGGGCAAGTGTCATCAACTGAAAGTGTGGGGAACCAGTACAACCAGAAAAAAGGAAACATCAGAGATTCCAAGGTCTTGGTTTTAGAGGCACATTTTATTTGACAGTACTAGAGGTTAACATCTAGTAACAGCATAATACAAAAATGCAACCCCAATCTATTTAAAACTCATATAATGGGAACATGTCTTTCAAGAAACATGGAAAAAAAAGTTGGAGATTTCGAGACACGTTGATAAAAATGTAACAAAAATCAAAACTCATTCCATCATCATAATTCACTTAACATTCTCATGAAAAGATTGTCATTTTGTTTTCTTCACAATATGTCAAAAATATATATACTTATGAATAATATTCACATTCTGGAAGGCAAGAGAATCTTCAAATTTAATTCCCTAAATTTAAACATTACATATATTTCAATTAAAACGACCTAAACATTTAAAAGAGCAGCAACACTGGTCTTTAAATTACAGTAGATTATTCACATAATGTAGACATATTTGGGTGGCTCTTTCACTATTATCTAATTTACAAACTCCAAGGTAATGGTCTCATCATCAAATAACATAGACTCTAGTGTCAATAAATACTATGCAAAGAATTATTATAAAACACAGATTGCCAAACATTCTCCAGACTAGAGAGAACTATAGTAAAACACTTTAGGAGAAAATCAGGTTTGAAGGAGGTTTGAAAGCATGCAGGAATCTGTGGGATTCCCAAGGCAAGAGAGAATGATCTGACAAGCTCCCCAAAATGACAGGGCAAACTGTCAGGAATGGAATCCTGAGAAATGTGTCCATGGGGACAAGGCACTGTCACCTCTTCATGGCGCCATGTTTCCCTTGAATATGGCATTAAAGTGACTATCATCTGGAAAATTTCCAAAAGGCTAGGATCATTTCTCACCAGGAGACAAGACATTGGACCAAGAGGTCGGTATTTATCTCTCATCATTTACGTTATCTGATGACCAAAGGCATAAAAATATTTCAGCAGGGCTTTGTGTTTTTAAGCCTGGGTGGTAGGAAAAGTATCTCTACCCCTACTCCTGACTTAAGCCACTGAGCCAGTTTCCTAATCCTACTGGCTTAAAAAGGACCCCAGGTGTCGGGACAGGGGTTTCTTCATAACTGGACTGAGTTACAGAAGTTGCCTTGAAGACTGTGCCTTCTTTGTATATTTGGAAGGTTTTTCAGAAAAGGTGAATGGTATCACAGTGGGGTTGGGATCTCCGTTTCCCTCACATTAAGACTCACAGTAAGACTGCTTGCTGGTATTTCAGTAATTTGTCTCCATCTTCAAGCCACTTCATACACGACTGCATCTGATACCCTCACATAGAAATCTGTGAGGCAGCCAGGGCACACCCACATGTTCCCTTTATAGATGAAGAAAACTGAGGCTCCTGGAGATCAAAGCAACAAGCTTGTCACAGTCATACACACAGACAAAGTGGTAGTTTGAAGGAGGCAGAAAAAAAGAGGATGAGTTCATGAGAAAAACAAAGGGAGACAGAAGTGGCGCCACTTGGCAGACTGTATCATAAACTTTAAAACAAGCAAAATGCATCTCACATGTAGAACACAGACATTTTAAAACACATTTAAATAACTTCAATCTTCCCAACTGTCTCATACTAGCCTGGTTACCATATCTCTATGCAGTTACTGAGGCTGACACTGAAACATAAGATCACCAAGAAATTCTGACATGAGCTTCATGATTTCCCAGTAGACATAAAGATATTATAATCTGTTCTGAGGACTCTCACTCCTGTCTCATTTCACCTCCAGCAGAGTAATTACAGGAAAATACATATATATTTTGACTCATTTTGGTAGTTTTCTAAGGTGTTGTTTTCACAAAATATTATTAGTGAATTTCCTTGCTATGTCCTTAGGAAAATTAGCTTTTCTCTCTTGGATCAAAGCTGAGAACACTGCAATAAACTTAGAGCTTTGATAATTTTACGATTGAACTCTACTTGATAGTTGTTGAAGAACATGTTTAAATGACTAATAGTTAATTTAGAAAGCTGTCTTATTTCATACAATCTTTTGAAGAAAATTCAGTGATTCTTAGCTTGAGTTTCACAAAACAAAATTATACCTATTGCGCTGTAAAACAACAACAACAGCTTACATATACTGATAATCTATGAACTGAAAGGCTTAGGTTCGATGCTCTGGAGAGTGACACTGAGCTGTTGAGCAGTTTTTAATTTTAACCAGAAAATATGTTTTAAAGAAACAGCTTAATTAAAATAGGAGGCCATTCAGGACGCCACTGCGAAATGTGATGGAAAAGTCCTACAGATCCCTTCATGCCCCCTCAGCAGCACCCGCCCTCCCCAGGCACCCCACCACCTTTCTGACACTCACACAGCAGAAACGCCGGCCGTCCAAGTCCCGGGCCCTGCACTCAGCACACAAGGTTCCACACCTAAGTTACGCTGTGGCAAGTAGGAAACTGACCAACTCTTTGAGTTCTTCTGAGGTAGTGCAGTCTTTCTAATATTCTAATGGTTGAGGAGAGTCTAAGGAGCTGAATTAACAGGCAAGAGGAGTGTGGTCTCTGTGCTTAAACACTGCTCTGAAACTGGTGGCTAACACGGTGATGCAATCACTCCACCACTCCAATGGCACCCTGATTGCTATGCGGAGAACCTAAGACATAAAGATTGCTGTGTGACTGGGGTAACTGTACTCATGACAACTTGGATTTAATTCCTGTATGTTTTTTAAAAAGTGCCTGGTATACAGCAGAAACTCAATACAGATCAGATTACTGACTGTTTAAGATCTCCCACTTAGCTCAGTGAGATTACAAGTAAAAACAAACATAAAAAACAGCCAATCAATTGCAGACTAACTGTCACCAAAGGCCAGGTCACTTTCCCTTGTTCATGGAACTGTAGACACCTTGCAAATGGCACTGGCCATGGTATAGCATGCAATTCCATCTTAACCTTTTTTTCCATTACAATTTTATCATGAGGTGGTTATGGAAGGTTTAACCATAAATAACTTTGCTGAAGACAGTGTGATCCACTTTCTCTGCTGTTCTTCAAGCTTTTCTGCCAAGCATTTAATCAAGACAGGGTCCACCTTAGAATCAAATTTATTAGCAAACCAATGTCCGTATTTCATAAGCCACCTTAGTTCCGCTGCTCCATAGATACACACACTTCGGAGGTGAGAGCCAGTACAACTGGGATAGAAAAGGCCTTCTAGATAATTCCATTTGACCAGGCGGGTCTTACTCTGCAGGTCAGACACATCCTGGGCTGTCTTAGAAATCTCTCCAGGGATTCCTGGTACCCGAATTAAGGTAGCCCAAAAGTGCTCATCAGGTGAGTATGTATCTTTAGACCAGGCAAAAAGTCTTTAACAAGGGAGCTGTTGAAAATATATTTAATGAATGCTCGACTTAACACAAAATAAGCACTGCCAACAAATATCTCAATGTTATGAGGGGGGCCTCCTTGGAAATGTTCGTCCTCGTCGGTAGTTTCACATATTCATAAGGTACCTGTTTGAGTTCATGGTGATAAGTGAATCTTTCTGTCTTAGTGCTGGGGGTTTCACTGTCTCTAACATATTTGATCCATTGAGTTTCTTCAACTCTGACACTAATTCGAAGTTTGACTTCAAAGGAAAATCCTGCCCACACAGGTTGATAACATATTTCCACTGAACTGAAGACTTGAGGAGGTCGGACAAGCAATTTAAATCAGCCTGGAGTCTGGAAATGTGTGCGTACTGCACAGTCTCTAATTTGGAAGCAATGAAAATATTGGAGAAGCACTTAGCTAAATTGTTCATGGCAACTTTGAAGGTATCCGATGATTTTTGGTCATAATGGATGCAATAAATATTGTGCTGGTTGTATATAGCAAGGATTAGCCTTTCAACCATAATTGCATCTTTGTGAACAACCAAAGAGTAGGCTATTGGGAAGCTTTTCTCCTCCTCTGAAACAAGTTTTTCATCGTAGCTTCGTAGCGCCTGATAAATCTCACAGTCACTGGTGATTGCCACAACATCATCATCATCCAAGTCAATGATGGTTCTTCTTCTTATTTCCAGACTCTTGCCAATTTCCAAAGGCTCTTGTTCATAGACACCCGAACAGTTAATCTCATATCCGATTTCATTCCTGACATGGGTGTATCTGTTCCTTACAAAAGGCGAGGTACTTAGAGAGTACTCAACCAAGTAAATGCCCGTTCAGGGAAGAGGAATCGTTTAACATTTAGGAGCTTCAACAAGGAGAATAGCCATAGGGTTAGAAACAGGATGAAAACTTTCTGTTGTAGGTGGTATTTAAAACAACATTTGAATGTCTTCATTCTGTAAGAGAACAAACGAACAATTCAGTTGAAAGACAGAAGATTAGCTCAGTTCAGCCACCATCCACTAGGTGCTTACCACACACTAGGCAGAATGCTGGGTCCAGAAATGATTTAAATAAGTGTTCTTACCCTTTAAAGAATCCAGAAATAAGGAAATGGAAATATGTACAATGGTTGTATTTTGTCATATTCTCTGTTAGATATCTAATTTTGAGAGATATTGGTTACCAAATATTAGAATGAAAAATAATGTTAACTCCTTAAATAATAGGTACTAAGTATCTTAATTGTTTGATTTTATGCTTAGCATATTTGCAGAAGGATTGCTGTGGTTTGCACAGAGGTCTAGAAGACTGGATTTTTAGTAGTCATATACAGATGTGAGAGTTTGACCATAAAGAAATCTGACCACCAAAGAATTGATGCTTTTGAGCTATGGTGCTGGAGAAGACTCTTGAGAATCCCTTGGACAGCGAGGAGATCCAACCAGTCCATCCTAAAGGAAATCAGTCCTGAATATTCGTTGGAAGGACGGATGCTGAAGCTGAAGCTCCAAAACTTTAGCCACCTGATGCGAAGAGCTGACTCATTGGAAAAGACCCTGATGCTGGGCAAGATTGAAGGCAGGAGAAGGGGGGTGACACAGGATGAGATGACTGGATGACATCACTGACTCAATGGAGTTAAGTTTGAGCAAACTCTGGGAGATAGTGAAGAACAGGGAAGTCTGGAGTGCTGCACACAGTTCACAGGGTCGCAAAGAGTTGGACACAACTGAGTGACTGAATAGCAACAACAAAGAGGTCACTGAAAATGTAAATGGCCCCTCCGAGGCTAAAGGGACACCCATCTTGATTTTTACCTTCAGATTCTGATTAGATCTAGATCTGAAGTCAAATGGGGAAAGCCCACTCGACTCCACTGCTATAAGTGAATGTCTGCATCCTCCCCAAAAATTTAAGTTGAAACCTAATCGCCAATTTAAGTTGATTGTATCAGGAGGTGGGGCTTTGGGGAAAGTTTTTAGGTCTTGAGGGTGAAGTCCAAATACATAGGATAGGTGCTCTTATAAAAGAGACCTGCCAGCTAGCTCCCTTGCCCCTTCCATCACATGAGGAAAACCGTGGGAAGAGTGTTATCTGTGAGCTAAGAAGCAAGCGTTCATCAGGCATGGAGTCTGCTGGAGTCTTGATCCTGGACATCCCAGCCACTAGAACTGTGAGAAATATATTTCTGTTGCTTATAAGCCACCCAGTCTGGTATTTCATTATAGCTGCCCATGTAGACTAAGAGAGTCACCTTCAGAAACAAGAACAGTGGGCAGACCCTAAAGGAGGCTATAGTAACTATTAGACATTGTAAAATTTTATTCAGATTACACAAATGTGGTAAACTTGCACATTTCCCTGACTTTGTTAGCTCCCATTTCCTCACAGGGATTCGCAATTTAGCCCTTAAAAGGAAAAGAATCTGACTCATTGAGAGTATGTGGTAGGGGGCCAGTTTGGCTGAATCTGTCAGTTTTATGTACTCATCCAGAAGAGTTCAGTGTCAAGGGTCCCTGAAGGTCAGGCTAAAAACTGAAAACCACCAAGACGTTCTACAGGGCAGGGATTAATTACACCCAACCTGAGATGAACGTGCGCGTGCCTCTGTGGGACAGTCCACACCACAGAGTGGGAAATAGAAATAGGGCCACGCAGAACACAGTGTAGAACGAGCTCACACGCGTGTCCTAAAAGACTATATCCACCCAGCAGCCTACACACAAAGAGCACACGCCAGTAAGCTTTTATTTCTGTCACAGCTGCTCAACTCTGCCACTATAGTGGGAAAGCAGCCACAGATAGTGGGTAAATTGACTGGACATGACTGTGTGCAAATGACTGTGTGCCAATAAAACTTTATTGACAAAAACAGGCAGCTGAACGCCAATATTTTCATAAGGACTAAGAATCTGGGGCCTGGGGGAGAGGGGGTTTATTTTTCACCAGATAGCCTTTTGGACTATTTGAATGTTAAAAGTGATTATATTGCTGCACCCAAATAGACGAACATGTTTAAAAAATTATTATATTACCTTCTCAGATAAAATTGGGCTACTGAGTGGACAGGCATTTCATGTACTTATTTGGGGAGCAGCAGGAAATAGGCAAATCCACAAAGTATTACCCCGAGGCTTGAGGACAGCAAGGCTGGCCAAGCTCCTAGCAATGCTTCCAGCAGGTTCAAATACTGAGAACTGGGGAGGTCTGAGAAGCCCACATAGAATTTCCTTATACATCTCAATAAATCTTAAACAAGGACATAATCATTGAACCCAATTTCCTTAGAAAGAAGTAGCAAGACATTTGAACCTGATTTACTTTTGTAGATTTATTTAATATAGATTAATTGAAAAAGCTCCTGTAGGAATGACATACTCTGATCCACCTTCACTTGAATTATTCCGTTTAAACAATGACACTTTATTTATCAACAGTGAAGTGCCCTGCAGAGTCTGTCTTCTCCTGCCACACCTCAGACTCTCCTCTGGTTTCCCCAGGGTCCTATTCTCAGCTAACTGCTCTTCTCATGAACACTTTCCCTTGCTTTCAGGATTTCACCTTCCATGTACACACTGCCAGCGTCTTTATCTTCAGCCTCCACCTCTTGCCCAAGCTTCTGACATGAACAGCCAATTGCTTGATAGGCATCCCCACTTAGACAGCCCTTGGGCACTCCACTTGAATGAGTCCATAAGTGAACATGACATCTTCACCTCTCCTGTGTTTTCCAACTCAATTTATCCACTCAATGACTCAAGCTTGAAATGCAAGAGGCACTTGACTCTTCCATTTCCTGTACACCCATATGGTCAGCTCTCAAATACCCCTCAAATTCATCCTTTCTTCTCCTTCCCAGTTACCAGGCCCAGACAACATCTTTGCTGACCATCGTCCTCACACTTATTAAAAGCAAAGGCTTCAGTGCAGGGGGATAACCTGCTGGCTCTCCCCAGAACTGGGAAGAGCTGAAAGCCCCTTTCAGGATCTGATAAAAGCTCTTTCTGATCCAAAGACTTGTGCCTCCACCCCTTGTCTCTTCTGACTTGGGAAAGGGAGTGCTTGCAAAGGCATTTTTGGCCCTAGTGAGCAGATGAAGATGCTTCACGAGGACTTAGGACAGGACAGAACTGGAAGGCTGCTTGCCTCCCTGATGTTAAAGCCTCCTTCTTAAAAATACCTGGCATGTGAGGAGTCAGAAAGCAAGCTTCTGGGCCGCCCGATTCCCTCCCTGTCTTCCTTTAGAATTAACTCTCCTCCTTGGCTGGCGAAGCTCAGACCCAGGGCTCAGAAAGCTCCCATAGGACTTCTCTCAGTGGGCTGCCACCTCTCCTGCCCCAGGCACCCTGCGACCCTCCCCTGGGCAGCCATGGCCTCCTGGCTCAGCTCAGACTGTCCTGGGAACCAGCACAGCCATGCCCCCTCGACAAGCACCCCATCTGCTCTTTCCCTCTGAATGGCTCATGGGGAGAGAGCAGGCAGCTGTGTCTCTCCCTTGAAGTAGTCTTATAATTACATTACAGATAATTCCCCGCTCCTGGGAGAAGGGGTATTTCCTTCCTCCCCAGCCAGGCAAGCGAGGAAGCTGTCGTGCTGGGGAGTTATCACCCCACGGGTGCAGAACGGGTGCAAGTGCCTCGTGATGACGCAGAAGGAAATGGCAACAAAGGCTGACCGCTGCATCAAATGAGTTCTATCTGGATAATTCAATAAAACCCCAACAGGGACGAGGAAGAAACCATTCTTCCCAAACCATCTTCTTTCCCCCTGCCCTCCCAGGCATCGTTCACAGTCTTAAAGGAAACAGCAGGCACACCAAAGCACACCCCAGTAAGTGGCTATAATTGCCTTCAGGGTTAAATGGCCACAGCCATTAGCAGCTCTTCAATGTCCTCTCTTTCATCGGCAATTTAAAACCCACTGCAGTACCTGCCTCCTGTAGGGGCAGGAAGGGGAATGGGAAATAACCAGGGAAGGAAACTGGTGAATGCGGTCTAGCTTGGGCACCGAGAATGCAGGGCCCACCGACCATGGTGCAGGCGAGCTGGCCTCTGCCCCCCACCTCCCTCCCCTGCCTGCTCCCTCCCTGCACATCCGCACACCTTCCCAGGAGCGCACAGGGAGGGGGTGGGGGGGCGAGAAAGCAGATGGGGGCGCTCAGGGCACCCAGACCCAGGCTGGAGTCCCCGGAGTGGCAGTAGCTTTAAGACTGAACAAATGACCGACCCTCTTGAGACCCTCTTGAGTCTCCAACTGGGGACTGGACAGGCGCCCCGCTCCCTGCACTGTGAGGGTTCAGGAGCCTGGGTTAAAGGAGTCCCCACAGATGCCTTTGGACACATCCCAGGTCTTTTCTTTCCCAGTGCCCAGCTTGTCTGGGAAGACGGAATCTTGGTTTTCTCCCCAGTATTACACAGGATGTACGATGATAGGTTTTTTTTTTTTAGGTAATTATAGGCAGACAACATGAAGGAAATGACCCGCACTTTTCTGACCACATGAGGAGGTGAAAAGGCAGAAGGAAGAACAGAGCAGCTGAGAGTTACCTTCCTGTTCCAGGCTGAGCGGGAGAAGAGGCGGTCACACGTGGTCCTGGCCGTACAGCCAGGCTTCAGCTTGTGGGAGGCCCCTTGTGGGTCCCTGGGTGAGCCCCTTACCCACCATCCCTCTGCCCCATCAGTAGAAGGATGTAAATAACAGTAACTACCTAAAGGGATTTGAAGGCCAAATGAGGTGATGCATGGAGCTTTGGCACAGTCCAGATCCTGGCTCCCTGGTTAACATTGGTGTGGCTTCCCCCTCAGCCTCATCATCTCCTCCTCAGCCCCACAAACTTCCTTCCTCCTGTTCCTACCACTACTCGCTGACTTCTTTAAAGATCCTGCCAAGATCTATGGCTTATTGGGCTATTTTTCAATCTGTCTTCCATTTTACCCCAAAGTGTTGACATAAATTCAATATTTTAGAATCAATGCCTGAATGCTTTCATGTAATGCTCTTTATTAATTTAACAATACCATGATTATTAATGTAGAACCACTCAGGAAAGAGCTGTTACATGATTCTAGGTACTCCACATGTAGCAGCAGTTTCCTCCACGGATCAACCAGGTAGATGCTACCTCTATCCCTCTAACACGACAGGAAACGGAGGCACCTGGAGATTAAGAAATTGCCCAAGGTTATAAAGAGCTAGTACTGAAGTGATGATTTTGAACTGTGGTGTTGGGGAAGACTCCTGTGAGTCCCTTGGACTGCAAAGAGATCCAACCAGTCCATCCTAAAGGAAATCAGTCCTGAATATTCACTGGAAGAACTGATGCTGAAGCTGAAGCTCCAATACTTTGGCCACCTGAGGTGAAGAGCCAGCTCACTGGAAAAGACCCTGATGCTGGGAAAGAGTGAAGGCGGAAGAGAAGGGGGGTGGCAGAGGCTGAGATGGCTGGATGGCATCACCGACTCAATGGACATGAGTTTACGTGAACTCGGGAGTTGGTGATGGACAGGGAGGCCTGGTGGGCTGCGGTCCATGGGGTCGCAAAGAGTCATAACTTAGTGCCTGAACAACGACATGAAGAGCTAGAAAGTGCTTCAGCTGGAACTTGCCCCAAGACAGTTTTGCTGCAGGGACAAACCCTGTAGGCAATGCTGGGTTTTGGAATATAAATAAAAAATATTTTCACAACAGTTTTAGTCCTCAGTTAAAATTTCTCATTACTATGTCTTATCTAACTGTCTTAAAGTTGGAACAAAGTGAACATCGAACCATGTTTGAGGTCTGGACACCTTCCAACCTGGTAGTTTAAGGGCTTGTTTAAATGGAGAATTCGCCTGGAGGAATGCTGGCTGGTGAACAAGTTCTGTCCCTGCAGCCTGGGGCTGGAGTCAATCCACATGCTGATGAAGAGATTAGTCCATGGTTCAGCCAATGGAATCCAAGAAAGGAGAAGAAAGTGAGCTCACCCTATGAAATTCTGCCACCAGTTACTCTTGTGTCCTGTCACTGACTATTCCCTGATTCACTTGTTCTTGTAGTGACCAGTGTTAAAAACTGGGTTCTCTGAGAATCCCTAATTATTTTAAAAATTTTCTGGCTGCAATTTCTGTCTACATAGTGAATATACCCTCTGTGTGTGTGTGTGTATGTGTGTGTATGTGTGTGTGCTCACTCAGTCGTGTCTGACTCTTTGTGACCCCATGGACTGTAGCCCTCAAGGCTCTTCTGACCATGGAATTTTCCAGGCAAGCATACCAGGGAAAGTTGCCATTTCCTACTCCAGGGCATCTTCCTGACCCAGGAGCAAACCTTTATCTCCTGCATCTCCTGCACAGGCAGGTGGATTCTTTACCACTAGTGGCACTTGGGAAGGCCTCATATAAATTTTTAAAGTTTGAAGCACTATACGTCAGTGTAAAAAATAAGACTTGGAGAGTTTATTGATGCAGAAATGTCAGAAATGTCAGAATTTCGTTTCTTTCTTACAGAGAGGAATTACTTAAAAACACTAATATAAAGATGTGCTCACTAAAAAAGAAATCCTGTCCTTCTACTGCAGAGCCTTGATTTCAACAAAGCCACTCCTTCTCCCCCTGATGACATGCTCATCATCAAACCCAAGGAAAGTTACGGAGTAAGACCATGAGTGGAGGGTTGGGACAACCTAGATGCATTTCTTCAGTGCCCCCAGAGCACCTGAAGTCAGCAAAGGAGCAGGAAGGCCAGTTTTTTTCTCTGATGACCTTACATCTTCATTGTTCTAGAGGGACGAGCGCTATCAGTTTAGTTCAGTCGCTCAGTCATGTCTGACTCTTTGTGATCCCATGGACTGCAGCACGCCAGGCTTACATGTCTGTCACCAACTCCTAAAACTCATGTCCAACCAGTCAGTGATGCCATCCAACCATCTCATCCTCTGTCATCCCCCTTCTCCTCCTGCCTTCAATCTTTCCTAGCATCAGGGTCTTTTCCAATGAGTCAGTTCTTTGCATCAGGGGGCCAAAGTATTGAAGTTTCAGCTTCAGTCCTTCCAATGAATATTTAGGACTGATTTTCTTTAGGATTGACTGGTTTGATCTCCTTGCAGTCAAAAGGATGATTGCAAAAAGCAAGTAATTACCAGGCTTTGAGCAGGTAAAGAGAAGCAAAAGGCAAAGGAGAAAAGATATAAGCATCTGAATGCAGAGTTCCAAAGAACAGCAAGGAGAGATAAGAAAGCCTTCCTCAGCAATCAATGCAAAGAAATAGAGGCAAACAATAGAATGGGAAAGACTACACATCTCTTCAAGAAAATTAGAGATACCAAGGGAACATTTCATGCAAAGATGGGCTCAATAAAGGACAGAAATGGGATGGACCTAGCAGAAGAAGACGATATTAAGAAGAGATGGCAAGAATACATAGAAGAACTGTACAAAAGAGATCTTCATGACCACGATAATCATGATGGTGTGATCATTCACCTAGAGCCAGCCATTCTGGAATGTGAAGTCAAGTGGGCCTTAGAAAGCATCACTACGAACAAAGCTAGTGGAGGTGATGGATTTCCAGTTGAGCTATTTCAAATCCTGAAAGATGATGCTGTGAAAGTGTTGCACTCAACATGCCAGCAAATTCAGAAAACTGAGCAGTGGCCACAGGACTAGAAAAGGTCAGTTTTCATTCCAATCCCCAAAAAGGCAATATCAAAGAATGCTCAAACTATTGCACATTTGCACTCATCTCACACGCTGGGAAAGTAATGCTCAAAATTCTCCAAGCCAGGCTTCAGCAATACGTGAACCGTGAACTCCCTGATGTTCAAGCTGGTTTTAGAAAAGGCAGAGGAACCAGAGATCAAATTGCCAACATCCTCTGGATCATGGAAAAAGCAAGAGAGTTCCAGAAAAATATCTATTTCTGCTTTATTGACTATGCCAAGGCCTTTGACTGTGTGGATCACAATAAACTGTGGACAATTCTGAAAGAGATGGGCATACCAGACCACCTGACTTGCCTCTTGAGAAACCTATATGCAGGTCAGGAGGCAATAGTTAGAACTGGACATGGAAAAACAGACTGGTTCCAAATAGGAAAAGGAGTATGTCAAGGCTGTGTATTGTCACCCTGCTTATATAACTTCTATGCAGAGTACATCATGAGAAACGCTGGACTGGAAGAAGCACAAGCTGGAATCAAGATTGCCGGGAGAAATATCAATAACCTCAGATATGCAGATGACACCACCCTGATGGCAGAAAGTGAAGAGGAACTAAAAAGCCTCTTGATGAAAGTGAAAGAGGAGAGTGAAAAAGTTGGCTTAAAGCTCAACATTCAGAAAATGAAGATCATGGCATCTGGTCCCATCACTTCATGGGAAATAGATGGGGAAACAGTGAAAACAGTGTCAGACTTTATTTTTGGGCTCCAAAATCACTGCAGATGGTGATTGCAGCCATGAACTTAAAAGACGCTTACTCCTTGGAAGGAAATTCGTGACCAACCTAGACAGTATATTCAAAAGCAGAGACATTACTTTGCTAACAAAGGTCCGTCTAGTCAAGGCTTGGTTTTTCCAGTGGTCATGTATGGATGTGAGAGTTGGACTGTGAAGAAGGCTGAGCACTAAAGAACTGATGCTTTTGAACTGTGGTGTTGGAGAAGACTCTTGAGAGTCCCTTGGACTTGCAAGGAGATCCAACCAGTCCATTCTGAAGGAGATCAGTCCTGGGTGTTCTTTGGAAGGAATAATGCTAAAGCTGAAACTCCAGTACTTTGGCCACCTCATGTGAAGAGTTGACTCACTGGAAAAGACTCTGATGCTGGGAGGGATTGGGGGCAGGAGGAGAAGGGGACGACAGAGGATGAGATGGCTGGATGGCATCTCCGACTCGATGGACATGAGTTTGAGTGAACTCTGGGAGTTGGTGATGGACAGGGAGGCCTGGTGTGCTGCGATTCATGGGGTCGCAAAGAGTCAGACACTAATGAGCGACTGAACTGAACTGAGCAGGCAAATAGTAAGCACAGTGTGGCTGGGGCTTCCCTGGGGGGCTCAGTGGTAAAGAATTCACCTGCCAAGCCAGGAGACATGAGTTTGATCCCTGATCTGGGACGATCCCACAGGCCCAGGAGAATCTGTGCCCATGCACCACAACTCCGGAGCCCGCGCTCTAGGGCCCGGGGTCCGGAACTAAGCCTGCGCTCTAGCGCCCTGAGCCCGCGCTCTAGGGCTGGGGAGCCCACGACTGCTGAGCCCATGTGCCCGTGGTCTACAGCAAGAGAAGCCATCACAGGGAGAAGCTCGAGTACTCCAAATGGAGAGCAGCCTCTGCTTGCTGCAACTAGAGAAAAGCCGGCACAGCAAGAAGACCCAGCACAGGCGAAAAAGGAAAAGAACTGAGTGACTGCGTCAGTAAGGCAGCACAGTATAAACTGAGGACAAACGGGCCTCAAATGTAAGAGGTTGTAGTCTCCAAAAGGAGGGAAAAAAAGGTTTTCCAGTCACTGTGAAAGTAAACTTTCTTTTTTCCCTATTTTTTTAAATCAGAAAGTCAGAATAGTCCAAGGAAGAAAACGAAGCTGACCAGTAATCCACCACCTAGCCATACTACTCTGTGGACAGTGTATCCATCCAGACTGCTTTTAGTAAACATGCCTGTTTTGGCTTGTTCTTTTGTTGTTGCTGTAAAACCCCACTTTTTAAAAAATTAATTCTTAATGGAGGATAGTTGGTTTTCGGTGTTGAGTTAGCTTCTGCTGTGCAGTAAAGTAAATCCATTATATATGTAGGTTTTTTCCACTCTTTTTAGATTCTAATATAGGTCATTGCAGAGTACTGAGTGGAGTTCCCTGGGCTATACAGTAGGTCATTATTAGTTATCTATTTTTTTTCTTTTTTTTTTAATACTTTATTCTACATTACAATACTGTATTTGTTTTGCCATACATTGACATGAATCAGCCACAGGTGTCCACGATCTATATAGTAGTGTATATATGTTGATCCCAATTTACCCCCTTGCCCTCACCCTTGGCTTACTTTTAAATAAGAAATCTCACTCTGTTGGCACTGTCGTAGCTATTTCTTTTATTTCAAAATATAGTGTGAATGAGTCCTATTCTAAACTGGGTCTGTGAACTATTAGAAAATAAAGGATTTCTAACTGAGGTCAGCATATTTTTCTAAAGGAAGAAACATTGAAACAACAGAACTGACTTTTCGAGGCTTTTCCCACAAAAGCTGATTTAATTATCCCATAATTCCTGAAGAAGCTTAGAAGCAAAAGCTAAAGCTGCCAGAGACTTCAGGGGCAATCTGAGTCCAAACTCCTCCTTCTCTAAGCGAGGAAGCAGAGGCCTAGTTATCAGTAGATGCTGTCTCACTCCTCACCTTCCCCCTCTACATGCGCCTTTGTATCCAGCTGCTTCTCTTCAAGGGACTGGGCAGAGGGGGCCGTCTGCTGCCCCCCACCCCAGGTCCCTCAGAAGGCACTCGGTCCATCTGGTTCCCCTGCCCCCTTAGCTGAGGCTGTTCTGCCAGCGCCAGCGCACACAGGCCCATCTGTCTGATGGTCCTTGCTGGGCGCCAGTACCATTTACAGTATCTTAGGAATTCCAGCCAATAAACCTGTGGGGAGGTACTATCTACCGTCTCCATGTTTCAGATTAGGGAACTGAGCTTCGGAGGATAAAGAGCTAGGATATGGAAAAGCCAGGATTTTCAACGGTGGCTGATTTCAGAGCCTACACTAGTAAATGTAAAGCAAGCCTGCCATTCAGTCTCCTGGCAGTAGAAGAACCCTGTTGGTTCTACAGCTAAGAGGTCGGGGGAATCCACGCATCCCTTTCCAGTCTACAGGAGCTACCCTAATCCAGGCCAGCACCATCTTTTGCTTGTATATGAAGTAACCTCCTTACTCGCCCGCCTTGTTTCCCTCTAACCCACTCTCTGTACTGTAGACAAAGGTATCTTGAAACCATCAGTCAGATCACACCCCTGGCCTGGCCCCACTCCTCACAACTACACCACCTTCATTTGGGTTTCACTGCACACAAAACTGAAATCAGAAGTCCTTTCTATGGCCAGAAGGCCTAGCCAGTTCCTGCCCCTCCCTTCCTCCCCAACTAACTTCAGTCTTTTTTTTTTAATCACTCATTAAGCTCTAAGCAATTCCAGCCTTTCTACAAGTTCCTAGAACACCACCTTAGGACCTCTGCACTTTCCTGCCTCAGGACCTCTGCACTTGCTATTCTCACACTGGGATCATTTTTCCTGAATCCTGGCCCGACTGGCCCTTCCATATCCCTCAAGTTGTAGGAGAAATATTCTTCCCTCTGGTCCTCTCTAACCACCCTTCTCGAGTCTCCTTCCTGAATGTCGTACTCCTGTTTGCTTCTCAACACTCATCCAGCATTGGAGGCAGACTCTTTGCCCTCTGAGCCACCAGGGAATCCCACCCTCATCACAGCAGCAGTTAACTTATTTATGTCTGTCTCTGGGACAAGCCTTATTTATACTCTACCGCCTGCCCCAAGTTCACACCTACCTGGCCCAGAGTGCTGCTCTGCAGGACAAAGTCAGAAGACTCATGTTCCATCTGGGCTCTGCTACCAGAATGCCTCAGTGACCCTGATTAAGTCATTTAATCTTATCTGCACATACATACATGCTCAGCTGTGTGACTCTTTTGAGATTGTAGCCCACCAGGCTCTTCTGTCCATGGAATTTTCCAGGCAAGAATATTGGAGTGGGTTGCCATTTTCTTCTCCAAGGGCTCTTCCCGACCCAGGGATCAAACCTGCATCTCTTGCGTCTCCTGCATTGGCAGGCAGTGCCACCTGGGAAAGCCCTTGTCTAATCTTTGGTAAGTTTTTATTTCCCAGGTGTTGAGCAGGATAATGGTTTTGCACCCCAACAGTGCTGTTATGAATGTCTTATACCACCCTGCATGTGAAATAACTATGCAAAGAGAACTGTGGTATGCAGAAGTCAGGTACTAGGACCTTTACAAGATGGATGATTTCTTGGGAAACCAACATATTGAGTCTTTCCCAGTTTTATAAAATAGTACATTCATTATGTTTCTAAAATAGTACATTCATTATTCTCTTCATTCTGACATTCAATTATTATTTGTTTTTCACTTCCTGAAAACATTCTTTTTTTTGTTAATGCCTGATGCATATTGTTCTTGAAGACATACACCTATCTTGGATTTTCAAAGGCAGAAAAATTTTCTCTAGTTAAATTCAAAATTTTAAAATTTAGATTTTTTTCCCCATGTCTGCTCTGTATCTTTTGAAAGATCAAGAGCCCAAGAATTCCTTTAAAAGACACCCAAGGAGAGCCAATAGAAGTACTTCTGTGTGGTTACAACCAGCTGAACTGTTTCTGTAACTCCATGCACTGCAGTAGCTATAAACTTTCCCTGAGTTCATTATCTTTAGGGCAATTCTCTAGATAGTACAAAATTGCAGTGACTCCCTCTAGGATCCCTGGCAAGCAAAGCCATCTCCAGGAACCACGAACAAAGCAGTCCTGAGAAAGCTGCCGCAATTAGAGTATACGAAACATACCCTTGAACAGGGCGTCCCCTGGCTCAGTTGCTCTGATTGTTCGTTCAGTTAAAACCATCTCACTGGGCAACGAGATACCCTTCATCCAAAGGGGATCTGGTTATGCTCCTTGGGAAACATGTCACAACTGAGAGTTTCCTCTACATGTAGCAGGCTTCTGTTGACAAGTACAAGGACTATGCTCACAACTTTTCTTAAGATGTGAGAACAGAGGTCTGAATAAAAATGCTGGATAGGCATCTCCGCCTATCAAACACCTCTTTACATTATAATTCTTCCAAATAGCAACTTGGCTGCCGCCTCTCAAGCTTGGGAGAGATTTATAGGGTCATTTAAGGTCACATGGGAAATGAGCAACCCGAATCAGGATGTATTTACCTCACGTCCGACCCTCAAGGTCATCAGAAATCTGGGCTTGCAGCAATGGAGCAAAAGTGCCGAACTCAGCCAGCTTTTTATAGTCACACCAATTAGGGAAACAGCCAAGGATTCTGGGCATTGTTTCATCTGCTCCACAGGGCAAACCTCAAAAGCTGCTTGTGTATCCTGCTAGGCAAAGCTATCTGACTTAAGTCTTTGCTGAAGTCCAGGGGTCGCTAAGAGTTGGATACTTGAGCGAAACTTCACGTTCACTTTTCACTTTCACGCGTTGGAGAAGGAAATGGCAACCCACTCAGTGTTCTTGCCTGGAGAATCGCAGGGACGGCAGAGCCTGGTGGGCTGCCATCTATGGGGTCTCATGGAGTCGGACACGACTGAAGTGACTTAGCAGCAGCAGCAGAAAGTTGAAAGGACCAGAAATGATCCCACTGGGTGAAGTTTTGCTTTGTAACCACTTGAGCCCCTCATTATGTTGCAAGACATTGGGTTCTTCCATAGGAAGACAGAAAAAAGAAAAGATTGGGGCTGGGGACCGGGTTGAGGGTTGGTTCAAAAATACCTATGCTCTCATATTTTAGCTCTGATGGCAACAGCTTAAATCAAATATTTCCTTCTTCGTAGATATAAAAGGTTACAAACAAGATGTTTATTGATGTACTTAATCTTTATCTCCCAAGTTTATAAACAGCAAAGTTACATTCCTTTCTATAGTTCTTCTCATCTCTGCCTTCCATACTTAGCTGGCCCAAAACAAACCAATACACAGTTTATGCTTTATGTTCTAACTTTAAAATGTGGCTTTAATTTTGGCTTCTTTTTTATAAAGAGGAAAACCTTAACTGGAAAACATTCAACTCCTTTAAACAAATGAACAAACAAACGCATGTTTAGTGTGCTAGAAAGAAAAAGAACTTTCTCTGTCCAGCATGTACCGAGGGTCCATCCCACTCCAGAAATTTCTGGAAGCACTTATTTGGTACTATATGGCCAACTCTATTTCACACTGGCCAGAATTAATTCCTCAAAGGTTATGCAGCAACTGAAGAGGCACAATAACTGATTTCCACATGTGCATTTAAAGTAGAATCCCCAAGGCTCATAACTACATCACAGAGACAGCACAGGGACCCACCCGCAGATGTGAATCAAGGTTATGGAGAGCAGATATGGCTTAAGGCCAGGTCACACTCTTCTTGAATGGATCAGACACACACAGTTTTAAATCATCAGAAAGGCTCCTTTGTTTGTCTTCTATGTTCCGCCAATGTGACGGGGAGCCGAGCCGGAGATTCAATATGCTTCTGCACTTCCACTAAAAAATTCTAGGCTGGCAACACTGTCAGGCTGTCAAGACCGAGTCAAGATCTGTATTGTCCTGAGAGCCTGCGTGCACAGAGACACAATAAAGTTAAGATCCAGGAACTTAAAGGGATGGAACAAATAAAATCGGCAGGGCTCAGGAAAACTCTGCCAAAACAGTAATTTCAAAAGCAGAGGTTTTGTGTAAAATGTCTTACCCAAAGTCAAATCTAGAAACGCCTTCAGAAAATTCTCCAGCTGGCATCTCCTAAAGGAGGCATTGTAGCAATGGTTCTTATTACTATTTTTATTTTTACTGAGGTATAGTTGATTTATAATGTTAAGTTTCAGGTGTACAAAACAGTGATTCACAATTTTCAAAGGTTATAGTCTATTTATACTTATTATGAAATATTGGCTATATTCCCTGTGTTGTACAATATACCCATGTAGCTTATTTACTTTATACGTAGTAGCTTGTACCTCTTCATCCTCGACCAGTATCTGGCCCCTCCCCTTCCCTCTCTCTACTGATAACCCATAGTCTGTTCTTTATATCTGTGAAAGTTTCTTTTGGTTATATTCTTTAGTAATGGTTTTAATTAAGATAACAGGTCTCAATATGGAGGTTTTATTTTTGGCTAATATAATAAAAATTTTAAAGATTATGTAGTTAAAAACTAAGTATCTCAGCAAACTTATATGCCAACTCAACAGAACGCAAAAGTAGAAATCAGACTCTTCAGGTCTCCAAGTGGATTATAATGTTACAATAACCGAAACAGTGTGGCCAGAACAGAGTTCAGTGGGATGAAATTCAGAAACAGATCTGGTAGGGAAGGATTGTATTAATAGGTATGGCTCTGGTAAAGATGGCAATTGCCTCCCAACATCCACCCTCCCTTTATAAGAGAATCTCTATACTGTTGACAGCAGAACCATACCCCTCTAAAAGACTTTTCCCCCAGCCTCCACTGTAGAGGGGCAGTCAATGAAATACAGTGTGCGGAGTCTGCGAAAGCTCTTAGATGAACCTGATTCAGGGCAGACGGTATGCCAGTGTGGCTTTCCTTCCCCGTTCATCCACTTTCCTGCTTGGAATTCTGACATGATGGCTAGTATGGTAGCAACCACCTTGGGACCATGAACAGGCCAAGAAAATACTAGCGACCGTGGCCCCCAAATCCTCAAACCATGCAACCAGCAGCAACCACCCACTCTACAGTTTTATTATGATAGAAAAATAAGCCTTTATATGTGTAACCAAATTTGCAAAGGTGCAACTTTGAAAGAACATACGAAAATGGTAATGCTTCACATATACACAAATCAAGCTTAAATTGAAACCAGGTTAAAGTGTCCACTTGAACAATAGTATAATCCTATATACAGGCAAGCACAAATGTGTCTCACATGAGGCTGAAATTCTCATCTGTTTGTATTTAGAGGCAAATGGTGGCTTTAGATAAACCTCTGAAGAAAAGCAAACTCTCAGTTACTAATTTAACTCTGATATTGGCATGAACTGAGCAGTCTGCTCACCAGGCCTCAGGTAAGCTCTCTTCAGCTTACAGCATACCCCATCTTGGATCTCTGAAGGTCACCTTGCAGGTTGGCTGCCTTTGTGAGAGCATGTTTTGCAACAAGCTTGTTGTATGTCAAGAAACAGAGTATCAGCACCATGGAGGGTGAACTGTGTTCTTCCCTCCTCCTCTTGTATGCTCCCCTTCCTCTCCTCCCTGCCACACCCTCAGCTGCCTCCATCTCACCCTCCTGCTTTATTTGTGTATATCATTAAGGTTTGGAATTTAAAGCCAAGGTTTCTGAATCAAAATCCTAAACTGCACTGACAAGAGGTCACTAATCTCGTTAGAACTTTGCCTCCTCGTCTGTGAAAGAGGGTCAGGGGCGCTCACTCCCATGAATACAGTGATGGCTAACTCAACTCATGCACTGGATATATTTTGGCAGGAAAAGCCAACGGGTGCCATTTGAGAAAACCATTTAAAAAAATCAGTAGTGTTAAAAGTCTTGTTCCTTAGCCTATCCTAGCAAAGCTGTCCCATAAATGTTGGCGAGGTTATGGGTGGGTGAGTGGCTGGATAGATGGATGGAAAGATGAGTGGCTGGCTGGCTGGAGAGGTAGATGGACACGGATGGAGTCATGGTTAAAATTTCAACCATTTTTTTTTCTCTTAAAAAAAATTTTTTTTTTAGTTGAAGGATAATTGTTCTACAGAATTTTGCTGTTTTCTGTCAAACCTCAACATGAATCAGCCATAGGTATACATATATCCCCTCCCTCCTGAACCTCCTTCCCACCTCCCTCCCCACCCCACCCCTCTAGGTTGATGCAGAGCCCCAGTTTGAGCTTCCAGAGCCATACAGCACATTCCTGTGGGCTGTCTATTTTACATATGGTAATGTGAGTCTCCATGTTACTCTCTCCATAATCTCACCCTCTCCTCCCCTCTCCCTGTGTCCATAACTCTGTTCTCTATCCACATGTTTCTTTTTTTTAAATTAATTACTTTTAATTGGAGGCTAATTACTTTACAATATTGTGGTGGTTTCTGCCATACAATGACATGAATCCGCCACAGGTGGACATGTGTCCCCCATCCTGAACCCCCCTCCCACATCCCTCCCCATGCCATCCCTCAGCGCTGTCCCAGTGCACCAGCCCTGAGCACCCTGTTCCATGCATCGAACCTGGACTGGTCATCTATTTCACATATGATAATATACATGTTTCAATGCTATTCTCTTAAATCATCCCACCCTCACCTTCTCCCACAGGATCCAAAAAATCTGTTCTATACATCTGTGTCTCTTTTGCTGTCTCACATATAAGATTGTCGTTACCATCTTTCTAAATTTCACATACATGAATTAATATACTGTATAAGTGTTTTTCTTTCTGACTTACTTCACTCTGCATAATAGGCTCCAGTTTCATCCACCTCATTAGAACTGATTCAAATGTGTTCTTTTTAATAGCTGAGTAATAATCCATTGTGTTATGTACCACAGCTTTCTTATCCATTCATCTGCTGATGGACATCTAGGTTGCTTCCATGTCCTGGCTATTGTAAACAGTGCTGTGATGAACATTGGGGTGCACGTGTCTCTTTCAATTCTGGTTTCCTTGGTGTGTATGCCCAGCAGTGGAATTGCTGGTCATATGGCAGTTCAATTTCCAGTTTTTAGAAGAATCTCCACACTGTTCTCTACAGTGGCTGCACTAGCCTGCATTCCCACCAACAATGTAAGAGGGTTCCCTTTTCTCCACACCTTCTCCAGCATTAATTGTTTGTAGACTTTTTGACAGCAGCCATTCTGACTGGTGTGAGATGGTACCTCACTGTGGTTTTGATTTGCATTTCTCTGATAATGAGTCATGTTGAACATCTTTTCATGTGTTTGTTAGCTATCTGTCTTCTGGGAGAAACGTTTGTTTAGTTCTTTGGCCAATTTTTTGATTGGGTCGTTTATTTTTCTGGTATTGAACTGCATGAGCTGCTTGTATATTTTGAGATTCTTTGTCAGTTGCTTCATTTGCTATGGTTCAGTGGCATTAAGCACCTTTACAGTGTTGTACAACCATCACCAGTACTCATGGGCAAAACCTATCATCTTCCCCAAGTGAAACTCTGTGTCCATCAAACATTGGACACTTCTGTCCATGGCCCCTGGCAACCGCCATTCTAGCTCATCTTCCTATGAATTCGACTACTCTACGGACCTTGTTTTAGAGGAATCATGCTATATGTCACTTCATAGCTGGTTTATCTCCCTTAACACCAAGTCTTCAAGGTTCACGCCCATTACAGAGCATGTGAAAATTTCCTTCCTTTTAAGGCTGCACAGTATTTCCTTGGATGTACAAAACCACATTTTGTTTCTCCATTTGTGGAAAGTGTCTGTTTATGGACACTTGCATTGCTCCTACCTTTTGGCAACCGTGAGTGCTGCTGCTGTGGACACGAGTGAACAGATACTAGTTCATGGCTTTGCTTTCACCTGTGTTCATTTGTTACACGCCTTTATTTTTAGATATCCTATTTCTATCCCCCTTCACCGGCTGCCCATCTATCCAGCAAAAATGTCTACTACGTCCCAGGCAGGCATGGTATTAGATCCTGGAGAGAGACAACTAGAAACTATGCTGTCTGGCGGAATAAATACACAGAGAAAGAACTAGTGAGGTTCTGAGAGACTTGGCAACACAATTTGAGGAATTCCAGTGGTTTTGTTACATTGAAATTGTGCTTAGAGATAAACTCCCAGAAAAGGCAAGTCACTAGCTAGCATTTAGAGAAGTTTCTTTTCTTTAGAGATTCTTTTGCTGTGGTGTTCATCTTATGTTAGGGTTTCCCTGGTGGCTCAGACAGTAAGGAATCTGCCTGCGGTGCGGCAGACCCAGGTTTGAGCCCTAGGTTAGGAAGATCCCCGGAGAAATGAATGGCTACCCACTCTAGTATTCTTGCCTGGAGAATTCCACGGACTGAGGAACCTGGTGGGCTACGTACAGTCCATGGGGTCGCAGAGTCGGACACGACTGAGTGACTTTCACATTTTCGCTTTTCCTTCGCATCTCCCCTCTGGTTCCACATCCCTTCCTCCAGTTCTACAATCTCCACATCACTCTGGCAGTATTTTTCCACGATCCAGACTTTGTGACTTATCTTGTGCCTACCTTGTGTGTCACTCAGCCTCTCTCCCAACCCATCAGCTTTGGCATCTCTCTGCTTCTGCCTGAGAGTAGGGCAGGCTGTGGCTGGAAGGGCTGAAGGAAGGGAGAACCTGGGGAAGACGACAGCTGGCAGAGAGAGCCCTCCTTGCTGCCCCCAGAAGGAACGTGGGAGTGTGGGGCAAGGATGCCACAGTGCAAATATTCCAGCCACGCTGCAGTGATGCAGAGAAGGAGGAAGAAAAAGGGAACACAGGGGCTGTGCTATGCCTTGTTCTTGCTGATCCTGGGCTTGCCCTCTGCTGCCATCCGAACGAGTTCTGCCACAGGCTGTCCTGGTAGGAGAAATACCAAGGTCTACAGAAACGGGATTGAGAAACAGGGTTTCCAAGGTTCTGCAGAACCTTTATCCAAGAGCAGACCGGCTGACAGACCTGAGTCTGAGCACAGCCAGGAAGCCTTCCTTCAAAGCGACAACCTCATCTATTTTCCCCTGAACTACACTGGAAAAACAAGAAGGGGGCAGGAAGAAGGAAAAGCAATCAAAGAGGCAGAAGTACAGGATATCATGGAGATTTCCTAGAGACTACAAATAGTTCCCTCATCACCCAGCACGCCATGCTAAGCTAGAATGTCACATCAAAAAAGGTTTGGTAGCATCCTGGAGGAGGAAAGTAGGCTTGGATTTTATTGGGATTTTTTGCAGTTTGGTTTAAAGCTGGTCTTTCAAAGCAGCATGACGGAGGAGGGAGAGGGCTTGAGTAGGACTGCATAAAGTGCTAGTCGCTTAGTCGTGTCCGAGTCTTTGCAACCCCATGGATTCAAGCCTGCCAGGCTCCTCTGTCCATGGGATTTCCCAGGCAAGATACTGGAGTGGGTTGCCATTTCCTTCTCCAGGGGATCTTCTCCAACCAGGGATGGAACCTGAGTCTCCTGCATTGCAGGTGGATTCTTCACCATCCGAGCCACCTGGACTGGATAAAGATCATGAATGATCACGAAGGACCTTGCATGTAAGCGTGCAGGAGCCCAGGCATGTTTTCACGCTCTAGCAACCATAGCTCAAAAGCATTCTCTCCATCAAATTGTTCTGCTTTGCTTTCTGACTTTTAAAACTTTTTTTGTGTGTGATTATATTATTTAAGTGTTCTCCTTTAAGAATCATACGTAAGTAAAATTTCACATTAAAAAAATTAAATAACCCTAATATCCCAGCAAAATACAGACTTGACCACAAAATACCTGAATTCTAGAGCCTGGATGGGTAGGGTCCTGAAGCAGAGAGAAGTGACAAGGCATATTTTTGCTTCCCATTAGTTGAAAATTTCTGAATTCACCTTAATCTGACCATTAACAAGCTGAAACTTACCTTGGGTCACCTACGCAAAAACCAAGACGCTGATGGTATAAACATAACAGGGAGGGAAAAGCAATTGTCGGAGACCAACTGCTCCAGCCCAATGTACTAGGGAGACTGAACCGTGGTGGGGCACTCAGGAAGGATCTGGGAAACATGCCTCACGTGGAGAAACCATGCCAGGGGCACTTCCGAACAGCAGTAATTTAAATGCAAACACCAATGGGGCTGATGACAAGCATTCTTCCGATTTTAGGCCCCCAGGGTCCACGAAGATGCCAAGTTTTTAAGCCTCATTAACTTGCAAAGGCCGATAACCAAGATGCTCCTGTTGTTATTACTTCCTCGGGCCAGGACACCAGCAGAGAGATCAGCAGAGGGCTCAAAGGTTCACGTGAAAAAGGACAGAAGGACCCAAACAGATCTGGGCAGACTTGGGTCTAGTAAGATGAAACTGTACAGAGATAAATACAAAGGCTAACAGGTCCACGAAATTAACTGCATCATACCAGATGGAGAAACGTGATTTCACAGGAGTATCTGGAGAGAATGGTTCAGGGTTCTGGCTGACTGTATATTCAGGAGGAGTCACAGTTTGTTTTGTACAAGACTGCCAAAAGATTTTTAAACGACAGAAAAACCAAACCAGAAACCAAACCAGTACAATCCCGGGCAACATGAAAACCACAAGCTGTAGAACGTTAGAGCCTAAAGGGATCTTAGCATTTTCCATCAGCGTAGACTGTGGGACAGAGGAATGAATGGGTCTGTGTCTGAGTACCACCCGCTACCAGGACACTGATGGAAAAGTAAGCAGCAGAGTGAGCTAGTGACCACAGGAGGGAAACGGAAGGCTGAGACCAAAGAAGGGAAAGAACAAAGAGGCATGAAAGCTGGCTCCAAATATTAAATCATAGGTTTACTGGGCCCCACTGGCAGAGGTTCTGATTCAGCTGGTCTGATGGCTGCAGAATCTGCATTTCTAACAAGTTCCCAGGTAATGCTGGTGCAGCTTGTCCACAGATTACACTTTGAGAACCAGTGCTCTAAGGAACAACATCATTGTTTCCACAATATATATATTTCTAAGATTTTACTAAGACATAATGGCCTGTTTTCTGCTATGTCCAAATTAGGGAGAATTTACTGGTTTTGAAATGCTACACATTTATATTTAAGAATATGCTTCTTTTAAAACCTCATTGTTTAGCAGAAGTTCCACCTTTGCTTTCTGACCCCTAGTGTTTCTTATTAGTTCAGCTTCACAAAGCAGACTTCTGCTTCCATTTCTGGCATTTTTATATAATAGGCAGTTTCCCTCTGGCCTTCTACTTTTCCTTAATTTTCTATTGTGTTCAGCAAATCAAGCTTTGTTACATATTAAGATATGAACTGCTTTTACCAAATAGTATCTGGTTTCCCATATCTTCTTAAATAGTAAATACTGACCCAATCCTTTCCCTTAAAATCAACATTGAGCACACCAAGCCTGGGGGCCCATTAGGTTTTGAAGCAGCTGCATTCAACTCCTGATTAATATAATTTGATCTTATATATGTGAAGCTTCAGCCTGTAGATCCCACTTGGTAAACAAACAGCATGTGAAAATGCATATAAAATGACATGCAAAGCAATGCAAATTAATACAAAACATATATGTCTAAATTGCTTGGGAAAAGTCTGTAAGCCTTGACATTGTTATTATCTGCTTTGCTTCTGCATTCTGACAAGCGGTGACCAGATCCTTTTATGAATTTCATGCAGCATCCAGCATGTGACACTTGTTGACAGGCTAAGGGGGAAGTGACCCTGCCTGTGAGGCAGGCAAATGGGATCCTGGCCTTAACTTTCACCGCTGTTGGGCTCTCTGGACTTGGACAGGATCTCAAAATTCTGAGTCTCCGATTCTACATCTGGAAATGATGGGAATGAGATCATCATCATAAAAGCACCCGCTCTAAGGCTTACCGAGCATTCATTATGCACCAGGTATAATGCACACAGGCACACACTGTACAAAGATGATGTACACACAAGTGTTGTGCACACACAATGCACACACGCCTACCTTGTGCACACCTCATGCACATAGGCAATCCTCCCCACAGCCCCTGAGCCGGGACAGAACCACACACTCCTCCGACGTGGGGCCATTTCAGAGACCAGGAAACCAGGGCAGAAAGGTAAGGACACATGTGCAAGGTCACAAGCTGGGCAGTGGAAGGGTCAGAGCCAGGGACTCTCAGCAGTCACATTCCAGGAGCTGCTCTAAGCCACAGTGCAGCTCTCTTTCATGGTTTCCATCTATGTTCCTCCTCATCATTAAATTTCCATGATCTACAAAGTAAAACTTCCAATTTCACGGTCATGTGGGCTTCAAAACATCATTTCAGTAGACGGTGATGTTTTATGAGTTTGACAGTAGAATGGCAGCATAATCAGACTGTTTTTAACCTATTACAGCTTAGTTATGTGGCTTCTACTCATCCAGCAGACCATAGTGATTTTGTGCTTAGTCACTCAATTGTATCCAACTCTCTACGACCCCAGGGACTGTGGCCTGCCAGGCTCTGCCCATGGAATTTTCCAGGCAAGAATACTGGAGTGGGTTACCATTTCCTCCTTCAGGGGATCTTCCCAACCCAGGGATTGAACCCAGGTCTCCTGCGTTGCCTGCCCTGGCGGGTGGGTTCTTTACCACTGAGCCACCTGGGAATCCCACTCATCCATCAGCTCCACCTTAAATCTCCCCAAGAAGGCTTCCTGCCTCCCCCAGATCAGTGAACTACATCTGTCCCACTGCACCCCAATATGGGCCTGGCACAAAGTAAGGGCTCACTGAACTTGGACGGATTGGCTTTTCAACCTTACTATCTTATTGCTTTCTTCCTGCATCTAAACCAAAAAAGGAAATCACAGTTTTACTTCAATTCATAGTTTTAGCCATCACAGTTTTACTTCCAGTATGTGGGGCTACGATGAGGCCCAGGGCACCAAATCATATTGAGCACTCAAATCGCGGGCCGCTCTGAGCTACAGTGCAGCTCTCTCATGGTTTCCATCTATGTTCCTCCCTCACCATTACATTTCCACGATCTACAAAGTGAAACTTCAAATTTCAGTAGTTTCAGTACATGGTGAACAATGTGGCTTCTGTGGTCATTCTCTGGGGACCAGGAACTGGACATCACTACAGCCCCACCCGCCCTCGCCCGCCCAAGTGAGCTCATGCAAAGTCAGTTTGATAACTACTGACTGCCCAACTATCCTGAGGGAACTCAGTGTGATGCCAAGCGCCAACCTTGACTTACTGCCCCAGACGCGCCATTCACTCTCGCCTGCCTCTGTGCAGACCTTGTGGCATCCAGGAAACGTGCCTCTCAAAGGAGACGAATTCACAGCTGTCCCCACTTCCAGCCCCCCAGAGGAACTCCTCCCTTCACCTAGTGCCACACAGCCTGATTCTTTGGATACTGTTTCTCTGCAAATACAAGCATGATACGATTCAACAGCAGCTTAATCGATCATTTCTCACAGAGAATTGATTCTTAGAAAGTACAACAGAGGAACTGCTCTCTGCAGTAACCTCTTGACTTCTAAAGATTTTACTTCCTCAAGACGCCATCAACAAATCCTGTTAAAACTGACAGCTAGGTTCTAGATTGTCTTAAAACTGATAGGTGGTTCAATAAAGGCACGCTTCTGTAAAACCAGAAGAGGTGACTTCTATCTACCAAACCACACGAACATTTAATTTAATATCACTGAATGTCATTCCCAACTCCCTTAATCTGGTTTGCCTCTTTTCAGTTTAAAGGACGAGAAGAGGGAACGACAACTGCCTAAGGGCGAAGGTCACCTCTCCTTTTCCAGCGAGAGGAAAACACGGTTCCCACTACAACCCCAAGGAAAACCTCACCGAGGCAGGACAGCTCAGTTCTGAAATGCACATACAGTATCCATCCGCTCGCACTGTTAGCCTACGTGAAGATGCTAAACTGACTCGAGAGCCCAGATGTCTTGGCTCAGATCCTCGGAGGCTCCCGGCTCGATGGAGGAGGTGCCGCCACCTCACAAGGGGACGATCCGGGCCAGCTCTGCGGTACGAAAACTTGACCGTAAAAAGCGCAGAAGCTCGTCCCAGCGGCAGGCGCGGCGGGGAGGACCTCTCCGCAGCTTCTAATCCGCGACCTACTGCAAGACGCGCACTCCCACCTGGTCCTAAAGGAGAAGCCACGCCAGCAGCCCATTCCCGCGCGCCGCGTCCCGCGCCCGCCCCCTCGCTCCGCCGCCCCGGGCTGCGCGGCTCGGCGCCGCGGGTCCAGGGCTGCGGAGAGGCTGGCGATGGCGCGGCGCGGCGCGCGTCCGACCCCCCGGCTCCGCAGGTCCCTCGCGGACCCGCCCGTCGCCCCTCACCTGGGCGGCTCTCGGTGGCCGGGAGGAGCGAGACCGCAGGACCCCGGCCCGGGACGGGGCGCGTCGGGGAGCCGCGTCCTCACCGCTCGGGGAGAGCCCGGGACGAAACCCAGGTACGGGTGCGCCCGGCTGCTCCCGGCCTCCCAGACCGGCCCTGCCCGGCCCCGGGAGCCTGGGATGCGGGCACCACGGCCGCGTCTCCGCAGGGCAGCCTCAGGCAGGCGCGCGCTGACCGCCCCGCAGCCGGCCGGCCTCGGAGAACTTTCCAGCGTCCGGCCGCCGGCAGGGGCCCGAGTCAAGGAGGGCGCGCAGCCGGGCCAGGGCTCAGCCAGGCTCGCGCGGCGGCTGCCCCGGGCCGACCCCTTCCTTCCTACCTCTCCCTCCCCCGCCGAGCGAGGGACGCGGCGCCCAAGTTCTCCCCGGCGGGGAAGTGGAAGTCGTGAGGAACGGGTCCCGGGCACCCGCGGCTGGGCCAGGAGCCCCGCACGCTGGCCCCGAGCGTTCCTCGCCGGCCTGCGTGGCCGAGTGGACTTACGAAAAGGGAGCGGGGAGCCCCGGGCGCGGAGTCCCCGCGGATGGACGAGTCGCTTCGGCCCGGCCGCGAGCTGCGCTTCGGGCTCCCGGCCCCTCGGCGGCGGCAGCCGCTGGCTCCGGACTCTCGCCTCCTCCTCGTCCTCCGCCGCCACCGCCTCGGCGCGCCCGGCTGGGGAGTCGCTCTCCCCCGCCGGGGGCTGGGAGCGCGCTGAGCGGCCCCCGTGACGTGGAGGGGAAGGAGGAGCGTCGCCGCCGCGCTCCCGCAGGGGGAGCTCCGGCCCCGCGCTCCGGGGCCCCGGCGCCGCGCCCGGGACTAAGTTCCCAGGTGCGCGGTGCGCTGCGCACTCCGCCGCCGCTCGGGGCGTCGGCCAGCTTCGGTTCCCTCCCCGCGTTCGACAGCGAGAAAGCGGAGGTCTGGAGAGCTAAGTGACTTGCCCAGAGGTGTTCAGAGGGCGGCGACAGAGCAAACGCATCTGCGACTCCTTGCTTTTTCCTTTGCGAGGTCCTGCGGGAATCGCCTCGCTCTCACTGGTCAGTGTCCCAGGCAGCCTGGAGAAATATCTAGGAGCGGCGTGGGAAGGTGGAGTTTTATGCCCCATAAATAGACTACAAAGTTGTTTTCCCTGTCTGTACCTGCAGGTCAAATAGACACTCTAAGGCTTCCTCTTTACCCTCAAGCGGGGGTGAGGGTGGCGGGCCGTGCCGGCAGGGTATCCGGTCCCCTTTCTGTTCACCCAATTGCCGGAAACACGCCTACTTAACCAACTGGGCAATATCTACGCCTCAGCCTTGGTGGCGGGTTCTTGTGAATAGACCAGCTCTGAGAGGTGGATGCCCTACCTTCCATACCCCTCTAATTCCGCACCTTCCAGACTTCTCTTGCTGCGCTCCAGTCCTTGGTGACCAGCGAGGCTCCTGGGGGGCTGCCTTACATACCAGGGTGCACCAGGAAGTCAGTCCCAGCCGGTTTCTTCCTTCCGTCCTCAGTTAACCCACGTAGACTGAGCGCCTACTGTATGCCAGGTGTGTTGGTGAGGAGCCAGATCGGACCAGGTAAAACCGGTTAGGCCTTGCGACCCAGGAATCCTAAAAGAGGGAGCTGCATAGGACCCCATATCCTTTACTCCTAGGCTCTGAAATCTGCCCACAGTAGTAGAGACTCTGAGACCACTCTGCTTTAAAAATATATATATATATATATATATATATATATATATATATAACCCCAGTGTTTGGAAAAAGAAGTATTTTCATAAATACTTAAATACTTTGCAGACTTATTTTCAAGCAAATGGCCAACTTTGCATTCATCTCTCCAGTGGGGTCCCCTGTTTCTGGAAGAGTCATTAAAGGTAACATTATTCACCCTTCTGGTCTCCCTCATGATAATGATAAGAACAACTAAGCCTTCTGTTACCTGCTGTGAGCACTGTTCTAAGCAATTTGTGCAGATTAATCTTTCAACCCTCACAACTTTATGAGGGAGATGGTATTTTTTCTATTTTTTCTATTCTGATTTTCCAGAGGAGAGGGAGGGGAAATGAGGGGAAATAACTTGCCAGTAAATGGCAGAACCGGAACTCAGACCAGCGTGGTCTGTCCCAGTGTCCATGAGATAACAGCTGAGGAAACTGTGACTTCCGGGGCCCAGTGGTCCACCAGCCACCATCAGCCTGGCTCCCACCATAGGCCCCAGTTATCTAAGCAAGGGCTGCTATGAAATCCAAACACGTATAGTTTCTCCCAAATTGGTCAGTTTAAAAATTTGGATATATCATATCATAAAGTAGTTGTCCATTCACTTACTTGCACCCCTGTTTCCAACTCCAGGATCAACCTTTTGTCATAAAGTAAACTGTTTCTATGATAAGACCTTAAAAATACCTGTATGAACTTCCTGGTGGTCCAGTACTTAAGAATCTGCCTTCCACTGCAGAGGACACCCATTAGATCCCGGCTCAGGAACTAAAGATCCCACATACTGTGGGACAACTGAACCCGAGAGCTGAAGATCCCAAGTGCTGCCACTAAGACCCAACACAGCCAAAACGGAGTTAAATAAATAAATATTTAAAAGTACCTTTACCGCAGTGCTTGTAAACTCTTTCTTTTCTACCCAGACTATATTCAGTTCATTCCCTGTCCTCTTCAGTTACCCTCTTCCCTTAAAGCCTTGCTCTGATCAGCATCCCAGGTCTTCAGAAAGGATGCCTCTCAGCTGCATATGTATGTGTTTACGCTTAGTCACTCAGTCATGTCCAATTCTTGTGACCCCCATGGACTGTAGCCCACCAAGCTCCTCTGTCCATGGGATTTCCCTGGCAAAAATACTAGAGTGGGTTACCATTTCTTTCTCCAGGGGATCTTCCCAACTCAGGAATCAAACCTGTGTCTTCTGTGTTGGCAGGTGGATTCCTTACTGCTGAGCCACCAGGGATGCCCCTAGGCTGGGTGGTGGCTGCCTAAAGCCTCCACTACATCCTACAGTGTGCTTAGCACTTCTAGGGTATCAGTTTCCCAGGACTGCCGTAACAAGTCACTACAAACTGGGTGACTTCAGACAGTATAAATTTATTCTTTCACAATTTAGAGTCTAGAAGTGTGACATCAAGGCATTGGCCAGACTGTGCTCTCTTTGAAGGGTCTTAAGTCCAGTATGGGTTTCCCTGGTGGCTCGGTGGTAAGAATCTGCCTGCTGATGCAGGAGACTAGGGTTTGATCCCTGGGTCAAGAAAGATCCCCTGGAGGAGGAAATGGTAACCACTCCGGTATTCTTGCCCAGGAAATCCCCCCGGACGGAGAGGAGCCTCAGTGGTGGGCTACAGTCCATGGGCTTGCAAAGGAGTTAGACATGACAGAGAGAAAACAACGAAGTCCAGTATGACCTATTCATAACTTGATCACATATGCAAAGACATGAACTTTGAGGGGACACTTGTCAACCCAGTACAACACCCCAAAGTCACTGTTAATGAAAGCACATTGTTTGAGCTAAGAGTACAAAGAGGCATGCATAAATCACAGACCTTGCCCTCAAAGAAAAGACACTGTTGTTACAGAGGTAGTAACTACACAGTAACTACACACGTCCTGTACTCAGAACATGCATCGCCAAGACAGGATATGCTGCTTAGAATCAGCTGCCTGGGACCAAATGGCAGCCATGCCAGGGGAATTCACTGAGGATACTACTAAAGGACTTCACTCAGAGTACACGGAGTTCCCAGCAGGTCCTTGAGGGAAAAGTAGGAAAGGCGAAGCTAAGTAAGGAGGGCTTGTCAAAAGCACAGCTCCAAAGGGAAGGTGTGCCTGAAAGAATCTTCTGAAGTTTTGCTGTAGAAATGGGAGGCTGAAAAGGATGTAGATCAGTGCCATACAGAGTGGAAGAACTCAGTGAATTACTCTGTGCTAATACTATGCTGTAATACTACAGCAGTGAGCATGCTGTGAAGTGGTCTCCAATCATTCATGTTATTTGGTCTTTATGGCAATCCTGAGTGCTGTTACGCAACCGAGGATCCTGGGGCTCAAAGGAGTAGTAACGTTTCCAGGTAAATCAGCAAGTCAGTTGTAGAACTGGTAGGAAACACGTTGGTCTTGCTGTTTGTTCAGGAATTCTGCCACAAAATAATGTGCCTCCTGGGTTACCCTTCCAGTCCTGATTGTGTTGTTCTTGGCCCAAGGAAACCATTTGGCGAAGACAGTAATCCTGCAAGAAATGGAAATGTCTTCTAAAAGTCATGTAAATCCCAAATTGGAATTGTGGTAAACCCTTCCCAGCCATCAGAATTGCTTTCACGAAACCTTATGAGAAATTTCTAATGTATTTTAAAAGTCTTCTTAGGCCTTGAGAGACATCGTAGGATCCAGTGTCTTTCTGCAGAACTAACTTAGCTGGTTATCTTAAGGAAATAGGGGCTGAATGGAACTTGAAGGCATGCAGAGACACTGGTAAGAAGTTGAGGGGAAGTTGAATACAAAAGACAAGAAATTACACCACAGGTCAGCAGAAACTGATCATTCAAGCTCTAGGTCTGGGCTCACCAGCGTGGAGTCAAGCACAGATGACCAGATCTTGGCATGTTTTGGAGGCTTTCTAATAAGAATTTGTCACAGGCTACCAACGGGAAGCAATCAGGAAGTCTAGCCTTGGGTTGGCTATCTGATACTTAATGTGTTTCCCTGGATTTTCCTTTACTTAGCAAGCACGTAGCTTGCCAGATTCTCTGCTGGCTGAGTGTTTAAAAGGTATATTTAAGGATGAAATGCTTTTGAGACTAATGTGATTCACTGAACTCTTGCTTGTGCAAAATGCTGCACTGGTTGCTATGGAAGAATACAAAAAATACAACAGCCCTTGACCTTGGAGAAAATCCCATTTAATTTAGGAGACATGAGACATATAAAGTATACATGATATAAGTGAGACTAAATGACATTTGTAAGCAGTTTCTCATGTTTAGATACAACTTCTCACAACGAGGCCCTCCCGGGTCCCCTTTTAAAGCCATGTCCTGCTTTGGAGAAAGGACCAGGAGGGGCGCAGCAAGTGGGACAGAGGGATGTGGGGGTGGTGGGGGTAGTGGCTGAGAGCACTGTCCAGGCCCCAAGCCAGCCGGCCAGCTGATGGAGTTTCACAGAAAAGCGCTAAAAGGGAAGAGCTTGCTCTTGGGAAAATAGAGAAATAGGGGTCCCTAAGGCTGGGGAGCCAGTAGACTTTTCCCTGTATGTCGACTGAGGGACTCATGTCATTTGGCTTGGCTTCTAAAGGAAAAGGAGACCCACCACTTCAGAGACAGGGTTCTAGGGCTCACATTACTATACATAAAGTCATTCATGGCACAGAGCTAAGCTCTTCCAAATTTAACTGTTCACTCTTTTTTAATCCTGGTTTTTCATTTGGGTCAAAATCACCATTTTCTCTTTTTCCCCCTTTTTAAAAAATTGAAGTATAGTTGATTTATAATGTATTGGTTTCACGTGTACAGCAAAGTGATCAGTTATACACACATGTATGTTCTTTTTCAGATTCTTTTCCATTATAGGTTATTACAGGATACTGCAAACCAACATTTTTTTAAACCTCTTCATTTCCATCACCAGCATTTCTTTGGGGGACATTTTTACACAAAGAGACATAGTTTCTGTTTTGTTTAACCATTTCCTGACAGTTAATGAGTAGGCAATAGCGAACAGAACCAAAAGAGCTGTGCTGAACTGAAGATGCTGGGGGACTGGCAAGGCTCACCCACTAGCTGGGTAACTTGCCTCACCATTTCCTTGCCTCCAGCTTTGAAGGACATGAACCAACTTCGTATCTCAGCCCACAAGGCCAGACATCATTGAACTTTAAGGTGTCTCATGAACAGCTGAAAACAGAAATGTTAACTGCTTTTACCTTTAGAAGTATCACTACTTACATTACAGCTTCAAATGTTTGCACCTACTGTTCCTACTTTAAAGGAGCCTAAATGAAAGAATATGAACTTACAAATATGGCCAAAGAATTTAGAAGTTAACTATGCAGCCTATCGGAGAAGGCAACGGCACCCCACTCCAGTACTCTTGCCTGGAAAATCCCATAGACAGAGGAGCCTGGGAGGCTGCAGTCCATGGGGTCGCGAAGAGTCAGACACAACTGAGCAACTTCACGTTCACTTTTCACTTTCATGCATTGGAGAAGGAAATAGCAACCCACTCCAGTGTTCTTGCCTGGAGAATCCCAGGGACAGGGGAGCCTGGTGGGCTGCTGTCTATGGGGTTGCAGAGAGTAGGACTTGACTGAAGCAACTTAGCAGCAGCAGCAATATGCGGCCTTATGTGAGGGACTTTAGGATTCAGGCAGCTTGATCTATTGTTCAGTCACCAAGTCGTGCCCAACTCTTTGCGACCCCATGGACTGCAGCACACCAGGTTTCCCTGTCCTTCACTGTCCCCTGGAGTTTGCGCGAATTCATATCCATTGAGTCAGTGATGCTTATCTAACCGTCTCATCCTTGATCTGGCAAGGCTTCAAATTCCATTCTTCTTATTTAACTGGTAAGAGAATTCAAGACATGAAAACATTACAATTAACATTTAAGCAGAAACTTTCCACATTCCTTGGCTTTTATGTGTTTGAGAGAGATGTATCCCTAGTTTCCTTTTGCAAAGCAAGCTTCAACAAAAGTGAAATGAGAAGAAACAGAAAATGAGAGAGTCCAAAGAAAACACATGTGGAGGTTATGTGCTATTATCCCTCACAGTCTTGAGAACCCAATGAGACTTACAATCCAAGTCTTATGGGCACATGCAGTCAATTAACAGGGTAGTTTCCATGAAAATTGAGTTTGGGCAGTATCTCAGATGAATCAACTTTACTTTCTTGATGCCTGGGGCTCCTAGATTGAAAAAGAGAAAGCCCAAGAGCAGGGATCAACGTATTTGTACTGAAGCTCTTCCAGCAGGACTTTTGCATTCCATTTTCTACCAGCGAGCATCTCTGTCTGCCCTGCCCGTCATTCATCAAAGTGAGTCAACACTGACTCCTCAATGTGTAGGTGGCAGGAGTCAGTAGGGCCTCTGTCACTCAGAAAGATGTCAACACTTTTCATCATAATGTCTATTTTTTAGGCAGGTACCTTTGATTTAGACAGAGGAAACATGATACCTAACAGTGTGAGTTCTGAAACCAGATTTACCAGGTTTGACTCCCAGCTCTACCACTTGGTGGTACATGTGTGTCTTTGGGCCAGTTTACTTCATCCTATACCTTGATTTCCTCATCTGTAAAATGGGGACAATAGTTCTACCTCATAGGGTGTGGTTAAGATTAAATGAGATAATACGTTGAAAGTGCTTATAACAGTGACTTAGTATATGTTAGGTGCAGTAAATACTAGCTCTTACCCCACCCCAGCCTTACTCACATGCTTTTTTTTTACCAGCAGAGTCCGGAGTGTGTACACCTGACTACTCTTCTGCACGTGGGCACATACTTCAAACTTTTCTCAGCCAATCAAGGGTAGCCTGCTTCCCTGGCTAGTGACTGATGTAGGAAAAAGCAGAAGGTAAAATTTTGCCTAATGAAATAAACTTTCCTGGGGCGGTGGTGGTGGCGTTCAAGGAAGGTTTCTTCCCAAATGATGTGCGTTGGAGGATGTTTCTTTCTTCTTCTAATGATGCTGTTTCTGCATCTACATCTGCCTGAAACAGCAGAATTATCTTGGCACCCTGAAGGGAGCTGGAAGAAAGATGGAAACAATCATAACACTGTTGAGTTAAAGAGCTAACCAACTCCAGATTCCTACCTTTGGACTTGTTATATGAAAGAATAAAATTTCCATTTTGAATATGGTTTTGTTATGACTTGAATATACTCTGTATTTCTTGAGTATCTAGTGTGTCTATTTAATTGGAAACATGAAGTATGAAACTATAAAGCTGACCTCGACAAGTTTTCCAGCTACTCGAAGACAAGTTTTTCCAGCTACTTGAAGGAAATAAGCCATGAAAAGAACACTATCACCAAGCAGCAAATATTCAGTGCTTGGCCTGAGAAAGCAACCCAGGAGGATATGTGTAAGGAGAGGGCTCAAAGAATAAGGAAAACATAAATGGACAGATGAGAGAGGGAACATTCTTGATAGTAAACAAAATATTGGGTAGAGTTAGGGATTGTGTTAGTTTTCCAGGGCTGCCAATCCGGATGGCTTAAACAACAGATTATCTCTCTGGAAGGGAAAAGTCTAAGATCGAAGGGTCAGCGGGGTTGATTTCATTCAGAGGCCTCTCTCCTGTGTTTGCAGATGGCTGCCTTTTGTTCTGTCCTTACAGGGTCTTTTACCTGTTCACATGCACCCCGGTACAGCCAAAAATGTTTCATAAAGGACACCAGTCAGACTGCATGAGGACCTACTTCAACTGCCTTAAACATGTCTTTTAATGATCCTATCTCCAGATACAGTCACATTCTGAGCGACTGAAGGCTAGGAATTCAACATATGAATTTTGAGAGGACACAATTTCAGCCCATAAAAGGGCTGAAAACGGAGTTTAAGAGTGAGTCAAAGGTTACAGATGATTGGCAGATTAAGCTGGAAAGTTATGTCAGGACCAGAGAGTAGGCACCTCAAACCTTGGGCTGAGATTTTACTCCTGCAACAGCAGCAAGGAAGTAAAAATAGACCTAGGAAGAATCATTTAGCACAGTTGTGCTGCAGGTTTTTATAAGGGAAAGAACTGGGGTGAGAGAAATGGGATGAGGTTGCGTGTAGTCTAGTTCTGATAAAGGACTGAACTCAGGAAGGGAACTTGACGGGACTGAATGAAAGAGAAGTGGAAGAGAAAAGGACAAGATGTATTCTTGGACACTGCCAGCTATCAGGCCAGTGGAAGCTAATCTGTAATTCAAGTCTTAAAAGAAAGTGTTATTTTGTCATAACAGGATTCTGAGTCCAATTTGGGTGATTGGGGTTCCAGCTCTCTAATATTTAGGAGTACCTGTCTGAAAGGGAACAGGCTTCCTTGTTGGGTATGTACTATCCTCGAGGTGTTCAGGAAGTTAATTTTATTGAAGGTATACAAATATCAGGGATTGTATAATTGGATATTCTTGGAGTTCTCATATAGTTCAAGGTCTAGAAGTTAAACTAACACTTTAGGGTCTAAAAGCCTTTCATTTAGAACCCAGAATAGACAAAATGTCTTGCCATCACTCCAAATTGCCCAGTCATCTCAGAGGGAAGATCTGGGGCAAGGTAACTCTCTGGACCCCGTCTGGCTTGAAGTAGACCCTTGCCTCCACCAGGTGTTCTGTCAGTTACCAGTTGGTATATTTAATGTTAAATGGGCTTGGAAAATTGTTCAAGAATTTGATTACTAAAATGAAAACTCAGAATTGCAAGATTGGAAGAATTGATGCTTTTGAACTGTGGTGTTGGAGAAGACTCTTGAGAGTCCCTTGGACTGCAAGGAGATCCAACCAGTCCATCCTAAAGGAGATCAGCCCTGGGTGTTCATTGGAAGGACTGATGCTGAAGCTGAAACTCCAATACTTTGGCCACCTGATGCGAAGAGCTGACTCATTGGAAAACACCCTGCTGCTGGGAAAGATTGAAGGCAGGAGGAGAAGGGGATGACAGAGGATGAAATGGTTGGATGGCATCACCAACTCGATGGACATGAGTGTGAGTAAGCTCCGGGAGTTAGTTGGTGACGGACAGGGAAGCCTGCTGTGCTGCAGTCCATGGGGTCGCAGAGAGTCGACACACGACTGAGTGACTGCACTGAACTGAACTGAGAACGTATGACTTTTATAAACTGTTCAGTTCAGTTCAGTCGCTCAGTCATGTCCAACTCTTTGCAACCCCATGAATCACAGCACGCCAGGCCTCCCTGTCCATCACCAACTCCCGGAGTTCACTCAGATTCATGTCCATTGAGTCAGTGATGCCATCCAGCCATCTCATCCTCTATCGTCCCCTTCTCCTCCTGCCCCCAGTCCCTCCCAGCATCAGAGTCTTTTCCAATGAGTCAACTCTTCACATGAGGTGGCCAAAATACTGGAGTTTCAGCTTTAGCATCATTCCTTCCAAAGAAATCCCAGGGTTGATCTCCTTCAGAATGGACTGGTTGGATCTCACTAATAAACAAAAGACCTGCTTTTAAGTTATTTTTTTTAACTATTTTTAAATTACAAAAGAAATGTTTGGCTTTTTAAACTTTATGTTTTGGCTTTTTTATTTTTAAAATTGTTGACTGTAAACTGCAAAACATCTTTCTACCTTCCCCAGTCCAGCTCCCTCAGTGATAGGCACTGCAGTTTTATTTTAACATTCCAGACCTTTTACTGGACATTCCCAACACCACACACATACTTATGCATAGAAATACACATTTCATAGCTTATAAAGTACATATACCATATATAAAATATATATACATATATGGCTTTACATATTATACATGTACTCAAGGCATATAATTTTTATTTAACATAATCAGGAGTTATACTAAATACTGTCTAACAATCTACATTTTTTAGTTACTCATATATACAATTTCCCATGTTAGTACATATATTCCCAAATGGCCCATGTTTTAAATATCTCCTTAAGGAATGAAAGCCAAACAGATCACCAAATAAGGTAGGCTATTCAAAATTAGAAAAATAAGGTAGTCTAAGAAAATGATAATGGAATAAAATTCTTGTCAGGTCTCACACATTACAACATGTAGGGTCACTTTATCCTGAACATTTTCAATTGACTCTCAAAGGAAGAAAAATAAAATGATCTGTCTTTATACTTTTATTAATAGGCAAAACTTTTTAGTTGCTTTCTTTTCAGATATTTCAAATTTTTATCTGAATAGAAAGAATAAACACAGTACCAATTTCAGAGCTGCCAAAGGGTGCAGGTAGTTAGAAGTCCTTCTTTCCCTGTAGCTCTCCAATCCCATAATTCTCTCCACGGGCAACTGCTGACAAGGTTATTGTGTATTCTAAAGATATTTAAGATTCTGTACATTTAAAACAAGAAAATATCAAGAAGCAACACATTATGGCTCCTCTGCATCCCCACCAAATTCTAGCACTTGCTGCTGCTGTTGCTGCTAAGTCGCTTCAGTCATGTCCAACTCCATGTGACCCCATAGACGGCAGCCCACCAGGCTCCCCTGTCCCTAGAGTAATCTCTATTGCAGTTTGACATCGCTACCCAAAAAATGAGAGAGAAAGGATAGAATTAGGCCACAGAGTTAAAAAGCATATTTGGGAATCTGGGGTAATTACAGATGAGAATAAGATGGCCATCAAAGACAGCTAGTAAGACACTTATTTTTTAAAAAGCTTATGAAAACTTATAAAACTCTTGAATATAATTCTTTAAAAATAACTTCATGACAATGTAGCAAACTTTACAGGTAAAATATACACCCTACTTAAAATAATCAGCCCCCAAATCAACCCTTGATTCATTGTTTATTGTAAGACTTAGCACAGCTATAATTCTATTGACAATAAATTTTATGAAACTTATGATAAACCTCTTTCATAATTCTACATTTTGATTTCAATATAAATTCCAAAGTAAATGGGGGGTAGGTAATAAGGTTTTATGTTCTTTTTTGAAGTAGATTCACTTTACCCGGGATTGTTTAAGACCAATTATCACTCCTAGTTGTATCCTTACTTCCCATAAAGAACAACTGTTATTTATGCAAAAGTGAGGTGTTGATTTAAAGATTAAAAGTCTATGATAGTAAAAAGAAAGCCAGAGAGTCAATATTGTTCATGTCAAAAATGTCTTTAATTGCAAAAAGTATTAATCTTACTATAATAGTTGAAGAGTTACATTTTTTCTTATAATAGACATTATACTTACACATCTTAAGCAGCAATTCATAAAGTATGTGTTAAATAGGTTCGCCAGTCCAAACAAGATGAAATATGAACGGTGACTAATAACATGAACAAATATCAAATAAGTTATTTAAAAGCAAGGCTTCAGAATGTTAGCTCCTCACATTCCGCATAGAACTTCCAATGCTCATCCATTATATGGCATGGGAGGAACTCTTGATTGCTGCTTAACAGTATTTCTTTTATTTGAAGATAATGTGGGATGCTTTGCATTGATTCTTTGGAAGTTCCTGTTTAAAGAAGTGTCAACAAATTAGAAACTGCCTTTTGAAAAATAAGATTTAAATTTACTTATTACAAACCTCAGACCCTAGTCAACAGGTTTTCTTGCCAGGTCATTCTTCACTCACACCATTTTCTATATCCAAGAGAAAGCTGTAAATCAGCACTGACCCATCTGGGAAGAAAGAAGCCTGTTTGCAGTCTAAAGTACCAAGGCAAAAAAAGGATAACTGAAGGTTCTGAAGGTAGTTAAAGTCCCTCTGTGCCTCCATTTCCAATAAACTGAGGGTAAAATAGTTGTGAAGATTAAATGAGACATTGCATGTGAAATGTGTGGCTACTGCCTAATACACAGCAAACAATAATATTAGCTGCTGTTATTATCATATTTATTACTGAAGACATTGTTAGGCTGGACGATGGGTGATCAGTTTTCTAGGTCACACAAACTTGGCTGTGACCTCGAACAAGTTATATGGCTTCTCCAGACTTCCATCTCCTCTGAGAGGTGAGAGCAGATGACCCACGGGGTCCCTTTCGGCTCTGCCCATCTGAATCAATGACTCTAAAACTGGCTTCTTTAAGCTCCCTGCCAGTCTCAGAGATTCCTTTCTTTGAAACTGGCTATATGACCTGTAAGTCATTCAGCTAACTGAATCTTATTCCAGGGATAGCACCAATATGCGTCTGTGTGACCTCGGCCAGGCAGTTTCAGATAGACACACTGTAAGTCCGAGAGCTCTGCTCATAATTCTAAGCAGTACAAATGTTTACACAGTTACCCATCTGCATAGATATCTGGGGTTTCTCATAACTAGTACTCATGTATCCTTCTAGTGGTGATCCCACACTAATTTGCCTCTGGAGGACGATCCTTTCCTGTCACACTTGGCCCAGGTGCTTCTGGTGAAACTGCTCTCAACTGTGGCTGAACCACACTGCCTACCTCTTGTCAGCTCCATCTTAGGTCTGCAGTCCATCCCTCCCCTTTCTGCACGACCACACCTTAGTTTGCTCCTGAGGAATGTGCCCGTCAACCCACTCCAGTATTCTTGCCTGGAGAATTCCATGGACAGAAGAGTCTGGCAGCCTTCAGGGGGTTGCAGAGAGTCAGGACTGAGCAACTACCACTCACTCACCCAAGGAATGTGCCCAAGCCAGATAAACTCCCTAGCATCTTGCCTTACCCTGCTCTCAACTGATGTGAAAACTGGAAGAATGCCTTTTGCTGACTTATGGGAAATGGTCGTGAGACCTCCAAGGAAGGGGGGGGCAGTTCCATCAGCGCAGACCAACCAGGCTTCTCCTAGTAGTCAGGTTCTGTCCTTAGCTTTGGCCCCTTCAAGTCCTCCGTACCCTCTGCAGAGGCACGCAGTACCGCTGTGAATGCTTCTGGATCATCTCCTGACCCCTCCTACCTGTATGTAAGGTACCCACAACAAACACTTCACAACTGTACTTTAAGGAGTTGCCTGCTTAGTTTTTGGTCTTCAAGTTTCTTCTCAGTTCAGGGGACATTATTCAATATCTCTGCTTCCCAACACCAATCTGATTTGTTTAGATAAACCCCAATGAGTGAACAGGGATTGATTCATGTAAGAACATGACCCATCCAGAGCAGAGTTACACACAGTGAGATCTTTGCTTCACCTTCTAGGAAAGAGTCACATCCAGGCTCTTCCCCTCTGGACTTGGCTCTAAAAGCATGGAGCTCTGGAATGAGGAGAGGAGAGGCTGTCACAAAGGAGCTAAGAATGGAAAGTGAGAAAAACTAGGTGAGAAAGGGAGGGACACAGGCGGTGCCACTTCCTTAGTAAACCCACAGACATGTCGTGCTGTCTGAACCCTGGCTTAAGTCTGAAAACCTATTCCTGGTACACGAACCAACAAAATTTCTTTTTAGGTGGTTTTAAGGCAGTCTGACTTGGGTTTTAATCTGTTACATATGACTCAAAGAAGTTAAACTTTTTACACATGGTCCATATGTAAACAAAATAATTCCTTTATTAACAGCTTTGTTGTAGACAAAGCTATTTGTCTGAAGCAAGGTATCCCACCAAAGTTGGAAGTGAAGAGCATTCTTTCAGGAAAAATTCATAGAAATAAGTTTAAATATGTACTTAAGTTCATTTGGCTAATATTATCTTAGTTTCATAAGAGCAAGGATGGGCTTGTGTAACACAAAAAACCTATTTCCTCTGTCCAATGAGTGGGCCTTGCCTCGAAAGTCACAGACCCAAACAGAGGCACTTGTGAAAGATGGCTGGGAGCACCTGCTGAGCTTTATCTTATCTGTAATGGGCGTAACCAGAAAGGATCAGCACAGTGCCCACACAGCAGGGTGATAAGCAGCAGTAGCTTCAAGGGGAGTGACCTGCCCATTTTCCCAGCTGACACGCTCGAAACAGAGGGGCCCAAATCTGGGGTGCTGAGATGACACACGTGAAGTGTCTGAAAGACAGTGTTTTCAGATGGACATCTGTTAACCTGTTAACCCCTAGAAGCGGGGATTTCAGTCAAGTAATGCTAGTGTTAAACACTCTGATGCTGGGAGGGACTGAGGGCAGGAGGAGAAGGGGACGACAGAGGATGAGATGGCTGGACGGCATCACTGACTCGATGGTCGTGAGTCTGCGTGAACTCCGGGAGGTGGTGATGGACAGGGAGACCTGGCGTGCTGCAGTTCATGGGGTCGCAAAGAGTCAGACACAACTGAGCAACTGAACTGAACTGAGTGTTAAACATTCTTTTCCTTTTGCTTTACCATTCCCATCATTCATCACCTTTGTCAAATGAGGAAGTTAAGAAATGGGAAAGCTTTCTGTAAAACTGTCAAGTGGTATTCAACATTGCTTTGCACTCTCAACAAGCTTTGCTTGGAGATGATTTGGGTTTCTCTCTCCCTCATGGGCTGTAATAAACTGAGAGAAAGGGACCATTTTAGGCCCATCTCTTTTGTTGTTGTTGTTTGTTTGTTTTAAGCAGTGCTGACTTTATCACTAAAGTCAGCAGGGTGTGATGGTTTTGATGTATAACTTTCTCAACAGGTTAGCTGTGATAGTATCCACAAGGGTTATTTGGTTGATAGTCTAGCTAGTAGCTGCTCACATGGCTTCTCTTTCAAAGGGACAGAGTTCATGGCAGCCAAAATCCCACTCCTAGATCCACTTGTAACTGTTAGTATACTGTTAGGAATTAGGATTGCTTCTGAGTTTCCTGTGATCACAGGACTTTAGGGGAACTGCAAGGGGCTCCGTGGTAACGGGCGGTGCCGCTTCCTTGGTAAACCCACGGACAGAAGTCCTGGGAACACACATATCCCACCACAAAATACAGTATTAAGAACATCCCCTCGCTTCTCACAGTACAGCCTCTGTTCCATAGTAACCAGACTGGAAAAATCAGAGGCCACTCTACAAAACCCCTGCTCGCGTCTCCTTTGCCTCCCTCGCCCTCTGCCGCCTCTCCCTTCTCCCCTGCCTCCTCTTCTGCACCAGGGACCTCTGAGCTCTGTCCACCACTCACTCCCACCCATGTCATTCCAGCCAGTGCTGCCAGGAGCCGGAACCTTTGGCTGGCCACAACTTCTAACGCTTCCCAGTTTCTATGCTGTTACCTACTTCTCGATACATTGGGACCGGGAGAGCAACAAAACGAACAAACAAAAACACACACACACATATATACAGAAAACTGAGCTAAAAAGAGTAACCCCATGTAAGGAAATGTAAGAATGCAGCAGATTAATTTCACATGTATGATCCTGGTTTGAATTGTGTTAAGTAACTATACAATTGCTACATCATCCTAGTACATAACAGTACAAGCTTCAAAATCATTTGAATCATTCCAGACAAGTAACATTCAGCAAAGTTAAAGACAAAGAGCTTCACTAACTTTCCTTCCTTTTTGAAGCTGAACAAACCTTTTCTCCATATCCACATATGAAAGCATATCTGAAAGCATCAATGCCAGTATATAATGTTTCAAAAACTCTTCACTTTTTCTCTTTATAAAAATTAAATATATATGTAATATACTATATGTACATAAAATGAGTAAAAATATATCATGAGATGTATTACCAGTCTTCTGAGAAATAATCTGTTATTAACAGCAGATGAGGACGCAGGTACAGAATCACGAGTCTCCTCCGCGGGTCCACGTCTGGGCTCACTCTGCAAGCCTCCTGGCCTCAGGGCTTTTAGAGCTGAGCTCTTAATGTTTTACTATTATCTATACTTTGAATTTGGCCTGTAGGCATGGTTTTCCTGAAACCCTCTCCCTGTTCCACCTCTCCTCCTACCCAGGTAACTAACCATAACAACCCAAGGTTTATTACAGCCTTCTGTAGCTTGCTTCTGTGTTGACAGTATAGCGCACATTTGTCCATCAATTTTCAATACTTTACTCTTTGCAGAACCATGTGAGACAAGAAGGGGAAAGGATCCAAGTAGTTGGGAAACTGGGATTGAGATTTTTAAAATTTAATAACTCATTCACAGTATTCAATACATTCATTGTTACTTAGTAGGTACTTAATAGGTTGCACAAAATACAGGCACTTGAAAAGAAAACAAGGCTGGCCCCACCAGCGCAGTCTGTACTCTTACTACAGGCCTTACTATTCCCATCAAGCTCTGGGCCAGTTTGGAAGCATGGGAACAAATAAAGCACAAAGGACATACTTAAAAGACCTGTTTCAAGCTGGAAGCTCCCAGACACTGGAGTTTGCTTCCACTCTAACCCGGAGGTGGTAGCTGAGAGGGAATGAAGCAGCAAGAGTCAGATACTGCATGTAAAATGCTTAAACATAATATACTTTATAGGAAATGATTTTACTTTGGGTCCATTAGCAATTGCTCCTGTGCCGTGGCTGCTGTGATCTGCAGTGACGTGAACTCACAGGCAGGATGCGATAACACCAGGAGCAAACACACACATGGAGTCTAAGCCGTCAGACTTGATATACTATTCATTTTTCCCAGTCTTCACTGTGGGGAGGATTAATGTGTGGACTAGTGCTCAGAAGTTCTCTTCTGCTTAAGGGGCCAGACACCTCCTGGTCCTGAAGCCTCCAAGAAACAAAGAGGAATATGAGGATTTTTAAAGTTCTATCACTGAAAGAATTCTTGTGAGTGAGGAAAGGAGAAATCAGAACCTCGAGAAACACTAACTTAATTTGTTATTTGGTCAAGAAATTGTCTTCTTTGCAACGATAACCAAGGACATCTATTTGTAGCTTTGTGACAAAAAATTTATTCCATCAGCACTGTGAAAACTACCGAATCATCCCACTGGTAGGCAGGAGCCCTTCTCCCTTTAATTTTCACTTCTACTTGAGGTAGATTCCCTAGACAAAGTCAGTGCCCTCTGAGACCAGTGAATAAAATTTCTAAACAGTAGCACATTTAGCCACCCAGTACAGCCAGAAGAAAGCCATTTAATTGGGTCTTTGGCGCATCTTGACCCTAATCTCCAACAGGAAAGGCACAGCTAAGGAGACATTCTGCTCATGGACAGAGTAGAGAGAAATAAATCTCCTTCAAGTAGTATCACTCCATGTTAGCTACTCTGCACAAGTCTGCTTAAACTGAATTGCTAGATTCACTAGTAGGCAAAGGAATGGGCTCATGCAATTATTCATGTTATCTAGTTGCCAAAACCAGCACTATAAAAATGACAAACTAGTTAGTTTAAAAAAATTTTTAACTTTTCCTGTTCTTTTTCCTGTTTTTTTAATTCTCTTGATATGTCAAAACCAAAAAATAATCAGATTCATTATTTTAATTGATAGTTCACTTCAGACACACCCTAACCCATTTTACTTCTCTTGCTCTCAAGCTTCATTATCTGTAAAACAGGTACAAGACCAGCTGATGTATTAAAAGTTCACTTCTAACTTTAAAATTATTGAATTGAGACTTTGAGAACTTGTGCTTACAAATGAAGCAGTCTACACTTCATTAAGATTATGGGATGAAACATCACTTACTCTAGTTGAAAATGAATATACTTATGTATACATTCTCATTCTGAATCAGAAATATAATTCCAATCGAAGGGAAATGAGTAAGAATAATTTTAACAGACTGTAAAAATACATCTGCTCTAGTTATGATGGGGAAAAATTCTATTATGGCTACTTAAATGCAAAGTTCAATGCCTTCTGATAAATGAGGGATCCTAATTCAAAAGCAGAGACATTAATTTGCCAACAAAGTCCGTCTAGTCAAGGCTATGGTTTTCCCAGTAGTCATGTACGGATGTGAGAGTTGGACTGTGAAGAAAGCTGAGCACTGAAGAACTGATGCTTTTGAACTGTGGTGTTGGAGAAGACTCTTGAGAGTCCCTTGGACTGCAAGGAGATCCAACCAGTCCATTCTGAAGATCAACCCTGGAATTTCTTTGGAAGGAATGATGCTAAAGCTGAAACTCCAGTACTTTGGCCACCTCATGCGAAGAGTTGACTCATTGGAAAAGACTCTGATGCTGGGAAGGATTGGGGGCAGGAGGAGAAGGGGGACAACAGAGGATGAGATGCTGGATGGCATCACCGACTCAATGGACAGGCGTTTGAGTGAACTCTGGGAGTTGGTGATAGACAGGGAGGCCTGGCATTGCGATTCTTGGGGTTGCTGAGTCGGACACGGAGAGCGACTAAAGTGCAGTGAAAGGATACATATGGTGATAGGGTATTACATGATTGGATATCTAAAACTAAATTAATAACTTGGCATACATTTACACTGAAGGGCTTCCCTGGTGGCTCAGTTGGTAAAGAATCCACCTGCAATGCAGGAAACCTGGGTTAGGACAACCTCCTGGAAAAGGGCCCAGCTACCCACTCCAGTATTCCGGCCTGGAGAATTCCATGGGCTGTATAGACCATGGGGTTGCAAAGAGCTGGACATGACTGAGCGACTTTCACTACACTGATAAAATCAAAAGCCATCTGTGAAAACCGGACTGGAATCAAGAAACAGACTTGATCATAATATTTAGAAGTTTAAAACTATTTAGGCCTTCATTGTTCAGGGGAAAACTGAAATTAACAGGCAGTTCCTTAAACTGAACTGGGTTTGAGGGGCTTGATTGTACATGTAAGGTGTTCGGGTTTTCTGTATATCTGTCGCACAGATGTGAACTTTGGAGTGCACATCCTGAAAAGAGGCTCCTATCTACCCTAATGTACGTAACATAATCCAGCAGGGGGATGGCACATGGCAACTGCTCAACAGATCATTTGTTTTCTTCTCTTTCTTCCTCTATCAGTAGATGTAAACTACCAGGGTGAAAAAAAAATGACCTGTTAAAGTCGTGAAAAAGAATCAAAGAGTTTAAATAGGAGCTGAAAGAAACACCCACTGCTCTGTTATCAGGCAACCGTCTTCCTTGGGTGTTTAACTTTACCCACATCAAACAGAAGCACCTGTGAATGTTTGTCTTCTATTACATATTATTTTACAGAGAAATGAAGCACAATAACAGCACTAAAATGAATAAAACTCTTCTTTAAAGTCATGTATTTACAACAGATTACACATACGTCAAAGACTTTTCAAAACAAAAAAGTCTGCTTTTTAGAACAGAAAAATTGTGTTCTGTTTCCGAATGAACTAGTGATGTTAGATCCTCATGAAAGAAAATTATAAATTGTATAATGAGTGTGCATTACATGATAGCTTGGGAAAAGAAAAGGCCTCAGAAGACACCCTTTTGTTTTGTTTTGCTTAGATAAATACACTCAGCTTCAGGTGTTTTGAGTGTCTTGGTACTATGGTGAGAGGGGACATAAACATATAAAACTGACTTTCCAGGTAAATGATGAAATGTGATCTATATTAACATAACGTGTTTTTAGAGAACTTTATGAAAAGTATATCAATATGTTTATACACAGTGTTCAGAAATGATGTAGAAGTTTTGGGAACGTTCATTTTTTCCTATTCCAATATATACTGAAATAGCAATGAAGAGTCCCTCAATAACACAAAAGGGAACTATAGCCAAGTACACAGCAGAGAGAGGCTTGGGAGGAAGCTGTGAAATTTTAAGGGAAAATGCACTACAGACTCACTTCATTTTAAAGCTTAAAAGGACTTTAGAGATAAATACTTCAGGGATTCAATCAATATTTCATCAACAGAATTTCATTTTTAAAGGTTAGCTTTGGTATGTTTAAAATTTTTTATCAGACTTAACATATACCCTAAAATGTGTTAATATACCACATTTTAACACCCTGCAGTCTATCAATATGTTGCCTCATGTTGCCAAGTTAACTAGCTTTTGTGTAGAACTCAAAAAAATAAAAAGTTCTTCCATTATCTCTGAATTATTGAAGAAAGTCATATTATCTCTTATCTTCATGACTCAGGATTTTCTTGATACCATGAATCCAAAATGATACGTATTAACAGAAGTAAACTGGATGAGGGGGTAAAGAGAAGTAGTTCTCTTAAATTTCTGGATGGAGAAAATGTGAAGGGCCATCACTCCTTTTTTTTAAGTATAGTTGATTTATAATGTATTAGCTTCTAATGTACAGCAAAGTGATTCAGTTACACATGATATGTTTTTCATTATGGTTTATTAAGATACTGAATACAGTTCTCTGTGCTATATAACAGGACTCTGCTATTGATCTATTTTACATTTAGTAGTTTGTATCTGCTAATCCCAAGCTCCTCGTTTACCCCTCTCCCACCACCTCCTCCCCTTTGGTAATCATAAGTTTGTTTCCTATGTCTGTTAATCTGTTTCTGTTTCATACATAAGTTCATTTGTGTCATATTTTAGATCCTGCATACAAGTGGTATCACGTGGTATATGTCTTTCCCTGTTTAACTTACTTCAGTTAGTATGATAATCTCTAGGTCCATTCACGCTGCTGCAAATGGCATTATTTCATTCTTTTTTATGGCTGAGTAGTATTTCATTGGGCATATATACTATTCCTTCTTTATTTAAAAAAATGTATTTATTTAACTGCATCAGGTCTTAGTTGTGGCATGAGGGTTTAGGTGCCCTGCACCACGTGGGATCTCAGTTCCCCAACCAGGGATCAAATCCACTTCCCACGCATTGCAGGGTGGATTCTTAACCACTGGACCACCAGGGAAGTCCCCTACTACATCGTCTTTATCCATTCAGCTCTCAGTAGACATTTAGGTTGCTTCCACGTCTGGGCTATTGTACTTAGTGCTGCTATGAACATAGGGGTGCCTGTATCTTTCTAAATTATAGTTTTGTCCAGATGTATGCCTAGGAGTACCCACTCCAGTGTTCTTGCTTGGAGTATCCCAGGCACAGGGCAGCCTGGTGGGCTGCTGTCTGCGGGGCTGCAGAGTCGGACAGGACGGAAGTGCCTCAGCAGCAGCAGCAGCACGCCTGGGAGCAGGGCTGCTGGGTCACGTGGCAGGTCTACTTGTGATTTTTAAGGGAGCCTCCACGCTGTTCCCACAGTGGCCGCACCGAGTTACATTTCCACCAACACTGTAGGAGGGCTCCCTTTTCTCCACACTCTCCCCAGCATTTATTTGTAAACCTGTTAATGAGGGCCACCTCTAACAATGAGGTGGTGCCTCACTGTAGTTTTGATTTGCATTTCTCTAACAATGAGCAGAGATGAGTATCTTTTCATGTCCCTGTTGGTCATCTGTATATCTCTGGAGAAATAAGACAGCAACCTTGCTTGTAACAAGGTGAGAGGCTTGACATTTTTCTGACTTGCCAGGTCTTTTGATTTCTTTTAGGTACCACAAAACCAGGTACAAAAGAATCCTAAATCAAGGAATGTTTAAATAAAATTCAACAGCAGCCTACAGACCTGTTTTATAGATTCCTAGGTCCAGATCAAGGTAGCAAGATGCTAGTTGGCATACTGGTGCCTCCACAGTTCTCAAATTAGTGCTAACATCTGAAATTTCTAAAGGAAAGAAAATTCAGAATTTCTGGAGAGAAATTAATAACAGAAAACTGTTTATACTGCCAGCAACAGAAGCAAAATCATTTTTCAAATTTCATGCTCACTTAGCAGGTGATCTATGAGCCCTCTGAGAAAGGAGCTGTATGGCTGGGGAATACAGGCCTGGAACTGGAAGCTCTGAGGAGCAGACCACCTTCCTAATATGAGGAAGAACCTGTGTTTCTGCTTTGACTCTCAAGGAAAAAACTAGGAGAAAGGTCTGCTTGATCTTCCTTCAAGAAGCATGTGTCATGTGTATGTGTGTGTGTGTGTGTGTGAGAGAGAGAGAGAGAGAGAGAGAAGAAGGGAGAGGGAAAGGACAGAGAATGTGAGTATGCAAGCCCTGGGCGGGGGTGGGGGGGTGGGGGGGCAGGGGGCGGGACGGTATGCTTTGGAATCAAAGTGAAGGCCTGAATAGAAAGAACTTTCAAATTATTACCTGCATAAGAAATCAGATACTACTAGTCACTCAGCGTCAGCAGTCAGGCTGGCTGCCCAAGAATCACTTCTAAAATCTCTGGGCCCTGGGCTCATCTCCAAGATTAGGTGGAACTGCAGTCAGGGTTAGGAACCAAAGGCCATGAATCACAGCTCCTTCCAGTTCCTTAAACCCTTTAACTTCTTCACAACTGTTTTATTTTATGAGTTTCCCCAACATGATGAGAAACATTTTTGAGGCTATCCTTAGAAAACTGGGCGCAATGCATCTTATTCTGAAGCCAGTTTTCGAGACAAAGGGCTCTGTGTAAAGTTAGGAACGTGCTGAATTATTGGGTTTGTTGTAAGGGAGCGAGTGACCCTGGGAAGCCCGGTTAGGGGCCTGGTGACAGTAATCCTGTTTGATTTTTGACTGGTTATTACAGAATTATCATTTCTGTTTTGTACCTCTTTTCCTCATATATTGCCCCTAGCTGGTCTAAGACAGGGACACTGGGGGAAAAGAGGGAACGCTGCAGTAGAGGAGGGTAACAGCATCAGTTACGTCCACTTCTCATAAATGTGCGCTGGCCTTTCCAACAACTCTGCAATCGACTCCTGACTGAAGACTGCATTCTCCTCAGTTTTCTGAAGGTTTATTCCATCAAATGAAGTGTATCAGTCTCCATTAATAAGCAAAGCTTTATTCTAGTATCTAGCATTTATTTTTAGAAAATATGGGAAACGAATCAAATCGTGCCTGAAAAGAAAGGAAAAATATCATTCTCCCTTTTGTGCTCAGTTGCTTCAGCCATGTCCAACTCTTTGTGACCCTGTGGCCCATAGCCCGCCAGGCTTCTCTGTCCATGGGATTTCCCAGGCAAGAATATTTGAGCAGGTTACCATTTCCTCCTCCAGGGGATCTTCCCAACCCAGGGATGGAACCGGTGATTCTTACATCTCCATGGGTGGCAGGCAAGTCTTTTACCACTAGCGCTACTTGGGAAGCCATTTCCCTTTCATGACACTTAAAAAAAAATCTACCTTACCAATTTTTATTTGCAGCTTGAGTTTTTACATGAAGTCGCATTATTGAAGACTTGGCTGTCTTGTGATGAATTTCTCATATGTGTTCTCTGCCATACTATTGTTAAAATGAACTGCTGCTACTGTGAGATGGGTTTTAACTGACCTATTATAGGTTTCTTTCAGATGGCACTACTTTAGGGACATTCAAGCATTCGCTGCTATTGTTTGGGCCTTGTGGATAACATACAGATTTAAAAACAAATCTTACTGCTGATATGTCCATTTCTTTCCCTGCTCTTTGTTAAATCTGGGATGTAGTCAAACTTATCTGATTTAATATGCATTTTTAAAATGCCATGGCTATTAAATACCTTGTTTACATACAGGTGAAATAAATTTATTCCAACAAAAAGAAATCTACCTAAAATAAGTACATCATAGATTCACAGAGGAAGGAGCTGTGAGGGAAGGGTTATTCTTCTAGAAATTAAGTTAAATGCAGTTTAAATGGAGTGCTGTGAACAAGCAGAAAATAATTTTTGGTGGGAATGAGTGAAAACTGGAACCCTTGTACACAGCTGGTAGGAATGTAAAATGATTCAGTTGTTGTGGAAAACATATGGCTGTTCCTCAAAAAAAGTAAATATATAATATATATTAGTAATATAGCAATTCACTCCTTGGTATATATCCAAAGAACTGAAAACAGGTACATACAAATATATGTATATACCTGTTAATAGCAGCGCTGTCCAATAGCCAGAAAGTGGAACCCCAAAGGTCAATCAAAGAATGAATAAACAAATAAATAAATAAATTCCATTATATATATAATGGAAGCCATAAAAAGAATGAAGTGCTGAGAGATGTCACAGTGCAGACAATCCGTGAAAGCACTATGCTAAGTGAAAGATGTCAGACACAAAAGGTCATACATACTAGGATTCCATTTATGTAATATATGCAGAATAGGCAAATCCACACAGACAGGAAGCAGACTGGGAGTTCCCACAGATAGGAGGGAGTGGAGAATGGGAAGTCACTGCTGAATGGGTATGGGTTTCTTTTTGAGGTGATGGAACTCTTTTGGAACAGAGGTGGTGATTGTACAACATCATGAACATACTAAATGCCACTAAATTGTTCACTTTAAAATGGTTATCTGAACATTAGGTGAATTTAACTTGAATTAAAAAAAAAAAAAAAAGACAAGTGAAATGCCTTCTCAGTGGATTAGGGTGTCATTTTCCACAACTAAGAAATAGGTTTTGGTCTGCACATACCTGGAAGACGAGGTTGATGTTGTTGAGGTACCAAGTTTGGGTCTGGAGGCACGGGTAATTCCTCAGAAACATACTTTAAAAGTTCCTTTCCCTGGTATGTTATCTGCACATAAGTAAACACAGAATTTCAAAATCATACAAAATCACGAGAAGCAAATGCACCTATCTCTTGCAAATTATAACTCCAGTAGAGTACTGACTGTTGTATATTATGTATTGACAAACTATAACTCACAGCCAAATGTGGGCTGCCATCTTTTCTGTGACTAAAGTTTTATTAGAAGACAGTGATACCATTTATTTAACATCTATGGCTGCTTTTATGCTACAAAAGGATCAAGTAATTTTGACAGAGATCATATGCTCACAAAGCCTGAAATGTTTCTTATCTCTCTTTATGGAGAAAATTGTTGATCTCTGATGTATATCATTAATTCTCTCATACATTCATTTACTCAACAAATATTAATTCAGTACCTGCCACTTTGCAACATAAAAAAAGTAGTGTTGCATTAATGAAATTAAGCCATAAAAGTAAAATGGTACTTTTCAAGAAATCAGACATGCAACTGATTAGATTAACAGCATTTCAGGTCTAAACATCAAAGTTTCCTCCCCTCCCCCCACCCTTGGTTTGCGAGTGAACTTAGCTATTGTTTCAGCCCCAAAGTCCAGAGCTTAGAAATACATACATAAAAATGGGCTGGACTGAGGCAGATTGGCAAACACCTGCCAGAAATGTTTGAGCCCAAGAGTCTTTGCTTTCTCCAGACTGAGTTCTAAAGCAATCTGATAACACAATCCCAGAAGCTAGGTTCACTATGGTTAACCCAGCAAGCTTTGACTTGAATAACCCTTCCTCCAGGATACTCACCCAGAGATGCTCAAGAAATGACCTTCCTACAGGACCCCATAACCTCTGTGCTTATATTTCTGTCAAGCACTAAACCCACTTAAATGAAATTATGTATTAATGTGCCTGTTTTCACCAAAGATCTGTATCATACTAAGTTTTATTTTCTAGCACTTCACATAGTGCCTGACAATATAGGGGACAAGCTCTGAAGTCCCAGATCTTAATCAGGATTCTTAAATTCTTTGAGTATCTCCAGATCTTTAAGTTGTGGGGAGTAAAAGGGATAATACTTATGAGAAATATCCCTTTGGCATACTGTCAAGCACACCCTCGGTGCTCAATATGTGCTTGTTACTGAAGGGAGCAAGGGCGGCCTAAGGAGTATGGAATGGTTAGGCAAACTTATAGCTCAGTCAAACAGAGCCTCACATGTTAATGGGACAGATCTGGCCTACTCAGCATGTTAAACCCTCCTTACCTGCAATGGAAGAAGAATCGGTGAGGCCACTAAATGCCTTCTGTCATTTCTCCAAATAATAAACAGGTGAAAACAATGGATTTTGACCATTTATCCAAAAAAGAAGAATATACCTTCAAAGTGCACATGAAATCATATCAAGCATCTTTTCTAACCACAGTATTAAGTGACTAGAAATCAACCACTAAAAAAAGAAAAAGAACAACTGCAAAACACACAAACAACTGGAAGCTAAATAACATGCTACTAACCAACCAATGGTTCACTGAAGAAAGAAAGAAGAAATGAAAAATACCTAGAGACAAAAGAAACCAAAATCACAATGATCCAAAATCTACAGGATACAGAAAAAGCATTTCTAAGAGGGAAGTTTATAGTGATACAAGCTTACCTCAGGAAAAAGAAAAACTCAAACAACCTAGCCTTACACCTAAAGGAACCAGAGAACAAGAACAAAAAACCTATCAAAAGATTACAGCAGAAATAAATAGAGACTAAAAAAACAAAACAGAAAAGATCAACAAAACTAAAACCTGGTTCTTTGAAAAGATACACAAAATTGATAAACCTTTAGGCAGACTCACAAAGAAAAACAGGGAGAGGGCCCAAGTCAATCAAATTAGAAATGAAAGAGAAGTTATCACCAACACCACAGAAATACCAAGGATCTTAAGAGACTACTACAACTACATGCCAATAAAATGTACAATCTAGAAGAAATGGACAAATTCTTACAAATGTACAATCTCCCCAAACTGAACTGGAAATAAATAGAAAATCTGAATAGGCCAATTACCAGTGATGAGATAGAATCAGTAATTTAAAAGTTCCCAACAGGGGACTTTACCGGTTGTCCAGTGGCTAGGACTCCATGCTCCCAAAGCAGTGGGCCTGGGTGTGATCCCGGGCCGGGAAACTGGATTCCACATGCCACGAGTAAGGCGCTATGTGCCACAGTTAAGACCCGACGTGGGCAAATAAGTAAACAAACATTAAAAAAACCCCACAAAACTCCCAATAAGGATCTCCCTGGTGGTCCAGTGCCTAAAGGTCCATGCTCCCAATGCAGGGGGCCCATGTTAATATCACTAGCCTGGACACTAGATCCTACATGCCACAATTAAGAATTCACGGGCCACAACTAAGGACCCCACAGGCAGCAGCTAAAGGGCAAAGATCCTACGAGTCATAACTAAGTCCCAGTGCAGCCAAATATGTAAATGTTAACACAACAAACAAACAAACTCCCAACAAACAGAAGTACAGAACCAGAGAGCTTCACAGGTGAATCTTACCAAACATTTAGAGAAGAGTGCACCCCTATCCTTCTCCAACTATTTCGAAAAACTGCAGAGGAAGGAACACTTTCGAACTCATTCTAGAAGGCCAGCATCACCCTGATACCAAAACCAGACAGGATATCACAAAAAAGTCCCATAAATTACAGGCTAGTATCATTGATGAACACAGACACATAGATCCTGAACAAAACATTAGCAAACAGAATACAGCAACATATTAAGAGGATCATAAATCATGATCAAGTGGGATTTATCCTAGAGTTGCAAGGATATTTCAGTGTCTGCAAACTGATCAGTGTGATACACCGCATTAACAAACTGAAGAATAAAAATCATACAGTCATCTCAATAGGTAAGACAAAGATTTTGACAAAATTCAATATCCATTTATGATTTTAAAAAATACTCCAGAAAGGCAGCATAGAGAGAATATGCCTCAACATAACAAAGGCCATTTATGACAAACCCATAGTTAACATCACAGTCATGGTGAAAAGCTGAAAGCATTTCCTGTAAGATCACAAACAAGACAAGGATGACCACTCTTGCCACTTTTATTCACGTAGTATTGGAATTTCTAGCCACAATAATCAGGCAAGGAAAAGAAATAAAGGGCATCCCAATTGTAAAGATATAAGTAAAACTGTCACTGTTTGTAGAAGACATGTTACTATATATAGAAAACACTAAGAACACCACCAGAAAACTACCAGAGCTCATCAGTGAATTCAGACAAGTTGCTGGATACAAAATTAATATACAGAAACCTGTTATATTTTTGTATATTAACAATGAACTATCAGAGAGAGCTAAGGAAATAATCCTGTTTACCACTGCATCAAAAGAATAAAATACCTAGGAATAAATCTACCTAAGGAGGCAAAAGTCCTGTATATGGGAAACTGTTAAGACATTGATTGAAAAGAAACTGAAAATGACACAAATAAATGGAGAGATATACTGTGTTCTTGGGCTGGGAGAATTAATATTGTTAAAATACCACACTAGCCAAGGCAATCTACAGAGTCAATGCAATCCCTATCAAAATACCAATGGCACTGAACTAGAATAAATAGTTTTAAAATGTGTATGGAAACACAAAAAACCCAGAATAGTTACAACAATCTTGAGAAAGAAGAATAGAGCTCAAGGAATCATACTCTCTGACTTCAGATTGTACTACAAAGCTGCTATAATCAAAACAGTCTTGAACAGGCACAGAAACAGATGCACATGTCAACAGAACAGAATACAGAGCTCAGAAGTAAACCCATGCTGCTGCTGCTGCTAAGTTGCATCACTTACAGTCAGTTAATCTCTGACAAAGGAGGCAAGAATATACAATGAAGAAAAGGCAGTCTCTTTACTAAGTGGTGCTGGGAAAACTGGACAGCAACATGTAAAAAAAAATGAAATTAGAGCATTTCTCACACCATATACAAAAAGTATACTCTAAATGAATTAAAGAACTAATGTAAGACTGGAAATCATAAAATTCCCAGAAGAAAACATAGGCAGAACACTCTCTGACATAAATTAGAGCAATATTGTTTTGGATCTGTTTCCTAAGGCAAAGGAAACAAAATAAACAATAAACAGGACCTAATTAAACTTAAAAGATTTTATACAGCAAAGGAAACCACTGAAAAAATGAAAACACTGAAAGGGAGAAAATACTTGCAAATGATATGACCCATAAGGGGTTAATATACAAAACGTATAAATAGCTCATACAACTCAGTATCAAAAAACAGCTTGGTCAAAAAACGGGCAGAAGACCTGAATAGAAAATTTCCCAAAAAGAGACATACAGATGCCCAACAGTCACATGAAACGATGTTCAACACTGCTAATCATAAGAAAAATGCAAATCAAAGCCACATTGAGGTATTACCTCACACCTGTCAGAACTGTCATCATCAAAAAGAACACAAATAACAAATGCTGCCAAGGCTGTGGAGAAAGGGGAACTTTTCTACACTGTTGGTGGGAACGAAAGCTGGTGGAACCAGAATGGAAAACAGTATGGAGGTTTCTCAAAAACTTAAAACTACCATATGATCCAGCAATTGTGCTCCTGGGTATACATCCAAAAACAAAAACACTAATTCAAAAAAGGTGAACGTGCACTTCAATGATCAAAGAAGCATTGTTTACAGTTGCCAAGATACAGAAACAGCCTAAGTGTTCAGCGGGGCCTCCCTGTTGTCCAGTTGGTAAAGAATCTGCCTGCAATGCAGGAGACCCCAGTTCGATTCCTGGGTTGGGAAGATCTGCTGGAGAAGGGATAGGCTACCCACTCCAGTATTCTTGGGCTTCCTTTGTGGCTCAGCTGGTAAAGAATCCACCTGCAGTGCAGGAGACCTGGGTTCACTCCCTGGGTTGGGAAGATCCCCTGGAGAAAGGAAAGGCTACCCACTCCAGTATTCTGGCCTCGAGAATTCCATGGACTGTATAGTCCATGGGGTCATAAAGAGATGGACACGACTGAGCAATGTTCACTTTCACTTTAAGTGTCCATCAACAAATTAATAAATAAAGAAGATGTGGTGTAAATGTACAATGGAATACTACTCAGCCATAAAAATTATGAAATCTTGCCATTTGCAACAACATGGATGAACCTGGAGGGTTTATGGTTATGTGAAATAAAAAAAGAACACAGAAAAAGAAAAATATTCCGTTATTACATGGGGAATCAAAAAATAAAATAAAAAATATAACAAAATAGAAACAGACATAGGTAAAGAGAACAGACTAGTGGCAACCAGCATGCAGAGGGAAGACCGGAGGGGCAAGATAGGGGCAGGAGACTAAGAGGTACAGGTGACCACATATGACATATATAAGCTCTGGGGATACATTCTGCAGCACAGGGAATAAAGCAAATATTTCACAATAAATTTACATTAAGTATAACATAAAAACAGTGAACCACTATGTTGTACCACTGCAACTGACTATACCTCAAAAATAATAACATTTATCAGCAAGTATATAAAAAGAAGAAAAACTGGGTTTCGTTCACATTACTGCTCTGATGATATCCAACACACACTATGTCCTCATCAATGTGTAGGCTCAGTATGTTTTCACTGTATCTCAAAATTTAAAGTATATTTTTAATCAGTTCAGTTGAGTTCAGTCGCTCAGTTGTGTCCGACTCTTTGAGACCCCATGAATCGCAGCACGCCAGGCCTCCTTGTCCATCACCAACTCCCGGAGTTCACTCAGACTCACGTCCATCGAGTCCGTGATGCCATCCAGCCATCTCATCCTTGGTCGTCCCCTTCTCCTCCTGCCCCCAATCCCTCCCAGCATCAGAGTCTTTTCCAATGAGTCAACTCTTCGCATGAGGTGGCCAAAGTACTGGAGTTTCAGTTTTAGCATCATTCCTTCCAAAGAAATCCCAGGCCTGATCTCCTTTAGAATGGACTGGTTGGATCTCCTTGCAGTTCAAGGGACTCTCAAGAGTCTTCTCCAACACCACAGTTCAAAAGCATCAATTCTTCAGCGCTCAGCCTTCTTCACAGTCCAACTCTCACTCCATACATGACCACAGGAAAAACCATAGCCTTGACTAGACAGACCTTAGTCGGCAAAGTAATGTCTCTGCTTTTGAATATGCTATCTAGGTTGGTCATAACTTTTCTTCCAAAGAGTAAGCGTCTTTTAATTTCATGGCTGCAGTCACCATCTGCAGTGATTTTGGAGCCCCCAAAATAAACTCTGACACTGTTTCCCCATCTATTTCCCATGAAGTGATAGGACCAGATGCCATGTTCTTCGTTTACTGAATGTTGAGCTTTAAGCCAACTTTTTCACTCTCCTCTTTCACTTTCATCAAGAGGCTCTTTAGTTCCTCTTCACTTTCTGCCATCAGGGTGGTGTCATCTGCATATCTGAGGTTATTGCTATTTCTCCCAGCAATCTTGATTCCAGCTTGTGTTTCTTCCAGTCCAGCGTTTCTCGTGATGTACTCTGCATAGAAGTTAATGAGCAGGGTAACAGCCTTGACGTACTCCTTTTCCTATTTGGAACCAGTCTGTTGTTCCATGTCCAGTTCTAACTGTTGCCTCCTGACCTGCATACAGATTTCTCAAGAGGCAGGTTAGGTGGTCTGGTATTCCCGTCTCTTTCAGAATTTTCCACAGTTTATTGTGATCCACACAGTCAAAGGCCTTGGCATAGTCAATAAAGCAGAAATAGACGTTTTTCTGGAACTCTTTTGTTTTTCCATGATCCAGCAGATGTTGGCAATTTGATCAGTTAGTGGTGGGTAAAATTTTACCTTAGTAGACTTAGGGATCCTGAGTCCCCTGTAAGCCCCAGATATATCACTAGGGATAATTCATGCATACAAAGAACACAGCTTTAAGAAAATACATTGGGTTAAAAATCTACTTTCCATAAGGCAGGAGTGATTTAATGGACAGAGGACACGACTGAGCGACTGAACTGAACTGAACTGAATAATGAATAGGCCTCAGACTGAACCGGCACTAGGTCACTCCAGGAGACTGCAGCAGCGAGAGGAGCGTGTGCTGCCTGGCGAGGTGAGCGTGAGGACTCCCCTGGCAAGGCCATACATCAGTTCGGCTGCCTCGGTAGACCTGAGTCAGTTCTGGGGCTCATGGCTCTGTCATTCTGTCGACATGGATGCAGACGTAGGTCGAGACCTAGCTTTCTGGCATTTCTCGCCTGACAACCTGGCTCTACATCCCCACACCACCTAGTCAGTGAAAATGTCCCCATTTACCAAGGCAGTAGAAACCTGTCCTCATCAAGAAGTGACTGTGAATTCAGGAGTTACCCCAAGACACGAAGAGGTAAAGGTTACTGTGGTAAATTTTAAAGGAGGCTTTAAAAAATTGTAAACAAACTCAGTTTCTCAGCCTATGTTATTTATGAGAAGTACATGAGTGCCCTCTAGTAATTTTTGAAGCTATTTCTATTTCTAGGATAATTTTAAAAATCTAAGCTTGCTTCCTTGGTGGCTCAGAGGTTAAAGCGTCTACCTGGAATGTGGGAGACCTGGGTTCGATCCCTGGGCCAGGAGATCGAACCCACTGGAGTGGGTTCACTCCAGTACTCTTGCCTGGAGAATCCCCTGGAGGGAGGAGCCTGGTAGGCTACAGTTCATGGGGTCGCAAAGAGTCGGACACGACTGAGCGACTTCACTTTCTCTTTCAAGCTTGCTTAGATAATCTGTTTGAATATCTCATATCCAAGAATTGCCCTAATTTTAGTGCCCACATTTGTATTTGGCTTCACCATCACGTAGATGTGAAACTGTAAGACTCTAACTGACATGGCTAATAAGGGAAGACCAGAGGCAATGTGATATGTAAATGAGGCATATACGTACAGAGTGAGAGCCAAACAATATCACAGCCAGATATACAAAACCAGAAAATGCGGTAACTCCAACAGAGATAGAGAGTGGGAAGACTGAGTCATCCTAGGCACAGGCATGTCAGATTCCAGAGAACCTCGCTACAGCAACTAGTACCACATTCGCTCCGTGAGCAGAGATTCAGTTTCAGCAAAACAGTATCATCCATCATAACTCTAAGAAGCTTTGCAATAAAAGGGATTTCCACGGGTAGAATGTTAATTACTAACATGCAAATATAATTTATGAAACCATGGAAAGCATTAAGCAGGCTGAATTGAAAGCAGGCGACTCGAGTGGTCAAAAGAAAAAAAATTACAGGAAAAGAGGAAGACAGAGACACTATAAAGCAGAGAAAATTTAAAATGTGCTCATGTAAGTGAAGGAACTGAAAACTGTTGTGGAAACACCTGCAACAGAGGTCCGGGAGACCAGAGTTTATAGTTTAGGGACAAAAACTGAGACAGAAGCCAGCAAAGAGGGTGTGCAGCGCCGAGCTGGACAAAAACTGGGAGAGGAAACCGCCTTCTAGTCCTGGTGCACTGAGGCTTACTATAATGGCTAGTGGAGGCTGAAGGGATTTGCAACTCTTTAAAACAGTAATGGTGACTATCTGATGATTCACACTTTCCTGGGTAAAACATTGCAACACTGTTCCCTGAAATGGTGCCATGGACATCTGGAGGTGGCTGATCATCGTACCTCAAGGGTGTTTAGTCACCAATACTCTTCATACAGGTCGTTAAACTGGGCTTATAAATCAGAAGACAGAACTGAAGGGGGAGACTACTAAGTCTGGGAAGTCTGAATAAAAATTCAGAAATTTTTCCTTCTGGGAGGCTAGCAATTCATGGGTAAGGCTATGTTCAAACAGGTGAGTCTCAGGCTCCTTGATCATAACTTCCACCTTTGGGGGAAGACTCTGCTTTATTGTATCAGAATACTAGTAACGTATTATTAACTAAATTCCATAGATCACTGGTCCCGCATCTTCTACGAGGAATCACAAGGACCTGATATCACTGTGGGGGTGGGGTGGCAGGAACGAGAGAGGAAGATCGGGGCATTCAGTTTTCTGAGACAGATAAGGCACGAGGAAGGAGAGGCTCAGTCAGCTGTGCGACCCTGCTGTGCAGCGTTCTGGCAAATGCGGACTGTGGGAGAGCTCGTGGCGTGCTGCAGCAGGGACGCACGGGCACAGAACTAGTCTGGAGAACTTTCAGCGTCCTTTTTAATAAAGGAAACAGTTTTATCAGCAAAAAATATGATGTTATCTCCAACCAAATATGAAGTTAAAGATTAATTTAGGAATGACCCACCTTACTCCAAGCATAATTCCAGGTCACATAACTGTCACCTCCTAGAAGATCCTTGAGCCAGGTGACTGGGTTTTGATAAATCTGACCATTTTCTACCTTAATTTTGCCACTCAATAAAACACTGGCTTTGTGGGTAGCCTCCTGAAGTGAAAAAATAAAACAAAAATTAGGATTGAGAAAATACCTGAACTTCTGCTTCTGTCCATGATAAAGTAAACAGAGAAAAGAATTACATTAACACCTGACCTAAGCAAAAGAACAGACAAACTAACTATATGAAACAATGGTTTCCAAGATACCGGACATCAGGGGGAGATGCATAGTTTTACTGAGAACGGAGGAACTACTGAGGTGAGCCCGACAACTGTCCCAGCTCACTGCCTTGAGAGAGCTTCCAGGTCTTCGTACAGGGATAGGAAATCCAGACAAAACCCATGGATTCTCTCAAATGAGTAGACAGAGCAGGCTCCAGAGAGGCATGACGGCTAGAGTTTGCAGGACAGAATTCTGAAGAAGAGAGAAATAGAGACAGAGAACTCTATAGAGCATCAGAGGGTCCTCTTCAAGTATTCTGCTGAGCTGTGATTGGCCATGTGTAAGAGGAAATTAGCCAAGCCTGGGAAAAGAACCATCTGAAAGAATTAGATGGAATAGCATTCTCTGGCATTCTCAAAGGGCAGAAACAGCACCTGTTCCCAATATTAAGATTAGAAAAACAAACTGATGGGCCATTGGTAGATACACAGAAGTCTTGCCTTTGCAGTGGGATATAATTAGCCTTAGACTGAACACTGCTCCAATCCTAACAAACTGTAAAAAGGAAGACTCAAAAGGACTGGAAAAAGTCAGTTTTCATTCCAATCCCAAAGAAGGGCAGGGCCTAAGAATGTTCAAACTATCATACAATCACGCTCATTTCACAAGCTAGTAAGGTTATACACAAAATCCTTCAAGTTAAGCTTCAGCAGTACGTAAACCAAGAACTTCCAGATGTACAAGCTGGGTTTAGAAAAGGCAGAGGAACACAGAGATCAATGGCCAACATTTTCTGGGGGCTTTTCTGGTAGCTCAGCTGGTAAAGAATCCACCTGCAATTCAGGAGATCTCGGTTCGATTCCTAGGTTGGGAAGATCCACTGGAGAAGGGATAGGCTACCCACTCCAGTATTCTGGCCTGGAGAATTCCATGGACTGTATAGTCCATGGGTCACTAAGAGTTTGATGCGACTGAGCAGTGACTTTCAATTTCTGGATCACAGAGAAAGCAAGGAAATTCCAGAAAAACATCTACTTCTGCATCATTGATTATGCTAAAGCCTTTGACGGTGTGGATCACAACAAATTGTGGAAAATTCTTAAAGAGATGGAACCTTACATTGAACAACTAACTGGTTCAAAACTGGGAAAGGAGTAGAAGGCTATATACTGTCATCCTGCTTATTTAACTTATATGCAGAGTACATCATGTGAAATGCTAGGCTGGATGAAGCACAAGCTAAAATCAAGGCTGCTGAGAGAAATGTCAACTACCTCAGATATGCAGAAGACACCACCCTTATGGCAGAAAGCAAAGAGGAACTAAAGAGCCTCTTGATGAGGGTAAAAGAGGAGAGCGAAAAAGCTGGCTTAAAACTCAACACTCAAAAAACTAAGATCATGGCATCCAGCCCCATCACTTCATAGCAAACAGAAGAGGGAAAAAGTAGGAACAGTGACAGATTTTATTTTCTTGGACTCCAAAATCACTGTGGACAATGACTCCAGCCATGAAAGTAAAAGACACTTGCTCCTTACAAGGAAAGCTATGACAAAACTACACAGCATAGTAAAAGCAAAGACATCACTTTGCTGACAAAGATCTGTATACGCAAAGCTATGGTTTTTCCAGTCATGTATGGATGTGAAAGTTGGACCATAAGGAAAACTGAGCACCAAAGAACTGACGGTTTTGAATCATGGTGCTGGAGAAGACTTGAGAATTCCTTGGACTACAAGGAGATCAAACAAATCAATCCTAAAGGAAATCAACCCTAAATATTCATTGGAAAGACTGATGCTGCAGCTGAAGCTCCAATATTTTGGCCACCTAATGCGAAGAGTCAACTTACTGGAAAAGACCCTGATGCTGGGAAAGACTGAAGGCAAAAGGAGAAGGAAATGGCAGAGGATGAGATGGTTAGAAGTATCACCAACTCAATGGACATGAATCTAAGCAAACTCCAGGAGATAGTGGAGGACAGAGGAGTCTGGCGTGCTGCAGTTCACGGGGCTGCAAAGAGCTGGACACAACTGAGCGACTTCGCACACACAAAACCCTTTCTGCTGAGTATAAACAATTCTGGTCTGAGAGCCCAAAGGTAGATATATATTGCTCGAGCTAATCAGCATCTGAGAAACTGCATTCCCCAGTGAACCAGTGAAGTTGCTCAGTCGTATCCGACTCTTCACGATCCTGTGGACTGTAGCCCACCAGGAATCCATGGAATTTTTCAAGCAAGAGTACTGGAGTGGGTTGCCGTTTCCTTCTCCAGGAGATCTTCCTGACCCAGGGATCGAAACCAGGTCTCCGGCATTGCAGGCAGAAAGGAATAGGGCAATTTTAGGCTTCCCTGGTAGCTCAGCTGGTAAAGAATCTTCCTGCAATGCAGAAGAGCCCAGTCTGATTCCTGGGTTGGCAAGATCCGCTGGAGAAGGAATAGGCTACCCACTGCAGTATTCTTGGGCTTTCCTCTAAGCTCAGCTGGTAAAGAATCCACCTGCGATGTAGGAGACCTGGGTTTGATCCCTGGGATGGGAAGATATCCTGGAGAAGGGAAAGGCAACCCACCCCAGTATTCTGGCCTGGAGAACTCTGTGGACTGTATAGTCCATGGAGTCACAAAGAGTTGGACATGACTTTCACTTTCACCTGCTAAGAATATAATGGTCAGGTTTCTCCATTTAAACGGCCCAACCAAACCCTTTCCCCTAATAAGAGCTATACACTGACACTACGTGACAGCAACATTTTAGTCCCTTATTTATAAAATTTACATAATTTTCGAGGAAAAAAAACCAATAGGATACCTGTGTTTTGAATTCCAGAATGTTATTTCCTGGATTAAGTCTTCCTAGCAATATCAGATCCTTTATCTGCATACATTTCTTTTTGGGAGTTGTGTTATAGTTTGAAGGTTTTTTCACAGTATGCTGGTAGCCAGACCCAGAGAAGGAGGAACTCTGAGTATCATTTGCATGAGGAACAGTGAGAGCTGATTTTTAAAGTAAGGTCTCAGCTGTTGCCCCATGTCACTGCCAAAGACACCAACCCCTTGCTGTGCCAGGGATTCTGATGTTCCCCTGGGTGCTTGGTGGGAAGCTGTTTTCCTGTTTCCTTCTTTTGGATCACAATCAGAAGGAGCCTGATCACAAATAACACTTGATGGATGAGCATCATGGTGGGCAGACACACTGGTGGTTGCTGAAATCTTTAATGTGCCAGTTACTGCTGAAGGACTAAAGGACACGTGCCCCCTTGGCTGTACTACCTGTAAGATCATTCTCTTTTTGTGAATACTCTGCCTCAGCAATAAAAGTAACAGATTGGGACTGTAATTTAATCTGATTAGTGCCATCTGAATGTCTGGATTTTGATAATCTATCTAAGGTACAGTCATTGGTATTTTGCTTAGAATTCAATTCACTTCCAGAAAATTCTTCCCTTCTCACTGTCTTTGAATTTAGACAAGTGTGAGTACTTTGGTTGTCGTGCCAGACTTCCTCAGACAACTGTGTTTCCTGCATGCCTCTGCACACAAGGCTGACAGGAGAAAGTGCACCTGACTCGGGCTGCATGGAATTTTCCATACTGATAAATTCTTGCCTGTCCTTTTCATTAGAGGTTTCTGAGCTTGATGGCAGCTTCTTAAAACTAAGACCAGACAAAGATGTAGCATTCTTATAGGTGTGAAATTTCTGGCTTATTTTTTTCTGTTTTTTGCTGCGAGTAGGAGGCTCTTCTGTCTTGCTGCCAAGTTAGCCAGTTGCTCCCTCAGGACTCCATGCTTAAATGACTCTATGGACACCCTGTAGAAAGAAACAGAAAAGGGAAAAATACAAAAAACAGCAGAAAAACTTTCTATTTAAGCAGTCATTTATATTTTATAGATACTCTGTGTCAATTTAAATTTAATCAGCTCAAAGTACACAACAGTCTATCTTTGCCCTGTGTATTCTTTGAGAGCAAACTGTTACCCTACATGAGGCAAATAAGTATGCCTTTTTTAGGAGCTGACAGTGTGCTTTTAGGATGTGACAGTGTGCTTATCCCAGAGAAGGCAATGGCACCCACTCCAGTGCTCTCGCCTGGAAAATCCCATGGACGGAGGAGCCTGGTGGGCTGCAGTCCATGGGGTCGCTCAGAGTCGGACACGACCCAGCGACTTCACTTTCACTCTTCACTTTCATGCATTGGAGAAGGACATGGCAAGCCCTCTCCAGTGTTCTTGCCTGGAGAATCCCAGGGACAGAGGAGCCTGGTGGGCTGCCGTCTACGGGGTCGCACAGAGTTGGACACGACTGAGCAGCAGCAGTGTGCTTATCCACATTCATATTCTCATTATTTATCAGTTGTGAGTCAGCCCTAAGACAGAAACACAACTTGAGTTATCTATCTAGATATCTACTAGTCCTTTAGTTGGAAGGTACCAACTGATGACCAAGGAGCAATACCACCTTCTTTAGGTTTGGGATTGGCTTAACTGTTTACAGTTAAATGGTGTATCAGGAAGTCAAATTCGAGAGTAAGTTCCACCAAAGTTCACTTAGCTATGGAGGACTGGGGTTGTTTTGTGAATAATCATAAGTAAGCTAGACACAGGAATGTCAGTTCATCCAGCGATCACTGTGACTGCACTTTCTAAACCTGCAGTGAGGCGCCTGGAGTCCAGATGACGGCCCGGAGAAGCACTGTCCTGTGTGTCCTCCCCAGACCACGTCTCTCCAGGCTGGAGGACTGAACGGGAGGCACTGACTCGCCCACACCTCTGACTTCTGCTTATACTCACCTATGCCACTCTCATCTGCAGGAGACTGCAGCCACTTTTGTTTCCACTGGCTCTCAAACCTTTTGGTCTCAGGACTTTTATACTCTTAAAAGTTACTGAGGAACCCAAAGAGCTTTTGTTTCTATGGGTTATATCTATCAATATTTACTATTTTAGAAAATAAAACTGAGAGAATTTTTAAAACACATAAACATACAAGTGTACATTCCATTAGATATTAGGATGATGATATTATTATATACCATGTAGCCTCTAGAAAATTTCATTGTACACTTAGGAGAAAATGAGAGTACAAAAGGGCAAATAACATCTTAATGTTATTATAAAAATGGCTTTTGACTTCTCAGACCCCTTGAAATGGTCTCAGTGGCCATTTTTTAAGAGCAACTGTTTTAAAGGAAAGCAACAGTGTAGATAACTGTCTCTCCTAACACAGGTTAGAGTTGCTGGTACTAAACTCCAAACTGCCTGGATATTAAAGTAAGTAGCAGATGCAAGTGGAAGAAGTGTCAAGAAGAAATCAGAAATAGCAAATAACTAGTAGTATTAAATGTAAGAAGCTGGTTGGATAGAGAAGAAAAAAAGAAATTAATATCACAATTAAAACTCTGTGAAACAGAATCCAGATAGAAAATGAAAATGCTCTTTAGATTACAAAATTTCAAGACTAACAGCAACATTAATAAGAAGACACAAATATATAATGGAATATTTTTCAGCCATAAAAAGAAACAAATCCTGCTGTTTGTGACAACATGGACGCATCTTGAGGGCATCATGCTAAGTGAAACAAGTCAGACAAAGACAAATACTGAATGATATCATTTGTATTTGGAAGCTAAAATAAAAATCAAAAGTCACAGGTTCAGAGAACAGACTGGTGGTTGGCAGTGGTGGAGGAAGCATTTGGGTGAAATGGGTGAAGGAATCAAAAGGTATAAACACCCATGGTGACTACAGTCAATAATACTGTATTGTATATTTGAAAGTTGCTGAGAGTAGGCCTTAAAAGTTCTCATCTCAAGAAAAAGAAAAGAATAAAAAAATAATACCAAAACAAGAAAAAATATATATAACAAGTTTCCCAAAAAAAAAAAAGATAAGAGGTATATAATCAATATAATCAGGATAAAACTCTTTAAGGACCCTGAGAACTTAGAAGTACACAAGACTACAAAATATACATGATTACACTGCTTAGAAGAACATTTGTAATAGCATAGAGGAACCAATTTTAATGTTAAAAAAATGTGAGTTTACTAAGGAAAGAAATTTACTTATGGGATTCATGACCAGAAAGGCTTTCATGAAATTCATGGCTATGGGCGTTTTAATATCCTTTTCTGAACATTTCAAGTAATAAGGTAGAAAAACATCTCTCTAGGAAGTATATATCAGAGAAGGCAATGGCACCCCACTCCAGTACTCTTGCCTGGAAAATCCCATGGATGGAGGAGCCTGGTGGGCTGCAGTCCATGGGGTGGCTAGGAGTTGGACACCACTGAGCGACTTCACTTTCACTTTTCACTTTCATGCACTGGAGAAGGAAATGGCAACCCACTCCAGTGTTCTTGCCTGGAGAATCCCAGGGACGGGGGAGCCTGGTGGGCTGCCATCTATGGGACTGCACAGAGTTGAACACAACTGAAGTGACTTAGCAATGACTTAGGAATAAATATAATTCCTCATGGACATAGTAGATTAGATGACCTCATAAAGTCCTTTTCCAGTTCCACAAAACATCTGTAATCACAAGAAATTCTAGGCCAGGATTTCCCTGGTGGTCCAGGGATTTAGAGTCTACCCGGCCAGTGCAGGGTCACAGGTTTGATCCCTGGCCTGGGAAGATTCCACATGCCACGGGGGCAACTAAACTCGTGCACCGCAGCTGCTGACACCCATGCTCTAGCGTCTGTGCTCCGCAACAAGAAACATGCTCTGCCACTGCAATGAGGGCCCACGCGTTGCAACTAGAGAGTAGCCCCTGCTCGCTGCAGCTAGAGAGAGCCGGTGTGCAGAAATGAAGACCCAGCATAAAATAAAGTTAAAAAGAAATTCTAGACCTATTATAGGTTAAAAATAAATCAGTACTGAAAACTCCAAAGCATTCTTACCTTTTTTAACTTACCTGTATTTTTTAGCTAGATCATCCCTTTCTGCCTTCTGTTTAGCAAGCACGTTGTCCATAACTTCCTTTATCTCTAACATCTTACCAGCGTATTGTTCTAGAAGCAAGGTAATAAAATAAAAAGTCAGTTAACTGAGAGATAGCAAATGTTAAATTTGGTCACAAAGGACTTAGCCTTATTGTTAGATTTTAAAAGCCATTATTTTACTATCCTCTTCCACCATATCAATGGTCCAGATATCAAAGCTAATGGAATTATGTCCCTCTAGAGAAGTACCCTGAGGTGTGTGAGACCACACCAAGAAGGAGCAGGCAAGCCTGAGTTCTAACCCTGTTATCCCGCTGACTAAGTTTGGTGATCCTGGACAGGTCATTGACCTCTCTGGTCTCTGCCTCAACTGTGAAATTAGCGTACTAAAAGAAGATAAATAGTAAGATAATTTTGTCTGTTACAAATATTTACTTTTTAAAATACAAAAGGAAAACACTGTCAATGTAAAGGAAATTCTGAAATAATATGAATGTTTACAGAGAAGAATGCTCAGAAAGATCAAAGGCAGGAGAAGAGGGTGATAAGAGGATAAGATGCTTGGATGGCATCATCAATTCAATGGAAATGAACCTGAGCAAACTCAGGGAGGTTGTGTGGGTCAGGGAAGCCTGGCATGCTGCAGTCCATGGGGTTGCAAAGAGCTGGACACGACTTGAACATAACAACAGGGAAGAGAAGTCAGGGTATTCCCACTCACCCATTCCTTCTCAATATTTCACTCCATGAAAGAGACTGCTTTTAATACTTTGGTAAGTGTGTGTTTGAAATGTTTATTTTCTATATAGTCTACATATTTATACTATATACAACTATTTATTATGAAAGTGAAAGTAAAGTCGCTCAGTCGTGTCTGACTCTTTGCGACCCCATGGCCTGTAGCCTACCAGGCTCCTCTGTCCATGGGATTTTCCAGGCAATAGTCCTGGAGTGGATTGCCATTCCCTTCTCCAGGGGATCTTCCCAACCCAGGGCTCAAACCCAAGTCTCCCACATTGTAGACAGACGCTTTACCATCTGAGCCACCAGGGAAACCAACTATTTATTATATGTACTTAAAAATAAGAATCATGCTATCAATTCTTATACTTTGCTGCTAAGTCGCTTCAGTCGTGTCCGACTCTATGAGACCCCATAGACGGCAGCCCACCAGGCTCTCCCGTCCCTGGGATTCTTCAGGCAAGAACACTGGAGTGGATTGCCATTTCCTTCTCCAATGTATGAAAGTGAAAAGTGAAAATTAAGTCGCTCAGTCGTGTCCGACTCTTTGAGACCCCATGAATCGCAGCACGCCAGGCCTTCCTGTCCATCACCAACTCCCGGAGTTCACTCAGAATCAGGTCCATCGAGTCAGTGATGCCATCCAGCCATCTCATCCTCTGTCATCTCCTTCTCCTCCTGCCCCCAATCCCTCCCAGCATCAGAGTCTTTTCCAATGAGTCAACTCTTCACATGAGGCGGCGAAGTACTGGAGTTTCAGCTTTAGCAGCATTCCTTCCAAAGAGAGTCCAAGGCTGATCTCCTTTATTTTTTTTTTTTAATTTAAATTTATTTATTTTAATTGGAGGCTAATTACTTTACAATATTGTATTGGTTTTGCCATAGATCAACATGAATCCGACACAGGTGTACACGGCATTCCCAATCCTGAACCCGCCTCCCACCTCCCTCCCCCTACCAACCCTCTGGGTCATCCCAGTGCACCAGTCCCAAGTATCCTGTATCCTGCATCAAACCCAAACTGGCAATTCGTTTCACATATGATAATATACATGTTTTAATGTCATTCTCCCAAATCATCCCACCCTCGCCCTCTCCCACGAGGCCCAAAGACTGTTCTATACATCTGAGTCGCTTTTGCTTTCTTGCACAGAGGAATGTTTGGATCTCCTTGCAGTCCAAGGGACTCTGAAGAGTCTTCTCCAACACCACAGTTCAAAAGCATCAACTCTTCGGCGCTCAGCTTTCTTCACAGTCCAACTGTCGCATCCATACATGACCACTGGAAAAACCATAGCCTTGACTAGACAGACCTTTGTTGGCAAAGTAATGTCTCTGCTTTTCAATATGCTATCTAGGTTGGTCATAACTTTTCTTCCAAGGAGTAAGCGTCTTTTAATTTCATGGCTGCAGTCACCATCTGCAGTGATTTTGGAGCCCCAAAAATAAACTCTGACACTGTTTCCACTGTTTCCCCATCTATTTCCCATGAAGTGATGGGACCAGATGCCATGATCTTCGTTTTCTGAATGTTGAGCTTTAAGCCAACTTTTTTCACTCTCCTCTTTCACTTTCATCAAGAGGCTCTTTAGTTCCTCTTCACTTTCTGCCATAATGATATGCCATAACCTGCATATCAGGTTATGGGTATTTCTCCTGGGAATCTTGATTCCAGTTTGTGCTTCTCCCAGCCCAGTGTTTGTCATGATGTACTCTGCATATAAGTTAAATAAGCAGGGTGACAATATACAGCCTTGACGTACTCCTTTTCCTATTTGGAACCAGTCTGTTGCTCTATGTCCAGTTCTAACTGTTGCTTCCTGACCTGCATATAGGTTTCTTAAGAGGCAGGTCAGGTGGTCTGGTATGCCCATCTCTTTCAGAATTTTCCACAGTTTATTGTGATCCACACAGTCAAAGGCTTTGGCATAGTCAATAAAGCAGAAACAGATATTTTTCTGGAACTCTCTTGATTTTTCCATGATCCAGCAGATGTTGGCAATTTGATATCTGGTTCCTCTGCCTTTTCTAAATCCAGCTTGAACATCAGGGAGTTTTGGAGAATTTTGAGCATTACTTTACTAGCATGTGAGATGAGTGCAACTGTGCAGTAGTTTGAGCATTCTTTGGCATTGCCTCTGTTTGGGATTGGAATGAAAACGGACCTTTTCCAGTCCTGTGGCCACTGCTGAGTTTTCCAAATTTGCTGGCATATTCAGTGCAGCACTTTCACAGCATCATCTTTCAGGATTTGAAACAGCTCAACTGGAATTCCATCACCTCCACTAGCTTTGTTCGTAGTGATGTTTTCTAAGGCCCACTTGACTTCAGATTCCAAGATGTCTGGCTCTAGGTGAGTGATCACACCATTGTGATTATCTTGGTCGTGAAGATCTTTTTTGTACAGTTTTTCTGTGTATTCTTGCCACCTCTTAATATCTTCTGCTTCTGTTAGGTCCATACCATGGCTGTCCTTTATCGAGCCCATCTTTGCATGAAATGTTCCCTTGGTATCTCTAATTTTCTTGAAGAGATCTCTAGTCTTTCCCATTCTGTTGTTTTCCTCTATTTCTTTGCATTGATTGCTGAGGAAGGCTTTCTTATCTCTACTTGCTATTCTTTGGAACTCTGGAAAGCCATAGATCTATATAAAATTATGCTTATAATTACTTAAATTATTTTCCTACTTTCTTCCATTGCTTCCCAAGTAAATGCATCATGACCTCCCCCAATACAAATTCACAGGATTTATATGTAAATTATGTTCAAACCCAGATTCCCAAATAGGAAATTATTTCTTTTAAGCTACTTGCTCTTCACTTCATTTTTGGCTTTGTTTTTCTTAATTCTTTTTAGACCACGGTGTAGTTTTCTAGATAATTTAACTAGAGAAAATCAGTGGTGGAAAGTGACATAAAGTTCATAGTTGGAATTTGCTCCAGAACCTCCTTTTGTGAGTCAGACAAATGATCTGACAAGTACAGAGTCAGTGTTCCCAGAGTAGTTTCTATCTCCCTAATCTCCTTAAATGATAATTAAGAATTTAGACATAGATTTGTTGGGAAGATTTGACACTTTAACAAAAGACATTTACATTATCTATATACCCTGCCACGTCTGGGCTTTTCTAACTGAATTTTAAACCACAGGTAAAAATAACATTACCATAGTAACCAAAGTTTCTATAAATAGATATAAAGATATTTTAGGTCTAACCTGATACTATATACTTATCAGAGACAAAATTAATCAATGGCATCTTTGAGAAAACCTAGAAATTACCAAATATGTATAAGATTTTAACGTGTGATAATAAGGCAGTATAAAATAACGAAGATGAGAGGAATTATTCAATAAAAAGAGTAGGCAAAGGGGTAGTAATATGGGGGAAGCCCTATTCTATCTTTCTACCATACATGGCAAAGAAATTTCAGATGAATTATAGAGTTACAATGCTTAGGAAAAAAACATGTAAAATGTTTAAAATGAACATTTTTTCTGCTTCAATTCAGTTGAGGGTACTAAAAATATTTGATATAAAAATAAATATAAAACATCTATAAAAAATTTACAAAGAAATAAACAAAATAAAATTCATTTCTCTTGGATGTGTCAACCAGATCAAAGATGAAAAGGTGTCAGAATATGGAAGTGGTGAATTTGCAAAGCTATTTCTTTAGAGAGGTGAAGCGTAACTGGGTGGGGTTCTGTTCTGAGAAGGAAACATGAGCAGTGAGGGCGCCACTCCTCTTCTGTCGTTGGGGTTCAGTCGCCCGGTCACGGTCTACTCTTTGGGACCCCATGGACTGCAGCACGCCAGGCTGCCCTGTCCCTCACCATCTCCCGGAGTTTGCCCAAGTTCATGTTCACTGCACTGGTTATGCTGTCCAGCCAGCTCATCCTCTGATGCCCTCTTATGCCTCTGCCCTCGATCTTTCCCAGCATCAGGAGTTTTCCAGTGAGTCGTCTGTTCACATCAGGTGAGCAAAACACCGGAGCTTCAGCTTCAGCATCAGTCCTTCCAGTGAATATGCAGGGTTGTGCTCCCTTAAGAGTGGTTGGTTTGATCTCCTTGCTGTCCAAGGGACTCTCAGGAGTCTTTTCCAGCACCACAGGCCAAAGGCATCGATTCTCTGGCATTCTGCCTTCTTTACGTTCAGCTCTCACAACCGTGCGTGGCCACTGGAAAGACCACTGCCTTGACTATGGGCCTTTGTCGGCAGAGTAATCTCTGCTTTTCAACGCACTTCTCTACCTCAGCCTAAGCGGTAGTTTCTCAAAGGACTGTTAAGAGTGTGACAGCTTTCTATTGAGGCGACAATGGACTGATAATCTGACTTGTTCTTTGCTCTTGAACATCTAGAGGTTCAGAATCCACAGCAGTGCAAAGAGAAAGCTGCTGTTGTGCTAGGAATTAATTATGCTTCCTCCTGATAGTGGGTTCAAGATCTTCAGGGTTGTGAAGACATAAGGAGACTGCCTGGGCCTCCTTATGAGGGCTTATACTTGAGGGGGACAGCCTGTGTAAGGTAGATCACCAGGAAAAAGTGCCGAGAGGAGACTGAGAAGGGCCAGGGAAAGAAACGTGCACGGCCACATCTTAGGAGCTATGCAGAAGCTTCAGAAGAGCCTCAGAAATTTTGCTTTGATGAACCTTAGTTTTCAACAGCTGTTAAAAAGCAATGGAACCAACAGCAGTCAGGACCTGATCGTGAGCCAAGAACTCTAGTGTTCTACTGCCGTACCTCTCCTTCCCTAAACGGGCAAAGAGACTCAAAAAAGGATCATGATTAGAATAATCCCAGTGATAACATGATCACAATAGAATAAAATTAAGTTACAAAGCCTGGGAGTGGAGAGGGGAGAAGAGTTTCTAATCTTAGAAACATTAAAAGCAACAGCAAAGAGGCTGACACATTCTACTATATAGAATTTGAGAATCTCTGTATTTAACACACACTAAGCTAAGCTAAGCTAAGTCACTTCAGTCGTGTCCGACTCTGTGCGACCCCATAGATGGCAGCCCACCAGGCTCCCCCGTCCCTGGGATTCTCCAGGCAAGAACACTGGAGTGGGTTGCCATTTCTACTAATATGTTACAAATAAAAACACCATTAAGGGACAAAAAAGTATTTGCAGCAGTTATGGCAGAAAGAGGGTCAATAACTTGATTATACAAAATGGCTTCAATTTCTTAACAAACAGGAACAGTCAATTTATGAAAGAGCAGATAAAATTAGTGAAAAAGTACCATTAATAATCAATAAGTGAAAATAATACATATATTTTTAGTAAAATAGTAAAAAATTTTCAGTAAAATTATTTTAAATGAAAATACTGACATTATTAGCAATGTAAAAGCAAACACAAATGTGTGTTGGTGGAAGTACATATTATTATGTAACACTATAGGAAATCAATTTATCAATATGAACCAATAGATTTTACAATGTGTATATATTTTGACCCAATAATTTCAATCATGTTAATTTTTCCTAAGAGGATAATCCTAAATCCAGAAAAAAACTATGTATGGTGGTATAATAGCAAAAAAAAAAAAAGGAAAAATATACATGCTCAACAAAAAGGAACATTAAGTAAATCATGGGGCATTTATTGAACAGGATACTATGTAACCACTAAGAATGATGGCCACGACAACAAGAAAACACAGCACATCTGACACGATCCAGTCTACACTTCCTCAATCTTATTGAGGTGTAATTGTACAAGCATTCTCTTAGGGAAAAAAGAAAACTAAACACCAAAATATTACAGTAGAGCAGCAAGTGATTTTTAGCATGTTCTTCCTCATTATTGTTTTTGAAGTGTATCTATATACCTTTTATAATGAAAAAAGTATATTCTTGTAAAATTCATCTTAGATGTATGATACTATAAGATGTATAAGATACTATACCTAGATGCATAAGATACTATAAATACTAAATAAATGAACTATACATACTGTTTGGGGATATAAATTAATTTGTATTATTTTCCTCAAAATATCACCTGTATGATGTGTTAGGCCAGGATGAAAAGTAGAATGGGTATAGTTTAAAAGAAGTAATTTTTAAAAGGTATACAACATGAATTAGGGCTTCCCTCATAGCTAAGTTGGTAAAGAACCTGCCTGCAATGCAGGAGACCTGGGTCTGATTCCTAGATTGGGAAGATTCCCTGAAGGAAATGGCAACCCACTCCAGTATTCTTGCCTGGAGAATCCCATGGACAGAGGACAGAGAAGCCTGGCCTCCATGGGGTCGCAAGAATCAGACACAACTTAGTGTCTAAATCACCACCACCACAACATGAAATTAAGCTAACAGGCTAATTAATAGTTATATCCTGCTACAAAAAGACTGATGAGGGACTATTTTGACTTTTTAAATTAATTTTTATTAGAGTATAGTTTATTTACGATGTTGTATTAGTTTCTGTTTTACAGCAAAGTGAATCAGTTATACATATACAAATACCCACTTTTTTTAGATTATTTTCCCATACAGGTCATGACAGAGTACTGAGTAGAGTTTCCTGTACTCTGCAGTAGGTCCTTATTAGTTGTCTATTTTATAAATAGTAGCATGTGTGTGTCAATCCTAATCTCCCAATTTATCCCTCCTACCCCCCTTCTCCATTGGTAACTATACGTTTATTGTCTACATCTATGGCACCCCCACTCCAGTACTCTTGCCTGGAAAATCCCATGGACGGAGGAGCCTGGTAGGCTGCAGTCCATGGGGTCGCTAAGAGTCGGACACGACTGAGTGACTTCCCTTTAACTTTTCACTTTCATGCATTGGAGAAGGAAATGGCACCCCTCTCCAGTGTTCTTGCCTGGAGAATCCCAGGGACGAGGGAGCCTGGTGGGCTGCCATCTATGGGGTCGCACAGAGTCGGACATGACTGAAGCGACTTAGCAGCAGCAGCAGCAGCATGACTCTATTTCTGTTTTGTAAATAAGTTCATTTGTACCATGTTTTTAGATTCCCCATATAAGCGATATCATATGATACTTGTCTTTCTCTGACTTACTTCACTCAGTATGACAATCTCTAGGCTCATCCATGTTGCTGCAAATGACATTATTCCGTTCTTTTCGATGGCTGAGTAATATTCTACTGTATGTACGGACCACATCTTTATCATTCATCAGGGCTTATAATGTGGACATTTTTTGGGGGGAGGACACCTTCAACCTCACAGCATTCCTATTTTAAATTCTATCAAAAGTTTAGTTTTGCCTGTTCTTGAAGTTTTTGAAAATGGAATCATACTATACCCACCCCATCCCCAAAAGAAAATGAGGCAGCAATGCCTTGGATGACTGAAATAATCAAACTTAAATATGAGTGCATATTTACCTGCATCTTCAGGGGTTCTTATTTCAAACTCTAATAAATTTTCTTGTTTTTCTTCTATATCTTGTAGAATGGCACTGATGGTCTGATGCTATCAGATAAAATATTAAAAACTTCATTACAAGAAGGTAGATATTTTTCTTTAACAGGCAACTGACAAATAAATGCACAGTAAAAGTACTAAATAAAGTACCATGAAAAATGCTGACTTCCCCTTATGTTCCAAATGTATCAGGCCTCATTTAAACTTAACTAGATATATATGTATTGGGGAAAAAATTAAACTTAAATACATCTTGATTTATGTAGCAGATCTGCTCCTGGAAAACAGAATGTTAAGAGTGGCAACCATAAAAACAATCACAATTTCTCAATGACTCCTTTTATAGGTGTAGGAGGAAAAAAAAGAACTCAGCAAATAATATTTAAAGATTACATATATGTAAGAAGTTCACTTTAAGGCTTTATGATTATCATTGTACACTATTAAGATTTCACATACAGTCTTAGAAATATAAAACACTCTCAAAAACCCACAAAGAAGATTTAAAATCACCTCTTTATATACTTGTCAGTTATTAATAGCATTAATTAACCTATTAATATTAATAGCTTAATATTAATATTAAACAATTCAATGCAGATAGTTTCTTGGTTCATTGTTAGAGAAATTAAAATAGAGGAATATTAATATTGAAATGCTTTCAACATATTGGCTTGGCCAACAAGTTCGTTTGGGTTTTTCCATAACGTCTTAGGATTATTTTTGCTTCTGACACATCTTTCACAAATTTGTATATTAAAGCATACTGGTTGAGAGCACAAGCTCTGGAGTCAGATTACCTGGATTTTAATTCTGCCACTGCTATGTAATAGAAATGTAATTTTGGATTGTTACCTACTCTTTCCTACTTCAGCTTCCTTAGCTGTAATGAGGAAAGTAATGATATTAACAGAAACTACTTTCATTATGATGAAGGCTAAATGGATTAACATAAAGCACTTAGAGGAGAGCTCACTGTGTCATAAATACTCTATGAATGCCAACTATTATTATTATGATAATCACTTTTGTACTCAGTCTATATGGAGGGAGACAAGGAGGCTGCCTAGATGCTGTGATCTGAAGGTGTTAGAAGGTAGCATCAAACTAAAATCATCTCATTTCCTTTGCATCTGGCCATAAAGTCACCCCTCATTTGGTTTGAAATTTTCAGCACTCAAAAACAAATTTACATTTACAAAGGATAAACCTTTAATGACTTTAAAGTCTGCATATTTTAAGTTTTTTCTTAAAGTTGGTTTTCATTAAACTTTTATATCTTCATTATATTTCCCTGAGGCTTGGCATCTAAAGTGATACACATTATTCCTGAAACAAATACTCATACAGTTAATAACAATAGGATTAGGGTGATTTTTCCATATTGTTTTAATCTTTATATGAAAATATACCTTAAAGATACTAATGGTCAATACAGTGAGCTGAGCTGATACAGAAGGACCCCTGTTTACTCCAAACACCTGGAAAAATACACTAGACAAAATACAATAAATTTTAACCACTCACACCCAGCTAAAATTGGGAGGGAAAGGAAATGAAGCTGGTAGCAGGCCATGAGGGATGTGGAGCAAACATAGGTATTAGGAATTAGGGTCTGGGTTTTTAATACCTACAAAGGAACAGGAAATAAGGCCTCAGGGCCACATAAGGAAGGGGGTTACAATCAGTCAGTTCGGTTCAACTGTATCTGACTCTTTGCAACCCCGTGGACTGCAGCATGTCAGGCCTCCCTGTCAATCACCAACTCCCAGAGTTTACTCAAACTCATGTCCATTGAGTAGGAGTTAGAATTGAGCCCCACATAAAACTAGTGACCATGAATGGCTGTCCTTTAGCTTAAATAAGGATTAGTAAAAACTCTACTTGTCACCCACTCAGCCTTTGGGTAGAAAATTAGAGGTCAAAGGGTATTACCCAGAATATACTGCAGAGAATTAAAGAGATGGAAAATACAAAAGATATAGGGAGACTGGTCTAACAACCATCTAAAAAATATGAGTTTCATAAAAGGAGAATACTGCTAATGGGAGAGGGGTAATAGTCAACAATCTAAGGGCTAAAAGTTTCCAGAATACAAGGAGAAATCTGTCTTCAGACTAAACGAACATGTTTAGCCCTTTTAGAGTAAAATTAATTAAAAACACACCTACATTTAGACATAACCTAGTCAAACAGCAGAATATGAAAAAAAAAATCTTTAAAACTGTAAGCCTAAAAGATATATTATCTACAAGGGAGTGACATTTAGATTGACAATTAACTTTTCATTCATTACAAGAGATGCCAGGAACAATGTAAAATATTTTTGAAATGTTGAGGCAAACACAATTCATTTTAAACAGCATTTAAAATATTTTAGGTATAAAATAAAGTTGATTAATCATAGTTTATGTTCAATGAATAGTATTTTCCTCTCTATACTAACAAAAAGTATGTAAGGGAAGTCTAATCCACATGCACAGTCTTATTCAAAGTATTTCTTTGAGGAGTCTACTTTGCTTAAGAAGTTAGTGTCTAGGATGCTATGTGTTTTAATCAAACTAGATGGATATGAGAATATCTATCTCATAAATTAACATATGTGCAACTAAGTTATTTTCTTTAAAAATACACCTTCACATGAGGGATTTCACATAGAGCAAACTACCACTATAAACCATGCAGGGTCCAGGTTGGTTAAACCAGGCTGCTTTCCTCTTCGTCGTCTAGGTTCCAAGGTCTTTTCTTCCTATGTATCCGAGATACTTTTTGGAAGTTGGATGGATGAAGACACACTAGAACACTGCAACAGTGACACTGTTTGTGGGATAGGTAAGCGCCAAAGAATCCAATCCAGGAGTAAAGGACAGCAGCCAAACTACAATTCTCTGTTCGGTGCAGACAGTGTCTTGGTTCCTTGTTAGGGGAAATTAAAATAGAAGTCTTATTCTGGCTTCAGAAACAGGACAGCAAGCCTCTCTGACCACCTGTCTGGGCACTGCCTAGATTCTGAACTCAGTGCCTGCCCTCAAGCACAGAAAGTCAGGAGTCACTTTACATAAGAAAGGGAGTGGGTTTTGGGAATTCTTGAGCCCCTAGAGGTCTTGTCAACCCTAGGATCTAAGGAAATTCTGTGACTGACTCACAGGTGAAACAGCACTGGAAGAAGGTATAAAGTGAAACCAGTGCTGCATTTTTGCATGCAAACTGATGTTCACATCAGTCTGTGGCCTGGGATTACAAGCAGGAGTCCCTGAAACTGCAATCTGAAGTCGCCCACAGGGCAGATGCACTCCCACAACCTGTCCCAGGTGTGACTCCAAACTGCTGATAATGAGGGACTTCCCAGTGCTGTTCAAAGCTGGATGTAGGCTGGCCCAACTGGTGATGCATATACATGCTGTTATTTCTCTTTCCCTGGTGGCTCAGAGGTTAAAGCGCCTGCCTCCAATGCGGGAGACCTGAGTTTGATCCCTGGGTCGGGAAGATCCCCTGGAGAAGGAAATGGTAACCCACTCCAGTATTCTTGCCTGGAGAATCCCATGGACGGAGAAGCCTGGTGGGCTACAGTCCACGGGCTCTCAAAGAGTCGGACACACTGAGCTACTTCACTATACTATACTACTGTTTCTATTTCTTTTCTCTTAATGATTGTATATTGAAATGAAGTCAAATAATCTTCTATAAAAACTGAAACTGTTTATGTGTGTAACAAGTGGTTTCTTTGGCTGACGAGTCCTTCAAACCTAAAACAAAAGTAAAACTGTTGGCAAAACATTCATTCTGCTCAATTATGCTGTATTATTATCTTATGACAAAAAAAAACCAAAACATTTTTAACCTGCATGTCCTTAAAAATGGAAAGAATGCTGCCAATAGCCAACGGCTGGCTGGCACAAAGAATAGCATTTTCTAGGCTAAAGAACAAAAGCATTTCAACTTCACTCACCATGGAAAGGTTTTCTTCTGTTTTTTCTTGGTGTGAGATAGAAGGTGTATCAACAGTTTTGGAATCATCACAAATGCACCGTTTACGTCTTCTTGCCCGGACATCAGGAATTTTTACTTTAAAACATAAAATCAGAAAATATATTAAGAATGTGCAAAAATTTTGCCTAATTTTATCAATTGTAATGGTGACAGGAATAGGAAGGATAAATTAAGTCTATAATTACCATGATATCTTAATGTTGATTAGCACCTCATTATTTATTATCAATTGACTAATTTTAGCAAAGCTACTGAATACTTAGCACATGCTGGATATCCAGTTCTTTCCATGAATCATCTTCTTTAATCTTCATATGTGCCTGAGGGGTAGGTAGTTAATTACATCTATTTTACAGAAGAGGAACATGAAGCTTAGAGGGATTCAAGAAGTTGCCTGATGTGTTACACAGCTAGTACTGAAACCAGATCTGACTTCCAGTCCATGCTCTACTGTGACCGCAATTCACTGTCTCTAAAAATTCTCTCTGAATCTTCTCCCACTCTGGATTCCCTTTCTCCACATATGGTTACCCTATATCCCTCATTCTGTTGGGTTACCTGTCCGAGGAAAGGTATATACAAGGAACAACAGAAAAGTGGGAGTAGATCTGCTGCTGCTGCTAAATCGCTTCAGTCGTGTCCCCACGACACTGTGTGACCCCAGAGACGGCAGTCCACCAGGCTCCCCATCCCTGGGACTCTCCAGGCAAGAACACTGGAGTGGGTTGCCATTTCCTTCTCCAAGGCATGAAAGTGAAAAGTGAAAGTAAAGTCACTCAGTCGTGTCCGACTCCTTGTGACCCCATGGACTGCAGCCTACCAGGCTCCTCCGTCCATGGGATCTGCCAGGCAAGAGTACTGGAGTGGGGTGCCATTGCCTTCTCCAATGATCTAGATCTAGCACTTTATAACAGAGTGCACAATAGCTCCAAATATGGCTGTGAAGAGAGAAAAGACATGCCTGGGGCTATAAGAAAAGTCTCACATCCTATGAGCTTAGCATATGGGAACAGACAAAGAAATGAGGGTGTGTGTGTCAGTCTCCTGACTTTGACCTACATGTGATCTAGTGCACCAGTAAAATAGGACACGATGACTGTCCTCGCCTCCCACCAATCCTATTAGTTGGTAAGGAGAGTGGCAGGCCAGGGAAAAAGCAAGTGACAGTGGTTCTCTTCCCAATAATCTCCCTCAGAGACAACACAGATGAGCTCCTGGCTTTCTTCTTCCATGAGTCGAGGTTCACACATGAAGGAAAAGGAAGATCAATCCCCTCTCCACAACACTTCCAAAATAGTTTTTAACTGCCTGTTTTCTGGTTTATCTCTCCACAAGCCTGGAAGCTCCTCCTGGGCTGATCTGTATAGCATGTGCTCAACGAATGTGTTTTCTAAGTCAGTGCTCACTAAATGCTTCTTTAAAAAAACACAAACACACCCGTCACCTCACACTGTTACCTTGTGTGTTTGTGTGTGTGTGTGTTGGTGAGAACATTTAAAAGTTACTTTCTTGGCAAACTGCAAGTATACAATTTATTATTAAAAATGGTAATCATTGTCTTTTACATTAGAAGACCCGCAGAACCAATTAATCTTCTAAGCGAAAGTTTGTACTCTTTGATCAACATTTCTCCATCTCCTCCACCACTTCCTCTCCCAAGCCCTTGACAACCCCCACTCAACCATCTGTCTGGTTCTTTAAGCTTGACTTTTAAGGTTCCACATATAAGTGACACCACAAAGAGTTTGCCTTTCTGTATCTATGCTTATTTCATTTAACATGACATTCTATAGGTTCACCTACGATCTGAATAATTTGTTTTTCTAAGCAGAGGTATACTACTATTACTAAGTCACTTTAGTCGTGTCCGACTCTGTACAACCCCATAGACAGCAGCCCACCAGGCTCCCCCATCCCTGGGATTCTCCAGGCAAGAACACTGGAGTGGGTTGCCATTTCCTTCTCCAATGCATGAAAGTGAAAAGTGAAAGTGAAGTTGCTCACTCATGTCCAACTCTTAGCGACCCCATGGACTGCAGCCCACCAGGCTCCTCCATCCATGGATTTCCCAGGCAAGAGTACTGGACTTGGGTGCCATTGCCTTTTCCCAAGCAGAGGTATACACCTGTATAAAATAGCAAGAAACATTGCTATACACACCAGTGACTACAGCATCACTCTCGTCTCTATTGTCAGTCTCAACAGCACCATAAGATTTCAGCAGCTCTTTCATATTTTCATCATCTGCTTCATCCAAAGGAGTCTTCTCCTTTTCATCCTTTTGATTAGGGTTTGCTCCATGTTGTAGTAGCATCTCAGCTGCCTAGAAGGCATTTTTCCAAAGTTATCTCTACAGACACCTAAAATCAATCATTTCTGCTTTCATTATACGACAACACTATCAAATATTAAAAGTTATCAAAAAATTTCCCAAACTCTGACCAAGAAAATTTCTATTAAATTTGATATGACAATTGTAAACTGATTCACTGTTTGGCCTGATCTGTCTTCACAGGAGAATCAAATACAGTGATATGAAAGTACCAGATATGCTGCTTTCATTGCCTAAGAGCAGACTTAGATAGACTGATGTGCAAAAGGATTTACTCTATCTCTGTTACACAGCCTTTTGTCCTCCCCTTATGACCAACCTAGACAGCATATTCAAAAGCAGAGACATTACTTTGCCGACTAAGGTCCGTCTAGTCAAGGCTATGGTGTTTCCTGTGGTCAGGTATGGATGTGAGAGTTGGACTGTGAAGAAGGCAGAGCGCCAAAGAATTGATACTTTTGAACTGTGGTGTTGGAGAAGACTTTTGAGAGTCCCTTGGACTGCAAGGAGATCCAACCAGTCCATGCTGAAGGAGATCAGCCCTGGGATTTCTTTGGAAGGAATGATGCTGAAGCTGAAACTCCAGTACTTTGGCCACCTCATGTGAAGAGTTGACTCATTGGAAAAGACGCTGATGCTGGGAGGGATTGGGGGCAGGAGGAGAAGGGGATGACAGAGGATGAGATGGCTGGATGGCATCACTGACTCGATGGACGTGAGTCTGAGTGAACTCTGGGAGTTGGTGATGAACAGGGAGGCCTGGCGTGCTGCGATTCATGGAGTTGCAAAGAGTCGGACATGATTGAGCGACTGAACTGAACTGAACTGAGGCTGCTGGAAGATAGGGTACAGAAGGGAGCAAGGATCATTTCAGGATTATATTATATTATACTATACTATACCATTAGACAAAGTAGAATAAAGTTTTACTTGAACTATAATACTTCAGATATGTTACTTGTTTAGGAGTTTTCATAAGTTAGCTTGGGAACCTAATGTCCATTCTAATACTGTCTATGCAAATATGTTTCCTAAATAGATGACTTGTATTCACAGAATCTTAACAAGATAAAAAGAAACAGAAATAATCTACCCCAACCCCCTCTTTACAGAGGAGAAAACTGAGGTCAAAGATAAATGTTGTGACATTTTGGGGGCAAAAGTTTCTTATATAAATAATGCTTTCCTGAATAAGTCAAACTTGTGTATTAGAATTAAATTTGTAATTCATCAAAGTTAAAGACTGTCACTTATTATTGATAGTAAAAGTCAATTTAGTAAAAAACAGTCAATGATTCTATCTGCATAACACAAGCAACTCAAATCACTGAAAAACCTTTTGATCTGGAAAAGATGGTCAGTATTTTGTTAAAGATATGTTATGTTATGTTCTAGTAGCTTTTCTCTTTCCACTTGTGTTCAGGTATGGAGAAGCATAAAAATTTAGAAGCAAATGCACCAGTAGAAATTATGACAGTTCCTTATTTGTTCCATCAGCCTAGAATTAGCCCAGCATGAAGGAAAATATATTTGTTTTCAGGTCAAGCATACAAAACTCACTCCTGCTACTTACTAGCTATGTCCTTGGGCAAGTTACTTACCATTTGAGTCTCATTTTTCTCGCCCATGAGGCTTAAATGTGAACCCATGTATAAAGTATTTGGCACACAGTGGGGCTTAAGGGAAAGCAGCCCCCTGATCGGCTGTGTGTGAGCCCCAGCAATGGTTCCGCCAGGCCTCCCTGCAACATTTTGCCTAACTTTACGTAGTTTCCTTACACACATTTGTAGATCCGCCAAAGAATTAAGGAAGTTCCCCCTTTAAATCGCTGGAGAGGTTTCTCTACGCAGATACATTCTGTCTGGTATCTTGCTCTCAGAATTTTAGCTGTTGGAGCCTTTGAAACTCCAAATTCAGTCTCCTTAGCTCTCTGAGATCATAAGGCTCTTTGTTTTCGTCCTCCCGACACTACTGCCTGGAAACTCCCTCTAGCCCATAAGGTAGGGCAATCCACAAGGCTCATTTCATTTGCTTCTGTTCTCTCCTGCATGTTGTCTAATATCTCAAAACTGTTATTTTACATATTTTGCTCACTTTTCTAGCTTTTAAGGTGGGAGGGGATATCTTATCCCTGTTATCCTATCTTGTACAAAAGTGAGTGTCCATTCCCATCCATATTTTAGCTTTAAAAAAAATCGTTTCCTCTCATTCTCCTTTTCCTTATCTTTTAATACTCCACAGTTTATAAGGTAGAATACAAAACCACCTTGGAAGATTACTTACAACAGAAACTAGGATTTTTTTTTTTAATATGCAAGTTGAAAAAGAAAATAAGATGATGAACTCAACTTTGTATATAGTCATGCAAGAGAGAAAATCACAGGATATTATAGAATTGATACTTATTAGTTCTACAATTGGGCTTCCCAGGGGCACAAATGGTAAAGAATTTGCCTGCAATGTAGGAAACCTGGGACGGGAAGATCCTCTGGAGAAGGAAATGGCAACCCACTCCAGTACTCTTGTCTGGAGAATCCCATGGACAGAGGAGCAGGACAGGCTACAGTCCATAGGGTCACAAAGACTTGGACATGACTAAAATGACTTAGCACACACACAGGTCTACAATACCATATATTTATATATCTTGCTCACTTACTTATCTTTCTAGATTATCTATCAATATCCTACCTCAAAAAAAAAAAAGGGGGGGACAAAAGGGAGAAAGTGAATCAGAAATAAAAAGAACAAATGACAAACTGTTACATGGAGGGAAAGTTAATGAAGATATAAGGAAAGATGCTGGCCAATATATGTGTCAAAGTAATTAAAATATCATTAAAAACACTACCTCCTTCATTTCAAACAGAATATTTCTCTTTAAAGTGAAGGCAATAGAGATATGGAAGGTTAACCCAAAAGCAAACTTTACCTGTATCAATCACCACCTAGGCATCAAGAACATCAGTGATTCTCTAGAACAAGCAAGAATAGTGCACTATGGCCCAGAGGCCAAATCCTGTCCACTGCCTGATTTTGTAAATGAAGTTTTAGTGGCACACAGTCAAAACCCACTCATTTACAAACTGTCTAGGGTTGCCTTTATAACAGAATAGCAGGTGAGTGGTTGCAATAGAGGCTGTGTGGCCCAGAAAACCTACACTACTGATTATCTAGCCCTTTGCAGGAACTATTTACCAATCCTTGCTCTAGACCAGAGCTGTCCAACAGAGGTCTCTGTGATGATGGAAATGTTCTAATCTGCATTGCCTAATACGGGAACCATTTGCTGCATGTAGCTACTGAGTACTTCAAATGTGGCTAATGCAACTGAAGAACTGAATTTTTAAATTTAATTGATTTTAGGTAATTTAAATTTAAATAGTCATTATGTGGTTAGTGGCTATAGTACAGGACAGTGCATCTCTAGATCAAGCTCCTTATTTCAAGGGTAAAGTTATCTTTATTTTTTTCAAGCAGAACTACACCTCGAATTCAAGTTCTCCAGTTCTGTGTCTTGTCTGCTAAACCAAGTTCCTTTCTGCTATTTCCTGTGGTTAATTTTCAGTTCTTGACATTTATCTTTCAGAAGACCCTCAACGTCTGCGTAATCATCTTCTCTACCCCCTCGAAGTTACCAAATTGCTATGAGAGAAGCTAGAGTCTTCAAAATAGGAAAATTCTCACTTATGAAGATAAAGTCACTCAGTTGTGTCCAAATCTTTGCAACCCCATGGAATGTAGCCTGCAGGCTCCTCTGTCCATGGAATTCTCCAGGCCAGAATACTGGTCAGAAAAATATGCTACAAATTGGTAACAAAGTCAAAATGTAAAGATGTAGGATTGCCTGAAAAGAAAGTGAAAGTTACTCAGTCATGCCCGATTCTTTGTGACCCCACAGACTATACAGTCCATGGAATTCTCCAGGCCAGAATACCACAGTAGGTAGCTGCTCCCTTCTCCAGGGGATCTTTCCAACCCAGGGATCGAAACCAGGTCTCCTGCATTGCAAGTGGATTCTTTACCAGCTGAGCCACAAGGGAAGCCCAAGAATACTGGAGTGGGGGCTCTATACCTTCTCCAGGGGATCTTCCTGACCCAGGAATCGAGCCAGGGTTTCCTGCATTCCAGGAAGATTCCTTACCAACTGAGCTATCAGGGAAGCCCAGGATTTCCTTAAGTCATATATTAAAATAATATTGTAGAAATGCTTAAAGCACCTGTGAAGCAAAACTGATAAGGGATAAACTAAAAGGTAAAACTGTTAACCTAAAAATGAAAAATCAGGATTTTAATATGGTAGTTGTAGTGGTTTAGTCACTAAGTTATGTCTGATTTTTGCAACCCCATGGACTGTAGCCTGCCAGGCTTCTCTGTCCATAGGATTCTCCAGGAAAGAATGCTGGAATGGGTTGCCATTTCCTTCTCCAAGGGATCTTCCCAACCCAGGAATTGAACCTGGGTCTCCTGCGTTGCAGGCAGATTGTCTACTGACTGAGCTACAATTAGAAAAAGTTAAATTTATTATATAAAAATTTAAAGTATGATGTTGACTCTTTTGAAGATTTAATGTAGATTATAATGAACTAGCAGTATTAAAAATACAAGACTTGTGTTTAAATTAGCTTATCTGAATTACTTTGGAATATGGTGTTTTTAGCTGGATACTGTAAAGCTAAAGCCAAGAAGAACTACATGATCACTATATTCTTATTTAGAAATTACCAAACTTTCTGGAAAGAGCCAGATAGTAATTATTTTGTGTGTGCATGCTGTGGTTTCTCTGTCACAACTACTCAGCTCTTCTGATAGAGCACAAAAGCAGTCATAGACAACATGTAAACAAATGAACATGACTGTGTTCCAGTAAAACTTTATCCATGTGCCCTAAAATGTGAATTCCATGAAATTTTCATGAAATATTCTGTCTTCCTCCACCTAGTCATTTAAGACTATAAAAATTACTTTCAGCTATCAGCTGTTCCAAAACAGGCAAAGGGCCATAATTGCCCAGGGAGTTGTTTGCCAGCCCTTGCTCTAGAAGAGAAATGTGTTTTACACAGTGATATGGATTAACAATTCTGAAAATGCTTTACATTTATACGAGAGTTGGACAAATAAGTAAATAAACCGTAGATAAAAATAACCAGGTTTATCATTGTCAGAAAAAGAAGTTATAAAGAAACAAGATGGATAAAAGCTAGAATGAACTCTGTGAAGCTGGATTAGAGTCTGAGAAGACAGTTTTAATTCATGTTTATTTTAATATATACAGATAGATTAATTTACAGATATAGATATGAGTATACATGTATTAGTATACTCACATATTTTTTCTGTCTTTACCCTCTGAAAGGGCCTAGAAGGAGTGACAAGCTGATAGCAATAAACATAAAAAAGAAAAATCAGGATTTTAATATAAGTGTATTAATACAGGACCTAGGGCCAAAACTGTGGCACTTTCAAAATTTTTGAAAAAAGAACTTCCCTGAGACCATGATGCAAAAAGTCAACAGTGAGATAAAGGATGTCCTATGTGCTGTCATATTATTTTGCCAGAAAAGCTAGGCCAAGAAAACATACTTTATTGTGTCTCTGCTGAACCAGAAATCAATCAGTATATACTTCAGTTAGAAACTAAATACAATACTACTTAGAGGAGTTAACACAGCAGGCCTAAGACTGCTCTCTAGAGAGGCCGCTTACGTGGTTGGCTTGTAGCTGGCATGTGAGAACTGGCCTGGCAGTCAGTGTCCAGCACTGATATAAACTTTTCCCTAATTGCTGTGACTCTCTGTGCTTAAACTGTCTACACACACAATGTGGGTATATGCTTCTGGGAGTCTGGAATCTTGGTAAGTGCTAGGTAGAGGGTGCCTACATGACCAGCCCTCAGTATAAATCATGAGCATTAAGTTTCTAATCAGCTTTCCCGAACAAAAACTTTGTACTTAGTCATTACACTTTCACTGTTGAGGGAAAAGCAAACTGTATGTGGCCTCTTGTGAAGAAGAGTACATAGCAGAGCCTGCACACGGATATCTCCAGACTCCACCTTTTCCTCTGATAATCCAACTATGTATCCTTACTATATTGCTAGAATAAATCTTACCCATGAATACCATACGCTGAGCTCTGTAACACCTTCTAACACATTTCCAAGTATAGTGGTGATGTTGGGGGTTGGGTCCTTATATTGTATATTGCATATATGCAATATTCTGTATTGCATTTTTCAGGATAGTCTAAAATCCTAATTTTCCTACTATGAATTTTTGCTCTTATTTAAGTGCTTTCACTTTAAATGACCTTTTCCCTGTGCAAATAACCAGCAGGTTCATCACTTCAGTGGCTCATCCCGTTTGTTTTCTTCCACTGCACGATCACATAACCTCAAGATTTTGTCAATTCCTTTTTAATTTAAACATCTTCAAGATCAAAGAGTTTCTTTGATCAAAAGAAGCCTCCCTGGACATTAGCCTACCCATTTGGTATTATTCTTAATTATTAGTTTATACCTTTTATTTCTGCAAGTCACAAATTCAGTATTGTTCTTTCACATGACTATATTCAGGCTGAAAACAGTGGAGATATATTTTCACAAAATTAAATAAAAATTACCAGACTATTAAAAAATACCTATCACTGCAGATGGTGACTGCAGCCATGAAATTAAAAGACGCTTACTCCTTGGAAGAAAAGTTATGACCAACCTAGATAGCATATTGAAAAGCAGAGACATTACTTTGCCGACTAAGGTCCGTCTAGTCAAGGCTATGGTTTTTCCTGTGGTCATGTATGGATGTGAGAGTTGGACTGTGAAGAAGGCTGAGCGCCGAAGAATGGATGCTTTTGAACTGTGGTGTTGGAGAAGACTCTTGAGAGTCCCTTGGACTGCAAGGAGATCCAACCAGTCCATGCTGAAGGAGATCAGCCCTGGGATTTCTTTGGAAGGAATGATGCTAAAGCTGAAACTCCAGTACTTTGGCCACCTCATGGGAAGAGTTGACTCATTGGAAAAGATTCTGATGCTGGGAGGGATTGGGGGCAGGAGGAGAAGGGGATGGCAGAGGATGAGATGGCTGGATGGCATCACTGACTCGATGGACACGAGTCTGAGTGAACTCCGGGAGTTGGTGATGGACAGGGAGGCCTGGTGTGCTGCGATTCATGGGGTCGCAAAGAGTCGGACACAACTAAGCAACTGAACTGAACTGAACTGAACTGAGTAATTAACCTAGTAATTTCCCCTGTTATTTTCACCATAGTAGCTTATTTTAAAAAATGAGAAAAAAGTACAACAACCCCCAAAGAAACAAGCAACTTAAGCTTTTGCCCATTTCTTTGAAACTTCAAACTCACTAAGAAATTTCTGAGTTTAAAATTATCTAGTTATCATATATATCATCACTATATATACTATATCATCACTATATATACTATATCATCACTATATATACTCTTTTATGTACAACAGCAAATCATTTAAGACAATTAAAATTAGAATGTATTACATTGATAGGCTGTGTTTACTCTTAGCCATTTCATTTTATTCTGATTTACATGAATTACACAATGAAGAGACAATGGAAACTGGATTCATTAGGAAATATATTGCTTTTCTAAACTATATGTAATATCATATACACTTGTGCCTCTAAGAAGTTTTGAAAATTCTTTGTCTTAAGGAATCACTTTAATTAGCAACTTAAAATACCTTCACTGTCTTCATTCACTTTTTAAAGAAAAAGAAATAGGAACCTAATATGATGCACTATACCTTTAAATGGTTGTTTGCAACAGCATCATGTAAGGGTAGAATTCCATCTACATTTTCACAGTTAACATTAGCACTGTCTTTTAACAACTCTACATCACTCCATCCGTTACTAGCTGCCTTATGATGTGGTGTCCAACCTAAAAAGGAAAAAAGAGAAAACAAAAGAAGCTACTTACAAATCAGTACTCAAGTAGTAACCTCATTATTAAGTTTATTTGCATTAATGGAATGAATCTATATATTGATTCAAATCAAATGTATATACTAAGTACTGGACAAATCTATTACTAAGTACTGGACAGGAAATAATATTCAAATGTGTATACTAAGTACTGGACGGGAAATAATATTGAAAACAGGCTACTTTAACATCCTCTGAGCCCACAGCTGCCCTTGGACATAGCCCTGTCCACCAGAAGGCCCAGGACCCAGCTCTTCCCATAGTGCACACACACTAGACCCAGGACACCCAGGGCTGTGCAACCAGAGACCCTGGAGCCCAGTTCTACCCACCAATGGGTGGGGACCAGCCCCAGAAACCCCTGGGCCTAAGCCCTGTCCATCAGCAAGCCTGCTCTAGCCTTGGGAATAGACTCAGCTACTAGCAGGTGGACACCAGCCCCTGGACAATTGCAGCTCCACAGCCTGCTGTGACAGAAGTCAGTCTCCAACAAGCAGGCCAGCACCAGCCCTAGGACCAGCTGGGCCCAAGTTCTGCTCAGCAGTAGGCCAACATAAACTTTAGGTCCACTGAACCCCACTGTCACCTGTATCAAGAACTGGTCCCACTCATCAGCAGTCCAACGCGAGCTCTAGAACCTGTGGGCCCTGCATCCAGTCCCCAAGACCTGGCTCTGCTCACCAGTGGGCTGGCAGTAGTCCCAAGAACTAGCTTCATCCACTGGAAGGCAGGAAACAGCCCTGGGATCTCCTATATCCAGACTCTGCCCATCAGTAAACAAGCACTAGTCCTGGAGTCTCCTGGGGTTCAACAGCCAACTGCCTTGTGACATAGCTCCACCAACCAGGCCAGCAGCCTCCACAGAAAGCAGGGCAACCAACCCAACTGGGGACAAGCCAAGCCTACCAGACCACCCACAGCAGTCAGACTGACACAAAAGAAGGACGCATGTAGCCCACATAGTGGGGACCCCTAGAACATACAGCGCTGATAATCAGAGGGAAGTGAGCTCCTAGAAGCCTAAGACATTTCCTGTAAGAGGCTACTTCTCCAAGGTTGGGAAATGTAGCAAACCTATCAGATACACAGAAACAAAACTAGTGAGTTAGGCAAAATGAGGCAACAGAGTTTAAAAGAAAGAAACAAGATAAAGCCCCAGGAGAAGAACTAAGTGAAGTGGAGACTGGAAATCTATCTAAGAAAGAGTTCAAGGTAATGACTATAAGGATAGTCAAAGAGCTTGGGAGAAGAATGGATAAACAGAGAAATTAGAAGTTTTTAACAAAGAGTTAGAAAACAAAGACCAACCAACCAGAGCCGAAGAATACAATAACTGAAATGACAAATACACTAACAGGAATTAACAATACACTAAATGATATATAAGAACATATCAGCAAGCTGGATGACACAGCAGTGGAATTCAAAAGTAAGGACAGTTTAAGAGCTCTCTGGAACAATATCAAGAGTGCCAATATTTTCATTATAGGAGTCCCAGATGAAGAAAAGAGAGAAAGGAACTGAAACCATATTTGAAAACATAATAGCTGAAAGGTCGCCTAACCTGGGAAAAGAAAGAGACATCCAGGCCCAGGAAACAAGATCAAGACAGTCCCAAACAGGATCAACTTAAAGAGAACCACATTAAGACACATTGTGATTTAAATGGAAAAATTTAAAGACAGAGAATATAAAAAGCAGCAAGAGAAAAGCAACAAATAGCATACTAGGGAACTTCCATAAGACTTTTGGCTAACTTTACAACAGAACTCTGCAGGTCAGAAAGCAGTGGTACCATATATTTAAAGTGATGAAAGGGAAAAATGTATATCCAAAAATATTGTACCCAGCAAGGTTTTTATCAAATATGATGAAGATATCAAAAGCTGTATAGACAAGGAAGAGCTCAAAGAACTCAGCACCACCAAACCAGCTTTATGAGAAATGTGAAAGGGACTCCTCTAAGCAAAAAGAAGAAGCCACAAAGAGAAACATGAATATTATTATGAAAGGAAAAGTTAATTGGTAAAGGCAAATATACAGTAAAGATAGTAAGTCAACTGGGTACAAAATTAATAGCAAGTTTAAAAGACAAAAGAAATAAAATCATCTATAACCATAATAAGTAGTTAAGGAACACACAAAACAGACAAAAAATATGATACTAAAAACAGATACTGAAAACTCCTTACACTACTGGAGGAGTGGAGAGTAGATATGCAAGGTTGTTAAGATGTGTTTGAAACTAAGAGATCAGAAGCAAGTTAAAATAATCATATAATACATATATGTGAATATAAATTCTGTCTTTTACTCATTTTTTTCTTTTGTTTTCTTGTTATTTTTATGATTATCTTTAATACTATGTTTAGTTTCCATTTTCTTTTTGTATATCTATTACAGATTTTTCACTTATGGTTACCATGAATGTGTGTATAAGTGAAAAATCTATAATAGATATGCAAAAAGAAAATGGAAACTAAACATAACATTAAAGATAATCATAAAATAACAAGAAAACAAAAGAAAAACTGAATAAAAAAGAATTACAAAAACAACTCCCAAACCATGAACACAATGGAAATAAGAACATATATATCAACAATTACTTTAAAAGTAAATGGACTAAATGCTCCAATCAAAAGACAAAGAGTGACTGAATGGATACAAGAACAAGATCCATATATATATACTGCCTACAAGAGACTCACTTCAGATCTAAAGACACACACAGATTAAAAGGTAGGGAATGGAAAAAGGTATTCCACGCAAATGGAAACAAAAAGCAAACTGGAGTAGCAATATCTGTATTAGATAAAATACTTTAAAACAAAAATTGTTATAAGAAACAAATAAGCACATCACATAATGACCAAGGAATCAATCCAAGAAGAAGGTATAACAATTTAAAATATATCTGTATCCAATAAAGGATCATCTAAATATATAAAGCAAATATTAACAGTCATAAAAGGAAAAATCAACAGTAACACAATAATAGTAAGGGATTTTGACACCTCACTTTCATCAGCGGACAGATCATCCAGAAAGAAAACCAATAAGGAAAAATTCATAAATGACACATTATATTAGATGGACTTAAACTGATATATATAGAACATTCCATCCCAAAGCAGCAGAATACACATTCTTTTCAAGTGCACATGGAACATTCTCCAGGAGAGGTCACATGCTAGGCAACTAAACAAGTATCGGTAAATATAAGAACATTGAAACCATATTGAGTATCTTTTCATTCATACTGAAATCACTATGAGACTAGAGATCACTACAGGAATAAAACTGAAAAAACACAAACATATGGCAGCTGAACAATATACTACTCAACAACCAATGGATCACTGAAGAAATCAAAGAAAAAAACAACAAACACCTAGAGACAAATGAAAATGAGGACACAACAATCCAAAATCTATGGGACACAGCAATAGCAAGTTCTAAACTTCTATAGAAGAAAAGTCTCATATAAACAACCTAAACTTATCTCTAAAGGAACAGGAGAAAGAACAAAAACTGTGAAAAGAGAAGGAAAGAAATCATAAAGTTCAGAGCAAAAATAAATTAAATAGAGGCTAAATAAATAGAAAAAAAAATCAGTGAAACTAAGAGCTGATTCTTTGAAAAGATTAAATTGAAAACACTGTGGCCAGATATACCAAGGAAAAAAGACAAGGCTCAAATAAAATAAAATATAAATAAAAACGTTACAATTAACAGCACAGAAATGCAAAGGATCATAACAGATTACTACAAACAACTATATGCCAATAAAAAGGACAACCTATAAGAAAAGGAAAAATTCCTAGAAATATACAATCTCCTAAGACCTAACCAGGAAGAAATATAAAATATAAACAGATCAATTACCAGTAATTAAATTGAATCAGTAATTAAAACTCCCAACAAAGTCCAGATGGCTTCACAGATGAATTTTATCAAACATTTAGGGAAGAATTAACACCTGTCCTTCTCAAATTATTCACAAAATTGCAGAGGAAGAAACACTTCCAAATTGATTGTACACACCCAACATCTCCTTGACACCAAAATCAGAAAAAGATATCACACACACAAAAGAAAATTACACGTCAATATCACTGATGAACATAGGTGCAAAATCAACAAAATTTTAGCAAATCGAATCCAACAATACATTAAAAGTACCATACATCATGATCAAGTGGGATTATCCTAGGAATGCAAGGAGTTTTCAATGTCTGCAAATCGATTAATGTGACATATCACATTAACAAAATGAAGAATAAAAATCATATGACCACACAGATGCCAAAAAGCTTGTGATACAATACAACATCCATTTATAATCAACTCTCCAAAAAGTGGGCATAGGGGTAACATATCTTAACAAAATAATAAAGGCCATATATGACAAACTACAGCTAACATCATACTCATCAGTGAAAAGCTAAAAGCATTTCCTCTAAGATTAGGAACAAGACAAGGATGCTCACTCTCACATTTATTCAACCTATTATTAGAAGGCCTAGCCACAGCAATGAGAGAAGAAAAAGAAATAAAAGGCATCCAAACTGCAAATGAAGAAGTAAAGCTGGCACTCTTTGCAGATGACACGATACTATACATAGAAAGATCCTATCTTTCTAGATATCTTTCGGTATCTACCACCAAAAAACTACTAGGGCTTATCAATAAATTCAGTTAAGTTGCAGGATAAAAGATTAATATACAGAAATCTGTTGCATTTCTACATACTAACAGCAAATGATCAGAAAGCAAAATTAAGGAACTTTCTCATCTTCAACTGCATCAAAAAGAATAAATACCTTGGAATAAACCTACCTAAGGAGGTAAAAAACCTATACTCAGGAAATTATAAAATAGTGATGAAAAAACTGAAGATGATATAAACAGTTGAAAAGATAAGATATACTGTATTAGAAAAACTAATAGTTAAAATGACCATACTACCCATGATGATCTAAGATTCAAGGTAAGTCCTATCAAAATACCAGTGGAATTTTTCACAGGGATAGAATAATTTTAAAACTTGTATGATAGCACAAAAGATCTAAACTAGGCAAAATAAACTTGAGAAAAAAGAACAGACTGGAGGAATCACATTCCCTGACTTCAGATTAGACTACAAAGCTACAGTAATCAAAACAGTCTCATATGGGCAGAAAAAGAGACACACAGATCAATGAAACCGAACAGACAGCCCAGAAATAAATCCACACACTTACGTCAGTTAATCTATGACAAAGGAGGCAAGAATAAACAATGGAGAGAAGACAGTTTCTTCAATAGTGGTACCAGGTACTGTTCATTTTTGAACAGCTATATGTTTAAAAAAATGAAATCAGAATAGTTCTCACACTATATATAAACTCAAAATGAACCAAAGAACCAAATGTATGACTGGAAGCCATAAGACTCATAGAAGAAAACATAGACAAAATGCTTTTTGAGTAAATTATAGCAACATTGTTTTGGATCTGTCTCCTAAGACAAAGGAAACAAAATAAAAACATTAAAAAATTGAATCTAGTTGAACTTAAAAGCTTTTTCACAGCAAAGGAAATCATTAACAAAAAGAAAAGAAAATCTACTGAATGGCAGAAAATATCTGCAAATGATATGACTGGTAAGGGGTTAATATCCAAAATAGATAAATAGTTTATACAACTCAACATCAAAAAAACAAACAGGCCAATCAAAAAGTGGGAAAAAGACCCGCACATACGTTTTTCCAAAGAAGATACACAGATGGACAACAGGCACATGAAAAGATGCTCAACACTGATAATCATCAAAACAATGCAAGTCAAAGCCACAATGAGATATTATCCCACTTTGGTCAGAATGATTATCACCAAAAGAACACAAATAGTGTTCACAGAAAGAATACCAACAAATAACAAATGTTGGTGAGGATACGTAAAAAGAGAGCCCTTACACACTGTTGGTGGGCGTGTGAATTGGTGCAGCCACTGCAGAAAAACAGTATGGAGGTTTCTTAAAAAACAGAACTCCACATGATTCAGCAATCTACTGTTGGGTATATATCTGAAGAAAACAAAAACACTAATTCAAAAAGATACATGCACCCCCATGTTCACAGCAACATTATTTACAATAAGCAAACGAGTACTGCTGCTGCTGCTAAGTTGCTTCAGTCGTGTCCGACTCTGTGGGACCCCACAGACGGCAGCCCACCAGGCTCCTCCATCCTTGGGATTTTCCAGGCACTGCCTTATGACCCAGCAATCCCACTGCTGGGCATACACACTGAGGAAACCAGAATTGAAAGAGACACATGTACCCCAATGTTCATCACAGCACTGTTTATAATAGCCAGGACATGGAAACAACCTAGATGTCCATCAGCAGATGAATGGATAAGAAAGCTGTGGTACATACACACAATGGAGTATTACTCAGCCATTAAAAAGAATACATTTGAATCAGTTCTAATGAGATGGATGAAACTGGAGCCTATTATACAGAGTGAAGTAAACCAGAAAGAAAAACACCAATACAGTATACTGACGCATATATATGGAATTTAGAAAGATGATAATGATAACCCTGTATGCGAGACAGCAAAAGAGACACAGACGTATAGAACAGACTTTTGGACTCTGAGGGAGAGGATGGGATGATGTGGGAGAATGGCATTGAAACATGTATACTATCATGTAAGAAACGAATCGCCAGTCTATGTTCGATACAGGATACAGGATGCTTAAGACTGGTGCACAGGGACGATCCAGAGAGACAATATGGGGTGGGAGGTGGGAGGGGGGTTCAGGATTGGGAACTCATGTACACCTGTGGCAGATTCATGTCAATGTATGGCAAAACCAATACAGTATTGTAAAGTAAAATAAAGTAAAAATAACAATTAAAACAAAAGAATACTGGAGTGAGTTGCCATTTCCTTCTCCAATGCATGAAAGTGAAAAGTGAAAGTGAAGTCGCTCAGTCGTGTCTGACTCTTAGCGACCCCATGGACTGCAGCCCACCAGGCTCCTCCATCCATGGGATTTTCCAGGCAAGAGTACTGGAGTGGGGTGCCATTGCCTTCTCCGAACGAGTACTACTTGGCCATAAAAGAATGAAATTTTGCCTTCTGCAAAAACATGGATGAACCTGGAGTGTATCATGCTTAGTGAAATAAGTCAGACAGAGAAAGATAAATACTCTATGTTATCACTTATATGTAGAATCTAAAGAATAAAAGAAACAAGTAAATACAATAAAACAAAAACAGATTCATGGATATAGACAATAAACTAGTGGTTACCAGCAGGGAGAGGGATGAAGAGAGGGGGCAAGATAGGGTAATGAATTAAAAGGTATAAACTACTACATATAAAATAAATAAGCTCAAGGATATACTGTATAGTACAGGGAATAGAGTCAATATTTTATAATAACTAAGTGGAATATAGTCTATCAATTTTGAATCACTATGTTGTACACTTGAAACTAATATAAATCAAGTATATCTCAATAAAAACATAATCTTCATTTTTAAAACAAATTAATCTCATCAAAATATTTATTGATACAAGTGACAAAAGACTAACAGAACACAAGCTATCATGGGACCAGGTAAGCACCAATCATGCCAAATGGTTTCAAGTCAGATATTAAATTAGAGTAAGATCATGGGAACATTTCATGCAAAGATGGGCTCAATAAAGACAGAAATGGTATGGATCTAACAGAAGCAGAAGATATTAAGAAGAGGTGGCAAGAATACACAGAAGAACTGCACAAAAAGATCTTCATGACCCAGATAATCATGATGATGTGATCACTAATCTAGAGCCAGACATCCTGGAATGTGAAGTCAAGTGGGCCTTAGAAAGCATCACTATGAATGAAGCTAGTGGAGGTGATGGAATTTCAGTTGAGCTATTTCAAATCCTGAAAGATGATGCTGTGAAAGTGCTGCACTCAAGATGCCAGCCAATTTGGAAAACTCAGCAGTGGCCGCAGGACTGGAAAAGGTCAGTTTTCATTCCAATCCCAAAGAAAGGTAATGCCAAAGAATGCTCAAACTACCGCACAATTGCACTCATCTCACATGCTAGTAAAGTAATGCTCAAAATTCTCCAAGCCAGGCTTCAGTAATACATGAACCATGAACTCCCTGATGTTCAAGCTGGTTTTAGAAAAGGCAGAGGAACCAGAGATCAAATTGCCAACATCCGCTGGATCATGGAAAAGCAAGAGAGTTCCAGAAAAACATCTATTTCTGCTTTATTGACTATGCCAAGGCCTTTGACTGTGTAGATCACAAGAAACTATAGAAAATTCTGAGAGAGATGAGAATACCAGACCACCTGACCTGCCTCTTGAGAAATCTGTATGCAGGTAAGGAAGCAACAGTTAGAACTGGACATGGAACAACAGACTGGTTCCAAATAGGAAAAGGAGTATGTCAAGGCTGTATATTGTCACCTTGCTTATTTAACTTATATGCAGAGTACATCATGAGAAACGCTGGACTGGAAGAAACACAAGCTGGAATCAAGATTGCCGGGAGAAATATCAATAACCTCAGATATGCAGATGACACCACTCTTATGGCAGAAAGTGAAGAGGAGCTAAAAAGCCTCTTGATGAAAGTGAAAGAGGAGAGTGAAAAAGTTGGGTTAAAGCTCAACATTCAGAAAACGAAGATCATGGCATCTGGTCCCATCACTTCATGGGAAATAGATGAGGAAACAGTGGAAACAGTGTCAGACTTTAACTTTTGGGGGCTCCAAAATCACCGCAGATGGTGACTGCAGCCATGAAATTAAAAGATGCTTACTCCTTGGAAGAAACGTTATGACCAACCTAGATAGCATATTGAAAAGCAGAGACATTACTTTGCCGACTAAAGTCCGTCTAGTCAAGGCTATGGTTTTTCCTGTGGTCATGTATGGATGTAAGAGTTGGACTGTGAAGAAGGCTGAGCTTGAAGAATTGATGCTTTTGAACTGTGGTGTTGGAGAAGACTCTTGAGAGTCCTTTGGACTGCAAGAACATCCAACCAGTCCATTCTGAAGGAGATCAATCCTGGGATTTCTTTGGAAGGAATGATGCTGAAGCTGAAACTCCAGTACTTTGGCCACCTCATGCGAAGAGTTGACTCATTGGAAAAGACACTGATGCTGGGAGGGATTGGGGGCAGGAGGAGAAGGGGACGACAGAGGATGAGATGGCTGGATGGCATCACGGACTTGATGGACGTGAATCTGAGTGAACTCCGGGAGTTGGTGATGGACAGGGAGGCCTGGCGTGCTGCGATTCATGGGGTCGCAAAGAGTCAGACACGACTGAGCGACTGAACTGAACTGAACTGATGATCATCTGACCTTCCTATTTATATCTTGTATTGTCACATTTCTCTTTAAAAAGACATGTGAACACTCAATCTGAGTTTTTTCCTCTGGAATTTCTTACACAAGTTTTTTTGTGTGTATGTGCTTGAGAAAAATGTTAAAAGATCTATTTTAAAATGGAGCTTTAAGATGAAAAACAAGACGTGGAAGAAAAAAAGGAATATTATCATGAAATAAGAAAAGAAGGGACAGGGAAAGAGGAAAATTTGGCATTCTGTATAAAGTTAGGCAATGACATTAAAGCCTCCAAGAAAATTGCCTTAATAAAGCTTCTTTATTGAAAAATGAATGAAAATAAATGAATGTTTGCTCCCAAAGATATATTAAAAGTTGTTTCCATGGTTATTTTGGCAATTGGTGGGAACTAAGATAAACCATAAAATATTATAAAAAGAATTTTCAAAGTGAGCTTCTATGTAACAGTCAGGATCAAAATGGGGGAGGGCGGGTGAAATGTATATATCAGTGAGTTCAAATTATAAAGACATTTACAATTTAAAAATCCAAACCTGCATTATCTTTTAGATTCACGTCTGCTTCAGATCCTATTAGAGCTTTCACCAAAGACAAACGTCCTCTTCTAGCAGCCAAATGAAGCCGGCTTTCCCCTGTGGCATTTCTCTTATCGATCCCAGATGTCTTCCTTTCTGTAAATTTGCCAAGAAAGACTGAGTTTTCTGCCAAGTGCTGATTATTATTAAGGATCTTAGAAAACACAAAGCAGCTTCCTAAAAACATCCTAAAAGGATGCACTGCACAGAAAGTCGAAGTCGTTCCGTCATGTCCAACTGTTTGCAACCCATGGACTGTAGCCCGCCAGGATCCTCTATCCATGGAATTCTCCAGGCCAGAATACTGGAGTGGGGTGCTATTCCCTTCCTCCAGGGGATCTTCCCAGCCGAGGCATTGAATCCAGGTCTCCTGCATTGCACGCAGATTCTTTACCATCTGAGCCACCAGGGAAGTCCCACACAGAAACACACCTCAATTAATATTATAATTGCTGTTGCTATTTTAAAACACAATTCGTAAAGAAATGGTAGAGCATCTGAGCATGTTAAGTCATTCTAGCTGGTGTTCACTCTATCCTAAGCTTGACTGTAACAAATAAGACTTGCTTCATTTCTATACTCATTTCACTCAGGAGTCCATAATCCATTTTCCACATTTATTCTCATATCTCAACAAGTGTGTTTCTGATGACAAAACATGGCAAGAACCAAACATGGCCTACTGAGCATTTCATTTTTCTTTCACAGAAAATTCAGTACAATATTATTATCTAAATATTTTTATTTCTTTTTCCTTACATCACAAGTTAGAAATACTAAAAATAATGAAAATTTTCCCTAAACTATGCTAAAATGATGTACTAGAAGATATTTTTGTAACATTATATAAAGAAAACAGAAGACATTATCTCTTCTTTTCAGTGGCCTGCAGCCTAGGGGAATGAGAAACATGTAAAAATTACATGAAAATCTGATTAAGTGCTACGAGAGAAACATATTAGTTTCTTGTGGTTCTGGAGACCAGAAATCCAACACCAAGGTGTCAGCAGGGCTACAATTTCTCTGGAAGCTATAAGGAAGAATCCTTCCTTGCTTCCTCCAACGTAGCTTCTTTGGCTTTTGGCCACATTGTTCTTTTGTCTGGCTCTTCTCATTATCTTCTCTTTCCTTGCGTGTCTCAAAGCTGTCTCCATTTTTCTTTTATAAGGATACTTGTTGTTAGATTTAGGTCCCATTTGGAAAATCCAATACCATTTCCTCATCTCAAGGTCCTTAACTATATTCTGCAAAGAATCTTCTTCTAAATAAGGTAATATTCACTCTTTAAATGCAACAGTATCATAGATTCCATGGACATGGGTTTTTGGGGGCCACTATTCCATCCACTATAGGAGGTATGTATAAGAAGCACTTTAGTTTACATGAGAGGGAGACAACAGGGAAAAGTTCAAAAGGATGCCTAGTATTTCTACCTCTTACTCTATCAACTTTTTCTTACTAATCAACTTAGCAGGGCTTAACATTTGACCTGAAGTAGTCCAGCCTATGGTTCACCACAGAACTAGCTCCAAGAACTACCAAAGAATAGTCATTTATCCATATTGTCAAACACACACAGTTCATGTATCTGACAAAGGAAACTAGTGGCTATGCTTCTTTAATTTCCCTTATGTAAAAGGGCTCAGTGAAAGCTCTAAGGGATCTGACACTGTCCAGATCTGCTGTCCCGACTCAACCTCCTTGATGTCTCTACTGTTTACCTCATCTCCTCTAACATAACAAATAGACAAAAAGGTGACAATATGTTCGAAGACTAAGAGATTCTCAAGTGGTGTATTATAGTAAAACCACCTAACAAATATAGCCGAAATAATCTTATAAGTTATGAATGACTAAAAAAATAAAACAGTAAATATGAAAGTGTATATAATTCTTTGAAGGAGAGTGGATTGCTAGGAGTGGTCATGCAAAAACCTTGTCCCTATATAGTACAGGAATACAAACCTTGGCTGCAGGTAGCTTTGGAGACATTTTTTCTTTTTGTGAAATTCTGAATTTTTTGTGTGATTGGATGTTAGTAAGCATATGAATTTCTGAATCTGGTTTTTCTTTTTCTCTTTACAATTTCTTATAGCGTTTTCATATCCATTGACAAATTCCTCACCTGAAAAAAAGAAAAAACATTTTGAAGTATCAGTGTTGTATTTCTCCTTACTGGCTATACGACTAAGAAAGAGTCTAGTCATATAATTGCTCCACGTTTCTGTTCCTTTCTAAACTGCTTTTTTGTTTAAAGGAATGGAAGCCTTTAAAATGTTTTCATACAACAAACGCAAATTAGTTTCCTGGATGCAATTTCAACAGTGAATCACTAAAATCAATGGAGCTAACATTTCCTGCTATGAAAATGTTGTTAGGTTTCTTGACATCAAGTAGGTGCTATATTAAAAAGAAAGCTAAAAACTTATAGAAATACTTTTAAATGTCAATATTAATTTAGCACCTTCTTTCAAAGAAAATACCATTACTTAACGAATTGTGATCCATATGTCCTCAATTCTGATCAGTTTGGGCAGAGGTTAAGTGAAATTCAGTTGGAAATTTCTATGAAATAACTAAATCTATAGGAAATGTGTACAAATTGAACAACACTAGTAATACCTGGTTTGTGAGAAATCTCCTTCTCTTCTCTTTGACTAAGTTGTGAGATGTTGGTCAATTCTTCATTGTCAGTAGAATGAAAACCTATATTTTGTATGGCTTTGCTCTCTTGTCTCCTTTTTTCAACTTTAGCTGTTTCCATTACTTGAGAAGGAACACCTTTGGATGAAGACCTATTTGAAGGACTTGTTTCTTGGCCTGTGTCAGTATAATTCCTTTTAGTGTCTCCTTCCTTATTCACCTTTTCCACAATATGTATATCTGTTTGATTCATTAAAGGAGTTAGTATGCTAGGGCTGTAATCCTGAGGATTCTTGATTAGCTTCTCATGACTGGTCAACTCTGAAACTTCATGTGTCGAGAGTGTTCCTACACAAGCCAGAGGAGTATGTTCAGGACTGCCATGTGAGTGATCAAAAGAAGTTCCACATAAACATTGTTCATAATTTGAAACATGTTCAGAAACTATTAAAACATGTTCAGAAACTATTATATTATCTGAATTAGAAAAACTAACAGCTTCCTGTTGTGGAAGTATGGTTATGCTGTCTGCTTTTAACTCATTTTCCTGTGGAAAATGGTCTTGAGAAGGTAAAAATTGTTGAAAATCCATTTCTTCTCTATTTGTTTTATTCTCTTTATAATTATCATGGTTTTTGCAACCTGAAGAACTTATCACCTTTTTAGATACTACAGTCTCCTCAGAGGCACAGGAATCACCATGATCATCATTATTAAAGTTTTCCTTTATAAAGGATGGGGAAATTTTTTCCCACTTGAGGCTCTCATCTTTTGATTTGAGTTACTGTTTTCATGAGATTTATAAGGGCTAATGTGCTCCTGGTCTTGGAGAGTATGAGGCTGCTGATCTGTAGTAACAGGTAGTAATTTGGTTTTTTCATGTAGAGAAAGTCCTAAGAGAGAAACAGCTTCAGCTTGGTCAATGAATTTTACTTCCATACATTTTATTTCTTGACTGTCTGATAAATCCAGGCTTTGAGTATGTGTCTCTCTGGGAATTGAACAAGTTTCAACATCATTACGCAAACCATTTTTCAAGCCTGATACAGCTTGGCTGAAAGGTTTACATGACTTTTCTGGACGGTCATCAAGGATTTGGAGAGCTTCTTGCTGACGAGTAACTGATCTGCTTCTTCTTCTAGAAGAGACAGCCACTGTCTTTCTTGGACTGCTTTCTTGGCTTGTATCATCCACTTGAGTCCTTTTATGTTGTGTATTTCTTCTCCCTTTATCTTTAGACACACTTGTGCTGGGATCCTCAACACTATGGAGATTGTCCTTTCTGAATCCTGTAGAGTGTATCTGGTTGAGAATTGATTGTTTCTGCTTGGATTTGCCAATTCTCATGTTTGGGGAACCTTTTTGATAATGTTCATATATATCTGTATTTATAAATAAACTCTTTTTGCTTCTTTTATTGACTTCTACATGTTCTGGCTTCTGTCTGTTGAAATTTTCATCATAAACAAACCCACTGTGATTTTTAGAACTGAATTTTGGTTTCTATAGAAACAAAATACATAGTTAGCTTTAACTGTCAGCTGTAATTCTGCATTCAATTCATTCTGGATTGGAGAAAAAGAAAACTATTATTCCATTCAACCTTATAATTTGGTCTAACCACAGGACCTGCTACAATATATACAACCTGATGTACGTTTCAGAAAAAAATAGACTAAAAGCAGAAAGACAAATGTAATAGATTCAAACTCCATATATACGCTGTTATTTTTTTCCTGTACATTTCAATTTGTACTGCCAGTATTTTAGCACCACCAATCTTATTTCTAAACGTAATAAAAAATTTTAATCAAGCTAATCCATATAGGCTTTTAAAACAATCAGGTAATTCCTTCATAAGGAATCTTTGTAACTATGCTTTAAAACCACTCTCCTCTCCCATTTGTTATAGAGATAGAATTAAGAGTTTCTTCCTCTGGTATCTGTGAGCATCATAGTATGCTTCCACATAGGGTAGTGGAAGAAGGGATTTAAAAACAAAAAGGCAGATAATGCAGCCAAGTAGGCGTGTATGGAAAGATTACTGTGGGCTGACAAGACTGAGACAGGGACAGGGCTTCCTCTCGCACATCACAACACAAGCATCAGATGGGAAATAACTGCCCACCACATAAAGTTTAATGGGCTGGATTAGCACCTTTGACTCTCATACTGTGCTCAGGCCAGAGGGAAGTCAACATGGCTGATAAACCTCATGGCTTTATAAAGAGGAGAAAGGAAGTAGAAATGGTTACCAATACATTAGTGTGCCCACATACACTACATTTACTCAACTGCTTCCCAAACTAACAGCCCAGAACCTTCTGAGTCTCATATAATTTTTCCAAAGTGTCTAAAAAGCAAAGGTGAAGTCACTGTTCCTGATGAATGCTTCAATAGTCTTTCTTTCCCCTCTGATGATCAATAAAATAACCCACAGGTGTGCTCCATAAACACATTCACTGCTGAACAGAGAGCTACCTTGTGCTGGCGTGCATCCTCTCCATCTGAAGGGTCCAGGCTGTTCTTCTGGGCTGTAAACAAAAAGAGAAAATCAAACAAAATAGCCTCCGGAGGTCAGACTCTAGGCTTCTAAAACCACAAGGCCTTTACCATGAGAAAACCAAGTGGAAAAAATAAAATTACAAAACCATATTTTATTAAAATTGACACATATAATATTACATAATTTATGATTTCCATATTTATTACAAACCAAATACTATCTTGAGAGAGCTGAAAACACTTCTGTTGGAAAGGCAAAACAGACCCAACAACATAATGCTGAAGATGGGCACTGAACTCGGTATTTTTATATTCCCCACAGTTACTCTCAGATATGCAAGTGTACAAGCTTTTATAAGGCAAAAATTCTTTCATAATGAATTATATCATTATCACTTCCTAATACATCTGCTTAGTAAAGCTGAAGGATACATGATTAATATACAGAAATCCACTGCTTTTCTATGCACTAATAGGGAACTATCAGAAAGAGAAAGTAAGAAAAAAACAGTTACTTACATTTACAATCTCATCAAAAAGAATAAAATACCAAGGAAGAATCTTAACCATGGAGGCAAAAGACTTAATACTTTGAAAACTATAAACATCAGTGAAGGAAACTGAAGATGATACATGGAAAAGAGAAGATATACTGTGTTCTTGGACTGAAAGAATACTATCAAAATTTCCATACTTCTCCAAGTAATCCACGGATCTAATGCAATCCCTATCAAAACAGTCACAGCCTTTTTCGCAGAACTACAACAAGTAATCCTATAATTTATGCAAGACCACAAAAGACCCTGAACTGCCAACGCAATCTAGAGAAAGATGAACAGAGCTGGAGGAATCATGCTCCCTGACTTTGGACTACACAAAACTACAGTAATCAAAACAGCACGGTGATGGCACAAAAGCAGACACAGATTGATGGGACAGACTAGAAAGTTCAGAAATAAACCCATGCGGTTACTTTCAACAAACCTGTGACAGAGGAGGCAAAAATACACAACGGATAAAAGAAAGTCTCTTCAATAAATGGTACCTATGATAAGTAGTGAAACTGGACAGCTATGTGTAAAAGAATGAAATTAGAACATTTTCTCACATCACATACAAAAATAAACTCAAAATGGATTAAAGACATAATTGTAAGAACAGAAACCACAAAACTTCCAACAGAGAACATGGGCAGGATGTTCTTTGAAATAAATCATTGTAATATTTAATATTATTTTGGATCTGTTTCCTAAGGAAACAAAGGAAATGAAATAAAAGATAAACAAATGGGACCTAATAAAACTGAAAAGCTTTGCATAGCAAAGGAAATCACTGACAAGACAAAAAGATGACTTACTGAATGGAAGAAAATATTTGCAAATGATATGACCAATAGAGGTTAATGTCCAAAATATATGAGCAATTCATACAATGCAATATTAAAAAAAAACAACTAAAAAAATGGACAGAAGACATGAATAGACATTTTTCCAAAGAAGATATACAGATAGCTAACAGGCACATGAAAAATGTTCAACACTAATAATCATCAGAGAAATACAAATCAAAACCGTGGTGAGATGTTACCTCACACCTGTCAAAATATCTATCATCAAAAAGTCTACAAACAGCAAAAGCTATTAAGGATTTGTAGAAAAGGGATCCCTTGCACACTGCTGGTGGGACTGTAAACTGCAGCCACTATGCACCGACTCAGTGGACATGAGTTTGAACTGGGAAACAGTGAAGGACAGAGAAGCCTGGTGTGCTGTAGTTTATGGGGTTGCAAAGAATTAGCTGGACATGACTTAATGACTGAACAACAACAACAACAATGGAAAATAGTATGGAGATATGGAGACTTCTCCAAAAAAAGAAAAGTAGAGCTAGATATGACTGGACTTCCTGGTGGCACAGTGGATAAGAATCCACCTGCCAATGCAAGGGACACAGGCTTGATCCCTGGTCTGGGACGATTCCACATGCTGTGGAACAACTAAGCCCGAGGGCCACAACTACTGCGTCCATGCTCTGGGGCCTGTGAGCTGCAACTGCTGAGCCTGTGAACCGCAACAAGCAAAGCCCACACGGCCAAGAGCCCACATGCCACAGCTGCTGAGCCAGCGCGCTGCAACTGCTGAGGCCCGAGCACCGAAAGCCAGCGCTCTGCAGCCAGAGATGCCACCGCAGCGAGAAGCTCGGGCACCACAAGGAAGGGCAGCCCCTGCTCTCCACAGCCAGAGAAAGCCTGCACAGGGAGCAAATGAAGACCCACTGCAGCCAAAAGTAAAATTAATTAATTAAAAAAAAAGGAAACCACGATACGAGCCAGCAATTAAACTGCTGGATATATATCCAAAGAAAATGAAAACATGACTTCAGAAAGATACTAGCACCCCCATGTTCACAGCAGCATTATATATGATACCAAAGATATGGGAACATGCTAATTGTCCATAGCAGATGAATGGATAAAGAAGATGGAGTATATATTCATGCAGTGGGATACCACTCAACCATAAGAAAGAATGAAATTCTGCCATTTGCAACAACCCAGAAGGTATTAATCTTAGTGAAATAAGAGAAGGACAAATGTTCTATATTACCACTTATATGTGGAATGTAAAAAAATAAAACAAATCAATGTATAAACAAAAACAGACTCACAGATACAGAAAACAAAGTAACAGTTACCAGTGGGGAAAGGGAAGAGAGAGGGGCAAAAAAGTAAGAGATACAAAATACTATGTATAAAATAAATAAGCACAGGGATATAGCCATTACTTTGCAATAACTTTAAATGGAGTGTAACATATAAATACTGAATCACTACATTGTATACTAGAAACTAACATAATATTGTAAATCAATTATACTTCAATAAAATACAAATGATTCTTATATAATCTTTTTGAAACTGAAGTTTAACTTAACTTCTCCTTTGCTATTTAACTTAACAGTGTAATGATGAATGACAAGGCAAAAGTATAGCCATAAGAAAATATTCTTAAGGAATGAAAGTAAACAATCCTGACCATACTCATTGAAAAAGATGCAGCCAACGTAAGTTACAATTTATAACTCATGTTATTCAGTCAATGGATTACGGGGAAAAAAACCCAGAACAGTATAAAAGTTTTATGTTTGCAATGCATATCCTGGGGAAAAGCACATTTAGTATTATCTTTCTTAGTTCCTTTAGAGTTCTTCCATTTGGTGCATTTGCAAATGAAGCCAGAACGTCACTGGATAGATTGTCTCAAAATTTTTGAGGAAAGTCAATTTAATTTCTATAATTCTAAGCTTGATTTCTATAACTCTCTACTAAGGATGACATGGTTGGATGACATCACTGATTCAAAGGACCTGAGTCTGAGCAAATTCCAGGAGACAGTGACAGGTTAGCCTGGCATGCTGCTGTTCATGGGGTCACAAGGAGTCGCACATGACTGAACGACTCAACAGCAACTGCTGACATGATGGACAGATGTAACAGAGCAGTTTAAGTTTACCTGATGTACGATGGTTTTGATGTTTAGGAACAAATCTCTCAAGGAGACGCATCATACGTGAGTCTTTGGCTTCATCTAAAGCACACTTTCCATTGTCATTTCTAAATAAAGGATCGGCTCCATTCAAAAGAAGTAACTCTGCCACCTAGAGGAAGATTGTTTTATGTGAGGAGCCCAGACAAAAAGTATATTATTATTATCAACGTATGCTAGCATACAACTCTAAGCAACATCAAATATTTCTTTCCAAATATTTAGAATTTACCAACCATACAGAGTTTGGGTTTACCTGTAACATCGTTGCCCAACAACAAAAATCAATGTAACTGCTCCTGAATCATAATTTGTTGATGTACTTATGACTTCTCTTTCCAAAAAAGAGAGAGGAAGCAAGGAAAAGGGAAGAAAGCAGGGAGGGAGAGAGGGTAGGCAGAATGTCTGTGGCTTAACTGATGATGAAATGGAGCTAGCATATATACTGGGAACTTGAATTACATTCTGCACTAGTAAACGTGATTTTAACAGGTTCCAGGAGATAGTGTGTCTTCTACGTACACCTTTGCTGCTGCTCCACCTCCTCAGCATCAGAGAAACCGGTAAATTCTTTATCTGTTACTACTCCTCAAGTAGCCTCCTCTATGAAGCACTCCCTGACTGCCTCATCCACTGATGCCCTAGAGAAAAATGACCTCTTCCTTCCTTTATGTACATATTTTATGTCCAATATATGCTATATTATATTATACTCACCTCTTATACCTATCTCTCTCCTATATTTCAAGTTTTTTGAGGGTGGGACTCTGTTTATCTTTTAAAATTAATATTTTTGGATAGGAAATTAATAAATATGGCTCAGAATACAGAAGGCTCAGAGAAACAGACAATGAAAACTAAGTTTCCTTCTCTACCCTTGTACTTCAGTCATCTAATTATTTCTCCTAAGTTAGCTCTAGTTACAATTTCTCCTGAATTTTCCCAATAAGTCTAGTCCAACAGGTATATATGTGTATATCATAAATGTGTATATATGTTGTTTCTTACACAAGTGGGCCTATAATATATACATTTTTCTGTGCTTTAGCTTCTTTCCTGCCTACCTTACCCTGCATCAGACTGAAAACTGTTTCAAATCAGAAAGATTGAACTTCCTCATTCTTTCTAGTAGCTGAGTAATAATTTACTTTTTAATATACCTATATGAATGTATTAATGCTACAATTTAGAAGACTCTTGAGAGTCCCTTGAACAGTAAGGATCTCAAACTGGTAAATCCTAAAGGAAATCAATCCTAGTATTCATTGGAAGGACTGACGCTGAAGCTGAAGCTCCAAAGCTCCAAAGCTTTGGCCACCTGATACGAAGAGCTGACTCACTGGAAAAGATCCTGTTGCTGGCAAAGATTGGATGCAGGAGAAGCAGTGGATGACAGAGGACGAGATGGCTGGATGGCATCACTGGCTTTCAATGGACATGAGTTTGAGCAAAGTCTGGGAGAGGGTGGAGGACAGGGGAGCCTGGCATGCTACAGTTCATGGGGTCAAAAAGAGTCAGACATGACTAAGCAACTGAAAAACAACAACCCTACTAATGGATATTTAAGTTGCTTCCAAGTTTTCAGAACAGATATATGTCTTAATCATGTTTATAATCCCAGTGTCTATTTCAGTATCTGGCACGGACTGTATGTTTAATAAATGCTGTTTAATAAAAGAATGAATGTTAGTCTAGGAGGATGTGTGGAACAGGCTTTAAAGAAATTATACTAAAAGAAGCCTAGATTTCCATGTAAATGTCTGGAATGAGAGAAAGGGTCAGAATTTCTATAAATTTTAAGCATCTAAAAATTATATACATATATATTTATATCTATATATATTTAATATATATTTTCTTTTACATATATATATTTCCTTTTACAGAAAAAGCATTCTATGAGAGAAAAGTGCCCCATCACACACAGGGATAATATAAGCCAAATCCTTTAAAAATTACGATTCAGAAACTTGATGATTCTGCTTTTCAAATGACTTTATTATGGGAGTTTAAAGCTAGGTAAGAGGACTGAAAGTAATAGTAGGTATAATTAAATCTATAATTCATATGCCTGGATCTTTACATACTGTTCAGCAATACAAATGGAAAGCATATTGCTTTCTTTCAGGAAAAGTAATTCCATAAGTTTGTTTATCTCTGGAGGTTTTATGTCAAATAATAAAGCATGCAGTATGAGAGTATCTGAGGATCAAGGAACACGAAAAAGAAGACAGGAGGAAGGGAAGAGAAATCCAGGATGGTTACCCTAAGGGAGGGAATGCATTACTCTGGCAGTCTCTGTTCTATCCACTGTCTAGTGGATACTCTCTATCCATATACTCTGTGGACACCAACTATCCACATTTACCAATTTCCTCTACAGCATGGTATCAGGACTTCTGAAGCCTACTTATATTATATACTCTTTAACTTAAAAACTCTCTCATCTCATCAAATGGCAGCAAGTAAGTTATTTCCATGGAGTTTTTAACACTGTATTTTAAACCTGCATTTGATTCTGTATTAATTATCTGTTGCTACCTAACAAGTTACCCCAAAACTCAGTAGCTTAATAATAAATATTTATAATCTCATAGTTCTGTGGGTCAGGAATTTGGGAGTGGTGGAGGTGGTTAGTTCTGCCTCGGGGCCTCTCAGGAGGTTGTAGTCAAGAGGCTGGCTGGAGATACAGTCGTCTAGAAGCTTGACAGCACCTGGAGGACCTGTTTCTAAGACGGCTCGCTCGCGTGGCTGTGGGCAGGAAAAGGCTCAGCGCACTGCCAGTGACCTCTCCACACAGCTGCTCGAGTGGCTGCTTGATATAACACCTGGCTTCCTTCAGCTGTTGAACGAGCGACTGACAGAACAAGGAAGAAGCCACGACAGCTTTCAGCCGGGTCTCAGAAGTCATATGACGTGTTACTTCTGCCACATCCTATTTGGTAGAAGCAACTCACTGAAACTGCAGCCCACACTCCTCAGGAGAAGACTCAGGTCCTACCTTTCGGACGGAAGGGTGTTAAAGAATTTGCGGCTATTTTAAGGCCACCACAGATTCTTAACTGGAACAAGCAGAGCCATTTCAGTAAGTGGCTGGCCTCACAATCTCCACTTCTTAGTTCCTCACACAGTAGACCCCTGAAGGAAACTTCTACTGAGAGCCTGTGTGTGGCTCTTCACCTTCAGCAACACTACTGACTCTAGTGCTCTTCCTCCTTCCAGGAGCAGGCGACTCCTGTGCTGCTGAACCACTCTGACTCCATCTTGTCAGCTCTGCTTTAGTCCTTCACCTCTCCTTTCTGCGTGACCGCACTTTAGCCTGCGCATAAGGAATGTGCTCAGATAAATTCACTAACAACTTCATCAGATGTGAAAGCTGAAAGAATGCCTTTTGCTGACACAAATGGTTAATGGTCATGAGACCCCAGGAGGAGGAAATCTCCCCAGTTCCAGTCGGTGTGGATGTGTTTCTCACTTGGTGGTCAGATTCTAACTTTAGCTCTGGCCCCTTTAAGTCCCCCTGGACTCCTTTCTGTGGTGTGGAGCACAGCTGTGCATGCCTCTGGATTGCTCGCTGCCCAGTCTTGCCAGTATATAAGTTATCCACAATAAACGTCATGATTGCACTGTATGGAACTGCATTGTTAATAAAGTTTTGTTTTACAGACTCAAAACTCCTTCTCAGTTTGGAGGATATTATTTCAAATCTCTTCCTTCCAATAAATCCCTTGTGTAAGAAGCCAATAAGACAGAGAATAAAATTATTTCAAGTACTTGAAAAGCCAATATTTTGACTATACATTCCTAATGGGGTATAAACAAAACAAAAAGCATATTAGTAGTTCCATTGTTATTACTATTGTTAATAACAGAAATATCACTAATAGCAATATTGTAAAAATGTACAATAAAGAAATAAGTTAATGCATTACAAAACAAATGCTTAGCATAAAAGAAAAAGAGATACAAGTAAAAATAAAGTTATTATGAATCTATCATATTAAGCTTGAAATGGAAACATCAGTAAGAACTCATGATTTTTCTTTCTAAAAGTATGATTTCATGGGAAATGCCTAAAAACAATGATGTCCAATAGCAATGAGCACACCTTGCACCCAAACTATGGTCTCTAAATAGCTTTTGCATTAAAACAGCCATTTACAGAAAATATGGGAAGAAACCATAAAAATCAGTCAAATCCAGAATTTCGGAAACCCCAACCGACAAATTACCCAGGCTCCAGAAGAGACAAAACACAGGAAGAAACGTTATAGATCAAAACGTACTCAAGAGACATAAAACACATGCAGCACACAGACCTGACAGATCCTCATTCAAGCAGAACTGTCAGTAAAAACCACTTTTAGATAATTTGGGAAAATTTGAATATCGACTGGGTATTATTAAATGGTTTTAACAAATAAGTTTTATTAGGTAACATGATTTAAAAAATGTGGGTGTGAGAAAAAAGTCCTTATCTGTTAGAGATGCAGGTACAAGTATTTATCGGTAAAATGGTATGATGTCTGGAATTTTTAAAAAAAATACTCCAACAATGACAAAACACTATCCATGGTCCCACCTACTATGTGGTATGACTTTTATAGTGCAATAGAATAAACAATCAAACTTTATAAGATAGCTCACTCCAGACACAAATGGAATGGATAATCAACATGTCTGTCTGGGGATATCTTCTTAATATCTGTGAATCCCAATAACATAGTCAATGAACTTCTAATTCAATATCTCAAATACTCACATATCACAAGCATGCTCCATGAAATTAAAGCTTGCTGCTGCTGTTGCTGCTAAGTTGCGTCAGTCATGTCCAACTCTGTGAGACCCCATAGGCGGCAGCCTGCCAGGCTCCTCTTACCCTGGGATTCTCCAGGAAAGAACACTGGAGAAAAGCTTGCTAAAACTGTGATAACTTATATCAACTTGTCATGCCATGTCCTTCACAAATTAAGCCTAATAAAGGAGGATCAAGGTCAGTCTGACATGATGTGTTCTTAATGATGTGTGCTTATGCTCAAAAATCATTATGCCTGCCTAAATGTCTCTCACTGTATGTTTAATAATTTGTCCCAGATTTTTCTAAGCAACCACAGTGAGCTGATCATCTGAAATTCACAAATTCTGCTTTCTCCACACTTGAAAGAATGTATGTATTTTTAAGTGTTGTTGTTGTTTAGTTAGTAAGTCATGCCCAATTCTTTGCAACCTCGTGGACTGCAGCATGCCAGGCTCCTCTGTCCTCTACTATCTTCTGAAGTTTGCTCAGATTCATGTCCACTGAGTTGGTGATGTGATCTAACCATCTCATCCTCTGCTGCCCTCTTCTTTTGCCTTCACTCCTTCCCAGCATCAGGGTCTTTTCCAATGGGTCAGCCCTTCGAATCAGGGCCAAAGTATTGGAGCTTCAGCATCAGTCCTTCAATGAATAATCAGGTTCATTTCCTTTAGGATTGACTGGTTTGACCTCCTTGCAGTCCAAGGGACTCTCAAGAGTCTTCTCCAGCATCACAATTCAAAAGCATCAATTATTTGACGCTCAGCCTTCTTTATGGTACTTGACTACTGGAAAAACCATAGTTTTGACTCTATGGACCTTTGTTGGCAAAGGGATCTTTTTGCTTTTTAATATGCTATCTAGGTCTGTCATAGCTTTCCTTCCAAGGAACAAGCATTTAACTTCATGGCTATAGTCACAGTCCACAGTGCTTTCGGAGCCCAAGGTAAAAAAAAATCTGTCACTGATTCTACTTTTCCCCCATCTATTTGCCATGAACTGATGGGACTGGATGCCATGATCTTAGTTTTTTTGAATGTTGAGTTTTAAGCCATCTTTTCACTCGCCTCTTTCACCCTCATTAAGAGGCTCTTTAGTTCCTCTTCACTTTCTGCCATTAGAGTGGTATCATCTGCATATCTGAAGTTGTTGACATTTCTCCCAGTGATCGTGATCTATCTTGTGATTTATCCAGCTCAGTATTTCACATGATGTACTCTGCATAGAAGTTGAACAAACAGGGTGACAATATACAGCCTTGATGTATTCCTTTTTCCAATTCTGAACCAGTCAGTTGTTCCATGTCTGGTTTTAACTTGCTTCTTGACCTGCATACAGGTTTCTCAGTTGACAATAAGGTGCTCTGGTATTTCCATCTCTTTACGAATTTTCCAGTTTGTTGTGATCCACACAGTCAAAGGCTTCAGTGTAGTCAATGAAGCAGATGTTTTTCTGGAATTCCCTTGCTTTCCCCATGACCCAACAACTGTTGATAATTTGATGTCTGGTTCCTCTGCCTCTTTGAAAACACAGCTTACACACCTGGAAGTTCTCAGTTCACATACTAGCTTGTAGGATTTTGAGTATAACTTTCCTAGCACATGAAATGAGCTCAACTGCATCCCTTCTAAGAGATCCTTGCCTACAGCCTTCCCCAGCTCTACTTGTGGCAGGTATTTCTTCTGGAGAAACAGAACAGATCTTCCTTAGCCCTCTTTCCTACTCTAGAAGTTTGAAGCCCAGAAGCAACTTCCACCACTTTAAATAAACAATAAACTATTTTCAGGAAATGCCTCAGCCTGATGCAGTCCCTGGGCCAGAAAAAATGTCTAGGAAGCTCAGAGTACATATGATAAAGCATTTGTGCCACTCTTAATTAACAGTTTCATAACTGTGGGTTTCCCAGGTGGCACTAGTGGTAAAGAGCCCAGCCACCAATGCAGGGACATAAGAGACCTGGGTTCGATCCCTGGGTTGGGAATATCCCTAAAGGAGGGCATGGCAACCCACTCTAGTTTTCCTGCCTAGGGAATACTATGGGCAGAGGAGCCTGGTGGACTACAGTCCATAGGGCTGCAGAGTCAGACATGACTGAAGCAACTGAGCATTCACGCACCATTACTCTAGTTACTACTAACCAACACATATGGAATTATAGCATTTTGATATTATAACCATTGGCACCTCTGTGCTGGTGTGTACTGGCTGGTCATTAAACCTGAGAGGTTCTCATGTCTTAGTCTGATTTTGAAAGTACCACTTGACTATAAAAAGCTGTGAGCCTGCTGTGACCCTATCATTGCATAACATACTAAGAAGGAAATGTTCTCCTAGAGCCTGTAAAGGCGTCCCTCATGCCTCAAGCGGTAAAGAATCTGCCTGTAGTGAAGGAGACCTGGGTTTGATCCCTGGGTGGGGAAGATCCCCTGGAGGAGGAAATGGCAGCTCACTCCAGTGTTCTTGCCTGGAGAATCCCATGGACAAAGGAGCCTGATGGGCTACAGTCCACCGGGTCCCAAAGAGCTGGACACGGCTGAAGCGACTCAGCATGTGCACACAGAGCCTATAAAGTACTACACAAAAAGAGTCCTAAGGAAGTTGAAAAAATACTATGTACAACCAAAACACACACCATGCAGTTATTAAAAGTAACATATAAAACAGGATCTGCCATATTAGGCACAACCAATCCATCACAGTAATATTTTATTATAAATTCTGAGTACTGATTAGCAGAATGAACTGAAACTGGATCCCTATCTGTTTTTCTATTGCTTGGTCCCAGAGGCTTTTAATAGTTGCAGAGTGTAGTGTTTGCTCTGCAAATGAAAGAATTACAGTACCTGATAATGTCCATTAATCACAGCATCATGTAGTGGAGTGATCTGGTACATTCCGCTGATATTCACATCTGCTCCACCTTTTAACAGTTCACTTACTGTCTGATAAAACCCTCCTAAACTAGCTTCATGAAGTGCTGTCCAACCTATGATACAAAAAAAGCAATGGTGTTTGTTATATTTGGCATCTTAATAATGTCTGTGCTTGCCCTTATAATAAGAACTCTAAGTTGTTGCTTTAAAAATATTTTGGCTATATGAAACAAGATAATCTCACCATGAAGCAATCTGTATTATTTGTGGATTCAATTAAAATTTTTATTAAAACTCCTACCCTTAACACTGTTGTATTAATATGTAAAATATGAAAATAGTAAAAATTTGAAAACACTCCTGCCCCTCTCAAATAAAAAGGCTGTAAGGGGGGGAGTCATTATTAGCTCATAGAGAATGCTGGTTGCAGGTTACTTTTCTGCAGAGAAGAGGGAAAAAGCCTTATTCGTAGCTCAAGGTACTTTCGTTAAAGTAACCCAGCCAGCAGGACCTCACACAAGTCAGTTTAAAAGTTGACTCTTGACCAATGTGGGTTTGAACTTCGCAGGTCTATCTTATACACAGATTTCTTTCCAACAGTAAATACTATGGTATCACACAATCTGAGGTAATTGAAGGAGAAACCATGGATAGGGAGAGCTAACTATAATTTATACTCAGATTTTTGACCACAATCAGAGTCAGGACCCTAACTCCCACACTATTCAAGGGTCAATTGTATAATTTTTTCTCCCAATTTGCAAAAAGTAAGTTACAATAATTCAACTAACATACTACAAAGTGCTCCAAGAATACCAGTCATCCAGATAGATCTTTTTGTTAGCCAGACACAATGATATAAGTCAAAGATATCTATTAAACTCCAAAATAACAAATCTTTTATTATCTCCCAAACTGCAAGTTGAGAGATCCTCAAGAAAAAATCTTTTTCTTTTAAAAATGTAACTATCTTGGAGGAAATTTCCTCAAAGCTTTCTGAGAGGATAGATTTCCTATGAAGACAGTACAGTTGAACCCATTGTTTAAAAAAATTCAACATCATAATGATATTAGCTGTATGATCTAATGCAGCAACTGTTAACACCCACAGAGCTATGCAGTGTACCTTCTTCTGTATTACAGTCCTCAACAATTTTGCTCCTCATTTTAAATGTTTTTATGTGTCTCTTGCCTTGTTGTTGGCTTAAACTTCTTGCTATTATCAATATCCTGGCCTGAGCCAATCTTTCTTTTCAGTTCTAATGTGTCATAAGCTTAGGAATCTGTGTAAAATAATCCTCAATTCATTGATCTGACAGGGTTTTAGCAAAGAAGCTTTATTAGATCTATTTTGGGTATTCAGAGTTTATTTTCAGGCTATTTCATGGTTGTCACCATTGGTTTTGATTGGTAAAGAATTACTGAAGTGGTTTTTTTTTTTTAATCAAAGACAAAGATATCACAAAAATAAATGAGGACTTATGAAATACAAATGTTACCTATGAAAAGATAATTGGGTATATTACATTTTGTGTACACTTAAGTCTTTATTGGACTGTATCAAAAAATAAATATATTTTAACCTTTCTAGTAGATAGTTTATTTTTTTGTTTCCACAGTATTTGGCGCAGAGGAGGCATATAGTAAAAACTCACTACATTGAACCAATATGTTATAAGGAGGTCATACACCTCTTATCAGTAATTCTTGAACTTTAATGAGAATAAAAATCACCTAGGAAGGGACTTCCCTGGTGGTGTTGTGGCTAAGACTGCTCTCCCAACACAGGGGTTCTGGGTTTGAACCTGGTCAGGGAACCGGATCCCGCACATTGCAACCAAAGACGCTGCATGTGCAACTAAAGATCCCTCATGCTGCAATGAAGATCAAAGATCCCTCATGCTGCAATGAAGATCAAAGATCCCATGCGCCACAACAAAAACCCTGTGCAGCCAAATAAATGAATGGATATTTTAAAAACCATCTAGGGAAGCTCGATCTCTAGATTTTAACCTAAATATTTTGACTGTGATTTTCAGTGATTTTGTGTGTGTGCTTCAGTGAAGGTTGCATTTTAAACAAATATTGTAGGTGACTGATAGGGAAATGGCTTATGGACAACCTTTTACAAACACTGCCCTCTGCAATTCTGTGAGCTGTGGTAGTCAGAAGTAGTAAGGTCAGAGTAAGATGCCAACTGAGGAGAAAAAGTAGAAAACAAGAGAATTCAAAAGTCTGGAAAATATGGACAAGTAAAGAATTCATGAAAGTCACAGAAGTACATGGGGCAGTGAGGAGAAGGTGTATGCTGCCAAGCAAAAGGCAAGTAGGGAATAGCAACCAAGGATGCTAATGATGGCACAGGAAAGAATTTTTAAAAAAAAGGTTAATGAACAGACACCTGTTAAGACTGATGTTTGGGAAATCCATAAATTCCAGTTAGAGGCATGCAGAACTCCTCCTGAACCTAAGAGGCACACAGAGACTTAACAGAAAGAACCATGGATTTCTCAAAATCAAAGCAGGAGCTCTGGCTAGCAAGTAAGAATCCATGGCTTAGGGTTATAAGACCATGATAGATGAACCAGTTACGAGACTTAGAATTACAGTCTTTAAAGCTCTGATTGATTATAGTATAAACCCAGGTCCTGCTAAAGTAAGTTCTGAAGGAGCACTTGTATCACCTGCTTCTCTGTGGATTGTGCTGCCGATCTCCGTGTATCAAAAGACTTTGTGCACTGTTTCATACACCAAGAAAGTCTAGAAACAACAGTAAAAGCAAGGACACATAAAAGGTGCTGGCCCAGTGCTGTTCAGTGCTTTAAGTACGTAAGCGCCACTGAGGAATCATTCCTCTCCAAGAGAACATGCCAGGCTCTCCCCACAGGAAGACTGACCAGAGATCCAACCTGGCAGAAAGACTGCTCTTCCTGAGCTTCCTGCTCCACTCTCTCCAACTCACATAGTCTGTTCTCTTCATTTCCCTGGCAACCGTTTTGCTGTCCCTCTACCATTAATTTTCCCAGAAGCTCAATGTATCACCAGCTTCTTTCAGCTCTGAACCTCATTCCTCTTCCATTAAAAGCTGAGTCTCACAGTAACAATGCTCCAAAGCCAACAAGCTGGCCCCTGGAGCCCCATCCCTCTGTGGCAGCTATTGCACGTGGCCCACCAGGTGGACCCAGGCAGGTACAACCTTTGAGGGGAAATGCCTCTCCCTTATCTTAGCACTTCCTGGAGAGGATGGTGAAGTATCACCTAAGAAGAAAAACTGCTTGGAAGCTTTCTGTTTGAGGCTTGCCTTAAGCCTACTTTGCCATAATTTCATAGCAGTAATTCAGCTGAAACAAAAAACACTCTCAAGATAACTGTAGGTGGTAACCACAACCTACCGGCATAACTTGGCTGATTAACATTTCCACCTTTTTGATATAATCATGAACAAGACCAGTATCATTGTGCATAGCAGCTTTATACAGTAAGTTCTCTCCAAACATGTTTCTCCGGTTAATGTTAGCACGAGTTACTTTATTCATCTTCATTTTTCCTGAAATGAAGGCATGAACAAAAGAAAACCAAAAACATGAGTAATTCTTATTTGAAAATCAAGAGGAACATTAGTAACAGAATGATTTCAGTTAACATTCTAGAATAGAAATACATCATATTATGGAGTATTTCATTCATTAACCCAACTGTAACAGTATCTAATACCAAAAGGTGAAAGAGGTGAATGTCATTAGTTTGAAATATTTGAGTAAACTATAGATCATGTAAGCATTTATGTTGATTGAAACTCTAGGAAAGCTGTATATGTAAGAAGACTAATAGATTATTTTCTTAGAAGTCCTAATGAAAGGGACTATTTAGATGTTATTACACCTAATAAAATGTTATAATATCGAAATGTCTTATAAAACCATGAAGAGAAAATCTCAGAACTGTATCAGAAAGATACAAAAATTACCTCCAGGAAAACCAGAAAAAAGAATGTTACTAAATTTTCTTTCTTTGCTAAAAATAATTGTCATGAAATTAAATAAAGGACTATGATCTTGAGCTGTATAATAGTTTTGGCTTCCTAAGCTGGGAAATACACAATTAAAATAGTTTTCCAGGTTCTGCATACCAAGTGTCATTTCTAAACTGTGCCTTCTAAAATACTGAAACTCTTCTTTTAGATAACCCAAATCCTGTCCACTTTTACAGATAATACTCATTTGGTTTTCCCAAATTTCAGGAAAGCTTTGATGATAGCTTTTCTAGTTTTCATGTAAATACCCTGCTCCATCCTAAAAGGTAACTGAGTACTGCAGCATATTTTCTCAACGGATCACAATTCAACTGCTTTGTTCTTATGTGATTCTCTCCATTCAGTCCCACTGTAAACTAAAACAAACCACTGCTGAACACTTGAGCCTACCTTCCCCTACCCCAGACTACAAAGCATTCTGCTCCCACCAGATACACTATATGTAAAGACCAATAGTCTTTATTCCATATCTGTCTTTGCCAGTTGTACTTGCTATTATAAATATGAAATTTATTAAAAACAAATTAAGAATATAAAAATTTTCAATGAAAACTAAGTTGTGAAAGACATTCACTTCCAATCAGGACTAAATAACTGCTATGACTTACTGTCCCGTTGCAAACAACTAGAAAACAAAATATACAGAGTGGGAGGGAACCTTTTATCCAGGAATTAGAAAAACGGGTAGTTCAGATCTATGACTCCTTGAGTGAAGGCAAACAATGCAGTGAGACCTAAGGTCACTCCAGCTTCCTGTCTGGGGTTTTCCGAGGATAACACCAGCATATGAGGTGCTCCTGCTGGGTGGAGGAGACAGATCAGCGTCTGCGGAGGCTGGGGTAAAAAAAATTTAAGGGCAGGGCACCAGAAATCTATAAAAGGGGCTCTTTGAGTCATTATCTGACTACTAAACCATTCATGGGTAAATAGTCATGAGACTGGGCAAGAAGTACCCAGGAAATATAAATTATTAATAAACACCATCAGAGATCATACAGGCTGGGAAACATTTACATTCCTGCCCATCTGGGGAGAGAGACTTTGTTGAACAATTGGGGCATTTAGAGAGACCTTTAGTGGGTCATATCTTAGGGGCAGAGTAAGGCCTACACTAGACCTACCTAACCAGGATTTTCTCAATGTATTGAAAGGACCAAGCTGATCTTTAAGTAACTTGTTGGCCAAAACAAAAGCAAACACTCTTAAAATACAGAGAATAACACTCAGTAATATTCTGCTGCATACAGATTTTCAATTGTTCTCTACTATAAAGGCCTGTACCTTTGTCAAAACTAAGGGTTTGCTTCTGAACTCCCTTCTCTTCCACTGATCTACTAATATTTCCCTATCTTGATGATAGTACCATGCTGTTTTGATCACCACAGCCATAAAATAATAATTCTTGAAATAAGGTAGTGTTAGTTCTCAAAACTTTGTTCTTTATCAGAGTTGTCTATTGACATCTTTTGTATTCCATATGAATTTTAGAACCAGCTTTTGAATTTCTACAAAAAAATTCCTACAGGGATTTTGATTAAGATTGTGTAGATTCCATAAATACACCTCAGCAGAAAAAAATCTTAACCATATCAAGTCTTCTGACTCAATGAACAAGGTATGTTTCCATTTCTTTCCATCAAATTTTGTTCTCTCTGCATAACATCTTCTAGGTTTCAGCATACCTTTTACATCACTTGTTAAATTTTATCTGTATTTCACATTTTTGAAATTTCAGCATAAATTTCACCTCCTAATTGTTTAGCTTTCAAATTTAACTTTCTAATTGTTTGTTGCTAGAATACAGAAGTGTAATTAATATTAGTATATTGATCTGTTATGTTGGAACTTTTGCTAAACTCATTTATAGTTGCTTTTATTGTAGTTTCCATCAGATTTTCCACAGATGATCATGTGACCTGTGGCTAAAGACTGTTTTCTTTCAATGATCAAAAGAAGTAGTGAGAACAGACTTTCCCATCTTATTTCTGATCTTGGGGGAAAGCAATAAGTCTTTCAACACTAAGTATGAGAGCTGTCTATCTTCTTGTAGATGCCCTTTATCAGATTGACCCAGTTCCCCTCTATTATAAATTTGCTGAGTTTTTATCAGTAATGGATACTAGGTATTACCAAAATCTTTTTCTGCATCATCTATTGAGGTGATCATATGGTTTTTCTCTTTTAGCTTATTAATATAACAAATTACAGTGTTTGACTTTCAAATGTAAAGTCAATCCAACATTCCTGTGATAAATCTCACTTGGTTACAATGCATATATGCACATGTTACATATGATTTGCTAAAACTGTTTAGATTTTTGCACCTCTGCTTATGAAGGATACTGAACTGCAGTTTTCTGTTCTTGTAATGTCTTTGATTTTTGTATCAGTTTAATGGTGACCTTATAAGATGAGCTGGAAACAGTTCCTCATCATCAGGTTTTTAGAAGAGTTTGTGAAGAACTCTTTCCTGGCTTCCCTGGTGGCTCAGAGGGTAAAGCATCTGCCTGCAATGCAGGAGACCCGGGTTTGAACCCTGGGTTGGGAAGACCCCCTGGAGAAGAAAATGGCAATCCACTCCAGTATTCTTGCCTAGAGAATCCCATGTATGGAGAAGCCTGGTAGGCTATAGTCCACAGGGTTGCAAAGAGTCAGATACGACTGAGCAATTTCACTTCACTCACTTTGTGAAGAACTGGTATTATTTCTTCCTTAGCTGTTCGGCAGAATTCACTATTGAAGGTATAATGGACTGAAGTATATTCTCACAAAATTCATGTGTTGAAGCCCTAATATAATAGGGTTGGCATCCTTATAAAAAAGGAAGAAACACTAAAGCTCTCTGCACACACAAAAAGTCACTGCAGGAAGGCAATGTCTGAAAGCCAGGAAGCGAGGTCTCAGCACAAACAGAACTTTGTAGCACCTTAATTGTGGACTTTCAGCCTCTAGAACTATGAGAAAATAAGTTTCTGTTGTTTAAGCCACCCAGTTCATAGTATTCAGTTATGTTAGCCTTAGTCAACTAAAGCCTCTTGATGAAAGTGAAAGAGGAGAGTGGAAAAGTTGGCTTAAAGCTCAACATTCAGAAAACAAAGATCATGGCATCTGGTCCCATCACTTCATGGCAAATAGATGGGGAAACAGTGAAAACAGTGTCAGACTTTTATCTTTTGGGCTCCAAAATCACAGCACATGGTCACTGCAGCCATGAAATTAAAAGACGCTTACTCCTTGGAAGAAAAGTTATGATCAACCTAGATAGCATGTTGAAAAGCAGAGACATTACTTTGCCAACAAAGGTCTGTTTAGTCAAGGCTATGGTTTTTCCTGTGGTCATGTATGAATGCGAGAGTTGGACTGTGAAGAAAGCTGAGTACCAAAGAACTGATGCTTTTGAACTGTGGTGTTGGAGAAGACTCTTGAGAGTTCCTTGAACTGCAAGGAGATTCAACAAGTCCATTCTAAAGGAGATCAGCCCTGGGTGTTCTTTGGAAGGAATGATGCTGAAGCTGAAACTCCAGTACTTTGGCCACCTCATGTGAAGAGTTGACTCACTGGAAAAGACTCTGATGCTGGGAGGGATTGGGGGCAGGAGGAGAAGGGGACGACAGAGGATGAGATGGCTGGATGGCCTTACCGACCCAATGGATATGAGTTGGAGTGAACTCCAGGAGATGGTGATGGACAGGGAGGCCTGGCGTGCTGCGATTCTTGGGGTCACAAAGAGTCAGACACGACTAAGCGACTGAACTGAACTAAACAGGAGGCATCTTGGCCTAGAAGTTTTTTTGGTTTGTTGTTGTTCATTGATTTGCTTTTTGGTGGGGAAGTTTTGAAATAAAGATGCAATGTACTTAGTAGATTTATTACTCAAGTTGCCCATTGCTATATAATACTTATGTCTGTCAAGGAATTTGTCCATTTCATCTAATGCATTGGCAAAAAGTTGTTCATAATATTCCCTTATTATCCTTTTGCATGTAGACTAGGTCATGATGTCACCTCTCTTACTTCTGACGTTGGTAATCTGTGCTTCTCTTTTTTTCCTAGTCAGTTTGAGAAAGGTTTATCAATTTTACTGATCTTCCCAAGATTAGTTTTATTGATTTTCCTTATTTTTCTGTTTTCAATTTCATTGATTTTTTCCTTTACCATTGTTTTCTCCTTTACTATTTCCTCTGTTTACTCTGGATTTCATTCACTCTTTTTTTTTCTAGTTCCTTAAGTTAGAAGCTGGTGTCACTGATTTGAGAGGGTTCTTTATTTCTAACATAGGCATTTAGTACTACAATTCCCCCATCACTCTTTTCATGACATCTTCATGAAACTAGCTATTACTGACTATTAGTATTAGTTGACTAAGGCTAACATAGCTGAGTACTACAAACTAGGTGACTTAAACAACAGAAACTTATTTTCTCATAGTTCTAGAGGCTGAAAGTCCACAATTAAGGTGCTACAAAACTCTGTTTCTGCTGAGACTTCCTTCTGGCTTTCAGACAGTGCCTTCCTGCAGTGACTTTTTGTGTGTGTTATGTTGTTATTTTCAGTCTATTTTAGTTAGACATATTCTCAAATTTCCTTTAAATTTCTTTGACCCATGTGTTATCTTAAAGTGTGCTACTTACTTTCCAAATATCTCAAGATTTTATAGAGATCTGTTACTGATCTTCTGTTAATTCTATTTGCAATCATAAAAATACTTTATGATATTAATCCTATTTATTGATACTTTCTTATGGTTCAGCATATAAACTATCTTGATTAATATTCTGAGTGCATTTGAAAAGAATGTGTTATTTTCTGACCTTGAGTGGAAAGTTATACAAATGTTAAACAGACAGAGCTGTCTAACAATCCTTACTGTCCACTTGGGTCACTATAATGAGTTAATGATCACTGAAGACTGGCATTAAAATCACTGACTATAATTGTGGATTTGTCTATTTCTTCTTGCACTTTTATCAGTTCCCCCTTCATGTATTTTGAATCTGTTATTAACAGAATAATTGTTTACTTCAGATAGATAACCAGGAGTGGAATTGCTGAATGATATTGTAGCTCTAACTTTTGAGGACTCTCCATACTGTTTTCCATAGTGACTGTACCAATTTACACTTCCCACCAACAGTGCGGAGTGTTTCTTTTCTCAACAACCCCCGAACACTTGTCATTTATTGTTTTTTTTATAACAGTCATTTTAACAGGGGTGAGATGATATCTCATTGTGGTTTTGACCTGCACTTCCCTGATGATTTGTGACGTGGAGCACCTTTTCATGTGTCTGTGGCCATCTATATGTCTTCTTTGGAATAACGTTTATTCAGATCCTCTGTGAAAACACTAACTAGAAAAGATGTATGCACTCTATGTTCACTGCAGCATTTTTAGAGATATAGAAGCAACCTAACTGTCCATTAATAGATGGATAAAGATGTGACATATGTACACGATGGAATATTGCTGTTGTTTGCTGCTCAATCATGTCCTACTCTTTGTGACCCCATGGATTGCAACATACCAAGCTTCCCTGTCCTTCTCCATCTCCCACAGTTTGCTCAAATTCATGTCCATTGAGTCAATGATGCCATCCAACCATCTCATCCTCTGTCGCCTCCTTCTCTTCCTGCCCTCAATCTTTCCCAGGCTCAGGGTCTTCTCCAATGAGATGGTACTTCGCATCAGGTGGCCAAAGTATTGGAACTTCAGCTTCAGCATTAGTCCCTCTGATGAATATTCAGGGTTGATTTCCTTTAGGACTGACTGGTTTGATCTCCTTGCTGTCCAAGGGACTCTCAAGAGTCTTCTCCAACATCACAGCTCAAAAGCATCAATTCTTCAGCTTTCAGTCTTCTTTATGATCCAACTCTCACATCCACATATGACTGCTGGAAAAACCGTAGCTTTGACCATATGGACCTTTGTCGGCAAAGTGATGTCTCTGCTTTTATGATCTCATGGATCACAGTCTTGTGTACCTCAATGAAACTATGCGCTATGTCATGTAGGGCCACCCAAGATGGAAGGTCATGGGGGAGAGCTCTGACAAATCATGGTCCACTGGAGAAGGGAATGACAAACCACTTCAGCATTCTTGCCTTGAGAACCCCATGAGCAATATGAAAAGGCAAAAATGGAGTATTACTCAGCCACAAAAAGAGTGAAATCCTCCCATATGCAACAACATGGGCGGACATAAAAGGGATTAAGTGACATGAGTCAGACAGAGAAAGACAAACACTGTACAATTTCCCTTATATATGTAATCTAAAAAACAAAACAAATGAACAAACGTAACAAAACAGAAACAGAATCACAGATTCAGAAAACCAACAGGTGGTTGCCAGAATGGAGGGAGTGAGGGGACAAGAGAAACAGGTAAGGGATCCTAAGAGGTACAAAACTCCAGTTGCAAAATGAATGAGGCCCAGATATAAGTGTACAGTGTGAGAATACAGTAATATGAAATATCTTTGTATGGTAAAAGATGGTATCTAGACTTATCATAACGATCAATTTAAAATGTATAGAAACACTGAATCACTATGAAGCCAATGCAAAGTTGAGGTCATTACACTTCAAAATTAAACAAGCAAATAAAACTCATTAGAAAAGAAACCACATTTGTGGTTATTGGGAGTAAGGGGAAGGGGTTGGGGGAATTGCATCAAGGAAGTCAAAAGGTACAAACTCCCTGTTATAAATAAGTACTAGAGATATAATGTACAATATGATAAATATAATTAACACTGCTGCATATTATGTGTGAAAGTGGTTAAGAGTAAATGCTAAGACTTCTCAACACAAGGAAAAATTTTTTTCTATTTCTTTAATTTTGTATCTATATAAGATGATGGGTGTCCACTAAACTTACTATGGTAATCATTTCATGATACATATAATGTCAAATCATTATGTTGTACACTTTAAATTTATACCAAGCTGTATGTCAATTATATCTCAATGAAACTGGAAGAAAAAAAGACAGAAAAATTATTTAGAATTATTATGTACTCTTGGGGAAGAGATCTCTCTGTAGCTCAAACGGTAAAGACTTGACCTGTGATGCAGGAGATCAGGGTTTGATCCCTGAGTCAGGAAGATCCCCTGGAAAAGGGAATGGCAACCCACTCCAGTATTCTTGCCTGGAGAATCTCATGAACAGAGGAGCCAGGTGGGTTACAGTCCGTGGGGTCACGAAGAGTTGGACACGACTGAGTGACTCTCTCTCTCTCTCTCTCTCACACACACACACACACACACACACACTTGGGGAAGTAACCCCTGCATCATTATGAAATAACTTTATCCCTGCTAAGATTCTTTTTTCTAAAATCTACTCTGTCTGGTACTAATGATGTATTATATAATGTATATAGTTCATAATATATGCTGTTCTATGTAACAGTATATAGTGACTTCAGCCATCTTCCTATTTGTGTGGTAAGATAAATAATGGTCCTCCAAAGATGTTCATATCTTTTTTTTGAGAGTTGCAATATTTTATTTTATATAAACATGTATCTATTCTTTTTCAAATTCTTTTCCCATTTAGGTTGGTATATCATGTTTAGCAAAGTTCCCTGTGCTATACAGTTGGACCTTGTTGGTTATCCATTTTAAATATAGTAATGTGTACAGTTCCATCCCAAACTCCCTAACTATCCCATCCCCCCTTTCCCCTAGTAACCTTAAGTTTGTTTTCTAAGTCTGTGAGTCTGTTTTGTAAGTAAGTTCATTTTTATCATTTCTTTTTAGATTCCATATATGACATATCATACAATATTTCTCTTTCTCTGACTTACCTCACTCAGGATGACAATTTCTAGGTCTATCCATGTTGCTGCAAATGGCATTATTTCATTTGTTTTAATGGTTAAGTAATATTCCATTGTATATATGTACCACATCATCTTTATCCATTCCTTTGTTGATGAGTATTAAGTTGTTTCCATGTCTTAGCTATTGTAAACGGTGCTGCAATGAACACTGGGGTGCATGAATCCTTTCAGACCATGTTTTTCTCCCAATATGTGTCCAGGAGTAGGATTGCAGGATCATATGGTAGCTCTATTTTTAGTTTTGAAAGCAACCTCCATAATGTTCTCCATAGTTCAGTTCAGTTTGGTCACTCAGTCGTGTCCAGCTCTTTGCAACCCCGTGGACTGCAGAACGCCAGGCTTCCCTGTTCATCACCAACTCCTGGAGCTTGCTCAAACTCATGTCCATCAAGTTGGTGATGCCATCCAACCATCTCATCCTCTGTCATCCCCTTCTCCTCCCACCTTCAATCTTTCCCAGCATCAGGGTCTTTTCCAGTGAGTCAGTTCTTTGCATCAGGTAGCCAAAGTATTGGAGTTTTAGCTTCAGCCTTCCAATGAATGCTCAGGACTGATTTCCTTTACAATTGACTGGTTGAATCTCCTTGCAGTCCAAGGGACTCTCAAGAGTCTTCTCCAACACCATAATTCAAAAGCATCAATTCTTCGGTGCTCAGCTTTCTTTACAGTTCAACTCTTACATCCATACATGACCAGTGGAAAAACCATGGCTTTGACTAGGCGAACCTTCATCGGCAAAGTAATGTCTCTGCTTTTTAATATGCTGTCTAGATTAGTCATAGCTTTTCTTCCAAGGAGTGAGCATCTTTTAATTCCATGGCTGCATTGATTTTGGAAGTCCCCAAAATAAAGTCTGTCACTGTTTGAACTGTTTCCCCATCTATTTACCATGAGGTGATGGGACTGGATGCCATGATCTTAGTTTTCCGAATGTCGTGTTTTAAGTCAACATTTTCACTCTTCTCTTTCATCAAGAGGCTCTTTAGTTCTTCTTCATTTTCTGCCATAGAGGCTATACCAATTTGCATTCCACCAATAGTGTTTGAGGGTTCCCTTCTCTCCACACTCCCTCTAGCATTTATTGTTTGTAGATTTTTTAAAGATACCCATTTTGACTGGTGTGAAATGATATCTCACATAGTTTTGATTTGCATTTCTCTTAATAACTAGCGGTGTTGAACATTTTTTCAGGTGCCTCTTGGCCATCTGTATGCCTTCTTTGGAGAAATGTCTATTTAGCTCTTCAGCACATTTTTTGATTGGTTTGTTTGTTTTGATATTATGCCACATGAAGCCTGGCTTGGAGAATTTGGAGCATTACTTTACTAGCATATGAGATGAGTGCAATTGCGCAGTTGTTTGAGCATTCTTTGGCACTGCCTTTCTTTGGGACTGGAATGAAAACTGAACTTTTCCAGTCCTGTGGCCACTGCTGAATTTTCCAAATTTGCTGGCATATTGAGTGCAGCACTTTCACAGCATCATCTTTCAGGATTTGAAACAGCTCAACTGGAATTCCATCACCTCCACTAGCTTTGTTCATAGCGATGCTTTCTAAGGCCCACTTGACTTCACATTCCAAGATGTCTGGCTCTAGATGAGTGATCACATCATGATAATTATCTGGGTCATGAAGCTCTTTTTGTACAGTTCTTCTGTACAAAAGAAGAACCCTCAGAAGAAATGATAATATCTTCTTAATATCTTCTGCTTCAATTAGGTCCATCCCATTTCTGTCCTTTATTGAGGCCATCTTTGCATGAAATGTTCCCTTGGTATCTCTAATTTTCTTGAAGAGATCTCTAGTCTTTCCCATTCTGTTCTTTTCCTCTATTTCTTTGCATTGATCACTGAAGAAGGCTTTCTTATCTCTTCTTGATATTCTTTGGAACTCTGCATTCAGATGCTTATATCTTTCCTTTTCTCCTTTGCTTTTCGCCTCTCTTCTTTTCACAGCTATTACTTGTAAGGCCTCCCCAGACAGCCATTTTCCTTTTTTGCATTTCTTTTCCATGGGAATGGTCTTGATCCTTGTCTCCTGTACAATGTCACGAATCTCATTTCACAGTTCATCAGTCACTCTACCTATCAGATCTAGGCCCTTAAATCTATTTCTCACTTCCACTGTATAATCATAAGGGATATGATTTAGGTCATACCTGAATGGTCTAGTGGTTTTCCCTACTTTCTTCAATTTAAGTCTGAACTTGGCAATAAGGATTTCATGATCTGAGCCACAGTCAGCTCCTGGTCTTATTTTTGTTGATTGTACAGAGCTTCTCCATCTTTGGCTGCATAGAATATAATCAATCTGATTTCGGTGTTGACCATCTGGTGATGTCCATGTGTAGAGTCTTCTCTTGTGTTGTTGGAAGAGAGTGTTTGCTATGACCAGTGCATTTTCTTGGCAAAACTCTATTAGTCTCTGCCCTGCTTCATTCCACATTCCAGGGCCAAATTTGCCTGTTACTCCAGGTGTTTCTTGACTTCCTACTTTTGCATTCCAGTCCCCTATAATGAAAAGGACATCTTTTTTAGGTGTTAGCTCTAAAAGGTCTTGTAGGTCTTCGTGAAACCATTCAATTTCAGTTTCTTCAGCATGACTGGTTGGGGCATAGACTTGGATAACTGTGATATTGAATGGTTTGCCTTGGAGACGAACAGAGATCATTCTGTCATTTTTGAGATTGCATCCAAGTACTGCATTTTGGACTCTTTTGTTGACCATCATGGCTACTCCATTTCTTCTGAGGGATTCCTACCTGCAGTAGTAGATATAACGGTCATCTGAGTTAAATTCACCCATTCTAGTCCATTTTAGTTTGCTGATTCCTAGAATGCTGACGTTCACCCTTGCCATCTCTTGTTTGATCACTTCAAATTTGCCTTGATTCATGAACCTGACATTCCAGGTTCCTATGCAATATTGCTCTTTACAGCTTTGGATCTTGCTTCTATCACCAGTCACATCCACAACTGGGTATTGTTTTTGCTTTGGCTCCATTCCTTCATTCTTTCTGGAGTTATTTCTCCACTGATCTCCAGTAGCATATTGGGCACTTAATGACCTGGGGAGTTCCTCTTTTGGTATCCTATCATTTTGCCTTTTCATACTGTTCATGGGGTTCTCAAGGCAAGAATACTGAAGTGGCTTGCAATTCCCTTCTCCAGTGGACCAGTGGACCACGTTCTGTCAGACCTCTCCACCATGACCCGCCCGTCTTGGATTGCCCGGCAGAGGAACCACAGATCAAATTGCCAACATCCGCTGGATCATGGAAAAAGCAAGAGAGTTCCAGAAAAACATCTATTTCTGCTTTATTGATTATGCCAAAGCCTCTGACTGTGTGGATCACAATAAACTGTGGAAAACTCTGAAATAGATGGGAATACCAGACCACCTGACTTGCCTCTTGAGAAATCTACATGCAGGTCAGGAAGCAACAGTTACAACTGGACATGGAACAATAGACTGGTTCCAAATAGGAAAAGGAGTACATCAAGGCTGTTTATTGTCACCCTGCTTATTTAACTTCTATGCAGAGTACATCATGAGAAACGCTGGACTGGAAGAAACACAAGCTGGAATCAAGATTGCTGGGAGAAATATCAATAACATCAGATATGCAGATGACACCACCCTGATGGCAGAAAGTGAAGAGGAGCTAAAAAGCCTCTTGATGAAAGTGAAAGAGGATAGCGAAAAAGTTGGTCTAAAGCTCAATATTCAGAAAACAAAGATCATGGCATCTGGTCCCATCACTTCATGGGAAATAGACGGGGAAACAGTGGAAACAGTGTCAGACTTTATTTTTGGGGGCTCAAAAATCACTGCAGATGGTGACTGTAGCCACGAAATTAAAAGACGCTTACTCCTTGGAAGAAAAGTTATGACCACCCTAGATAGCATATTGAAAAGCAGAGACATTACTTTGCCAACTAAGGTCCATCTAGTCAAGGCTATGGTTTTTCCTGTGGTCATGTATGGATGTGAGAGTTGGACTGTGAAGAAGGCTGAGCACTGAAGAATTGATGCTTTTGAACTGTGGTGTTGGAGAAGACTCTTGAGAGTCCCTTGGACTGCAAGGAAATCCAATCAGTCCATTCTGAAGGAGATCAACCCTGGGATTTCTTTGGAAGGAATGATGCTAAAGCTGAAACTCCAGTACTTTGGCCACCTCATGCGAAGAGTTGACTCATTGGTAAAGACTCTGATGCTGGGAGGGACTGGAGGCAGGAGGAGAAGGCAACGACCGAGGATGAAATGGCTGGATGGCATCACGGACTTGATGGACGTGAGTCTGAGTGAACTCCGGGAGATGGTGATGAACAGTGAGGCCTGGCGTGCTGCGATTCATGGGGTTGCAAAGAGTCAGACACGACTGAGTGACTGAATTGAACTGAACTGATGCCACATGAGCTATTTGTAAATTCTGGAGACTAATCCCTTGTTGGTCATATCATTTGCAAATATTTCCTTCCAATCTATTGTTTTGTTTACAGCTTCCTTCATATCTTAATCCCTCTAACCCTGAGGATGTTCTCTTATTAATAGCAAAAGAGACTTTGCAGATGTGATTAAGGACCTAAGGAAGAGAATCTTTGCATGCATTATCTGGGTATCTACACAATCACAAGAATTCTTTAAAGATGAAAGGGTTGATGTGAATGTAAATCGGTGTGGCCACTGTGCAAAACAGCATGGAGGTTTCTCAAAGAAATAAAAATAGAACTACCACATGACCCAGTAACTCCAATCCTGGGTATACATATGAAAAAAACAACAATATTCAGAAAGATACATGTACCCTAATGGTCATAGTAGCATTATTTATAATTGCCAAGATATGGGAGCCACCTAAGTGTCCATCAACAGATGAATGGATAAAGGACATGTGGTATGCGTAGCCGATGCGTATTACTCAGCCATTGTTGTTTAGTTGCTCAGTTGTATGAGACTCTTCGAGACCTCATGGAGTGTAGCCCACCAGGCTTCTCTGTCCATGGGATTTCCCAGGCAAGAATACTGAAGTAGGTTACCATTTCCTTCTCCAGGAGATCTTCTGGACCCAGGGATCAAACCCACCTCTCCTACTTTGCAGGTGGATTCTTTACCACTGAGCCACGGGGAACTCAGCCATTAAAAGGAACTAAATTTTACCATTTGCAGGAATATGGATGGACTTGGAGGCCATTATGCTAAGTGAAATAAGTCAGAAAGAGAACAATAAATACTGCATGGTATCCTTCATATGTGAAATCTAAAAATACAGCAAACTAATGACTATAACATTTGGAGGGATTGGGGGCAGGAGGAGAAGGGGACAACCAAGGATGAGATGGCTGGATGGCATCACTGACTCGATGGACGTGAGTCTGAGTGAACTCGGAGTTCGTGATGGACAGGGAGGCCTGGCGTGCTGTGATTCATGGGGTCGCAAAGAGTCAGACACGACTGAGCGGCTGAACTGAACTGAATGACTGTAACAAAAAGACTCACAGATTCAGAGAACAAACTAGTTATTAGTGGTGTGGGGAGGGGAAATGTAGGAGTGGAGGAGTGGGAAGTACAAACTATTGGGTGTATGACAAGTTACAAGGATATGCTGTACAATATGGGTAATATAGCCAGTATTTTGTAACAACTGCTAATGGAGTATAATCTTTAAATTCTGTATTAAAAATAAACACAGAGGAAAGCAAAAAGATTAAAAGAGGGGAAGGCAAAGTGACAAGAGAAGCACAGATTGGACAGATGGAGCCAGCAGCAACAGCAGCAGCAGCCAGTAGCAAAGGAATGCCATAGCCTCCGGCAGCTGGAAGGGAAAGGAACACATTTTTCGCTGAGCATAGAGAAGGAACCAGCCCTGCTGAGACCTTGGTTTTAACTCCCAGCACTCACTTGGTCTTCTGACTTCAGGACTGTAAGAGAATGAATTTGTGTTAAGACACTAACTTTGTTGTAAATTGTTATCACCGTAGGAAACTAATACAACTGATGCTAGCAAAGTATATTTTCCCTCTATTCTTTTCATTTTAACCTATTTATGCATTTATATTTCAAATATGTTTCTGAAAGTAAGCATATAGTTTAGTCTTGCTTTTTTACCCAATATAAGAACTCTGCTTTTTAACTGAGAGTGTCTTAATCATTTATATTCAGTGTGATTGTTAACGTGTGGTTGGGTTTGAGAGTATCATCTTATTATTTTTTTTCAGTTTTTCTCATCTGTTCTTTATTTTCTTTTCCCTCTTCTACCTCCTTTTCGATTAAAAATGAATATTTTTGTTAATCCATTATATCATCTGTGCTGACTTTTAATTGTGATTAGTTATTTACTAAAATGTTTTTTTCAGGGTGTATAGTGTATCTTCAACTTATCATGAGTGAGTGAGTAAGGGAAAGTCACTTAGTCGTATCCGATTCTCTGCGACCCCATGGACTGTAGCCCACCAGGCTCTCCTCTGTCCATGGGATTCTCCAGGCAAGAATACTGGAGTGGGTTGCCATTCCCTTCTTCATCAACTTATCACAGTCTACCTCCAAATGATATCTCCTTACACAAATTTTACAGTGGTATACTTCCATTTCTCCCCTAAAAGTCTTATGTTATTATTCCCAGGCTTTTTACTTTTATGTACATTTAAAATCTCATAATCCACTGTTATTTTTGTTTAAATAGTCAATTATTCTTTAAAATTGATTAATAAGGAAAAAATCTGTATTTTTATCCATCAGTTTAGTCGCTCAGTCATGTCCGACTCTTTGCAACCCCATGGACTGCAGCACACCAGGCTTCCCTGTCCATTACCAACTCCTAGAGCTTGAGCAAACTCATGTCCATTGAGTCAGTGATGCTATCCAACCATCTCATCCTCTGTCGTCCCCTTCTCCTCCTGCCTTCAATCTTTCCCAGCTGCTGCTGCTGCTAAGTCACTTCAGTCGTGTCCAACTCTGTGTGACCCCACAGACGGCAGCTCACCAGGCTCCCACGTCCCTAGGATTCTCCAGGCAAGAACAGTGGAGTGGGTTGCCATTTCCTTCTCTAATGCATGATGGGATCAGATACCATGATCTTAGTTTTCTGAATGTTGAGTTTTAAGCCAGCCTTTTCACTCTCCTGTTTCACTTTCATCAAGAGGCTCTTTAGTACCTCTTTGCTTTCTGCCATAAGGATGGTATCATCTGCATATCTGAGGTTATTGATATTTCTCCCTGCAATCTTGATTTCAGCTTGTGCCTCATTCCACATGATGTACTCTGCACAGAAGTTAAATAAGCAGGGTGACAATATACAGCCTTGATGTACTCCTTTCCCAACTTTGAAAGACACTGTTGTTCCAGTTCTAACTACTGCTTCTTGACCTGCACACAGGTTTCTCAGGAGACAGGTAAGGTGGTCTGGTATTCCCATCTCTTTAAGAATTTTCCAGTTTGATGGAATAATTTTTATACATATAGTTAACAAGTCCAATGATCTTCAAGGTGTAAATGCAGATTTCCATTGAGTGTCATCTTTCTACTGCCTGAAGAATGTCCTATAAAATTTCCTATAATATGGGTTTGCTGATGATGAGTCCTTTCAGCTTTTGCGTGTCTAAAACTATTTCACCTTCATTTCTGAAAGATATTATGTTGGGTATGGAATTCTAGATTCTAGTTATAGAATTCTAGGTATAGAATTTTTTTCAGTACTTTAAAACTGCTGCTTGCATTGTTTCCAACAAGAAATTTGAGTCACTCTTATTACATGAAAAAAAATAGCTTTTTTTCCTTTTCCACACTTTATAGTCTTCTGATTTCATAAATGATTGAATATTATTTAATTGATTATATTGTAGTTTGTTAACTATTCAATTTAGGTTGTTTCTAAGTCATTTTATTATAGTAAACAATGCCGTGATAAACATCCTTATAAAATATACCTACATAGTTGAGTAAACATAGCCATAGAATAAATCCCTGTAAGGAAAATTGCTGATTCAGAATTGTGATTTAAAATTCTGATGAATATAAGTAAACCACCCTGTAAAAAGACTGAACATACACTATTATCAAAAACATATTTTGCTACATTCCTGTCACTGAGAATTCTCAAATGTTTACTGGCATTCTCTTAGGTGAAAATTACACCTCTTAATTTGCATTTCGTTAAATGTGAATGAGATGTTAATCTTTTCAAGTATTTATGTATTTTTTTTCCTGTGAATTCCTTGTTCATATCCCTTACCTATGTTCTTTATAGTTAACTGTTTCATAAGAGGTTTTTGCATACAATTATAATTAACTCCTTGTCATTGTTATTAATATTTCTTCTGTGTTTGATGACTGATTTTCTTTAGGATATTTTTCCATACAATTTTTTTAAAATGAATGTAGTTAATTTTATCATTCTTTTCCCTCTTGGCTTCTGGGTTTGAGTTGTTCTACACAAAGGTTTTTCCAAGATTGCAAAAAGATTCACTTGTCTTTTTTCTAGGGCATTTTTTTTAACTTTTTGGCCAAACATGAACTAAATTTGGTATAAGGAATGATATAGGGATCCAGTTTTGTGTTTTTCACTCTTATTGCTTAGTTCTCTCTGCCACCAATTTTAGATGCCATATTTATCACAGACCTGACCTCATATTCTTATTGTATCTGGCTTCTACATCTAAACACTTTATTCTTCTTCACTGATTTATCTGTCGATTCTTGTGCCAGTATCAAATTATTTTAATTTTTATTGCTTTTCTAATTGCTTTCATATTATGTAGAGCTGGTTTGTTCCTCTCTATTCTTCCTTTGCTTTTGTTTTTTTCAGAATTTTCTTGGCTACTTTTTATATTTACTTTTCCAATTGAAATTTTATATTATTATCAAGCTAGGCTCCAGTACTATAAAGCAAAAATATATATATTAACAAATACACGAAATCTGTTTCTGATAGCACTGCCATGCATTTACAGAATAATTTAGGGAGAAGTTTCTTACAATACTGAATCTTTATTGTCAAGAATATGGTTCTTCTTTCCATTTATTCATCTTTTTATATTCTTCAGCATAATTTTTACACTCTCTTCATGAAGGCATGGCACAATGGCAACCCACTCCAGTACTCTTGCCTGGAAAATCCCATGGACAGAGGAGCCTGGTGGGCTGCAGTCCATGGGGTGCTAAGGGTCAGACATGACTGAGTGACTTCACTTTCACTTTTCACTTTCATACACCGGAGAAGGAAATGGCAACCCACTCCAGTGTTCTTGCCTGGAGAATCCCAGGGACGGGGGAGCCTGGTGGGCTGCCGTCTATCGGGTCGCACAGAGTCGGACATGACTGAAGTGACTTAGCAGCAGCAGCAGCATATAAGTAGGTATTTTCTCGCTTTTGTAACTATTGCAAATGGATTCTTCTTTTATATTTTGAAAATGTGTAATATATATATGAAAGATATTTATTTGTCATCATTTGTTTTATGAAACAAAAGATTACATTTTTAAAGCTTTTTAGCTGGAAATAATTTCAGATTTATAAAACAGTTGTAAAAATAAAACAAAGGCTCCACCCATTGTTAACATTTTGGCACCACTTAAATCATTCTATCTCATATACATGCACACAGACATATATACACACAGAAATGATAATTTGTATATACCATGCTCCTTTACTCACTAATATTTAAGGATATATTCTCTAAAAACAAGGACACTACCTTACATAATGATAAAATTAAGAAAATTCAACACTGATAAAATATTATTCTTTAATCTACAATCCATATCTCAGTTCTACCAACTGTCTCACCATCTATTTTTTGTAACCAGTCTTTCTAGGTTCTTATTATTTCTGACAGTTTTAAGTTCATTCTTTGAGGTTTTACATATAGGAACAAAGAAATAACATGTACAATACGCTTGCCTTCTTTCCTCTATTTATTCTTCTGGGTTTAATTTCCCAAAGCCTGTGTTGGCTAGTCACACCACAAAGAGGTCAAACATCTGAATCCAAAAAGGATTCTGAAATTACTGTCTTAAAAGTACAAGTTTAGAAAATACATGACCCTATGAGGTAGAAGTTAAGGATACTGACTGAGCCACCAGGGAAGCTTATGTGGTAGAAGTTAAGGATCAAGTCCTAGTTATACTACTGATGAGCTGCCCAGTGCTGGGGAAAATCCTTTCTGAAATTCCTCATCAGTAAAAGGAGAAAGTTGAGAGATAATAATCTCTAAATCCTTTTTAGTACCAGAATTCTGTTTCTGTAAGTTACTTATTAAAGAAATAAAGAAAACAGGTCTCACCTGCAGGTCTTCTGTTTTTCTTGATCTGTTCTCCATTCTTGAGCCTGGATGAAGGAACAGTCTTCCCTTTACCTTTAATCTTTAAAGCAGGATTCTGCATTCTTGAAAATCAAACATGTTTTTAAAATTACTACTGTGTTCTCTACAAACATTCACAGAATCATACCAAAATTTTGACTAATATTTTTTAAAACTCAAAGGTATTTTACTAGGCTGTTGTCATGCATGATGGTAGTTTTATACATGGAGATTGCTCCTGAGTAAGCTGCAGATAATTCAGTGACATACATGCCAGTTATTATGGTTTCTAGGCTTATCTTTTTGTCATCTATGGTATGTCTCCTTTAGGGACAGTCAGTCACAAGTGTGAGTATTTTGAGTCTCTTCCTTCACTCCCCACCTAGGCATGCTACTATGTACTCTATTTCCAACTTCTAGGGGAAAACAGGCAGGCTCTCTGCAAGAAAGAAAGGACTTGCCATGTAGCATGGCACTAATCAAAAACTGTAAAAACTGAGATATGAACAGACATATAGATCAATGAAACAGAATAGAGAACTCCAAAATAAACCTACTCATATATGATCAATTAATCTATGACAAAGGAGCCAAGAATATACCATAGAGAAAGGATAGTCTCTTCAATAAATGGTGTTAGGAAAACTGGACAGTCATATGTAAAAGAAGAAAACTGGACAACAATCTTAAACCACATACAAAAATCAACTCAAAATGGAGTAAAGACTTAAACACAAGACATGAAACCATAAAACTCCTAAGAAGAAATGTAAGTAAGCACCTTGACATCAGTCATGGAAATGATTTTTGGATTTCACACCAAAAGCAAAAATAAACAAGTGAAACTACACCAAACTAAAAAGTTCCTGTATAGACAATGAAACTATCAACAAAATGAGAAAAAAAAAAAAACCCTACCAAAGGGAGAAAATATTTGCAAATCATATATCTGAAAAGGAGTCAGTATCCAAAACATATAAAGAACTCATACAACTCAACAACAAAACAGAAAATAAATCCAATTAAAAATGTGAGAGGAGCTAAAGAGACATTTCCAAAGAAAGCATCCAAATGGCCCACCATCCAAGTGGTACATGAAAAGGTGCTCAGTATCACTAGTTATCAGGGAAATGTAGATTAAAACCACAATAAGATATCATCCCATACCAGTCAGAAAGGTCATTATCAAAGAGTCTACAAATAATAAATGCTGGAGAGGGTGCAGAGAAAAGGGAGCCTTCATGCACTGTTGCTGGGAATGTAAATTAGTGCAACCACCATAGGAAACAGCAGAGCGATTCCTCAAAAAATTAAAAATAGGACTACCATATGATCCAGCAATTCCACTACTGGGTATCTATTCAAAGGAAACAAAATCACTATCTCAAAATAATATCTGCAGTTCCATTTTCACTACAGCTTTATTTATAACAGTCAAGACATGGAAGTAACCTAAGTATACATCGATGGATGAATGGATAAAGAAAATGTCACAAACACACACAATGGAAAAGTATTTAACCACAGGAAAGAAGAAAATCCTGCCATCTGTGACAACACAAATGGGCCTTTGAGGGCATTATGCTAAAAGAAGTAAGCCAGAGAAAGACAAACAATGTGTGACCTCACTTATATGTGGAATCTAAAAAAACAAACAAACTAATAGATATAGAGAATAGAGTGGTTCTGTAGGTTAGAGACAGGGTGGGTAAGTGAAATGAGTAAAGGTGGTCAAAAGGTAGTAATGTATAGCATGGTAGCTATAGTGAATAATACCATATTACATGTTTGAAAATCTGCTGAGAGTAAACCTTAAAAGTTCTTAACCCCCCAAAAAAATAATTTGTAACTATGTGTGGTGATGGATTTTAAACAAAGAAAGAAAATTAGCATTAAGCTAAAATACAATTTTCCATTACTTTAGCCTAAAAAGAGAAAGTAAAGGTATTTTCTGGGTTTTTTAAAATTGCAAAAAATGTAACAACACTGAAAAATAAAGTTCTTTACTTAGACATAACTATAAAAAGCCGAGACATTACTTTGCCAACAAAGGTCCGTCTAGTCAAGGCTATTGTTTTTCCAGTAGTCATGTATGGATATGAGGGTTAGACTATAAAGAAAGCTGAGCACCCAAGAATTGATGCTTTTGAACTGTGGTGTTGGTGAAGACTCTTGAGAGTCCCTTGGACTGGAAGGAGATCCAACCAGTCCATCCTAAAGGAGATCAGTCCTGAGTGTTCATTGGAAGGACTGATGTTGAATTTGAAACTCCAATTCTTTTGCCACCTGATGCAAAGAGCTAACTCATTGGAAAACACCCTGATGCTGGGAAAGACTGAAGGCAAGAGAAGAAGGGGACAAGTGAGGATGAAATGATTGGACGACACCACTGACTCAATGGACAATGAATCTGAGTAAACTCCGGTAGTTGGTGATGAACAGGGAGGCCTGGCATGCTGCAGTCCATGGGGTCACAAAGAGTCAGACATGACTGAGCGACTGAACTCAACTGAGCTGAACTGTAAACTTACTCTAATGTCCCAAGCATAAGTCTATAGCATACCTGAAATTCTCAGTTGAAGAGCTATTATTTGTTTGATCCTCACAGCCAAGTATTTTGGGTAAAATTTTCTCTGGCATCTTATACATGTCATCTGTGGGCTTTACCTCTCTGTCTACTTTTAGTCTGGATGATCTCCTTAACACATGTGGAGGGTCCTGGTCAGAGTTATTTTCCAGATATGAGTTTCTCTTATTATTTATTGGATCACAAGAGGTGACATTTTGATGAACCAAAATTTGCAATTCAAATGGATTTGGGTCTTCTAGACTCTGTAATAAGATGTAAATACATATACAAATGATTACAACAATTCAAAAAAATAAAATAAAATTAGAAGAAATTAAGTTTTATTTTGTCCTTTGATTACACAAAAATGCCTCATAAGATGAAAATATAAAAATCCATGACATATGTGAACAGAATGAAAATTTCATATTAATATAATAAATGACAATATAGATTTAAAAGCTTAACACAAAAATATATTACTTGTATTACATAAGTAATATTCATCCTTAAAACTCAAAGGTAGGGAATTCCCTGGCAGTCCAGTGGTTAAAACTGCCTTCCAGTTCAGGGGTGTGTGTTTGATCCCTGGTTGGGGAGCTAAGATTTCACATGTCTCAAGGTCAAAAAAAACAAAGCATAAAACAGAAACAATATTGTAGCAAATTCAATAAAGACTTTTTAAAAATGATCCACATCAAAAACAACAAAAATCTCAAAAAAAAACCTCAAGGTCAAACCTAAGGTCACTCTGGGAGCTTTCATTTTATAGGAAAAGAGTAGTACAAAATGATGATTGGCACATAAAAACAACAGAAATATCATGCCAGTCCAGATCAATGTTCTATACAGTCTAGAATTTTGCTATTTGACAACAATGGTAAGTGGTATTTGTGGGACAAGATAGTATTAGCATGTAACTTCCATTACACTGATTTAAAAGGTTAGTCAGTATATCATGAATGGCTCTAATGTCCCCTTAATAATCCATTATGGATTTAACTTTCATGGGGATACATGTTTTTATACATATCATGTAAACCTTTCTTGAGCTTATTTATATATGCAGCATGTGAAGCTTCACAAGGTAACAAATTTCATATTTTCATTACAGGTAAGTAAAAGAGTATTTAATTTGATCTCTTCTAAATCAATCTCCTTTCTACTTTTATGTAGACTTTTTTTAAGCCTGCCTAAGTTAAAGCTTAAAGCTTACTCTATCAATATCAGTCATAATTTCCGACCACAGAGGATGAGATGGCTGGATGGCATCACCAACTCGATGGACGTGAGTTTGAGTGAACTCCAGGAGTTGGTGATGGACAAGGAGGCCTGGAGTGCTGCAATTCATGGGGTCACAAAGAATTGGACATGACTCAGCAACTGAACTGAAGTTAAAGTTTACTCTGTCAATATTAGTCATAATTTCCTACACTTACTAATACCACCTCTTTTTAGATGAGTATCTTGGAATGTTTAATTTAATCCTCATGTCCTATCCCCATGATTAGTTTCTCTTTTTCTGGATTTTTAAAAATATCATTAAAAAATGTCTGTATTGAAATTTTTTTAATCAGAATTGCATGCAGTATTATTCTAGGTATGTATATTATGTGAATAACATGAGCTTAGCATCATGTTATTTAAACCTTTCAAGAAATGTTCAAAAGAGCATTTTGGTAAGAGCCAGAAGGAAAAAAAAAAAAATCCAAATGACCTAGTGAACTGGTTAAATAATTATATGTATTATTTTATACACACAATATATATATGCCCACACAATGGAATACCACTCAACAAATAATAAGATTTAAGTAGTGCTACCTGGAGACGGAAATGGCAACCCACTCCAGTATTCTTGCCCGGAAAATCCCTTGGACAGAGGAGCCTGGAGGGCTACACAGTCCATAGGGTCGCAAAGAGTCTGACACAACTTAGTGACTAAACAACAGCAAGTAGTGCTACATTCATTCACATAGAAAGATAACCAAGATGTATTATTAAAATTCAAAAGTAAGTTACAAAGCATTGTGTATCATATAATCCCATTCATATAAAATAAACTTACAGAGACTGTGCATAGAAAAAATGGAGACATACAATAAATGGTTAACAATTATCTCTGGTAAGTGGAATTGTCAGACACTTCCTCTTACTCTAATGTTTGATTTTTTTTTATAATGAGGTTGTATTACTATTATAATCAGGAAAAAATTGCCAACATGAAAAGTTGTTAAGTTGGTTAAGTGATAGGCACTAGAGGGTCTCCCAGCACAAAAGTCCAGGAACTCTAAACCAAACTGTGTCACCGGACAGTATCCTCAGCCATGAAAAGCAAAGCTGTACTGAAGCCAGGCAGACCAGCTACATTTCCCTCTCCTGGAAGACCAACTGCGTTTATGTCCAACTAGAAATTAGCATGGGTTATGTTATCTCTACTTTGCACTCAGGTAGACATAGTGATTTTCTGAGCTAACAGGGAAAATGTCTGAGAAAGAATTTTTCTTTCGTCTGTATAAGCAATGTGATAATGATATATCTTCTCAGGTTTTCAGAGGAGAAACTTGACTATTTTAACTTTGAATTCCTTGAAAACTCTACCCTGGGAACTTTCAAATGGCTCACTATATGTTTCAAAGTCAGAAAGTATCTTCTGAGTGTTGTTGTTTAGGTAAAAGGTTTGAATTTAAAATAAAGTGTATGCGTAATGAAGACTTGTCACTATAAGAGGTAAGATTGTTGGTTCATACTTACACTTCTTGGCTGCGCTGGAAGGTGCTTGTCCTGCAGCTCAGCTAACTTGGAACCCTGTTCAAATGGTGGAGTAGAGCAGAGAGTCTCAAAATCCACCTCTGCTATCTGTGTACAGTCTTCATCAGTCTGAGACATACTGGGCTCCACTCCTGAACATTCATTTCCAGCACTGAGACTGATGCCTCCCTCTTTCCTGTGACAGATGGGTTCCACCTTGGCTTCTGATAATGTGTTTAAGGCTGTTGATACCTCAACTGGCAATGCATCATCCTTTGGGTCTTCTAGAAAATCTCTGTGACATGTCAAAGGTATTGATACGGAGCTCGAAGAGTTGCTCAATGGGTTCGCCAGCTCTCTAGGTTCAAAATCATTCATTATTCTAAACAGTCTTTCCTCCTGGCTGATTTCTGGTGATGTGAGTATCTTTTCTAAGGCAGACACAAAAGTTTCAAGAGAGCTTTCTTCATCTTTGTTTTCTTCTGAAGTCATGGTCAATGTGCCTTCCTCACTAGGCTTCTTCTCTGGCTCTATTAATGACGTCTCCTTTACAGCAAATGTATCAAATTCTTTAACAGAAGTATTTGAGAGAAGGCTTATTTCAGGAGAGTCTCTGTCTCTACTAAGTTCCTATACATTCCAAATAGAAGTTACATTATTAGTACATATACCAAGAAGTGTTTAAAATGAAAATGTTATAGCTTTCTAGTTCACCATGTTGCTAAGTTCCACTAAAGAGCTTTATCAACTTTCTTCCCTTCCATAAATATAAATATTCTTTATTACTTTCTTATACCATATTACTAATGACAGTGAACCCATGGTTAAACATTTAATAGTGGATCGAGAGTAAAACTGGCTGGACCATAATTACAGATGACAAATTATCTATTCATTTAAGTTTAAATTATCTGGGCTAAGGGAAGAGGCAGAGATAACATGGACAGTTAAACTAACATATAACCTAAAAACTTCACTGCACTTAATGGTTGAAAAATTCTCCCTTGCTAAAAATCGCTACTGAATTTTATTAAAACTATTAACCAGGAACAAAATTGGTGTAGTTTCACTTTCTTTTTGTTCCCCATCTCTGTATGAATATGTAAGTGTGAAGTAAAAAGGCCAAAGGACAGGAGGTCAGTGGGGAGAAAAGGAGATCTATATTTACACAGATCTATGTAAATATTATAAGCTCTGCTATAAATCAATGGTTCTGACTTGCGGTTATTTTAGACAAAAAGCACAAAACTACAAAACTATTTTGAGAACAGATTTGTTCTCAAAGTATTTCCAGTGATCAAAATATTATTAGACTTCTTTTGAAAGTGCTTTTAAAATCATTTATAAGCCATTCAAGAAAATCAGTTTCAATAGCTTAAAGGCACTAAGCTATTTTTCAACATTTCAGATTGTTAATTTGCATAACCTTAAATAACAGAATGGGTTTCAGTGACTTTTGCCTGTTTCTAAAAGTCAGGTCCACCTTCACTGACACAACACTGCACTGTAATTTGTAAGTCCTCTAATACTCTGATTTGATTTGAATAAGAGAAGTGAAGTAGATTTTATTCTCCCTCTCCTCCTTTTCCACCTGCCACCATTTATATTCTCTGTACATAGCATGCAGAGCTTAAGAAGATACACTTACTTGTTAGCAACTCAACCTATAAGTTACTCTGAAAGATAAAAGAAATTTAGAAGGAACTGAAGAACTGGACCCTACCCATTATTTTAAACATGTTCAAACTTTCCTTCCTATCTGAAATCCTTATATCTACTAAACTCAAGGCCCTAAATCAAATAAAACTTACATATATATTGAATTGAACTCTGCCCTAAAGGAACTTAACTCCTAAATTAAAATTGAAGGCATTAACACATGACATTAAATAAACTATAGACAACATCAAAAACACTGCACTAACTCAAATTACTCAAATTAATAGTGTAAACCATAGCCCTAGTGTTATAGGAATAAGTTTTCTGGAGCAGAAAAAAGAGGAGGCAGTGAAGAGTTTTCAAGATAGCCTAAAACTGGTTAAATAGGTTTCTTTACCTCAAGACTTTTCAGAATGTGTGTTATCAATCTCTGAGACTGTGGCATACAGTTCTCTCTAAACTTCTTTGCTCAAAAATTCCTTTTTCTCAAATATATTAATGTCATACGAGGCAAGTGATAGGTAAATACTGACATAGTAAATAATGAATGCTAGATAAAGAGGGAGCAGTTACTTCGGTCAAGATCACTAAAGTCATCTGAGACAGATCCAACAAGATGGTACTTAAGCCAGAAATTAATGATTTGTGAAGGAATAAAAGAAGAGAAAAACACACATTTCTTAAGCACCAACTAGTACCAAACACTATGAGCTGTCATTGCTCACAGCCCTCATTGTAAGTCTATGAAGTGAGCATCATTTTCCATATATCACACATGTAAAGAACATACTTCCCTTGGAATGCAACCTATGTAGTTTCAAATGTTATGCTTTCTCTTGCTTTCTGGGTCCTGACTTGAACAGAGGCATAGAGGTGGGAATGCTAAGGTACACCTGAGATGAAGTAAGGTACAGCTATGACAGGACTGGCCTGGGGAGGCCCTTGGCTGTTGGAGTCTGTTATGGATGGAGCCAGTCTTATTGTCCTCTGATTTCCCATTAGCACCAAGCAGAAAGCAAAGCCAAAACAAGCACTCAGTACATGTTTATCAATTAGCAACTGGAAGATGAGAAAGCAGTATCCAATATGAAATATCAAAAGAAAGAGGGTAATAGATGTAAGAAAAATGTCCTCATGCTTTCTGTCTGTCTTTGGCAGCCCAGATTGAACGGGGGAATGCAAGGGGGGAAAAAGTATTTGCAATTCACAGAAAACCTTGTAGACAGTAAAAGCCTGCTTTATTTCAAAGAGGATTTATAAAAGTTTATAAGGAAAGTATTGAAAAATTATTCCCTTTTAAAAAACACTGAAATGGGTTGTTAAGACACATTCTCTTCAGCGCAATAGACAAAGCAACAGAATGCACTTTTGCTATATCACCTCAGCAATTAGTCTGATATTATATTCTCCTCCAGATAATAAATGAAAGACTCAGCATGCCAGAAAAGCAGCACAGATCAAGAAAATTCTATTTAATTAGAGACAAGAATAAATACTGAAATGGGTTTCCACTACAGATGTAAGAAAAGTGCCCTCATGCTTTCTGTCTGAGGCAGCCCAGATTGAATAGGGAATGTAGGGAATAAAAATTTTTGCAATTCACAAAAAACCCTGTGAACAGTAAAAGCCTGTTTTATTCCAAAGAAAGATTTATATGAGTTTTCATGAAAAATATTGGAAAATGATTCCCCTTAAAAACAACAACAACAACAACACTGAAATGGGTTGTTACACAATTCTATTGAAATGGTCTAGTCATATTTCTGCTTAGGGGAAAACTTAAATAGGCTTGATACCTATTAATATAATTTAAAAAAATCTAAACCCAAGATCTGAATAGCTAATTTCCATTATACAGACAAACCTTTTCTGGGTGTGTTAACACTTCAGGATTTTCAGCCTCGGGTCCTAGAAGATAACATTATATGTTTTCATTCCAGTTTTCTTAAAGCAATAAAACATACTGTCTCACTCAGCTTTTCTTAATCATATAACTTGAAATGATTTCCTCAGACATGCATGAGATATATCTAATATTTTATAAATGTTATACCAATTTATTTAAAGTATCATGTTAGAAATAAAGTTGTGAAATTCTTCCATTCCTTAAGAAATATTTCACATGAAGCAAGGTAAAATGATAATTAAACCTCTCTGGTTTCCCTGGTGGCTCCGTGATAAAGACTGCCTGCCCACGCATGAGATATGGGTTTGATCCCTGGTTCAGGAAGAGCCCATGTGCAGTGGAGCAACTAAGCCCCCGTGCCACAGCTACTGAGCCCATATGCCACAGCTACGGAAGCCTGCAAGCCCTAGAGGCCACGTTCCTCAATAAAAAGAGAAGCCACTGCAATGAGAAGCCCAAGCATGACAACAAACAGCCCCAAGCAACCACAAAAAGCCCACGTACAACACCAAAGACCTAGGGCAGCCAGAAACAGAAATAAATAAAATTACTAAAAACAACAAAAAACCAAAAACCTCTCTACTCTGGCTGAGTCCTTCTAAGTATCTGCAACTACATGAGGCAAAAATCATATCTGCTTTCTCAGTGTCATCATCTTCTCCATTATGTGCAATGGAATTTAAATGAATTAATGTCATTAAGCATAAAAGGAACATTCCTGTAAGGGCCAAAAGGAATCAGGAAATGTCCTAAACGTACATGTATTAAAAATCTTTACTTCCTAAAGTCATTAAAATTTTTACACATTTTGTTATAGTTTATATATATATATATAGAGAGAGAGAGAGAGACTACACTGCTAACATTTTTTGAGTATATGAACTCATGATTTTTTTCACAAACTTATTTCCATAAATCAAAATCATCGTTTCTTTCCTCAACTAATTTGCCACAGGTTGGACAGTGGGAGCACAACTGATCTAGCTCTTTATCCTTTTAGCATTGCCCCCAGTCACCCTTAAAAACATTTTTGTTTTCCACCAATGTTAAGATGGTTCAGATCCATCCTATCTTCAAGCTCCAGATCAGCTATCCTTTTAGGATCCCTGGTTTACTTGGCATTTGTACACCCATAGCATCCATACTGGAGAAGGCAATGGAACAGAGGAGTCTGGTGGGCTGCAGTCCATGGGGTCACTAAGAGTCGGGCACAACTGAGCGACTTCACTTTCACTTTTCACTTTCATGCACTGGAGAAGGAAATGGCAACCCACTCGTGTTCTTGCCTGGAGAATCCCAGGGGCAGGGAAGTCTGGTGGGCTGCCGTCTATGGGGTCGCACAGAGTCAGACACGACTGAAGCGACTTAGCAGTAGCAGCAGCAGCATCCATACACCTGGCACTCAGCAGGCTCAATACATATTTGTTAAAATAATGAATAAATAATATTACAGACCAAAATCTAGGCACTAGGGGTACCTAGTTGAGAGTTGGTGCTGGGCTTAAGTAGTAATTCTATTGTTATAGTGGCAACAAAACAGGAGAGGGCAGAACTTTTAAAACTTAACTTTTCAATTTCAACTATCATGTCCTTGTACCTTTTCTTAAAATACAAGGTTTCAATGACCACTAAGAATATTTACTACACTGTCATACAACATACTTAGGAGACACTCCAAAGAGAAAGACAGCCATTCTCCAATACAGCTGAAATCAAGCAAAGGCCTGCTATGAACAGAGAAACACTGTTTTTAAATTTGAGCCCCTGAGTTGCAAGTAAAAGAGCAGACATACGGAGGAGCAAGTACTGACTGCACCTGAGCTGCTTCTCACATGAACAGCTTCAAGCAGCACGATCCAAGGTCAACAGCACCACCGATTTCATATGTAAAAATGTGTGGCAGCACTTACAGTACACCAGCCTAGTTGTAAATAAATCCATACCTAACTGAGGCTTCTACTTTTAGGCAAAGACAAATTCACTTTATATGACTCTACCCATAAAAGCGTACCTAGACTACTTCGGTCGTTCAGTGAAAGTTCAGCCTGGGGAAATGATACCGTGAACACTGGATGACTTTTTCTAAACCTCAGGGGAAAAAAAATCAATCAATTAATAAATAAATACAAAATCTTAAGTAGAAAAAACTCTACTATTTCTCATTCAGATAAATTTAAATTTCTTTTTAATTTAAAGGAATTTAAAATATTCTTTGTCTTTGCTCCATCATTCTAGTTAAACTTTTACAAGTTATTAACATGTAAATTTCAAATGGCTTCAAAACTGGAGAGAGCCAGAATATTAAGGAATGAACTTCAGTAGTGTAAACAAGCTAAAGTACACTTAGATCTGAAAGTAACTTTAGAGATGATTGTCTACCAAATACAGGGGTGGGGTGAAAGAGAAAAATCTGTCCGAATTCAGGTAGCATGGTTATTTAAACCCTCAAATACACTTAAAGTTTGTCATTATAGTTTAAGATGTAAGTGAAAATCAGTAAAGAGAAAATTCTCAGACATTATTCACCTTACTAGTGTTTCACAGCAAGGGAAAAAGGGTAGGAACTGCTGAAGGGAAGAGATTACAAGCAAAATAAAGGTCATGCTTAATCTACAATTTTGATCATCTACCCTGGAATAATTAAAAGTTGATTGAAGAAAAGCAATCAGTAAACTATTTTTTTCTCAATCTAATTTACTATACAAATGCAATCAAGATATCTTCCTTAAAAAAAAAAAAAACTGCTTGTTCCAATTGTTTTAAGAACAGTTTTCATGCACCAGGCATAGCTACTGGAATCCTAAGCAAGAATAATAAATTGAACGTTCTCTCCTACCTAAAAATAGAAGCAATCAATATATGCTATCTTGAAAATGAAACTGCTCATACAGAATAATTTCCATGAGGCAAACAGAAAAAAATGCCAATTTTTTTCCTAAAATATGAGTACAAGCTGATTTAAAATAAAACAAAATCATAGTCTGAATCAACACCAGGATTTTTTTTTCCTTAATTATAAAAGAGAATTTTGAAATTAGAGCAAACTTTCACCTAAGTTATTAAAAAACTTATTTATATTAGACATAGTTATTTATATTAGATAAGACTGCAAACAACACACATGTCCAATAAGAGAAAAATGATTCTATGAATCATAGTATAATAAGTTATACAATGAAATAATATGAGGTCATTAATGCATGTTTTTAAAAAATATTAAAGATGTGAAATAGTAATTATGATAAACTACTACTTAAAAACTTTAAAACAAGAGGAATTCCCTGATGGCCCAGTGATCAGGAATCCAGGCTTCCACTGCAGGGGGAAGGGGCTCGATATCTGGTTTGAGAACTAAGACTCCGTAAGCTGCATGGTGAGGCCAAAGAAAGAAAAAAACCAGGAAACAAAACTATCTGCAGATGAATCTCAACTTGGTTGAAAATACAAACAAAACAAAAATATAGAGAAAGCCTGAAATAAAATGTTCCAAAATGGTAACAATGGTTCTCTCCAAGCAGTGAGATTATAGATGTTGTATCAGTCCTTTCCTTTTCCAGTTCTGAAGATGAACTTACGTTGCTGATACAGTTAGTAAAAGGGTGATTCTCAAACTTTTGGCTCTTAGACTCCTTTATAATCTTAAAAATTAGTGATGAACTCAAGGAGTTTTTATTTATGTGGCTTATATTTACTTGTATTTACATGTAAAAAATTAAGATGGAGAAAAAATGTTAAAGAATCATTAACTTAGAAATAATAACCTAATAAATTAATATTTTATTAAAACTATTGTATTTAGTGAGAAAGTTTCACATTTAAAAAAAATCTCTTTAATATCCACTTAATGGAAGACAGCTGCCATCTGAACTGCTATAACACATTCAATCTTTTGTCATATATATTTTTTAGCAGATATATCAAGATGTCATATATTTTTAATTTGAAGCATATTACAAAAGTGTGGCCTCACACAGACATGCAGTTGGAAAAGGAAGGAGTACTTTAGCAGCCTTTTGGGATAATTGTGCATATTTTTTTAGATAACATACCAAGACTCCAGAAGCAATCATTTTCTTAAAGGTTACTGGAAATGTGAAAACTGAAACAAGACCAATCAACTTTTGTATTGGTCTGTCTTGCACTTTGAATGGATCTTTCACTTGTCTGTGGATGCTGTTGTAATATCATGCATTGGTCTTTCAGAAAATACTCATGTGTTATAAGTTATGCAGATCTTCCCTATATTGATATATTTTGTTATAAAAATTTCAAAAGGTCACCTTCATAAATATTTCCACCAATCTTACCAGAAAGTTCAAGAAAATATCTGCCATTTATTTGCATAAATAACCAGTCTGTCATTCTTTCAAGTTAAAAAAGTAAACCATGTTTTTCGTTTTTTTTTAACAAATCTTATAACTCAAACAAGTGCTCTGAACTAAAACACTTTAAACAGAAGTATAAAAAGATATATATTCAAGGTAGAAATTTAATAAAACTAACAACTTTTCTGCTTCATCAAATGCACTAAGTAAAACTGGCCTTTTTTTTTTCTTTCTTTCTTTTTAACTGCAAGTACATGGCCAGAAAAAACACAGGACTACTAGTACTATTTGGTGCCCCTGCCCTGATTCCTACTAAGGCTCCATCATTTTATCCACCATTTGCTTTAGCACTATAAGTGCAAATGTCAATACCATGACATAAGCAGATAATGTGTTGGCATTATTATGAAAATAGTTTTGACCTCACCCTCTGGGAAGTCTCAGGGACTCTTGGGGGTCCACAGGCCATGCTTAGTTTTTTCAAAAAATTTAAAAAACAACGTCTCTTTAAATATAACAGTTCTATGAAGTCTAATTTCAATAAGCTCTAAAAATTCTTCCTTCATGCTATGCTGCAAATTTGCTTTTAAATAATCTTAAGTCAGAGAATCAACTTAACCTGACTCAATTTTGCTCATGAAATAAAACTTATCTAGAATGTTTGTAAAATAACATATTTACGCTGCTACAGTGGAGAAGGCAATGGCACCCCACTCTAGTACACTTGCCTGGACAATCCCATGGATGGAGGAGCCTGGAAGGCTGCAGTCCGTGGGGTCGCTGAGGGCTGCACATGACTGAGTGACTTCACTTTCACTTTTCACTTTCATGCATTGGAGAAGGAAATGGCAACCCACTCCAGTGTCCTTGCCTGGAGAATCCCAAGGACGGGGGAGCCTGGTGGGCTGCCGTCTATGGGGTCGCGCAGAGTCGGACACGACTGAAGCGACTTAGCAGCAGCAGCAGCAGCAGCATGCTGCTACAAGGACAATCATTCAAGAACATACAATAACCCTAAAATTCTTAAGAAAAAGACTTATTTTTAAATGATTTTTAAAAACCTACAATAATCCAAAATCATTATACTTACTGTAACAAAGCTCCATTTTGTTCCATTTCATTCTGAGGTTGCTAGAAAGAAAAAATGTTTATTTTCAACTGAGGAATGCTAACCTAATGCAACAACTAAAACACTTAACATTAATATAATTATTATGTCATTATTTGTTAATTTTTTTTATTGTGGCAAAATATACATAAGATTTACCATTTTGACCATTTAAAAAGGTACAGTTCTTTGACATTATGTACAGCCCCACTGATGCATAATCATCACCTCCATTTCAAGAACTTTTTGATCTTCCCTAACTGGAACTCCATATCTAAATAATTTTCCATTTACCCTTCTCCCAACCCCTGGCATCCATGCTTCTACGTTCTGTCTTTATGAATGTGTCTAAGTGCCTCACATGAAAGGAACCATGTAATACTTGGCCTCTTGTGACTGGCTCATAGTAAGTAATATCAGTCTTCAAGGTTTATCCATGTTGTAGCAAGTATCAGCATTTTGTTCCTTTCTCAGGCCAAATAATGTTCCATTCTTCATATGTACCACATTTTATTTATCTACTCATCTATCAATGGACAGTTGGGTTGTTTCCGTGTTTTGGCTACTGTGAACAATGCTTCTATGAGCATGGGTGGACAAATATGTTTTCATGTCCTTGCTTTCACTTATTTTGGGTATATACCCAGAAGAGGAGTTTTTAAGTCATATGGTAATTCTATGTTTAATTTTTTGAGGAATCACCATACCATATTTCACAGCTGCTGCACCATTCTACATTTCCCACCAGCAAGGGGCAAGAATTCCAATTTTTCCACATTCTCATCAATACTTGTTATTTTATTTTGCTAATAGCCATCCTAATGCATGAGAGAGGGCATCTCATCATGGTTTTGATGTGTATTTCCCTAATGGTTAAAGATATTTAATATCTTCTCATGTGTTTATAACCCATTTGTACATCTCTCTCTCTTTTTAAGCTGCACTACACAGCTTGTGGAACCCTAGTTCCCGGACCAAGGGTAGAATCCAAGCCCAGCAATGAAAGCCCCAAGTTGTAACCACTGGATCACCAGGGAATTCCCTTTATCTTCGTTACTGAAATGTCTGTTTATGTCCGTTGCCCGTTTTTTAGTCAGGTATTTAGTTGCTGCTATGAGTTTCCATATATTTTGTGCATCAATCTCTAATCAGATTTATGATTTACATATATCAACATATTCTCCCTTTCTTCAAGTTACTTTTTCACTCTGTTCACAGTGCCATTTGATGCAGATAGGTTTTTAATTTTCATGAAGTCTAGCTTACTTATTTTTTATTTAATTGCTTATGCTTTCATATGCATGAAATCACTGCCAAAGAGAATGTCATGATACTTTCTCCCTGTGTTTTCTTCTAAGAGTTTTACAGGTTTGGCCCTTATGTTTAGTTTTTGTCTTAATTTTTTTTATAAAAGAATTTGTGGAACCTAGGTAAAGAGAAAGGGAGTGTTCCTTCTTTTTAATTCCTAGTTTTCTCCTTAGTTCATTAATCCCTAATGGTTCTGATGAGACATTCTTGTCAGGTTCTGAGTTCTATATTTCTCCTGAGGGCCCCAAATCATACAAGCTCGGGGTCAAAGTGCTAAATGCTTAATGGATTCTACTCAATCGTCAGGACATGCCCCAAAAGCTGAAGTTGTGCCCCTTTCAAAAAAGCTAAAATGCTCTGATAAAATGCTTCCATTTTAAGATTTCACAGCACACTGGTTTTCATTGCTTTAAAAGAAATCCTTACCTTAAATATCTTATTAGAATCAAAGAAAATCTTTAGAAAAGATCTCCCTTTGGGGGCCCTCTACATTTGTTTCTATGATCAATAATAAAGCTTTCTGAAAATAAAACCATTAGCCTGAACTTCCAAACTATTTTTGATCACTGACAGTCGTAATAACAAGAAAACACAAAGTAATGTGAGAACTTCAAAGTTTTGCAATTAGTCAAAGTGAAAGTTACTCAGTTGTGTCTGACTCTTTGTGACCCCATGGACCATACAGTCCATTGAATTCTCCAGGCCGAATACAGGGGTGAGTGGCCTTTCCTTTCTCCAGGAGATCTTCCCAACCCAGGGATCAAACCGGGGTCTCCTGCATTGCAGGTGGATTCTTTACCAGCTGAGCTACCAGGGAAAGCCTCTCCAATTCACTGTTCACTGTTACTTATTGATAGTGCATCTTTACACTGCTCAAGGTTACTACATTGGTTCCACACATACATACTTCCTAAGCAGACTTTACAAAAAGCTCAGAGACCCACAGTGAAGAAGGAATTTTAAGAAGTAAATGAGTGCCTGATAAACATGGAATGAGGTTCGTGACATTGTACAGGAGACAGGGAGCAACACCATCCCCATGGAAAAGAAATGCAAAAAAGCAAAATGGCTGTCTGGAGAGGCCTTACAAATAGCTGTGAAAAGAAGAGAGGCGAAAAGCAAAGGAGAAAAGGAAAGATATAAGCATCTGAATGCAGGATTCCAAAGAATAGCAAGAAGAGATAAGAAAGTCTTCTTTAGCGATCAATGCAAAGAAATAGAGGAAAAGAACAGAATGGGAAAAACTAGAGATATCTTCAAGAAAATTAGAGATACCAAGGGAACGTTTCATGCAAAGATGGGCTGACCCAGATAATCATGATGATGTGATCACTAATCTAGAGCCAGATATCCTGGAATGTGAAGTCAAGTGGGCCTTAGAAAGCATCACTACAAACAAAGCTAGTGGAGGTGATGGAATTCCAACTGAGCTGTTTCAAATCCTGAAAATGATGTGGTGGAAGTGCTGCACTTAAGATGCCAGCAAATTTGGAAGACTCAGAGGTGGCTACGGGACTGGAAAAGGTCAGTTTTCATTCCAATCCCAAAGAAAGGCATTGCCAAAGAACGTTCAAACTACCGCACAATTGCACTCATCTCACATGCTAGTAAAGTAATGCTCAAAATTCTCCAAGCCAGGCTTCCCCAATACGTGAACCGTGAACTCCCTGATGTTCAAGCTGGTTTTAGAAAAGGCAGAGGAACCAGAGATCAAATTGCCAACATCCACTGGATTATGGAAAAAGCAAGAGAGTTCCAGAAAAACATCTATTTCTGCTTTATTGATTATGCCAAAGCCTTTGACTGTGTGGATCACAATAAACTGTGGAAAATTCTGAAAGAGATGGGAATACCAGACCACCTAACCTCTTGAGAAATCTGTATGCAGGTCAGGTAGCAACAGTTAGAACTGGACCTGGAACAACAGACTGGTTCCAAATAGGAAAAGGAGTACATCAAGGCTGTATATTGTCACCCTGCTTATTTAACTTCTATGCAGAGTACATCATGAGAAATGCTGGACTGGAAGAAACACAAGCTGGAATTAAGACTGCCAGGAGAAATACCAATAACCTCCGATATGCAGATGACACCACCCTTATGGCAGAAAGTGAAGAGGAGCTAAAAAGCCTCTTGATGAAAGTGAAAGAGGAGAGTGAAAAAGTTTGCTTAAAACTCAACATTCAGAAAACGAAGACCTATGCATCCGGTGCCATCACTTCATGGGAAATAGATGGGGAAACAGTGTCAGACTTTATTTTTGGGGGCTCCAAAATCACTGCAGATGGTGACTGCAGCCATGAAATTATAAGACGCTTACTCCTTGGAAGAAAAGTTATGACCAACCTAGATAGCATATTCAAAAGCAGAGACATTACTTTGCTGACTAAGGTCGTCTAGTCAAGGCTATGGTTTTTCCTGTGGTCAGGTATGGATGTGAGAGTTGGACTGTGAAGAAGGCAGAGTTCCGAAGAATTGATGCTTTTGAACTGTGGTGTTGGAGAAGACTCTTGAGAGTCCCTTGGACTGCAAGGAGATCCAACCAGTCCATTCTGAAGGAGATCAGCCCTGGGATTTCTTTGGAAGGCATGATGCTGAAGCTGAAACTCTAGTACTTTGGCCACCTCATGTGAAGAGTTGACTAATTAGAAAAGACTCTGATGCTGGGAGGAATTAGGGGCAGGAGGAGAAGGGGACAACCGAGGATGAGATGGCTGGATGACATCACTGACTTGATGGACGTGAGTCTGAGTGAACTCTGGGAGATGGTGATGAACAGGGAGGCCTGGCGTGCTGCGATTCATGGGGTCGCAAAGAGTCGGACATGACTGAGCGACTGAACTGAACTGAAACTTAGAAAGTCCCAAGGAGTAATTAACATTCATGTCCAACTCTTTGTGACCCCATGGACTGCAGGATGCAAGGCTTCCCTGTCCATCACCAAATCCTAGAGCTTGCTCATGTCCATTGAGCCAGTGATGACATCTAACCATCTCATCCTCTGTCGTCCCCTTCTCCTCCTGCCTTCAATCTTTCCCAGCACCAGCGTCTAATTAAACAGGGTAATTAAACCTTGGCTTCCTAGGTGGCTCACTGGTAAAGAAACCACCTACCAATGCAGGAGACATGGGTTTGATCCCTGGTTTGGGAAGATTCCCTGGAGGAGGAAATGGCAATTCATTCCAGTATTCTTGCCTAAACAATCCCATGAACAGAGGGAGCCTGGTGGACTACAGTCCATGGGATCACAAAGAGTAGGACAAGACTGAGTAGGCACATGTGCACACACAGACACACACACAGATATTTATATATTCACTAGGTAATTTTTGAGTCTTCACAAAAGCAGTTCATTCAAGTATCGATAACACCCACTTATCTTACTAGAGGACCAGTGAATTTTCCTGTTGAGGGCTAGTTATTCCTTTGCTCCTACCCACATAAGGAAAATGCAAAAGATAAGAGAGCAAGTAAGAAGGAAGTTTGCTCCTGATGCTGATTGTTTCCCTCTTCCATAGGCAGAAATACTCCTCAAGAGATAATGCCTCAGAATATAATGGGTGCTGGAGCTGTTCATTTGTTGATTATCAAAATATAAGGATACACTCAATCCATTCTTTCTTAAGGGGTACAAATTGCTATCTGTGCTGTTGATACATGTGACATTTTCCTCCTGCCTCTTCCAGGTAATTCAAGTGCAGACATTAAAAAAAAAAAAAAAAAACACCTGTTGGGGGTAGGGTATGAGAGGTGAAAGAAGGTTTAATTTGTATTAACTAAGAGTACTTGAAAAAGGAACAAGTCTGTTTATATATCCTTAACCAAAAAACAATATTCTACTATCTGAGCTCTTCTTCACCTGAATAATGGATTACTGGGAGAGAAATAGGAGCCTGGCCGACCAGGTCAGCCGGATCAACCCTGGCTCCGTAAGGCATGGGATGTCTGTCCTCAAACTAGCCTCACATTCCACAGAACAGAATACACATTCCTGCAGTGCTTCAGTGATCTTGATGAGTTATTGATAACATGTGCTTAAAATACCTTTCTCTCACATTGAGGCAGTGAAATTTGGTTATCTATACAGATATTTTTTATTATTATTTTAAAATACCCGCATGATTGTCTTTTAGACTGCTTGATCTGGATTTTTGGTACCATCTTTACATTGCTTCTGAGTTATAAAATGATAAAATGGTCATTTTAAACTGTACTATGTGTGCATGCTAAGTCATTTCAGTTGTATCAGACTCTGCGACCCTATGGATTACAGCCCTCCAGGCTCCTCTGTCCATGGCATCCTCCAGGCAAGAATACTGGAGTGGGTTGCCATACCCTCCTCCAAGGGATCTTCCTGACCCAGGGATCAGACCCACATCTCTTGTTTCCTGCACAGGCAGGTTCTTTACCACTAGCGCCACCTGGGAAGCTCTAAACTCCACTGAGTAGTATCTAAATACAACTTAAACACAAAGTAATTTAAACACTGAATGACAACTGTCTTTACTCTGGCTGAGTTAGGAGCCAAGGCCCTGGTTTCATCCTATTTCTTTCCAAAATAATCCTAAGCAATTGCAACTCTGGGCAGAGACAGCAATTCTAGGACCCTAAGAATTAAAGAAGGTCAGGATGGCTTACAGTCAGGAAAAAGATACCAAAGACATTAATAATCAGCACAGTAGAGTCAAGGAGTTCCCTAAGTTTTGCTCACTCACCTTGAATTTGACTGGTCCAGCTATTCATACCTCAAGACAGGTAGCTAGTAAGAGAGAATGCTTACCTTCTCCTGAGGCTTAAAAAGACCCTGCAGGATGCAACCTACTATATACAGAATAGATAAACAACAAAGTCTTACTATATAGCACAGGGAACTATATTCAATATCCTGTGATAAACCATGAATATGAAAAAGAAAAATATATAGATGTATAACTGAATCACTTTGTTGTACAGCAGAAATTAACAACATTGTAAATCAACTACACTTCAATAAAATTTTTTAAAAGCCCTTACAGTACATATTAATACACACATAATCTCTGTAACCTCTGGCTTTACCAACAATGATCCTTCTTCCATTACACAATTGTCAAACAAGCCTATGGTTGTTCATTTCTCTTTAAAGGGTCTCTCTAATGTTTGATTTAACTGATTTCACCTTTACATATGGATATGGGTGGAAAGTGGAAACTGCATAATGGAAAGGAAAAGTGAAATTCAACCTGATTCAAAACTCTTAGACAGCATTTCAGAGAGCAGAAGATGGAAGAGGCAGCCTGATGGTAATAATCACAGGATTAATCATTATTCCCTGCCAAATAAGCATCTTCCAGATGATTAAAAGCTAATTATATTAACAGTAAGAACAATGGTGCCTACCGTATTAGTCAGGCTTCTCCAGAGAAACAAAACTAATAGGATATGTATATACAGAATAAGAGATGTGTCCTAACTGGCTCATGTAATTATGGAAACTGGCAAGTCCAGATCTGCAATGTGGACTGTCAGGCTCAAGACCCAAGAAAGCTGACAGTAGAGATAAAGTCCAAAGGCTCTCTGCTGGAGAATTCTCTCTTGCTCAGAGAGGCTGGTCTTTTCTTCTATACAGGCCTTCAACAGGATGGATGAAGCCCACTTTCATCCATAATCAGCCCATTCGATTACAGAGGGCAATGTGATTCACCCAAATCCACTGACTTACATGTTAATCTCATTCAAAAACATCCTCAAAGAAACTCGCAGAATGTCTGACTATTTGGGTACCCAATGGCCCAGTCAACATGTAAAATTAACTATTATACCTTCTAATTTTGATAGTAATGTCTCTAATTATCTCTCCAGACATACTACTAAGCTCTCTAAACAAAATTTTTAAAATTTCTACGTAAAATTTAAAAACTGCTTGCCATATAGCCCCTATAACGAATAAGAAAAGGTACTGCAAGACCCAAAAATGATGAGTATGAGCTATTTTAAAACACTTCTTATGTTTTTAAAAATTAGCATGGTACTTGTCAAACCAAAGATTCTCATTATCATCTTCATAGTTTGCCCTTACTTAAAATGTTCTACTATTTCTTTTTAAAAAATTTTTATTGGCGTATAGTTGCTTTACTATATGTTTGCTAACTTTAATGCTCTGTTAGTCTCTGCTGTACAGTAAAGTGAATCACTTATATGTATACATATATCCTCTCTTTTAGATCTGCTTTCTTTTGAGGTCACCACAGATCACTGAATAGAGTTCCCTGTGCTAGACAGTAGGTTCTCATTAGTTACCTATTTTATACATAGAGGTGTATATATGTCATTCCCAATCTCATCATTTCTAAAATTGTTTTGAAGATGAAATGTCAGTATTATATCTGAGTTTTAACAAAAATTTTGTTTAGAAATCTGTTTAGTAACTGAATTATTTAGAATTTACTTAACATCAGATTTTGAAGCAATACATATTCAAGTTGTGAAACAATACATTACTTTTTTATTTAAATTAACTTTGGAAAGTTATTTAAAGAGACCAGTGCCTTTCCTGGTCTATTTATTTGATAAAATCAGTATCTCTCACATAGTTAAATTTCTAAAGGTTTATTTTCAAAGAATAAAATTAAAAACTGTAAAAGCAGCAGTATCTGTCAATTAAAAAAACATTAATTAAAATTTGCTACAGATGTTTAACACTTTGATAACATGGCCTAACTTATTGTTAAAAAAATGAGAGAGAGGCAGGGTAAAGTTAAAGGAGGTATCTATTTTACAACCAATGAAATTCCATGAAGGCAAAAAAAGAAGGACAAATACCAAATAATTCATTTAACCTTCTTATCTTAAGAAGCCCATTGCCAGCAGATAGCTGATTTACAATCTGATGAAAGAATCTTTGAAAGATAGTCAGTCTTCTAAGGCAACTGTTTCAATCTAGCTGATAATTAGAAATTTCTTGGGAGGCTTTTGAAAAATGGAGAGTCCTAGGTTCTACTCAAATATGAGTTTGAGAGTCTATATTTTTAAATAGATTTGATTACCAAAAGGTTTGGTAATCAAGCTTTCAAAATTACCATTCTGAGGTACAATCTAGAGCCAAGTACAATATTCACATAATAAACGTTTCTGAGATAAAGAGAAAAATTTAACTTTTATTTCCCATTTCACAGTTACTAAAGGGGAAAAATTTCTTTCTTTTTAATTCAGAAGTTATAAAACTGATATTAAACGAACTGTTAGAAACTCAATACAGGCATCTCCAGCCTTTAAAAAAATATTTGTTGTTTTATTTTTCTCTTTTGACTAGTTATACAAGTTATACACCTTCCTAGGCACAATATCAAAGAAACTTTCACAATCACTCTTTGAAACTGCTGTCAATTTCTGTTATTAAAAAACATGTATTCTCTCTTCCATTCCTTAAACTCTGTAGTGATCTCTGTTTAGCTAACTTATTTGTGGCAGGGTGCTAAATGAATCATCCCTTACTTTTCCCCATGTTGACTGTATTAAAAAGAAACAAGTGAAAATTTGTGTATATAAGTGCATGCCTGCACACATGTACTCTTTATCTCTCTCTCTCTCTCTCTCTCCACACACACACACACACACACACACACACAGAGGACAATAGAGAGGTCTTTCAGTGGCCTGTATCTCAAATTATACCACACAGATTAGTATCTTATTCACAAATTGAAGGTGACCTCTGGCTGGATGGCACCACCGACTCAATGGACATGAGTTTGAGTGAACTCTGGGAGTTGGTAATGGACAGGGAGGGTGCTCCAATTCATGGGGTTGCAAAGAGTCGGACACGACTGAGCGACTGAACTAAACTGACATACAATGGAGATGAAAACTGTTAATTATTATATCTTATTTTAGCCTATTTTAACCTTCTCAATCCCACATTTCTATCAGAAAGAGAAATAAAGGAAAAAGAGCCTAAAACATTTGACTTTTACATTAGAAACAGAGTGACCGGCTAAGAAATGGGAAAAACTGAGTAAGAAAGAAAGAAAAGCAAAACAATAGTGAAAAGAATTAATCATGAGTAATTTGCCTTTATTTCAAATAGCATTACTAATTTTTAAAAAGCATGCATGTAATCAGTATGCTACACACCTGTAAGACTGTATCCTCAATAAGAATAAGCATCGTTTGATTTATACTCATTTGCTCCTGTGGATCCTCTCTGAATCTGAATCTAACCTGAATCTCTGGAGAAGATGCACCTAAAATGAAATACAATCACAGGTCATTTGCAATAGTGTTATTGCTCTGCTTTAACAATGACCCAAGGCAATTCACTCACACACACACATACACACACACACAAAACTGCAAGTGGTTAATATTAAAATATGCCTAACTTTGGTACTCTTCAAAAATGCAAATTAAAACAAACAGATACATTTTACTTACCAGTTTGGCAAAGATTGCACATGTCCTGTGTTGGATCTAGAGAGAAAAAGTCATCTTTTATAGGAGGCAATATATGTCAAAATCTGACATGTGTTCATCCTTTAAAATCAAATTAATTTTAACTGCTTATTCTAAGGAAATAATCAGAAAGGTAGGCAAACACACTGAGAAACATCAAATATTATCAAATCATTATGTAAAGGTACATTCATACAATGGAATAAAGGCAGCAATTTAACAGGCTGAGCTAGATCAATATAACAAAGAAAAAAAACATATGTAGGACAATACTAATTATTAAAAAACATATTTATATTGGTACACAAATGTCTAGAAAAAAACACAAATACTAAACACTGGCAATTGTTAGGCACTAAATTAACAGAGTAAAGTAAGTGATGGGATCTTTCACTTTCTACATTATATAATATTACACTTTAAAAACGTTATACTTTTAATAATTAGCAAAATAATTAAGGTCTATCCACCATTTGGAAAAGGAAAGGGAAGAAAAGGGAAGGTAAGCAAAGGGAAAAAACTTTGTTGGAACATTGAAACAGAAATCTAACTTCTTCCTAGTGGCATTTTATACATCATAAGAATATATTTTAGAGGCCAATATTACACAAAATCCCTTCCAATTACATGCAGGAAAAACTGTTCCAAGATCAAACTGTAATTTGCCATTGGGGTATCAGGTGAGATGATGTACAGCGAGGACTTTGTGAACTACAGTTGACCCTTGAATAACAGGAGGGTTGAACTACCTTAAACACGGTCCACTTAAACAAGGATGTTTTTTAATGGACATACACTCGGCCCTCCACTTCCGTGAGTTTGGCATCCACAGATTCCACCAACCCTACGTGAAATCGTGTACTGTGTTTACAATTCACAGCTGGTGGAGTCTGTGAATGCGCAGTACACAGATGTGAAGGGCCAACTACGGGACTTGGGGATTTGGGTGTATACAGGGGCTCCTGCAAACAGTCCCCCATGGATATCTAGGCACAAGTGCATACACACAAGAGTTCCATGATGGTTAGGACATTTTCCTTCTATCCTACACCTATTTCCAGATATTCTCCAATAAACAATGGCTCACAAGAAGGATCATAAAAGGAAATAACCTACTATTTGAATGGCTTTCTGCAAAATTGATCTTTCTAAACTGCAACAATGAGAGACAGAATTTTCTGGAAGTGTAAATATTGATCTAGAAGTGGACTCAAGAGGTTTGGAGAATTTTTAAGTGAAAGGCTCTTTTTAAAAATATATACCAAGGATACTTGTACCTCAATTTTAGTCTGACAGAATCAGACTGATTATTAAAAAGTATTATTCACTTTGCAAATAGGCAAGTTTGAGGGTTAAGTGGGAGATCTCTGAGGAGAGAACTGCTGCTCCAGTGCTACTTCCACATTATCAGTAGCCCTCTTCAGGAGTCATAAACATCTTCTAGAAGGTACAAACCCCACTGCTATCCTTATAACAACAGTTCTTAAGATCTGTTACAGATGCCTGTAAGAAATTTATTCTGTGTAAAGTTAAAGAATAAGACTAAATATAAAAGAGGCTAATAGAATAATAATACTTGGAAAATTAAAGGGACTACTTAGTGAAAAGAATTATTTCTCACCTTTACTGGGATGGAGACTGAACTCAGATCTAAGAGATGTGTCTTGATTAAAAAGCAACCTTTCAGAAAAAAAAAAGATGGTACAGATGTTATGATATTTCTTAAACAAAGACTAACAATTCAACTGGCATTTCTTTTTCCAGTTTTACTGAGATGTAACTGACATATAATATTGTATAAGTTTCAATTCTACAATGTGATGATACACAGCATGCACTGCAAAATGATTAAGTAAATAAACTTTTAACATAGTTCAATGTAAACCACTCATAAAAATTACAACTAAATTTGCTAGAATTCCTAGTTATACCACTATTAATATTCTATATCAATGCATTTTTTCAGAAATATAGTCTTTAAATTAAAACTTATCCAAGATGACTCATGCACCTATGGGTACCTTATTTTTGACAAAGGAGGCAGGAGCATACATTGGGGCAAAGACAGCCTCTTCAGTAAGTGGTGCTGGGAAAACTGGCAGCTTCATGTGAAAGAGCGAAATCAGACCACTTCCTAACGCCACATGCTCAGTCACTCAGTCGTGCCCAACTCTGCGATCCCCTGGACTGTAGCCCGCCAGGCTCCTCTGTCCATGGGGATTCTCCAGGCAAGAATACTGCAGTGGGTTGCCATTTCTTCCTCCAGGGGATCTTCCCAACCCAGGGACTGAACCCAGGTCTTCCACACTGCGGGCGGATTCACCATCTGAGCCACCATGCAAGCCCTCCTAATGCCACACAAAGATAAACTCAAAATGAATTAAAGACCTAAATGTAAGACCAGAAACTATAAAACTCTTAGAGGAAAATATAGGAAGAACACTTTATGACATAAATCAAAGAAAGATTCTCTATGACCCACCTCCTAGAGTAATGGAAATAAAAGCAAAAATAAATAAGTGGCACCTAATGAAACTTAAAAGCTTTTGCACAGCAAAGGAAACTGCAAACAAGGTGAAAAGACAACCCTCAGAATAAGAGAAAATAATAGCAAAGGAAACAACTGGCAAAGAACTAATTTCCAAAATATATAAGCAGCTCATACAACTCAATACCAGAAAAACTAAAAGCCAATCAAAAACTGGGAAAAAGACCTAAACAGACATTTCTCCAAAGAAGACATACAGATGACTAACAAAACACATGAAAAGAGGCTCAACACTGCTCGTTAATAAAGAAATGTAAATCAAAACTACAACGAGATAGCATTTCACACCAGTCAGAATGGCCATCATCAAAAATTCTACAAACAATAAATGCTGGAGAGGGTGTGGAGCAAAGGAAACCATCTTGCCAGCTGGAATGTAAATTGATACAGCCACTATGGAAGACAGTATGGCAATTCCTTAAAAAAACTAGGAATAAAACCATTATATGACCCAGCAATCCTACTCCTAGGCATATACCCTGAGGAAACAAAAACTGAAAAAGACACATGTATCCCACTGTTCACTGCTGCACTATTTACAATAGCTAGAACATGGAAGCAACCTAGATGCCCATCAACAGATGAATGGATAAAGAAGCTGTGGTACATACACACAATGAAATATTACTCAGCCATAAAATGGATTGCGTTTGAGTCAGTTTCTAATGAGGCTATTATACAGAGTGAAATAAATCAGAAAGGGAAATACAAATATCATATACTAATGCATATATATATAGAATCTAGAAAGATGGTACTGATGAATTTATTTGCAGAGCAGCAATGGAGAAACAGACATAGAGAACAGATGGACATGGGGGATGTGAGGAGGGAGAGAGTGAGATGCTATATTACCATATGTAAAATAGACAGCCAACAAGAATTTGCTGTTTGACTCTGGGAACTCAGACAGGGGCTCTGTGACAGTCTAGACAGGTGGGATGAGAAGGGAGACGGGAGGAAGCTTTGGGAGGGAGGGGACATGGGTGTACCTATGGCTGATTCTTGTTGATGTCTGGCAGAAAACAAAATTCTGTAAAGCAATTATCCTTCAAATAAAAAATAAATTTAAAAACTTATCCAAGATGAAAATTAAGACTTATTCATGTGCTCTGTTCTTTTTAAATAAATACTCTGCTATGTTTGGATATTTTGGAGTAAAGGGCAAACATCAATACTGTTTTTGAACAGAAGTGAAATGAGGAGATGATGTGAAGGAACCAGCGCTGGTGAGTTTTTTTTCGTTCATCTTTCTCTACATCACAGAGAATTTGAGATCCCAGGGTTAAATTCAAGTGCATATTTTCAGAACATAAATTACAGAAATTTAAGTTTTGGATTCACATCTTACTATATTCTAGGCAACAGCAAGGGAAAGAGAAAAGATAGTCCTTGTTCTCAAGAAGCTTCAGATCTGGTGAGGGATAAAAACAGCAAAGATATATCATGGCAAGTATGCTACTAAGCAGAGCATTCTAAGTATGCTACTATATATCATTCTAAGTATGCTACTAAGAATTTCTCCTGTTTAAAAATCTTTAAAGAATGGAAAAAAAAAATGGGCAAAGGATTTGAGTAGACACTTCTCCAAAGAGGATATACAAATCAGTTCAGTTCAGTCACTCAGTCATGTACGACTCTTTGCAACCCCCTGAACTGAAGCATACCAGGCTTCCCTGTCCATCACCAACTCCTAGAGCTTGCTCAAACTCATGTCCATTGAGTCGGTATCCAACCATCTCATCCTCTGTCATCCCCTTCTCCTCCTGCCTTCAGTCTTTCCCAGCATCAGGGTCTTTTCCAATGAGTCAGCCCTTTGCAACAGGTGGCCAGAGTATTGCAGCTGCAGCTTCACCATCAGTCCTTCCAACGAGCATTCAGGAATGATTTCCTTTAGGATTGACTAGTTTGATCTCCTCACAGTCCAGAGGACTTGAGAGTCTTCCCAAAAACACAGTTTAAAAGTATCAACTCTTCGGCACTCAGCTTTCTTTATGATCCAACTCTCACATGACTACTGGAAAAACCATACCTTTGACTAGATGGAACTTTGTTGGCAAAGTAATGTGTCTGCTTTTAATATGCTGCCTAAGTCTGTCATAGCTTTTCTTCCAAGGAGAAAACGTCTTTTAATTTCATGGCTGCAGTCACCATCTGCAGTGATTCTGGAGCCCAAGAAAAGAAAGTCTATCACTGTTTCCATTGTTTCCCCATCTATTTGCCATGAAGAGACGGGACTGGATGCCATGATCTTAGTTTTCTGAATTTTGAGTTTTAAGCCAGCTTTTTCATTTTCCTCTTTTACTCTTATCAAGAGTCTCTTTAGTTCCTCTTTGCTTTCTGCCATAAGGATGGTGTCATCTGCATATCTGAGGTTACTGATATTTCTCTTGGCAACATGAAAAATGCTCAACAATACTAAAGCATTAGGGAAACCATAATAAGATACCACTTCACACCAACCAAAAACAAATAAGCAAACAAAAAACAAGTGTGTCAAGTATATGGAGAAACTGGAACTCTTGTACATTGCTAGTGGGAATGTAAATTGGTACAGCCACTGTGGAAAACAGTATGATGCGTCCTCAAAAAATTAAACAGATTTACAATTTGATCTAATAATTCCATTTCTATGTATGTACACAAAACAACTGAAAACAGAGACCTGAATTTGTATATTTATGTTCACAGAAACACTATTCACAACAGCTAAAAGGTGGATATTGACAAGTGTCCACTGACAGATGAGTAGATAAACAATGTGGAACCTACATACAGTGGAATATTTTTCAGCCTTAAAAAGGAAGGAAATACTAATACATGCTACATCATGGACAGACCTTAAAGACATCATATTAAGTGAAAAAAGTCAGACATAAAAGAACAAAAATGGTAATTGCATTTACATGAGGTACAGAGAGTAATCAGATTCATAGAAACAGAAAGTAGAATGGTGGTTGCCAAGGGCTGAAGGCAGGGAAGAATGGGCTGTTATTATGCACAGAGTGTCAATTTGAGAAGATGAAAAAATTCTAGAGATAACTAGTAGTGATGGCTGCACAACAATGTGAATGTATTTAATGTCACTGAATTATACACTTGAAAATGGTTAAAATGCTATTCTATATTATATATATATATATATATATATATCTCACCACAATTTTAAAAAGTTTAAAAATCTTCCCAGAATCCAAGAATGTAACAATGTACTAACGCATAAATATATGATTTGGAATGAGGGTGTTTTTTTAACTCATTTTATCTTTTTATGGAAAATTTAAAATAACAACAAATAAAAGACAATAGTACACTCAACATCCGAGTGCAGTAATTATCAGTACCCAGCCATTTTTGCTTCCTCTATAACCCTCGCCATCCTCTGCACCCAGTGTGAGTCTCTTACTAGATTATTTTTAAAGCAAATCCTGAACATCTTATTCTATTTCATCTGGAAATATTTTACTATTCAACTCTAGAAGATAAGGACTCTTTTAACATAACCATAATAATCACACCTTTAAAAACAGCCAAAACTACATACTAAAAAACCCAATAATTACTTAATAGTAATAAACGTTATCTAGTCTATAGTAAGCAACCTCTTTAATGGCTCTCAGTATTTATCTCCTTGTATATGGTATTTATCCTTGAGTATGGACTGGATCCAGCAACTCTTCTCATAAACAAAACACAGCAAATAGGTTGGGATGTGACCTCACTGGCTTCCATCCTATCCTCTCATTCTCTTGCTGCTTCCCTCTTGTGGAAGCCAGCCTGCCATGTTGCGATGCCCTTTGCAGAAGCCTACACAGCAGGAAACTAACGGGAGGCCCCCGTCAACAGAAAGGAGCCAAGGACTGAAGTCAAGAGCCAGAGACGGAGCTGAATCTCACAACCACTGTTCGAGTAGTGGCTCCTTCTCATGAAACCGTGAGATGAATGCAGCCTTCTGAGTCCTTGAGCCTGATCATCAGCTAAGCCACTCCTTGACTCCTGAACCACAGAAACTACACAATATGTTCACTGCTTTAAGAACTTAATATGTTTTGGAGTAAGCTGTTATACAGCAATGTAAACTAACAGATTGCAGTCAAATTTCCCTGTCTCTTTTTACAATGGTTTTGTTCATATCGGGATCCAAACAAGATACACAGATTGCATTTGGTTGTATGTCTCTTAAGTCTCTTTTAAAATCTGTAAGTTATACCTTTCCCTGCCCCTTACAATTTATTTGTTGAAGAAACTGGGTTGTTTTTCCCATATAGTTTCCCGTATTTGGGATTTGAAGACTGCATGTCATTTCACATGTTCCTCTGTCCTGTATATTTCCTGTAAACCAGTTATTAGATCAAGAAGTTTGATCTGATTCAACTGAGGAGGCAATATGTGTACTTTCTACAGGAGGTAACAAAGAATGTGTTGAGAAAGGCAGTCGTGCACATACCATCTTTCACTCCTGCAAGGCCTTGGGTCTGGAACATTTTCCCACTAAAAGACAGAGTCCTCCCAGCCTGTACTGGACTTACCACCTTGTATGGGAATACACTTCCCTGTTAGCCTCAGCGTGTACTACTCTGTTCTGTTGAAAAGTGTATGTCATACGGTAGTTGGCCACGCCCATTCCTCTGTGTTCTCTGTGGGGAGAGGATGAAATCCTTCAACCAGTGGCACCAGAGGGGAGTGTGCAGGCCGATGACTGTGCATCAGCTAAAGAGTGACTGCTGGCCATGAGGGACTGATGCCCACTACTGCAGCTACTCTTGTTCTCTCTTCTCTCAGAGTTAACAGCTTTCAGAATAGTACTTGGCACCATTCTGTTTTAATCATTGGAGGAGTCATTATTTTGACATAGATCCTGACCCAAAATGTTGCTTTCTTTAGCTATTTTAGTCCAATTATTCATTGTCTCATTGTATCTCGCTTTATATTTTTCCCTTCTCCAACTGTATCCTTTATAACAGGTATTTCTTATCTAGACAGTTCATGAGGACAGTACTAGTCTATCTTAAAGGACAAAATGAACACTCATTTTGCAGGGTATTTTATTCAATTAGCCTTTAAATGCACTTATAATGTTCAGAGAATATGATTTGACCTGAACATATACCTAAATCTACGTAATAATGAACTATCTTAGAAAGTGGTTCTGTTTAAATTTATTGAGCAGGACTAGTTTGAGATGTATTCTTTAAATGTTGTTGAGCAGTAAATATTTACCAGAGGCTGAGACAGAAGTTAAGGATTGATAAAGGGTTCTCAGGGCACATATAAAAAAATGAATCCTTGTTGTTGTTCAGTCACTCACTCGTGTCCAACTCTTTGCAACCCCATGAAGCAGCACGCCAGGCTTCCCTGTCCTTCACCATCTCCCAGAGCTTGCTCAAATCCATGTCCATTGAATCAATGATCCCTCCAACCATCTCATCCTCTGTCAAGAACAGAGGACAGAGGACGAGATAGAGAATGAATCCTGCCTCTTAGTAAACAAAAAACAAGCAAACAAAATCTTTTTAGTCAGCGATTTAAATTCTTACAGATTAGCAGCAACATCTACCAAGCCATAAAAGAAACTGGATGCATTTACCAGTTTCATAAGGTTAGGACCAAGTCCAGGCTCTCAGAGTACTTTTCAGACACGGTTATGACATCCTCATTCTTTGAAGGCCTTGCTTTATGTAATTCCACTGGTCGTCAAATCCTTTCTCAGATTTTAGCAAAAGTATCTTAATAGCTGCAACATTTAAGGATTATTTAACTATGTGAAACTGTATGTTTTGCCTGTTCTCAGGTCTTCTAAGACCTATTCTTCTCTTGTCGGTCAAAGTTGGAAGCTTGGGCATGAAAAACAAATACATTGCATACAGGTAAGCAAAGAAGGTGCAGAGGGAAAAGCAACGGCGTTCCAGCCCCAGCAGCGCTTCGACTTTACTGTGTCTCCATACCAATAAAAGAGCACTAATTTTCAACCCTGAGCCATGAGGTTTAAAGAATGATGTTCATATGGCACTGCAGAGAATCATTTCAAAATGAATTAGAGGGGGAAAAAAGATTGGTTAGCCATGACACAGTGAGCCATCTACAGCCTAGTTCTCCAGTGATTGCAATGAAAAACTCTAGTAGAATATTTTTAAAAGCTACCTGAGCAATCTGAAAAGTAAACAATAGCAGGTAAACTGGGGACTGAAACTAAAATCTAAATAACAACCTTGTAGTAAGTGAGTGTCATGGTTTGCTTGGGTTTTTGGTTCAGTTTTTTGCTCTTATTTTTCTTTGTTTCCAGCTTTGACCCTAAGCCTAAACCTAGAACTGCACAGTGCGCACAGATACCAAAAACTTCAGGAGAAATCCCTCCTAGCTTTATCGAGAAAATTAGAGAAAGGGCCCCTGAACACCAGAAGGTGTGGGGAAATCCTTGAGTTTTGCTGTTTTCTCTTTTTAGCTTTAGAGCTAAACTGCTACCAACTATGGTAGCTTGGACACTTAAAACTCAAGAGAAAACCTGTTTCTCTCCTCCTAGAGGAACCATAATCCCAAGAGTATGAAAAGAATCTCTTTTATTTTCTTCTCTCTCCTTTTTTTTTTTAAACACTTTGCCCTGAAGATGGCCCCAGCTGCAGGAAACTACAAGGAAAGGCTAACACTGAAAGAAATCCATCTTTCTGGCCATATAAACCCACATGTGGGGGTAGAGGGAGGAGAGGGTGCATGAAAATCCTGGAGAAAAGAAAGCAGGGAGGGGGACCATCTAATTCTGTATGTGATCCTACATAAGTCTGAGGCGTTCTTAAAGGAACGATGCAAAGAGATAGAGGAAAACAATACAAGGGAAAGACTAGAGATCTCTTCAAGAAAATTGGAGATATCAAGGGAACATTTCATATAAAACTGGGCACAATAATGTACAAAAATGGTAAGAACCTAACAAAAGCAGCAGAGATTAAGAAGAGGTGGCAAGAATACACAGAATGATAAAAGAAAGGTCTTAAAGATCTAGGTAACCATGAAGGTGTGGTCACTCACCTAGATAGAGCTAGACACTCTGGCATGTGAAGTCAAGTAGGCCTCAGGAAGCATTATAATGAACAAAGCTAGTGGAATGATGGAATTCCAGCTGAGTTATTTAAAATCCTAAAAGATGATGCTGTTAAAAGTATTGTACTCAATATGCCAGCAAATTTGGAAAACTCAGCAGTGGCCAAAGGACTGGAAAGGGTCAGTTTTCATTCCTATCTCAAAGATGGGCAATGGCAAAGAATGTTCAAACTACCAAACAACTGCACTCATCTCACATGCTAGCAAGACAATTCTCAAAATCCTTCAAGCTAGGCTTCAACAACACATGAACCAAGAACTTCCAGATGTACAATCTGGGTTTAGAAAAGGCAGAGGAACCAGAGATCAAATTGTCATCATTCACTGGATCACAGAGAAAGCAAGGGAAGTCAAGAAAAATATCTACTTCTGCTTCATTGACTACGCTAAGGCTTTGACTGTGTGGATCTCAATAAACTGTGGAAAATCCATAAAGAGATGGGAGTACCAGACCATCGTACCTTACTTTTCTCAAGAAAAATCTGTATGAGGATCAAGCAACAAAAGTTAAAGTTTACATGGAACAGTGGGCTGGTTCAAAACTGGGAAAGGAGTACAACAAGGCTGTATATTGCCACCCTGCTTATGTATCTTATATGCAGAGTACATCATAAGAAATGCCAGGCTGGATGAAGCACAAGCTGAATCAAGATGGCCAGGAGAAATATCAACAGCCCTAGATAGGCAAAAGATAAGACTCTAATGGCAGGAAGCGAAGAGGGACTAAACAGCCTCTTGAAGAGGGTGAAAAAGGAGCATGAAAAAGCTGGCTTGAAACTCAACATTAAGAAAACGAAGATCATGGCATCCAGTCCCATCATTTTATGGCAAATAGAAGGGGGGAAGTGGAAGCAGGACAGATTTTATTTTCTTGTGCTCTAAAATCATTGCAGATGGTGACTGCAACCATGAAATTAAAAGGTACTTGCTCCTGTCTATACCTAGACAGTATATTAAAAAGCAGAAACATCACTTTGCCAACAAAGGTCCATATATTCAAAGCTATGAATTTTCCAATAGTCAGGCACAGATGTGAGAGTTGGAACCTAAAGAAGGCTGAATGCTGAAGAATTAATGCTTTTGAATTGTGGTGCTGGAGAAGATTCCCTTAGACTGCAAGGAGATCAAACCAGTCAGTCCTAAAAGAAATCAATTCTGAATATCCATCGGAAGGACTGATGCTGAAACTGAAGTTCCAACACTTTGGCCACCTGATGCAAAGAGCCGACTCATTGGAAAAGACCCTGATGCTGGGAAAGATTGAGGGAAGGAGGAGAAGGGGACAAAACAGGATGAGATGGCTAGATGGCATCACTGACCTAATGGACACGAATTTGAGCAAACTCTGGAACATAGTTTGGAGCCTGGTGTGCTACAGGGCTGTGCCATAGGGCTTCAAAGAATCAAGACATGACTTAACGACTGAACAAGTCTTAGGCTCAATTCTGAGCTGTCCACATGCAGAACAGATTCAAAAAAGCAGAGAATTGAACTATGATATTAACTACTTCCCCAAATTCCAGATTAACCCCTGAATGGTACATGAGTCAGACAGACTCAAACAGCATAATAAAGGCTTTGAAAATTGAACTGACGTAACCATCACCCACAGAAGGCAAAACAGAATGGGCAGTCAGATCTAATCAGACTGACTGTCTCTTACAATAAACAAAAATCAACACTCTCTAGCAGATTTTAACAGGAACAAGAGCATGAAATATAACATTCAAAATATACAGGATATTATGCAGAATTACTCAACATGCAAAGAAAAGGGAAAATCTGACTAATTCCTGAAAGAAAAGATAACAGATTTGAATGTCCCAGCCTGTCCAGTCCAGATGCTGGAATTATAAGGCAAAGATTTTTAAACAGCTATTTAAATAATTCTCTAAGACATAAAGGTAAACATTTATCCAATGGATGACAATGAAGTTCTCAGCATAGAAATAAAAATTATAAAAGAGAATCCAATGGAAATTTTAGGAAATATAATTGCTGACAAAGGTCCATCTAATCAAAGCTATGGTTTTCCCAGTAGTCATGTATGAAAGTGAGAGTTGGATGATAAAGAAAGCTGAGTGCCAAAAACTGATGCTTTTGAACTGTAGTGTTGGGGAAGACTCTTGACAGTCCCTTGGACTGCAAGGAAATCAAACCAGTCAATCCTAAATATTCATTGGAAGGACCAATGCTGAAGCTGAAGTTCCAATACTTTGGCCACCTGATGCAAAGAATTGACTCACTGGAAAATACCCTCATGCTGAGAAAGTCTGAAGGCAGGAGGAGAAGGGGTTGACAGAGGATGAGATGGTTGGATGGCATCACCAACTCAATGGACATGATTTGAGTAGGCGCCGGGAGTTGGTGACAAACAGGGAATCCCAGCTTGCTGTGGTCCATGGAGTCGCAGAGTCAGACACAACTCAGCGACTGAACTGAACTGATTATATAATACCTGAAATTAAAAATTCACTGGATGGTCTCAAAAACAGAATGGATATAACATAGGAAAGGCTAAGTGAATCTGAACACAAAGCAATAGTAATTATATAGTCTGAAGAACTGAGAGAGAAAAAAAATGAAAAAGTTAATACAGCCTCAAGGATCTGGGAAACTATCAGAAGGTCTAGCATTCACATCATTTAAATCCCAGAAAGAGAGAAGAAAAAGATTGGTACATGAAAAATATATGAAGAAATCATGACAGAAAACTTCCCAAGTTTGGTGAAAGATATAAGTTTATAGATTCAAGAAACTCAGTGAACCCCAAACAGGAAGAACACAGAGAAAATCATTACCAGATATGTCATAATCAAACTGCTAAAAACCAAAGATGGAAGGAATGGAAGCAGACAGATTTTAAAAGATGATATATTACACAGATGGAAAATGTGATTTAAATGTGGAAGGAGGTGCTTGACTACAAGGGACAGGGAGCACAAAGGAGGATTTGGGGTTTTTAAGTAACAGAACTGTTCTGGATCTTGAGTGTAGTAATTATTATGACATCATGTACTTGTCAAAATGGTCCCCACATAACATTAAGAGCAAATGTTACTGTCTGTATATATAAAAGAACCACAAATCTGAATACCATCCTATACTGCTGCCCAGCTCTCATCCTCCATATCATGTCAATCACCATTTCCTACCAAATTTACTTTCTAAAGATTTTTCAGACTTCTCCTTTTCCCTCTGTTCCCACTGTTTCTGCCTAGCCGAGTTCTCATCATCCCAGTCTGTTACTACTTTGATCCCAAAAGCTAACCTGCATAGCCAAGCTTTACAAAAGGTAACCCATGCTCTAATAGTATCAACTTTAACCCAGACACTTGTGAGAAATGCAGAATCTCAAACCCCACTCTAGAACTCCTGAACTGGAATCCACCTTTTAACAGGATTCTTGAGTGATTTAAAGAAATAAAAGACTTTTCATTGGAATTTACAAAGCCCCGATCCAGGGCATGCATGAGTGAATGAAAATCTGATTACGCTACTCCTCCACTTAAGATCTTACAGACTCATATAAGCTGTAAGAAACCTTACATGACCTTATCCTACTTTTCTCTCCAGGCTCATCTTTCACCACACCTAGCACAACATTTAACACGTCACTAATACTTAACTGTTTGCACATTCTAGCACACATAACACATTGCTATGTCCCACCACAACACCTTTACCCAGGCAGTTCCTTTGGCCTGAAAACCTCTCCATCTGACTTAACTCCTATCCACCTTCACATGTCTACTCAGAAGCCAACCCTGTATAGCAGATGGGAATCCACCTGTCAGGGCAGAGGACACAGGTTTGATCCCTGGTCTAAGGTTTCTCATGCCGAGAGGCAGCTAGCCCCACTGTCACAACTACTGAGCCGGCGCCGGTGTGCCAACAGCCTATGCTCAACAAGAGAAGCCACCACGATGAGGAAGCCTGTGCACCCCAACAAAGAGTAGCTCCCCAATGACTGCACCTGGAGAAAGCATATGTGCAGCAACTCAAGGGAACCAAACATAAATAAATAAATTACAGAAGTCAACCCCACTCTGAGCTCCTAAACCTGCCTGCACCTACCTCCAACCCTGAACTTCCCACACAATATTGAAATGATCTGTTTATGGCTTTCCTGGCCTGTAGGTTTCTCAAAGGCAGTGGCCTCTTCTCTTGTATCTTCTCCCCGTGTCCAGCACAGAGAACTAGCTATGTTTTGAAGAAAGAACTACCATCTTCTCTTGATTCTTACAAAGCTATTCGTCTCCAGTTTGGCAGTAACCAGTTCCCTCATCACAGGATCGTTTCTGGAAAGTATAGGAACTGCCCCTTACACCTGAGTCAGGAGTCGCTTGAAGCATAAGGCATGAAGGATTTAGACCCAATACTTCTGTACCTGTGCAAAAAAGCCCCAGGCTAAGAAAGCAGGCATTTTTTAAAATGCCATAATGGTGCCTCAGAGGTTAAAGCGTCTGCCTCCAATGCAGGAGACCGGGGTTCGATCCCTGGGTCGGGAAGATCCCCGGAGAAGGAAATGGTAACCCACTCCAGTATTCTTGCCTGGCGAATCCCATGGACAGAGGTGCCTGGTGGGCTACAGTTCACGGGGTCGCAAAGAGTCGGATACGACTGAGCGACTTCACTTTCTTTTCTTCCAATGCCACTTAACTATAAAGCTCATTCGGCCCTAGGCGAGGGGGTATGGGGGAGGGTTTTGGGGTCTCTATCTGCAAACTTCTTAGCTCAGGCCTGGGCGCCCCACAGGCCCTACTCCCGCCCGCACGCAGTCTGGCTGGGCGCACCGCCCCCTCAAATCTCCGGGGGCCACCCGCCGGGCCCCAGCCCAAGGGCGGTCACCTTCTCCAGGGCAGCGCCTCTTCCTCGGGGTCGCTCTCCGTCACGGACCCGTCCACCACCGTTTCATCGCTGTCCCAGTCTGCGGCCTGGGAGCCTTCCTCCATCTCCGCGTCGCACTCGGAGTCTTTCTTATCCTCTTTCTCCAACTCCTCCATTTCCGCAAAACAAAACAAAAACTGTTTTTTAATTAAAAAAGTAAAAATCACAAAACAAAGACTGCTCTGAGGGCCAGGAGAAATTATGAATTAATAAGAACATTTTTGGCGGGAGACCGGCCTGTTCTGCGAGTGCAGCGCCTTAGGCCGCGAGTGCGTCGTGAGTGAAGCGGGCCAGCGCCGCGGTGTGATCGCACGCGGCCGGCAGGGGGAGCCGCGCGCCGCCTACAGGGGGAGCCGCGCGCCGCACGTCGGCCCCGCCCCAGCCCCGGCCCCGCCCCGCCAGGCCCCGCCCCGCCCCGCCCCGCCAGGCCCCGCCCCGGTAGCGGCGGAAGGAACCGAGCGAGCGCCAGAGCCCAGGGTTTCTGGAGGAGCCGGGGCGTGGCTTGCTACCGCATTCGCGTTCCGCACCTTTGCTTTGGGGCCCGGCGGTCAAGGGACAGGAGCTGCGGCCTCGGGGATCACACAGGAAGCGCTGCCGCAGACAGACCGCGGGCCGAGCCCGCCCAACGCTGCCGGCAGAGAGGGAGAGCTGGGTCGGGTCCCCGTGCAGCGCCATCTCCGGGCTTGTGAGACGCAGACCCCGGAAGGAACTGTCGCCTCTGACAGACTTTTCTGAAGCCAGAGTGTGATCTTAGCCCCGAAGAGTGCTTTTGAGTCCACCAACTGCTACCTTTTTCACACCCCCTTCCTCCCAAAGTCGCCTTAAGTAGGCGAAAACAAAAATATTAATCAGGAGTTTTTAAATCATCAGCTGATTTATTAATAACTGATGTATTTTATATTTCTTTTTTTCCCCCTCATCAACTCTTTGGTTACCCTGGAATACAGATTGTGCAAGAAAGCCAGGTTAAATGCTTTATTTTTCCCCTTTATTAATTTTTATAATAATATGGGTGCTTGAGTCAGTGAGTCAGTGATAATCGCTCAGCCGTGTCCGACTCTGCGACCCTGTGGACTGACTGGAGCCCGCCAGGCTCCTCTGTCCATGGAATTCTCCAGGCAAGAATACTAGAGTGGGTTGCCATTTCCTTCTCCAAATATGGGTGCCTGCTGCTGCTGCTAAGTCGCTTCAGTCGTATCCGACTCTGCGACCTCATAGATGGCAGACCACCAGGCTCCGCCATCCCTGGGATTCTCCAGGCAAGAACACTAGCAACATCCAAAAATTACCAATTATTATTTTTAAATGAAGTGACTAGATTTTTTATCATTTGATTTCAGCCTGTTAAAAAGTTTTAAATTCAAACTCGTTTAAAACAAAGCCAATTGAGCTCCACCTGCCAGATGAGAGGGAGACTCCAATATGACAGGCTGCGTCTGCACAGCAAGTCTTTAGTACCCACCCTGGAATCTTCAGAGTCTAAGCACATATTGGGTCTTGAAAGGTTTATCATGTAAATGTCAGGAAACAGGATTTTCTGACTCCTCAATTTACTTCACTTTAAAGTAGATGGAGTGGCTTTGTCATACTGTTTAGATCTTATTTAAGCCACTGCTATCTAGAACAGTGGTTGTCTTTTAAACTTATTTGATGCTGGAGAAAGTGCGGAGAAAGGGGAATCCTACGCAGTACGCTGCTAATGCTAAATCGCTTCAGTCGTGTCCGAATCTGTGCGATCCCATAGACAACAGCCCACTAGGCTCCTCTGTCCCTGGGATTCTCCAGGCAAGAACACTGGAGTGGGTTGCCATTTCCTTCTCCAACGCATGAAAGTGAAAAGTGAAAGTGAAGTCGCTCAGTCGAGCCCGACTCTTAGCAACCCCATGGATTGCAGCCCACCAGGCTCCTCCCTCCATGGGATTTTCCAGGAAAGAGTACTGGAGTGGGTTGCCATTGCCTTCTCTTCCTACACAGTATAGAGATCCCTTAAAAAACTAAAGCTAGTAATCAGGCTTGTAGGCATATATCTGGAAAAGACAAAAACTCAAATTCAAAAAGATACATTGACCCCAATGTTAAAAGTAGCACTATTTACAGTAGCCAAGACATGGAAGCAACCCAGATGTGCATGGATAGATGAATGGATAAGAAAGACATACCCACGCGCACACACACACACACACACACACACACACACACACACACACACACACACACTGGAACATTACTCAGTCATAAAGAATGAAATATTGTCATTTGCAGCAACATGGATGGGCATTAAAAAAACACTAAGTGAAGTAAAGCAGAGAAAGATAAATATTATATGATATCACTTATATGTGGGGAAATAATACAAATTAATTTACAAAGCAGAAACAGACTCACAGACATACAAACAAACTTATGGTTACCAGAGAGGAAAGTGGGAGATGGGGAGGGATAAGTTAAAAGCAAGAGATTAACAGATACTGATATATAAAAAACAACAAAGATTTATTGTATAGCACAAGGAACTATATTCACTATCTTACAAAAAACTATAATGGAAAAGAATCTAAGAAAAGCTTTTAATTACTTTGTTGTACACCAGAAATACAATATTGTAAATCAACTGATCAACTGTACTTCAATAAAATAAATTTTTTTAAAAATTTAAAAAAATAAAATTACCTACAGTTACTATACAAAAAATAAAAACTTACTTGAATATTCCTCACCTCAACCCCATAAGCCAGGCAGAATAGTAATAAATATGCAAAGAACTAGACCTCTTTGTGTTTTTAACACCTCTTCACCTACATCCTCCATTGTTCAGTTCAGTTAGGTTCAGTCGCTCAGTCGTGTCTGACTCTTTGCGACCCCATGAACCACACAGCATGCCAGGCCTCCCTGTACATCACCAACTCCCAGACTTCAGCCAAACTCATGTGCATTGAGTCAGTGATGCCATCCAGCCATCTCATCTTCTGTCGTCCCCTTCTCCTCCTGCCCCCAATCCCTCCCAGCATCAGAGACTTTCCAATGAGTCTAACCCTTTGCATGAGGTGGCCACAGTACTGGAGTTTCAGCTTTAGCATCAGTCCCAATGAACACCCAGGGCTGATCTCCTTCAGAATGGACTGGTTGGATCTCCTTGCAATCCAGGGGACTCTCAAGAGTCTTCTCCAACACCACAGTTCAAACATACCAATTCTTTGGCGCTCAGCCTTCTTCACAGTCCAACTCTCACATCCATACATGACTACTGGAAAAACCATAGTCTTGACTAGATGGACCTTTGTTGGCAAAGTAATATCTCTGCTTTTGAATATGCTGTCTAGGTTGGTCATAACTTTCCTTCCAAGGAGTAAGCATCTTTTAACTTCATGGCTGCAATCACCATCTGCAGTGATTTTGGAGCCCCCAAAAATAAAGTCTGACACTGTTTCCAATGTTTCCCCGTCTATTTCACATGAAGATATGGGACCAAATGCCATGATCTTCATTTTCTGAATGTTGAGCTTTAAGCCAACTTTTTCACTCTCCTCTTTCACTTTCATCAAGAGGCTTTTAGTTCCTCTTCACTTTCTGCCATAAGGGTGGTGTCATCTACATATCTGAGGTTATTGATATTTCTCCTGGCAATCATGATTCCAGCTTGTGCTTCTTCCAGCCCAGCATTTCTCATGATGTACTCTGCATAGAAGTTAAATAAGCAGGGTGACAATATACAGCCTTGACGTACTCCTTTTCCAGTCTGTTGTTACATGTCCAGTTGTAACTGTTGTTTCCTAAGAGGCAGGTCAGGTAGACTAGTATTCCCATCTCTTTCAGAATTGTCCACAGTTTACTGTGATCCACACAGTCAAAGGCTTTGGCATAGTCAATAAAGCAGAAGTAGATAATTTCCTAGAACTCTCGCTTTTTCAATGATCCAGCAGATGTTAGCATTTGACCTATGGTTCCTCTGACTTTTCTAAAACCAGCTTGAACATCTGGAAGTTCATGGTTAGCATACTGCTGAAGCCTGGCTTGGAGAATTTTGAGCATTACTTTACTAGCGTGTGAGATGAGTGCAATTGTGTGGTAGTTTGAGAATTCTTTGGCATTGCCTTTATTTGGGATTAGAATGAAAACTGACCTTTTCCAGTTCTGTGGCCACTGCTGAGTCTTCCAAATTTGCTGGCATATTGAGTGCAGCACTTTCACAGCATCATCTTTCAGGATTTGAAATAGCTCAACTGGAATTCCATCATCTCCACTAGATTTGTTCATAGTGATGCTTTCTAAGGCCCATTTGACCTCACATTCCAGGATGTCTGGCTCTAGGTGAGTGATCACACCATTGTGAATATCTGGGTCATGAAGCCCTTTTTGTACAGCTCTTCTGTGTATTCTTGCCACCTCTTCTTAATCTCTTCTGCTTCTGTTAGGTCCATACCATTTCTGTCCTTTATCGAGCCCATCTTTGCATGAAATATTCCCTTGGTATCTCTAATTTTCTTGAAGAGATCTCTAGTCTTTCCCATTCTGTTGTTTTCCTCTATTTCTTTGCATTGATCACCGAGGAAGGCTTTCTTATCTCTCCTAGCTATTCTCTGGAACTCTGCATTCAGATGCTTATATCTTTCCTTTTCTCCTTTGCTTTTCACTTCTCTTCTTTTCATAGCTATTTGTAAGGCCTCTCTAGACAGCCATTTTGGTTTTTGCATTTCTTTTCCATGGGGATGGTCTTGATCCCTGTATCCTGTACAATGTCACGAACCTCTGTCCATAGTTCATCAGGCACTCTGTCTATCAGATCTAGTCCCTTAAATCTATTTCTCACTTCCACTGCATAATCATAAGGGATTTGATTTAGGTCATACCTGAATGGTCTAGTGGTTTTCCCTACTTTCTTCAATTTAAGTCTGAATTTGGCAATAAGGAGTTCATTATGTGAACCACAGTCAGCTCCCGGTCTTGTTTTTGCTGACTGTATAGAGCTTCTCCATCTTTGGCTGCAAAGAATATAATCAATCTGATTTTGGTGTTGACCATCTGGTGATGTCCATGTGTAGAGTCTTCTGTTGTGTTGTTGGAAGAGGTTGTTTGCTATGACCAGTGCGTTCTCTTGGAAAAACTCTATTAGTCTTTGCCCTGCTTCATTCCATACTCCAAGGCCAAATTTGCCGATGACTCCAGGTGTTTCTTGACTTCTTACTTTTGCATTCCAGTCCCCTATAATGACAAGGATATCTTTTTTGGGTGTTAGTTCTAAAAGGTCTTGTAGGTCTTCATAGAACCATTCAACTTCACCTTCTTCAGTGTTACTGGTTGGGGCATAGACTTGGATCACTGTGATATTGAATTGTTTGTCTTGGAAATGAACAGAGATCATTCTATCATTTTTGAGATTGCATCCAAGTACTGCATTTCAGACTCTTCTGTTGACCATAATGGCTACTCCATTTCTTCTAAGGGATGCCTGCCCACAGTAGTAGATATAATGGTCATCTGAGTTAAATTCACCCATTCCAGTCTATTTTAGTTTGCTGATTCCTAGAATGTCAACATTCACTCTTGCCATCTCCTATTTGACCACTTCCAATTTGCCTTGATTCATGGACCTAACATTCCAGGTTCCTATGCAATATTGCTCTTTACAGCATCAGACCTTGCTTCTATCACCAGTCACATCCAAAACTAGGTATTGTTTTTGCTTTTACTCTGTCCCTTCATTCTTTCTGGAGTTATTTCTCCACTGATCTCCAGTAGCATATTGGGCACCTACCAACCTGGGGTGTTCCTCTTTCAGTATCCTATCATTTTGCCTTTCCATACTGTTCATGGGGTTCTCAAGGCAAGAATACTGAAGTGGTTTGCCATTCCCTTCTCCAGTGGACCACATTCTGTCAGACGTCTCCATCATGACCCGTCAATCTTGGGTGGCCCCACATGGCATGGCTTAGTTTCATTGAGTTAGACAAGGCTGTGGTCTGTGTGACCAGACTGGCTAGTTTTCTGTGATTATGGTTTCAGTGTGTCTGCCCTCTGATGCTCTCTCGCAACACCTACTGTTTTACTTGGGTTTCTCTTACCTTGGTCATGGGATATCTCTTCACGGCTACTCCTTACCTTGGATGAGTGTCCCCTCACCGCCACCCCTCCTGACCTTGAATGTGGAGTAGCCCCTCTCGGCCCTCCTGCGCCTGAGCAGCCACCGCTCCTTGGACGTGGGGTAGCTCCTCTCGGCCACCTCCCCAGACCTCAGGCGTGGGCTCCTCTCGGCCGTTGCCCTGACCTCTGAGGTGAATTAAATGTAGAGTGCCAACTTGGCCACCTCAGATTTCCATTAGGCACTGAAAATTTCAAATTTCAGGACCTAAATTTGTTTTGAATATCCAATAGCATATATGAAAGTGAAAGTGAAGTCACTCAGTAGTATCTGACTCTTTGTGACCCCATGGACTGTAGCCCACCAGGCTCCTCCATCCATGGAATTTTCCAGGCCAGTCACCATTTCCTTCTCCAGGGGATATTCCTGACCCAGGGATTGAACCCTGGTCTCCTGTATTGCAGGCAGATGCTTTACTGTCTGAGCCACCAGCAGCTGACTAATAGCATATATGCTATGCCACAAATGTTCATGAGGATCAATGCCCTGGAGGGGGATTGGGAATTAGAAGCCCTCCCTTTACTGCCCTCTCATCTTAATGGATGAGGCAGACGATAAACAAGTACATGAATAAATCAAATAACTCAGAGACTGATCTGTGCCTGAAAGAGGGTGCTGATTAGACACCGTGATCAGAGAACACCTCTCTGAGGAGGTGACATTTGACCTAAGACCTACAACATGAACACAAATGCAAAGATTCTGAGACATCCCAGGAGGCTTCTGTTCTTGGAGCTGGGGAGTCAGGGGAGAGCAATGTGGAACAAGGCTCAGGCACTAAGCAGGAAGTGGAGTATGTACAATCTGTAATTAACGAGCATTGCTTAGAAGTATGGATTTTGAAAAAGAAGTCTCAGGATTTATAGCTACACAATATATGTGGCTTTTATAATGAAAATTCTTTCCTGCCTATAGCTTCATATCATCTCCATTCTATCCAGGGTACTTCATTTTTTTTAACCTTTTATTTTGTATTGAGGTATAGCTGATTAACAATGTTGTGATAGTTTCAGGTGAACAGTGAAGAGACCCAACCATATATTTACATGTATCCATTCTCCCCCAAAACTCCTCCCCCATCCAGGCTGCCACATAATATTGATCAGAGTTCTGTAAGTCATACAGTAGGTCTCATCAGTCATCCATTTTAAATATGGCAGGGTGCACATGTCCATCCCAAACTCCCTAACTATCCTGGTTACTTTGGACCCCAGAACTATAAGATTTGAGTCTTTTATGGAAGGTCTGATTAATGATAAATAGAATACAACTTAAATATCTAAGAGAGTAAACCCACATTTCACTTTATTACTTTATTTACCACCTCCCACAATAAAGACAGATAAACTATTTCACTGACTATTTCATGGTAAGTATTTTAAAATACACTTTCCTAAAAGAACGTTCATTTTCTCAATGATTTGGATTAAAAAAAAAGAATGTTGTTGTTCATCAACCCAAACAATTCATATGGTGTTTAGCACAAATCAAAACTGTTTTGTGAATTGAAAATTGAATAAGAATATTATGCAATCAGAAAAATTGGGATACGTGAGACCCTTTCTCAAAAACTGCAAAATGTGGGAAAACAAAGAGACAAGTTTGCGCAGGATTAGATGCTGGTTCAGTACCTAAATCTGTTCTGCAGTCACATTATAGTTGATTCACTGCAGAACTTTGCCAAGCACAACTCTTATAGGCTATGTCCTTCTTAGTACAGAATTTAATACAGAAGTTCAATTTTACTCTAAAATAGCATACATAGAATAGATATGAAAATACTTCAGAAAGTTAAAAGTACTACGAAATTTAAGATAGTAGCCTGCACGTGTGCATGCTAAGTAAATCAATCCTTTCTGACTCTTTGCCACCATACAGACTGTAGCCTGCCATGCTCCTCTGTCCATGGGATGTTCTAGTCAAGAATACTGGAGTGAGTTGCCATTTCCTTCCCCAGGAGAGATCTTCTCAACCCAGGGATCAAACCTGCATTTCTTACGTCTCCTGCATTGGCAAGCAGGCTCTTTACCACTAGCACCATCTGGGAAGTCATTAAGATAGTAGGCTAACATGCAATTAATATTTTATTTTTTAAAAATCTGAAAAATAACTAATAGCATCTGTTATTCTGATAACAGACAAAAAATATAAGGAAGTCTATAAAATCAGCAAAAGATGACTGCAAAAACATTCAGCATTTCAAAAATGAGAAACAGAGGGTTAGACATGCCTAGTAGTAAATTATAACAACCCTCCTGAACCACTGCCCCAGGATGCCTGCAAGGTTTGTGTGTAATCTTTACCATTATAGTTATTCATTGTTTAGCTCTACTGGATCATGAATAATACATTTTTTTAGAAGGGAAAATGCAAAATGTCCCAGATAGGGACAACATGATACACTGATCATCTGTCTCAGAAAGAGAACTACAACATTTTATCATTTATGATGACATGAAAAAGCAACAATATTGTAACATGATTACAAGGGTTTTGTAAGGATTCTTAAGATTATTTTTCCCCTATAATAAAATCATCATATGGTCAATACCAAAATCAGATTGATTATATTCTTTGCAGCCAAAGATGGAGAAGCTCTATACAGTCAACAAAAGCAAGACCGGGAGCTGACTATGGCTCATATCATGAAATTCAGACTTAAATTGAAGAAAGTAGGGAAAACCACTAGACCATTCAGGTATGACCTAAATCAAATCCCTTATGATTATGCAGTGGAAGTGAGAAATAGATTTGAGGGACTAGATCTGATAGACAGAGTGCCTGATGAACTATGGACAGAGGTTCGTGACATTGTACAGGAGACAGGGATCAAGACCATCCCCGTGGAAAAGAAATGCAAAAAGCAAAATGGCTGTCTGGGGAGGCCTTACAAATAGCTATGAAAAGAAGAGAAGTGAAAAGCAAAGGAGAAAAGGAAAGATATAAGCATCTGAATGCAGAGTTCCAAAGAATATCAAGAAGAGATAAGAAAGCCTTCCTCGGTGATCAATGCAAAGAAATAGAGGAAAACAACAGAATGGGAAAGACTAGAGATCTCTTCAAGAAAATTAGAGATACCAAGGGAAGATTTCATGCAAAGATGGGCTCAATAAAGGACAGAAATGGTATGGACCTAACAGAAGCAGAAGAGATTAAGAAGAGGTTGCAAGAATACACAGAAGAACTGTGCAAAAAAGAGCTTCATGACCCAGATAATCACGATGATGTGATCACTCATCTAGAGCCAGACATCCTGAAGTGTGAAGTCAAGTGGGCCTTAGGAAGCGTCACTACAAACAAAGCTAGTGGAGGTGATGGAATTCCAGTTGAGCTATTTCAAATCCTGGAAGATGATGCCGTGAAAGTGCTGCACTCAGTATGCCAGTGAATTTGGAAAACTCCTTTTCCAGAGGACTGAGAAAGGTCAGTTTTCATTCCAATCTCAAAGAAAGGCAATGCCAAAGAATGCTCAAACTGCCACACAGTTGCACTCATCACACACACTAGCAAAGTAAGGCTCAAAATTATCTAAGCCAGGCTTCAAGAGTACATGAAACAAGCACTTCCAGGTGTTCAAGCTGGTTTTAGAAAAGACAGAGGAACCATAGGTCAAATTGCCAACATCCACTGGATCATGGAAAAAGCAAGAGAGTTCCAGAAAAACATCTACTTCTGCTTCATTGACTATGCCAAAGCCTTTGACTATGTGGATCACAGCAAACTGTGGATAATTCTTCAAGAGATGGGTACCGGGGTCCAGCCTTGGTTGGATCCAGGGTATCCTCAGTGGGATGGCATCAGCGACCTAGATGAATAATTTATTTAGAGATATATAAAGAGATAAGGAATATAGCAGTTTGGAAAATATAGGAGAGAAAGAGGCTGATACTCCCTGGTTTACGCAGAAAGCCAATAAAGTCTCAGACAAGAGACTTGCTCTGTGCACGTAGGCCACAGGCCCCCACTTGAATAGCGGAGGGTGCTCCACCTTGGGCTCCTCTTGTGTGGGTCTTAGTAGCCCGGGCAGGAAAGTGAACTCAGAGGGCCTCTACACCCCAGGAGTCAGCCTGAAAAGAAGATAAAGAAAGAAAGAAAGAAAGACAAGGGAAGACCAAGCTTCAGTAAGCGAGGCCCAAACTTTATTTTCAGGGAAGCTTATATGCCTTGAGTTGTACATTGAAAATAATGGAAGACGCATAGTCATGCAGGGTCAGCAGTCCTGACCCTTGTCAGGACCAGGCGTTCTGCCTGCATTCCTTCCGATATACAAAGATCTTGGGGGATTTACATCATCTTCTGGCCAGGGGGCCTGCTAACATCTTATGACCCTTTCTAATAATGATTAGTCAGCCAGAAAACACATTTTCTCCAAAGGTGATTTTTCTAAAGTCAGGCACCACCCTCCAAAAGCACTAGATAAGGTTGCATTCCTATAGGGTAAAGGTGAAGTGGGCTATAGCATGGGAGGAATTTATTAATTCAAGGTCTAATGTGGTTAAATCAAAGGACATTGTTCACAAGCTTTAGAGAAAGGTGGTCAGGGATAGCGGGATAGCCCCTCGTTAACATCAGAGGTGTTTGTGAGAAGCATGATATAGTAAAACAGACAGATTCTGGTTTTGGGGTAGATGCTCTAGAGGGTTGATGGGGATCCCTTGAGGTCTGATCTCACCTTTGCCCATCAGGTCTCTTCCTCATGACCTTTGCCATGGGTGGGATCTCCTGTGCTGGCTCCCAGCAGATGGGAATACCAGACCACCTGACCTGCCTCTTGAGAAATCTGTATGCAGGTCAGGAAGCAACAGTTAGAACTGGACATGGAACAACAGACTGGTTCCAAATAGGAAAAGGAGTATGTCAAGGCTGTATATTGTCACAGTGCTTATTTAACTTATATGCATAGTACATCATGAGAAACGCTTGGCTGGAAGAAGCACAAGCTGGAATCAAGATTGCTGGCTGAAATATCAATAACCTCAGATATGCAGATGACACCACCTTTATGACAGAAAGCGAAGAGGAACTAAAGAGCCTCTTGATGAAAGTGAAAGAGAAGAGTGAAAACCTGGCTTAAAACTCAGCTTTCAAAAAACGAAGATCATGGCATCTGGTCCCACCACTTCATGGCAAATAGATGGGGGAACAATGGAAACAGTGACAGACTTTATTTTCTTGGGCTCTAAAATCACTGCAGATGGTGACTGCAGCCAGGAAATTAAAAGATGCTTGCTCCTTGGAAGGAAAGCTGTGACCAACCTCCTCATAGCAGTAGTGTTAGTCTTTTTTTCAATCCCATCGACTGCAGCCTGCCAGGTTCCTCTGTCCATAGGATTTTCCAGGCAAGAATACTGGAGTGGGTTGCCATTCCCTCCTCCAGGGGATCTTCCCAACCCAGGGATCAAACCCATATCTCTTATATCTCATGCATTTGCAGGAAGTTTCTTTACCACTAGTGTTGCCTGGGCAGCCCTAGCTTACAAACCTAGACAAACAGACAGCATATTAAAAAGCAGAGACGTTACTTTGCCAACAAAGGTTTGTCTAGTCACAGCTATGGTTTTCTAGTAACCATGTATGGATCTGAGAGTTGGACTGTAAAGAAAGCTGAGGGCCAAAGAATTGATGCTTTTGAACTGTGGTGTTGGAGAAGACTCTTGAGAGTCCCTTGGACTGCAAGGAGATCCAACCAGTCCATCCTAAAGGAAATCAGTCCTGAATATTCAACGGAAGGACTGATGCTGAAGCTGAAGCTCCAATACTTCGGCCACCTGATGTGAAAAACGGATTCATTGGAAAAGACCCTGATGCTGGGAAAGACTGAGGGCAAGAGAAGGGAATGACAGAGGACGAGATGGTTGGATGGCATCACTGACTCGATGGACATGAGTTTGAGCAAGCTCCGGGAGTTGGTGATAGACAGGGAAGCCTGGCATGCTGTCGTTCATGGGGTTGCGAAAAGTTGGACATGACTGAGCTACTGAACTGAACTGAGGGGGATTGAGGAAATAAGAGTGTAACAATCATATCAAGCCACCACCTGACCTTGCTACTGAAGAGCTGTATAATTTTTTTAATATCTTTCCTTCATTAAGGGATAATTTACATATAATGACATTACATAACTTAGAGTTCAGCTCAGTATGTGGTGGATCTTTTAACTATTGTAAATTGCTATATTTCTTAAAAAGCATACACAACCTATAGGAGGAAAATGGGAGTGGTAGATATAAAAATGGTAATAATGCAAATCCTAAAAGTATAATTTACATAGTTGATAAATAACAAAAATATAGATTTTAATTGATTTTTGAACTCATGATATTGCAAATTTACACATGGTAATGGGTCTTTTCTGTGTATAATTGAAACAGTCACATAAACAAGTTTCAGTTCAGTTGCTCAGTTGTGTCTGCCTCTTTTCAACCCCATGGACTGAAGCTCACCAGGCTTTCTCTGTCCATCACCAACTCCAGGAGTTTGCTCAAACTCATGTCCATTGAGTCGGTGATGCCATCCAACCATCTCATCCTCTGTCGTCCCCTTCTCCTCCTACCCCCAATCCCTCCCAGCATCAGGGTCTTTTCCAATGAGTCAGTTCTTCACATCAGGTGGCCAAAGTACTGGAGTTTCAGCTTTAGCATCAGTCCTTCCGTTGAATATTCAGGACTGATTTCCTTTAGGATTGACTGGTTTGATCTCCTTGCAGGCCAAGGGACTCTCAAGAGTCTTCTCTAACACCACAGTTCAAAAACATCAATTCTTCAGCACTCAACTTTCTTTGTAGTCCAACTCCCACATCTATACATGATCACTGGAAAAACCATAGTTTTGACTAGATGGACCTTTGTTGGCAAAGTAATGTCTCTGCTTTTTAATATGCTGTATAGGTTTGTCATAGCTTTTCTTCCAAGGAGCAAGTGTCTTAATTTCATGACTGCAGTCACCATCTGCAGTGATTTTGGAAACCAAGAAAATAAAGTTTTGTTTCCCCTTCTATTTGCCATGAAGTAATGGGACCAGGTGCCATGATCTTAGTTTTCTGAACGTTGAGTTTTAAGCCAGCTTTTTCAAAAGACACAAAAATCCTAGCCACAGAAGGTTAACCAGAATTTTGATGTAGTTAATGATGCAATTCAATAATTTTGACAATACCTTTACACTCAGGAAATCACTGCTTAAAACAGGATAAAGAATATTTCCATTGCTTCTGCCCTTTCCTTGATACCTACCCCCAGACAAAGATTTTCTGATTTCCATCATATAGAGTAGTTTCTCTATCACCACAGAGTAGTCCTTTAATACAAATGGAATCATATAATATGTATCTTTTTAATTGGCTTCTTTTAGTAAGTTTGATGCTTAAGATTCACTGATGTGGTTTATATTAATTCCTTTTTTTGCTGAGTACTATTACATTGTATGAATATACCAAATTTATTTAGTCCACTCATTGTGGACAAATATTTCCACTTTGAAGGCTATTGTAAAGAGATTGCTAGTCATATTCTCATTGAAGTCTTTTTGTGGATGTATATTTTCATTTCTCTTCGGTAAATTCCTAGAGTACAATTGCTGAGGCATATGGTAGATATATGTTTATAAGAAATTGCCCTTCTGTACTCCTACCAGCCATATATGAAAGCTCCATTTGCTCTGTATCTTCACCAACAGTTGATATTGTCAGTCTTCTATGTATTACCCATTCTGGTGGGCGTGAAACAGTATCTCATTGTGCTTTCTAAAAACAACTGATTTTATGTATTTATCTTTGGCCAGCTGGGTCTTCAGTGCTTTGTGCAGGCTTTCTTTGTTACGGAGGGTGGTGGCTACTCTTCGTTGCAACACGTAGTCTTCCCGTGGTATTGTTTTGCTTGTTGCAGAGCACAGGCTGCTGATGCACAGGCTGAAGTGATTGCTCCTGGACTACTTCATGGACTTGGCAGTTGCAGCCATGGGCTCCAGAGAATGGGCTCAGTAGCTGTGGTGCACAGGCTTAGTTGTTCTGCAGCATGTGGGATCTTCCTGGACCAGGGATCGAACTCATGTGTCCCCTGTATTGGCAGGCGAATACTTAACCTACTGCGCCATGAGGGAGTCCTCACTGTGGTTTTAATTTGCATTTCCCTCATGGCTAAGGATACTAAGCACTTTCTGTATGCTTTTTGGCTGTAATTTTTTGAAGTATCTGTTCAAACTTTTTGCCCACTTGCCATCTAGGCTATTTGTATTTTAATTACTTGTTTGTAGGAATCCTTTACTCATTCTGAATGTGAGGCCTTTGTCAGATACATCTATAATAAATACTTTTTAATGTGTCTCTGGCTTGCCTATTCATTTTATTACTAATGTCTTTTATCAGGCAAGAGGTTTTAATTTGGATGATGTCTGGTATATAGATTTTTTTTTTTTGGTATGGTTAGTGCTTGCATTAGGTTCCTAAGGCTGCCATAATAAATTATCACATACAGTATGGCTTAAAATAACAGAAATTCATTATCTCACAATTCTGAAGCCAGAAGTCTAAAATCAAAGTGTTGGCCTGGACAAGTTCTCTCCAAAGCTTCCAAGTGAGAATCTATTCCATGCCTTTCTCTTAGCTTCTGCTGTTCCTGACAGTTCTGGTCATTCGTTGCCTTGAATCCAATCTCTACTCCATCATCCAGTGGTGTTCTCCCTGTACATCTCTTTCTCTGTGTTTCTTCTTGTAAGAACAGTAGTCAGAGTAGAGCCTACCCTATTCCACTTGACCTCAGCTTAAGTTATATAATTACAACAAAACAACCCTATTTCCTACTAAGGTCACATTCTGAGGTTCCTAGAAGGATATGAGTTTGTGGGAGAGGATACTAAACAACCCAATACAGTGCTCTTGTGTCTTACACTAAAAATCTTTGCTTAAGCCAAAGTCATGAAGATATTTTCCCTTGTTTTCTTCTGGAAACAGTATGGTTCTAACCCTACATTTCATTCTATGTTTTTTCTCAGATTATTTTTTGTGTATGTATTGAGGTTGGGGACAAGATTCTTTTTTTTTTTTTTCCATATGCATGTCCTGTTGTTCCAGCACCTTGTATTATAAGGTTAGCCTTTCTTCATTTTATGGCTTGGCACTTCCACTTATTTTTATTACAGTTATGACATCTTTCCTATATGATAACTACCAGAGTTAAATATTGATAAAGCATAATTAGACCATAGGTGAATGTTGGTTTCTTCTTGCATCATCTATATAGTGAAAAAAATATGATTGTGTGTCCTTTAGCTTAAATTTTCACACTGTGAGCAATGATTATGAAAGAACAGGTTCAGTAGAGGAAAGCATTAAATGAGATGATGGGAGGTTGAACTGTTTTCCAGACACAGAAAGAAGAAAGGACATTCCAGGTAGAAAGACCGAACCTCATGACTCAGGGGCAGAAGGCCCTACATCTGGCTCTTTATAACATGATTTCTTTGTGGCAGTTCAAAGTTGAGTTCTAGTTAATCATTTTACAAGCCAGTTACATGCTGAAATAGTCGCTGTTGGTGAGCCTCAGTTGAGGAAGATTATACACAGGCAAAGAGACAACAGCTAACCAGCCCCAGGCAAGCGGTTGTTATTTCTTTCTGTCACCATTCTCCTTCAACAATCATTTTACCTTTTGCTTTTCTTTCTTTGGGCTTCCCTCGTGGCTCAGCTGGTAAAGAATCCACCTGCAATGAGGGAGACCTGGGTTCAAATCCCTGGGTTGGAAAGATCCTTTAGAGAAGGGAAAGGCTACCCACTCCAGTATTGTGTCCTGGAGAATTCCACGGACTGTGTAGTCCACGGGCTCACAAAGAGTCAGGAAGATTCCCAGGGGAAGGAAATGGCAACCCACTCCAGTACTCTTGCCTGGAATATTCCATGGATGGAGAAGACTGGTAGGCTACAGTCCATGGGATCACAGAGTCAGACATGACTGAGCAACTTCACTGGTCTTCTACATTGTTGGCAGATGCTTTCCTGACTGAGCTACACAGGAAACATGGGAAATATAGTCACTATTAGAAATTAAAGTATATGAGCATGATTGAACAAATTATATTAAAAAAATGCAATTCAAAACTCATCACTTCCCAATTCTTTTGTTATATTTTACTATGGGGCCAAATTTTGTGTTTCATTGAGCAGAGGAAGAGAACCAAGAAAGAAGAACTAATAATGTATAGAATAAGTTTTGCAGTATTTACACCACAGAAATCTGCAAATTCTACAGAGTCCCCTTCTCCCCTCTACCTGCCCTGCCCCCACATTATGATCATAGGGCTAGCTATTAAACATTTGCCAGCACAGTGCTAGTGATATTTTTCTAAGGTAGTTTTGTACTCTCTGGGTCTGAGATTTGTATCAGGCCAACTCTTGGGCTTCCAGGTAGCTCTAGTGGTAAAGAACCCACCTGCCAATGCAAGACATGGGTTTGATGACTGGGTCACGAAGATCCCCTGGAGGAAGGCATGGCAAGCACTCTAGTATTCTTGCCTGGAGAATCCCAGGACAGAGGAGCCTGGCAGAGTGCAGAGTCGCCAAGAGTCAGACACGACTGAAGTACAGTCGTGAGACTTAGTAAAGCACCACTCTGTCCTAAGGGGCTTTGTAATATTTTTGGAGATCTGACCTGCCACTTCAGTTATCTTGATCTGGGAGTATTTCCCTGTTTTAATGATCCATTATTCCAGCCTTGGATATGGAATACAGAAGTCCACCTCCGTCTTTTCTGCAGAGAACTGTTATCCCTCTAGACTACCCTTTGGGCAGGATATAATGAGCATGTCCCCTATCTAGCTTAGAGAAACAAATTCTGGTTGTGCATATTGATTACCCCCTTTGCTCTACAATCAGAGCCAAAGAGTTTCGTACTCATTAGTTCCCCCAGATGTGAATCAGATACCAGCCTTTCTCTGGAGAACTGTTCTTCTTTCAGCGCTTCTTCATCTCAGTAAATGCTTCCTTCTGCTGAGCCGCCTCTTTCATCATCATTGTCCACAGTGTGATGTTTTGTTTTATTTTATTATTTTTGGCTGTAACATGCAGGATTTCATTTCCCTAACAGGGTATCAAACCTGCGCTCCCTGCATTGGAAGCATGGAGTCAACCACTGGACTTCCAGGAAGTTCCCAGTATGATATTTTAAACTAAAGCAAACATATTTACTTTTTTTCATACTATATATGATGGGAGAAGAGACCAACACCTACCTTATAGTCTCATTATACTTTATCAGGGCTTTCCTGATGGCTCAGTGGGTAAAGAATTGGCCTGCAATGCAGGAGACACAGGAGACATGGGTTTGATTCTTGGGTCAGCAAAATCCCCTGGAGCAGGAAATGGCAACCCACTCCAGTATTCTTGCCTGGAAAATTCCATGGACAGAAGATCCTGGCAGGCCACAGTCGATGGGGTCACAAAGAATTGGACACGACTGAGTGACTAAGCATGCATACTTTATCAATATTTAACTCTGGCAGTCATCATAACTCAGGGAACATATCATGGTCGTGATAAAAGTAAGTGGAGGTGCCAAGTCATAAAATGAAGGTTAACCTTTAACACAAGGTGCTGCTGGCACAACTGGACAACCATATGGAAAAAAAAATAAACCTGTCCTTTGTCTCAGTACATACACAGGAAATAATTTCAGGTCAATCATGGGACAAGCATCCTATAATCCAGTAATCCTATTCCTGGAGAAATCTTCACCCATCAGTACCAGGACACACATACAACGTTACTCATAACAGCCTCAAAATACAACCAGCCCACTTATCCTTCTCAGGAGAACAGAACTAAATGTTCATGAGGAGGAGAATGGACGAATCACGGTATACTGTAAGATGGGCTATCTTATGGTTGAGACAAGGAAGGAATTTAGCAGCACGGATGACTTTTAGAAACCATTCTTACAAAGTTTAGAAACAAACAAAACTAAACAGTATCTTAGGGTCCATTCATATGCGGTGAAACTCAAAATAAAGGGATAGTTCCAAAAAAATTCAGGGTAATGACCACCTCTCTGGGAGAGGGAGATGGGCAGTACGGGAAAGAGTTCATAACTGAAAGCACCTGGCAACACCCTATGTCTTGATGTGTGCATTTCATCACAGTATCTATTTTGTTATTATGTGTCATAGCTTCCACGTGATGCATGTATGTGTGTATATTGCATGTATGTATACACACATCATGTATCATATATGTGCAATACTTTATCATCAAATAAAAAGTTCATATGCATGTCTACATATATAATTAAACAAAAAGCATATGTGTACACATATACAATATCTATACAATATTTTATACTTTAAAAAGTACAGGAGAAAACCTGGAGGAGAAGAAATGTGCTAAAGTGATTATCACCCTGAGTGATTATCTCTGAGTTCTGGGTGTTTATTTTCTCCACTATAATTTTCCATTATTTTCCCAGTTGCTTAAATGGTAGTGTAATACTTTTATAATCAGAAAATGGCAATTTTTACAATATAATTTTAGAATGTCCAGAACACTTGTGCTGTTTTTTGAAACCAGATTAGAAACTTCAAATTTCTTTTCACATGCCCTAGGAGGGATAATCTCTAAAGATTTAACATTGTGTTTAGCTGACAGATGTCAAAATGCTAATGAACACATTTCAACTACGCCAACACTGTCTTTAAATATTCAGCCCTTAGTTTGACTTTCTGCCTGTCTTTTGAAGATACACTTCCTGGTTCTGTGTTTAGGCTTTTATCCTTCCTATTTCCCATAGCTCCAAATTTTCTTCAAGCTCGAGTTCAGTAATTCAGAAGCTTTGGATAAACCTGAAGACTGCTTTTCCCACAGCCCTTTAGCAACATCTAGTGGGTATTTAAAAACAGGACAAGACAGTTTCCCACATAATTTAAAGAGCAACTGTTTTGATACCAAATGTGACTTAGCAAAAAAAAAAAAAAAGTCTTAAATCCTCAAGACAAATGGAATCTCTCCTGTGATTAAATAACTTTACATATATGGGTGTGTAGGTAAACATTTAAGATAAAATGTAGCTGACATTTCCTCATCTAACCTGCTGGAATTTAAACAACATTTGTTACTATATTATATAGTAGGCATTATCATGTAGAACCATATGAGAGGTCCCTAAGCAAGAGTACCAGAGCAATGTAAAATCCTTCAAAAGCAAAAAAGGAAGACCGTGTATAGAATGGACGTATAAGGAAGAGAATTGCCAAAGAATACAAGCAGAGTGAGGGAAGACAGCAGGAGGGAAGGCATGGGAGGAAGGAAGGAAGGGAGGGAGGAAGCCAAGGCAGAAAAGCAGAGTGAAGCAGAATCACAGTTAACTGGCAAGTTTACAGAATTCACATCCATCCTAACAAAACTGCAGTCCAGTCACTGTTGCCAACCGAAAGGTCGGTATCTCCCAGCCCTGGCCTGTGTGAGGTACCCAGTCTCCTAAGATCTTTGCCCTGTTTCCCTTTGACTTGATGCATTGCCTCTCCCATCACTCTTTGACTAAAAGTTGAGGACCTAGGTAGGTGAGAGGGGGTAGCTGATAAGGCAGGGGGAAAAGTTACCTTAGAAACTCTTTAATCTTTCTGTGCCTTAACTGCTCTAGCTGCAAATTAGAGATTAATTTGGTCCCTGTTTCTTTTCATAGACATTTCTCCATGATCATCAACTATTATTTCTGAAAATGCTTTTACTCTTAGGAAAAATCCATAAAGTTTAGATGGTAATGTTAGCATTCCTGTACCCAATTAAGAAGCAAATACCTACTCCTGGATGTCAACATGTGGAGCTGGGCCGAGTTCCACATGAGTTAGGAAATCTCCTTCTGCAAACTGGGGCCATTTCCCCCTAATTTGGCTTATTGGAAAGGGACAAAGTAGCATTACGAGGAATTCTTGAAGTAGTATGGTGGGGAGGCAAAAGCACAATGTTGGGGAAATGGAAGCCTTGCCCTATCAGATAGCAAAATGTATTTTAAAAGCTCTATGAATGAAAAGGAAATTGGTCCTGAATATTCATTGGAAGGACTGATGTTGAAGCTAAAGCTCCAGTACTTTGGCCACTCAAGAAGAACTGATTCATTGGAAAAGACCCTGATGCTGGGAAAGATTGAGGGCAGGAGGAGAAGGGGACAACAGAGGATCAGATGGTTGGATGGCATCACTGACTCAATGGACATGAGTTTGAGCAAGCTCCAGGAGTTGGTGATGGACACGGAAGCCTGGTGTGCTTCAGTCCATGGGGTCACAAAACAGAAACCATGGGAACATATTTGTAGAACATATAACCAGGAAATCATTAGTATGCAAAGTATATTAAAAAAAAAACTTTTCTAAATCAATAAGAAAAATATCAAACAATCCCATAGAAAAATGCGCAAAGGTCATGAACAAGCATTTCATTCAAGAGGAAGCTTGAACACATGATAAGATGCTCAACTTCATTTGTAAAATCAGGAAAATGCAAACTGAAATTAAAAGTAGTACAATTGCACATTTACCTAGATATACTTTCTTAGAAGTTCTTGCAAATATGCATTAGAATACAAGTACAGAATATTCACTAACACCTTGTTAATTATTAGCAAAATCTGGAAAAAATATTAAGGCAAATGGATTAATAAATTGTGATATATATTCATGGGCTTCCCTGGTGGCTCAGTGGTAAAGAGTCTGCCTGCCAATGCAGGAGAAACAGGTTCAATTCCTGGGTTGGGGAGATCCCCTGGAGAAGGAAATGGCAATCTACTCTAGTATTCTAGAGAAATCCCATGGACAGAAGGAGCCTGGCAGCCTACAGTTCATGGAGTCATAAAAGAGTCAGACATATGTTCATGTAATATGATAAATACAGCAACAAATCTGAATGAATATAGTTACAAGCACCAACATGAATGACTCAAAAACATATAGTTTGGCCAAAAGGAAGGTATGAAAAAACATACATATTCACATAATTTTCAAAGGAAAAAGCAAAACTATTCAAAATATACTGCTTAAAGATACACGGATTGTGTAACATTATAAAGAAAAGCTGGAATTGGCAGTGACCGTAGCACGGGTTTTTTGTTTTTCTTTTTTCCAGTTTAGCTATAAGGATGGTTGCTTTACAGAATTTTGTGGTTTTCTGTAGCACAGTTTTTGAGTCTCCTCAAATTCCCAGATATACACAAAGAAACTAGGTGGTAAAAGCAAAAATTTGTGGACAACATTTTTAACACAACCATCTGCCAAAGTCTCTCCATGAACCTGAAAATACAAATGGGTGGACATAAACACTCATGGCCCCAAAAGCTCTGTGGTACCAGGGGCTGTGCAGGGGGAACCAGAGGGGAACAGGGACATGTCTGACAGACTGAGAACAAGAAAGCCTGAAAGAGCCAGTAAACAGTCTCTGGAAAGCACGATTCACTCATTTCAGAACAGCTGCCGAAACTGACAAGGGTATTTGTCCAGTGCAACGGAGGGTGAGTACAAGGGTCCTCTACTTTCAGAGTAAAGTCTGAAAGGCCACAAGCGGACTGGAATGCACGAACTTATAAAGACAACCAGGCAAAGCTGCCTTTCAAGATAAAAATCCCATACTGAGGAGCAAGTGCTGAAAATAGGTTTGAAAAGAGTAGAGATGGAATATGTGTCTCCTAATGAAAAAATACTGTTTTGAAAAGGATATTGTTTCCATTTTTATATGTATGCTGCTGCTGCTGCTGCTAAGTCGCCTCAGTCGTGTCCGACTCTGTGTGACCCTATAGCCGGCAGCCCACCGGGCTTCCCCGTCCCTGGGATTCTCCAGGCAAAAACACTGGAGTGGACTGCCATTTCCTTCTCCACATGTATGCATACTGTGATGTAAAGGGTACTTTTACAATTGGTCTCCATCAGAAGGGCTTCCCTGCTGGCTCAGTGGTAAAGAACCCACTTGTCAATGCAGGAGACAAGGGTTCGATCCCTGGGGTCAGGAAGATCCCTTGGAGGGGGAAATGGCACCCCACTCCAGTATTCTCGCCTGGAAATCCCAAGGACAGAGGAGCCTGTTGGGCTACAGTCCATGAGGTGGCAAAAGAGTCAGACACAACTGAGCGACTAAACACCACCATTAACACCTATGACAATCAAGAGCCCCAGATCCGGAACGAATAGAGGTTTACCGAGGCAGAAATGCCAACTACTTTTTCAGTACGTTGGCCAAGAAAAGATGTAGACAACAGTGAACGATCCCATCCTGGGACAAAAAGAGATAAAAGATATTCTTTCCTTCCCTCTCCTTCCATGTGTACGCAAGACATGACTAAACATAATTCTGAGTCTTTGAGCAGAAGGTGAAGGTGGGCATTGGTATTTTCCAGGAGTCCTTTCACTGGGTTCCTGGTGTACAAGGACATGCCAATAAACTTTTGTTTGCTTTTCCCTTGATAATCTGTCTTTCATCAGTCGAACGTACAAGGGCCTCAGAGAATCTAGGAGGGTAGAGGGAAAGGTTTTCCCTTCCCTACAACATGAATATTCAAACTGTTTTCAACATAAAATGTAATTTTTTGTCTGTTTTTCCCCTTTGTGCACAAGAAAAATGGAATTCAAATATTTATAGTTCACCTCCTGTAAAGATTTAAAGATTAGGCTATCAGTCACATTTAACCAGTTCTCAGGGAAAGGGAAATTTATTTTTTGTTACTAATGATCACTGTTCTTGCTTTTAGAAGATAACAAGGAAGATTTCCCAAAGTCTGAAAAGGAAAAGCAGCAAAGTGGGGTTGGAAGTGAGTATATATACAACCTCATTTCCAAGGGCAATCCTGACACGCCTTGCTTAAGAACAGCAGTCCATGGGACTTCCCTGGCAGTCCAGCAGTGAGGATTCCATGCTTCCAATGCGGGGGGCATGGGTTTGTCCCTGGTCGGAGATCTAAGCTCCCACGTGCTGTGGAGTCAAAAATAAACAAATGTGCCTCAGGACATAAGGAAGTCCAAAGAAAGGTGGGCAAGGCGAGCTAGAAACCCACTTGGGTAGGAATTTCTTATATATATACCTGTACTTGTCAGAGAAGAATAAACTGAAAGATTTTAAAACACTCAGGCTCGGGCAATATTAGTAATACTATTTAAAATTAGCATTGGAAAACAGTATGGAGGTTCCTCAAAAAAATTAAAAATAGAACTACCATAAAATCCAGCAATTCCACTCCTGGGTATTTTTTCAAAGAAAACAAAAATACTAATTCAAAAATAAATATGCTCTCCTATATTCACTGCAGCATTATTTACAATAGGCAAGACATGGAAGCAACCTAAGAATCGACTGATCGATGAATGAAAAGGAATATGTGAAAAATATATGTATGTGCTGTGCTGTGTGCTAAGTCACGTCATTCGAGTCCAACTCTTTGCAACTCCATGGACTGTAGTTCACCAGGCTCTACATCCATGGGATTTTCTAGACAAGAATACTGCAGTGGGTTGCCAAGCCCTTCTCCAGGGGATCTTCCCAACCCAGGGATGGAATCTGTTCCTTGCATCTCCTACCTTGGCAGGCGGATTCTTTACTGCCTTTATATTATGATGGGGAAAAAGATCTCACATATCATCTGTTTAATTATCAATAAGAAAATGTTACAATATATGATAGTGTTGCTCACAATTAAAATAATATGGCTCAGTTCGGTTCAGTTCAGTCACTCAGTAGTGTCCAATTCTTTGCGACCCCATGAATCGCAGCACACCAGGCCTCCCTGTCCATCACCAACTCCCGGAGTTCACTCAGACTCACGTCCATCAAGTCAGTGATGCCATTCAGCCATCTCATCCTCTGTCATCACCTGCTCCTCTAGCCCTCAATCCCTCCCGGCATCAGACTTTTTTCCAATAAGTCAACTCATCGCATGAGGTGGCCAAAGTACTGGAGTTTCAGCTTCAGCATCATTCCTTCCAAAGAAATCCCAGGGCTGATCTCCTTCAGAATGGACTGGTTGGATCTCCTTACAGTCCAAGGAACTCTCAAGAGTCTTCTCCAACACCACAGTTCAAAAGCGTCAATTCTTCGGCACTCAGCCTTCTTCACAGTTCAACTCTCGCATCCATACATGACTACAGGAAAAACCATAGCCTTGACTAGGCGGACCTTAGTCGGCAAAGTAATGTCTCTGCTTTTCAACATGCTATCTAGGTTGGTCATAACTTTCCTTCCAAGGAGTAAGCGTCTTTTAATTTCATAGCTGCAGTCACCATCTGCAGTGATTTTGGAGCCCCCAAAAATAAAGTCTGACACTGTTTCTATTGTTTCCCCATCTATTTCCCATGAAGTGACTGGACCGGATGCCATGATCTTCGTTTTCTGAATGTTGAGCTTTAAGCCAACTTTTTCACTCTCCTCATTCACTTTCATCAAGAAGCTTTTTAGCTCCTCTTCACTTTCTGCCATAAGGGTGGTGTCATCTGCATATCAGGTTATTGATATTTCTCCTGGCAATCTTGATTCCAGCTTGTGCTTCTTCCAGGCCAGCATTTCTCATGATGTACTCTGCACAGAAGTTAAATAAGCAGGGTGACAATATACAGCCTTGACGTACTCCTTTACCTATTTGGAACTAGTTTGTTGTTCCATGTCCAGTTCTAACTGTTGCTTCCTGACCTGCATATAGGTTTCTCAAGAGGCAGGTTAGGTGGTCTGGTATGCCCATCTCTTTCAGAATTTTCCACAGTTTATTGTGATCCACACAGTCAAAGGCTTTGGCATAGTCAATAAAGCAGAAATAGATGTTTTTCTGGAACTCTCTTGCTTTTTTTCATGATCCAGCGGATGTTGGCAATTTGATCTCTGGTTCCTCTGCCTTTTCTAAAACCAGCTTGAACATCAGGGAGTTCACGGTTCATGCATTGCTGAAGCCTGGCTTGGAGAATTTTGAGCATTACTTTACTAGCATGTGAGATGAGTGCAATTGTACGGTAGTTTGAGCATTCTTTGGAATTGCCTTTCTCTGGGATTGGCATGAAAACTTACCTTTTCCAGTCCTGTGGCCACTGCTGAGTTTTCCAAATTTGCTGACATATTGAGTGTAGGACTTTCACAGCATCATCTTTCAGGATTTGAAACAGCTCAACTGGAATTCCATCACCTCCACTAGCTTTGTTCGTAGTGATGCTTTCTAAGGCCCACTTGACTTCACATTCCAGGATGTCTGGCTCTAGGTGATTGATCACATCATCGTGATCATCTTGGTCATGAAGATCTTTTTGTACAGTTCTTCTGTGTATTCTTGCCACCTCTTCTTAATCTCTTCTGCTTCTGTTAGGTCCATACCATTTCTGTTTTTTATTGTGCCCATCTTTGCATGAAATGTTCCCTTGGTATCTCTAATTTTCTTGAAGAGATCTCTAGTCTTTCCCATTCTGTTGTTTGCTTCTATTTCTTTGCATTGATCGCTGAAGAAGGCTTTCTTATCTTTTCTTGCTATCCTTTGGAACTCTGAATTCAGATGCTTATATCTTTCCTTTTCTCCTTTGCCTTTCACTTCTCTTCTTTTCACAGCTATTTGTAAGGCTTCCTCAGGCATTTTGCTTTTTGCATTTTTTTTCCATGGGGATGGTGTTGCTCCCTGTCTCCTGTACAGTGTCACGAACCTCCATTCATAATTCATCAGGCACTCTGTCTATCAGATCTAGTCCCTTAAATCTATTTCTCACTTCCACTGTATAATCATAAAGGGTTTGATTTAGGTCATACCTGAATGGTCAGGAAGCACTAGAGGAGCTATTCCACATTCAAGGTCAGGAGGGGCAGCTGTGAGGAGATATCCCTCGTCTAAGGTAAGGAGCAGCAGCTGCGCTTTGCTGGAGCAGCCGTGAAGAGATATCCCACGTCCAAGGTAAGAGAAACCCAAGTAAGACAATAGGTGTTGCAAGAGGGCATCAGAAGGCGGACACACTGAAACCATAATAATATGGCTAATGGAGTTTACCTGATTAGTTTAAATGTCAGTGGAGAGGATGCAGGGGTCTGGGTGCTTGTGGCTGACAGTACACTCAAGGGAAGGAGGCAAAGATCTAGGCCATCCTGTTTCCTCCAGGTTGACCAACACAAGGCAACAGGGTTAGCAAGGAGGCAGGAAACCTCAGCAACAGCACTGTCTTGGGAGGAAAAATCATGCATTTGGCTGAAAGGTCTCAGAAAAGAGGAGAATAGGTCAAGACCTGGGCTTGAATCTTTTGTTCTAATCAAAGAAAAACAACAAGAAGCAAAAGAAAGTCGTAACCCAAAAAAGCACGCAGTTGAAATTGCTCAAGGTCAAGTAGCCACTCCTTTGCCCCAAACTCAGATCAAAACAATTATGAGACACAAAGAGCTAACAGGGTTTTTGAGGTCAATTATGTCTCACCTGAAACCAGAGGGGACCCTGAGAAGATCAAGAGGCAAATGCTTAGAAGAACGTAGGGCCGCCTGACCCTTTGTCCCTGCTGGAAATGGCATCTGGCAGCGGGTGAGAGCACAGCTCACTGCTTCCTTCTGCTCAGCCCACCTATTATTTTGAAAGCTCCACTTGGTAAGACTGTTTTTGAGCTAAATAAAGCTCTGATACTTCGTTCTAAGCCTTCCCTCAATTTTCCCCAAACGTGACCTTGTTTTTAGACCTGAGAGATACTGAGTGGTAGAGCATAGCGTCAAAGCCTGCGAGATGGACTGATTTGGTAGGACCAAAAGTCACTTCAGGAATCTATTCAATCCTGGTGTTTTTCTGTTGCCTTCTTTTCACTGTTTTAATCAGGAGAGTAGGCAATACACAAGATGAACAGAGAAAGTGTAGCACAACTCATTGTGCTGTCAAATAGGACACTTCCTGTCCTAGGTCTCCAGAGTGACAGTCTTTGCTATTTAGGCCTATACTTGCCTCCCTGACTACCTGCTTCCACTGGTTCTAAGGGGAAAAGTATTCCACTAGACCACAGGCTTTACATCTTTGGGTCTCAGTTTCTTCATCTGTAAATTGGGCATTAAATGCATCTCTGACCACCTCACACAATGATTGTGAGACTTAAAAAGAGATAAAGTCAATGTTGGCATTGAGAAGGTCCAGTTAAAGACATTCCTGTTTTCCATAGCCATGTTCTGAATAATTGAGGAGTAAGACAAAGGGATATCTCAGATGGAGAACTAAATATCACTTTTATTAGTGATAAAGCTAATTTGAAAAATGGCTCATATCTGCAAGGACATAGAATTTCAAATACAGAACTGAAGAATTAAAAGGACTTATTCACCTAGCATGGGAATACTCGAGTGCCCCTCAGCACCTCCTTCCTCCTTTCCCAGTAAACACCTGGAATGTAGGGAAAGGGGAGAATTTATGATTCTGCTGGGTAGCTTGCTTCCAAGAGGAAGACAGTGTTACTGAGCTGACCATGGCTAGTTTACACTTCCAACCCTACCAATCTATTAAGTCGTCTCTTCTTTTCTGGGGAAATGCAAAAAAATGAAAAAGAGAGAATCAGGAACATCATACAAGTAAAGCCATTTCCATATGGAAGGGCACTTCAGAAATATGAAAAAAAAATTGCCTTCACCTTCCCAAGAAACAGATCTTATCACACCACAAACATGTTTTATACTTGTATTCAAAAGCTACACTTTAAATGTAGTACTTCATGTCTATAGCAAATGCTGGGACAAAGTGAACCCTCCTACACTGTTGGTAGGAAATAGAAGTTGATGCAACCACTATGGGAAAAAGTATGAAGGTTCCTTTAAAAACTAAAAGGAGAGTTGCCATATGATCTAGCAATCCCACTTCTGGGCATAAATCCAGACAAACTATAATTCAAAAAGATATATGCACCCTTATGTTCAGAGCAGCATTATCCACAATAGCCAAGACATGGAAACAATCTAAATGTTCACTGACTGACAAATGGATAAAGAAGATGTGGCATATATACACCATGGAATGTTACTCAGCCATAAAAAGAATGGAACCGTGCCACTGCAGCACCATGGGTGGACCTGGAGATTATCACACTAAGTGAAGTAAGTCGGAAAGAGAAAGACAAATGCAATAGGATATCACTTACATGTTGGATCTAAAATATGGCACGACTGAACTTACGTTCAAAACAGAAACAGACTCACAGACAGAGAGCAGATTGGTTTCAAGGGGAAGGGTGGTGGGTAGGGATGAACTGGGAGTCTGGGAGTACTGCTGTTGCTGCTGCTAAGTCATTTCAGTCGTGTCTGACTATGTGACCCCATAGACAGCAGTCCACCAGGCTCCGCCGTCCCTGGGATTCTCCAGGCAAGAACACTGGAGTGAGGTACCATTTGCTTCTCCAATGCATGAAAGTGAGAAGTGAAAGTGAAGTCGCTCAGTCGTGTCCAACTCTTCACGACCCCGTAGATGCAAACTATTACACACAGAATGGATAAACAACAAGGCCCTAATCTATAGCACAGGGAACTTATATTCAGTGTCCTGTGATAAATCAAATGGAAAAGAATTGAATCACTTTCCTGAAACTAACAATGTTAGTTAACTAACAATATTGTAAATCAACTATACGCCAATAAAAATTTTTTTATAAAAAAAGGAAAATGAGGAAACCACACACAAAAAAAGCTAGTGAGAGAGTCCCTTTCTCTAGTCTGCTACAACAGTTTAATGTAACATAATCACAGCGATAACATCGCCTCATTTTGGGCACATTCTACTGGTTAAAAGCAAACAGCAGGTGTCACTCTTACACGGGGCAAGAGATTACACAGTGGTGTAACCCATGGGAGGCAGGGAGCACCTTACAGTGTGTCTGCCACACGTAGTATTGAATTGCACTACAGTCCATCACATTATCACCTCTGGTTGGTACTGTTACAGCAATAATGATGACTGTAAGGATGTGGTCATGAACAGAGTTTCCTGAGTACAGTTACAGAAGAAAAGGAACTCAGGCTTTCAAACTCTCAGCTTAAGTCATCATCATAGAACCAGAGAGTTTCTATGGCAGCCCTAAGGTTTTCAATGTTTTGTGGCCATTAAATTTCTCCTATGAAAGTTAGGGCATTGATTGGGAAGAAATGGGAGCCTGAAACTTAGAATGAGTACATTTGTTTGCATTAAGGTGAAGCCGAGATTCTTGATTCTCGAGACACGCCTTGCAGTGTGGGGAGCTTACACTGTTTTTGTTTGAGTTTGCAAGCCTTAACTTGCTTGAAAAACCTGTAATGATTGTACCTGAAGCAGGTGCCCATCAGGGGACGATTTTGTGGCTCAGTTGGTAAAGAATGTGGGAGACCTGGGTTCGATCCCTGGGTTGGGAAGATCCCCTGGAGAAGGGAAAGGCTACTCACTCCAGTATTCTGGCCTGGAGAATTCCATGGACTGTATAGTCCCTGGGGTTGCCAAGAGTTGGACAACGACTGAGCAACTTTCACTTCACTTTCATGCTTCTTGAGATTTGCCCCTGCACTCTATCCTGTCACAAGATCCATAACTAGAGTGAGATTGCGCATTGCTTCGTGGAGATAAGTACAAAGTCTGACACGGAAGGAAATAGCTTACTCTCTAAAATAATGGCAAAATTTTGCTACTTTTTATTGGCAGAAAGCTGGTGAATATGTGAATGCATGGGTTTGACCAAGGAGGATGAAATGTAACTCTTGATGGATCAAATGTTATTGCTGTGGGTGTACTTGCCGGTGATGCTGGATTTAATGAGTTAGCAGTGGTGCCCCCTTTGTTTTTATCCAGCAGGGCATGCAGCCCACCATCACAGTCTTGCCCGAGGGATATGTCAATTTACCTGCTGTCTGCCAAAATTAGCAGAGACCTTGACTGTCGAGTCTGTTAAGCATCACACTGGTCCATTACTAATTACGCCTATTGGCCTAATGAGCAAAATATTTGCAAGTGTTTTAGATTCCTCCTGCTATGCTATGCTGCCGTCCATGGGGTCACACAGAGTCGGACACAACTGAAGCGACTTAGCAGCAGCAGCAGTAGCAGCTATGCTATGCTAAGTCACTCCAGTCGTGTCTGACTGTGTCACCCCATGGACTGTAGCCTGCCAGGCTCCTCTGTCCATGGGATTCTCCAGGCAAGAATACTGGAGTGGGGTGCCATTTCCTACTCCAGGGATCTTCCTGACACCGGGGATCAAACCCGCATCTCTTGTCTTCCACTTTGGCAGGCAGTTTCTTTATCACTAGCACTTCCTGGGAATAAGGGGTATTTGAACCCCATGAATATTTAGGGGCCTGTCACCTCAGTACAGTTTCTGGGGATCCGATGGTCTGGACCATGTCAAGGTATCGTCTCAAAGGTGAAGCACAAGTTACTGCCCCTAGACGGCCTACCTTTAAAAAGGCAGAATGCTTGGGGGAACGTGCACCACACTGGAATCATTATACACAGCTAGTTGCTGAGTAATGGACAGATTTCCAGATTTTTTTTTTTTTACTTTATTTCTCTGGAACTTAGATTGACTTCACTCTCAAGCCCCCAGTTCCACTGAAAGTAGAAAACATAAATCTTCCTAACTCAAGCTTTCCTAGTTTCATCTGGATGTGATCTCTTGTAGAAACAGACATGAAAAGAGAGGCATGTGTAGCCTCTACTCTTGTGTTCCCAAGCTCATCTAGTTTTTATTTATTTATTTATTTACTTTAGCTTACAATTCTGAGTGGATAGAAAGTTCAGGCTGCAGTACAAGCTGCTCTTAAGCCCTATGACTGAAATACCAATGACCAATAATACTCAAAGGTCTAAGGCAGGGGTTCCCAACCCCCAGGCCTTGGACCAGTACTCTCCATGGCAAAGCAGTGGGAACCCAGCTGCATGGCAGGAGGCAAGCTTCCTCTGAGTCTCCCCATCACTTGCATTACCGCCTGAAACATCCCCTCTCCCCATCCATGGAAAATTTGTCTTTCACAAAATAGGTCCCTGGTGGCAAAAGGTTAGGAACCGCAGGTCTGGTGCACATCTATCTAGAGACTTCTGTAAGCACCAATAGGCAATTCAGAGCAGATACCTTTAAGATTTGGGGGCAATTTATTATCATCTCTTTTTCAAACAATATTAATCTGAAGTTAAATAACTTGTCTAAAGACAGACAGGTGGGAGGTGATAGAGCCAACATGAACCCATGTCATTTGAATTAGCCAGCACACTCTATTGGCTTCAGTAATAAACACACAGGATTTCAATAGCATGGTTGTCGTTGTTATTGCGGGCTCCCCCAGTGGCTCAGCGATAAAGAATCTGCCTGCAATGCAGGAGACGCAGAGAGATGAGCTTGATTCCTGGGTCTGGAAGATCCCCTGGAGGAGGAAATGGCAATCCAGCACAGGAATCTTGTCTGGGAAAATCCCCTAGACAGAGGGGCCTTGGAGGCTACAGTCCATGGGGCTGCAAAAGAGTCAGACACAGCTGATCGACTAAACAACAATAACTTCAATTATGGGACTTATCTTGATCTAATCTATGCCTAGTCTTCCCACTAAATGGTAAATTAACTAACATGAAGTCACTATTTCTTGATATCCCCACACCACCCTGCAGAATGCCGTGCACAGAATGGATACTGCATTAAATGTCCGTAGGATTTGATAGCTACATCCCCATCCTTGAGGTATAACACTTCTCTACAGTGTGCTGGCTTGGCAATCGGTGAGTATCACAGCACAGCTTCCTGGGGGATTCTGTGTTAAAAATCTGCCTGCCAATGTAAGAATGCCAGAGATGTGAGTTTGATCCCTGGGTCAGGAAGATCCTCTGAAGAAGGAAACAGTACCCCAATTCCAGTTTTCTTGCCTGGATAAAGCCAGAGACAGAGGAGCCTGACAGGCTACAGTCCATGGGGTCACAAACAGTTGGACACGACTGAGCGACTGAGCAGGTGCACGAGTATCATAGTAGCCTTTCACCTGCCAAACCCAGTGCCAGGGAGTCTCCTAAGTTACATTAGAATCAGAGCATCTGTGTGCCCATGCCTGTGACCCTCTCTTGCTCAGTGCTTTCTCAGGGCATCTGCTTTAGAACCCATCCAAACGGAGCATGCCTCTCCTCTGTGGGCAAAGCCATATTCCAAGTTCTTTGATCACAATGAAACAGAAATTATACAACCAAAAAACAGACATCTGTAGTAGGGTTTCATTCTTCTAGCCCAACCAAGTACAGTGCTAAGCAATATCCAGATATTAAATTGTTCTTGCATTTGACTGAAGGCATAATTCCTTTCCTTTTGACCCTAGGCCTCAAAGCTAGCAGTGATGCCATTTTGTGAGCATAATCAGGTAACCCCATGCAAGAGTAACAAATATTCAATTACAAAATTTCACCCTGGGCCTAAACTGTGGGCCCAGGTGACACCCAAATGTCATCCTCTTTTACATTATTCAAGACACTGAGAGTCAACCTCCTCCCTAATCTCTGTAGCAAGAAAGAAAGCACAAGGTATGACTTTTCAACAGCAGGGGCTATAGCAGGGAGTTTGTGGGCATTATTACTTGTGAAAATCAACATAGGCTTTGACATTTTTTGCTAAAGAACTACAGACAATGTTGATCCATTTCCTCCTCAAGAGACAGTAAAAGGACAAATTGACATCAGAAGATCTTAGACATCATGGGGTCTTCCACCACATTTGTCAACTACACCATGGGATTTTACATCTAGTGAAATTCTTCTTAAATGAGAAATCATAAGAATGAGAGGATATGTCTCCAGACCATAAGATTGTCTCTGGGCCTCTGTGTAGGTACCACTTTATGAGCTGTTCAGTACTCTGAATCACCTATCTGACTATACCAAAATCTTTGGGAAGTTCTAGAGTGAGATATGCTTGGCTCACTCATTCACCCAACTCACAGTTTTGGAAATCTTAGACTGTGGGGAAAACTACTAAGTCTTCTGGTGTGAAGAGGAATGTAAATGGTAGACAAAGCAGATGAGGTCTCTTTCCTCAAGGAATGTGGACTTTAGCAGCAGAGGCAGGGAATCAGACAAGCAATTGCACTCCTGTGTGAAAAGCTGTAACAAAGGAGGTCCAAGGATACAGGGGTACAGGAGTTAACTCAGGGGAAGGGCAGGAAACCCAGAAGAGGTGACATCCAAATGGACATCTGGGGAATCCCCTGGTGGTGTAGTGGTGAGGACGCCACACTCTCATTGCCAAAGGCCCAGGTCCAATCCCTGGTCAGGGAACTAAGATCCCAGAAGCCATGTGATGCAGTCAAAAATAAATAAGTAAACAAATAAAGTGGTTAATTTAAAAAAATGTCTATTAAAAAATAGACATCTGAAGGATGTTTGCAGGTCAGGAAGAAACAGTTAGAACTGGGCATGGAACAACAGACTGGTTCCAAATAGGAAAAGGAGTATGTCAAGGCTGTATATTGTTACCCTGCTTATTTAACTTACATGCAGAGTACATCATGAGAAACGCTGGGCTGGAAGAAGCACAAGCTGGAATCAGGATTGCCGGGAGAAATATCAATAACCTCAGACATGCAGATGACACCACCCTTATGGCAGAAAGTGAAGAAGAACTAAAGAACCTCTTGATGAAAGTGAAAGAGGAGAATCAAAAAATTGGCTTAAAGCTCAAATTCAGAAAACTAAGATCATGGCATCCAGTCCCATCACTTCACAGCAAATAGACAGGGGAACAGTGGAAACAGTGGCTGACTTTATTTTGGTGGGCTCCAAAATCACTGCAGATGGTGATTGCAGCCATGAAATTAAAAGACACATTCCTTGGAAGGAAAGTTAGGACCAACCTAGACAGCGTGTTAAAAAGCAGAGACGCTACTTTGTCAACAAAGGTCCGTCTAGTCAAAGTTACGGTTTTTCCAGTAGTCATGTATGGTTGTGAGAGTTGGACTATAAAGAAAGCTGAGCACAGAAGAACTGATGCTTTTGAACTGTGGTGTTGGAGAAGACTCTGGAGAGTCCCTTGGACTTCAAGGAGATCCAGTCAGTCCATCCTAAAGGAGATCAGTCCTGGGTGTTCATTGGAAGGACTGATGTTGAAGCTGAAACTCCAGTACTTTGGCCACCTGAGGCAAAGAAGTGACTTATTTGAAAAAACCGTGATGCTGGGAAAGATTGAGGGCAGGAGGAGAAGGGGACGACAGAGGATGAGATGGTTGAATGGCATCACTGACTCATTGGACATGAGTTTGGGTAGACTCCGGGAGTTGGTGACGGACAGGAAGGCCTGGCATGCTGTGGTTCACGGGGTCGCAGAGTCGGACACGACTGAGCGACTGAACTGATCTGAACTGAAGGATGTTAGACCTTGCCATATGATAAAGAGATGGTGGGGTTAGGAGGTGTGGGAACACTGTTTTAGGTAAAAATAATCAAATATTTGAAGATAAGGAAGAGCGGAAGAAGGAAGAAAATAGTGGGACTGTGCCACACTGTTGACAGCGTTCAAGGGTGAAAGATGAGGCTGAAGATGGAGACAGACGACGGGATCCAGTGCTGCTGAAGGGTGCCCAGTGCCTGTTGGGTTCTTTTCACACAAAATACAGTGTACTATACAGAGTTTCCTGCAATTTTCTTTTTCACGTATATCTTGGATTTTTTTTCCTACTAGCACGTAGATAGCCTATGCATTGTTTTTCAAGTTGCATGGCATTCCATTGTACAGATGCACCAAATTTATTGAATTAGAAGGTGATAGACATCTTTCACTACCATGAATGAGGCTACAGTACATCGTTTTGCCCATGAGAACACAGCCCCTGCTGTCCACGACTGCTTTATCAGTTAATCCCCACCTCACTCTCCACTCCACAGAGGCTGAGAAAAGGGCTTGGGTGCAGTTAGTTTATTGAAATGTAATTCCAGGAAATGGCAGAAAGGGAGTAGGGAGAGGGAGGTGAGGGGAGGAAATGCCAATATTAAAGTGTGTCTTAGAAGTTGCCAGTACCCCCAAGACACGTACAGAACACCCCAGAATTGTTTACATGGAGACAAAAGGCTGGAGCATTTAATCGGGGCCTCCCATGCCCCACTAGACAAAGCTTGCGTTAGTTCTTCCTCGGGGCCAAGCCGAATTTCCCCTACAAGAAGCTCACTAAAAGTTACTTACTGTCAGCTGAGATGAGTTTGAGAAACCATAAAACTGTCCACAGCAAGCTGGCTGAGGTATGTGGTGGGATTATAAAAACATCAGTTATATTTGCCTTTGTGAAACTCAGAAAAAAAAGGCACTAAGCAGAGCCAATTCTGCATTCTCCTTGCTTGGTGAGTCGATAGCATCTCTGTGTTAATTTGAAAAAGACTTATATATATGGAATTTAGAAAGATAGTAATGATGACCCTCTATGTGAGACAACAAAAGAGACACAGAGGTATAGAACGGACTTTTGGACTCTGAGGGAGAGGGAGAGGGTGGGAAGATTTGGGAGAATGGCATTGAAACATGTATACTATCATGTAAGAAACGAAGCACCAGTCTATGTTCAATACAGGATACATGATGCTTGGGGCTGGTGCACGGGATGATCCAGGGAGATGATATGGGGTGGGAGGTGGGAGGGGCTTCGGCATTGGGAGATCGTGGACACCTGTGGCTGATTCATGTCAATGTATGGCAAAACAAATACAGTATTGTAGTGTAGAATAAAGTATTAAAAAAAAAAAAAAGGAAAAGACTTCTTTCTCTAGGCTTTTCTCATCCCTTCTCCAGGGCCAACGTGCACAACTAGAAAAGAAAATAGACTGAATTTCAGCCCCCTTGGCCAAAGGCATTCAAGCAGTGAACAACTTGTAGGACCATATCGCAAGCCCCAGGATGTCTGTATCAGGAGAGAGTCGTTTTCTGAAAGTGGCCCAGAGGTGTCCAGTGGTTCTTTCTCCAGTTCCGTGGATTCCTTACGTGTCTGCAGATCTCTGGGCACTCTCCCTGTGCATGCTCCTCTCTGAAGCTCTATTCATAAATACCATTCTCCCTGGCCTCAGTTCAGTTCAGTCGCTCACTCGTGTCCGACTCTTTGCAACCCCATGGACTGCAGCGCACCAGGCTTCCCTGTCCATCACCAACTCCTGGAGCCGGCTCATGTCCATCAAGTCAGTGATGTCATCCAACTATCTCACCCTCTGTCATTGCCTTCTCCCACTTTCAATCTTTCCCAGCATCATGGTCTTTCCAATGAATCAGTTCTTCGCATCAAGTGGCCAAAGTATTGGAGTTTCAGCTTCAGCATCAGTCCCTCCAATGAATATTCAGGACTGATTTCCTTTAGGATGGACTGGTTGGATCTCCTTGCAGTCCAAGGGACTCTCAAGAGTCTTCTCCAACACCACAGTTCAAAAGCATCAGTTCTTCAGCACTCAACTTTCTTTATAGTCCAACTCTCGCATCCATACATGACCACTGGAAAAACCATAGCTTTGACTAGACGGACCTTTGTTGGCAAAGTAATGGCTCTGCTTTTGAATATGCTGTCTAGGTTGGTCATAGAGCAAGCATCGTTTAATTTCACTGTGATTTTGGAGCCCAAGAAAAGAAAGTCTGTCACTGTTTCCATTGTTCCCCAGTCTATTTGCCATGAAATGATGAGACCAGACGCCATGATCTTAGTTTTCTGAATGTTGAGTTTTAAGCCAACTTTTTCACTCTCCTCTTTCACTTTCATCAAGAGGCTCTTTAGTTCTTCTTTGCTTTCTGCCATAAGGGTGGTGTCATCTACGTATCTGAGGTTATTGATATTTCAGCCAGCAATCTTGACTCCAGCTTGTGCTTTATCCAGCCTGGCATTTTGCATGATGTACTCTGCAAAGAGGTTAAATAAGCAGGGTGACAGTAAACAGACATGACGTACTCCTTTCCCAATTTGGAACCAGTCTGTTGTTCCATGTCCAGTTCTGTTACTTCTTGACCTACATACAGATATCTCAGGAGGCAAGTCAAGTGGTCTGGTATTCCCATTTCTTGAAAAATTTTCCACAGTTTTTATGATCCACACAGTCAAAGGCTTTGGCATAGTCAATCAAGCAGAAATAGATGTTTTTCTGGAACTTTCTTTCTTTTTCTATAATCCAACAGATGTTGGCAATTTGATCTCTGCTTCATCTGCCTTTTCTAAATTCAGCTTGAGCATCTGGAATTTCACGATTCATGTACTGTTGAAGCCTGGTTTGGAGAATTTTCAGCATTACTTTGCTAGCATGTGAGATGAGTTCAATTGTGCAATATTTTGAACATTCTTTGGCATTGCCCTTCATTGGGATTGGAATGAAAACGGACCTTTTCCAGTCCTGTGGCCACTGCTGAGTTTTTCAAATTTGCTAGCATATTGAGTGCAGCACTTTCACAGCATCACCTTTCAGGATTTGAAATAGTTCAACCGGAATTCCATCACCTCCACTAGCTTTGTTCGTAGTGATGCTTCCTAAGGCCTGCTTGACTTTGCATTCCAGGATGTCTGGCTCTAGGTGAGTGATCACACCATCGTGATCATCTTGGTCGTGAAGATCTTTTTTGTACAGTTCTTCTGTGTATTCTTGCCACCTCTTCTTAATCTCTTCTGCTTCTGTTAGGTCCATACCATTTCTGTCCTTTATTGTGCCCATCTTTGCATGAAATGTTCCCTTGGTATCTCTAATTTTCTTGAAGAGATCTCTAGACTTTCCCATTCTGTTGTTTTCCTCTATTTCTTTGCATTGATCACCGAGGAAGGCTTTTTATCTCTCTTTGCTATTCTTTGGAACTCTGCATCCAGATGGGTATATCCTTCCTTTTCTCCTTTGCCTTTCACTTCTCTTCTTTTCACAGCTATTTGTAAGGCCTCCTCAGACAACCATTGTGCCTTTTGTACTTTTTTTCTTGGAAATGGTCTTGGTCTCTGTCCCCTGTACAATGTCATGAACCTCTGTCTGTAGTTCTTCAGGCACTCTATCAAATCTAATCCATTGAATCTATTTGTCACTTCCACTGTATAATCATAAGGGATTTGATTTAGGTCATATCTGAATGGTCTAGTGGTTTCCTTACTTTCTTAAATTTAAGTCTGAATTTGGCAATAAGGAGTTCATGATCTGAGCCACAGTCAGCTCTCGGTCTTGTTTCTGCTGACTGTATACAGCTTCTCCATCTTTGGCTGAAAAGAATATAATCAATCTGATTTTGGTGTTGGCCATCTGGTGATGTCCATGCACAGAGTCTTTTCTTGTTCCTGGAAGAGGGTGTTTTCTATGACCAATGCATTCTCTTGGTAAAACTCTGTTAGCCTTTGCCCTGCTTCAGTTTGTACTCCAAGGCCAAATTTACCTGTTACTCCAGGTATCTCTTGACTTCCTACTTTTGCATTCCAGGCCCCTATTATGAAAAGGACAACTTTTGGGGGTGTTAGCTCTAGAAGGTCTTATTGGTCTTCATAAAACCGTTCAACTTCAGCTTCTTCAGCATTACTGGTTGGGGCATCGACTTTGTGACCCCATAGATTATAGCCTGCCAGGCTCCTCTGGCCATGGAATTCTCCAGGCAAGAATACTGGAGTGGGTAGCCATTCCCTTCTCCAGGGGATCTTCCCAACCCAAGGATTGAACCCAGGTCTCTTCCACTGCAGGCAGATTCTTTGAGCCACTAGGGAAGCCCCTCTGCTGGGCCATAGGCATATTCAAGTGCTAAGTACACACATTCCTACTTCCTGCACCCTGAAATAGGCACTTATGCTGCCACCACATTTGCTTTTTTTTACAATGCGCTATGGGTCAGGCCCAGAGCAAGAAACCTAAAACCTGTGCTGTAGCACCACCTTCTGGAAACAAGAGGAAAGTTCCTAACTACCGACCTGTTAGGTAAACAGAGCCTTGCCTGAAAAAGGGGTGTGCATTATTTCAAATGCAGCAGCAGAGGTAGTTTTCATCAAACATCATAAAAAGTCACGGTGATATGGTATCATAAAAGTAAAATGACAGTTCTTCAACAGCCAAACCCAAAGACATGGAATATTGAGATGTAAATCACAAAGAATTTAAATAGCTGTTATGAAGAAAATCCATGAGCTACAAGAAAGCTCAGAAAGGCAATTCAACGAATCCCAAAATAAAATTAATGAACAGGAGTACTTTACCAAAGAGATGGAAATTCTAAAAAAATAAGCAGATAAAAATTCTGCAGGTGAAGAACCCAATAGATAAGATGAAGAGTGAATGAGAATGCAATGGAAATAGAACAGGTCATGTGGAAGAGAGAGTGAGTGAGCTTGAAGGTAGGAATATAGAAATGGTTGGGGTGGAAAAGGAGAGAGCACTAAGATTTTTAGAAAGTGAAGAAAACCTGACTCCATTTGAAGAGCCAGTAGAAAGGAACTCCCTGATGGTCCAGTGGTTAGGACTCCATGATTTCACTCCTGGGGCTAAAGTTCGATCCTGGTCAGGGAACTAAGATCCTACAAGCCAAGTGGTATGGCCAAAAAAAAAAAAAAAGTCAACATAAGAAAATGAGTGTAATGACTGTCCCAGTAGCTGCAGAGAGTAAGAAGGGAGAAGAGTGCATTTAAAGAAATAATAGTTGAGAACTTCTCAAACCTAGAGAAGGAACTAGAAATCTGAGTCCACAATGCTAATAGAACACCTTATTATCTCAACCAAAAAGACCTTCTCTAAGACATATTGTATCAAAACTGTCAAGAGACAACCATAAGGAAAGGATTTTAAAGGCAGTCAGGGAAAAAGACAGTAGCCTATAAAGTTACCCCCATTAGGCTATCAGCAGATTTCTCAGCAGATATAACAACTGTGTGTGTAAAGCAGTGCAATATAGTCAGCAATTAATAACAGATATTAAGGGACAAATAGACAACAATACAATAACTGTATGAAACTTCAGTACTAGAACCTTGAAGATGAGGAGTGCAGTGGCCCACCAGTGGAAGCTGACAATGACCAACTGAGAGCATCATCGATGCGATCCTCTTACAAGAAGCCCGAGAACTCAATGTCAACCATTCTGCAGTCACTTGGCATTTGAAACAAACTGGAAAGGTGAAAAAACTCAGTAAGTGGCTGCCTCATGAGCTGACCGCAGATCAAAAACAATCGTCGTTTTGAAGCGTTATCTTCTCTTATTCTACACAGCAACGACGAACCATTGCTCAATTGGATTGTGATGTGAGACGAAAAATGGATATTATAAGCCAACCGGCAAAGACCAACTCAGTGGCTGGACCGAGAAGAAGTTCCAAAGCACTTCCCAAAGCCAAACTTGCACCTATAAAGGTCACGGTCACTATTTGATGGTCTGCTGGCTGTCTGATCCACCACAGCTTTCTGAATCCCAGTGAAACCACGACATCGAAAAGTATGCTCAGGAAATCGATGAGATGCAACAAAAACTGCAACACCTGCAGCCAGCACTGGTCAACAGAAAGGGCCTGATTCTTCGCCGAGGCAATGCCTGACTGCGCACTGCACAACCAAAGCTTCAAAAGTTGAACGAATTGGGCTACAAGGTTTTACCTCATCCGACATATTCACCTGACCTCTCGCCGACTGACAGCCGCTTCTTCAAGCATTTGTCTTCAAGCATTTTGACAACTTTTTGCAGGGAAAATGCTTCCACAGCCAGCAGGAGGCAGAAAATGCTTTCCAAGAGTTCATCCAATCCCAAAGCATGAATATTTATGCTACAGGAATAAACAAACTTATTTATCATTGGCAAAAATGTGTTGATTGTGATGGTTCCTATTTTCATTAATAAAGATGTGCCTGAGCCTAGTTATGATTTAAAACTCAGGGTCTGAAACTATAATTACTTTTGCACCAACCTAATAATAAAAGCTCATGTTAAGAAATCAGATAGTCTCAAATAAACAACCTTACTTTACACAAGGAACTAGAAAAAGAACACACTCAGCCTCAAGTTAGCAAAAGAAAGGAAATAAGAACCAGAACAGAAATAATTGAAATGGAGACCAGAAAATCAATAGAAAAGGTCAATAAAACTAAAAGCTGGTTCTTCAAAAAGGTAAAAAAAAAAAAAAAAAAATTGACAAACTTTCAGCTAAACTAAGACAAAAGGAGAAAAGATTCAACTAAATAAAAATAGAAATGATATTACAGAAATACATAGAATCATAAGAGACTACTATGAATAGTCATATGGAAACAAATGGTACAGAAGGAATGGATACATTTGTAGAAACACACAATCCAGGAAGACAGAATAAGGAAGAGACAGAAAATCTGAACATAACAATAAAAGCAAAGATTGAATCAGCAATCAAAACACCCTCAACACAGAAATCTCCAAAGCTAGATGACTTCACCAGAGAATCCTGTCAAACATTTAAAGGATTAACAACAATCTTCCTCAGTGAAGGTGGTCAGTCGTGTCCGACTCTTTGCGACCCCATGGACTGTAGCCTACCAGGCTCCTCCGGTCAGTCCATGGGATTTCCAGGCAAGAGTACTGGAGTGGGTTGCCATTTCCTCAAACTCTTCCAAAATACTGAGGGGGAGGGAACTCTTAGAAATTCATCCTGAACAAAGTTAGCATTACTTTGATACCCAAATCAGATAAGGGCATCACAAGAAAAGAAAACTATAGACTAATATCCTTGATTAATATAGACGCCAAAATTCTCAACAAAATATTAGCAACCTGAATTTAAGAACACATGAGGATTATATACCATGACCAAGTGGAATTTATCCCTGGGATGACATAAGGATGATTCAATATATGCAAATCAATAAATGTAATATATCACAACAGTGGGCTTTCCAGGTGGAACTAGTGGTAAAGAATTCACCTGCTAATGTAGGAGATGTAAGAGACTCGGGTTCAGTCCCTGGATTGAGAAGATCCCTTGGAGGAGGGAATGGCAACCTACACCGGTATTCTTGCCTGGAGAAGCCCATGGATGGAGGAGCCTGGTGGGCTACAGTCCATAGTGTTGGAAAGAGTAGGACATGACTGAGGCAACTCAACCAGCACCACCACTATCGTATCAATAAAATTAACAACAAAAATCACATGATCATTTCAATAGACACAGAAAAAGTATTTGACAAAATATAACATCTCAGCGATCAATGCAAAGAAATAGAGGAAAACAACAGAATGGGAAAGACTAGAGATCTCTTCAAGAAAATTAGAGATACCAAGGGAACATTTCATGCAAAGATGGGCTTGATAAAGGACAGAAATGGTATGGACCTAACAGAGGCAGAAGAGATTAAGTAGAGGTGGCAAGAATACACAGACGAACTATACAAAAAGATCTTCACAACCTGGATAATCACAATGGTGTGATCACTCACCTAGAGCCAGACATCCTGAAATGTGAAGTCAAGTGGGCCTTAGAAAGCATCACTACAAACAAAGCTAGTGGAGGTGATGGAATCCCAGTTGAGCTACTTCAAATCCTGAAAGATGATGCTGTGAAAGTGCTACACTCAATATGTCAGCAAATTTGGAAAACTCAGCAGTGGCCACAGGACTGGAAAAGGTCAGTTTTCATTCCAATTCCAAAGAAAGGCAATGCCAAAGAATGCTCAAACTACTGCACAATTGCACTCACTTCACATGCTAGTAAAGTAATGCTCAAAATTCTCTAAGCCAGGCTTCAGCAATACGTGAACTTCCTGATGTTCAAGCTGGTTTTAGAAAAGGCAGAGGAACCAGAGATCAAATTGCCAACATCCGCTGGATCATGGAAAAAGCAAGAGTTCCAGAAAAACATCTATTTCTGCTTTATTGACTATGCCAAAGCCTTTGACTGTGTGGATCACAATAAACTTTGGAAAATTCTGAAAGAGATGGGAATACTAGACCACCTGACCTGCCTCTTGAGAAATCTGTATGTAGGTCAGGAAGCAACAATTAGAACTGGACATGGAACAACAGACTGGTTCCAAACAGAATAAAGAGTACGTCAAGGCTGTATATTGTCACCCTGCTTATTTAACTTCTATGCAGAATACACCATGAGAAACACTGGACAGCAAGAAACACAAACTGGAATCAAGATTGCCAGAAGAAATATCAATAACCTCAGATATGCAGATGACACCACCCTTATAAAGTGAAGAGGAACTAAAAAGCCTCTTGATGCAAGTGAAAGAGGAGAGTGAAAAAGTTGGCTTAAAGCTCAACATTCAGAAAACGAAGATCATGACATCTGGTCCCATCACTTCGTGGGAAATAGATGGGGAAACAGCGGAAACAGTGTCAGACTTTATTTTTGGGGGCTCCAAAATCACTGCAGATGGTGACTGCAGCCATGAAATTAAAAGGTGCTTACTCCTTGGAAGAAAAGTTATGACCAACCTAGACAGCATATTCAAAAGCAGAGACATTACTTTGCCGACTAAGGTCCGTCTAGTCAAGGCTATGGTTTTTCCAGTAGTCATGTATGGATGTGAGAGTTGGACTGTGAAGAAGGATGAGCGTCAAAGAATTGATGCTTTTGAACTGTGGTATTGGAGAACCCTGTTGAGAGTCCCTTGGACTGCAAGGAGATCCAACCAGTCCATTCTGAAGGAGATCAGCCCTGGGATTTCTTTGGAAGGAATGATGCTGAAGCTGAAACTCCAGTACTCTGGCCACCTCATCCGAAGAATTGACTCATTGGAAAAGACTCTGATGCTGGGAGGGATTGGGGGCAGGAGGAGAAGGGGATGACAGAGGATGAGATGGCTGGATGGCATCACGGACTCGATGGACGTGAGTCTGAGTGAACTCTGGGAGCTGGTGATGGATAGGGAGGCCTGGCGTGCTGCGATTCATGGGGTCGCAAAGAGTCAGACACGACTGAGCGACTGAATTGAACTGAACTGAACTAACATCTTTTCATGGTAGAAACACTTAACAGACTGGGTATAGCAGGAATATACCTTAGTGTAATAAAAGGTGTGTAGGACAAACTCATAGCCAACATGACACTCAATGGAGAGAAATTTTCAGTGGTTGCTCTAAGATCAGAAACAAGAAAAGATACCCACTCTTACCACTCCTATTCACTGCAGTACTGGAAGTCCTAGCTGGAACAATTAGGCAAGATAAAGAAATAAAAGGCATCCAAAACAGAAAGGAAGAAATAAAATTGTCATTGCTTGCTGATAATATGATCTTATACTATAAATCCCCAAAGAATCAGTTAAACACACACACACACACACACACCTTATTTTTCCTCATGAACACACAAACTGTGTATCTCTTAACTGTGAACTGAATAACTCTATTCTTTATTAGAAATATTGTCTACTGAATCCTCTTTCTACAAAGTCACCCAAAACTAAAGCCTAAAAGTCATCCTACACTTCCCTGGTGGCTCAATGGTAAAGAATCTGCCTGCCAGTGCGAGAGATCTGGGAAGGTCCCACATGCTGAGGAACAGCTAAGACCCTGAGCCACAATACTGCGCTTGCGCTCTAGAGCCGGGGAGCCGCAGGGGCTGAACCCACCAGCCACAGCTATGGACGCCCGCGTGCTCCAGAGCCCGTGCTCTGCAGCAAGAGAGGCCACCTAAGCCCACAGCGTGAGGACCCAGACAGCCAAAAGTAAATAAGTAAAGTTATTTTTAAATGTCATCCTGTACAAATGAACTCATTTATAAAACAGAAACAGACTCACAAACACAGAAGACAAACTTACAGTTAAAAGGGGGTGGCAGAGGGGATAAATTAGGAGATTAAGATTAGCAGATACAAACTACTACATATAAAAGAGATTAAAAATAAGGTCCTACTCTATAGCACAAGATATTCAGTATCTTGTAATAAACTATAATGGAAAAAGAATGTGAAAAAGAATATATATGTATGCTGTTGCTGCTGCTGCTAAGTCGCTTCAGTCGTGTCCAACTCTGTGTGACCCCACAGAGGGCAGCCCACCAGGCTCCCCGTCCCTGGGATTCTCCAGGCAAGAACACTGGAGTGGGTTGCCATTTCCTTCTCCAATGCATGAAAGTGAAAAGTGAAAGTGAGGTCGCTCGGTCATGTCCAACTAGTAGCGACCCCATGGACTGCAGCCTACCAGCCTCCTCTGTCCATGGGATTTTCCAGGCAAGAGTACTGGAGTGGGGTGCCATTGCCTTCTCCGAATATATATGTATATTAATATATAAATATACTTCGCTATATGCCAGAATCTAACCCTAACACAACATTGTAAATCAACTATACTTCAATAAAATATTAATTAAAAATAATTCATCCCTTATTTCTCCTAATCCCTTTTCCCAAATCACTGAGTCCTTCACATTCTTCTACCTTTTGAATATCTCTTCATACATCCTTTTCATTCAACTCTTATTACTCTGCTTTGGTTCTTAAACACCATAATTTCTCATCCAATTTCCAGATCTTCATTTCCACTCTCTCATTTTTCATTCTACCTCCAAGATATTGGTTTAATAAGCAAGTTTATGAAAGGAGCCTAAATACTCATTGCTTGAAAATGATTTGTTTACATAGAAGTCCTAAGAGGATCCACAGAAAAACTGTTAAAAATAGCAGGACTTGGTAAAGTGGTTAAATATAATAAAACATTTTAAAAAATAGCTTTCCTTTATAAGAAAATAGAAGGGAAAGTAATCTGTTCATGGTAGCAAACAAAATACCTAAACTATCTTAGGCAAGTTAAAAAAAAATGTGCCATGAAGAGAAAAATAGCAAACCTCAGAAATACATAAATGCAAATAAATGTCTTCATTACTTTTTCTCATGATAAACTCCTAATTTTGTAAGAAAATATGTATAAATTTTTTTTTGTTCCTTGTAGACACATCCTGTTGATGTCCTTGGTAGGAGAGGACTGAAGAGTATAAATATGTCAGTTCAGCCCACATTAATATGTGGATTTATCAAATTGCCACCAGGAATTATTGAGGGAGAAGAGTGCTTGATGAAATAATCCTAAAATTCATGTGAATGAACTTGCAAGAACAGCAGGAAAATTTTACAGAGAAGAACATTTAGGAGGACTAGGCTCCCCAGCTATCAAAACATTATAAAGCCACGATAAGTAAAGATTTAGATACAGCAAAAGAATACAAAACTGAATGAAACAGAAAAGGAAATTCCCATATATTTGTATAAACATCATAATATAATAGCTATTTTATATATTATAATTTAATTGGGAAGAAATGGATTATTTGAGGAACAATTGGGGAGCAAGGGTTAGATATTGAGAAAAATATTAGTTGCTTCAGATTTTGATGTCATTTATTTATCTAACCTATTCCAAACTATAAATATGAAAGTATTTCTTAATAGTTGCCACCTCATGCCCCAGATACCAGTCTGAGTTAAATGCCTCCCGGTGAACACACTGCGTTGCAATAATTGTTTTACTTGTCTGTTGCCCAACTCAGACAGGGACAAAGACCTGGGAACTCAGACCAAGAGAACTGCTATGGGTCCCATCTTTGCTTGCGTGAGTGCTCTGATAGCTGTGCTTGACTCTTTGCAAGCCCGTGGACTGCGGCCAGTGAGGCTCCTCTGTCCATGGGACTTTCCTGTCACTATTGCTACATGTGGGTTGCCATTTCCTCCTCCAGCGGATTTTCCAGACTCAGGGTCGAACTTACATCTCTTTCATCTCCTCCTTTGGCAGGCAGATTCTTTACTGTTGAGCAACTGAGGAAGCTGTTTATTTTATATTAAATATCAATATGTATAGAGTTCATAACAGGAGAGAGGGAACACTATGTGCCCAGGCTTGTAAGCAAGACTCTGTTCAACAGCTTTTATTACTCAACTGATAATAGATGGTTGGGTAACTCAAGATTTCCTTTTAGCTGTACAAGTTTAAACAATAGCAATTTCAAAACCAAGATGTTAATTAAATGCAGATTAATGGAGATTTAAAAAGATACAGCAGTAAAATGAAGATAAACAATACCCCCAAGAAGAGAGCACTTTCAGCTACATGACATCTATCTTTTATTCTACATGGAATAATACCATATCTTCTTGTGTGCCGTGTGCTTAGTCACTCAGTCGTGTGTGACTCTTTGCAACCCCATGGACTGTAGCCCGCCAGGCTCCTCTGTCCCTGGGGATTCTCTAGGCAAGAATACTGGAGTGGGTTGTCATGCCCTCCTCCAGGGGATCTTCCCAACCCAGGGATCAAACTCAGGTCTCTTGTATTGCAGGCTGATTCTTTACCATCTGAACCACCAGGGAAGCCCAAGAATACTGGAGTGGGTACCTGGTCCTTCTCCAGGAGATCTTTCCCACCCAGGAATCAACCCAGGGTCTCCGGCATAGGAATACCATATCTTCTTACATAACTCTAATTCCTCCCAGGTGTATTTCCTAATCTGCCAACAATGAAAGAAAAATACAAGATTCTTTAGCATGGCGTATTTTTTTTCCCTTTTTAATTTTTTTAATTTATTTATTTTTATTAAAGCATAATGGCTTTACAGAATTTTGCTGTTTTCTGTGGGCTAACAGTGTAAAGTTGTTGTTACTGAGCATTTTATAAATGTTCATCAAGGTAATTATTTCTCCTGCTATGTTGCAGGAAACAGCTGCACAGCATTGCAAAAACTAGGTATCCTCATAATGGCACAATGGAGCAACCATGTCTAGGTGTATAGAGTAGAGGGGAGGAGAGACTACCTTCTACTAGATTTCCAAACAGCTTAACAGTAGCAACAGTGAGGTTTGTAGGTATGATAGTGGTGGTGGTGGCTGTCATTTAGTCACTCATTTGCTTCCGACTCTGTGATTCCATGGACCGTAGCCCACCAGGCTCCCCTGTCCATGGGATTTCCCAGGCAAGAATACTGGAATGGATTGCCATTTCCTTTTCCAGGGGATCTTCCCAACCCAGAAATCAAACCCCCGACTCCTGCACTGACTAGCAGATTCTTTACCTCTGAGCCACTGGGAATGCCCAGTGATCTTTGGCTGGCTATTCTTCTCAGTATGGCACCCCTTTTCAAACTGAAGGCAGTGTTCATGAGCAGATGACATAGGCAGCCTAGAGAGAGAAGCTGAAGGAGGGGAGCTGGTGGCTGATAGCTGGGAAGAAAAGGATTAGGTAGAAGTCTAATGAGGGCAGTAGTTTGCCTAAGACTCTAAAACCCAAACAAGCCATCCTTGTTCATGCAGCAGTTTGATGGGCCCTTGTGTTTATGCTTATGTTTGTCAAGATTGCGGGGAGAAATATCAATAACCTCAGATATGCAGATGACACCACCCTGATGGCAGAAAGTGAAGAGGAACTGAAAAGCCTCGATGAAAGTGGAAGAAGAGAGTGAAAAAGTTGGCTTAAAGCTCAACATTCAGAAAACGAAGATCATGATATCCGGTCCCATACCTTCGTGGGAAATAGATGGGGAAACAGTGGAAACAGTGTCAGACTTTATTTTGGGGGACTCCAAAATCACTGCAGGAGGTGACTGCAGCCATGAAATTAAAGGACGCTTACTCCTTGGAAAGAAAGTTATGACCAACCTAGACAGCATATTCAAAAGCAGAGACATTACTTTGCTGACTAAGGTCCGTCTAGTCAAGGCTATGGTTTTTCCTGTGGTCATGTATGGATGTAGGAGTTGGACTGTGAAGAAAGCTGAGTGCCGAATAATTGATGTTTTTGAACTGTGGTGTTGGAGAAGACTCTTGCGAGTCCCTTGGACTGCAAGGAGATCCAACCAGTCCATTCTGAAGGAGATCAGCCCTGGGATTTCTTTGGAAGAAATGATGCTGAAGCTGAAACTCCAGTACTTTGGCCACCTCATGCGAAGAGTTGACTCATTGGAAAAGACTCTGATGCTGGGAGGGATTGGGGGCAGGAAGAGAAGGGGATGACAGGGGATGAGATGGCTGGATGGCATCATGGACTTGATGGACGTGAGTTTGAGTGAACTCTGGGAGTTGGTGATGGACAGGGAGGCCTGGCGTGCTGCGATTCATGGGGGTCGCAAAGAGTCGGACACGACTGAGTGACTGAACTGAACTGAACTGTGTTTATTGCTGACAGCTTCTCTCTGTCACTGCCTTCTTTCTACCAACCAACCACCTGACCCTCCATCTCATGTCTCCTACTTACTCATAGTTTCTGCTTACTCATAGCTTCCGTGAGCCATACTCTGAGTCTTTTGGATTCTGTTCCTGCCACCAACTCCTTGGTTCCTTCTTCAGATCTACAGTTCAGATTTCCTAGGAAGAGAATCAGCTTCACCAAACATTGTCCCCATTAAAATAGAATTTTCCTATCAGGAGATTTAATAATCACAGGGCTAAGCCTATGGATTATGGAAATATCTAGGACTTCTACAGTCAGCAAGATCTTTGGGGGAGAAAGTTCAATACCAGACGTGGGAGGGGCCTGCGGACGTAGCCATATAGGCTTGTCTGGTACTATGACACAGAAGGAAGAACTTGAGAAAGTGGGGTGAATGGGGAGTCACAACATGGGTTTTGTTTCATTAGTTGCCTGTAGTCTATTCCCATCCACATGTCCTACAGGTGAAGGGAAGTTCTGGGCCCTAGAGTTTTGGAAGTTTGGGCAGCATTTTTCATGTCTCTCTTACAGTACTCACCTCACTGTAGTGATCAATGTACTTGCTTCCAAAACACCAGGCTGCTCGCTCCACGAAGCCCTGCACTGGTCTTATTTATCTCTGTGCCCTCAGGGCCTGACAGGGATGATGAACAACTGCTCAGTCAAGTCCAACTCTTGGCGGCCCCTTGGGCCTGCCAGGCTTCTCTGTCAATGGATCATCTTGGTGAGAATACTGGAGTGAGTTACCATTTCCTCCTCCAGGGGATCTTCCTGACCCAAGGATCAAACCCAAGTCTCCTGCAGCTCCTGTGTTGGGAGGTGGATTCTTTACCACTGAACCACCTGGGAAGCCCTGCCTGACACAGAGTAAACGCTTAATAACTATTGATTTGAATGAATGGTTGTGGCTTGGAATCTGAATATCAAGAATGCTTCAGAATAAGTTGAAAAATCATAGTACCATGGTATTTTTTCCTATTTTGTACTTGAAAAATATTAGCAGGAAAGACAGTACATCTTTTGAGATCTTTCAATACATATTGATAATATACATAATCTGAATTTTTTTAATGCCTTAATATACATTTCTTTACATATTTTGCTTTTTACCATCTAACATTCTTTTGTACACAGATTTCCAAATATTGATGTAGCCACATAGTAGATATTTTTATGAACTTCCACGGTCTTAAATCATTGTCTACTTAACCATGTCCCAATTATTGGATGTTGAGAGATGTTATGGTGTCCAACAGAATAAAGACTTGTGTACATGTATAAGTTAATTTTCATCTCACCATAGAGGTATTTAGTTTATATTTTAAATACTCCAACCAAGAATCTGTACTCCTGAGAGAGATACACAAGCATTCCAAATAACTTATTGGAATCTACCCAATGGTTTGCTAATTGGCTGAGGGACACTAGGTATAAATTTTATTGGTCAAATGAGTGGTGGTCAAGATTCAAAGACTGGGCTTCCTTGGTGGCTCAGAATTCACCTGCCACATGGGGTATCTGCGTTCAATCCCTGGGTCAGGAAGATCTCCTGGAGAAGAAAATGAACCCCACTCCAGTATTCTTGCCTGGAGAATTCCATGGACAGAGGAGCCTGGCAGGATACAGTCCATGGGGTCGCAAAGAGTAGGATACAACTTAGCGACTAACACTTCACTGCACTTTATTGATGAAATGAGTGGTGTTCAATTCATGAATAGGGTGTTAGAATCCAAGAGGCCCCACAAGTTATTACTCTTAGTGGAGCATCTGCAGTCTAGAGCTTTGCTTTATCCAGCAGTTGTCACTTTAGAAAAGATTCCTGATAACTACAGGGTGAATTGCTGCCGAGTCCACTAAGAGTGAACCGCCAGCTTCAGATACAAGTCAGAGTGCCTGAAGCCAGAGATTGAGATCTGCTCTGAGTGTTGGTTACAAGATAACTTGTTTGTTTGCTTACAAATGATTAGGCAGAATTTGTTTGAAGGTTTGCTTGTAACTTGGAAGCAAGTTTGTCGAACAGAGGTACCCTCCACCTATTTAATCACCAGAGTATGTATTTGTACCTGAGAACTGTTGAACGAATTGGTTTATGTCAGTTCTCAGTAGACAGCTTGAAATATTCCCTGTCAAAAGTAAGTGACAAGAATCTGAGGTCTTTGATGTTTAAGTGATTTATTCAAGACACACACAACTTGTTATGGCAGGGCTGAGGCCAAGCCACAGGATCTTGTAGCCTAGAACTGTAAAACCACACATCTTTTCTCTCTATTTTTCCAAGGACATTCAAGTTTTTCTAATAATGGTCTATGTGGTGATCTTGAAAGCTAGATAAAGTTTTCATTGCTTGAAAGTTGTGTCTGGAAAGTTCAAGGTTGTCATATGACAACCTGAGTCATTTGGAGGCCTTATGCATGTTTCGTTTTATTTTCAGGCTTCCCTGGTGGTGCAGAGGTTAAAGCGTCTGCCTGCAATGTGGGAGACCTGGGTTCAATCCCTGAGTCGGGAAGATCCCCCTGGAGAAGGAAATGGCAACCCACTCCAGTATTCTTGCCTGGAGAATCCCATGGACGAAGGAGCTTGGTGGGCTACAGTCCACGGGTCGCAAAGAGTCGGACACGACTTCACTTTCACTTTCAATCTTCATAATCTCCATTTAGTGATCTAATTTGAATGACATCAAACTAGAACAGGTTAAAGTTATATAATTATGTTCAACTTCAACTAGAGTTACTAATCATTCTAGACTGCTACCAATCGGTTACACTACATATGTGATCTTACAGACTCACATATGTTACTTGACTGTACCTTTCTGGAGGCCTAAAACACTCATTTTCTATAGAGTGTGTGCATGCATGCTCAGTTGCTTCAGACGCATCCAACTCTTTGCGACCCTATGGACCATAGCCCGCCAGGCTCCTCTGTCTGTGGGAATCTCCAGGCAAGAATACTGGAGAGAGTAGCCATGCCCTCCTCCTATGTAGTACATGTGCTATGCTGTGCTGTGCTTAGTCGCTTAGTCATGTCTGACTCTTTGCTGCCCCATAGACTGTAGCCCACCAGGCTCCTTTGTCCATGAGGATTCTTCAGATAAGAATACTGGAGTGGGTTGCCATGCCCTCCTCCAGGGGGTCCTCCCCACCCAGGAAACAAACCCAGGTCTCCTGCATTGCAGGCAGATTCTTTACCATCTGAGCTATAGCGACATCCCGTGTAGTGTATACATATGTACTAATTATTTCACAGCTGGATACTTACATGAGATTTTTTTTTTCAAACTGGCTTCTGTGATTCATCTGGGTGACTTTGGGTGAGTCACTTAATCTCTCAGGAAGTTCTCATAGGAGAATTAAGGTAGAAAATCTCTAAGAACAATTCTCACTTTAAAACTGCCCTTCCCTGTTCACAGTTTTGATATCTCTCAACATCCATATTTACTTTCAAAGGATATTCTATACTTTTGCCTTCTTTCTAACTTGGATCAGGTAGTTTGGAAGGAAACCTGAAAATCCCCTTCACCATTTCCCTTGCACCTAGAACCAGCCCTCTGAAGCTCTAAACTCTTCAAAGTCAAAGAGACGTCTTAAAAGAAAACCTTCCTTTCTCATCTAGCCTCTAAACTCCCTTCTACCCTACTCATGTCTAAAGTTCTACACTCTTCGGTTTTTCTGAGACTGTCACCTTTCCCTCTTTTAGACAAAACACTTTTCACTCTAAATGCATTCTCTACTTCTAAAAAGGGAAGCAAATGTCAGCTAGCATCTCTGTCCCAAAGTGTAGGTTTGTCCAAACTCCCATCAATTTAAAATATTTTGCATAAGCAAAGTCAGTTTCACTCTTTTACCTCTGTTCCATTTAATTAAATTTCTTTTCTTTTGTCTCATCAAAAAATAATCACCAATCAGTATATAAATTTGTAAATTATGGGAAACTGTAAGGAAGCAAATTTTTAAAAAAGAAGAAGAAATAGTGATAAACGAACTACCCCAAGGCAGCCACTGACCACAGTTTGACAGTTTTCCTCTTAGACTCTTCTGAGTCTGTGTCGTGACTTTTCACTTTTTTCCTCCCACTTATCCTTCCTGTATACCTTCAGGGTCTGAGAACTCTCAATTTACCCAAACAACCAGACTGAAGGATGAAAATTTTTAGAACTTGAAAAGGAAATTAAGTTCTAGAATAGGCAGAGCAATTCCCTCTTTTTCAGACCAGGCTTTCTCCTCAACTTAAAAAGAAAGAAAAAATTTATGAGGGCTTCCCTGGAGATCTAGTGGTTAAGAATCCACCTACCAATGCAGGGGATACAAGTTTGAGCTCTGATCTGGAAAGATCCCACATGCCATGAAGCAACTAAGCCTCTTTGCATCAGCTACTGAACCTGCGTGGTGTAGAGCCTTGAGCTACAACTCCTGAAGCCCACAGACCTAGAGCCTGTGCCCCACAAGAAGAAAAGCCGGTGCAATAAGCCCATGCACAGGAATGAAGAGTAGCTCCCCCGTAACCACAGCTAGAGAAAGCCCCCACACAGAAGCGAAGGCCTAGCACAGACAAAAATAAAGGAATAAGTCTTTCTAAAAATTATGAACATTTTCAAACACATGAAAAAGTTGAAAGAGTCATGAAATGAAAACCTGAATGCCTACTACCTAGACTGAATAATCGTTAACCTCCTAAAATTGTGCTTTATTTCCATCAATCATCTACATATACATTTTTTTTCCTTTGAAACATTTGAAAGTAAGAAGCAGACATCGAGGCACTTTACCCCCAAAGACTTCAGCATGCGTCTCCTATGAAGAAGACGTTCTCCTAGATAACTGCATATCATTACTTAAACTAGCAACAGTAGTTTCACACAATCATGTAGTATCCAATCTGTATTGAGATGCATATAGTTGTCCCAAGAAGACACTTTGTGTTGCTTTTTCTTTTGAGCAAGGATTCAATCAAAGAATCACAGGTGGCGGTTAACTGTCTCTTTAGTCTCTTTTAGTTAAGAGCAGTCCCTTCTCGTTTTTCTTTTAAAATGAGCTTTACCTTTTGAAGTCAGACCCTATTTTAAGACCATCCTTTGAATTCATTCCCCATCTCAGAATTAGCACAATCCATTACTTTTCACTTGTACTCCTCGCTTAAGTCCTGACTCCATCTCTCTGATACTTACTGTCAATAAGATTATTTTTCTAGAGAGCATCCCATATCACCTTCCAAATCAGGCCTGGTGAACAAAGCCCTGCATCCTTCATAGAAGTATGAGTTGAACTTGGCTGACTAGCATGAATCTCAAGACTTGGATAGAAGCTACTGGGCCTTACTCCTCTCTTCTCCCTAGACTTGAACTTGAGAGCTTTTGAAGCAAGAGTGCCCACAGGTATCCTGTTGCCATGAATGAGGAAGAGCCTGGAGACACCGGGGCCACACTTGGAGCCAGAAAAAGAGGCCAGCTTGGTAGAGGGTAGAACACAGAACCAAGGGAAAATAAACCCTGGGAATGAATATCTTTGGAGGCCTGAATCTAATGTAATAGAAGTCAGATCTAACTCTTAGACTTTTTAGTAATTGAGCCAATTAATTCCCTTCAGGGAGGCAAGCCAGTTTGTACTAGTTTTCCTATCACTACAGTCTAAAGAGTCCCAGCAGCTGTATGCTTTATAAATTCACTTTCACAATAATCACTGATTCTTAGAGACTCTTGGAACTTGAGCCTCAGTACCATCATTTATCAATATCCCATCATCTTCTTTCTGAATACTTGTTTTGTTTCATTTGCAGAGTTCTTTAAGGATAGAAACTTTTCATGTTAGCTGATCTTTTTATGGCCTACGTATTTCTATTTTCTAATTGCTTTAGCTGATTTGTTTTCTCACTGCATTTTCTTTGATATCTCAAGCTTTTGCCTTTATCACCAATTCTATTTGAAATTCTCGCTAATGAGTTCCCTGAGAGTTATAGCTTATTTATTAATTCTGTAATGATATTAAGACTCAATTCACTTCCATAGCATTGAAATCTCCTTTCTGTGTTATTTTACCACCTAGTCTTTGAACTTTCACTTTAGTGAATTTACATTGTTAATACTATTATTAATTGCTCTAAATCATTCATTGTTCTGAAATAAGAAAGAGTGAGAGATATTTCTTCTTTTCCTTGAGTTATATTTTCTTCTAGAGTAGATTCATTGTCTATCTCTTCACTTGCTCACTTTTTAAATTTAATTCATTTATGGTTTAAATGAATTATGGTATGTTTCTCTAGTTGCCATGCCATTTCTTTTCTTCTTGCTCATGTCTGAAGTGGGCTGCTATGTCTGGACTCTAGGGCAGTGGTTTTCAACTCAGGGTGATTTTGTACCCCAGAAAACATGGGGATATTTTTGGTTGTCACAACTGGGGTAGGAGTTGGGGGGTGTTTGCTACTAACCTTTAGCAGTATCAGGGATACTGCTAAACATTCTGTAACGCACAAGGTACTCCACTCCCCACAACCGAGAATTATCTGGCTGAAAATGCTAAGTGCTCAAGTTCAGAAACCCTGCTCTAGGGCCTTCTGTTCATCTGATGTCTGATCTATGACATGAAGCCGCTGTCCTTGTTACTCTTTCATATTTCTCTTCCTTTAAAAAGAAGAACTTGCAAGCTGAATAATGGGCTCTCCTCGTTTCTCTGTATAACTGGAGGGGAGAAGGGATGAGTCCTTCAGGGACTGCGTGTATCTGTTATTATGGTACCCCGGCTTTGCCCTGTTTTCTGTGATTTCTTATCATCAGGAAGCCTCTCCCTGGGTGGAGGAGTGTCTATTTCTGTGGCTTCAGATCATATTCCTAACTCAGCATGGAACCAAGAAGATGGTGAGATCATGCAGTTCTTTTGACGCCTGTTTTTTGTGGGGTTTCTTTTGGCTGCACTGCATGGCATGTACAATCCTGAGCAAGGATCAGACCTGTGCCCCCTGCAGTGGAAGGGCAGGTTCCTAACCACTGGGCCTCACTGGCCCCAGGGAAGCCCCTTTCCTGCCTCTGTGGCCATCCTGTGGTGATGGTGGCTTCTCTTTAGGGATCTGTGACTTTTCCCTGGTCTATCTGCAGACCACCTCAGTCCATTTCTCACCTGTGTGTGTTTGGGTGAGCTCAGTTGTGCCCCACTTTTTGCGACCCCATGGACTGCAGCCCACCAGGCTCTTCTGTCTATGGGATTCTCCAGGCAAGAGTACTGGAGTGGGCTGCCATTTCCTTCTCCAGGGGATCTTCCAAGCCCAGGGATCAAATCCGTGTCTCTTAGGTCTCCTGCATTGTCAGGTGGGTTCTCCACCACTAGTGCCACCTGGGAAACTGCTGGAAGTTGTTGAGATTGGATCAAATGACCTAATTCTTTTGCCTTGCTCAATTGGGCTGGGATAAGATGAAAAGAGGGTCAATGGTAAAAATCTCTTTATTGCTTGGCTACTACGTGCTTTTCAAAGTTTTGACCTAAAGTTGTACTCCTTTCCTTGCTTTATTGCTATTGGTGAAAACTTCTCTCTCTCTCTTTCTGTCTTTTGAAGATTTTATCAGGTGGTAAGAACAGGAGGTTTTTGTGTTCAGTCTGTTTTCTTTCCCTCCAATTTTCCTACTGTAGCAATAGGTATTAAGATACCCCTGACTCAATATTTTATTATGCCAATATTACTTTATTATTGATCTTGGATGGCTATGAAACCAGGCCAGCCAGGAAGCCACAAATCAATAGACTCACTTGTCAAATATACTTTTCAAAACACATGGAAGAACTGACAGGCTATGGCCGTACCACCCAGAACAGGCCTGATCTCTTCTGATCTTGGAAGCTAAGCAGGGTCGGGCCTGATTAGTACTGTGCTGACTGTTCTGATCACTGGCGAGAGCTCTGTAGCTTTCAACATTTACCTTTACTAATAGCAACTCCCTGAGAAAGGCAGCATGCAGGGCACCATCTGCCAACAGACGCAGTCCTCCCATCTGCAATGCCCAGGGGGAAAGCTGAGCAAAGAGACGGCTCCACAGACAGCCCAGCCAACACCCTGGCAGGGTGTTTGGCCACAAAAACACTACACTCCCTGTATGTGCTGCGTTTGGAATGTCTCTCAATTTGCTAGACTCTAGTCAATGAGGAGCCAGCAGCTGGACATAAATACCTATTTTTCATAGCCAGGAGAGGGTCAACTCCACAAGGGCTGTCTCTCTCTGCCTTTGCCTTGCTGATTTCTCTTCCACAGCTACAGTTCATGAGAGATCATAAAGCTGGCCGAAAGCAGGTAGGAGCTATTTCTGGCTGTGAGCCAAGAAAGCAGCAGCTTGAGAGGCAGGAAATGATCAGCCCTTTTTCTCTCCAAGTGGCCGGCCTCCCAAACACTGACGTTCCAGGAAGACTCTGAAAACTTCAAGAAATCTGTGAAATCTTTCAACTGGTTAATTCCATAGCTATATTAGCCACCATAAAATTGGTAGGAAAATAATTTTTCAATTATTTGTTTCTTGGAATTCAACCAGTGGCTAACTCGCTCAGGATAGGCTGAGCAGATGTGACCCAATCAGACCACAGACCCTCATCATCCCTGGAGTTTCCTTTGGTTTCTGAAAGTTTGAAACCTGACTCTGTTGCAGACTCATGTCAGGTGTTTGGCTTGCATGAATGCATGCTCAGTCGTATCTGACTCTTTGCAACCCTGTGGACCATAGCCTGCCAGGCTCCTCTGTCTATGGGATTCTCCAGACAAAAAAACTGGCATATGTTGCCATGTCCTGCTCTAGGAAATTTTTCTGACCCAGGGATCAAATCTGTGTCTCTTGTGTGTCCTGCATTGACAGATAGATTCTTTACCAATGAACCACCTGGGAATCTGAGGCTGTTTGGCAGCTTTCAGCAAATTGTTAATTGGCAAATTGACTTTTGATGAAATCATTTTCAGGGCAATGACCTAGAGCCCACTTCCCTCCCACACACTGGTCCCTTACCGCCCACTCTGGCCCTTAGCAAGTTGCCCATTCCAGGCTCTGGCATTGACAGCCTGTTCCTGATCCTAGTCTGCTTCTCAGGTCTCTGACTTCAGCTCACACCTGGCCAAAACCAGCCATTGCAGGGCCATTAATCAACTTGCCTGACTTACCTTAAGCCTTCTAAACTACTTATCATCCTTGATCTCTCAGAATCACTGTCTCTGTCTTTCTCAAAGTTCTTTGTTGTTTTACCCTTCCAGGTCAAGGCTGCTACCCTCTGGTGGAGTAAGCTGGCCCTCCTTGGTCACAATGAAAAGCCTTCAGAGTCATTCTAACTCATCCCCTCCATTTTCTGCTCTATTGGTGTCTCTGAGCTTTTACTCCCAACACTTCTGGCAACAAAGGTGTTGGGTGTTTTCCAACACCCCTTTTCTAACTCTGCTATACCAGCTGGCTGCCCTGCAATCGAATTGAATTCTGACACTACCCACCTGGAACTGAAGCTGAAGCTCCAATACTTTGGCCACTTGATGTGAATATCTAACTTATTGGAAAAGATCCCGATGCTGGGCAAGATTGAAGGCAGAAGGAGAAGAGGGCAACAGAGGATGAGATGGTTGGATGGCATCACCGATTCAGACGACATGAACTTGGGTAAACTCTGGGAGATAGTGAGGGACAGGGAGGCCTGGTGTGCTGCAGTCCATGGGGTCGGAAAAAGTTAGACATGACTTGGCAACTGAACAACCACCACCACCTGGAATTAGAATCAGAGCCCGCGAGTTAAGGACTCAATCCCACACGACTGCACCACTTCAAACGCTAGTCTTAAGCCCCAGGTTGTCACAGACACTTCTGATCAACTAGTTATAAATTCGGGGGTGGGGGGTCCCATAGACTCTCCCTCAGTTTCGCTAATCTGCTAGAAAGGCTTACAGAATGCAGGAAAACAAATTTATTGGTTTATTATAAAGGATTCAACTCAGGAAACAGCCAAATGGAAGAGATGCATGGGGCAGGGTTCGGGGGTGGGTGAAGGCCCTCTCTGGGTGTACCGCTCTCCCAGCACCTTGGTGTGTTCAGCAGCCCAGAAGCTCTCTGAGCCCCATCATTGAGAGTTTTTTTTTTTAATGGAGGTTTCATTATGTAGATATGCTTAATTAAATCACTGGTCCTTGGTGATTAACTCAATGTCTAGCCCCTCTTCTTTCCCTGAGGTGAGGAGGATGGGGTCTGGGGAAAGGTGTTGAGGTGAAAATTCCAACCCTCTCATCTTGCCTGGGTCTTTCTGGTGACCAGCCCTCACCCTGACCCTATCCAGGGACCCCAACCAGCAGTCATCTAATCAGCATACAAAAGACACTCTCATTATTCTGCACATTCCAAAGGTGACCTGCTGTGGTCTCAGTAGGAGTGAGCTGCCAACCCAACCCGGCACAGCCAGCCTCTTCCATCTAAACTCGAACTGTGGGTCATAGAGACCCGGAGCTGGGAGCTGCATGGCATCAAGGGCAGAGCTCTGAGCAGAAGATCCCTCAGTTCATGATCTTGAGTTTCCTGCCATCTGCTTGTTTAAATTTTTCTTCGATTGCATAAGATCTGATATTGCATGTTCAGTATCAGATCTATATCATGCTGGGCACTATTTCAGCAAGCAGAAATGAACTGTTTCACTGTGGCTGGTCCACTGGTTGGTTGAGTAGTCCGTCCCAGTCTCCCTTCCCATGCTTTTGCCCCCTTCCCCCCCTCCCCCGCCCCCTCACCAAAGAGACTACAAGACTCAAATATTCTATTTCCCTACTTCTCTTGGATTTAAGGGTGGCCATGTGATAGAGTTCTGGCCAAAGAGATACAGGCAGAAGTGTTCTGAAAAACTTGGGGGAAATTGTTTTTCTGATGAAAAAGACAGCTTCGGTGTGCCCCTTCACCTTATTTCTCCTTTAAACTCTGGGAGACAAAACTTTTCCTCGACTCTGTTAAGAGTCTTTGGCTGGACCTGAGAATTAGGTTGACATAGGATAGGTTAACAAGAGAAAAGTGTACAGATTTTAGTTTTTATCCCTATGTGGGAGACTTCACATAAAAATGAAGACCCCAAAAGCAGTTACACCCAAGCGCTTATATACCAGGTTGAACAGAGAGTACTAATTGTGGAAAAGTAACTAAAATATACAAGGGAGGCTAAAGGAAAATAAGAGTTAATAAGATCTGTTTGTACAGGTTTCCCTTAGACTCAGCTCCCAGACTCTGGTGATAAGAATGTTTTCTTCCTGGTGTAGAGAGGCCATTTTCCACATGAAATAAAACGTGCTTTCAAGGAAGAAAAAAGAGGTCACAGCAGCACCTTTCCTTCATCTGCTATTCTCAAGTTCCTCTAGCTCAAAATTATCCTTATGCCAAAGTGGCATGTTCGAGGATGGCACTTTCCACTACTCTTTATAACCCAGATGTAATACCTGGAGCTTCAGCTGTCATCTTCAAACCACGTGTCAAAGACCAACAGAATTGTAAAGGTGCTGTCCCTGACAGTGTTAAGCTACTGGACCAATGCTAGTAACCACCTGCCTCCATATTTCTTGATGTGAGGGGGGGAGAAATGTTTAAACCTCTGTGAGTTAGGTTCCCCATTACCTGCAGCTGAAATGAATAATTCAAAACAACTCATCCATAAAGACTAATTACCCTATGCTAACTGCTAAGTCACTTCAGTTTTGTCCGACTCTGTGCGACCCCAGAGACGGCAGCCCACCAGGCTCCCCTGTCTCTGGGATTCTCCAGGCAAGAACACTGGAGTGGGTTGCCATTTCCTTCTCCAGTGCATGAAAGTGAAAAGTGAAAGTGAAGTCACTCAGTTGTGTCCGACTCTCAGCAACCCCATGGACTGCAGCCTACCAGGCTCCTCTGCCCATGTGATTTTCCAGGCAAGAGTACTGGAGTGGAGTGCCATTGCCTTCTTCGAATTACCCTATATATATGTATACACACACACACACACACATATATATCCAAAGAAAAATAAAAACACTAATTTGAAAAGATACCTGCACCCTGAAGTTCAAAGCAGTATTATTTACAATAGCCAAGCCATGAAGCAACCTAAGTGTCCATCAACAGATGAATGGATAAAGATGTGACACACACACACACACACACACACACACATATATATACACACAATGGAACATTTCTCAGCCATAAGAAGAATGAAATTTTGCCACTTGCAACAACATGGATGGAGTCGCAACAACAGCATGGAGGGTATCATGCTTAGTGAAATAAGTCAGAGAAAGACAAATTCTGTATGATATCACTTATATGTGGAGTCTAGAAAAATAAAACTAATGAATATAACAAAAAGAAACAGACTCACAAATTTAGAAAATAAACTAGTGGTTACCGGTGGGGAGAGGGAAGTTGGGAGGGACAAGATAAGGGTAGGGGATTAAGAGGGAAAAACTACTATGTAAAAAGTAAATAAGGTACAAGAATGCTCTATACAGCAAAGGGAATATACCCGATATTTCATAATAACTATAAATCTTTTCTTTAAAAACTGTGACTCACTATGTTGAAACTAATAGAAGGTTATAAATCAGCTACATCTCAAAATTTTTTTTTTTAACTCACCTTGGTGCAGAGAAAGTACTTCCTAGTATTGAGGCAGTAAGCCAAAATGTAATTTTACTAGTTCTAGGAAACCTTTAATTGTTTTCTAATCACTCCACATGAACCCCCTTAATCATGGGAACCATGTCATCTACCTTATTTAAAATTTCCACAATCCCTGAGCAGGGCTGGACCATCAAAAAGTGCTTTTTAAACACAATATTCTTTTCATGAAGCACTAGGGTTCCAGATAAGGTGCACTCCAGAATCTGCAAACAGTTTCAGAAAACAATACCCTTTGGAACCAAACAAAAACCCCAGCATGATTCAATGGAGGCAGAAGTGACTCACCCTAAAAGGGAGCTATAGATGTGACTGCAGAGAAAACAGTGTTCTGTGATAAGAAAACCAATATACAGCCACTTGGCAAAAATGAAACTGGATCTACCCCTCACACCACAAAAAGAATGGACCCCAAAGGGCTCAGAGATCTTAAAGTGAAGAGTGAAACCCAACAAGTAGTAAGAGAAAACACAGATGGATTCCTTATGACCTGGGTGTAGGTGAAGGCTTTTGAATTATAATTCAAAATCTAGATACAATAAAAGACTACATTAATATGAACAAAAATAAAACCCCAAACTTCTGCATGGCAAAAATGACTATAAGCAAAGTCAAAAGACAAACTGGAAGAAAACATTTGCAAAACATATCCCAAATAATGATCTAATTTTCATTATAAGCTGCACATCTCAAATCTAACAGCAAACAGAAGTGTAACACAGACACAGATCAGAGCATCTCTAAACAGGAATAGATTACCCTTCACTCACTAGTTCCCATGCATTTTAGGACTTCATAGTTAAATTTTACTGGCAGAAAGTTTGAAATGCTTACCTGTTTACAGACTATTTCAACAGACTATTTCAAATCCAGTCTGCAGAAGAATTTCTGTCAAATCTGTAAAAACAAAACATGCACCCTATGTTTTAAGAAATACAAGGAGATTTCAAAGATATTTTTGACTCTGACATTTTCCCCCTCACATGGTTTTTAAAAAATGAAAAGCCTCGAGGTTCTGCTGGAGTTCTGGTTTTGCACTGATTTTAGAAAATAACTCCCACAAATAGTATGCTTCTTCTCTCCAGCAAAGGCAAGATTTTACATATTGGAATCATAGTAACTCCAGTGGGATGTAGAAGCTTCTTGAATTCCTCCTTAACTGTCCATCAGCCCTCTTGTCCTTTCTATGAAATACCAAGGGCAGGAAATGTTTGCTGACTTCACTTAACAGGGTAAGTTCCTGCTTAGTAATACTTATAACCACGGTCAGAGTTTCACTATTTTTTAGAATTGTCAATAAATACATACTGATCACTTTTCCACTAGAGTACTTATGAGTTTCAAAATGTGGACACCCACCAGTTGCAGGGAGCAGGTCTACTCAGAGGCCAAGGACAAGCCAAGAGCGGCAATAAGAGGCCTTCAGAATGTGGTCTGTGAATGGAATATCACGGCCCAGGCATTGGGAAGCAATTATAACAGTTTCAGGGGGAACAGGACTAGCTTCTGAAAGAATTCAGGACCTGTAGTCAAAAGAGGCTCAGTAGGAGTATAAAAGGAATGAAGAGGCTGGTAAGGCTACCCATGACGCAGTCCTCGCGGCAGACGAAGGTGCCTCTTACAGCACACTCCCGGATTCTCGCCTGGAGAATCCCATGGACAGGAGCCTGGTGGGCTACATACCGTCCATGGGGTCGCAAAGAGTCGGACACGGCTGAGCTCGCAGCACACACACCTCTTGCCACATCTCCTGCTCCTGTGTCATCATCAGCGGCAGTTCCTGGCAGACTGAAGGCCTCCCCCTTCAGACATGTACTGTCAAGTCTTTCAACTTGTTTGCCTCAAGGTTTTGTCCAAAGCCTCAGGATGTGCCCTGCATATGTGCAGCTGGAGTGCTCCAGAGGGCACTTTCCAACCAAATCGGAAGGGGTAAGTGACCCCACCTCCCCACCTTGCCTGATCCACCATCCTTTGGAGGCGCCTTCTCCAGGGGGCCCCCGCAGAGCTCAGTCCCACTGGCCTTTCCCTCTTCCCTGTTATTCTTTGCGCACTTATTCTGACCTCCTAGAGCCATCCCCCAATAAGGCATTGTTGTAAAGTTTTTGACCCAGTCTTTGCCTTTGGGGAACCCAAATCAAGATGGTCCTACTCTACATGAAGGAAGAATAGTATCAATTGAAAAAGCAGGTTGACGTTTTTAGACTCAGTCAGACCTGCTTGAAAAGAATAGGGTACCAGAGAGCAGTGGCTCTATCATGCTGATGCAGGGGAAAGTGGAAAACCATGCTTCTGTTATATTTAAGGCCTCCATTCTCTGTACCTGACTATACTTTTCCTTTTTACTGAAATGAAATAAGAAGGGTACCTAAAGACAGAGATCAAACAGCTTCACTCTCACTTGATTCTCTGTTAAATCCAATATCACGCAATGACCAGATAATTACAAGTTGAGCTTTGAGCTTTTACCAAAATTGAGATTACCTGGAGGTCCAACCAGTCCTAGATGACAAAATAAAGATGTCTCCCTGTGCGAGGAATAAAATAGAGACATAGGGCTTTGTCCACAACCTGTAACCAAGCTCCTGAAGACCTTTCAGGGCAACTGTTTCTATTTCAATCAAGGATTGGGCAAGGGTCCATTCCAACTGCTTTCATTACCTTCTCAAGGGCAAAAATTATTAGCCTATTGGTGACATCGATTATAGTGATTTTAATTTTCCTTGGTGTAAAAGTGAAAGTGAAGTAGCTCAGTCGTGTTTGACTCTTTGTGACCGCATGGACTGTAGCCTACCAGGCTTCTCCATCCATGGGATTTTTCCAGGCAAGACTGCCAGAGTGGGGTGCCATTTCCTCCTCCAGGGGACCTTCCCGACCCAGGGGTGGAACCCGGGTCTCCCTCATCGCAGGGAGACTCTTTGCCCTCTGAACTACCAGGGAAGCTGCTTCCATGGTGTACACGGGTCAAATTTCTTCCTAAACATGTTTCAAAGAACAAGCAAGTCGGGGGTGTGAGCAGAGAGTCGTTGAGCAGAGTCTTTGCAAGGTGTTTATGTTCTCCCTTGGAGAAGATAAACTGCCCATCTTTCTAGAAGAAACAGAGAACTTGGCAATACCTTTCTTGAGAACAGAGGTTAATTTGCTAACTCCACTCATTCTCCAGGAGAAGGAAAAAATTAGCTTTAGGGATGTTTGGACCCACCTGGGGAGGTTTTATCAAGAACGTCTCCTAACATAGTGTCATTCAAGAAACACAAATTATTCAAAGCCTGGAAAAATGCAAGTCTGAAGGAAAGAAGTAAGATTTGGAGAATGAGACAAGGTTAGAGGACCTATTGGTGCTCACTGATCCCTGCCGCCTGCCCCTGCACCAAGCATCAGCAACTGTAGTTTCACTTCAGTCCAGCTGAAACAACTGTGGAAAGAACTGGAAATTTTCTAAGGGAGGCAGGACTCACAGGCCTAAGAAATTTCAGAGTAAGTTGCAGCCATTGTGGTAAAAAAAAAAAAGCATGGAGATCATTGTTAGGATTGTTAGGTATTAAACAATGCAGAAGAAAAAGCAGGGAAATCAAGACAACAGACTGAAAGTTTCAGTGAACTAGTCAATATTGTTGCAGGTGTTGGAAAAGAGTAATGAGAATAGTGAGGCCCTTTATTCCTTTTTTTATCTTTCACTTATGTTTTGCTGCTTGGCTTGCGGGATCTCAGTTCCCCAACCAGGGACCAAACCTGAACTCTTGCCAGTGAAGGCACAGATTCCTAACCACTGGACCACCAGGGAATTCTTGAGATCTTTTATTCTGAAAACAGAGTCCTCTTTGCTAGTTTCCCAGATTGCTTTTTTATGTTCAACCTTTCATAATATACATTTTTGGTAAACTTGTCTAGGTGTTAATGACAATTCCATGGACGTTTCAAGCTAATGTTTAAAAACAACAGATCTTTGATCTTAGGTTTGTGTCTTTTCTTATGCCCTTAAAATCTTGATAGTAAAACTGTCTCCTGTTTTTGAGTTAAGTGATCAGCAACTGGATTGGGTACTCACCCAGTATGGGGACAATATGGAAGATTTAGAGGCAGGGGCCTTCTTTCAGTCTTGAGTTGGGTATGTTGATGCTGCAAATAAAGATTACATTCCCCAGCTCACTTGTTGCTAGATATGGCCTTGCACTTCTGGCCGGTGAGATATAAACAGTGAAAAGGAGTTGACTAAGCTGGGATGGGTCCTTTTTCTGCCCTTTGTTTTTATTCTGCTTCTCCCAGGAGGACTGAAACAGATGTGAAGAGTGGAGATCCAGTTGCCATCTTGGCCCATAAGGTGACCCTGAGGATAGAAAACACATGCTGAGGATGGTGAAGCAGAGAGATAGAAGGGCCCCTGAGAGTATCTTGTGCTTCCATGTTAATCCTAGACAATCTATTTCCAGTTTCCTTTACCTAAGGGGTTAAAAAAAAAAAAAAAGAAATGTTCATCTTGTTGAAGCCACTTCTAGTTTAGGCTTTGTTACTTGTTACAAATTCATTGCAATTTGTAGTAGCTATAGTAAGGGGGCCATTTTGGGGGCCACTTTACCTACAAGTGACAGTAATTTCATCTTAAAAGGTTGCCTATATTTGCAGGTCTGGGCAATTGTCCTTTGGCTTCTCTTTCAGTGGAGTTGCTCAGGAAAGCTGAGTAGAGCTCTCTTGGGTTACTCTCCTTTATTTTCTTTTGCATTTGCCTTGTTCCCCACCCTGCCCCCCAGCATTACTATTTCCCCCTCAACTGGGAGAAAATACAAAGCTGAAGGAATAGGCTGGGACTGGGAGAGTGAGGTTGAAAAGAAGGAAGATATTGGAGACTTGACAACTCAGCTGGATACGGCTTTCATAGTAAATGGTTTCCTCTGCTCTTACCACCTAAGACCAGGACTAGTTTTGTTATTGAAGGAGAAAAAGTAGTGCTTGTACTTGGGTCAAAATGTGTTCTTTTTCTTTCCTCCTTGTTTTCTTTATTTATTTTTTTTTCTTTTTGGTCTTTCATTGACTTTTGGGAGCCAGTCACCCTAGCCAAGAATCCCTAAGACTCTCAGGAATGTATGGTTACTCCTCTTTATAGATAAGCTGTTTCTCTGTGGTCTGAGCAATTGTTTTCCCCTGAGATAAGTAAATTCCTTTAAAAGAAAAAAATATTTATTTGAATATATCTTATACTTACCTGGGCTTCTCAGGTGGCACTAGTGGTAAAGAATCTACCTGCCAAGCAGAAGACCCAGATTCGATCCCCGGGTTGGGAAGATCCCCTGGAGGAGGGCATGGCAACCCACTCCAGTATTCTTGCCTGGAGAATCCCATGGACAGAGGAGCCTGGCAGGTTGCAGGCCATAGGGTCGCAAAGAGTTGGCCACGACTGAAGCAACTTAGCATGTACGCATGTATACTTACTCTTCAACTGATTCTACAAAGCTGGGGAAAGGCCTAAAGAGAAGAATGGGGAAACCATGAATAAAACAAACAAAATTGCCATTAAACAGTGCAAGCAGGTTTGGTGGGTAGAAGTCTTTAACTCTGGGCCCCCTCTCCTGAAGAGACCTTTGCTCCCAACTTCAAGAGAGGCTTCAGCTGTTGATTTCCGTCTACAAAGTTTTAGAAGAAGCAGAATTCTAAGTTTTGCTACTGAAGTAAAATAGAAAAAAAAAAAGGAACATCCAAAACTTTAGCTTATGTGAGATGCCACCAATGCCACCAGTAGAAATCTGAGATCTACCAATTTATGACTTCCTCACCTCTGACATATCTCATATCCTGCAGTGCTTCAAGATTTTTGCCCAATTAAATGCTCTGCTCCTGCATCTATGCCACCTCCATTCTCATGATCACGGTCTTGAGTCTAGTGCCTTGAATAAATAGCCTTCCTTCAAACCACTTCCTCTCTTTACTCAAAACACCCTGCACCCCAACTCTGTGCCCTACCTGTTTCCGCAGTGAACCCTTTATATGCTGCTGCTAAGTCGCTTCAGTCGTGTCCGACTCTGTGCGACCCCAGAGATGGCAGCCCACCAGGCTTCCCCGTCCCTGGGATTCTCCAGGTAAGAACACTAGAGTGGGTTGCCATTTCCTTCTCCAATGCAGGAAAGTGAAAAGTGAAAGTGAATTCGCTCAGTCGTGTCTGACCCTCAGCGACCCCGTGGACTGCAGCCTTCCAGGCTCCTCCGCCCGTGGGATTTTCCAGGCAAGAGTGCTGGAGTGGAGTGCCATTGCTTTCTCCGAACTCTTTGTATACCTCATGCTAAACCCTTACCATGTTATCTGGAAGGACCTGTTTGTGTATGTTTTCTTACTTAAATTTGACCTTGAGGGACCTTCCCTGGTGGTCCAGTAGTTAAGACTCTGCGCTTCCACGGCAGGAGGCACCGGTTCTATTCCTGGTTGGAGAGCTAAGATCCCACATGCAGCAAAGTGTGGCTAATATATGAAAACACAAAAACAAACTGTAACTTGAGTGTTACAAGCCCCTGGCTTAGCAAAGTAGTTCCTCACTGACTATTTGTTGACCTTGAGCAGGAGTGATAATCACAGTATCTGCCAAAAGCAATAAACTAGTTAAAAAAAAAAATTCCTTGAAATTAAAAAAAAAGTGTGTATGTGTGTGTATGCAAGAAAAAGAGAGAGAGAAAATTACCCAATATGAGAAGATGTGAATTTGAACACATCTGGGAGCTGTGAATGAGAAATTAATAGATAAGTAAAATTCAGTCTAGATAGATAAGTAAAAAGGTCTTTCACAATGGATCATCAGAAACTTCAACAATCATGATATGTGCTAATACCAAAGACAGGGCAGTGGAGGGATTTAGAGCATGTGCTTAGCAAATGGATTTCAAAGTTCATATTCCAAATGTGTAAACCTAAGCCGATTACTTAACTTGTTTCTGTAGATTCATCATTTGTCAAATGCAGATTCTACTAATGCTTTCCTAATGTTATGAGAATTGAAGGAGTTAATATAAATAACACACTTAGAAAAGTGGCTAGTGCATAGAAAGGGCTATTTAAGATTTTACTATTATAATTAATGTTCTTGTTATAATTCCTCATCCTAAACATGGCCCATGACAACAAGAAGAAGGAAAAGTGATGGTTGGAGGGCTAACATACTTATGTAAATAAATATTAATACTAAGAGCTATGTTAAAAATGGCAATGCAGGCCACTTGCTACTTTAAAAGTGTTTCTTAAACCTGTGCTTTTGTAGGGTTCCCTGGTGGTCCAGTGATTGGGAGTCCATCTTGCAATGCATAGGACACAGGTTCTGTGGAGGACCCCATGCTGTGGGGCAACTAAGTCCCTGAGCCTGTGCTCTGGAGCCCGCGAGCCACAGGGACTGAGCGCACGCGCAGAACTGCTGAAGCCCCGCACCCTAAAGCTCTGTGCTCCACACTGAGAAGCCCGTGCACTGCAATGAGGAGGAGACCCCGCTGCCGGCAAGGAGAGAAAGCCCGCACATGGCAGTGAAGTCCCAGCACAGCCAAGAGCAAATAAATATAAAAAACAAAAACTGTACTTTTGAAGGCGTGCTTTGCTGTGAGAGTAAACCCGCACAAGCAGACACACAGATTTCCTTGACCACCCTACATCCCATTTTCCCCAAGTTGTGTCTTTGCAAATTTTGTGATCTCTCATTAAGTACAAATTTTTAAGAGCAGTAAAGATTCTTTCACATAAATTTTGGGAATCATATATAAATTGTTTTAATAATATAAAACTAGATAATTAGTTTCTTTATTACTTGCTTTTGAACTCATAATTTTATTGGAGTTCATAATTAAGTAGAATTTGGGAATACAGTTTCCAAATTTTGGTCTAAAGCGTTTTTTGAAAAACCTTCATAATCCTTATTTGAATTTACATTAGTAAGCATTTGTATAAACTGTAACTAATAATTCTGACATATCTGGTCCTTTTGACTTATAGGGACATTAAAAGTATGACAAAGTTTCTACCTCTTATACAAATCTTTCTTCTTCCTTTTGATAAAACTCAGGATACTTCAATTTTTGGTTAGTTCCCTTTGGTCTTCACTGTGAAAACTCTTTCCTTCCATTGTAATTAATTCAACAGATAATTAACAATCATCTAATTCTACGAAGAGGTATAAGATTCATAAAAGACAGTTTCCATGTCTGTTATGTTGTCACTATAACTCCAGTGCCAACCAAGGTGCATTGCATATAATAGATGTTCAAAAAGTATTTGGCAAAGAAATACAAATAAAGGTCCTACACTGAAGAAGCAGTCTAAGTTTTAGCTCTGGGTTCAAATCCCAGTTTTCCTAATTATTACCTATTTGATCTAAGGTAAGTTGTTTAACAAACTCATTTTCCTTGTAAATGTAAATAATATCTATTTCATAAGGGTTATGAGAATTGCCTGGAAATCCCATGGACGGAGGACCCTAGTGGGCTGCAGTCCATGGGGTCGCTGAGAGTTGGACACGACTCAGTGACTTTACTTTCAGTTTTCACTTTCATGCATTGGAGAAGGAAATGGCAACCCACTCCAGTGTTCTTGCCTGGAGAATCCCAGGGACCCTGGTGGGCTGCCGTCTATGGGGTCGCACAGAGTCGGACACGACTGAAGCGACTTAGCAGCAGCAGCATGAGAATTTAGCAAGAGAACAGTTTAATAAAACTTCTCCTGAGTATACAGTATGTATTAGGGACTGCATTTCAAACTACAGGGCTTTAAAAATTGAGTGGATTGCAATTTGTGTTCTTAAGATATTTCCACATAATAAAATAATAACACAGGTCATATAATATGGACCTGTTTGGGTGTTCAACGTAGGAAGAGATGACCTATATTTAAGGGAATTAGGAAACAAGGTGCTATATGAAATGGTCCTTGAAGGAGAGTTAGGATTTCACCAGTTAAAATGGGAAGGCAAATCCAGATGGAAAACGGAGCTCATAAACGGGAAGGTAAAAAAGTACTGAGATGTCAGTTATTCTTTTGGCTGAACGTAGGGCTGGGGTAAGAAGTGAGACACAAGCATGAAATGTGGAGTAGGGCCGTACTGAAGTTGCCAGTTTCTTTAATCCAGTAGACAAGGAGCAACTCTTGATGGTTTGGGGGAGACCAACGGAATTATAGGATTTGAAGGTGGAAACACCAAAGTGGAGAGACAGATTAGAAGAGGTTATTGCATTATTTCAGCAAAGAGATAATAAAGGTCTGCAGCAGGGAGTGGTCAGAGGCAGCGGAGACATAACAAAGCAGGCGCATTTCAGAGAATGGAGGGTCTGTGACTAGTGCCATGCGCTGGAGGGGGAGAAGGGGAGTGGGAGAGGAGAGGGGGCCAGTGGTCTGGGGAGAGAGACCCTGTGACTGAAGCCATTGACGCTATTTACAGAAAGGGGTAAGTCACAGCAAAATGTGGGTTTAGGTTTCGGAAATGGGTCAGCTTGAGGTCTGAGTTTCTCCTTTCTGCCACCTTCCCTTTTTATATCCAGGTTTTCAGGGCCACCTCCACTTCCCTCCTCCTCTACCCACTAAGACATTGTGCTTTCTATTCTCGACCGGACCCTGCGCTTATCTTCAGGCCCCAGCGATTCTGTTCCCCATAGTACTCTCCCAGCCAGAATGACCCCAGGTCAGATCCTGGACTGGAGGACACTCCACCCGCCAGATCCCCTATCATCTTCGCCTAGGCAGCTTCCAAGCGTGCGCCTCCACGGCTCTATGACCAATAGGCAGGCCCCAATGCTGGGATTCGACTCGCTATTGGTTGGCGGAGCCATGGTGAGAGATGGTGCGGTGCAGGTTCTCAGCACCAGCGAGAGCTGTGGGCGGTTGTTAAGGCGACCGTTCGTGACGTAGGCCCGTCAGGCCGAGCCAGCCCCAGATGATTGGCTAGACGATCGGACGATCCTTCCTTATTGGTCGCGGGGTCGTCCGGTCCCGAGCGTGCGTAGAGCGAAAGTTCCTTCCGCTCCGCGTCTCCGTTGACTGGAGACGGGCGGAGCGCCGGCTCCCGGGAACTGTGGCCTCTAGTGAGATCCGGAGGTGAGGAGGGTGCTGGGAGGGAGAGGGTTGGGGTCGTGTAGGTGGAGGTTCTCGGGATCCGCCCGACCCTGCCGGGAAGGGGCAGCCGGCACCGCCTGCTGATCGGAGGGGAGCTGAGCGGGAGGCTTTGCCCGGGGTGGCGCCTCGGTCCGGCTGGGACTGCGAGGAGACGTCCTTGAGGCGCAACTGGCCGAGCGGCGGCCCGCATCTATGCCGGGGAGCCGCGGACAGGCTAGGCCTAAGGGGCGGACGGGGGCCCGCCTCTTCGGGGCTGCGGTCGCTGTCGATGGACAGGCGGGGCGTCGCCGCTTTCCCTGGCCCTGTCCGAAGCCGGCGGTGCTGGCCGAGCAGTCGTGATCGTGGGGGCGACAAGGGTGCCAGGCGGGGTGACCTCGGGGTCCCCTTGATTCGATAAATGCTGGGGGCTGTGAGGCAGACCGACTCGCAGCTCCAGGAAAGGACGCGACAAAGTCTGTAAGGTGCCGTGGTTCACGCCCATGATTGCTCTTCTTACTGGGTTCACGCCCTGGCGCTGCTGTTCGTCGGCACCTTTCTGTAAAGTGACGGATGAGATCTCCATAAATGCTGCTGACTAGCTCAGAGCTGTGGATCTGCATAGATTCATCCGGTTATTTCTTGGAGAAACGAGAGGATGCGAGAGCCCAGGGTAGAGACTTGCCCAGAGACTTAAATGATTCTTCTTTTTTTTGCGAGAGGCGTCTTCTCCTTGGTGTTGATTACTGATGTCCTTTAGTCCAAATCCTGTAGTTTTTTCGGAATTATTTGGTTTTGGTATTTTGGCTAGGAGAAACGTACCTTGGAGATTCACAAATAGAACAGTCAGTTTTACGGTGGGAGAAAGTTGATGTACTCCATCTTAAATGGTCGTTTGAAATTGTTCAGGGCTTGAAGACTTACCTTCTCAGCCTCACACAATGTAGAGAATGTATTTTTGTTGTTGTTTGCTTGTGGATTGATTTTTTTCTTCATGCAGCGAGAAACAGTTTATGATTTAGAGGTAATCTAGCAAAGACTCAGAGTGTGCTTTGGCGATGGACTGGATTTTGAGGTCCTTCTTGGTGGTAGTGTCTTTCCAATTTGTGATAAAACTTGGCAGTAAAGACACTGAGAGTTAGTAATTTGAAGGCTAAAAAATATGCAAAGATTAAATCATTAACATGAGAAAACTTCGTGTGTGTGGCATGAACATTTCAAGATGAAGTGTGTGCACTCATGTTTCATGTTATCTTTATTATTGTATGATCTGGATTATGAATAGGTAACCACATCTGTATCAGTAGCTGTTTAGGATGACCATATGAAATTGTTGATATTTGAAATTTGATCATTATTCGCCATACAAAAAATAGCAGTTTCATATGGTTCACTTAATACTTGCCTTTGTTAAAGAACTTTGGAACTCTAGCTTTCTAGCTTTATAAGTGAATAGAAAGATACGTGATTTACAAAGAGGCATCATGACGTAGAATTGAGTGTAGAATCCAGGTTTCCTGATTCCAGTGCAAGAATTTTTTTCCCCTCTAAGATACTGGGTTGAGCAGCAGAATGCTAATCCTGTTGGAATTAAAAATGACTCAGTATAAGACATGGTTCCTGCCCTCAAAGAGACAAAACATACACAGCAGTTAATTTAAGAACAGTGTAAGATAGTATATAATCAAATACTGGAATATATAGCATAGGAAGAGCACTGAGTGGGAGAAAGAATTAGAGTAGGATGCCAAAGCATCCTTTTCTGCAGTTAGCCATAGTAGGTGGTTTTTGTAGCACTTTGGATTAGACTTTGGGGATTCAGTTTAATTTAAATTATCCATTCTTTTGAGTAATCTGTGAAATGTTTGCAGCATACTTCTGTCTGTATGGGCAAGGCACACATTGCCTAACTTGATTTTTTTAAATTAAAATTTATTTTTATTGCAGCATGGCCTAAACACTTTGAATTTGCATGAGCCATCCCTATTGCCTGCTAGTGCCATTTGCAACTGCTGATGAAGTTGGAGGATTGGATTCCATGACATTTACATGTTTTGCATAATCACAGGGATATAGGGAGGTTGCTAGTGGGAAATGAGATGTGTGTGCAATTATGGTGACTTTTGACACACCTTTGTACATTTGGTTACTCATTTTGTGTTTCCAAATAGGTAAGGTTCTCTGTGTTTGGGAATGGTTCATGGGATTCTGTGTCAGTCTTTACCCGAGTGTTGCAAAGATGACTTTACACCTAGGAAAGAAATGTCCCAGAATTGACAATGTTACCATGAAGCTTTTGAGGGAAAACATAATGATCCTAATATATAATTATGGATTAATAATGCTCAACCTATTTATGATCAAATTGGGGCACCTTCTTGCTAGCAGCTCAGATTTTAATTCTGCTGAATTCACTTTTTGATAGTGAAAAATATATTGGCTTGATTAGGGAATACTCTTAAGTTGAGATGGCTTGGAGAGAAAGGAGTATTAAAATTTTTGACCTAATTTTGAAACATATTTTCCGTTAATTCATCTTCTGTAACATTGATGCTATTAGACTAGTTTACAGGGTTTTGGTTTTTGTTTTTAAATATAAGGAAGTTATGTGATAGAAGGCCAGCATGAAAATCTAGGCTCTTATTGGGTTTTTAGTTGAAATGAAGTAGAGTTCAAATCTAAGATACAATTAATATTCTCCAGTACTTCAAGTCCTTGCTAATTTAACAAAAGATATTTTTATTATCGTTCATTTTCCAGGATAGTATAGAAAATATAACTTTTCTTCCCCACCCGCCCCTCCTCCTTAATATGTTCTCTGCAGAGAACTGGGGCCCTTGAAGAGGAGGGAATTATATCCATACCCTAGGGCCCTTTAGAAAAGTCAGTCTTTAGGTCAGGTTCAAGATGTGTCAATAACATGCACGCTACTGTCGCTTAAGAATTTAAGTAGCAGGTGTTTCTTGAGCAAGTGCTATTAAGATACATGAGTGCAAGGCGCTAGAGAATGAAATGAGGAATAGAGCTCAGGGAGGAAGGCTGAAAAACCCTGAAGAGACACAGGCAGATGCATGCCACGTTTACGTTTCTCAGTGCCTGCCAGACTTTTAAAATTGAGACCCACACTAAGAGACACTTGTTATGTCAGACGCCAGGACATACACTCATGTCTATAGGTGCATGAAACATACATAGTGTTTCAGGAAATAATACTTAACAATACCACATGTCTAACCCACAGCTATTTTCTTCTTTTATTTAAAAATGTTTGTTCTGACTCATAAACTTGTTTTCATGATCCCATTGACCCAGTGAAGGGATTATGACCTGCAGTTTGGAAACCAGGTTATCTGGTGGCCTGCTGTGGCTGAAGTGTAAAGAACAGAGCACACTGAGTGATGCAGTGGGAGGTGCTGCTTAGTAATTGCTTTGGTTCCTAAGTGTCTCTAATTTTATTTTTCCTGATCCTTTAAATAGATTAATCCTTTATTTTCCATAATTTGATGCTTTTTTATTTTCTTCTTCCGTAAACGAATCACTTGCTTAATTACACTAAATGAAAGAATCATTTGAAATCTTGATTGTCAGTCAGTGGGCCTAAAGTTTAATCTTACTTTTAATTGATTTTAATGGGTGGTTAATATGCTTGATCATAAGCATTAATTTTAGTGTAAGAAGGCTCACAAGTTCCTATATTAGAGATCAATAACTATATTAGATTTTTTAAAAATCAGAATATTAAAATTATTATTATTTAGTCAACAAACAGGAGAAGGCAATGGCACCCCACTCCAATACTCTTGCCTGGGAAATCCTGTGGACAGAGGAGCCTGGTAGGCTACAGTCCATGGGGTTGCTAAGAGTCAGACACGACTGAGCGACTTCCCTTTCACTTTTCACTTTCATGCATTGGAGAAGGAAATGGCAACCCACTCCAGTGTCCTTGCCTGGAGAATCCCAGGGACAGGGGAGCCTGTTGGGCTTCAGTCTGTGGGGTCGCAATTAGCAGCAGCAGCAGCAGCAGCAGCAATCAACAAACATGGAGAAGCTGAGTTATGGTAGTCACTAGATCAAAATAACCCAAGTTTTGTTAGAAAATTTTGAAAGCCACGTATGTCTGCTTTGGCCAGCCAGCCCCTTATTCTTGTACTGGTCCAGCATTTTTATTAACTGTTAAAGTCTGGGAAAAGACCTCTAGTGACAGCAACATTAGGAAGGTTAATAAGCATCATTTGGCTAGTGATAGTGACATTATGCCACGTGTTGTATGGAATGGAAGGTCTAATGGACCCTGCCCTTGAGCTTTATAAACTAAGATAGTGATTTATAGGAAGACACTGATGGAGAAGATGGTTTGGTATTTACCTTTTGCGTAACTAGAATGTAGAGAGTGACGACGGTGCTTATACCCATTTTGTGTCAGGTAATCAGAAAATGAATGTGAGTTGTTGTTTCTCACCTTCATTTTCTACTTTACTGCTTTCCTCCTTGGCTTAGATAATAATCAGGAGCTGAGATATTTATTTGGTTTGATCTTAAATGCTCAAATTCATACAAGTGGTAAGAAATAGCTGCTTTTAGGCTGTTTGCTAATGAATAATAGAGGATTTAAGTATTGTGAATAAAAGAGTAACGAATCCTGTCATTTGAATTTTGTAATTATTTCCCAGAATTACAAGGAACACTATCAAATGGTATTATCCTTAAGGTACAATACACTGCATACAAAAGCAGGGTTTTCAAAGCAGGGTTTAAAACGTTTTGCTAAAAATACAGTGAGCTGTATATTAAGTGTTCATACTTGGTGTTCCTTCCAGGATCCAAAGATTCTGTAGCTACCATGTTGTCAAGACTCTTCCGAATGCACGGCCTCTTTGTGGCCTCGCACCCCTGGGAGGTCATAGTGGGGACAGTGACGCTGACCATCTGCATGATGTCCATGAACATGTTCACTGGCAACAGCAAGATCTGTGGCTGGAATTACGAATGTCCGAAGTTTGAAGAGGTTTGTGAGGTTAATCTGATTGTTGACTCAGTTACATTTTGAATTTCTCCTTTTAGAGACCATATAATCAAAAAAACTTAACGAGTAAAATTTTTATTTCAGTGTTCATAACTTACCTCAAATTTTCATTTACTTGTATTTACTTATATAGATACTTTGCTTTTGCTTTTGGTATACAAATGAGTGTAATTGACTTGACCTGAGAAATCTAGCTTTCCTAAGTGACTTAACAGTAAAAAATGATTGGCTTAAACATTGGATGTTTACAAATTGGGAGTTAATATTTTATTTGCATTTTAATATTTTATTTTACTTGTGCCTGCATTATCATGATGATACATAAACTAATGATGCCATACAAAATAGAAATTCTTATTTTTGATTTGGATTTTTCTTTTCTATCTCTCCCGATAGGATGTTTTGAGCAGCGACATCATAATTCTGACAATAACCCGATGCATAGCAATATTGTATATTTACTTCCAGTTCCAGAATTTACGCCAACTTGGATCAAAATATATTTTGGGTAATAATTTTATATATGAACCTTTTGTGTCTTACCACCTTTTTATTTCCTGTGGAATTTGCCTGTTTAAATCACAAGGGTGGAAATGTGTGTGTTGCTTAGCGTGTGCTGTGTGTATTCAGTAGTTTCATTTCTTTTCATTGAAGTTAGATATTCTGCTCTTTGAGACCTTAATAATCTGGAGAAAATAATATTTCCTTCAGAATATTGTAGGACTATGTGTTGTTATGTGTGTAATAAGGATGAGATTTTTTCAGTGTGTTAAATTTTGTCATTTATAGGTATTGCTGGACTCTTCACAATTTTCTCCAGTTTTGTATTCAGTACGGTTGTCATTCATTTCTTAGATAAAGAATTGACAGGTTTGAAGTAAGTATTTAAAGCATAAATTTACTTTCTTCCAAAATATATTGTTAAGAACTTTTCTACTCCATGTTATAAAGCATTGTAATATTTAAATTAGCAAAAGTTTATGGAAAATAGGGGAAATTGTTTTCATGAAATCAGTTAGCTAATACCTGTTAATGTTTGCTGTGTTTCATTCCCCATTTTTATGCTTAAAGAAAACTTCTGAGATCCTACTCTATATACTGCTTTATAACTTTTATGCTTATGAAAAGTTATAAACATCTTTGCATGTCCTTAACAGCTAGCTGTCTAGTATTTTCCTCTATGAATATATTGTAGTTTATGTACTTAATCCTCTGAATTGGATTTTTAGGTTATTTAATTTCTTCCATTAATAACAATACTGTGATAAATGTCTTCGTAGCAAAATTTTGTTCTTATTTTCTTGGGATACATCTGTAGGAGTGAAAGGGTCATTGTTGCCAACTTAACTCTCCAGAAAAGTTATCCTTCCATAGATAGTATTTTAATTAATGAGAAAAGAATTACAGTATACTAGTTTTCCCTAATACCTGAAAATACAGCTCTCCTATGAAAGCTTTTGTAAGTGAAGAAGCAGTTACCTTAGAACACATCTTCCTAATGGATGCCCACAGCGTGTATCTTTGAACTCAGTCATGCTCGACTCTGTGTGACCCTGTGGACTGTAGCCCTCCAGGCTCCTCTGACCATAGGAATTCCCAGGCCAGAATACTGGAGTGGGCTTCCATTTCTTCCTCCAGGGGATCTTCCCCACCCAGGGATGAACCCAGGTCTCCTGCGTAGCAGGTGCATTCTTGCCACTGAGCCATGGGGGAGCTCTGGGTGCACGCGGTCAGCCGAGATGCAGCGCAGGCGCGCGTCAGAGCCGCGGCAGTTTGGTGCTGAGATGCTGAGCACAGTCCCTGGGCAGTGCCACTGCTCCAGGTGCCCACGGCCTCTGCAACGGCTCCCTCAAAACAAACACTGCATGCTATTTTCACTTTTCACCTTTTTTGTAAGAGTGAAAACCCTGTTTGGATTTCTTTTGGTTAGCAAAAATGAGTACTATGTAAGTCTTTCTTTAAAGTGAAGTGGCATAAAGTGAGCTTTTGAAAAGTGGGGGATACCTGTATTCCACTGTTTTCCCCCATACTAATTCACAAGAATGCATTTTTTTCTTTTACTAATGATGATGTTTTGCTCTAAAATTATCCAAAAGTGTTTCTGTATAAGTGTATGTACATTTTTAAACATTAAAAATCTTAAATAGTTTGGCTAATAAATTTAGCTTTGAGGTTGTCAGAAGAGTATAGGGTATACCTCTTGGTCTGTAAAAGGTGCGCCAGGGCACAGTTTTGCTGTAGGAAGGGGTTTTTAGTGATATTTTTCTTTTGTTAAATGTACCTGCTCATGTTGTTTGCTTTCCCTCAGTGAAGCTTTGCCCTTTTTCCTGTTGCTGGTCGACCTTTCCAGAGCAAGTGCGCTAGCCAAGTTACGCCCTCAGTTCTAACTCACAGGTATTACTGATAAGACATGAATGTAGGTGGTATTCTTTTCTCTCAGGTTGTTTCCATTAATAGGAAAGATTAATAGAGCTTCTTCTTAGTCCATGATTTGGGAATTGCGCATAATTTTGTCCAGTCTTAAGACTGGTCTTCTTAGGTACGCTAGGAACTGTCCCGTTTTTTCTGCCAACTCAATTGTAATTCCACAGCTTCTAAAATTTGGAATTTTCTCCATGTTCTTTTTTGAAGGTTTCAGAACATAAGGTATTATGTCTTTTGGATAAATTACAGTATCTATCTCCTGAAACACATTAGCGAACAGACAGGATCTAAGGGAAGAATCTCGGGGTAGATTGATTTCTAAACCCCTTGAATTAACACTAGCATTATTTCATCGAACGTTTCATCTTGGTGTTCATTAGTCACTTTAAAGAATGTAACATTTTTAGTAATACTGAGTATAAAATATCATGTACTTCTGCCCTGAGCAAGTATTTGATGAATATTTATGATCATTTGAGCATTTTGACAAGGATATTTACGTTTCATAATACTAACAGGATCTCAAAAAATTTGAAACTAAGAACTTGTGTCAGTGAGTGGTAGCCAAAATATAAAACGATGTAGGAATTTATGTGGGATTTACATGGCAGGACTCATATACTACCTCAAAGGAATCTTCCTAAGAAATAACTCAGTCAGTGGGTGGGGAACGCAGAGCAGTGTACGTATTCTTTTTAGACCTTTATATTATTAGTATCCTTTATATCTGGAATGCCTGTTAGTCTTCTCATATTGTGTATTTTATTCTTAATATAGTAAATTCGATTTAGTAAAAGCCCTGGGATGCTCTAAAAGTTCTTAAAATTATTTCCTACCTTCTCATTTGCTATGTTTGTCTGTTTTAGGATGAAGTAAGGGAGAACATTGCTCGTGGGATGGCAATATTAGGTCCCACCTTCACGCTGGATGCTCTTGTAGAATGTCTTGTGATTGGAGTTGGTACCATGTCAGGTTTGTAAACAATTTTTAATATACTTTAAAATTAATTGGTAGAAGAGAGAGAGGAACACATTCAGTTCAGTTCAGTCGCTCAGTCGTGTCCAATTCTTTGCAACCCCATGAATCACAGCATGCCAGGCCTCCCTGTCCATCACCAACTCCCAGAGTTCACTCAGACTCAAGCCTATCGAGTCAGTGATGCCATCCAGCCATCTCATCCTCGGTCGTCCCCTTCTCTTCCTGTCCCCAATCTCTTCCAGCATCAGAGTCTTTTCCAGTGAGTCAACTCTTTGCATGAGGTGGCCAAAGTACTGGAGTTTGAGCCTCAGCATCATTCCCTCCAAAGAAATCTCAGGGTTGATCTCCTTCAGAATGGACTGATTGGATCTCCTTGCAGTCCAAGGGACTCTCAACAGTCTTCTCCAATACCACAGTTCAAAAGCATCAATTCTTCAGCACTCAGCTTTCTTCACAGTCCGACTCTCACATCCATACATGACCACTGGAAAAACCATAGCCTTGTCTAGATGGACCTTTGTTAGCAAAGTAATGTCTCTGCTTTTGAATATGCTGTCTAGGTTGGTCATAACTTTTCTTCCAAGGAGTAAGCATCTTTTAATTTCATGGCTGCAGTCACCATCTGCAGTGATTTTGGAGCCCCCAAAATAAAGTCTGACACTGTTTCCAGTGTTTCCCCATCTATTTCCCATGAAGTGATGGGACCGGATGCATGATCCTCGTTTTCTGAATGTTGAGCTTTAAGCCAACTTTTTCACTCTCCTCTTTCACTTTCATCAAGAGGCTTTTCAGTTTCTCTTCACTTTCTGCCATAAGGGTGGTGTCATCTGCATATCTGAGGTTATTGATGTTTCTCCCAGCGAACACATTATATTGTGTTAAAGTTTAAAAGTCTGACATTACAAAAATTAAAAAAATTTTAATTGTATGAATATGTAGGTATATCTGATGTGACCTTTTGTCTGTCTGCTTTAGTGAAAACTGAGCAGGTTACTGATTTATTTTCATTCTTACTATCTCATCATCTTTTCTGGTGCTCCACTTTTTTGATGACTTTAAGATGTTTTTGTCTGGTTTTTAACCAAGATTGTACCCTAGGCTCATTTAGAAAGCCGTCTTCCAACCCCTGATGTCGTCTGGACTGACTTTAATGAATCAATTCCTTCTGTTTTAACTGTCATGTAGGAGACAATGCAAAAGTTGGGAGTTGGACAGATCTGAGTTGGGTCCACCTGACAGAGTGGTTAGGAAGATTTAATCAGTATGCAGTACATCTTAGCACTGAGCCAGCATTGACCCTAAAATATTTGTTTATTCATCCTTAACTGGATATTAGAGAACTAGATGTTAAACATCAAACCTAGGACTCAATTATATAGGACAGAAATTATGGCCTCATGGAAATTTGCCAGAAAGAATATATCATGCTGTTGTCAAGGTTTCCTAATCTTTGAGACTAGACTTCATGACTTTCTCATGAGGGCCATGCCTGGCTAACTGCTCTTCCAGTGTATTTCCTGGTGCCTTGGTGCCCTCAGTTAGGGATTTTATTCTTTCAGAAGTAACTCAACTTTTAAGAGAGTAGTTAGTTGTCATTATTAGTTGAGATCTGTTCACTAGAATGTGTATAAGTATATATAATGTTTCGTCTAACTTTCTGAGGGTAAATTTATTATTTATTCAGTTATTTAATGTATCATTCAAAATTTACTCAAAACTTATTCAGCAAAGAATATTTTAAAAAAAGTTTTAAAATGTGTATTTCTTAAAATTTACTTTTTTGGGGTACAGTTTTAAATTTTGACAAAGATGTCATGTAACTGCCACCACAGTCAAGAAAGCATTTTTGGCCAGGTGAAAATATAACTATGTAATTTTATTCAGGAACAGTATATAAGAAGATGAGAGGATTATCTGGGAATGTGGAAAGCAGTGGAAACTGATAAGGCAAATAGGGCGATGACTTTGGTCAGGATAAGGCACATGGATGAAGAAAGTGATTCAGTTCGATGTTGGAAAAGCCAGCAAGGAGGCATTTACAGCCACACAGAAATGGGAAAATTAGTGATTTGGCTTAGAGTAAAATAAAAGGACAGATTTAATACTTATTAACAGGGAAGTAATGCTTGGGAAACCCAGTAAAAAAGAAAAAACTCTTTACTTCTTGGAAGTATGTAGTGCTGTTCCCTTGTAGCAACAAAGTGGCACAAAGAAACGGCGCCCCTGGGCCAGAGTGAGGAAAATGCCCGGAGAGCCTGGGGCAGCAGCGTGGCCACTGCTGTGCAGAGGGAAAGGGGCTCAGAGCATCGGTCAAGTATGGTTTCGATAGTCTCGAGTTTGAAAAGATTCTGTTTGGCTTCTATTTAAATGTAGTTGTTGATAATGCTTTTGATATTGTAATTTTGCAGTCTCTTGAATTTCTGCCTTAGTAATAGCTATAGAATTTTTAGGAAATACAGTATATGCTTTTTTCTTTCATTTAGTCCAGTGATCTAATACAATTCAGAAAATAAAATCCAATGTTGAAATTTTTTAAGTTTTGTATTACTCTAGTTAGCAGTTTTTATGGGAGAAGGGAATCAATTTTTATGTTTTCAAAACGTTTTTATTTTTAATACGAATAATGTCAGAAATATGTTTTATATTCAAGTTTATTTGTAAAGCCAGGGAGTAGGATTTGATAATCCTAGCTCTGTTCCCTTCTATTTGAAAAGATTACCAAATGACACCTGAAACATTTGTTAATTTTGGTTGTTGGTTTTGTTAATTTTGGTTTCTGTGTCACATCATTTTTCAAAGAGAGCAATGAAATGAACTGAAATTTTAAGACCATTAGTAGATACCACAGAGGTTATATTGAAATGACAGTTGAGTAGTGCACATAAAATACTTACTATGATACTATATCAAGAATGATAGAACAGGCAGTGTGTTTTACAAAAAGTCCTTGGCACACAGGTGAATTGCTTCTGTGGTGATGCATGGGATTGGACTAGTGGGATGACTGGGTGGAAGGCATTTGCCCCATTAGAGTTCTGTCCCTGATATCTATCCTGTTTCAAAACAGAGTACTGCCATTTGATACAAGGGGGTGATCGGGTGGCATTAAGCACTGCCGTGCCTGGCACTGACTTTGGGGACGTGGGAGGAGGCAGGGTCTCTGCCTTCAAGGGAGCTGTCCCTCTTGCACTCGGGCCTCACAGCACTTCTGAGCTCCTGGCTTCCTTTTCCAGTAGATGCCAAAGAGCTTAGTGTGCCAGTACTATCAGGTATTTGTCTACCTGTAGGAAGAGCCTTGTGATGTAGACAGCCTCAGCAGTGCACATCCTGCTTACTCCCTAGTTCACGCTTTTCCTTTTCTCTAACCAGGGGTGCGTCAGCTCGAAATCATGTGCTGCTTTGGCTGCATGTCGGTTCTCGCCAACTACTTTGTGTTCATGACTTTCTTCCCAGCTTGTGTGTCCTTGGTTCTAGAGGTAAGAGCTGTGCCTGCTTACGGCACTAGTGGAAGAAGATTTCTCCTTGCGGTTGTTCACCTGAAGACAGTTGCACCTTCTAACGCAACGCTGGCTTCCTTTGCAGCTTTCCCGGGAAAGCCGCGAGGGCCGTCCAATCTGGCAGCTCAGCCATTTTGCCCGAGTCTTAGAAGAAGAAGAAAATAAGCCAAATCCTGTTACTCAGAGGGTTAAGATGATTATGGTAATTACATAATATCTTTTCCTTTCATTATCTTTGGTTCCAATATCATATGCTGCTTTTCAGGTTTTTTTTTCCCCCTTCTTGTCTTTTTACAATTTTTGGCTCTTTTACTGATATTCCTCTTCCTTTTTTTTTATCCCCCCCCTTATCTTTTTCCTCATTCCTTATGAGATCTCTGGTCTTCTTTCTGCCCTAAATAGATTTTTCAAATCCTTCCACTTTCTCTTTCTTTGCAACTCTGTTCTTTTGGGGAATGTTCTCAGCCTTTCACTGGGGTTGTCCCTTTGCTCAGTCACGTAGCAAGCCTGGGGCTTTCTTTACCTGGTGAGGGAGGGCATGGGAGGAAGACAGTGTTCGGTTATCCACTTGCAAAATGTGAGTTTAGGCTCCATTGATATGTAGAGGGTACATGATTTTTAAACTTTTATTTCAGTCTCTAGGCTTGGTTCTTGTTCACGCTCACAGTCGCTGGATAGCTGATCCTTCTCCTCAAAACAGCACCGCAGACAACTCTAAGGTTTCTTTAGGATTGGATGAAAATGTGTCCAAGAGAATTGAACCGAGTGTTTCCCTCTGGCAGTTTTATCTCTCTAAGTAAGTTCCCTGAGCCCTACTTTGAATCATAGCACTTTGTGCTTCTGACAGTTTAGGTTATGCCTTTCTTATTTCTGAGTAATAACATTTTAATTTGCTTTCTTTTATTTAGAATGATCAGCATGGATATTGAACAAGTTATTACCCTAAGTTTAGCTCTCCTTCTGGCTGTCAAGTATATCTTCTTTGAACAAGCAGAGACAGAATCTACACTCTCGCTAAAAATCCTATCACCTCTCCTGTAGTGTCCCAAAAGAAAGTCACAGACGATTGTTGTAGACGTGACCCTGTACTGGTCAGAAATGACCAGAAATTCCATGCAGTGGAGGAGGAGGCCAATAAAAACAAAGAAAGAAAAGGTGATTTCTTATTCTCTTCATTTTCCGTTCTTCCAATGTTGATTTGTGAAGAAGTTGAGTCTTTTTAAAGCACAAATTCAGTGTCTGAGATTTCTTTTGATCTCTTGAACAGTTGAGGTTATAAAACCCTTACTGGCAGAAAATGACACCTCAAACAGAGCTACATTTGTGGTGGGTAACTCCTCGTTACTCGATACTTCACTGGAACTAGAGGCACAGGAACCTGAAATTGAACTTCCCATGGAGCCTCGGCCTAATGAAGAATGTCTGCAGATTCTTGAGAATGCAGAGGTGAGAAAATAGACTCAAGCTTGGTATCTTTCTTAAGAAAAGGAGTTTTTATTAAAGGAAGGAAGGAAGTTACAGCTTCTGAGTACCTGTTCTCAGCACAGTGTTACATGGTTTACAGGTCCTGCTCTCATTATTTATTTCCCGCAACCTTGTAAGATAGGTATAATTTTCTCCATTTTTCAGATGAGAAAATGCGGACTCTAGGAGGGTTAATTAAGTATGTCCCAAAGTAAAACAGAGAACGCTAAAGCTGGGATCAAGAGTACAGGCTTTACTGACTGAAGACTCCGTGTGCTTTCTACTGTCGTTTGATAAAGAGAGGAACAATTGCTGTATTGTATGTGTGTGTCAAGGCCTAGGAGCGCTTTGACACAGAAATGAATTTCAGAGAAAGGAGAGAGGTTTGAGGGGCTTTTTGAGTTTTTAAAGTAAGCCTGATGCTCCTGAGGAGGCTTGTTTTCTTTCTGACGTTTGAACAGCATGTCCTGCTGACAATCCCTGTTTGACTTAGGGGTTTAGCATGACTGTTATGTTCCATTCCTATCTGCTTACCCTGATTCATTCTGAATTTATGTGCATATGAATGAGAGTAGATTTTGTTTCTTTATCACTTTCCCTCATTCTTATTAACACGTGTACCAGTATCTCAACTGCCATGCTACATACAAAACTTATAGGGTAGGTGTTAAAATCTTAATTGTGAAATTTTTCCCCTCTATGTATGTCACTTGCAAAATTTAGTGTTTTGGGTTAACATTTTGTTTAGCTTCGCATTTTTATAAATAATTTTTATTTTGATGTTCTCATTTCTATTCAAATCATCTCCTCCTTTAGAACTTCAAATTCCTTTGGGTTCTCAAAGTACTTTTATTTTAGTTCTGCAGAGAGCACTGTTCGTATAACATGTTCTATTTATTATGAATAGTACAAAGTATGATTCTTCAAGTCTATTATCATTTCCCTCTATCAACCCCCTTCCATATTTTTACTTCCATTTCTTTAGAAAGGTGCAAAATTCCTTAGTGATGCTGAGATCATCCAGTTGGTCAATGCAAAGCATATCCCAGCTTATAAATTGGAAACTCTGATGGAAACCCATGAACGAGGTGTATCTATTCGCCGACAGCTACTTTCCAAAAAACTTCCAGAACCTTCTTCTCTCCAGTATCTACCTTACAGGGACTATAATTACTCCTTGGTATGTTATTTTCTATATTCGAGCAGGTTTGCCCTATAGCTTTAGTCTTTCAGTCTTCTCCTCGATTCGTCTTTTAAACTTTCATAGTTTTATAAAACATTCTCCTTTTGGATTCATTTTACTGTAATTTTGTATTCTACTTATGGTATAGGTCATCACAATTCAAAAATACTTTCCCTGTTATTTACAGTCATTACTCAAGAGTTTAGTGTTTTCAAGACTTTTTAGAGTAAATAAAAAAACTGGTTGAAAATAATACACTAAAGGATTAAGTTTGAAGGAATGACAGGGGGTGGGTATTTGGTATATAGATTTTCACTTGGTGCCTGACTTTACCTTTTAGGTGATGGGAGCTTGCTGTGAGAATGTTATTGGATATATGCCCATCCCTGTTGGAGTGGCAGGACCTCTGTGCTTGGATGGAAAAGAATTTCAGGTTCCAATGGCAACAACAGAAGGCTGTCTTGTGGCCAGCACTAATAGAGGCTGCAGAGCAATAGGTGTAAGTGGGCATTTATGGATCTGCCTCTCAAGATACTCTCTAGGCAGTGAGATGAGATTTGGGGACAGCCAAGGAGACCTTTTGGGACAGGCGGATTTTTTTCAGGATTAATGTCTGCTCTTGTCACACCCTCTGGATAGCTTGGTGGAGGTGCCAGCAGCCGAGTCCTTGCAGACGGGATGACTCGTGGCCCAGTGGTGCGTTTTCCCCGTGCTTGTGACTCTGCAGAAGTGAAAGCCTGGCTTGAGACCCCTGAAGGGTTCACGGTGATAAAGGAAGCATTCGACAGCACCAGCAGGTTTGTGTTGGGGGGAGGGGGCTTATATGTGCATTCACATTTATTTCAGAACCAGTGCCATACCTAGGATGATTAAATACAACTGTAAACATCTTGCCTTCTTAAGATGATGTAACGAAACAGCAATTTTAAATCCATGCTTTCAGATGTTAATTCTTGGTTGGGATGGAGTGGGTGGGGTGGGGTTGGATGGGATGGTCAGAGCAGAATATTGATTTCAGTGAATATCTACATAGAGGTTATGTTGGATTTACAAGGCTCATTTTGATTAGGGTATTACTTTGCCCTAGAACAGTTTTGATCTAAAATTGCCCTCGGGCAGGATTCCCTGAGAAAAAGATTTTCCAAGCAGGATAGAGGTAAATAAATTAGTATAGTAGATTTACTTTGACTACGGAAAATTAAATTGATAAGGATAGTCAATACAAATGATAACCCCAGTATAGTTCAAGCTTTTAAAGTTTATTTGTCATGAAATGACTTTCTCCATCCCTTCCTTCTTGCAACATGTAAGAATGAGATACAGCTGAAGCAGTATTCTAATAGAATATTTAATTAAAGAAGAAAATACTTTTAATATGTAGTCTCCATGAGTTTTCTCTTAAGTATAAAATAAACCAACTAAGCTAGACTTTAGGATAACATCCATTTTCTTAAAAAAATAGTCTTTGCTTCTTTTGTTTAAAGGTTTGCACGTCTACAGAAACTGCATATGAGTGTGGCTGGACGCAACCTCTACATCCGTTTCCAGTCCAGGTCGGGTGACGCCATGGGGATGAACATGATTTCGAAGGTGAGCACAGATGGACGGTGATAGAATTTGCTGGAGTGATTCTCCCCGAGGGGAGCAGACTCACTCTTTCTGCCCTCCTATAGTTTTGAATTTTTCACCCTGTGCACATACTACTTACTCAAGGAGTTGAAAGATTTTTATTGAAAGGTCAATATTGATACATGTAGGTCATGTTATATAAATCAGGCATTTGTTGGTTGGTATTGTTTATATTTGAGATATTTAATCTAGAGTTAGCATTGAGCATGTTCCCGGTCTGCACTGAAGGGCTGGGAGGAATCTGGGGATTAGTGCTTCAGAACTTTGTCTTTAATCCTGAAAGCTGACTTCTAGAGACTTCAAAACACACGTTTAAGAAGCCAGGTTCATGTGTGTGGAAGAAGACTGTGTATAGCTCATCTTTTTCTACTAATATTTGTTATTTATCAGATAGAAATGTAAAATTTTAAAGTCAACTAGACAGGCTAATTATGCTTTCCCAGTTATAAGGACTATTCAGAAAGAGTATAGTGACTAAATACATATGCTTTAAAAATTTCCAGTAAATAGCAGTTCCTGAAGAAAAATTACAAATATAATTACTTTGATCCAGCAATTCCAGTTTTGGGTAGATACCCGAAAGAACTGAAAGCAGAGACTCAAAAGATGTTGGTATAGCCACATTCATAGCAGGGTTCACAGTCGCTAAAGAAGCCCACACGTTCACCTATAGATAAAGTGTGGGATTTACAGTGGAATGGTATTCAGTCCTAAAAAGAAAGCAGAAAGAAAGAAAAGAAAGTGAAGTCGCTCAGTTGTGTCCAACTCTTTGTGACCCCATGGATTGTAGCCTGCCCGGCTCCTCCATCCATGGGATTCTCTTGAGAGTACTGGACTGGGTTGCCATTGCCTTTTGCAGGGGATCTTCCCGACCCAGGGGTCAGACCCGGGTCTCCCGCATTGCAGGCAGGCGCTTTACCCTCTGAGCCACCAGGGAAGCCCCCAAAAGAAAGCACGCCACATGCTAAATGTGCACGAGCCTTGAGGTTCACGCACTAAGTGAGAGAGTCTGGTCACGTCAAGAGAAGTACTGCGTGATTCCCCCTGAAGAGTTAGCTCGTTTAGTTAAATCCGTAGGAGCAGAAAGAAGGGTGGTTGCCAGGGGGTGTGGGGAATGGGGAGCTGTTTAACACGCATGGTTTGTGGAGATTGCTGACAGCAATGCGAAGGTTCTTAACAATAGTGAACTATGCACTAGAAAATAGGCAAGACGGTAAATTCTGTAAAGTGTATTTTACCACAGGTAAAAAACATTTTTTTTAATTCCCAATTTTTTAAATTGGGTTTTTGAAATGTGAGTTAATTGATCTAACTTGATTAGAAGTCCTTGGAAGCCTTGTTATATTCTGTGTAAATCCTAATGACATTCCATTTACAATATTTACTTGAATGTCTGAGATCTCTTTACTGGCTTTGGTAACCTGGGCTTGTAGGTAACAATTGAATAACTAGAAGAGCGGATTTATGACACATTGGTCATGGATTGGGGTCTTCACTCCCCACTGACATGAATATAATATTATAACCTCATTATATCCTCATCATACGATTCATCAATGACTACAAAGAACTTCCTTTTCATATTAAAAAAATTAAGAAAAGATTATTATAGTTATTGTATTTAGAAGTGTTAGTATTATTAGATACAAAAAAGCCTATGATTCATAAATAATTTTTTGTGTTTTAGTTTTTCTTATTGTTGTTTTCTTTCTTTGGTTAATAGGGTACAGAGAAAGCACTTTCCAAACTTCAGGAGTATTTCCCTGAAATGCAGATTCTGGCAGTTAGTGGTAACTATTGTACAGACAAGAAACCTGCAGCCATCAACTGGATAGAGGGACGAGGAAAGTCTGTGGTCTGTGAAGCTGTCATTCCAGCCAAGGTTGTCAGAGAAGTGAGTGGATGACTAGTTTATTTTGTTAATCTGGATTACAGAATTGGGAAGAGGAATAGTTCCATTCTAAGTAAACTTGAGCGTATAGGTGAATGTTTCCTGTTCAAGATATCTGACTTCATTCACAGACCAAATCTTACTGCTACTTTCTATTGAGGTCAGGGCTTACACGGGGCCGCATCTACACTCCCTTGTTTTCTGGAGGCACTGAAAGTAGATCTGGTAACCCATTCCTGATCTTCAGAGGAAGATGTAAAATGTGCACAACTCTGTGTCCTAGGTGTTAAAGACTACAACAGAGGCTATGATTGAGGTCAACATTAATAAAAACCTGGTGGGCTCTGCCATGGCTGGGAGCATCGGTGGCTACAATGCCCACGCAGCAAACATCGTAACTGCCATCTACATTGCCTGTGGACAGGTGAGGGCTCCAGCTTCCACCTGCCTTGTCTTTTGCTGTTCTAAAGAAAGAGAAGTTTTATATTTTTACTTTCTGGGTTTTTTTTTTTTTTTTTCAGGATGCAGCACAGAATGTTGGTAGTTCGAACTGTATTACTTTAATGGAAGCAAGCGGTCCCACGAATGAAGACCTGTATATTAGCTGCACCATGCCATCTATAGAAATAGGAACCGTGGGGGGGACCAACTTGCTCCCTCAGCAGGCCTGCCTGCAGGTGAGACACGTGGGGCACCGGCTGTGGTCGCCTCGAGCCCGGTTCTGACTTGTTGAGGGCCTCTGTTGCTACCTGATACCGCGTATTACTCCACTCTCATTTTAGCCGGTGTTTGCATTCTCTCCCCCTGGTCTAACCCCGTGTAAGTGTACCGCTAGCCAGGTCACCGGTGTAGGTTCATTGCAGTGTATCCACCGTATGCTGGCTGGCAGATTTTGAAAACGCAGCACATCCTGTGGAGTCTGGTTCTGTCCTAACGCTGTTGCTGTCGTTGTTCAGGCGTGTCTGACTCTGCAGCCCCATAGACTGCGGCATACCAGGCTTCCCTGACCTTCTCTATCTCCCGGAGCTTGCTCAAACTCATGTCCATGGCGTTGGTGACCTAGTTGCCCTCGTTTTAGTTGATTGAGTAGGAAGTTGTTGCCATGACAGGAAGGTTGAGTCCTGCTGTGTCTGTCCCTGGCTGCAGATGCTAGGTGTCCAAGGAGCGTGCAGAGACAACCCCGGGGAAAACGCACGGCAGCTTGCCCGAATTGTGTGCGGCACGGTGATGGCTGGGGAGCTGTCTCTGATGGCAGCACTGGCAGCAGGCCATCTGGTCAGAAGTCACATGATTCACAACAGGTAAGACTGACAGATTTGATATATTTTCCCCATGCTTAAAATATGCAGTATAAAAAACCTACCCGTCAGATAACAAGTCCAAGCTTAACATTTTGCATTCCTGATATTTTGCATATCTCCTTTTCTGCCTAGGTCAAAGATAAATTTGCAAGATCTCCAAGGAACTTGCACTAAGAAGGCAGCTTGAACAGCCTGACCGTTCAGAACTAAAAAACGGGTGTTGGGTTCTAAGGACTAACGTAAAATCTGTGAATTAAAAACTCAATGCAATGTCGTATTGAGAATGAATAGACATGATCAGTGAGACGACTGCTTGGTTTCTGGCTCTTTCGGAATGATTGAGGTTCTTCTTTCCATGCAGAGTTCTCAGATCTGAAAACAGTTTACGTGCTTTACATGCTGTGTCCTCTGGCAAGATCTTGATATGGATATTATGCATTTATAGCATCACAGATGGTAATCTACAGCACACTTCTGAAGGAGAATACAGCTGGAAAAATGTTTTCTTTTCATGGAACTCATGGAGATCAGTGTGAGATTGAACCCTCCTCCTGTCCACACCCACCAGGCCCCAACCCTGGGTTGAAATGGATTTTTAAATTATATTGTAGCTGACAAAACTCCTGATTTCATAGTTAATTTATTAAGTCTGGGTTGTAGACCTTTAAGAAATAAGAGCTAAGTTTATTTTTCGTAAACTAATACTTCATTTGGTGCTGGTCTATTTTGATTTTGGGGGATAGCCAACATAATTGTTCAGAGAGGGACCTGCTTTCTTCAAAGGAAGAATTACTCTTATTCCCATATTACAGAATAATGTGCTAAGCAGTGCTAAACAGTTCTCTTTCAAGAAAACAAATCACTGCATTTATTTCTGCAGGCTATTTGTTCAGAGAGGACTCTTGTCTAAATGTAAATGTTTGTCTAGATTGATTATAACATATCTTTTCAGTATATAAGGCTTTTAAGAAGCAGAGTTTTGTGCTCTTTATTAAAGATACAAGAGCTCTTAATATTGCTTAGACAAAGGTGACTATCAATGAAATACAAATCTGTGATCTCTCTCAGAACTCAGAGGGTAGGAAAGGACAGGTTTTGAAGAAAATGTACCATTTCTTGAAGCCAACTTAAATTTCTTAAGAGATAAATTTATTTAGCTGAAAAACCTAGGTAGGTTTTTGTAAAGAACTGTACCAAATCTGTATATGTTGTAATAAAATTTCTTGTGTTAGGAGTTTATTGAAAGTGTTCAAGAAATAAATAAAAATCAACTGATATTCTGGTAAAATACTCTAAGCTTGGGCCAGAGCAGACAGTATTCTTTAATGTTGTCCAGGAAACCCTGGCTTGCTTGTTGAGCCTAATGAAGGCACTGCGTGAATGGCCTTGGAGGGAGCGTCCCTTGTCCTGTGGCCAGGAGGTTGGTGGCTGAAAGGTTCACACAGGGCTCTTTGATGGACCCAGAAAAGCTTCCTCAGGGGGTCAGCAGAGTTGTCGAATCTTAATTTTTTTAATGTATAACTTTTGTATAAATAATAAAGAATTCCTTATTTTGTATTACATCAAATGCTTCAAGTGTTGGTCTTGGAAAGCTGGAGGCTCATGCAGAAGATGGACTCTGAGAACCATTCTGGTCATGCCGTGTCAGCATGGAGAGCCTGAGTGCGGGTGTCTGCTTTATCATTGGGGAGACTGACATTTTCTGTTGTTCTGTAAAAGTTTAAGTTGTTTCTGTTGTGACTTTTCAGCCAGTGACTTATTTATCTGAATTTTTTATGGAAGTGGCAGTGAAAAATATTTTGGGTCCTCATTTTGGTGACTGTAACCCATATCATCTTGCTAAACTGATATTTTGTACAATTACTAAACTGTATACGTTTTGTTATACTCCCCCATTCCAGTAAATTATGAAAAGGAAGTTAATACTAATAAGTGTAAGCAGTAACTATTTTTTTGTTTGGATTAACTATAGGCCTAAGATTTAGAAGCTTTTAAAGTCTGGTCAGTGTGGTACCTCTAGTGTGAATTGGTTTCCCAAGACCATTTATCATTCTCCATAATCTCCAACTCTACAGGAGCGGCAGGCCAGTTTAATACATGCATTAAGCCTATCTTTCTTACACTTTGAATTGTTAAGATTTATCATCTCAACCTGACTACCTTTAGATATTGGGGGTGTGACAGTTAGTTGAGAGGAAGAAACCATAAAGATTGGACAGCCAAGACCAAATGGCCATTGCAGGAGTGCACATAAGCTGTTCCAGCTGAGCACAGCGTAATATAGCTGAGGTAGGCCTCTTCAAAAGTTGATTCCCATTTACCCATGATTTCTGACTTTACTGCCATAGTTAAACAGGTGTGTATGAATCCCTAAGAACCAAGCCCAGATATGTGAAAATCATTTTGAATTTTTTCTCCCAAGGTGACTTGTCCAGTTGGCCCCCTCGAGAGAGCATCAGGCTGGGCAGGAAACAGGGAAGGAATTTCATCTCCTTACTGTTTGGCTGAGTAGTGAGATCCGTGTGGCAGCACAGGTCTTTCTTATCTCAGAGGCTGCAAATTAAATCCAAAGAGAGCCTCTCACACTGAAGGCTCTGAGCTCAAATGAGGGGCCACAGAACAGCAAAACCTCCAAAGAAGCCCGCTGGGAACAGAAGACTGAAGTAAAAGCAGTAAATTCACTTGCAGGAACTTTTAAGACCAAAGTTTCTCAAGCTGTCCTCTTTCTATTCGGACATGACTTGAATTTATTAAGAACTTTGCCCAGTTAGCAAAAAATAATAGAAAACTTCTATACTGTAAGCCAGAAGAAGATAGCAAGTGATTTAGATTTCAGCAGATTCCCTCTCATTATGATGTGCATGGAACCCCTGCCTCATCAAACACATATATGCTTTTGTTCTTTTCCTCCTGAGCAAGTTGGGAAGCTGCTGAGGGCTGTGTGGCCCTTTTGACAGTTTTGTAAGGCCAGGGGAAGCCTGGCGCCTCCAGCTGGGGTTGGGGTGGAATCAGGTGAAGTTACACGCCTGACACCCTTGGTCTGGCGTGGGGCCAGGACTCTGGCAGATCTTTCTACTGTTGATGCTGCTGCTCTCATAGTCCTGGATTTCAGTCTGAGGGTCATGGTATTATTGTGAACAAGTTTTATGAGAAACTTGTGTCTATCTGGAAGTGCACAGTTAGCAGACTCCCACAGAGAGGCCAAGTGCTGCTTAATATTAAAGACAATTAGAATTAATCTTAAAGAATTAATCTTGGAGATACAAGCAACTGGAAACTAGTATGTTATTTGGGCTTGTGTCTCCCACCTGTGATCCCTCCCAACCCCACCAAGTCACCCGAGTTCCTCACATTTTCAAAGAATGGTATGACTATCCCAGAAAAAAGGCGTTTTAAGCCCTTCACCCCCCCTCACTTTCTCCTTAGTTTCTGCTCTCTCCCAAAGGGCCAAATAAGACAGTAGAGGACCAAAAGGGAAAAAGGTCCACCTCTGAAGAGGTTTGCACGGATAGCAGCCCCCAACACTCCCTTTACCTCCCGCACCCTCGAGCCCCCAAGTTTGACTGCCTTGCACTTGAACTTCTCAGGATGGTGGCACTGGAGTAAGATTACCCAGAGGCAAGGAGCTGATCATTCCATCAACCATTCGACTGGTTAATTCTGAAGCCAGATGGCCATGAGCCTGAAGGTGGGAGCCCTGTGCCAACTGCTAACATAAAGCACACAGGCACCTTGTGTATACTGTCAAGGAAACCTGGGGGAAAGCGTCAGGATGGGAATCCAAGAGAGAAGGCTAGTCACCTAGCCTGGGTTGCCTCCTTTGCTTTCCTGTTACTTGCAGCTGGGCTTCCCTGATAGCTCAGTAGGTAAAGAATCTGCCCGCAGTGCGGGAGACCTGGGTTCACTCCTGGGTTGGGAAGATCCCCTGGAGAAGGGAAAGGCTACCCACTCCAGTATTCTGGCCTGGAGAATTCCACAGACTGTACAGTCCATGGGGTCACAGAGTCGGACACAACTGAGCACTTTCACTTCACTTGAAATGGAAAACAAGGTTTAGTGGATGAGGTGGGAGGGACAGGGAAGGGAGTAGGTCCGTCTCAGTCGCCACCCTGAAGTCAGCTGGGATTCTATGTGAGAACCTGGACACTAAAGCAAACCCAGAGTACTGTTAGCCCTAAATGATGTGCGATGGCAGGACCTCTCTCCCCAGCTGTCTCCTAGCCTGGGGGTCACAAAGGAGATGGACGCCGGTGCCCCACCTCCCGGCCCATTCCACCATGGGAACAAGGGCTGTGGCCTCAGGCTCTTTGGATCTAGGGTACGACCTATTAACACCCTACCTCATTCTGAAATCTTGGCTCATCTTAGTAGGAAAGTCAAGTCAGCTCTGTAGGAGCAGCCTGCTCGCCTCTGGCCATGGCTCCCTCAGCAAATCTGGATGCTCTCACCCTTACTGCACAACCCTTGGTAAGAAGCCAAAGCTTGAAGCTGGTTTGCTGGTACAGCCTGGATACTTACAATTTTAAATGAGGAAAGGTCCATCTTTAACTTGCTTTTAGGACAGTACCTAGCCAGGCCAGCAGCATCAAAACCTTGAACAAACTTGAGCACTCTACTCCATTAGAGGAAACAAAACTAAAATGATAAAAATGTACAAATAAAAGTTGAAATTTTTGTTTCCATTTTTCAGTGGTAAATCTTGCCCACATTTCCCCCAGACCAAGGCCTCTTGAAGACAGGGACCATGTCTTTTCTTGTAACTTAGTACAGTACCTAAGTTTAAAGGTCCTCTATTGTCGAATGACTAACACAATAAACTGTTGTAATTAGGACTTATTCCAAAGGGAAAAATATGTTACAATAGGAAGACGACAGCAGTGTTGAGGGAGCTGGGGATTCCCCTTGTGGCTCTGCCACTAACCAGTGTGAAACCTTGGTTCCTTGGCTTCGTGTTTCCCTCAGTCTTGTTCAGTCACTAAGTCAACACGGCTGACTCTGTGACCCCATAGACGTCCCTTCCGCATGCCAGCCTTCCCTGTCCTCCATCTCCTGGAGTTTACCCAAACTCATGTCCATTACGCCAACCATCTCATCCTCTGTTGTCCCCTTCTCCTGCCTTCAATCTTTCCCTGCATCAGGACCTTTCCCAGTGAGTCAGAGCTGACTCTTTGCATCAGGTGGCTGAAGTATTGGAGCTTCAGCATTAGTCCTTCCAATGAATATTCAGGGTTGATTTCCTTTAGGGTGGACTGGCTTGATCTCCTTGCTGTCCAAAGGACTCTCAAGAGTCTTCTCCAGCACCAGTTTGAAAGCATCAATTCTTCAGCGCTCAGCCTTCTTTATAGTCCAACTCTCACATCCGTACATGACTACTGGGAGTCTTGGATTTGCTGGCTTCTAAGGCCTTATCTGGGGACTTCCCTGGTGGCTCAGACGGTAAAGCATCTGTCTACAATGCGGGAGACCCGGGTTCGATCCCTGGGTCAGGAAGATCCCCTGGAGAAGGAAATGGCAATCCACTCCAGTACTATTGCCTGGAAAATCCCATGGACAGAGGAGGCTGGTAGGCTACAGTCCATGGGGTCACAAAGAGTCGGACGCGACTGAGCGACTTCACTTTCACTTTCAAGGCCTTATCTGGGCTTCCCTGATGGATCAGATGGTAAAGAATCTGCCTGCAATGCACAAGACCTGATTCAGTCCCTGGGTCAGGAAGATCCCCTGGAGAAGGGAATGGCAACCCACTCCAGTATTCCAGCCTGAAGAATTCTATGGACAGAGGAGGCTGGCTGGCTATAGCCCATGGGTCACAAAGAGTTGGACACGACTGAGCAACTAACATTTTCACTTTAGCCCCCAACTTTTCAAGGCCCATATTCCAGAAAATGCTTTTATTTACTCTCTCATGTATATGTTTGAGTCAATTGGGCTGATAAGCTAGTCTAGCTTATTAGCAGAGCTGCTAGAATACTACAACAGCAATGTCATCATAGTTACATAATCCATCTACCAGACTTAAGTCCAGGAACGTGGACTCAGGCCTGGAGATAAAGGCACTGCTGAAACACTTAGCTTTAGATATTCAAGGCGTTAGGTTTCCTAGGTGGCAAAGAACCCACCTGCAATGCAGGAGACCTGGGTTCAACCCTGGGTTGGGAAGATCCCCTGGAGGAGGTCATGGCAACCCACTCCAGTATTCTTGCCTGGAGAGTCCCAGGGACAGGGCAGCCCAGTGGCTACAGCCCATGGGGTCACAGAGTTGGGCCCGACTGCAGCGACAGCATGCACATTCAAGGCACTAGGCATGAATGGATTACTTGGTCAGCGGAAAAGAGATCACGCAGGAGACTCATCGCTGCTCTGATTCTCCAGCTCTGAGTGCTTCCCCATTCATTTACAAACACGGCAGTGACTGCTGGGCCGCTCGAGGCACTATCACGTCCATATTACTGACGTAACTGTCACTATTTCTGATATTAGCATGAGAATCATACACAAGTAAAAACATCAATAATGGCTGACTTACTCCATATCCAAATCAGGAACCAAGTCCCACTGATTTTTCTTAGATATGTAAAACAATAATGCTCAAGAAGGCTCTCGGTGCTCCCCCTGCTGGTAAAATGATCAAGCTACTTCACAGAGCAAGTTTTCCATGAGCTGCCTCTGCCTCTCTAGCTTTCTCCCTTACCAGAAGCCCCACAGAGACTGAGTGACTTACCGCTTGACTCCAAGCCCCAAAATGTATGTGTCCCTTTGGTCATGCTGTGTCTTACTCAGCTGCCTGCCTTCAGCACTCAAAAGACAGTACGTAGGCATGTACTTGTGGCTCACCAAACTGTTCCTTGCATCTGCACAGTGTTGTAGAGTTCAAAGCACTCTGAAGACATCATCTCACTCTTCCCCAAACAATTCTGCAGTGTAGGTGACTTCATGTTATTTTATAGAAAGAGAAAATAGATGTAGAGACGCTGAAATGACGGAAAGATCAAGTCATTCCAAGCGAGAGACCAAGAAAAACTCTGGTCTTCTGGTCTCTAAATTTCATTCCCTTTCAGTATGTTGAAATGGTATCCAGGAACATGGGGAGAAATTCACTTAAAAGGAACTGAAAAACCTACCGGATGTTAGGTATGAAAAGACAGTCACAAGCCACAAATTAACTAGTTTTAAATTCAAATAATTGGCAGAGCAGAACAGCTGACTTACTTAATTTCCCGCTAATTGCCATGCATAGAAGTTGAACTTGTTAAAACACAGCAACAATCCAGGTCCTATTTACCTCTTAAGGCCACAACTGAAAACCGAGGATCAAAGACTTTCACGCACCTCAAATGTGGTTAAGTCTACCATTAATGCACTTTATTAAAATGCTCTTGATTACAAAGCCTATTTCCTTTTAGTGTAGATACATTTCTAAAAAGCTTGGTTATGACAAAAACAATGTGGCTACATGTGGTGCGTATACATTCCCAGTCCTAGAACACTGCATGGTATGTAGCAGGTGCTCAATAAACATTTACTCTGCAACTTGTTTTCAGCGCTGTATGGTTCGTGCCGTCTGTCGACACTGCTGAAACAGCTGGATGTTGACTACATCTTGATTTAGCTACCATACAAGGATGCCCTGCCGCGAGGCCCAAGTACCACTCAGGTCTCCAATCACAAGGAGTAGAGATATTAAAGAATTACAGTCAGCTGACTAGGTGTGGATCCAAAGCATGTTTTAGTCACTACCTCATTGGTCATTTTGCAGTAGGCTGTCCACGAAAGTGACAGCTATGTTGGATCTCATCGTTGGGTTGAAAAATCCAAGATTAAAATATTCTCCTTGGGCTTGTTTGTGATGATGTTTCATCCTTCCAAACTAGAAGATAGGAAGTTAGTTGAGGTGCTAAGTAATGGTCAAATTTCAACTTTAAGACAAAATTTATGTATCTAGCAGAGTTTTGTAACACAGGTATTGTAGCTTTGTGAAGCCAATACTGAAGTGTGGTGTTTAGACCTTTACCCCAAAGTTCTAGTCTTCAAGCCTGTCAGCTCTTCTATTCTGTCAAACATTGTATTATAGATATTAAATGTTAACATATAAGACACTAAAAAGTAGTCTAATGGAGAGAAGACCTGAGAGTTTGACAGTTACTCAGTGGGCCTGGAACCCTGGCCCACTTTCTTAGCTTTATGAGTGGTACCACCACCTACCATCACCACCACCCGCTGCCACCCAGCGGGTTGTAAGGGGAGAAGTTGGATAAAATGTGGGCAAGGTGTGTGGCACACGTGATGGAGACGTCATTTGGCAATTCAATGATCATACAATCTGGGGTGATAAAATCTTGGTTGGGAATCTTGAGTAATTTCAAACTTCTTTAAGATCTGTTCTAGACGTCCTCATTTGGCACCTTAATGATCATAAACTCTGGGCGCTAAAATCTTGGTTGGGAATCTTGAGTAATTTCACCAGATCGTCGCGCCCATTGGCACCTAATGATCATAAACTCTGGGCGCTAAAATCTTGGTTGGGAATCTTGAGTAATTTCAAACATCTTTGTTCTAGACATCCTCATTTGGCACCTCAATGATCCTAAAGTCTGGGCAATAAAATCTTGGTTGGGAAACTTAAGTAATTTCAAACATCTTTAAGATCTGCTCTAGCACTAAACTCTCAGAATTCTCTGAAGGAGAACAAGGAGGCCACACAAAATAGTTTATAACACTGTTTAAGGCTATTCAAAGTGTACAGACATAGAAGGTTCATAAAATTTTTATGGGAGGGCAATGCAAATGCTAACAAGTGGGAGCCTGTGGTGTTAATCAAAACAATGACAAGAAAATCTGGGCAATCTTATAAAATCAATTGGAAATAGCTAGTTAGAACTATACCACATTTCCAGGTTATATTCCAAAGTCAAGCCTAAGGCAAAAACTGAACAAAGTTAGAACTGCTCTTGAAAAACGTGCCATGAAGACAATACTATTTGTCAATAAACACAACAGAAATGCAAAAAGGCAAAATGGTTGTCTGAGGAGGCCTTACAAATAGCAGAGAAAAGAAGTGAAGTGAAAGGCAAAGGCAAAAAGGAAGGATGTACCCATCTGAATGCAGACTTCCGAAGAATAGCAAGGAGAGATAAAAAGCTTTTACTCAGCACTTCACTTTGCACTCAGTGAACAGTGCAAAGAAATAGAGGAAAACAACAGAATGGGAAAGACTAGAGGTCTCTTCAAGAAAAGTAGAGATACCAAGGAAACATTTCATGCAAAGACAGAAATGGTATGGACCTAACAGAAGCAGAAGAGATTAAGAAGAGGTGGCAAGAATAACCAGGAGAACTGTACAAAAAGATCTTCACGACCCAGATAATCACGATGGTGTGATCACTCATCTAGAGCTAGACATCCTGGAATGTGAAGTCAAGTGGGCCTTAGGAATCATCACTACAAACAAAGCTAGTGGAGGTGATGGAATTCCAGTGGAGCTATTTCAAATCCTGAAAGACAATGCTGTGAAAGTGCTGCACTGAATATGCCAGCAAATTTGGAAAATTCAGCAGTGGCCACAGGACTGGAAAAGGTCAGTTTTCACTCCAATCCCAAAGTAAGGCAATGCCAAAGAATGCTCAAACTACCGCACAATTGCACTCATCTCACATATTAGCAAAGTAATGGTCAAAATTCTCCAAACCAAGCTTCAACAGCACATGAACTGTGAACTTCCAGATGTTCAAGCTGAATTTAGAAAAGGCAGAGGAACTAGAGATCAAATTGCCAACATCTGATGGATCATAGAAAAAGAAAGAGTTCCAGAATAACATTTACTTCTGCTTCATTGACTCCGCCAAAGCCTTTGACTGTGTGGATCATAACAACTGTGGAAAATTCTTCAAGAGATGGGACCACCAGACCACCTTATCTGCCTCCTGAGATATCTGTAGGCAGGTCAAGAAGCAACAGTTAGAACTGGACATGGAACAACAAACTGGTTCCAAATTGGGAAAGGAGTACATCATGTCTGTATACTGTCACCCTGCTTATTTAACTTCTTTGCAGAGTCCATCATGTGAAATGCCAAGCTGGATAAAGCACAAGCTAGAATCAAGATTTCCAGGAGAAATATCAATAACCTCATATACATAGATGACACCACCCTCATGGCAGAAAGCGAAGAACAACTAAAGAGCCTCTTGATGAAAGTGAAAGAGAAGTGAAAAAGTTGGCTTAAAACTCATCATTCAGAAAACAAAGATCATGGCCTCTGGTCCCATCACTTCATGGCAAATAGATGGGGAAACAATTGAAACAGTGAGACTTTCTTTTCTTGGGCTCCAAAATCACTGCAGATTGTGACTGCAGTGAAATTAGAAGATGCCTTCTCCTTGGAAGAAAAGCCAAGACCAGCCTAGACAGCATATTAAAAAGCAGAGCGATTACTTTGCCAACAAAGGTCCATCTAGTCAAGGCTGTGGTTTTTCCTATGGTCATGTATGGATTTGAGAGTTGGGATCATAACGAAGGCTGAGCACTGAAGAACTGATGCTTTTTAACTGTGGTGTTGGAGAAGACTCTTGAGAGTCCCTTGGATTGCAAGGCGATCCAACCAGTCCATCCTAAAGGAAATCAGTCCTGAATATTCATTGGAAGGACTGATGCTGAAGCTGAAACTCCAATACTCTGGCCATCTGATGTGAAGAACTGACTCATTTGAAAAGACCCTGATGCTGGGAAAGATTGAAGGCAGAGGAGAAGGGAGGACAGAGGATGAGATAATTGGATGGCATCACCAACTCAATGGACAAGAGTTTTGGTAAACTCTGGGAGTTGGTGATGGATAGGGAGGTCTGGAGTGCTGTAGTCCATGGGTTCACAAAGAGTTGGACATGACTGAGCGACCAAACATATATACATACACACATGTATATGTGTGTATATATAGTACATACATATACACACATACACATATATATGTGAAAAGATTCAAAAAATATTTACCTTAACCTCCTATGTATTTGGGTCTATTCCATGCTGTTAAATTTTTTTTAAGGTAACAACTCAGTAGTTTCCTTGATGCCCAACTGGGGTTACAACCTATAGTTTGAAGACCATTGAACTGGAGTATTTCAAGCTCTTAGCTAACTGAGAATTATGTAGAATTATGTAAGTCCCCGTACCTGGGGGTTAAGAAAAACAACCAAGCAAGCACATTTGTCCATAATATTTTAATACTTTTCCACTTTTAAATACTGGTTTTAATTTTGTGATTGTAACATGGAAGATCCAACTTTTATTATTTTTTAAAAACATCATCAGGATCATAAAGCTATTTAGAATAGTTACACTCTACACACTCCCAAGGTACGTAAAATGATTATGTTTTGAGTTTGTAGATGAACAATGACAATAATCGAAATACACTGTCTGTACAACTTCTGGATGAAATACTGGTGAAAAGTGTTTAACTGGACAACAACTAATAAGTTTAAAGATAACCAGCACAATTTCACAAGAGAACCAGCTCAGCCCAACTAAAATTTTCTCAATAGCAGTGGACACTGATGCTGTAGAGGAGTACAAATTAGTTGATGAAACTGAAGAAATGGGAACCTCATTCCTCCTTTTCCTTCTTTTGCATTGTTACATCCCTCCCAGTCACCGCCCTCCTTGGTCTGGCTCCCCATGTGGTGAACCCAAATCAAGAGCTGCCATGACATACCCTCTACCTCAAAATCAGGACTCCTGAATTTTAAGTGAAACACCGTGCTCTCCTGAACTGTACAGTGGGAACTCAGGGACAAATCCCCTCATCACCAGTACTTTTCATGTTTCTATCACAGTACAAAAGAGCAACTGAGTAGAAAAGAATAAATTTGGTGTGTTTTTTTTTTTTTTTTTTTTTGGCTTGGGGAAGAGAAGTAGGAAATAATTGTAGATAAGAAAACAACATGTATATTTCAGCATGTTGGAATTAGTCATAGGAAATAATTCTAGAGGGTCTGAATGTTGTCTAAGGGCTAGTACAGCTCTAAATTTTGATTTCTTTTAAACTTTCTTCATATTCCCTAACTCATTTTCTAAATCTGGTTGGGCAGGATTAACGCTAGTGAAGTTCCAGTGCAATTATCTGAGGATAAAATGTAGCTTTTTCTTTTCTTTTTTTAATACAAATATTTTTAGTGTAATCATTTTATTTACAGAATTGCAAAAGTATATCATTTAGTGCAAATGCAACTAATGAAGATTTAGACACTGCTCTGTAAACTGTCCATACCTTTGTAAAATAAAGCTATCCAATTTAGTCATGATAGTTATCAGAAATGGCAAACAGAGAAACATTTATAGTGGGCATATAGAATATTTTTGAAGACTCCCATCAGTGGCTATGGTGAATAAACCTTCCCTCCCCAACCCTCCCATCCCAATCGCAGAACTGATTGTAAAATAAAATACACATTTGAGGTATAAATTTTTCTTTCTTAAACATCACGATATAAAATATTAATGGTGATGTAGTAAACTGATAAGATAATTTGTTTTATTTGCCTTAACTAGCATTACCACCATATAGGCACTTCTCCACGTAGTCAAATTATGAATGGCATTTTTCTGTAATAAGGCATATTCCATGCACATCATTTAGAGAAAGGTAAATTAAAAAATAGAAAAGATTTATGGACCATGAAATCTGCGTGCATGTAATGTGAGCATATGTTTTATATGTATTTTTCTCTCTGTACAGAATAATAAATACCACTATATCTGATGCAAGTAATTAACTTCCAGGATTGAGTATATTAAGTGATCAGACTAATCCCATCATTAAGTTATCACCTTGCATTTATCATTAAGACTCCATTACCATGTATGAAATATATACAGGACATGTTCCACGTGACATGACTTTCTGCTTTACAAAATGGGTCTGGTTTCTGTGTTTCTACAGAGATGAACAAGTGAGCAAAGCATCTACAAAATGCCTCTGATTTATGTAAGCACACTTGTGTATAAACAAAATGAAGATTCTGAAGTGGGCAGTCATTTCTACTTCAGTGAGTTCCATTCCCTGCCTCAACTCCATGTGTCAAGGTTTTCAAAGAGGGAGGCCTAAAACTAAAAAAGTATTTTACATTTAACTTCTTACAGCAACTAAAGAAAGAATTTCAGTTCGAATCACACTGATTTCTTTTCTGCCCTGCTAAAGTTTCTGATCAAGAGGCAAACAGGAGTGATACCCACATTTTCTATGCCTATCTTGTAACATAGCTTTTAAACCAACCCAAATTAGAATGAACAAACATACGTTACTGAATACTAGAAACATTGGATCAAATATCAAACAGCAAGATTTGCTGGAACAATACCATATGCCCTCTCACGTGTGTCAGGAAAACATGAGCTCATTTTATTCTGACCGTTTTACCAGAAAGTAGTTTATACCTAGTAAGGTTGTACAGGTGTTTCTGTTTGGAGGCAGACAGAACCAATTCAGGAATTACCAAATTGTGTTTGTAATAAACGGAAAAAAATCTGTAGCACACAGTACACAACTAAAAATACAATAGAAATATAAAGATATCTGGAGAAAAAAATAAAGCTTTTCACTCTTTCTCCATCAGAACCAAGGTTCTTCATGGGAGTAAGACTATAGAAAAGGCGAAATCACACATTATTGACAGCCTCAGTTATTAAGAGACACTGTACATAACAACATGAATTATTATAGAAATCAGCAGCAACGAATTCTATGATTATACAAAGCAAAAAGTCAAAAAATTCCAGACACAGACTTGACTGTGGGCCCAAAAAGAACCCCATCCAGGCGCCTGGCGCACAGAAAGCATGCACCCCACGTGCATCCAGCTTTGTGCTTTTCCTCTGCGCATGGAGCCTGACACGACTGAGGGTCTCAGGCCGAACCACAGAAAATTAAAAATTCTGAAAAAGTTTCCAAAAATTAAAGCATCAATTCCTAGTTGTGATTCAAAGTTGATTTTTTTTTCTCTTTTAGGAGCAAGCAAATAAAAATATAGCCATATACATGTAATTTTACATGTATTTATAGTTATATGCTGAGCAAGGAGATCTAGCAGAAGACAGCTAGTGTTAAGATGTTCAGCTTTGCTACTGCGGTATTTCTTCATTTTTGAACACAAGGCCAAGGTGTTGGGCCACATACAAGGCTATAGATCCTATGTTCCAGCTTAGAGCATTCAATTTTGTTTTTAATTTTTTTCCTCCAACATGGAATGTCACACAGCCTTGCTTCAGTCACTGCAGGAAAGAAAATAACAAGTCAAACATTCAGTGCTATATGACCACTGACAGCGGCGGGACTACCAGAGCAGACTCCTCCTTCCTCCTGAGTCCATGGCATGCACAGAGTCTCTACTGAAGTTTTCTATTTTAAGGACTTTTTGCCTTAAGGAATTACTAACTTTACATATTTGAAACGTATCATCAGAAAAGGTGGCATAAGAAATCTTGTGAAGGCTAGAAAAAAATCAAGAAAGACAATGGGCTACAGGAAGCGAAAAGGGGATCAAGAAGAGGTCTCTGGGTCTGCACCCCACAGACTGGGACTTCCTTTGTCTTAGTGTTCAATATAAACTATGCTATGCAGTGTCAAGAATTTACTTAGGCTATCTTAAGAAATATCTTGTCAAATGAGTTTAAGAGCTCTAAGTTTTAAATATCTTTGGGCCTTCTATGGAATTTCTCTAAAGATGATACACACTATTGAAAGTTACTATTTATCCATCCTCAAACTAATAATGGTAGCTTTCCTAAGGTTTCAATGCTAGGATCCAGTTCACACACACATCTCCCAAAATTATTATGAAACAAACTGTTACTTTAGGTTAATGAAGATTTAATGTAGGTAAATGAAAATCCAATTTTCTGTCGAAAGAAGCCCAATCTGGACTCAAAGAGTCCAGTTCTGTCTTTACATACACACATACATTGTATAAGATATTCTAAAAATACTGCATTTAGGTAGTACGCTTAAGCTCTGAGAGACTCCTTCAAAGGTCAGACTTTGTCCCAAACACTAACCATTCAGAGAAGACCAGAACCTGTTTAACGTTTTCCTGTAACCTATTTTCCTGGGAAAAGCTACATATCTGGGACTTCAATACAATAATCCCTGTGTTGGTATCTGAAAGTAAATTAAGCCTTTTTTTTTAAAAGAAGTAACAGTATAAACAGAATCAGAAATCAGAATTATAGAAGTAGTTCTCAACTGGATGCAAAGATGTTAGAACTCATGTGTAACAAGAAGACTATAATTTTTTTTTTTTGGCCGTGCCACGTGGCTTGTGGAATCTCAGTTCTCCGACCAACAACTGACTGAACCTGGGCCAGGGCGGTGAGAGCCTAGCATCCTAACCACTAGGCCAGCGGGGAACTCCCAAGAGGACTATAATGTAAATTGCACTGGGAGAATATTTCTCACCTATCGAGTTGGAAAAAAATCAGAAAGGTTTATTTCCTACATTGTGTGAGTGTCAGAGAAATAGTACTCCTGACCTGTTAGTGTTGGTGAGATGGTAAATTAATACAACCTCTACAGAGGGCACTATCTGAATTACAAACACACAAGACCTCTGAAGTGCCAGCAGTGCCACGGCTAGTGATTTACTCAAAACTAAATGACACATGGATATGACTGCAATATTGTTTGCTCCATCAAAAGCTAGAAGCAACTTTAACATCTGCAAGTGGAGAACTGGTTAGATGAATTAATGTGCATCCATACAATGGGATTCTACACAGCCATAAAAAAGAATAAAGCAGCAATAAATTTTACAACATTTATACAACAGATGTTAAAAGAATGTTAAAAGAATGATATAGTTTTATCTTTCTATGTCCTAACAGTCAAGATATATTAAACAGAAAAAGCAAGCTGCAAGACAATACTTTGGGGAAAAAAAATCAAAGATATATGTCAGAGTACATACATACACGCCTGGAAGAATATACAAAAACCTGAAAGTATTTTCTGGGAAGGGAAAAATAAGAGAAATTGTACTTACTTATTATGTCTGCAAGAGTCATGTTAATCACATAAAGGTTAAAAAAAAGAATAAAATATATTTTCCAGTACCTGTTAATACTAGAACAAAATAGGTTTTCCTGCAGTTTTTTCTTGTACGTAAGAAGTAAAACGCTTTAGAAACTTTGGATATTCTCGCTTTGCCACTGCCCTTAACACTGAGGCTGGTGCCCATCCTCCAGGGTTTACTGTGAGACAAAGGAAAATGCAAACTGTTAAAGTAATTCCCCAAACATGAAGCACTCATTTTGTTCTTCTGCTTTAAAAAAATATTCCTCACATTGAAACAGCACCTCTTAAAAAGTCTTGACCACTCAGTCCTTAGTACTGTATCTACCACCAGATGAGAACAGGTAACAAATTAGAAAGCATTTATTACTGTTCTAAAATGTTCTTGGTTTCCTGAACTATATGCAAATATTAGTATAGCAGCACTTGAGCTTACTAAAGGCAGATTTATTCATTAAACTCTATTACAATCAAATAGCAACTTGCTCAGGCATAACTGTCCGTGTAAACATATCAGCAATGATGGTTCTGTATAAAGAAGGTTTGAACATTTGATTAGAGGGACTCTAGTTTACTACAGGTAGGAAATGGGTGGAGTGAGGAACCACTGAAAGTAATGAACAGGGTTGTCCAGCCCTAGACCAGTGTGAAATAAATACATCACTGCTGCTGCTGCTAAGTTGCTTCAGTCGTGTCCGACTCTTTGCAACTAGCAGCTACTAAAGGACAAGGGAACAAAGATTTAGAAAACTAAAAAGTCTGACAATAAGAAAAAGAACTATTCACCTGAAACTAGCATAATATTTCACATCAACTATTATTTTACAAAACCGAAAATTATAAAGTGAAAAAGAAGAAAACAATTTCCAGTAATCCAACAACCAAGCAACAAGTCAGTATTATTAGCATTTCTTTTTAACTTTTCATATGCACATATTTTCTTCTTTTAACATTTACTGAAATGGTATTTTATATGCTTTTTCTCACCCCATTTAACTTTAAGTTATAAACATTTTTCTAAGTCACTAAATGGTCTTTGAAAATCTGGGAAAAAAAGAAGTGTTTATTTCTTTTCTCACTGTTGCTTATATTCCTAATTACACAAATATTCTATAAGACATATATCTAATAAAATGATTCTTAAAACTGTACATGTAATAGTGATCTAAAGATGAAGTTTACAAATCTACCTTTCCAGCCTGAGCTTCAGAATTCTGATACAGTAGTTATTCAGACATGTGTATTTTGAAAGAGTCCCGATAATTTGGATATATCTCTCCAAATTAAAAATTACTAAATCTAATGGATAAAAACTAAAACAACATTTGTAAATGTTATTTATCCAAACTGTCAGTTATCATGTAGATCATAATAAAAACATCCATATAACCAAACACCAAAAACAAAATACATACCATTGGCCACATATGTAATCTTGCATAGAATGTTGTCCCTGCTAATCTCCTGGTTTCCCTCTGGGGGGCTCACCAAGGTCTGACAAATCATAGCAATGTTTATTTTGGCACGGACACATCGATTGTTTAGCTGCCGAAGGAAAAAATAACACCACCAGTGTAGCAGATATCCAGTATTTTGTAACCTCTTGGTCTAATTCTACATAAGTTAATCAAAATTATAACTCATCATCTCCAACAAAATCTTATATGCACCAATAAAGGACACATGCCAATGTCTGAATGCTGGGAGACAGCAACCGTGGGGAGTGGAGTTGAATTTACTTGAATGGATTAAAGGTTGCATTGTCACAAAACTAGAAAAAAATTTGTGTATGAAAATAATAGTCTTGCATTGAATACAAATAATACTCCAAGCATGTGAAGATGTGATCATTTGTGATGTTACTTGTTAAAGAAAAAAAGTATATACATTAATACATCTTTTGAAGTACTGGAAAGGAAAGTAGTACTCTATACTCTTTATTATATCACTTATTGTAAGTACTGAATATACTCCTGTTCATTTTTCTATGTTCTGTTTTATAGCCTTAAGAAGTGTTTCAAACATTTCTGGATGTATAAAATAAGAGTAAATGCCCTACATGGTGTGATGCTGTATTACAGATAAAACTGTGTGCAGACATTAAACTTTGTCTCTTGGGAACAAAAAAAAAGAATAGATGCCAAGCTGATTTGACATCAGGAACGTTTTCTCTCCTCGTAAGTAGTAAAAGTAGCTAAAATGAGATAGAAACTACAGCGGCTTTGCCTGCAGTTGATCATGGCTTGAGGCAACTGTGAGAGGTAGCCTACCTAGTGACCCATCCAGCTGCATCATCGACCCTCAAGAGGAAAGGAAAACAGTCCTGCTGGATTTCATGGCATGACTGTTGCTCTCAGATAACACTAGTAGCTGTACTCTTCCAAGAAGCCAACTTTAATAAACAAAAATTTAAGAAGCATTATCAAATCTTTATGTGTGGTGTGTGCTGATCACTTTTGCCCTGTACTGTGTTGTGTATTTAACTTTATACTGTACAATTAAAACACGTTTATACACTGTACTTACAGGAGCACTGCTGTGATCTACAGAAAAATTACAAACTATCCAAGTCTCCGGGTCATTTTCATTCAAAGCTGGTATCTTTCGAATGGCAGAAAGATATAAGACATCCCGCTGAGAAGCTGGCCACACTCTCTGCAGAAGAAGTGCAAATAATCTGAAAGTCTGAACTCCGTTTTTGGGTTTCTTTTTGGCTACACCACCCACTCCAGTTTTCTTGGGCTTCCCTGATAGCTCAGTTGGTAAAGAATCCGCCTGCAATGTGGGAGGCCTGGGTTGGATCCCTAGGTTGGGAAGACCCCTGAAGAGGGGAAAGGCTACCCACTCCAGTATTCTAGCCTGGAGAATTCCATGGACTGTACAGTCCACGGGGTCGCAGAGAGTCAGCCACAACTGAGTGCCTTTCCGTTTCTCATAGCATGCAGCATCTTAGTTCATCAACAAGGGACTGAACCTGCACCCCCTTCAGTGGAAGCGTGGAGTTTTAACCACTGGACTGTCAAGGGAAGTCCTGAAAATTTGAACTACTTTCTATTTACATTTAATATGGAACTAACAAAGAAACAAATGTAAGACTAATACAATGTTTTAGTATAAGGTAATACTTGTCAGATTTTAAATAGAAAGCACCCACCAAAGGATTTGATTATGAAAACTGAGTTAATGGCTTTGCAGAATACACCAAAAGAATAACGTTCTGCTATTTATAGTTCTCTTTAAATTTGGTAACATATATGTAACATAAAATGCTATAATTTTTAAGTGTACAATTTACTGGCCTTAATTATTTTTACAGTGTTATTAAAACACCACTACTTGCTCTAAATGTGTCGTCACTCCCAACAGAAAGTCTGTACCCATTAAGCAATCGCTCCCCATCAGTCCCTCCCACAGCCATGAGACCATTTTTAAGTATAGTACTATGCCTCTGTTTTAACTGTTCAGAGCAAAGAAGATGATGCTCCACTGATATCAAAATCATATCTGAAGAATTCGATTGAATCTTCCAACTTCATGGTATGCAAGGAAAAACATACTGTTGAAATGATATGGAAGCTAGGTCTCTGCAAACTGGACTACATACTTTTAACTGAGAGAAAATATGCAGTCTTTCCTGATTGCTGAATTTAATAAACAGTCAACAACTCGGTGTCAATACAACCCAAATCATTTGCAAAGAGAAATGGTTCATCTTTTAAAGACACAAAATTTCATGAAGTTTTTGACAGTAGTGCTGTATGTGATGCCATTAAACAAATGAAATGTGGCCATATAAGAACTAATGAATGCAAATAAGGATGATGATAAGACAGAAATTTGAAGAGAATGACTAAAGTATCAAGAGATGAGTAGCACTCTTTAAGACTATATTATGAAAGAAGCCAAATTTAAAGAGAAAGAATTCTATTATTACTGGATAAGTGATAAGGATAAGTGAAAGTCACTCAGTCGTGTCCAACTTTTTGTGACCCCATGGACTATACAGTCCATGGAATTCTCCAGGCCAGAACACTGGAGTGGGTGGCCTTTCCCTTCTTCAGGGGATCTTCCCAATCCAGGGATCAAACCCAGGTTTCCTGCATTGCATGTGGATTCTTTACCAGCTGAGCCACAAGAGGAAGCCCAAGAATAATGGAGTGGGCAGCCTATCTCTTCTCCAGCGGATCTTCCTGACCCAGGAATTGAACCAGGGTCTCTGCTAAATTGCAGGCAGATTCTTTACCTGCTAAGCTACCAGGGGAACCCTATTATTATGGGATTTTGTTGAAAAAATTATGCCAGGACAATTCATTAATTCAACTAACTACAATTGTAACTTAAATTCCGTTATATATAAAATACATTACTTTAATAATCTTTAGTTTTAGTTTTCCAGAAATAATCCTAATATGAGCTATATATTCCTCCACTCCATCTGCTACTTAACAAGCAAAATAATTTCTGCATCCCATTTTCCAGGATCAATTATCTTTAGAAAATAAGAGCCTTCTGATTCTAAATGACTGGTCATTTATTTTCCTGCAAATTACAGAGTGACTAATATTTTAAAGTCTATTAAATTTTAGACTCTAAACCCCTAAATCAGTAAGTTAAAACAGAATCTTCACTGTTATGCCTTTCTTGAGTAGCTGTCATGTAAATGAAGCCTGTCAGAGTGATTAAATATTACATGCCTCATATAATAAGACTAGCTCAAGAAATACATAACAAAACTGGAAATATTATCAAATATTCAACTCAAAAATTATTTTAAAAAGAAAAATGAAGTACTTACTGAATCATCATGTTTCTTATATAATGTACAAAACTGCTTTTGGTGGATCTCTCCAAAATTTTAATTATTATTTATTCAAGATAGTATTTGGCAATGTTAAGAATGGAAACAGAGCAGAATAAGTTAAGAGAAATATTCCCTAATTGAAATATTTTGATTAACAGAGGAAGAAATGAAGTGAAAGGAAACCAATTTAAATGACAATGTTTCTTTGTGTTCTGGGGGCATGACCAACAACCTCTCAACAGCTGATGCTCAGCAATTTTTCCCTGATGTCAGATAATCCATTTAGATCATGTTCACTTTTGAGTCTTAACACAGACTAATAACATTTTCCATTCTCCTATTACTGTCACAGGAAACCGATTCATATTTGGTCCCTCATTTATTTCCTCTAGAGACTAGATACTAGAAAAACATTTAAATAGATTTGAGTACTTTCTTCTCCAGACTTAGTATATATTGTCATCAAACATAGTGTTTTGGATATTTTTCAGGTTGGTGTTTGCATCCATTTCTGCTTTAAAGCAGAAATGTTTAAATAATCTGATTTACTTTTCGAATACATGAAATTGGTGATTAATAAAGTCTTTGAATCTTTTTGTGCAACTTAGTTTCCTGCCAAATTTTACTTTAGAGAGTATATTTATATGTCTCTGTTCAAACTATGCTGGAATCCTATTGAGAATAAAAGATATTTACCTTGTGTGTTTGATAAATGATGATTGCATTATCAGCTAACGTTTCCACCACATGAAAGTTTTCTATAGTTGCTGCAATGAAGAGAAAATGTTAGTAGTCAAAAAAATGTATTACCGTTTCCTAGTATGTGACTAATTCACTTACATTACGAATGGACATTATAGTAAAATGAACAGGATCTTGCTCTACTGAGGCTACATCTACATGGAAGGGAGTTTATTTTTATTTAGTAGTAGGGGTTATAGATGGTGGCAATGAGATCTAATCACCAGGAAACCACATTTTTTTTGGCCCAGTATCCAGCTCCCACTGCAAGAAAGCAATTCTAATCATGGCTTCATTACTAGGGCACAAATTATTCCCTAACACCATGACCTCTTCCCTCTCTTATCATCCTTAATTTATTGAAGCTGAATAACTATTCATCTAGGTTTAGGTGACTATATTTGTAAGTCTGAAGAGAACACACCCCCCTCCACCGACATCACTCCCCTCACAGCCCACTCTTAATCTACAATTTATCACATAAACAAAACAGTATAGAAAAAAAAGATGATAAAATAGAAACCTTTTATTTTAGCCTTGGCTTTCCACTAACTAGTTCTGTGGTCTTTAACGTGTCACTTGGGCTATCTGAATTTTACTTTATTACCTACCTATCACACAGGACTGTAGTGGATTAAATGCTGTAATTCATCAGTCCCCTGTATGATTCTCCAGATCGTTTCTGTAACTATCTGGAGTTTTTATGACTTTGAAAACTATAGCTCAGATGAAGAAAACCAGGTTAGATTTGGTATTTAATTTAAAAACTATCAAAATATAATAATGGCAGCTTACTTTCCCAATCATTGCGAACATCAACATTCCAGAAGTAACTGCAGACCTCGTGTCCTGTTACGCCTTTAACTGCATGGGTAGCTTTCAAAGGGTCCAGAACAATCCCATTTTCTTCTACTTCTCTTCTATATACCTAGAGGATGTATTTTAAAACACGTTTGAAAAACACTTACGGAACATAAATATTCTACCAAAAGAAAAATTAAAATTCTAAATTATTAACAAAGATAATACATAAAAATATTTAAAACTACAGTTCCAAAGTATGCATATGTAATAAGTGAGAGCTACAAATACATCAATTTAAATTAGACATTATTTACTGAACATTCTCAAAGACCATTCATCATGGTTAGGAAAGCCAAATACAGCTGGTTAGAACATTATCTCCTTAGGGATAATATGTTCACTGCTGTATCCCCAGCATCTAGAACAGTATCTGAAACACAGAAGGCACTCAATTATTTGTTGAACCAATGATGGAATGCTAACACTGCATAAAGATCAATGATATCTTGTTTTTAAATACTGAGGTTGCATGCCTTAATATCTATCTTGCTTTAAATACTGAGACTGTATACATATACTTCTGAACAAAATTAATTACTTCAAAATTCTAGAGGATTTGGTACTTTAGACAGCTCTGTAGTAAGTTCTTTTGAAAAACAAACAGGTTATCACAGAGGAAACCAGCTCTCAAATTATGGAGTGCCTATGGGGCCAGATGCTGTTGGGCATTTCACCTAATTTCTCTCCAAAGTACCTTTCCTTACATATTTATTTATTTATGACTGATATTTTTCCAGTAACCAAAACTGGAAACTCTAGACTTTGATTTCCTCCCTTACATTTCACATAGCTTTTAAGCTTATTAGTAATCTATAAGACATCCAAATCTTGACTTTTCTACTATTGTGTATTTTTAAGGTATGTTTTCATCCTTGTACGTGAATCTCCTAAGTGGTCCCTAGTTTCATATCCCTGTGAGCCTAGTCCTTCTAAAATGTCACTCTGTACACAATGGCTAGCTCACTGCTACAGACAGTAACACATTCTGTTTAGTAGGTTATTTTATACACCCCATAAACCAGCCCCAATGACTCTCTGTCTAAAGTTGTAGGAGCACTTTTTCTCTACCACTCACTTTAGGTGGAGGACCTCCACTTAGACAGTGACTCCTGGCTTCTCACCCTTTCACTTTCCCTTCATTGGGGGAAACAGGGACACCTGATTGATGAACACAGAAGGAGGGTCAGGCAGGCTTGGCTGAACCCCTTCTCCTGTGGGCAGGATGTATGCTGGTCTGCTTTTGGGGCATGCTCTTGTCGGGGAAGGCCTCTGATTACCTAGTTATGTCAGAAATATTATGTTTCATTCTGGGGTAACATACTAGTAAGACCTCATGACAGCTGGTCTTTATGTTCTCTAATCAGACTGTCAGAATTATAACTAATATACTGGTCTCTCATTTGCTTATCTTCTCTGATTTCTTAATTTGTTCCCTATTTAGGAGGAGAGTAAATTCCAGCATCTAATACTGTATTTCACATGTGAGAATAATTGTGGTCAAAATTCCGTACAAAACTCGTGAATATAAATGCCCTCACCTCACCTTTGTGATAACCTTGTTTCCATTTCTAGTCATAGTCCTTGATATAAAACAATCTGTCTCAAATCTGAGATCTCTTTCAATTTTTCTTCACTATTCACCTGTACTTTTCATTCAGTATTATCTAGTAGAGCTAAATAGTTGTATCTTTTAAATGTCAATATCCTTCTTCTAACCAAAGTTTCAGCTTGGAGGAGTCTTATTAAATATCTGTTTATCTTTAGCATTATGCCTTGGGCATGAAGTAATCCAGAATTCAACGATACTGTTGTTGGTTTTCAACTGAACACTCAGTCTCTTGTCTCTTGCTCTTACTCTCTTATGCTAGGGATATGAGCAAGATTAGCTAATCAATGTCCCCAAAAAAGAAGCAATGAGAGAAAGAACAAGAAGTGAGGTACAGACCAAAGAGGGAAAAAAGTTGACACCTGAGCACAACATTCAGTATATTTAAAGAGAAAGAAATATCCAGAGAGTCATTAGCTAATTGTGACCTGTTCATATCAAAACCCATTTTCTCCAAGGCTAAGGTAAAACAGAAAAATCTGTGTACAGATTTATACTATGATCATAAAAATTATGTAAAAGCTAAACCAGGAAAGCAAAGAGACATTTTATTTCTCAGTATTTAGAGCGTCTTCAATTATACGTAACAGTTCACTTAAAAGAAAACTGTAAGTGCTATCTTACTTAGATCAATAATAATAATACAGTATGACTGCAACGGGCTGCAATTAGCCTGCAGGGAATTACCTTCATCTCCCCTTCTTCTACAACCAACTGCCAGTTGGCATCCCCACCTACATCCTGCAATGAATATGTCATATGGTTCTGCACCATCTCTTCAACCTTAAAAAGAAAAACAGAACCGTAAGAATCCATGTCCAGTAATCTCTAGAACAGAATGGTATTCAGTTATTTCAGTTCAGAAATGATGTTTTTAGAAAGCTAAGCAATCAAATGCACAAAGGTTAGTAGGTTTTATACCGTGTTGAAGAGTTTTAGTCCACATTCCAGATATCATATCCAGGTTAATGACAGAAAGGAGAAATGTGGGGAAAGAAGGTGCTTCACTCTACTTAACACTGGCCTAATGTCCATCAAGTGACCAAAATATGTGTTTTCTGGAAAAAGAACTACTCCTTCCTTTCCTACAATATGTATTCTTACAGAGATAATGTCTTAAAAGCATAAAATCATGGAGCATTAAGCGTAAAGGGGCACAAAGAGACCATCTAGTCCAGTGTTTCTGTAGTTAAATACTACACAGAGATATTAGAAAGCTTGTTGTGTGTCAAGACTCCTCTACAAAAAGAAAATTTTTGTTATTATACTCAACTCCTCTTTTATCATGAATATAAGCCAACTTAAAAAATAACCAACCTCTCCATATATCTGATTTCATTTCATTATTCTACATTCTTTCTAAATTTCTAACTAAATTTCTTTTACTAAATTTAAATTGCAACCTCTGCTTTTAACTATCAAATTATCCTGACACATCTTTTATAAATAGAGTCAAATAGTTCTTATTCCCAGAATCCTCAATCAGATTAATTGGTAAGATCTCATTTAAGTGTTCTCTGGAAACCCTTCTAATATGAAACATGTTTATAAACAGAAATGAAGTGATAAACAGGTTGTCTCTGAAGGAACTGGCACCTTTTCCATCTACACAGACAGTTTCTAAGTCCAATTTTCTTAACTTTTACTCATAATTTTGTTTTATAGAATATTTTAAAAAGGCAGGAAAGAATTGAAAAATATGTATATTATGCTTCAATTTTAAGATTTATTCCTAAGTTTAACAACTTGTTTTACATAAAGTCTATTACATTCATTAGGGAAACATAACAACTAGGTTTACATGTATTTTGAATTAAATACATTAATGATTTGGGGGCAGAGCTCTTAAAATTAGTCACTTTGAAGATATCATTTTTCTGCATATAAGGATGTTATCAATATGTTATTGCGATGTGTACACCAAGTTTCCTGGATTTCAGAAGGCATTTTTGGCTTCATAATTACTGAAAGTAGTTATGACTAAAAATGTCTCTTTAATTGGCAATGATCATCAGAAAAGTGTTTGGTAGTAGTATGTAGGCTGAAATGCTACAATCTACGTTTGTACTAAATAAATGTTACATAGTAACTTATTTCTTTATCCATAATCTTTGGTGTGAAGGGTGTTGAGTTAGAGAATTGGAAGAAACTTTAAAACATGACTAGTCCATCTATAATCTTATAAAGCCTTAATTAGAAAATATAACTTCAAAGGCTGACTGGGAATAAAATCTTTGTGTCTCTAAAATTCTGAAATCTGCTTTGAGAGGATCAGGATGACTAATGGAGAATTCCAAGTTACAAATACTACATACCAAAAGGATCTTATTAGAGGAAGAACAAAGCAAGTCCCAGTTAGCATGCACAAATAGAGCCTCCACAGCAGCCTGGCCTAAGAATCACTTTTAGATATCAAGATCTTAGAAATCTTTAGATCTGGGTATGTACATACTTTTTCTGTAGGCTACTAGGAGTTAAGAACACCTATATTTATCATGAGATTAGAGGTAGAAATATTTCTCCCAAAGAGGCCCTACTTTAAATGGATTATTTGTGAAAGAAGAATGTTAAGGATTTTATTCTGCTAAAAAACAAAGAGAGTTCTGTTTAAAAGAACTTTAGTGCCATTTAGCTCTTTTGTTGAAAAAAATATGCAGGTAATTGTGTTTCTATTTGGGAGAGTGGTATTCCTAAATTAGTTATTTCAAATGTCTGAAAAATGATAAGCTGTTTTTGATTTGTGTTTTGATGCAAAAGAAACCACATTCCACAAATATAAACTGATAGGAGGTAACTTAACTTTGAAACAGTGTACAGTAAATGTTTTTAACATCATCTTGCTAGATAGATGAAGCAACAGAATTCCTATTATAGCTACCATTGCATCTATGGAAAAGGTTTCAGTCTTTTGTCCTCATTACTTCCTTAAGAGGGCTTGAAAACATCCAACAGAGAAATAAACAAGATGTATTCACTACTGTGCTCCTAGGAAATTAACAAAACTAATGAAGTACCGAATTACTATATTAGCCATGTCTTCAAAGCCTTCACCAAGGAATCTTTACCCATTATGGTATATTCCTTAAGTAATAATATTAAGGTTACAAAGGAAGGTGATACCAGTAAAATCTCACTGTAATGAATTTTATCTTAAAATATGCAGTAGCAATGTTACTACAGGGACAATGGCTTGGGCCTTTGTAACCACACTCATATTTCAGATATAAAGATGCTCCATTTACTGTTTCCAGTTATGACTCTATATTAAAAATAAGTGTTAACACTAGGGACCATTAATTGGATGACATGAATAAACATTTGCCTAAATTTCTACCTTATCGGGTTCAAAGTCTGATATACTAGAAAATAATGTTACTAGAAGTATCTATCACTTAAAAACAAGAAGGGTGAATTTTAGCCTAAGTGTAATTTCAGGAATCGTGTCCTTGGTTTTTTGCACCTTGAGTTGAAAATGGTAAGCTGACATAAACAGCATCTTCATAGCAAATGAACTATGAAAAGACTGGAGATAAAACACATTTGGAGGTGATGGCACTCCAATTCTTACCTTTTCTTTTACTTCACATTTCAATCACTCAGTATGCCATTTTAGAAGGCTAGCTCTAAACAAAATTGTCCTTTGATGGCACAACAAAAAAGTGTAATCAACAAAAGTCTCACAAGGGCTCTGTTTAAAGCTCTTTTTCTTATCCATGTGAAAGGAATACAACTATGCTTACTGTTACAGGGTCATAAAGGGATCTGCTGGACACAATAATCTATTAATAACAAATTAACAGTATACTATTAACCTAAAAGAAAAACGGTCAAGGATATGAATAGTCAATTCACTGAAGAACACAAATAGTCAAGGAGCAATAATAACACTTCTAGTCTATCACACTGGCAAATATTAACTAAATTATAATATTCAGTGTCAGGATAGCAAAAGAAAACTGACCCGGGAGTGTAGCTGGTTCAACTTCTCTAGTGGACAATCTCGAAATCAGAATAAAAAGCTTAGGTGTGTGCATGGCCTCTGTCCTAAAACTTCTTCTAGAAATATATTCTAAGAAAATAATTGGATAAATGTACCATGATGTATATACAGAGAAGGTGTATATACAGGGAGGCCTAGGTATCACTATTTATTAAATAATAGAGACTAACTGAAAATAAATGTTCAATATTAGGTGGTAAATCTAACATGCATATTCATACAACAGACAAGGAAATCTAGACCTATATTTACTGATAGGAAGATGGGTCCAATTACAGGTGTTTTGAAACAAAACAAAAAAACGCTAGTTTTTATACAAAACAGTATATATAGAATTATCTACATTGGTAGGAAAAAACTATTACTGAGGTATGTAATTTTACTTATATATACATATATATGAAAAAGAATTGTATAAGAATATTAATAGTGATCTATTATTTTAGACTACGTTCTAGCTCAACTAAATTAGCATTTATCAGCATAAAAGTAAACAGCAATTTTATTTTATATAATAAAAAAGGAGGAGTGAAATAAAGAATTACCACAACAGTAAAGTTACTAAGGACAAAAGTGGGCAAAAGCTTTACACAGACTTTTTTTTTTGCAATGATGATTCTCATCACACATTAACCTGTAGATGTACTACCCACCCTTTGATTTTCTCTTTTTTTCCAACTAAGGATGCTTTTTATTTTCCTTTGGTCTGTGAGTTGACACCTTTACATGTAACTGTGGTATGGAAATGAATGTGGCAAAAAGATCCATTTAGGAATCTAATTCTTTCCTACTTTCTATACCCTTTCATTTAGGGCTACTTCATTTCCAACACCTGTTCAAAAGATTCATGTGTTACTACTAATTTCCTAGTGCTATGCTTAGTCGCTCAGTAGTGTCCAACTCTTTGTGACCCTATGGACTGTAGCCCGCCAGGCTCCCCTGTCCCTGGGGATTCTCCAGACAAGAGTACTGGAGTGGGTTGCCATGCACTCCTTCAGGCAGATTCTTTACCAGCTGAGCTACCAGGGAAGCCCAGTTTCCTAAGAGAGTCATATATTTTATTTGAAGTTATTTTCAGGGGCAATCTCAGTTTTACCTTTAATTATCCTCTTTAAGCAGGACTATGACCATTATATGTCAACAAGAACAAAGTGATCATGAGCCAGTATTTGTATGTAGATGGCATAGCCAAATTAATCAATAGTTAACTGCCAGAGCCCAAGTCTGCTAATGACAACAAATACTTTAGCAAGACAGTAAATACTTAGAGACCTCAATGCTATTGCTCTTAATTTCCCCTTTGGGCATATAAAAGAGCAGAATAATCAAACTTTTAAAAACAGAACCAGATCAATCATGAGCATTGTACATTAGGGAAAAAAACCTAGAAAGATTTTTCCCAACTGAGTTACACAAGAAATTAGGTGAAGAAGTAAGCTGCATTTGGAAGTTTTGTAAAAATCTGGGTACCTGCTCCTCGACATTTCACTTGTATCTGAAGGCTTTCAGCCATTTTATATACTCTATAACTAAGGTCCAGGTCTGGGTTCTGAAGCCCTAATTCTTAGGCACCTATAAACAGTTCAAATTCTTGCTCTCATTATATTTTCTTTAATTTATAGGCTGCATATTTCTATATTTTAAGAGAAAATAGTGACCAGTAATGATGTCTTTTAAAGAGTCTGTTGTTTTAGTATTTCAATGCAGGGTGGAGCTTAGCAAATAAACCAGTCTCCCAGTATTATCCAGTTTGGTCACTGATTTATTGTAAAAAAAAAAAGTCAATATTTTAAAAGCATGCATAAATGAATTAGCAGGATGTGATAAATATTGTAATAAATCTGGCTAAGGGTAATTTCTGATGAGGAACTGATATATCTCTTTCCCAAAATTGTTCAAGGAGAAAAAAAACTACAAAAGTCAGAAAAAAATCTGAGTCATAAACAATTTTCTTCTTTATTACATAGTTGAAAACTAATGTAAATTTTATTCATACACCTGGTTTAAACTGATTTTAAAAATCATTTACTGGAAAACTGAAAGGAAAAAATAACACAGATAATTTTGATTAGCTCAAAGAAATAACAATGATAAAAGCTCACTTACTGAGCACTTCCTATATGCTAGGTTCCAGCACTAACATAGTCCTAGCTAGATGACAGAAGCAAGCACAGAAGAGTTAGAAAAGTTGTCAAATATTATGCAGGAAACCAGATTTAAACTTGGTCATTTTGACTAGAGTTCAGGTTCTTAACATATGATGACATATGACAAATGAAATGCAATCACCATAAAAATACAAGGTTGAAAGGCAAGTATGTGAATATTAAAAAAAAATTTTTAACCTAATGCTGACGCAAAAATATCCTTCTGTTGGTACTTTTGATTTTATTATGAGGGCAGAGACTGCATGCATCCAAATCCCTATCCTAAATTCCTCAACGATGCTGATAAAATCAATTTCCATAGATTTATCATATGAACAGGAATACTCATTTCCAAGGGTAATCTTACCCAGGGGAAATACAACCAGTTCAACAAAACTTATAATGGTAATGAGACAAATTTTATTTTAAAAGTTATTTCTTTGTTGAATATATTATGAGACAGTTTAAATTATACTGGAAGTGAGACTTGAAACCCACTTTGATGCTATACCATATCCTATAGACCATGTCCACAAAAGTTGCTGAATCCTGTCTGGAGAAACAGATATCACAGGATAGTTAAAAACCAGATACCTTCTACTAACTTCAGTTAAATTTGAAATCTTTCAGGAGTACCTCCTATATGGTGAAATCCCCAGCTATTCACAACAGAGGATACCAAGGGCACATGCATGCCTGAGAGAGAAACTATTCAGCAGATAAGGAAGGCTTCTTTAATGCTTGCTGTTACTATTTAAAATTCAAACCAAAACAAGTGGCCTAATCAAAAGACTTCTAAGAACTGGGAAAGCAGGCTGAAATATAGCACAGAAAGACTCAAGTCCACTCTATACATTCATACAGTACCTGGGAGCTGAATCTGTGAACATCGTCAGAGGCACTGACTAGATCAATGGAAGACATGGAGGAAGAGCGACTATAGGGCTACCAGAGACAGACAAAGAAAAAACCAAGTAATCAGAACAAAGGCACAACAGAGCATTCAGTACCAACTTCCAAACACAAGATAAAGAGAGAGAACAAAGCACTATATGAAACAGGCTCAGCAGCGAGTGCTGACTTCATGCACCTATTATGTGTAATGCTCCAAAATCTTTCTATAAAGAATTCAGGCTGCCAATAGTACAAAATGGCACCACTTAACCCCAGAGAAAAAGATTTAATATCGCTGGCCACGTTTCTGGTTAACTGTTTTGGACAAGCCATTCCCTATCCCCCACCCTTCTTTTCCCTTATATAAAAATGGAAGAACATTATATTCAGAAGAAGATTTCTAACAGTTTTTGGAGAATGTCTATGGAAGAAAACATGTAATACCAAACCAAAAAAAAAAAAAGTCTCATTACTTAAATTCAGGAAAATGAAGGAAACTTATGTAACAGGGTAGCTTCATCAACAGTGAAGAATACAGCATATATTTTCAGTAAACTTTGGCATTAGCTTACCTTTTGGACAAATCTATGAGTCCCCACAGAAGAAAAGGCATCTCCAGATGACATTGAAGTAGACCAGTGTAACCTGACCTTTTCACTCTGCGACTAAGAAAGCACATAATTTTAAATAGGAAGGTTACAAAGTATATTTTGCAACTTAAGAGTGGATAATGTAACATTTAATTACTTAACAGTTTAGTATTTATAAATATTTGAACTATGAAGCTACTCTAAAGACCCAAGTCTTGCCAAATCTTGACACTTGATGTATCCTGACTTTCTTCTTTCAGATTCCAAAGACACTAACCTTAGACCAAGGATATTGATAGCCCCTTGAATATTTCTTTTTCCAAAGTCTAAAGAAGTTTTCATTGATTCAATTCCAACTCAACCATCATACTCATATTCAGTAGAGGAGCATTTTTAAGCCAGAAGGGATGATCTGAATCATCCTGTCCAAGCACTTGTTTCAAAGATTAGAAAACCAAGGCCCAGAGGATTTAAGCAATAAGTGTTGAGCTACATAGTGGCAAAACGCAAGACTAACTTGTTTTGATCTCACAGTTCAAAACTCTTCCCCAAATAACCCAGATGGAAACAAAAGGAAAAACACAGTGAAGGGGAAAAACTAACCAAAAAAAAAAAACTAAACACACAAAAAAACAAATACAAGGATGGATTTCAGATGCTACATTTTTGGCACCCAAAATGAGAACTCACTTAGGAACTGAAAGTTTTAGAGTTCTGCATGTTAAAAAACGGAAAATGAGATCTATAAAATGAATATGAAAAGCAAACAGCCGCTGTTGCAGACAATTTACCATGGGTAGACAGACCGGTAAATGGACACTACCAACTCAAAAACAATGCACAACACGAGAGCTGTGAGCTAAGTTTCACTTGGGGCAAAATGAGGACCACAGCCTAGGAGGCAGCATGTGTGATGGCTCGGAGACACTGCCCCAAAGAGGTAGTGAGGGAAGGTCAGCATACTTGTGATTTTGGTGAAGGGGGAGTATACGTAATCAAATGCATTTTTGCATGTTTCAGCTAGTCACCAGTAGCAGATATCACCATGAAGGAATTCTGTGAACTGGGCTCATAAAATCACGTCCCGAAGATATCTATCTGAAGGCCTATTCTGCCAATCTTCCCAGAGCACAGAGTGCCTCATTCCTCCTCTCCAACCTGTGCTGTTTAGGGAGTGCTGAAGGACAGCAGTTGCAGCAGCACCTGTGATTTAATCCGTGTAGAGGCAGGTGGCAAGTGCCCATCTGTAGTTGACAGCATAATAGCCTTCACTGCCTTTAAAATCAAAAGGAATAAACAAGCCAACTTTTCTATGCAAGTTAATTTAGGGTATGCAACTGACACACATGACATTTCTTAGATGCTTATAGTCTTGAATAACTAAAATTCAAGCATAAGTACCATCTAGTGGTTCAGTTCAGTTCAGTTCAGTCACTCAGTCATATCTGACTCTTTGCGAACCCAGGCACTGCAGCACACCAGGCCTCCCAGTCCATCACTAACTGCCAGAGCTGGTTCAAATTCATGTCCATTGAGTCAGTGATGCCATCCAACCATTCCATCCTCTGTCATCCCCTTCTCTTCTTGCCTTCAGGTGGCCAAAGTACTGGAGTTTCAGCTTCAGCATCAGTCCTTCCAATGAACATTCAGGATTGATTTCCTTTAGGATGGACTGGTTGGATCTCCTTGCAGTCCAAGGGACTCTCAGGAGCATTCTTCAACAGCACAGCTCAAAAGCATCAGTTCTTCAGCACTCAGCTTTCTTTATGGTTCAACTCTCACATCTACACATGACTTCTGGATAAACCATACCTTTGCTGGCAAAGCAATGTCTCTGCTTTTTAATATGCTGTCTAGGTTGGTCATAACTTTTCTTCCAAGGAGTAAGCATCTTTAAGTTCATGGTTGCAGTCACCATCTGCAGTGATTTTGGAGTCCAAGAAAAGAAAGTCTGTCACTGTTTCCATTGGTTCCCCATCTATTTGCCATGAAATGATGTGACTGGATATCATGATCTTCGTTTTCTGAATGTTCAGTTTTAAGCCAACTTTTTCACTCTCCTCTTTCACTTTCATCAAGAGGCTCTTTAGTTCCTCTTTCCTTTCTGTCACAAGGGTGGTGTCATCTGCGTATCTGAGGTTATTGATATTTCTCCTGGCAATCTTAATTCCAGCTTGTGCTTCATCCAGTCCAGCGTTTCTCATGATGTACCCTGCATATAAATTAAACAAGCAGGGTGACAATATACAGCCTTGATGTACTCCTTTCCCGATTTGGATTCAGTCTGTTGTTCCATGTCTAGTCCTAAGTGTTGCTTCTTGACCTGCATACAGATTTTTAGGAGGCAGGTAAGGTGGTCTGGTAAACCCATCCCTTGAAGAATTTTCCAGTTTGTTGTGATCCACAGTCAAAGGTTTTAGCATATTCAATGAAGCAGAAGTAGATGTTTTGCTGGAACTCTCTTGCTTTTTCTATCATCAAACAGATGTTGGTAATTTGATTTCCTGTTCCTCTGCCTTTTCTAAATCCAGCTTGAACATCTGGAAGTTCTCAGTTCACATACTCTTGAAGCTTGGTTTGGAGAATTTTGACCATTACATTGCTACTGTGTAAGATGAGTGCAATTGTGCGGTAGTTTGAACATTCTTTGGCATTGCTTTTCTTTGGGACTGGAATGGAAACTGACCTTTTCCAGTCCTGTGGCCACTTTTCTGGCACACTGAGTATAGCACTTTCACAGCATCATCTTTTAGGATTTGAAATAGCTCAACTGGAATTCTATCACTTTCACTAGCTTTGTTTATAGTGATGCTTCCTAAGACCCACTTGACTTCGCATTCCAGGATGTCTGGTTCTAGGTGAATGATCACACCATCATGGTTATCTGGGTCATAGTGATCTTTTTTGTATAGTTCTGTGTATTTTTGCCACCTCTTCTTAATACCTTCTGCTTCTGTTAGGTCCATACCATTTCTGTCCTTTATTGTGCCCATCCTTGCATGAAATGTTCCCTTGGTTATCTCTAACTTTCTTGAAGAGATCTCTAGTTGTTCCCATTCTATTGTTTTCCTCTATTTCTTTGCACTGGTCACTTAGGAAGGCTTTCTTATCTCTCCTTGCTGTTCTTTGGAACTCTGCATTCAGATGGATATATCTTTCCTTTTCTCCTTTGCCTTTTGTATCTCTTCTTTTCTCAGCCATTTGTAAGGCCTGCTCAGACAACCATTTTTCCTTTTTGCATTTCTTTTTCTTGGGAATGGTTTTCATCACAGGCTCCTGTACAATGTTAGGAACCTAGTGGTAATATACGGTACCATCTAGCGGTAATACATGGTAACTGCACTGTTGCAGAATTAAGGTAAAGTGAAAAAGTGAAAGAAAGTGAAAGTGCTAGTTGCTCAATCGTGTCTGACTCTTAGGGACCCCATGTACTGTAGCTCACCAGGCTCCTCCATCCATGGAATTCTCCAGACAAGAATACTGGAATGGATAGCCATTCCCTTCTCCAGGGTATCTTCCCAACCCAGGGACTGAACCTGGGTCTCCTGCACTGCAGGCAGATTCTTTACCATCCAAGTCACAGGGAAGCCTCTAAAGAAGGTGAAGACCCAAGTTAATCTTGAAACTGAGTTGAAGGATTTAAATACTTCCCTTCAATTTCCCAGAAGGGGCTTGGTATTACTGCTGTGGATTTAATGATGATAAAACACTAAACAAAGTTAAAAGTGAGGAAGTAATTATGGTTAAAGTAGTGAAAGCAATAAATGAGTTAATAATAAAAACTAAATGGTACTAACGTAGAAGAAAAATAAATTCTTAGTCATCTTCCTTTCGAATTCATATAGTATTTGATGATGAAGAGAAATTCAAAGAGACTGTTTTACTCAGAGGATATATATGCTTTGTATTAATAGAATGATAATAAAATTGGATAATTATAACAAAATTGCTGAAAGAAATATCAATAATCTCACATATGCAGATGACACCACCCTTATGGCAGAAAGTGAAGAACTAAAGAGCCTCTTGATGAAAGTGAAAGAGGAGAGTGAAATAGCTGGCTTAAAATTCAACATTCAGAAAAGTAAGATCATGGCATCCGGTCCCATCATTTCATGGCAAATAGATGGGGAAACAACCTAAGAGTGATAGACTTTATTTTTGGGGGCTCCAAAATCACTGCAGATGGTGACTGCAGCCATAAAATTTAAAGAAGCTTCCTCCTTGGAAGAAAAGCTATGACCAACCTAGACAGGATATTAAAAAGCAGAGATATTACTTTGCCAACAAAGGTCCAACTAGTTAAAGTTATGGTTTTTCCAGTAGTCACGTATGGATGTGAGAGTTGGACTATAAAGAATGCTGAGTGCCAAAGAACTGATGCTTTAGAACTGTGGTGCTGGAGAAGACTCTTGCGAGTCCCTTGGACTGCAAGGAGATCCAACCAGTCCATCCTAAAGAAAATCAGTCCTGAATATTTATTCATTGGAAGGACTGCTGCTGAAACTGAAACTCCAATACTTTGGCCACCTGATGTGAAAAACTGACTCATTGGAAAAGACCTGATGCTGGGAAAGATTGAAGGTGGAGGAGAAGGGGATGACAGAGGATGACAGTCCTCAGGTCCACGAGGTCGCAAAGTCTGACACAACTAAATGGCTGGGCTGAACTGAAAACTGAATACTTCAAAGAGAACAGGCAGAATATCTCCATTCAATTTCATGTTATTTATGCACGTTTCATTTAAACAATTATTAGTCTTCTTTCTATTGCTTGAAAATTGATCAATAAAGAAAGTGACTTATGAAGTTGCTTCTATATTTGTGACTCAGTGTAGACACAGTTCATTTCTTGGTTTATTAGGATCATGATTTCAAATTCTATTTATATGAAATATACACCAAGGATTTTTAAAACTTTAAAAATTTTACATACCTGTTCTTCTATTTTATCTTGTCTGTCAAGAGCAGCTTCAACAGCATCAAAGAACTCCTCTTCATTAATCAAACTGTTTGGGCCTTCCTATTTAGACACACAGGGGGAAAAAAGCAGTTGATTCAAGAAATAGAAAACAGTGATAGTCCTGGCATTAACTTTCAGAGAAAATTTAAAAGTGAGCTGTTAAACATTTTGGAACCAGTTAGTACAGTGAGATAACACACAAAGATGAGCAACATATGCTCCATCCAAACCCACCAGTGTCACAGTTAATTCACTCACTCGGCGCTCAAATGCTCACCATACATTCACCAAGCCTGTGTCAGGGCAAGTTCAGTTAGCAGGGGGTAACTGAACCATGGCCAATATGCTCCATCCAAACCCACCAGTGTCGCAATTAATTCACTCACTCGGCACTCAAATGCTCACTATACATTCACCAAGACTGTGTCAGGGCAGATACAGTTTAACAGGGGGCTGGTGAACTACACGGCCAACTCTAGTCCACTGTCTACTTTCAGAACGGCCTTTAAGGTCAGTATTTCATTTTTAAGTGGTTGAGAAACAAGAGAGTAACATTTCAAAGAATTCCCTGGTGGTCCAGAGGTTAGAACTCTGCACTCTGCCTGATGAGGGTCCAAGTTCAATCTCTGGTTGGGAAACTAAGACCCCACAAGTGGAGCGGTATGCCCCCAAGCCCCAAATCATGGCGTGGGTATTGTGTGGAATTAGAGCTTTAGTGCATTCACTTATGGACTGCCCATGTCTGCGTTCATGCTTCAGTGGTAGGGCTGAGCATCTGTGACCTGAGCACTTGTCAGAAACCATATAAAATTGCAGGAAGGTTTTAAGGACAAAGTTGCAGAAGATCTATAGCCAATGACAAAGTTGCAGAAGATCTATAGCCAATGACAAAGTTGCAGAAGATCTATAGCCAATGAAAAGTACCAACAGGGTTTCTGAAGGGGATCTTCCTAAGCAAAGACAATTACATCACAGAGAAAGAAAGGTTGAACTGATGCCTGAAAGCCTGCTTAGAAAGGTAGAGCAGTGGCTCTCCATCACTTGAGGAACTGCCTGGGAAAGTTATTAAAATGAAAAGTCCCAGGCCCCAATTTTAGTAGGTCTTGGGTAGAGCCAGGAATATGCATGTTAATAAGTTCTCCAAGTAGTTCTAATGCAAGTAGAACCTCAGCTGCATCACAAGATAAAAATACAAAGAATAACAGCAAAATGGAAACAAGCAAGGTATGTACACATCTTGCAGCGATAAAACACATTTAAGTGGACTGAACAACAAGTAGACTATAAGCGGAATAACGGCACTACTGGGGTCCAGAGTAGGCTACCCCATGGTTCTTAACAGCATATTGAGTATTTTGAATTAAAGTTACATAAGAAATGGCCAATGCAAGAGGAACACTCTGACACACCAGTCTTCCTGAAAACAGGAAACAAATCTCCTGTGAAATGTGCATTCCCTGCATCCAGAGGTTGCTTTGTTGTTGCTGTTTAGCTGGTAAGTCGTGTGACTTCCGATCCCATGGATTATAGCCTGCCAGGCTCCTCTGTCCATGGAATTTTCCAGGCAAGGATACTGGAGTAGGTTGCCATTTCCTCCTCCAGGGGACCTTTCCGACCGAGGGATCAAGCCCTGGTGGATTCTTTACTACAGAGCCACCATCTGAGGCTCCATCATCCTATCAATTCCTCAAAAATTTATTGTTTCTTTGTTGAATGAGCATAAAAGCTGACTGCTTTAGCCTCTTTATAGATCCCATTTCTGTGAGACTCTGCCATGCAGATGAATTAAAATTTATTTTTCTCTTGTTAATCTGTCTCATGTCAACTTTATTATTAGTCCAGCCACAAGAACTCAAGGACGGGAGAGGGGAGAACTATTCCTCTCCCCAGCACTTTCATATTATGGTTAAACTGAAGGCTGAAAAGGCAGGCTTGGGTTTAAGTTTCCTAAATTTTTAAATATACAAAATAAGACAAATGAACTATTGTGGGTCTGTCTGGAATCTTCCCAATTAAGACTGAAAATTCCAAGTCACCACAGCTCCATTAAAAAGTCTGTAGTGACTCATCCCTACCCTGCCACAGCCTGGGGCCCCACAAGAAGGGCGGGAGGAACTGTACCCTAGGGCTTCTGTTATTTGGCACAGGCATATCAGGAATCCTCATTCAGTGCAACATTCTAGAGGATCTGTGAAAGGCACTTCAAAAACCCCGTGAACTTTTTAGTTTAACTACAACACACATAAAAGTGCACGTCTCAATGAATTACCAAAATATCTGTTTGGCACGTGGATTATTCTGAGCTAGCTAAAAACAAACAAAGGCCTGAAAGATTCAGGAAGAAACTTTAATTTTCCCCTCTCATGATCTAAAAAGTTTTAGATAAGAGTGTCTGTGCCGAGAACACAGCAATCACTAGAGAGATCTGCACGGAATGTGGGCTAGACGTTATGAGGGAAACTCGGCAGGATCTACACTGGTTTACCAAACATCTGCTTTTCCATCTTCATGTGAATTACCTTAGCCATCTTTTCTTTTAAGTTCCAAACCACTATGTCCCCATCTTTAGTCTTTAGCTGAAGATGGTATTTAAGGTGAGAGTTTTGGCCATTGTGGGGAGTTTCCCTGGATTTCTCTCACACAGACATATCATTAAACCTTGATTTTTCTCTTGTTAATATGTCCTGTGTCAATTTAATTTTTAGATGAGCCAGAAAAAAACAAAGAAAGGTAGAAGATTTATTCCTCCCTAACATAACCATCTAATGACCAGCTATATCATGAAAAAGAGTCCTGCAGGACTCCCTCTATAAAGCCAAAACATTTCAGACACTCAAATGTCAACAGAATCACTTTGGTCTCTGTTGATGTTACAAAACCACAGAATACCCAAAATCTATTCTGAACTGAAACATTTTCTAATGATTTTTAAATTCTACTGATCATAACAATATCTATACTTTAAGAAGTTGTAATGCTCATTCATTCCATTCAAGAGTCAGAGTCTCAGGAGTCTACCAATTGGGAACTACAGTGTTAAAAATCTGAGAAAGAACTGGAATAAATTTTCCTTTATTAAAAATACATAAGTTCTCACTGCAAAAAAAAAAAATTGTAAAAATGTAAGGTGATAGATGTTGTGATCATGTTACAGCATCCATGTATAGTGAAAGTTGCTCAGTCATGTCCAACTCTCTGCGACCCCTTGCACTGTATAGTCCATGGAATTCTCCAGGCCAGAATACTGGCGTAGGTAGCTTTTCCTTCTCCAGGGATCAAACCCATGTCTCCCACACCGCAGGCAGATTCTTTATCAGCTGAGCCGCAAGGGAAGCCCACTGGAGTAGGTAGCCTATCCCTTCTCCAGCAGATCTTCCTAACCCAGGAATTGAACCTGGGTCTCCTGCATTGCAGGTGGATACTTCACCAACAGAGCTATCAGTTCAGTTCAGTTCACTTGCTCAGTCATGTCTGACTCTTTGAGACCCCATGAATTGCAACATGCCAGGCCTCCCGGTCCATCACCAACTCTCAGAGTCTACCCAAACTCATGTCCATCGAGTCGGTGATGTCATCCAGCCATCTCATCCTCTGTCGTCCCCTACTCCTCCTGCCCCCAGTCCCTCCCAGCATCAGACTCTTTTCCAATGAGTCAACTCTTCGCAAGGGGGGCCAAAGTACTGGAGTTTCAGCTTTAGCGTCATTCCTTGCAAAGAAATCCCAGGGCTGATCTCCTTCAGAATGGACTGGTTGGATCTCCTTGCAGTCCAAGGGATTTTCAAGAGTCTTCTCCAACACCACAGTTCAAAAGCATCAATTCTTCAGTGCTCAGCTTTCTTCACAGTCCAACTCTCACATCTATACATGACCACTGGAAAAACCATAGCCTTGATTAGACAGATCTTTGTTGGCAATGTCTCTGCTTTTGAATATGTTATCTAGGCTGGTCATAACTTTTCTTCCAAGGAGTAAGCGTCTTTTAATTTCATGGCTGCAATCACCATCTGCAGTGACTTTGGAGCCCCCAAAATAAAGTCTGACACTGTTTCCACTGTTTCCCCATCTATTTCCCATGAAGTGATGGGACCGGATGCCATGATCTTCGTTTTCTGAATGTTGAGCTTTAGGCCAACTTTTTCACTCTCCATTTTCACTTTCATCAAGAGGCTTTTTAGCTCCTCTTCACTTTCTGCCATAAGGGTGGTATCAACTGCATATCTGAGGTTATTGATATTTCCCTGGCAATCTTGATTCCAGCTTGTGTTTCTTCCAGTCCAGCGTTTCTCATGATGTACTCTGCATATAAGTTAAATAAGCAGGGTGACAATATACAGCCTTGATGTATTTCTTTTCTTATTTGGAACCAGTCTGTTGTTCCATGTCCAGTTCTAACTGTTGCTTCCTGACCTGCATATAGATTTCTCAAGAGGCAGGTCAGGTGGTCTGGTATTCCCATCTCTCTCAGAATTTTCCACAGTTGATTGTGATCCACACAGTCAAAGGCTTTGGCATAGTCAATAAAGCAGAAATAGATGTTTTTTCTGGAACTCTCTTTTTCAGTGATCCAGTGGATGTTGGCAATTTGATCTCTGGTTCCTCTGCCTTTTCAAAACCAGCTTGAACATCAGGGAATTCACAGTTCACATATTGCTGAAGCCTGCTTGGAGAATTTTGAGCATTACTTTACTAGCAAGTGAGATGAGTGCAATTGTGTGGTAGTCTGAGCATTCTTTGCATTGCCTTTCTTTGGAATTGGAATGAAAACTGACCTTTTCCAGTTCTGTGGCCACTGCTGAGTTTTCCAAATTTGCTGGCATATTGAGTGCAACACTTTCACAGCATTATCTTCAGGATTTGAAACAGCTCCACTGGAATTCCATCACCTCCACTGACTTTGTTTGTAGCGATGTTTTCCAAGGCCCACCTGACTTCACATTCCAGGATATCTGGCTCTAGATTAGTGATCACACCATCATGATTATCTGGGTCGTGAAGATCTTTTTCGTACAGTTCTTCTGTGTATTCTTGCTACCTCTTCTTAATATCTTCTGCTTCTGTTAGGTCCAGACCATTTCTGCTTTATCTTACTTGCCCTATTAGCAGAGTTTCTTATGTTAATGATCTTCATTAGGGCCATCATCCTCCACAGTTCAGTCAGTTCAGTTGCACAGTTGTGTCTGACTTTGTGACCCCGTGGGACTGCAGCACACGAGGCTTCCCTGTCCATCACCAACTCCCCGAGCTTGCTCAAACTCATGTCCGTCGAATCGGTGATGCCATCCAACTATTTCTTTCTCTATCATCCCCTTCTCCTCCTGCCTTCAATCTTTCCCAGCATCAGGGTCTTTTCAAATGAGTCAGTTCTTCACATCAGGTGGCCAAAGTACTGGAGCTTCAGCTTCAGCATCAGTCCTTCCAATGAATATTCAGGACCGATTTCCTTTAGGATGGACTGGTTGGATCTCCTTACAGTCCAAGGGACTCTCAGAAGTCTTCTCCAACACCACAGTTCAAAAGCATCAATTCTCCAGTACTCAGCTTTCTTTATAATCCAATTCTCACATCCATACATGACTAGTAGAAAAACCATAGCTTTGACTAGATGGACCTTTGTTGACAAAATAACGTCTCTGCTTTTTAATATGCTGTCTAGGTTTGTTATAGCTTCCCTCTGGGATTTGTAATTTCCCAGTCCTCCTGGGATTCCCAGGTGGCTCTACTGGTAAAGAAATTGCCTGCCAATGCAGGAGACATAAGAGAACAGGGTTCAATCCCTGGGCTAGGCAGATCCTCAGGAGGAGGGCACAGCAACCCACTCCAATATTCATACCTGGAGAATCCCATGGACAGAAGAGCCTGGTGGGTTCCATAGTCTGTAGGGTCACAAAGGATCAGACATGACTGAAGCAACTTAGCATGAACTTGGGCTTCGCCCTCTGGGAATGCTCCAGCCAGTGCAGAAGCCCGGGTTCATCCTTGGGTCAGGAAGACCCCCTTGGAGTAGGGGAATGGCAACCCACTCCAGTATCCTTTGCCTAGAAAATTCCATGGACAGAAGAGCCTGGCAGGCTATAGTCCATGGGGTTGCAAAGAGTTGGACACAACTAAGCACCCACCTATGCACTGGGAAAAGTAAGCACTTTTTCGGGTTCTCGAGCAGGTTCCTCCTCTGTCTGCTCCGTAAATGTGAGTGCTCCTCAGGGTTCCACCTTTGCTCTCCCCACAGCATTCTTACTATTTCTATGACTTCAGTCATCATCTGAAGATTCCCAGGTTCACAGCCTGTCATCTCACTCCTAAGTGTAGATCTTTACATCTAATAATACCTAAGATAGACTCCTCGTGTGACTGTTTCAAATTATATGCACCAGGTCTAAAACCTGTTCTTCCTCCCCTCTCCACATCAATTTTTCTAAGGCAGAAACCTGGGCCTGTTCTCAAATTCCTTTTTCCCTCATACTGCCACATATTACTTTCCAAATATCTGATTTGTCCATGTACATTCCTATGGTTCTATCCAAATTTAAGCTATCTTCAATTCTCACCTCTAATACTGAAAAGAGTCTCCAAGCCCTTAGTCACATCTGTCATCTTCAGTCCACTCTCCTCACTGCAGGAAGTAGGAATGACTTTCTAAACTGTAGATCTGCAAAGTTTCTATACCTCAAACCCATTGCCCGAGGCAGATTCTTCCAGCCAGTCTTGCTACTCTCTACTTTGGATAGGCCCCACCCTCCACATATAAGTGCTTTGTTACCCTGCAGCAAAACGCTCTCTTTACCTTTTGGGCTTCAAATGTTTTCTTTTCAGTGCCTACAAGCAAACACTTTCCAGGCTATCCACTTGGTCAACAAATCCTAAGTTCAGTCATTAAGGTTTTAGCTCAGATGTTGCTATGCCTGGAAGCTACCCCGATCTAATATCCTCCCAGTGTTAAAGTGTTCCATACAAACATTATTCTAAGCACCCGTTAACTACTCTGTGTTCCCATTATATATGTACTTAGTTGGATTCCCTGGCAGCTTGGTGGTAAAGAACCCACCTGCCAATTCAGGAGATACAGGTTCAACCCCTGGGTCAGGAGGATCCCCTGGAGAAGGGGATAGCAACCTACTCCAGTACTCTTCAGTTGCTTCCTGTGGCTCAGATGGTTAAGCGTCTGTCTACAATGCGGGAGTCCAGGGTTCAATCCTTGGGTTGGAAAGATCCCCTGGAGAAGGAAATGGCAATCCACTCCAGTACTATTGCCTGGAAAATCCCATGGACAGAGGAGTCTGGTAGGCTACAATCCATGGGATCACAAAGAGTTGGACATGAAGGAGCAACTTCACCTTCTTTCCAGTACTCTTGCTTGGGAAATCCCATAGACAGAGGAAACTGGCAGGCTATAGTCCACCAGGTTGTAAAGAGTCAGACATGACTTACTGACTAAACAACAAGGTCCCCGGGCAGGATCCTTGTTTGTCTTATTCTTAAAATATCACCCATGCCCAGCAGGGCTTCCCTGATGGCTCCCCCGGTAAAGAATCCACCTGTAATGCAGGAGACCCAGGTGTGATCCCTGAGATGGGAAGATCCTCTGAAGAAGAGAAAGGCTACCCACTCCAGTATAGTCCATGGGGTTGCAAAGAGTCGGACACAACTGCATGACTTTCACTTTCAGTGTTTTTAAAACCAAGATAAATGATGATGACAATAATGGGCTTTTAAAATTTCATTCATATTTTCAAGTGTTTGCTTGTTCACTTTTATGCCTAGCAGTGTCTTGCATTAGTTAAATCTTAAGGAATGTATTTAAGATTATAATTTCTGAGGCTACAGATGACAGAAGCAGCTAAATCTTTGTTCAATAACTAGGACACTGTGAATGTTTGATAAGAACAAAACAAAGTCAAAGTTTGAATTAGTATCTAAAATCCAATGGTTCAAAACTTGAAAAGGAAAAAAATGTGTAAAAACAAGAACTACATAACTTGAAACTACAGGGATTTGACATAAAATTCGTATTTTATGACAAGATAAAAATTTAAACGTAGAAAAAAAACTTTTCTCTGCCCTTTGGCTCCCCCTTTCCCCCATTATTTATTATATATCTGCATTATGCATCATGACCAAATCTTCCCCATCAGGAAAACTACCTGGCTAAGGGCTTCCTTGATGGCTCAGCAGGTAAAGAATCCACCTGCAATGCAGGAGACCTGGGTTCGATCCCTGGGTTGGGAAGATCCCCTGGAGAAGGGAATGGCTACCCACTCCAGTATTCTGGCCTGGAGAATTCCATGGACTGTATAGTCCATAGGGTCGCAAAGAGTAGGACACGACTGAGCAACTTTCACTTTTCAATCCTAAAGTGCAATACTTTCCTAGTATCAACAAGACAACTCCTAAAAAGATAAACTTCATTCTTGATCCTGTAAGGCATCACATGACATCACTTTGTTCTTGTAGAACTGGGATGTGCAAACTGTCGATATTACATCATTTGATATATTGCTCCCATCTCAAAAACTTATACTACTGTGCTTTTGACTTCTAATGGGCAGAACAGTTCTCCTCAATGTGCCTGAATACAATTTTCCATTTCTTTTTCAGATAGACTGATTAATTTTTATCGACATGCATGGTTTAGCTGGCAGGATGTCAGAGATGCCCACTAAATGACACTTGGGAGTCCACACAGAACCCATGCTCAGCGCCAAGCATGGGCCCACAGAGCCCCACCAGCTTACCAGGACTCCTCAGGTGTTCTGGTGAGCTCTCCTAGTATCCAAACCTCGAAGGAGAATCCTGAAAATTTTATTCATGCTATTTCACTTAAGATTTGGAGTCTCAAGGGCCACTTATGCACTTCTTAGGCAGGACCTAGGGATTCTGGACAAGGGGCCCAGGTAAACACAGATGGCTAGGTATTTGTTTGGCTTAAATTGGAAAAAAAAAAGTTGATATATGGTCTGAACAAAGCTTTTGTTAGTGAAACAAGAGAATGAATTACTCAGCTCTGAGAATAAGGGAGCTCCACTACAATCATTAAGTAAATTATTAAGTAAACACTACTCATGGGGGAACTGAGGGGAAAGCACAAGTGAGGTTGATCACCTATGGTCCAGGCACCAGTGGTAGCTGCAGACTGCCACAGGGAGAACCATGCCCTGCGAGGTGAGCTCCTTGGGGCCAGACTCAGAACAAGCACACATCTGATCTGCCACAGTGTCCTCAGAATGTCGTTCAGATCATATCTCATATCCCACATCTGAATTAGACTACAAAATAGTGAGAAATTGTGCCTTACAGCCAAACTCTTTGGATGGACAGTCACCAATGGGAATACCAACTGGGTTTATGTGTGCTTGCAAGTTCTTCAATGCAACGAGAGGACTTCAGCCCTGAAATGGTCGCAATAGGTTCTTTTAGCTCTTCCAAACTGATTTTTTGCAACAGCAGTAAGTTTTTCTTTTCTAAAATTATATTAGCAGGAAAAATATTCACCAGGCTAGCTTCTTAGACCCTTTGAGTGAGAAAGTCTACTAAACTGTTAAAATTTTACAGAGTTCTCATCTTAAGTATCGTACCTATTTTAATTGGTATACATGAACCCCCAAATATTTCAAAATTTCAAGTGTCACTGAAAGATTTGTTGTAGAAGGCTAAAAAACAGATTAATGATATAAAACTTTAACTACTGTTGCCCTCTATTAATAATCTTCCATTTGAATTGCCTTTCTACTGACAAAACACTATCAAATGGTTACTTTTAGGAATGGGGAACACATGAGGCTTATAGGCAAGCCTCTCTTCAAATCAAAGGCCATAAAAGGGCCATAGTTAGAATTTCTTAAACCTAGGGAGAATCCTCAAAATTGTTTACAAATGGATTACTGAGCTGGGAGGTGAGAGGCCAATGGTTTGACTAAACTGACCATAGGTGATACTTGAAGCCTGACAGAATTCGAGAGGGGTAGCTGGGAAGAGGCTCTCCCCCAACCCCCGGCCCCCATAAGCTAAATGAAGGAAAGAAAGATTCCAACATAAGCGAATGGGTATATCAGTCCTTTGGTGTCACTGAGACGGCCACCCAATTCTTTGAGAAAGGGGGAAAAATAAAGCGCCAAACCAAAAAACTTCTTATACAAGTCTAGCCTTTACAGTACTAGAAGTGTGGCCCCAGAAATAATCCAAAGCCCACCCATCCTGTTACCACTCCCCAAATTCCCTAATTATCTTGAAAGGTTTGTAAATAGAGGGGGAAAAAAAAATTCTGGCCCTGAGATGGGGTAGATAACTTGTTACTTCTCAAATAGAAACATGAAGTGTCTTTCATCAGTCAGTGTAGTTCAGTTCAGTCGCTCAGTTGTGTCCGACTCTTTGGGACTCCATGAACTGCAGCACGCCAGGCCTCCTGTCCATCACCAACTCCCGGAGTTCATCCAGACTCACGTCCATCGAGTTGGTGATGTCTCTCATAAATACTAGTAAAAAGGGTTTAGCAATATAAACAGGTGATCTTGATTTGTTCCATTTGGCAGAAACCCAATTAGAATTCAACCTCTTTTATAACTGATGGATTTTACATCACTACACCTGATTTCTGGCTGAAATTCAGTAATAGGTGTGTTTCCTCGTATCTATACATGAGTGCTGTAGATGTGTGGTACTGTCAGAATTACTTGGTAAAACAGCTCTATTTAATTGGTTTAAAGGCAATTAAGCTCTTATGTAAGTACTCAAATATATAAGAACCTGGTCAGAATGAATTTCAGGTTTATATGGTCCACAATATATTTAGTACTGACTTAATATCTGTTATTAAGTTAGCTTAAACTTGTTTGCTTAAGTAATACAGACATGTCTTTAGAGCATAATACTTTTGTTATACTTAAATTTACTAGAAATCAAATAAAACCTTACTATTCCTGTTAGAAAATTGTTCAGCAAGGAAAAATAACAACATGAGGAAACTTTTAACCTTTTACGAACAATTTATGTTTTGGGAATGTTTATATAAAATACTCCTTCTGGATTTTGGTAACTTGAACTTTAGAGTTGTGCTTAATTAATAGATCCACTGAATACCCAAGTCGTTTCCAAGTAAGATGTTGGGACACTATTTACAGAACACAGGTTTCCTTTTGCAGAGAAACTCCTAAAAGGTACTTAGAGGATTATTAATATGATGCCACATCATATAATGTGTTGATGCCACATCAATACATTCACATGTAAGAAAGTGAATGTTTTCTAGGAACAAATAGTATTTATGAACTTGCCAATCTAAAGAATAATGTAAAACACAGTTTATAAGTGCTTCCTTTTTACTAGAAACTGGGTTTTAACATATAAGAATTATAATACATATAACTAAAGCTACTAAAATAGTAAGGGAAACATTTTAGTATGCAAGGAAGATGGGAAGCATGTTTTCACTAAAAGACTATGAGAGGGACTTCAGGGGTGGCTCGGTGCCTAAGAATCCACACTCCCAAAGCAGGGGGACCCAGGTGCGATCCCTGTCCAGGGAACTGGATCCCAGATGCTGCAACTAAGAGTTCACGTGCCACAACTAAAGATTACGTGTGCCCCAACTAAGACCTGGTGCAGCCAAATAAATATATAAATAAAAAAGTTTAAATGTATGAGTAAAAAGTATGAGGATAGTTTTGTCTTAGAGCTAGCTGATTGTTTCTGAATGGAAATAACGGAAAAAATAATACGGATACAGAAAGTTGTTAAAGGGTTGAGGAAAAGGAACACTGAGAAAAGTTTTGTACATGGTTGGGAACGGCTAAGATAAGAATGAATTAAGAAAATGATTTTTAAAGGTAAAGTATATGAAACTTGAATTTAGTTTTCTCTCTGAGAAGACAGAGTTTCCTTAAAATACTGAGCTGCTTTTAGTAAGAGATAGTGTGAGTTTCTTTGCCTTTTGGTGATTTACGACAACCTTTGAGCTCTTTTACTGTGATGCTGGTTAAATGACACTGACCTATGATCCTATTTAACCAGGTTTTGAAAGGTTTTGGTATTTTTGACAAACTTTTCAAAGATCAATTTCTAAATGAAGTTCACTGGACCTTTAGTTAACTTTTGAGGTTTTTCAAAGGGTCCCTGGTATATCTCAAATTATTTGTTTTCTCTCCATCTCAGAGAGAAGAGTAACTATTAGGCCTATTTGGTATGTTAAATTACATGGTAAGTATTGTCAAACTTGAGTGGTGATACAACTTCTGAGGTCCTATTAAATGGGTAAATGTTATTACTAGAAAGTCTAGCTTCCCTGGTGGCTCAAACGGTAAAGAATATGCCCACGATGCAAGAGACACAGGTTTGATCCCTGGTTTGGGAAGATCCCCTGGAGGAGGAAATGGCAACCCATGCCAGTATTCTTGCCTAGAAAGTTCCATGGACAGAGGAGCCTGGTGGGCTACAGTCAATGGGTAGTCTGGTGGGCTATAGTCTATGGGGTTGCAAAGAGTTGTTTATGACTGAGCAACTAACACTTTTTCTTTTATAGAAATTCTAGAAATTATATAGAATTCCAAAAATGTCCTGGTAACATGTGATTAGTTATAATTCTAGAAATTATCTTAAACTGTTTTATGTCACAGCAGTAACAAAGTTTGTCAACTGGACTGGAATCAGGTGTTTAATTTTTCAAATCTTTTGTAATTTATGGACAGTTATGGTTTTACTCCAGTGTTTGGGCAAAAATAATTCATCTTCAAGAATATTCATAAAAAGAACTTTTTTACAAGCACAGGTTTCTGATAACTTTCAGATCATACCACTGAACTGGATAAGAAATTAAAGACTTCTGATGGAAAAACTGGATGGTTTCATAAAACTGCTAACTGAAGATTAAGATCTAGGATTAGTCTCACAGGACTGAATGAACTTATGAGTATGGTTATAATTTTGGTTTTTGTCTGAAATACTATTCATTTTTAATCTGCTTTCCAGATATAAAGAAACCTTTAATCTATACCTCTCTATATAGAACTAAAACATTTATCTTTTCTATCTGAACCCGCCCTACAGAATCTGTAAACTCTTAGGTTCGAACAACTTACCCAGGTATACAAGGAAGGCCATCTACTAACAGGTGCAGGAATCTCAAGGTATTCAGGGAATCTAGAGAAGAGAGAAATTCACCTAAACCCAGCACCCAAATCTACATTTATCACAGGCAGAATCCATGACATGCCTTTGGTGTGGCTTTCCTGGCCTCAAGAGTTTAAGTTCAACTGAGATTCATTATGAAAAGTTCCATCAGAGCCAATTTAAAGAGTCTATGTGGTCAGACATTTTGTAAACAAATTAGTCTTAATGTGGCTGTATTTGGTAGAAATTATGGTAATTTTAGAGAAAGATAATGTTTAAGTGGATATTAAATTCTAATTTTATTAAATGAGGTCTTCACTACTGCCTAAGATTCTTTTCCAAGATAGTTTCCTTGTTGTCATATTATTGTAAAGTTTAATTATTAAAAGGGCACTTGAAGTATGTTTCTGAAGCTTATCACAATAATTTAACTTTGGATGAAGATCAGATGTGCCATGACCTGCAACCAGGAGATTATTCCTACTGGAAAAGGTCTCAGATAAAGGACTCCGTCACATTAGAAGGGACTCTCCTGAATAAACTGCAACTCCTGTTTCTGACAGCTGACTTCCACTAAAAACAGTATTATCAGACCAGCGCAAGAAGATATCTGAAGGAGACAGCTAATCCAAGATGCTGGACCAGGTCTGCATACTGGTAACTTTGGTAACTGCTTTCACTCGTTTTTTGGTGGGGTAGGGGGAACTCATATCTTTGCTTATGAATCAAATGTATTTCTTTTAGCTCAGTCACTCAGTCATGTCTAACTCTTTGCAAACCCATGGACTGCAGAACGCCAGACTTCCCTCTCCATCATCAATGCTGGGAGCTCACTCAAACTCATGTCCATCGAGTTGGTGATGCCATCCAACCATCTCATCCTCTGTCGTCCCCTTCTCCTCCTGCCTTCAATCTTTCCCAGCATCAGGGTCTTTTTAATGAGTCGGTTTTTGGTTTCAGTTTCTTTCTTGGGCTCAATATTTGCAGGTTCAGAATTAATCTAATCACTGAGTTTGGGCCAATTACCTATGGCCCAGGTTGTCCTGCTGGATTTCTCCTCCCCAAGGCTCTAACTGGATGGCCCTTGGATATTTTATTTTAAAGAAATTCTAGCATCATGTAAGCTAACATCACTGCCAATATCCCTAAATGAGATGCTCTTACGTGGCCAAGTAAAGATGCCTATTCTGAATCTGGCCATAAACAGTCCATTTCATTAGATGGTGAATACTGGGTAGCTCCTACAAGGACCCAATGGATTTACAGAACAAATTCATGACCTTGGTTTTTCCCAGGTTGGTTAGGAAAACACATAATTTATTTGCCTTGGGCTTAAGATCCCTTATGGGTAGCTTCTGTTAATCTATAATGTGAGTACACTGGTTTCTACTAGGTATCCAATGGTATGACCATTTGGCCACAATATGTGGTAACTCATTTTATGACACATGAAGAGCTAAATTTCCACTTTGAACAATCTTCTTCCCAGTTCAGGGGAAACACTAGGAAAAGAGCTCAGTTTCGGAGGAGCTTGGCTTAAATCTCTATTAATGATGTTGTTGGTCCTCCTGACAATTTAAATTACAGTTTGTGGAGTTACAAAGTGATAGTTTCTTGCCTTCCATACTGTGTGTCACCTGCTAATAGTAAAACAATGATGTCTAAACAACTTGAATTTGTAGATCACATCAATATAGTGCTCTATAAAATAATGGGCATACCTAATGCACATGTGAGGAAATTTGGGTTAAACCATATTGGACAACCTGGAATCAGCTCTCAGTACTTGTTGAACATTCTGCCAGTATAATCCCCCCGCCAAAAGAGAACTGAGCTATGGGGACCCAGCACTGACAGATATGATGGACTGATCAAGGGCAGGTGAGCAACAACCCTGGCATCAAGGGACCAAATATTTGATTGCCTGATGCTTTCTATCAAAGGTTAAAGATCAAAAGAGGGAAATTGAGAAAAAGATTAATATTTTATGGCAAGACAAGAAAATTTTAAATGTTTTTTAAAAAAAAAACTTTTTCTCTGCCCTTTGGCCTCCCCTTTCCCTGCTACTGTATACTGTATTATCTGCATCTTGCATCATGACCAAATTTTCCCCATTGACAAAAACACCTGCCCAATCCTAAAACACAACCGTTCTCCTAGCATCAACTCCTTAAAAGATAACCTTCCTTCTTGATCTTGGAGTGAGTCATGTTACCTACCAGTTTATACTTGCAGAACAGAGCTGTGTAAACTGTCAGTATTACATCATCTGATTTGATGTAGAGCCTTCTGTCTCAAAAACACTTCTAATGGATGGAACAGCATCTCAGAACTTTCTGAGATGCTGTTCCTAGGATATAATCCTTAGGCTCCAATAAAAATTTCCATTTCTTTCTTAATTTTTCATCAACAGAGAATTGATGAGAAAAAAACTGAAGTCCCCTTAACTATTAAAAGAGAAAGAGGGAGGTGCATTTCAACTAGGTGGGAAAAAGATAGTTCAGTCAACAATTCCAACTGGAATATAAAATTATAGATTCCTCCATTACATCATAATTTAAAAAAAATCACATGTGTTAATATATTTAGAAGAGATCATTGAAAAAAAGAACAGAAAATACAGATAATTATTTGAAGTACAGTGTGAAAGGATTTTGATCTAAAATGGAATCTGAGGATGTGAAATGGGAATCATATGCCTGTACCTCTAAGAGAATGATTTCCTGTAAATGCCAGATCAACAGAAGACAGAGCCTTATCTCCAAACCAACGACCCTCTGCCAAGTCTCTTTCCCCATCTTCAAGCTAATGAACTCACTTGCTTGGACTCTAGCTGGACTTCCCTTGTCTGCACTCCTTGCATAAAACGCAGCTTGCCGCACAGCCTCTACAAAACTGCCTGTAACTTGTTATTTGGCATGCATTTCCCAAATTATAATCTCTGCTATTCCCAAATAAACTCAATTTCTGGTAATTCGAGACTGCCTCGGTTTACATCTTTAGGCCAAAAAAGAACACTTTTTAAAACATGAAAAAAACATAAAGATAACTGTATCAAGACTGTGAGTTAGATACAAGAAAGTATAAAAATTTACATGGCAAAACTAATAAGATTTTTAACTATGAAAAAGAAGAAAATTGAGAAATGAAGTCAATCCTGTCCATCTTCTATATCAAGAGAGGAAAAACACCCAAATTCTAACAATAAAAATGTCAAGGGATATGTATAAGAGCCACTAAAGAAGAAATGCAAATAAACAATAAACATTTTAAAAGAAAGCCTAAGTCACATCAATAAAGCAATTTCTTTAAACTAATAAACATATAAACCTATCACAAGGACCCTCCTTTTCTCTCCTTTGAAATAACAATAGGGGAGACAATATGAAATCATACAGTCGTACAAACAAGTTCCATTTGGAGAGTGCATTCATAAGTTCAATTTGTTCGAAAGTCCAACATAGTTAGCTCAGGTTCCAAACTAACACAATGGGCTATATGGTACTGCACTTAAGTTTATAATACTTTTCACACAAATAATATATAATACTATAGAGTACACAAAAGCACAGCCACTTGTAGAGGATGTACACACACGTGGCAATGTACATCACATACGTGAACCAACTGATGTGACTAGATATGCGAATGCATGTTTGCAGTATGAAAAAAATAGGGCAAGTTTTAAAGACTCATAGTTCCACCCCCAAACAAACCTAAAATAGCAAATCAACCTGCTCAGCTTCAGAATAAAAGTTAAAATTCTCATTTTAACAGCTAATATTTCAGTAATCTAGACTTTAAAATCCAAGACAATAGCTGATTATGTAATTTTTCTACATTCTGGAAGGAATGAAATGACACCTTATTAATTTAAAAATATTATCACTCAAGTCTTCATACTACAGATTTTCACAGCTGGAAATTAGTCCCAACATAAAAAATATTATCAACAGCAGGTCTTTTTTTTCCTTTCTAGAATAAGAACAGCAAGGAATTTTTCTTCTACTTTCTTAAATACAATCTAATGTCTTTTTTAAAACATTCTACTTCCATGTCAATGATACTCCTTGTAGTCCTATATGTGTGTGTATATGGAGAGGCAGATTCTACTAACTGCTTAACAAATAACAAAATGGGAAAAGAAGCTGATTTCAGACATTTTTCAAACATAAAGGTGAGGCAATTACAACAGTTCATGCTCTGCTATGGATAAGACCTCACAGTATACAGGACAAACCAAAATCTTTCACCAGTCAAGTTCTCAGTTTTCCTCTGTACGTTGCTTTTATTTAAAAAACAAAAACAAAAAAAGAATTAGGGATTTCGGGAGAAATACCAATAACCTCAGATATGCAGATGACAACACCCTTATGGCAGAAAGTGAAGAGGAACTTAAAAGCCTCTTAATGAAAGTGAAAGTGGAGAGTGAAAAAGTTGGCTTAAAGCTCAACATTCAGAACACTATCATGGCTTCTGACCCAATAACTTCACAGCATATAGATGGGGAAACAGTGGCAGACTTTATTTTTGAGCACTCCAAAATCACTGCAGATAGTGAATGCAGCCATGAAATTAAAAGACGCTTACTCCTTGGCAAGAAAGTTATGACCAACCCAGACAGCATATTAAAAAGCAGAGACATTACTTCGCCAACAAAGATCTGTCTAGTCAAGGCTATGGTTTTTCCAGTAGTCAGGTATGGATGTGAGAGTTGGACAATAAAGAAAGCTGAGCACCGAAGAATTGATGCTTTTGAACTGTGGTGTTGGAGAAGACTCTTGAGAGTCCCTTGGACTGCAAGGAGATCCAACCAGTCCATTCTGAAGGAGATCAGCCCTGGGATTTCTTTGGAAGGAATGATGCTGAAGCTGAAACTCCAGTACTTTGGCCACCTCACAGGAAGAGTTGACTCACTGGAAAAGACTCTGATGCTGGGAGGGATTGGGGGCAGGAGGAGAAGGGGACGATCGAGGATGAGATGGCTGGATGGCATCACTGACTCAATGGACATGAGTCTGGGTGAACTCCAGGAGTTGGTGATGGACAGGGAGGCCTGGCATGCTGTGATTCATGGGGTTGCAAAGGGTCGGACATGACTGAACTGAACTGAAATTGAAGTCCAGTGGTTAAGACTCTGCAGATCCAATGCAGAGAGCACAGGTTCAATCCCTGGTTGGGGAACTAAGATCCCACATGCTTTACAGTGCAAGCAAAAAAATACTGCATCTATTGATTTCAAATAATAAAATTTTAAAAAAGAAAGAGTTACAAGGTAATATCAGTAAGTATAACCCTCACAGGCTAGACAAAAACTTGCCCTATAAAGTAGACAGGCCTAGTAATGAGCCTTTTAAGGCTCTTTATTTAAAGTTTTATAGGAAAAAAAAATCTTTTCAGGGTAAGCCTAGCATATATATTATGAAATATTCAAAATATTTAAAGGTTACAAAAGCACAATACAAAAACCAGTTTTGTGACAAAAATATGTATTATGTTTTTTCTACAAGTTTCTTTTTCTAAGACCAAAACTATAATTTCATACCTCATAATCTGGTCCTCCAAAGTGGGATTTTTCTTAAGTTCTGTCATGGCATTTTTGTATGCTTCCTCCACTCTTCTTCTCTTCTCAGTTTCCTTTAAAAAATAAAACCAGATGAATTTATCATGTGATATGGGATTTTTTTTACATTTCACCAAAATTTTATAATTTGGCCCCAAAAAATAACTCTTAGTCCTGTAAGAATTTGTCTTCTGCTCAAAAAAAAAAAAAGTATTCTTCTGCTCAAGAAAACACTTTTTTTCTGGGCCATGTATCACATATAAGCTACCATTAAGATCACCTACTAGGTAGGTTTGGAGAAGGAAATGGCAATCCACTCCAGTATACTTGCCTGGAGAATTCCATGGACAGAGGAACCTGGCTGGCTACAGTCCATGGGGTCGCAAAGAGTTGGACACGACTGAGCACCTAACACACACACACTAGGTAGGTTATATATTTAAATGGATTAAGTAACTACCAAAGTATCTACATTTCAAAAAAAAGAGATAAATTCGCATCAGAGAAACATCTATAATATACAGTCATGTGTCTGTTTCCCCCAGTAGGAGCTAAATTTATTTTGTTATAGAGAAAAAAAGCAAGTAATGGATGCCAGGAAGAAAATAACTCAATAATTGGTAAAACCAATCACTACAGAAAAGATATTCTAAGCGATGTTTCTTATACTTTCCAACTGCTGGATTAAATTATTTTAGAGCTGAAAAAGAGCTTGGATTTCTACTTTAACCTTCTGCTTTTATAGATAAGGTCTATACCTCTCAGAATCTGCTAAAAGATCCAAGGACAAAATTTTAAAAGGCTGGCCTTGGCACCAACTTCAAACTTTCTTTTTTAGAACAATGGACTGCAATGAGTCAAATCTGATATTAAAGCCTAACAGAATTATTATTAATATAAAGAACGTAACATCTTTATTTCTTCACCTCAAATATTTAAGGATTAAAGTCCAAATAGAACTCACACCGAGCTTACCCATTTCTAAAAACCCTACCTGAATTAAGCTGGTGCAAATCAATAAATTAGTATACTAGGCCTACAAACTGATTTTTGTGTACTGAAGCAAAGAGGACTACAGAACCAAGTGCTGTCAAGGGTGAAAAGCAATTAGAATTCTCACTTATTTGCTGGTGGGGATATAAACTGATATAACTATTTTGGAAAACTGTCTTCCTCTATACACCTAAAGTAAGTATATACCTCATGAACTGATAATTCTATTGCTTGGGATATGCCCAAATGAAAATAGTATCCACCAAAAATACACAAAACAATGCTCATAGCAGCTTTATTCTCAAGAGCCAACATTTAAAAATGTCCATCAGCAGGAAAAAGGAAAAAACACAGTAAAGTCATAGAATGAAAATGCATTATACAATGAACAGTATACAGCAATAATACTATATAACAATAAAAAACAACAAATTATCACTACAAGTTACAAGATGAAGGAACTTCACAATCAGTGTCGGGAGCGGGTAGCCAGACACAAGAGTATATTTTATATGATTCCATTTACATGCTGTCCAAGAACAGGCAAAACTAATCTATAAGGATCTATTAATAAGTTAAAACTGTGGTTACTTCTTGAGGCAGTGATATGGTATGGAGTAGGAAGAGGCATGAAAACCTGGGGGTTATAAAAGTTCTACATTTTGATTTGAGTAGTGGCTACAGAGGAGTATACATATATATAAAACTCATCTAGCAGTACATTTAAGATTGGTACACTTCACTGTACATATATTAAACCTTAATTTTAAACAATGAATAAAACAAAAACACAAAGAACAGCAATAACACTAAAAAGACTTCGAGGAAAGTGAATAAACATGTGAAATTATATACCTGTGAATCTATTAATATAAGCTGACATCTTTGATGAATAGGTTTTCTCTTATTAATATTGTTAACTAAAATTGCTTAATCCTAGAATTCTTGGACATAACTGGCTAAAAATTAAGTATACTTCTATAAAAGAAGGAATTATTTATACAAGTAACTGAGAAAAATCATCACCACTGAAGAACATTAATTTTACATTATTTAACTATAAGAACAATGGGTTATTATTATATAATATATTATAATTATTATTGCTATTATTTTATCAACTATCACATATTTAATTGCTCTCATTAGATTTCAAGATCCTTCAAGAATGACTTCCCAGTCATTACTGTTTCCTCATTTCTAGCTTATGGTTTAGCACACAACAAGCATACAAATACTTCTTGAAATAAACACAATTTCAATTAAACCATATTATTATCATTGTACTTTGCTTCCCAGTTATATCAGTTACCTAAGTGAAGTGAAAGTAGCTCAGTTGTGTCCAACTCTTTGTGACCGCATGGACTATACAGTCTATGGAATTCTCCAGGTCAGAATACTAGAGTGGGTAGCCTTTCCCTTCTCCAGAGAATCTTCCCAACCTAGGTATCGAATCCAGGTCTCCCGCAATGCAGGCAGACTCTTTACCAGCTGAGCCAAGGATATGTTTCTTGATAATTCTCTATTCAAGAATTTCCTATCTTTACAGAGTGTATGTGTAAATATATATGAGTGTATATGTACATACATGTGTATACATATATATACATACATACACTAAATATGTGTGTATACTATATATGCACACATGCATTTATATTTCCTGTAAAATGTAACTGGGATCCTATATCAACCTTAAGAAAAACGTGATGGTGGAAAAGGTGACTGAAACTTGTAAGAGCATTATAAATTACAGTTGTTTGCACATTTCAATTAATACTACCATCTTTTGTGCTCTTATTTGATTAAATATGGTATCAAATAAAGTGTTTTTTTTTCCCACAGGTTCTTTTGATATAGTCTACTTGGTGCTATCCAGTAAAGAATCTGCCTGCAGTGCAGGAGACCCGGGTTCGTTTCCTGGGTTGGGAAGATCCCCTGGAGAAGGAAATGGCAACCCACTCCAGCATCCTTGCCTGGAAAACGGAGAGGGCTGCAGTCCATGGGGTCACCAAGAGTTGGGCACGACTGAGCGACTAACACTAAGATTACCAATACTGAAGACAACTGCAAATCCATGTCCCTTTTCAAATAAGAAATTTGATTGCCAAAAGGATGGGGAAGCCATGTGTTATTCTTAATGGATTTTTAAGGCAGTGTCATTAGAGCACATGACTGCAGATGGTGACCCTCTAGGGAAGGATTAGTAGATGGCGGCAGAGGGCAGGGAGTGGGGGTGGGGGTGGGGGGAGTGCACTTAAGAGAAAGCTACCAAAAAATTTTGAATAAGCTATTCTGGACAAGTCGAAAGATTCTCTTGAACCAGTAGTCTAGTGAATTTAAGGGGTTGTCTTGTTTCCTCATACTTCTTTTGTGTGTGACTCCTGTAAAAATTCACTACAACCCACAATTGAAATAGTTGATGGTGTAACAGTTTGACTCCAGAATAATAATGAAGTATCTGTATGTACCTTAAATGGATTTTTTTACTGCTTGGTTTTAAAAGAAAACATATAGTCAATCAACCTGGCTTACACTTTCACCTGCACCTGAGAACATGGGAATCTTTTTAAACATCAAGTGCTATTAAATCTATAGCCACTCTGCTATTACATCAGTGATGACACTGCTTTCCTCAGTGTTACGCTCAAATTGCCAAGACCTCCAAATACCGCAAGCAATGTGACTCACTAATGGGCGAGAAGATTCTGACTGACACCTGCCCTAATACCCAGAGATGACATATAGAAGAGTAAACTTCTCCTAACTAGACAAGCCTCTGGGCCTCAGCTGCTTCTATAAAATGATGGCACTGCACTAGAACTAAATTCCCTAAGATATGCTTTGGTTCTAACATTTTTGTGATGTTAAATTATAAACAAAAGTTTTCCTACTAAACAAATTCACTGAACCAAATTCTACTTCACACTTATAACTAAAGATTCATATTATAACAGTATTATCAGTGCTGCAGTTTAAACAAAGGTCGGAAAGGTGACCATAAAGCAAATGTTCAACAACAAAATGTGTGCTATGTGACACCAGTGACGCTGGCAAACATACACGGCCATGAACGCAGTACGTTGATATTTAACTTTATAAATTGGTATTTTTTATATACACCAAGTAGTTCATATAACTTAGGTAGGCTTTCATGTGTTAGACAATAAAGCTAGGAAATGTTAAATGGTTCATACTTCTATTTCAAAGCATTACTACTATCATTAGAAAAACTTTTATGTTAAAATCCAATGAAGAATGCATATCATACAATAACCAAATACATTACTAGTGAATCTCATTAGAAAAATGAATTTAAGATGTTCTAAAGTTTTAGAGGATTAGTAACACCTGCTACTTCTAACAATCCAAACGATCTTTCCCTAAGAAGTCAGTTAGGTTTAAATGTTTGATTGGTATATAAACAAAATCTGATTATTTTTTAAAAAGTCAAAAGAGAATCTTACCTTGTCCATTCTCTTTGCCAGCTGTCCTCACGTTTTACCATTAGCTCAATACAATGAGAAAGTGTAGCAAGGATTCCGGCAGTAGTTGCTTTAAATGTTATCGCCTCACCTTTAAAGTCTATACCATTAATTCCTTTTGGTGTTACATGTGGAAATACTGGAAAAAAAAATTATTAACTATAAATCTTTATAACAAAGAAATCATTCCTCACTACAATTTAAAATTAGATATTTTTTAGACCAGAACTTTCAAAATGGAGTTGCTTTCCTGTTGGCCAACACTTAAAATTTCCTCCATCTCTACAAGCAAAGAAGCTTGGGACAACATATGTAGTCTCGAGTCCTTTTCTCTGAATTCTGTTTCCTGAAATCTATTTGCTATGCTGTACCCAGTGAATAAGTGATAAGAGAAGTAATAATTTAATAATACAACAGATAGCCTAGAGTGAGACCTAATTATGCCAAGAACTATCTTATATTTTGAGAAACCCTGAATTTCTGAGGAAAAATCTGAGGAGAAACTGCTGAAATGAATAAGGTAACATAAAAACTTAAGTAAATGTCTGAATATAATTCTGGGACCAATGCATACATAAAAATGGTTATGTTCATATATTATAATTTTAATTTAAAGTTAGTCTTTGAATTAAATGAACAATCTTAAAAAAACTCATAAGATGCAAATAAGACAGCATAATATCTTTAAGCTTTATTCATTTATTTTTGGGCCACCACGTGCAGTACGTGCAATCTCAGTTCCCTGACTAGGATTTGAACCCACAACCCCTGCATTGGAAGTATGGAGTCTTGATCACTGGACAGTCAGGCAAGTCCCAGAGCACTAGTTATAAGAAACCATTTCAATAGAACTCTTATAAATGAAATAATACTTCCAACTTTAAAAACTCATAATGTAGATATGACAACAAAGCCACAATCCAAAAAAATAAACTGACAAACTAAACTTCATCCAACTTTAAAATTTCTACTCTTGAAGGCACTGTTAAGAGGATGAGAGTTGCAGCTGTGGGATAAGTAAGTCTAGAGAGCTACTCTATAGTTAATAATAAAATAATGGTACTTGAGAAAATGTTAATGAACTTGACTGCAGTAATCACTTCACCATAATCATATACACCAAATCGCTATATTGAACACCTTAAATATGTTGCTGTTGTTTAGTTGCTCAGTTGTGTCCGACTCACTGTGATCCCAAGGACTGCACCCCACCAGGCTCCACTGTCCATGGCATTTCCCAAGCCAGAATACTGAAGTGGGTTGCCATTTCCTTTTCCAGGGGATCTTCCTGACCTAGGGACTGAACTCACACCTCTTGCTTGGCAAGTGGATTCTTTACCAATGAGCTACCTACTGGAGTGGGTTGCCATTTCCTTCTCCAGGGGATCTTCCTGACCCAGGGATCAAACCTGGGTAACCGGCATTGTAGGCAGACGCCTTACTGTCTGAGCCACCAGGGAAGTCCTATCAAATACATAAAATATCCATAAAAAATTTTTAAAGAATAATGAAACAAGTCACAGACTGGAAAAAAATCTTTCCACAGAACACATATGATAAAGGACATATCCTTTATCTATTTATCCATATATATATATACACACATATATTAATATTAATATAGATATCTCAGTATATTAATATCAATACAATAAACAGTAATCTCAACAGGAAAATATAATCTAATTGAAAATTGAACAAAAGATCTGAATATACATTTCACCAAAGAAGAAATACAAACAGCAAACAAGCAGATAAAAAGATGCTCAATACTTACAGTTACTAACAAAAAGCAAATTAGAACTACAGTGAGATACCACTATACACCTATTAGAAGACTAAAATTTTAAAAAACTGACCACATCAAGAGTCAGTGGGGATATGGAGGAACTTGAGCTCTCAAATATGACTGGTGAAAAGTAGTTTGGAAGGTTTTTAAAATATATACCTACCATATGATTCAACCATTCCATCTCTCCAAAGAAATAAAATATGTATCCATAAAAACACTGTGTTTGAATGTTCACAGGAACATTATTTATAATAGCTCCAAACTGTAAACAACCCAAATTTCCACCAACAGACAAATGGACTGAAGAAACCCATCATGTCATCTGTATAAGGGAATACCACTCATCCATGAAAAGACACTGAATAATGCTATGTATAATGAGAAATTTCAAGCTAAGAAAGAGATCAGGCAAGAAAAATTGAATTCATTAGATTCTAGAAAATGCAGACTAATCTACAGCAAAAGAAGGGTTGTGGTTGGTTGAGAAGTAGAGAAAAAGGGAAGACAAAAGGGATGGAGGCAGGGAACTTCTGAAGGACAGTCTTGACAGAGGCGATAGCATCATGATAATATTAAAACTGATCAAACTGTACACTTTAAATATATATACAGTGTATGGTATGTTAATTATATCTCAATAAAACTATTTAAAAACCTATTTTCTTTTTCTTGTATTCACCCTTATAAAAGATCATATTTATTTTATATGAAATAAGGTTTACTTCTGGACTCTCAATTCTATTCCACTGTTCTATATATCTTTCCTTGAATTCCAGAAGAACATTTACTTTTGCTTCATTGACTACTCTAAAGCCTTTGACTGTGTGGATCACAACAAAGTATAGAAAATTCTTCAAGAGATGGGAATACCAGACCACCTTACCTGTCTCCTGGAGAAATCTTTATGCAGGTCAAGAAGCAACACTGAGGACTGGACATGGAACAATGGACTGGTTTCAAATTGGGTAAAGAGTACATGAAGGCTGTATACTATCACCCTGCTTATTTAACTTATATGCAGAGTACATCATGCAAAATGCCAGGATGGATGAAGCACAAGCTGGAATCAAGACTGCCGGGAGGAATATCAATAACCTCAGATATGCAGATGACACCACCCTTATGGCAGAAAGCAAAGAGGAACTAAAGAGCCTTTTGATGAAAGTGAAGGAGGAGAGTGAAAAAGCTGGCTTAAAACTCAACATTCAGAAAACTAAGATCATGGCATCTGGTCCCCTCACTTCATGGCAAATAGATGGAGAAACAGTGAAGACAGTGACAGACTTTATTTTCTTGGGCTCCAAAATCACTGCAGATGGTAACTGCAGCCACGAAATTAAAAGACACCTGCCTCTTGGAAGAAAAGCAAAGACAAACCTAGAGACATATTAAAAAGTAGAGACGTTATTTTACCGACAAAGGTCCATATAGTCAAAGCTATGGTTTTTCCAATAGTCATCATGTATGGATGTGCGAGTTAGACCATAAAGAAGGCCAAGCACAGAACTGATGTTTTTGAACTATGGTGCTAGAGAAGACTCTTGAGAGTCCTTTGGACTGAAAGGAGATCAAACTAGTCAATCCTAGAATACTCACTGGAAGGACTGATACTGAAGCTGAAGCTCCAATACTTTGTCCACCTGATGCAAAGAGTTGACTCACTGGAAAAGAGCTGATGCTGGGAAAGACTGAAGGCAAAAGGAGACGAGGGCAAGAGGATAAAATGGTTAGATAGGATCCCTGACTCAATGGACGTGAATCTGAGCAAACTCCAGGAGATAATGAAGGACAGGTAAGCCTGACATGTTGCAATATATGGCGTCGCTAAGAGTCAGACAGGACTTAGCAACTGAAAAACAATTTGAAAATATGCCATGGCCACAGATTTTACTTCATATTCGTTCATAACTCCAGCAAAAATAAGCATAATTGGATTAACTTATTTTTCTCACAAAGGCTTATTTGCAACTTAAAGTTTTAAAAATCCATGTCAGCTTTTTTCTTAGAATATATTAAAATAAAGCACTGACTATGAGTCACAGGTTTCTGTTACAACCTAACTTCTCCCAACAGATACCACATATATGTGATACCATGTGTTATTTGTCTTCAGTTTATTTCTTAGCATAATGCCCTCCCTGTTCATCTGTGTTGTTAAAAACACAGATTTCTAATGAACAATTAGGAGTTCCACCCAGAAAGTAACTCGTTATTAACTGATATATGAAATAAACCACCTTGTTCCTGAGTTTATGAACAACTGTGCTATGAAAGCAGCTATTTCAATGATTTTCCTTTAGTAACACTGATAAAATACATTGCAACACCAGTTTATCAAATGGAAAGAGAAAAGAACATAAAGACAGAAATAGATATTAAAGAAACATTCAAGTTCCATTACAATCTTTCCTAAGAAATACTTTTTCAGTATTAGAAACTGATTCTACCAAACACTACTGAAATAACTGGCCAATGTCTAAAATTTAGAATGAAATATTTGTCACATAAGCTGTCACATTATTTAACGTCAGACTGTATTTTACCTCCATGCCTTTCCCAGAAGAAACTTTTATGTTCCAACTTAAAAAGACTTTCCAATTACTCCATTAAATAATTATTCCTGTTAAATAGTTACTATGACACTTTAGAAAGTATATTTTTTCCAAATACCTTGAGGGGGAAAACTTTACTACTTACCTTTTTCTTTATTGCCATTGGTATTATGCAAGAAGTCTCCATCAGAACGTGTCGTAGGAAAGTCATCTTCATCATCTTCTACCACTAAATAAAATACATTTAAGAATATCAGGATGAAAGCACACAGAAATTAACCAGTTTACTCTTATGTTCAACTGATTAAATATCCTCTGGATACCATGACTACACAATCTTATTCATCTTTGTATTTTCAGTGCTCATCAACGGATGTCCGATAAGTATGCTGTGAAACATTTTTAAATACATTATTATAAAAACCATATCCATTCTCATTTTTGTAAGGGAGATTACTGAGATATAAATTATTCTGTCCTTTAAGTCTTCCTATCTCTTTCTCCTTACCTTGGGGAGATTTTCTAATTCTGCCAGAGACCTACAAAGACTGAAGAGGATGGTAATGGTATCAATACGTAAAGAAGATACTTTATCTTGCCTCCAGGATACACAGAGAAAATATAATGACTTACAGTTCTGATACTGATTTTAATTCATCCCAGTATGTCTGTGCCTGGATATTTCTTTTAACTTACCCAATTCCATGAAATACAGAATCCCCTGTGTTCTTCAACATACCTCTTTCTTCTATACAATACTCTTTTTACACTGCCTCACATATGAATCCTCTGCACTATGTATTCTGCTTCTTAACATCAATTTCTAAACCTCAGCCATCAACCTTACTCTATATTTTTGAATGGCTTCTTCAATTTATTAGGTTGGAGCAAAAGTAACTACAGCTTTTGCATTATTGAAATTTGCCATTTGATATTGGAATACATTCTAAATAAATGTGGTTAGGTTATATCATTTTAATGCACATTTCTTGCTTTTTTTGCTAATGATTTATTGTTTACTTTATATTTAAACTATGGAAATGATACTAGACAAAAAGCAAATTTGAGTGATTTTGTCATTTGAGTTCAAAATGGTTCGTAAAGCAGTGGAGACAACTCACAACATCAACAATGAATCTGGCCCAGGAACTGTTAACAAACATACACTGCAATGGGGGTTCAAGAAGTTTTGCAAAGGAAACAGGAGCCTTGAGGATGAGTAGTAGCCTAGTGGCCAGCCATCAAAGCTGACAATGACAAGTGACAGCATCATCGAAAATGATCCTCTTACAACTACGCGGAAGTTGCTGAAGAATCAACATCAACCATTCTATGGTCATGCAGCATTTGAACCAAATTAGAAAGGTGAAAAAGCTTGAGAAGTGGTGCCTCATGAGCTGACTGGAAAAAAAAATCATCATTTTAGTGTTGCCTTCTCTTAATCTAGGCAGCAGCAACAAACTATTTCTTGATCAGACTGTGACATGTGATGAACAGTGCATAGTACAGGACAAGCAATGACGACCAGCTCAGTGCTGGACCAAGAAGCAGCTCCAAAGCACTTCCCAAAGCCAAACACACGCCAAAAAAAGGCCATGGTCACTGTTCGGTGGTGTGTAGCTGGTCTGATCCACTATAGCTGTCTGAATCCTGGCAAAACCACTGTATCTGAGAAGTATGCTCAACAAATTGATCAGATGCACTGAAAATGGCAATGCTGGCAGCTGGCACTGGTCAACAGAAAGGGCCCAATTCTTCTCCATGACAACACCCAACTGTACCTTGCACAGCCCATACTTCCAAAGTTGAACAAACTGAGCTACAAAATTGTGCCTCAACCACCATATTTACCTGAGCTCTCACCAACTGACTATCACTTCTTCAGGCATCTAGACAACTTTTGCAGGGAAAATACTTCCAACAACTAACAAGACACAGAAAATGCTTTCCAAGAGTTCACTGAATCCCGAAGCATGGATTTTTATGCTGCAGGAATAAACAAATTTATTTCTCATTGGCAAAAATGTGTTAATTGTAAGGATTCTTATTTTGATTAATAAAGATGTGTTTGAGTCTAGTCATGCTACAGTCCATGGGGCTGCAAAGAGTCGGACACGACCTGGCAACTGAACAACAAAAATGATTTAAAATTCATGGTCTGAAATCACAATTACGTTTGTATCAACTTAATATTATCTTTTGCTGAACTCCCTTTATATAAGAGAAATCTTCACATTAAACTAATGTCTTACTTCTTATCTATATCTCCTTATGTCAGGATCAATTTGGGTCTACAAGGAACATTTCATCTATTTCAACTCTCTAATGGAAGCAAAACCTATTCCTATTTCTTATTTCCTCCCTAACTAAATGGAAAATAGCTTTATACAGTATTACCATTTTCTTATCAGTGGGCTATTTCTTTTTTTATTACCTGAAAAATTTATTTATAATAATTTTCAAACCACAAGCTGCCATTATCCATTAACACTAACACCTACTATTTTATCAGCAGCTAACTACTATCAGTATCCAACTGACATTTTTCTTTTCCACGCCCGTCATTATTCCTACAGACTTCCATATCCATATTGTAGCTTCTGCAAATACTTTAGTTTCAAGATTAATCAAATTTCCAGATTCTGTGGACCTCTGGCTTCTCATCAATAATTTTCAAATAAGGTCAATTCTATGAAATGGGGTTCTCTTGTGGCTCAGAGGGTAAAGCGTCTGCCTGCAATGCAGGAGACCCAGGTTTAATTCCTGGGTTGGGAAGATCCCCTGGAGAAGGAAATGGCAAGCCACTCCAGTTCTCTTGCTTGGAAAATCCCATGGATGGAGAAGCTTGGTAGGCTACAGTCCACGTGGTCGCAAAGAGTCGGACACGACTGAGCAACTTCACTTTGACTTCAAGAAATTAACTACCACAAAGCTGCTCTGACTTTAGTCATCAGTGGTCCTCAGACAAGATCCTGACCTTGGCTCAATACTACTATGATTAACTGGTCTTCAATACCGAAATTTTTGCACTTCTTTCATCTCTTCAGCATCTACCTGGAGTTACTAAAGATTTGCTTTCATCTCCCTAACCATTGAGTAGCCTAGTACTATCAAGCAGAAATTTTCAACCTTTTTTTAAAGCAAATAATCAACATATAAAACTGATGAAAACAAAAGCTCCTCTGGGTAAAAAAGTGGCCTTCCCCCTTCCCTTCCCAACCAAGGACTCCTTGTCCATCCCTTTAAGGGATGTCTGACATGGTTTGAAACACTGTCCTAATACAAATCTCCCATCCCTATCAGACCAGTCTCTCCTTCATCAACACTCATTATCTATTATGCTAAATTCCATCTTTGGATCTTATACATTCCTGCTTTCATTATCACTGCAATTATCCAAATTAACCATATTAATAACAGCAGCTATTACTGATTTTTTGCTACTAAGCACAGTGCTAACATACATATTCTACTTTACATCTCACAATCATGTGCTTGTGTAACAACATCCATGTTACAGAGGAAAGAGATGTGCAAAAATTGATAAGTAATTTATTTCAAGTCATCAAACTAATAATGAATAGAAAAATAAGATCAGAACCTTTATGTTCAATATGAATATATGTCTTGTTTTTGTGTGTGTGTTAAGTTGCTTCAGTCCTGTCTGACTCTGCAACCCTATGGGCTGTAGCCCATGAAACTCCTCTTTTATGAGGTTCTCAAGTCAAGAACACTGGAGTAGGTTGCTATTTCCTTATCCAATGCATGAAAGTGAAAAGTGAAAGTCAAGTTGCTCAGTCATCTCCAACGTTTCGCAACCCCATGGACTGCAGCCTACCAGGCTCCTCCACCCATGGGATTTTCCAGGCAGGAGTACTGGAGTGGGTTTCCATTGCCTTCTCTAGCGCCATCTATCTGGACCTAAAGGGTTAATTAAATCTTACTGAAGAGTGTGTGTGTGTGGCTGGGGAGGGGGAGGTGCGGGGTAAGGGGGAGGGGGTGCGGGCATTCAGTCTTACTCAGTTCAGTTCAGTTCAGTCACTCAGTCACGTCTGACTCTTTGCGACCCCATGAATTGCAGCACGCCAAGCCTCCCCTGTCCATCACCAACTCCCGGAGTTCACTCAGACTCATGTTCATCTAGTCCGTGATGCCGTCCAGCCATCTCATCCTCGATCGTCCCCTTCTCCTCCTGCCCCCATCCCTCCCAGCATCAGAGTCTTTTCCAGTGAGTCAACTCTTCGCATGAGGGGGCCAAAGTACTGGAGCTTCAGCTTCAGCATCATTCCTTCCAAAGAAATCCCAGGGTTGATCTCCTTCAGAATGGACTGGTTGGATCTCCTTGCAGTCAAAGGGACTTTCAAGAGTCTTCTCCAACACCACAGTTCAAAAGCATCAATTCTTCGGTGCTCAGCCTTCTTTATAGTCCAACTCTCACATCCATACGTGACTACTGGAAAAACCATAGCCTTGACTAGATGGAACATAGTCAGCAAAGTAATGTCTCTGCTTTTGAATATACTATCTAGGTTGCTCAGAACTTTCCTTCCAAGGAGTAAGCGGCTTTTAATTTCATGGCTGCAATCACCATTTGCAGTGATTTCGGAGCCCAGAAAAATAAAGTCTGACACTGTTTCCACTGTTTCTCCATCTATTTCCCATGGAGTGATGGGACTGGATGTCATGATCTTCATTTTGTGAATGTTGAGCTTTAAGCCAACTTTTTCACTCTCCTCTTTCACTTGCATCAAGAGGCTTTTGAGTTCCTCTTCACTTTCTGCCATAAGGGTGGTGTCATCTGCATATCTGAGGTTATTGATATTTCTCCCGGCAATCTTGATTCCAGCTTGTGTTTCTTCCTGTCCAGCGTTTCTCATGATGTATTCTGCATAGAAGTTAAATAAGCAGGGTGACAATATACAGCCTTGATGCACTCCTTTTCCTATTTGGTACCAGTCTGTTGTTCCATGTCCAGTTCTAACTGTCGCTTCTTGACCAGCATACAGGTTTCTCAAGAGGCAGGTTTGGTCGTCTGGTATTCCTATCTCTCTCAGAATTTTCTACAGTTTATTGTGATCCACACAGTCAAAGGCTTTGGCATAGTCAATAAGGCAGAAATAGATGTTTTTTTCTGGAACTCTCTTGCTTTTCAATGATCCAGTGGATGTTGGCAATTTGATCTCTAGTTCCTCTGCCTTTTCTAAAACCAGCTTGAACATCAGAAAGTTCACGGTTCACGTATTGCTGAAGCCTGGCTTGGAGAATTTTGAGCATTACTTTACTAGCATGTGAGATGAGTACAACTGTGCGGTAGTTTGAGCATTCTTTGGCATTGCCTTTATTTGGGATTGGAATGAAAACTGACCTTTTCAGTCCTGTGGCCACTGCTGAGTTTTCCAAATTTGTTGGCATATTGAATGCAGCACTTTCACAGCATCATCTTTCAGGATTTGAAACAGCTCCACTGGAATTCCATCACCTCCACTAGCTTTATTCGTAGCAATGCTTTCTAAGGCCCACTTGACTTCACATTCCAAGATAGCTGGCTCTAGATGAGTGATCACACCATCTTGATTATCTGGGTCGTGAAGATCCTTTTTGTACAGTTCTTCTGTGTATTCTTGCCCTCTCTTCTTGATATCTTCTGCTTCTGTTAGGTCCAGACCATTTCTGTCCTTTCTCAAGCCCATCTTTGCATGAAATGTTCCCTTGGCATCTCTTAATTTTCTTGAAGAGCTCTCTAGACTTTCCCATTCTATTGTTTTCCTCTATCAGTCTTACTAGCAATTATAATGTTTTAAATAAAAACACTGAACACTTAAAATGAGAGCTTGCTATTATCATTTCAGTGACACACAATGAAAGAAGTGTGTGATTCTAAAAATTACTTAAAGTCACAGATAATTTAGTCTTGGTAATTTAGTGAAAGTATTACTACACCTACAGAGATCCTTAGGTTGGCAATTCTGATGTGTAGTAGAGGCAAGAAACTATGCCACTTAGTGTTCTTATTCCATGTTCTTATTTCAGCTTTACCCAGCATGTACTCTTAAAAATAAAATTTTGAAAAACAGCCATTTATAGGGAAATTAGTTGTTATGGCTGAATTGTGCCATAACTAAATTCATATATTGATGTCCTAACCTTCCTATACTCCAGACTATGACTGTATTTGGAGACACGGTCTTCACAGAGGTAATCAAATTAAAATGAGGTCATGATGATGGGCCCAGTCAGTATGTCAAAGTGACCAGTGTCCTTATAGGAAGGAAGTTCGGACATGGACACTTATGAAGGAAGATAACGTGAAGACATGTGGAGCAGATGCTCATCCACAAGGCAAGGAAAGAAGTCGAGAACAGATCCTTCTCTCATTGTTTCAGAAGAAATCAAACTTGCCAAAACCGTGATCTCACATTTTTAGCTTCCAGACTGTGGAGAAATAAATTTCTGCTATTTAAGCCACAGGTGATGGAGTACTTTGGTGACGACAGCCTTAGCAAACTAATATATTAGTCTGTCACTGTTGCACTTTCCAGGTGGCGCTGCTAAGTCGTTTCAGTCGTGGCCAACTCTGTGCGACCCCATAGACAGCTGCCCACCAGCCTCCTCCATCCCTGGGATTCTCCAGGCAAGAGTTCTGGAGTGGGTTGCCATTTCCTTCTCCAATGCATGCAAGTGAAAAGGGAAAGTGAAGTCACTCAGCTATGTCTGACTCTTAGTGACCCCATGGATCGCAGCCTACCAGGCTCCACCATCCATGGGATTCTCCAGGCAAGAGTGCTGGAGTAGGGTGCCACTGCCTTCGAGTGGCACTAGTGGTACAGAATTCACCGGCAATGCAGGAGATGCGGGTATGATCCCTGGGTCAGGAAGATCCCCTGGAGAAGGAAATGGCAACCTACTCCAACAGTCTTGCCTAGGAAATCCCATGGACAGAGGAGTCTGGCAGCCACATGGAATCACTAAGAGTCAGACATGAGAGAGCACACACACATCACTATTGCTATGTAGTCAAACACGAACAGTGTTTAAAGATACTTTTCAAATCTTCTATACGACTTGGTTGCAAATGCACACCAATTTCCGCTCCTTCCACCATCACTTTCATCCTTAAAATGCTATGTATTGACATGGAGACGTGGACCATTTAAAAATTAAGAAGAATTCAATCTGTATCTACCTTGTTTTAATTTAAAGGACAGTTTGCTTGCTGTCTGCAAGCAAATGAAAGCTGAAATGTAAGATCTAATTAGACAGAAAAATATACTTTTTTTTAATTAATGAGAAATGAGTTCAATTGTCTTTATTTTTTAGAGAAATAAACGTTAAATATTAAAGAGCCAAAAACAAAGTGTATCAAATATAAAGAATTTCAAGTCTACTTTAGATAAAATTACGTATTTTAAGAGGAATACGGGCTTCTGCTTCAGACGAAGATGGATCAACAAGGAGATAATTTACCCTCTAGCATGAAATTAAAAAATTAGACAAAATATATGAAACAATGGTTTTCAAGACACTGGCTATCAGGCAAAAAGGACAGTGATCCCTAAGGGTTGGGGAACAAATGATGTGAGCCCTGTGACTGGTCCAGTCTATTGTGGTGAGGGTTTCCAAGCTGCAGAGTAAGGAGGAACTCAAGAGGAGCCTGGTACTCTCTGGAGGTGAAAAATGGAGCTGAAAATCCAAATAGACAAAGGTCCCTAGAGTTCAGAAGGCTGAGTACTTGGGAGAAGAGAGCTGTACTGTACAGAGACAGAACTCTGGAGAGGGGCAGAAAGTCCCACTGAGAGTCTTGTGTAGAGTACTGATCGCACATATAAGCCGAGGAACTACAGAGCTCATAGAAAGAACCATCTGAAAGGATTCCAGGGAAAAGGACCCAAAGTCTCTGTGGAGCAGGAAAAGTGTCTGTCCCTACAATACAAACCTGGAACAATACATAGGGAACTGGCTAGAGAATGCTGAGCTTCTTTGCCTTAGTAGTGGGGAGAGATGGAAATACATTATTCTAGGTTTTTACACAATAAAAAAAAGTGGTATATTACTCGAAGGTAGACTGTAATAACTTAAATGTGTATACTACAAACCCTGAAGTAGCCACTGTAATAACAAATTTAACAAAAAGTCAACAAAGGAGATAAAAAAATAGAATTATAAAAATATTCAATCCAAAAGAAGATAGAGAAAGGGAAAAAGAACAGAGAATAGGAAAAGAATATGTAAGAAGGGATGAGCCCATGTTCTTCTACTCAGCCATCTTGCAGGCAAGTTAACAGAAAGAATACAAACCCACATAACACACTTAATAATACCAAAAAACAAAACCATGTCAGGCAACCTAGTCATTCTGGGAATGAACTTAGCACTATTTAGTAATACTGTTATGAGTAGTTCATTCTTGCCTATACAGCAGATTAAGAGAAAAACTGAAGAACAGATACTCCACCAGTAATATTAGCAGTAACAAATGAAAAGTATCTTTAGAATTCATATTACAGGTTAACTAAATATCATCTCTCTGTCTCTCTTAACTCTTAAAAGGAAAAAACCGCCCTAGAAATTACTTATATATGTACATGTCATTCTATGATTATTCTATTCCATTACCCAGACTTCCTCTATGAGAAAAAGTGCAGAGGAAAGGAAGGAAGACAGATGAAGAGAAAGAGAGGAAAGAGGGAGAAGAAGAAGAGGAAGAGGGAAGGAAAAGAGACTGACTGATTCCCGATGTGGAGGATTTAACATAAACATATGCTTGTCTCCTGTGACTTGTCACAGGGTACAACTTATTAGACATAATCATGTGACATGCTCCATATTATCAAGATGATATTACATTTTTAATAAAATAAAGAGTTCAAAAATCATTTTAAAATCTTCAATGATATCTCGTATGGGTGATCAGATTAATTAAGGTGCTATTAAAGTACACAAGTTACGTGGACGCTGAAATCTGTGACATTAGTGATGTGTAGCACAAGTGACTATAATTACCTTCATCACTTAAAGACATTACCCTTTAAGATCAAGAGGCTTTAAATCCATTCATTCTCCAAGTAAAAATAGTGGTAATAGCCTAATTAACCTTTATCCCTTTGAAATTCATCCTTGGAGACAGCATCAGCACAGGCATCAAAGAACTTCTGTAGAGTATCAACTTGTCTACACAGTATATCTCTGAAGGTTTCCATTTCGGCCAGTTTCTCACGTAAACTGTGGCCCTTCTGCAACAGAGAAAATGGGGGATGGAATCCAAGTTAACAAAATTAAAATTTACTTAGTCCCATGGGGTTTCATCATCTTTTAATTTAAGGTCTATATCTTACTACTGAGGGCTTAGGGTAGTATTTCCAGGGAAAGACTTAAAATTAATTAACTGTTTGACAGTGATAAGCCTGAAGGAAATGAGAGAAATAAGCCTGACAACTTGCTAATATTTAATATTTTCAAATTAACATTGTGATGAAAAATTATGAAAGATTTTTTTTTCAAAAACTATTAAATAAGTTCTGCTCACAACATTTAGTACTAAACTCAATTTATGCTGCCTTAACTTAAAGCATTCATAATTACAAACCTTGAACGAGGAGGTGGATGTTGCAGAATAGCCACTTGCTCCAGATACCAATGACACCATTGAGCCATGTCGACGCAAGCTGGATTCAGATCCATATCCAGATTCAGTCTAAAAAGGAAAGTAAACTACATGAAAAAATTAAATAAAAATACTTAATCATCATAAGAAAAAAACTTTTAAACATGTCAGGTGATGAACATTAAGTAAACTTATTGTAGTAAGCATTTCACAATATATACAAATATCAAATCTTTATGCTGTTAACTTTAATACAATGTTACATGATCAATTATAAAACTGGGAAAAATACTTGAGAAAGTAAAAGTTTCCATATAAACTAATAAGGTTATTGTAAAAATTAAAAAATAAGGTTATTGGAACAATAATTAGAAATAAGAGTTCACTCAAGAAATATAGGCAACCTACTGGCATAAGCAATGTGTTTCAATTGCTAACTGCCATTAATTTAGAAATTTAAAACTAAAAATCCATGGGATTTTCCAGGCAAGAGTACCGGAGTGGGTTGCCATTTCTTTCTCCAGGAGATCTTCCCAACCCAGGGATCGAACCCAGGTCTCCCGCATTGGAGGCAGACGCTTTATCCACTGAGCCACCAGGGAAGCCCAATTTAGAAATTTACTGAATGCTGGGCTAGTGGGCTGTTTATAATAGGAAAGCTACCTTGCCGGGAGCCAGTGTGAGGAATCCCACCCGTGACAAGGTCATGCGGAAGGAAGCCTGACATACGCAAAGACGTGATCAAGCTTCAGGGGTTCCCTGGTATTTCTTGAGCATCCACCCCCCCCACCCCCCAAAAAAGAATCTGTCGGCCTCTGTACTCTGCTTTTCCACTCTTCTGATATTCTCTGGGAAACAGTCAAATCAGGGCTTTAGTCTTCTGCATTTGAAAGGGATGTTTCAGTTAAACCCCCTCTGATAGCTCTTTAGCTTGCCTAACAGGTTCCCCCAGACCTCTTACAGCTTGTGAATTGCTTACAGTACAAAGCTTAAAAGCATCTTAAAGATACACAGCCTTTTCTAAAGAGTTAAAAATCATATTGGTGATGGGTTTTCACTGATGATTCAATGACTGCTGCCAGACCTCCATATTCTTTATCTTTTAGGCACCTGGGAGGATGTTAATCAATGTAATCAGGATGTAGAAAAAGATATATAGTAGTTTTGATGTTAGCAACACTAGACTTTTGCATTAATTGCTTCTCTTTTGTTGTAAATCACTGTACTCCTTTTACTTATAAGTTGCTGTATCTTTGCTATGTAAGAATGTAACTTTATTTAGTGCTTTTCTGAGAGTGGCACCAGACTTTGGGAAGATCAACACAAATAAGTCTTCTGGTTGACAAAACCTTATCGGAAAAAGTCTGTAAAATGTTAATTGGCCCTTTGGGGCTAGAAGATGATGTAAATCACCTAAGACTTGTGTATACAATTAGGTATGCAGAGAGAAAAGCCTGTTTTTGATGAGTCTGGGCTGTTAACTTGCATAACTTTGTGTTACCCATTGATCTCCATGTTTTATCAAAAGTATAAAAGGCCTTCTGAACAATGAAGGATGGACCAGTTTCTCGGACTAGTCTCTTGGCCTAGTTTCTTGGGAATCTGGTTCCCCCATGTCTCTCTCTTGCTCCTTTTCTCCCTCTCCTCCTCTCTCTCCTCTTGACTCTAATTTCAGGCTGAATTCCCATCTGGACTGGGGCGGTTTGCCAAGTCTACTTACTTGTCCTGGCTTTTAAGACCCACAGGAAAGGGAGCCTAAGGCGGGGCACCCTTAGATATTCAAGCAGGTGCCAGTGGCCCCACGTAGATGGTGCAAGTTCCTTGTCTGGAACTTTATTGGCCTTCCCCACAAGCCAAGTTATTCAACCTTCTTTCTCCACTTAATTTTCCTACTACACTATATCTTCCTAATCTAATCTTATATTTCTATATTAATAAATAAATAAATCTTTCCTTGCCAATGCTGTCCACCCTTCGAATTCCCTGGATCCACCAGGGCTGGACCCCCGGCACTACCTATAGTAGGTAAGTTCAGAGAGACAGAAAGTGGAGTCGTGGTTATCAGGGAGCTAGGAAGATAGGAGAATGAGGTGTTAGAATCTACTAGGTACAGAGCTGGATAAGATGAAGTTCTGGAGATAGATGTGATGATGGTTGAATAACAAGGTAGATAAGTTTAATGTCACAGAATTGTACAGTTAAAAAGCTAAAATGATAGATCGTCACTCATATTTTACTATAGTAAAAATTCTGGTAGAACAAGGACCAAAAGAAAAAAAAAAAAAAAAGGAAACTTTGAGTACTGTTTCTTTATAGACAAATTACTTATCCTGACACAGCTCAAATTCTCTGTCTCAATGAAGCCTTTCCTAATATTTTAGGTATGGCATCTACTACTCAATTTTAATAATTATATGTTATTACTACTCCTGGACTACTGGACTTTGACCTTCTGTAAGACAGTTGCAATTTTTTCCATTTTTGGAGTGATCTTAACAGTCCACGAAACAAAGAAAATCCCCAATTTTCCCAACTTATTTTGTCATCACACGATAGAAGGCTTTATTTAGACTCAGCACTGTGATCTAATTTTGAAGAACTACTGCTCTTTAGGGGTCCCCAACCTATGGGGCCACAGACTGGTACCAGTATCATGGTCTGTTAGAACTAGGCTGCAGAGCAGGAGGTGAGTGGCGGTTAAGTGGGTAAAACCTCATCTGTATTTACAGCTGCACCCCACTGCTACAGTTCAATCATCCTGAAAGCATCCCCTGATCCCATCTGTGGAAAAATTACCTTCAATGAAACAGGCCCCTGGTGCCAAAAAAGGTTGGGGACCCCTGCTTAAGAGTACCAGTTTTGTATCTCATCCTCCCTAGGAAAATGCAGTAGTTCCTTTGTGGCTCAAGAAAGAATCTGCCTGCAATGCAGGAGACCTGGGTTCGATCCCTGGGTCAGGAAGATCCCCTGGAGAAGAAAATAGCAACACACTTCAGTACTCTTTTGCCTGGAGAATTCCCTGGACAGAGGAGCCTGGCGAGCTGCATACAGTCCATGGGATCGCAGAGAGTTGAACACAGCTGAGCTACTAATTTTCACTTTTCAAAAATATAGACAAAGGAATTGAACATTTGGAAAAAATAAGTTTCAAGTACCTAAAATCTGTTCAAGTATTTAAGGTCTCTGATCACTTTCTACTGTAGATTTTAGAAGTACTGTGCATAATTTTAATCTTAGTCATAAACTTAAGAAGTAAAATAATACCTAATCATTTTTAGCATCATACCTAGCATATGCTTCCTGAAGTCCAAGCTTCCAGCACATACTGGTTGTTAAAGATTCAAAATAAAGTTGTCATACTTTAATAATGATTGTTCATAAAACATTCTAGCTATAAAAGGTACTGCAATATGTTCTTAACTGTGAATTTACTAACAAATAACGCATACACTTATGTTGTTCAGCTACTCAGTCGTGTCCAACTCTTTGCAACCCCATGGACTGCAGCACATCAGGCTACCCTGTCCTTCGCTACCTCCCAGAGTTTGCGTAAATTCATGTCCACTGAGTTGATGATGCCATTGAACCATCTTATCCTCTGTCACCCTCTTCTCCTCCTGCACTCCATAAAGTTACGACTAGATGGAATCAAAGCTCTTCTCCAAGACTTGTATCACCCTACACCACTCCCTATCTCAAAGCAAAGCAATATTTTAGTAATGAGGTGGAAATTACAAAGTAAGCATTTTGGTGCCAGGTAAACTATTAATGAAAGGATTAAGTATATGCATTGTATATAAGCCACCTCAAGAAAAACTGATTTTTTTTAAAAGACACAGTTATAGTTCATGAGAAAAGCAGGCCAGGGTACAGTGGGGACACTAACTACAAAGACATATTTTGGTGGGAATACATTACAGCTGTCAAAACTCAGAGTGTCCAGTTGCACTGACACATTTTATAAATTGTACCTCAATAAAATAGCTAAAGAAAAAAAAGGTAAGCTTGTTTCAATATAACAGAATCTCAATAAAAGAATTCTAATTACAAAAATTATATAACTCATTAAAAAAGACTTTTTAAAATCAAATAATGTCCTAGAACAAAGGCACTGACCTAGGTTTCTTGTGGCTCTAGTTTCTGTTTCCCATCTGACAGGAATACTAATTTTCTGAGCACAGTGTTTCTACCTTTTAACTGTTGTACTGTTTTGGTAAAGTTTTTCATAGATTTAAATACAGAAGACTGGAATTAAAAATAAGAAAAATCTATTGGACTAAATAGATTTAATGGACTATTAAATGTAATGGACTAAAAATATAAAGCACTTCCAGAAGTCACATCTCAGATACTTGTGTGTCATTCATTTCTAACCAGTAATTGATTAAAGCTGTCCATTTAAATATAAAACTCATAATTTTCAATCAAAGTTTTATTTAAAAACAATTTTAGATATTTATTTAAAAATATTTAGAACCGAACAATTTGAAATTCAAATCCAAATGAATCTACCCTCTCCATTTACATGCTTTATATCAATGAGTCCGAAACAGAATAAGTCAAAACTTTAAGATCTTGAAACAAAATACAAACAATACAAAGCTTTACTAAATATTTTTTGACTCTAAAAGATACTTCTTATATTCTTGTTTGTTTCTTCAGGTTCCACTATTTCAAGACAGTAATATCTCCTTACAACAAAGACATGACAGAACAAAGACTCTACTATAGCAATAATGTTGCTGTGCATTTTAAGTAATGGATAGTGAATGAATGTTGAGTCTGAGCATTTAGAATAACCGTGTTTCTATTTCTAACAAAGTTTCACTTAAATAAACTGTATTATAAATTATATATATCATTCTAAGGGAAAAAATATAGTATACTCATGAATATCAATTTCATTTTATTCAGTTTAAATAATGGGGGTTCATTTGTCATTCTATGTCAGTAACCGCACTGGGACAACTTTAAAAATAATCTAAGTGCTTAACATGTATATGCACATACAAATGAATCACCCCTGTTTAAAAACTAGTCATTCTGGAAATGCCTATCATTCTGGCAACAATGCTGTCACTGCACCAAAGATTCCTAGGTACTACTATAATATTGAGAGTAATTTTATGATGCAGCCACAAAATGGAGCTATTTCTAAAATCATTTTGGGGAGTTGCAGAATAAAAATTTTAAAACGGTCTTACTAAAGGAATAGCTACAAACTGTATAATTAAGCTTGACTGCCTTTCCTATTCATATGACATGGCTTGATTTGGTACTGGATTTCTCTCAAAAATCTTTCTATCAAAGATATCAATATTTTTCTTTTATTTTTAATAATTAAAATTTTTATTATTTATTTAGTTGGCTACGCTGAGTTTTATTTGTGGCACAGAGGATCTTTTCTTTTTTTGGTTGCCGCATGCAAACTCTTCATTGCATGTGAGATCTAGCTCCCTGACCAGGGATCGACTGACACTGGGCCCCCTGCACTGGGAGCACAATGTCACTGGATCACCAGGGAGATCCCCCAGGGATATCGATATTTTAAAAACATCTTGTCACAGGGGCTAAAAATTATTCTAAAATATATAAAACTATTCTGAAAAGTTGCAATGTTGTTGACATCTATTTGGGCTTTCTAAGATGTTCACCTTAAATGCAACAATACTCATCCTGAATTTATCATCTGTGTTTTGAACGTGGGGTGAGGAAAATGGGAAGAAATTTCTTTATGGTCACAATGGATATACACTGTTAAATGTTCTTCTTTTTTTTTTTTTCCGGATATTCAAGCTGGTTTTATTTTTTTTTAAATTAATTTATTTTTTTAATTACAATACTGTATTTGTTTTGCCATACATTGACATGAATCAGCCACAGGTGTCCACGATTGTTAAATGTTCTTAAAAATCGTAACATGCTTTCAAAATTTCACTGGTACAATTTTAGGGATAATACATTAAAGGTACATAGCTTTTTTTCTTAATCCCGCTTTTCCACAGGAAAAAAGTGGAACTTATTTACAACCTCTAATCACCAAAACAGTATTTTTAAAAACATCGATTTCCATCTAAAATTAATAATGTAGAATTCAAACGCAGTCACTATAGGAATATTTCCCCCTTTTAACATATATGCTTTAAGATTCCCTCACACAAATTGCTTTACCAAAAAAAAACCATGATGGGATATCTGTTTTATAAGCAGTATTCATCAGTGTGTTTTATATAAACATAAAATGCCATTTTGGTTCAATGATATACTTACTGAACATGTCCTATATAGTACAAGATGGGGTTCTTTTAAATATTAGAGTAATGAGACCACACCTTTATTATAACACTCCTCCTTATTTTAGGGGGAGGAAAAAGCATAATCTTTTGGCCACCAGAGGGGGTCAGTAGCACTTTCCAAGCAGTATACTTGGAAAATTGATACAAAGGTTACTATTGGTCAAAGCACAACAGTAACCTTCATACTAAATCCCTTACTTGTACCTTTACCTTCTATATCTTGATTTTTTTGAGAAAACTGAAGATCACAATAAATTAAATCATATAGTTCAAAGTTACAAGTTTTAAAAAGGACCAGAAATGCCTAAGAACTAATTTGAAAAGAGAACTCTAGGGACTTCCCTGGTGGTCCACTGGTTAAGATATGCAGGGAGCACAGGTTCGATCCCTGGCTAGGGAACTAAGATATCCCACACGACACGCCACAGGTCACAGTAGTTTGGCTCATTCACAAAGGAGATAAACATCTATTCTCATTTTGCACAGTTTGTTCATCAGCCCATCTACACTCTGAAAACAGTGGTATAAAATACAAGAAAAAAGCTGGTTTATTTTTTTCATAGCACTTGCCTTCTGAAAAGCTTATTCCTTTTCCTAATAATACTCTCCAGGAAGAAGCATACCAAAGAAAAAGAGAAGTAAGACTAATTATTAACATAAGGACAATGGAGCATTTTCCAGAAACTGAAACTCTAAAACTCTTAATAAAACCAAATATGCCTGCCGTGTTGCAAGTATCCACACATCTACTTTCAATATCATTTTAAAGCAAACCACACGAGAAGCAAGACATCATAGCCAAGAGAACAATGTAATCAACAGGATTACAGCTTAAGGTATCATAAGAAGTTGGGGCAATGGCAATAATTTTATGATACTAGGTAAACAAATCATTAATATTGCTGTAATAAAATTTGGTACAATTTCACACTTATATTAAAAATCTGTCCAGCCTTTCAAATGTGTATGGATCCTTCTTCAGAAGCACTAGCCTCTGAAGTACAAAGAGCACAGAAACAGGGAGGACACAGGCTTGACTGTCACTGTCACCACTAGACAGCCAGACCAGTCAGTCAGTACTTTCTTGAGCTTATTTTTCTTATCTTTAAAATGATATGGCTAGTCTAGAACTACAATTCTCTATATCAAGCCGAAAACACCAAAACTTAGGCCAAAAATGTATATATCCAGTGGAGGCCCAAATGTTCAACAAAGGGGTTGAACCAGCTGGAAAGATAAAACATAACACAATTTATTCAGAAAACTGACACTAACGATGTATCAGATGAGGAAGGGCTGAACCTACAATGATTTCCAGAAAATTGCATTATCTCATACATCAAAGAAAATTTAAATATATTTTTTAAAATTGTATTAAAGAAGATTTCATCCATTTCTGACTGCCTAGAACCCAGCAGCAATATGGCTAAATGAACAGAATATATTTGCTTACTCTCAAGATATTTTTCTCAAACCACAGTGGAACGCTTCCTAGTCATTCTTCTATCATAACTGAAAACCACTATCTCAGTTGATGAATGGATAAAGAAGTTGTGGTACATACATACAATGGAATATTACTCAACCATAAAAGGAACACATTTGAGTCAGTTCTAATGAGGTGAATGAACCTAGAGCCTATTATACAGAATGAAGTAAGTCAGAAAGAGAAAAATAATACATACTAACACAAACATATGGAATCTAGAAAAATGGTATTGAAGAATTTATTTGCAGGGCAGCAACTGAGAAAGAGACATAGAGAACAGACTTACGGACATGGGGAGAGGGTGAGATGTATGGAGAGAGTAACATGGAAACTTACATTACCATATGTTACGGACATGGGGAGAGGGTGAGATGTATGGAGAGAGTAACATGGAAACTTACATTACCATATGTAAAATAGCCAACGGAATTTGCTGTATATCTCAGGAAACTCAAAGAGGGGTTCTGCATCAACCTAGAGGGGTGGGATGGGGTGGGAGATGGAGGGAGGTTCAAAAGGGAGGGGACATATGTATACCTATGGCTCATTCATGTTGCAGTTTGACAGAAAACAACACGATTATGTAAAGTAATTATCCTTCAATTAAAGAATAAGTAAATAAATAGCCAATTATCAAATAAAATACCTCATTTGAAGGTCATTTATGGAACCTGGTTATTCATTTTTCATTTTCTTTTAATAAGCCTGATAGGATTTCATTTACAGAAGTATCTAAGTGAGCAGTGTTGCAGTGAGATAAGGCTGGAAGGGTTAACTAAGGCCTTACTGCACATCCTGCTTAAGTACTGAAAGAAGGCTAGAGGGGTAAAAGAAAATAAGACACTGCCTACCACAATCCAAAGAACTACAACAGTGCCCAAATACAACATGATACTACAGAGGTAGAGAGTAACAATAGCAGTGCCCACTCTCCTTGATTTCAGCATCCCTCTCTTGTACTTATAATAATACACATATTGTTTAATCTGTAGGGGAAATTAGACTTCTCAGAAAGCTACCAAGTATATCCCCTGCACCAAAAGCCTTCTTTAATGGGAGTTTTAAAACCTTTACGAATTAACTGATTTTTGGTTGCACCAGGCTTCACTGTTGTGCACAGGCCTTTTCAAGTCACAGGGCATGGGGGCCACTCTTCACTGCAGGGCACGGGCGTTTCTTGTGGAAAACAGGCTCTGGGGCATATGGGCTTCCGGAGTTGCAGCAGGAAGGCTCAGGAGTCATGGTGCACAGGCTTAGCTGCTTTGTGGCATGTGGAGTCTTCCTGGACCAGGGATCAAACCCGTGTCCCCTGCAACTGGCCATGGCGATTCCAACCCACTGCGCCACCAGTGAGGTCCACCAAAACTTTTTAAGAACCCAATCTGTGTCACAAAAGATGATTCCAAACACACTAACTTTGACACTCTGAAATTCAGTCATTATCTTTTTCCAAATCCTTCCCCTTGTAGGGAGTCTAGAAGCCCAGCTGTTTTTATTAATGACATTAAAATGGAGATAAGAAATAACAGATAAATCAAATGAGGGCTGTATAAAGTCAAGTTGTTTAACAATATTTCCACTCTAACTTTAGAAAACAAGTACTAAAGGATAAGAGAGATCTTTCTTCTTTTGCCTTGAGAGGAGGGTTGATGAAAGAGTTGTACAATTTTACATGGATATTTTATATATAAATCCCACAGAGCCAACCTGGATAAATTATAACACCAATAACAATAGTAAAAGCTAATACTTAGGATACTTACTTTGTGCCAGGCCTGATGCTAGAGCTTTAAGTGAATTATCTCATTTAATCCTTTTAAAAGCCTAAGTAAAATAGGTACTAATATTAACCCATTTTGTAGGTGATTTTATGTGATGAGTTGCACAACTGGTAAGTAAGGGAGCCAGGATTTAATTCCAGATTCAAGAGCCCATGATGTTAATCATTACTGTACTGCCTCAGCATCCAGAGATTTTGCTTCTACTTCTTTCAAATCTGTCCATTTCACTATTTTCCCACTGCCATTTCCCACAGCTGTTTTCCAAATGTGGTCACCTAGTATCTCATTTGGATAAATCCTCCATATTTCTAACTACTTTTACTCTAGTTCCTCTTGAAATCTTTTCTGGTGTAGCCAGGGTGGTACTTTAAAAACAGACATCTGATACTTCACTTTCTGTTTTAAATCCCATTTGGCTCATATTTCTCCTTGGATCAACTTCACACACTGCTTATAAGTCCCTGTTAAAGGCAGAAGTACAATTAAACCAAACTACTGTCAGCCTCCCTATTCATTTATTATCTATTATTTAAAATGTGTTTAGTCAGTATTGCTGTAATAAAGTCTTTTGTCCGAGCCTCTGTTTTTGTAGGGAAATAACTGTTTTGAAATAGTGGAACTTGAAGAAGTAGACAAGGATATGAGAAATGTGCTTTATAGCAAAAAAATCTTTAACAATACTTTGTAATATTTATATTACATAGTAAGTGCTCAGTAAGTATTAGCTACATTGCTTCTTCACCTTTCCACAAAGTCAGGATATTCCTTTATATCTCTACTAGAGAAACACTTTTACAGAGGAAAATAAATTTAAAAAGTAGCTAGCAGCAGATGTAACAAAATACCAGCACAGCTCATTAACTTTCTTAATTTATAATTTTCCCTAGAAAAGGGGGCCAATGTATATTTGCTTTTAGAAAGAAGTTTCATAGGTATAAAGTAAAAGGTCATAATTACATTCTTTTTATCTAACTGCAAAGAGATGAAAGTGGCAAAATAATTAATGCTACTTTTGAGACTCCTTTAAATGTCCCACCAGGCTCCCCGATCCCTGGGATTCTCCAAGCAAGAACACTGGAGTGGGTTGCCATTTCCTTCTCTAATGCATGAAAGTGAAAAGTGAAAGTGAAGTCACTCAATCGTGCCCTACTCTCAGCAACCCCATGGACTGCAGCCTACCAGGCTCCTCCGTCCATGGGATTTTCTAGGCAAGAGTACTGGAGTGGGGTTGCCATTGCCTTCTCCAAGTAGTAGTTGCAGGACTATTGAAATGTTAAGATGGTATTTGGCCAGGGGACCTGAACTATTCATTCTTTCCTGCAAGGATCCTGAAAGAAATACATGCACATAAAACAACGGTCAGCAAATGAACATTCTTAATTATTCCGGGGCTTTGATCCAAACCAAACTTTTCTAAAAAAGAAATGTATTCTTTTCTCAGGGAGTAAGTGAGGAATGAAATCTACTTCAAACACAAAAAGATCCTTGTAACTTACTGTTGAGGGAAGGAAAAGCTACAAAGTAGTATAGAATAATTTATGTAAAACTCTAAGATACACATGCAAAGACATTATCTGGAAGAAATCTTTACCAAAGATGAAGAGTGGTCATTTCTATGTGGCCAGAATTTTCAATTTCTTTTATATAGTTTTCATTATTGGCTGTATTGTTTAAATTATTAACAGTAATCATGTATCACCTCTACAAAAATAAAAATAAAAAATGAAGTCACAGAACACTTGTTTAATTTATCTCACTTAGAAAAGGTTAAACATTAATGAAGCTGGTAGAGACACAGAGCAGAGAAAGGAAGATCTACACGTTTTATAGATAGCATGAATGTCAGTATGGGAAATAACCTGACAACATACAACTAAAGTGCTAATATCCTTAAGTAGAGTACTCCTACTTCTGAGAATCCTTTATGAAGATTACAAATTACAGAAAAATACTTTATGCAGGAAGGGAGTAACTACTAACTGCACAAAATAATTGAAACAATCTAAAGGCCTAAGAATAAGCAAATGAGTACCAAAATTAAAATATAATGAAATATTAATGAGGTTGTATTATAAGGAGAAAATGATGTTAGAGTTAAAAAATCAACAACAGGATATAAACTTTGTGATTTCCATAAAGCTGTAGGGGCAAAATGTACAGAGTAAGAAGGAAATATACCAAAATGAAGAACTATCTTGCTTGTAAGACTGATTGCAATTTTATAACTTTTTCCTTACAATTAATGAAAGTTACTTTAAAAAAACCCAGGGCAAGGGGAACCAATGAAATCTGATCAATACAACTATTTGCAGGAATGGTTTTAAAAGACTTAAGAATTTTTAGATCTAACTGTATGGAGATTTGAAACAGCTCAACTTTCAGGATTTGAAACAGCTCTGGAAAAGGTCAGTTTTCATTCCAATCTCAAAGAAAGGCAATGCCAAAGAATACTCAAACTACCACACAACTGCATTCATCTCACATGCTAGTAAAGTAATGCTTAAAATTCTGCAAGCCAGGCTTCAGCAATATGTGAACCGTGAACTCCCTGATGTTCCAGCTGGTTTTAGAAAAGGCAGAGGAACCAGAGATCAAATTGCCAACATCCGCTGGATCATGGAAAAAGCAAGACAGTTCCAGAAAAACATCTATTTCTGCTTTATTGACTATGCCAAAGCCATAGTGTGGATCACACAAAGCCACTGTGTGGATCACAATAAACTGTGGAAAATTCTGAAGGAGATGGGAATACCAGACCACCTAACCTGGCTCTTGAGAAATCTGTATGCAGGTCAAGAAGCAACAGTCAGAACTGGACATGGAACAACAGACTGGTTCCAAATAGGAAAAGGAGTACATCAAGGCTGTATACTGTAACCCTGCTTATTTAACTTCTATGCAGAGTACATCATGAGAAACGCTGGATTGGAAGAAACACAAGCTGGAATCAAGATTGCGGGGAGAAATATCAGTAACCTCAGATATGCAGATGACACCACTCTTACGGCAGAAAATGAAGAGGAGCTAAAAGGCCTCTTGATGAAGGTGAAAGAGGAGAGCAAAAAAGTTGGCTTAAAGCTCAACATTCAGAAAAAGAAGATCATGGCATCCAGTCCCATCACTTCATGGGAAATAGATGGGGAAACAGTGAAAACAGTGTCAGACTTTATTTTTGGGGGCTCCAAAATTACTGCGGATAGTGACTGCAGCCATGAAATTAGAAGACGCTTACTCCTTGGAAGAAAAGTTATGACCAACCTAGATAGTATATTCAAAAGCAGAGACATTTCTTTGCCGACTAAGGTCGGTCTAGTCAAGGCTATGGTTTTTCCAGTGGTCACGTATGGATGTGAGAGTTGGACTGTGAAGAAGGCTGAGCGCTGAAGAATTGATGCTTTTGAACTGTGGGTGTTGGAGAAGTCTCTTGAGAGTCCCTTGGACTGCAAGGAGATCCAACCAGTCCATTCTGAAGGAGATCAGCCCTGGGATTTCTTTGGAAGGAATGATGCTGAAGCTGAAGCTCCAGTACTTTGGCCACCTCATGCGAAGAGCTGACTCATTGGAAAAGACTCTAATGCTGAGAGGGATTGGGGGCAGGAGGAGAAGGGGACGACCGAAGATGAGATGGCTGGATGGCATCACAGACTCGATGGACGTGAATCTGAGTGAACTCCGAGAGATGGTGATGGACAGGGAGGCCTGGCGTGCTGCGATTCATGGGGTCGCAAAGAGTCGGACACGACTGAGCGACTGAACTGTATGGAGAAGATTCTTTTTTTAAGGAGATTGATATTTCTTAATATTCAACTATGCACTTATATGCAGAGTACATCATGAGAAATGCTGGGCTGGAAGAAGCACAAGCTCGAATCAAGATTGCTGGGAGAAACAGCAATAACCTCAGATATGCAGATGACACCACTCTTATGGCAGAAAGCGAAGAGGAACTAAAAAGCCTCTTGATGAAAGTGAAAGAGGAGAGTGAAAAAGTTGGCTTAAAGCTCAACATTCAGAAAACAAAGATCATGTCATCTGGTCCCATTGCTTCATGGGAAATAAGATGGGGAAATGGTGTCAGACTATTTTTCTGGGCTCCAAAATCACTGTAGATGGTGACTGCAGCCATGAAATTAAAAGACGCCTACTCCTTGGAAGAAAAGTTATGACCAACTTAGACAGCATATTGAAAAGCAGAGACATTACTTTGCCAACAAAGGTCCATCTAGTCAAGGCTATGGTTTTTCCAGTAGTCATGTATGGATATGAGATTTGGACTGTGAAGAAAGCTGAGCACCAAAGAATTGATGCTTTTGAACTGTGGTGTTGGAGAAGACTCTTGAGAGTCCCTTGGACTGCAAGGAGATGCAACCAGTCTATTCTAAAGGGAATCAGCCCTGGGTGTTCTTTGGAAGGAATGATCTAAAGCTGAAACTCCAGTACTTTGGCCACCTCATGCAAAGAATTGACTCATTGGTAAAGACTTTGATGCTGGATGGGATTGGGGGCAGGAGGAAAAGGGGATGATAGAGGATGAGATGGCTGGATGGCATCACCGACTCGATGGACTTTGAGTTTGAGTGAACTCCAAGAGTTGGTGATGGACAGGGAGGCCTGGCGTGCTGCAATTCATGGGGTCGCAATGAGTCGAACACAACTGACGGGACACAATTGACTGATGCACTCATGAGAAAAAAGCTGAAATTAACTACAAAAGGGGGTGTATTACAAAAAAATCAAGGTTGTGGTTCCTGGAATAATGTTACCACTCACTAATCAATGTTCTCATAATCCATTCAATCTCACTTTTATGCAAAATGGGAATAATACCTACACTGAAAGACTTCCCACAGGATTAAATGATAACACTGGCTAGTTACAGTCTATCCTTCTACAGATCAAGGGGGCTGCTACTGAAGAGAACAAGGGACTAGTAAATAAACACTGATATATACGTATTCCTGCCAATGATCACGACTTGTCTGTCAAGAATATGAACTTGTTATATGACTGAAAAATAAGAGAATTTTTATTTTTGAGGATAACATTTTAACTTAAAAGAACATTCATCTACCTTGCAACATATTCTTATGATTCTTAACACAATGCTGTCTTTCATACCTCAATACCACATAAGCAAGACAACGGAAACAAAACTGTGTTTAAGGTATTTGGTAAAAAGGCATGTTTGATGAAAAAGGCTAGTTTTATGTACCTTGATTCTTTAAGAAACATTTTATTCCAGTGAATGTTCGATATACTCAGCAAGTAAAATGAGAAAATAGTTTCCACTGCTGTCAATATGCATAAGCCATGCCACCCACCACTACATTTCCATATCAGATAAGAGCAAAAGCAGAATCACATCTGCTGGATGACTGTCAGAAATCTTCCCTCCTGATTAAATAAAAATTCAAATACAATGCTGAACACTGTTTAAAAAACAAAACAAAACAAACAAAAAAAGCAAGGACTTTAATAGTACAAAGCTTCATTTATCTTTAATATTTTCTAAAACTAGCAATATGGAACCTTTATTCAACTCCAGATTAACTGTCCTTTCCCCCTCTCATCTTTCTTATTTAAAGAAACATTTTGCAAGCAATTTACAGACTAAAAAAGATACAAGGAATCAGCTAGAAATCTAGTAATATTTACCTGAATTGTTAGTATCAAATATATGGTAAGCATTACAACAACATGCAAGTCTGTTAAACTCTATACATCTTCAAGAAAATTAGAGATCCCAAGGGAACATTTCATGCAAAGACGAGCACAATAAAGGACAGAAATGGTATAGACCTAATAAAAGGAGATGATATTAAGAAGAGGTGGCAAGAATACACATAAGAACTATACAAAAAGGATCTTCATGACCCAGATAACCACTGGTATGATCACTCACCTAGAGCCAGACATCCTGGAATGTGAAGTCAAGTGGGCCTTAGGAAGCATAACTATGAAGAGAGCTGACGAAATTCCAGTTGAGCTATTTCAAATCTTCAAATATGATGCTGTGAAAGTGCTATACTCAATATGCCAGCAAATTTGGAAAACTCAGCAATGGGCACAGGATAGGAAAAGGTCAGTTTTCATTCCAATCGCAAAAAAGGCAATGCCAAAGAATGTTCAAACTACTGCACAATTGCACTCAACTCACACACTAGCAATGTAATGCTCAAAATTCTCCAAGCAGGCTTCAACAGTACGTGAACTGTGAACTTCCAGATGTTGAAGCTGATTTAGAAAACACAGAGGAACCAGAGATCAAATTGCCAGCATCCGGTGGAACATCAAAAAAGCAAGAGATTTCCAGAAAAACATCTACTTCTGCTTTACTGACTATGCCAAAGTCGTTGACTGTGTGGATCATAACAAACTGTGGAAAATTCTTCAAAAGATGGGAATACTTGACCTCTGACCTGCCTCCTGAGAAATCTGTATGCAGGTCAAAAAGCAACAGTTAGAACTGGACATGGAACAACAGACTGGTTCCAAATGGGGAAAGGAGTACGTCAAGGCTGCATATTGTCACCCTGCTTATTTAACTTCCATGCAGAATGCATCATATGAAATGCTAGGCTGGATGAAGCACAAGCTGGAATCAAAACTGCTCCGAGAAATATCAATAACCTCAGATATGCAGATGATACCACCTTTATGGCAGAAAGTGAAGAAGAACTAAAGAGCCTCTTGATGAAAGTGAAAGACAGAGGACAATGAAAAAGCTGGCTTAAAACTCAATATTCAGAAAACTAAGATCACGGCATCCAGTTCCATCATTTCTTGGGAAATAGATGGGAAAACAATGGAAACTGAGACAGATTTTATTTTGGGGGCTCCAAAATCACTGCAGATGATGATTGTAGCCATGAAATTAAAAGACACTTTGTCCTTGGAAGAAAAGCTATGACCAACCTAGACAGCATGCTAAAAAGCAAAGACTTTACTTTGCTAACAAAGGTCCATCTAGTCAAAGTTATGGTTTTTCCAGGAGCCATGTATGGATGTGAGTTGGTCTATAAAGAAAGCTGACAGCCGAAGAATTGATGCTTTTGAACTGTGGTGTTGGAGAAGACTCTTGAGTGTCCCTCGGACTGCAAGGAGATCAAACCAGCTAATCCTAAAGGAAATCTGTCCTGAAGATTCATTGGAATGACTGATCCTAAAGCTGAAACTCCATTACTTTGGCCCCCTGATGTGAAGAACCATCTCATTGGAGAAGACCATGATGCTGGAAAAGACTGAAGGCAAGAGAAGGGGACGACAGAGGATGAGATGTTTGGATGGCATCACCGAGATGATGGACATAATTGGAGTCAACTCCGGGAGCTGGTGATGGACAGGGAAGCCTGGTGTGCTACAGTCCATGGGGTCACAAAGAGTCAGACATGATTGAACAACTGAATCAAACTGATGACATCAATACTTGTAAAACCTTTTCAAATTTTCAATATTCACATAATCATGACAACCCACTCCAGTCTTCTTGCCTGGGAAATCCCATGGACAGAGGAGCTTGTTGAGCTATAACAGTTCATGGGGTCACAAAGTGTCAGACACGACTTAAGTGACCAAACCACTATGCTCAGCTTTAGGAGATAGTACAAAATTGTTTTACCAGTCTGTATCTGTGGCACGCCATCCTCATCAACATTTGGTATTAAATCTTTTATTTTTAAGCTATTCAGGCATATGGTGGTATGACTGTGCTCCCTGACATCTAATGGCACTGAATGTTGACTACCTTTTCATATGCTCATTACCCATTTGGATATGCTCTTTATGAAGTACCAGATCAAATCTCTTGGCCTTTTTTTTTTCCAATTGCATTGTGTAAACTTTTCTCATTAATTTGTAAGACCCTCTCTGTCTTTTTTGACATAAAATGTTGTCAAGTTATTTCTCAACTGGCCACATGGTTAATAAGATTAGCTACCTAAATATCTTCTTGGTTCACTGTTCTCTGTAAAATCCTGATTCTTCCTTTAATTACTGGTAAAAGATAAATACCTTCCTGGATAGAAGAAACTGGCTGAAAACTACAAATTAATGACAATTATTCCCTCTTTTAAAGATTATAAACTTCATTAAGTATTTAGGCAACATATGGAAGCACAAAGTGAAGATGAATTCAGGTAAATTCAGCTTTTGACTGCAACAAAACTGCAGGCAACAGAAACTAAAAAAGTTATTTTAAAAGCCTTTGAAACAAGTATTTTTATTCTAAAACACTAAGAATATTAAAGAGAGTTAGTACCTTGTTTTCTTCCTTGATTTCACTAACCTTAAAAATCATGATAGTTAATATCTATATTTAAGTGTTAAAACATTTTACTAACCATTATGGATTATTGCCTTTTCATACTGTCCATGGGAAAAGGCAATAATCCATAATGGAGGAGAAGGGGACGAAAGAGGATGAGATGGTTGGATGGCATCACTGACTCAATGGACATGAGTTTGAACAAGCTTTGGGAGTTGGTGATGGACAGAGAGAGGGGCCTGGCATGCTGCAGTCCATGGGGCTGCAAAGAGTCGGACACAACTGAGTGACTGAACTGATGGATTATCGCAATCTAGTGAGTAACTCCCACTGTTAGAATCAACCAAATTCCTCATTTTAAGGAGAGAAACATCCAGAGACTTAATAAATGCTGGTTAACAAAGTTCAGTTGTTATACTACCTACTTGGGTTTTTCTACAACTTATCTGAGAAAATGGCAAAGCCCTAACTATTCCAGCAGCTAATACTAGGTCTGCACTTCCCTCAACAATTAAAAGGGCTTCCCAGGTGGTACTAGTGGTAATAAAGAACCTGCCTGTCAATGCAGAAGACAAGAGAGACACAGGTTCAATCCCTGGGTTGGGACGATCCCCTGGAGAAGGAAATGGCATCCCACTCCTGTATTCTTGCTTGGAAAATCCCATGGACAGAGGAACCTGGTGGGCTATAGTCCATGGAACTGCAGAGTTGGACGCGACTGAAGCGACTGAGCACAATAAGAACGCTTGAATATAAAGGAAAAGTAAAATTTGATTCCATCTTCTTCCTTTCATCACTGTGGTGTGATGCAAATAAGGTAAAAGAAAAAGTGGTTCTAATCCAGAGCCCATAAATTACTTATATAAAGTATACACTAAAAATTGTTGTTGTACAAGTTTTATTTGCATTCTTAAACCTTCATCAATTTAACCAGATTCAAAATGCAAAGCTAAGTTTACATGATAATCATTTATAAAGCAGACAAGTATAGAATGAGCCTCTAGTACCTATTAAGAAATTTCTCCAATATTATAGTTGATTTAAAAAGAGGACTAAGGACTTCCTGGCAGTCCAGTAGTAAAGACTCAAGCTTCCATTGCTGCAGGCATAGGTTCGATACCTGGTTGGGGAACTAAGATCCCACAGCAAACAGAAATGGGCTGACTTTATATGACTTTGATGTTTAAAAATTGCTAAAAAGAAAACAGGTATATTCTGCCACCTAGCTAAAAATAGCTTTCTAATAAATTTATGTCAAATTTAAGATAAAAGCAATTAAGATGTCAAGTAAACAGAAATTGCTTCTTTTAGAAGTAGAGAAAAAGCACTAAGATCAAACTGACCCTGATATATCATAGGAAAAAGAAAACTCATTATGGCAAAGAGCAATACCATTTTTAAAAGATCTTTAAAGTGAGTCTTGGGCATCATTTAGGTTTGCTCAACCATGAGAATCTTCTGGTGGGGAAACTTTTTTCACAACCCATTTCAAGTAAAATATATCAATACCTTAAAAAAACTTGCACTTAATTTCCTCAGACAGAAATCCTTTAACTTCTCAGGCCAAGAATACACCTTTCCTCTGAAAGTAATCAAATGGAGCTTTACATATAAATTACTGAGCCTTCACAAAGGAACAAAGGCACAAACATTAAACTGTAAAACAACTGCCTATAGATTCTCACCACAGAAAATCAACATCTGTAAAAATTATCTGGATTCTGCCTCCCTAAATTGTATACTTTCCTATGACTGCTTAGGTCTTAGATAATTTACAAAATATAGGGAATATGGGTGGTCCATGACCACCAAAATTTCAGGATCTACTAAGACTGCTCCCTTATGGAAATAAAGCAATGTCATGATTACTACAAACTCTTACCAGAGCCAAAAAAACTTAACTTTATCAACGTGATTCTTCTATCTGCTAGTGTAGGGAGAGCATTCCTGCTAGTTTTCTTGTTTTGATGGGGTGGTGATGTAGAGGAGTCTATTTCTTTCATGGTAAGAAGAAACCCTGTTTATTCAAAATCACATGCACTGCAACTGTAGAAGATTCTAGGAGTAATCCTATGATTCTTTTAAATCACAGAATCAACAGATGGCTTATCATAATTCCTTTATTAACTGATTACACAGAAAATGCTCAAAGAAGCCTTTCGATAATACTAGATACATCTTCACTAAAAATATTAACTTATCCAAATAAAAAATAACCAACTTACCAGCACATTTGTAGTTTTTAATTTTAAAATAATTTTCACAAACAACTCATTAGACCTCAAAGATAGCATGGCAGATGGCTAAGAGATTAAAAAAACAAGCCCTGTCTTTAAAGATTTATTTAGTGTTGTTTCAATTCCTAAGGGGAAATGCAAAGTACGAATGGATTCCACATATATAAAGCCAGCACACTATTTTAAATAAAATTACTGGTTTGGTATACATATTCTCCTTTCTATATTTTATATTAAAATAGAATCCCTGAATTTAAGAAAGACCTCAGAAATACCTTCTTTCCACAGGGACTACTTGTTTAATGTTACACTGAATTATGCAATTTCTAATATATTGTAAAAATTTAAATCATGAAATCATATTAACTTTTCTTGTACTGAGCAAGTTATTATGGAATGAATACCAAGGAGGACAAAACAACAGAGCTAGATAAAGAACACAGAACCCTAGTGTATTTTTGTCAGTAATCATTCTAACACTAACTGTAAAGATTAAAGGAAAAAACAACTCCTTAAATTACAAATTTCCCCATAAAATGTTTTATAATACTGTAAATTATTTCAACTGGAAAACATATGTGTCTAATGCTTTGCTGATTCCTACAAAAACATTGTGTCCCTGAGCCTTTAAGAAGTTTATGGTTCAAAACAAACACGAGAGATATGAAGGACATATAAAAATATGCAAACACTGTGATTCAAGAAGCTCAAGATTTCAGTCAACAAAATACATCTGCCATAAATACTTAATAGGATGGCAGAAGTGTTTGCTGGACAGAAATTCCGGTTCTCAGGTCACAGAGACCTAGGTCTGAATGCTGGCCCCTTCACTAATTGGCAGTTTAACATTGGACAAGTTACTTAACCTCTCTCTGTCTCAATTTCCTAATGTGTAAAGTGAAGTGAAGTCACTCAGTCATGTCCGACTCTTTGTGACCCCATGGACTGTAGTCTACCAGGCTCCTCTGTCCATGGGATTTTCCAGGCAAGAGTACTGGAGTGGGCTGCCATTGCCTTCTCCAGATTAGTACTTGGTGACCCTCAAAATAAACAATACCTCCTATCCTCATCAACATACCTTAACAATTTGATTTCATTCTGAATATTAATCTAAGAATGCTTGCTTAAATAGTAAAATTACCAAGTTTAGGTTCTACATTAATATTTTTAGTGATTTTGAAGCATGAATCCAAAAACATATCACTACCTTCCTGCTCCCAGTCTATGGGAAGAAAAAAAAAAAATAGAGTAAACTTTCCTGGTTATGTTTGATGATAGCTTTTGAATTTTCTCCTTCCCATGTCGGTTTAATGACTCAATTTATTTTTAGAATTCAAATTCAGTTTAAATTTTCACTGATATGTTGTTTAATTGGCACATGTCATTTTACATTAAAATTTAACAAATATTAATAAGAATAATAATTAATGATTTTTCCTTCCTTGTTTATGAATAAACTATATTTAGATATAAGAAAGGAAAGTTTATATACTATATCTAGAACCTTGCTGCTGAATCTATTTCTAAGAATTTAAATTTACCAAAACTCTGTTAACCAGAATAAGTCACAATGCTCTGATGGAGACTCAAAGATCCTAGCTATCCATTATTCAAAGGGGCAAAGAAATAGATGATATAGAAGAAATACATGCTTTATGCATCATTCTTCACACAAAGAGAAGAAACAAAATGACAACCTGCAAAGATTCCTGAACCAGCTTCACTATGAAGAATGAACAAAATCAAATATGCTTATTTAAAACAGAAAAAAACTAGTGCTGTAATCTAAATCAACTAATTAAGCCAACAAACGTCATCTCAGTTAAAAATACCGAAATTAGTTTTAATAATGCCTTTAATCATTATTAAGAGGGCTGGCCCTGACAACTACACAAAACAGACAACTCTCTTTAAATGCACATTTAGCAACTCTCATTGAATGCAGAACTCTTTATCCATAAAAAAACATGGTATAATTTCAGTGAATTTGTGACTTCAAAACTCTTTCTTTTCCCACTATGTCATAAATGGGGAAAAACATCAGCCACTCTGGTAAGTACCCTTACATATATTATTTCATGTGTCCCTTAAACACATTAAGAAAAGACAAAGGCAAGGTCACATATGTCATACATGGCCGAGTCTGCAGTGTCAGAATTCAGGTTAGCCCAGCTCCAAACTACTGAGATTTTAGAATTCTAGCTCATCTCACTTTTATTTATTTGCTTTAATTTTTACTTAACTATAGTTGGTTTATAATACTGTGTCAGTTCAGGTATATGGCTTCACATTCTTCTCCATTATAGGCTATTACAAATTACTGAATATAGCTCCCTATACTACACAATAAATCCTTGTTGTTTATCATATATATAGTGGTGTGTATATGTTAATCCTATACTCCTAATTTATCCTTCCCCCTTCTGTTTCCCCTTTAGGAGTCACAAGTTGTTTCCTGCATCTGTGAATCTGAGTCTGTGTTTTGTATTACTAAATAAGTTCATTTATATCTTCTTTTTAGATTTCATATACAAGTGATATCACACAATACTTGTCTTCCTCTATCTGACTTTCTTCACTTAGTGTGATAATCTCTAGGTTCCCCCATGTTGCTGGAAATGGCAATGTTTAATTGTTTTTTGGCTGAGTAATACTCCATTGAATATATGTACCACATCTTCTTTATCCATTCATCTATTGATAGACATTTAGGTTGTTTCCATGTCTACTGGCTCATCTTTTCTTTAAATAATAGAAAACTGTTTACCATTTTTACACCGTTTCCTGAGGTAATAATATCAAGGTAACTAAGACTCACAAAATGCTTTAAAGTAATATAATTCTAAAGTTAAAACAAGGACAAAAGGAAAGCATGAGAGCCAGATTTCCTTAGGCTGGGAAAATTTATAATTAAGAAATAAACCTAATGCACGATCAATATCAAGAAGAAAGTGCCTGCAGTATCCCAGGCCTGACTAGTTTTTCTTGTTGTGTGTATGTGTGTACATGTTTTGTGTCAGTTAAATAACCAAAACAGGTGTTTCAACTACAACTCTGTGAAACCCAAATGAACAAGTATAGACAAGTATATGAACAAATTCAGTTTTCTTCAGGAATGGCATAGTGAATTTGTAACTTTCCCTATTCCTTGTTTTACCATGAAATACTGAATTAGCTAAGAGATTTTTAAAAATATATTTCTTTAGTCTATATACCAATTATTCATACATAAGTCAAAAACTAGCTTTAAATTTCAAGACTATGGCTTATACATTTAAGAAAGACTTTTTCAAAGTTTATTAGAAAACTTTATATTTACCAAAATTTAACAATTTACACATGATTATACTAAGGATTTACCCAAATGGTTACAAAGGACAATAAAAATTAACACTGAAGCTTTCAAACATTAGGATTTTACAATCTGATGTTTTTTCAAGAATCCTTTTATCCAGATCATATAAAGGCATTCATTATGAAGCAAACCCTAAATAAAAAACAAATTTATATAAAAGGGCATATTTTGCTTTAATCATCAATTAAAAATATTTATCATGGCAATCCTTTAGTATAACTCAAATGTTAGAAACAAAATCATTTCAAAAATTTACACCTGTATTGCTTCAATTTTTACAACCCCAAATATTATATTCAACTATTCAGCACACACGCACGGATCAATAGTCTTTTAGAGGTGTTTACCAACGAGTCTCTTGCCTAAGTCTTTCTAGACAGGTAAACACTGGAGACCCACCTTGTGCTGCTCAATGGCATCTATCCACTGCTGTCTGTGATCTGGATCTTGAGCACGAAGATACCAAACGCTATCATTTACACTAATATCAAATCGGCATTCATCAAAATCATGAGGCTGTGGGAGAAAAAAAGGGAGAAAAGGAAAAGCAAAGCTAATTATATTCTTAGAAGTGTTATACTCTACAGCAAAAACATGAACATACCCATTCTGGCTGGTGAGAGACTGTTGTTACTCTTTTTGTACTCAAATAACTTTTTGAAGATATTTCAGATAAAGAGCACAGCAAGGGTATAATTACCAAAAACCATGCTCGTTCACTATTTCTACAAATGAACTGACACATGAACTACAGAATGTTTTTAAAAAAGAGGTAAAATATTTTCCATCAAATGCTTTGAGTCAGTGTAAAATAGTGGGAATATCACTGAAAGCACAATTTTAAAAAGGGCAAAAGTAAGTTTTACAAAAGACATTTACTGATATTTTTCTGGTTTCATTATTCAAAAGTAAATTCTCATCATCAAGTCTTATTTCATTAAATTTGATAAACAAGATATTTTTATATTCTATCCAAAAATGACATTAACATCCTTCTAAATATCTCAAATTAACTTCTAGGCTTTTTACATCTTTTATTTTAAAAGCCAGGAGAGTCTCTAATGAAAAGCAAAAGTAAAATGAACACTGCATCAGACCTATGTTAGAGGAAACCTCCTTCATCAAAATGTAAGCAATTAGTGCAAATGTAAAATATCTGGTTCAGTGTTTCACATTCTTCAAAACAATATATAAAATAAATATTTTATATACTTGTTTTTCTCTCAGTGAATGACTTCAAATATGACAGGATCATATCACAAATACAACCTCTTCTTCTACTGGATAAAGTACAATGTCCTCTTCTGTGAACTAGCTTAGCCTTAGAGGAAAGAGACTCCTCCCTGGTCTACATAGTAATAAACTTACTAGCTGAATTCAATCTACATATTGTGTTTATTCTCTCCCACCTTTAACAGTATCAATCTTTTATCTCATCAGTTTATTCAAGGAAAATATAAACTAATTCCACAATGTTCTTTAGCCTATGAAACAATTTCTCTTTTAATATTAAGACAACTAATTCATGGTTCTGACTGGCTAAAAGATAAAAGTTAAACTTCTGAGTCACTATGTGCTGGGCATCGCAGTGAGGACCATAGTGGGAGGCAGTACATGCTGGAGAGAAGAGACGGGAAGAGACAAGACTGCAAACCCTGCCTTCAGTCACTATGAATATAGAAATAAGGAAAAGACAACTTTAACACTCAAAAATATGACTGTAAACTTAACTGAAAGCTAAATATTCATAAATCTTAAGAATGAAGTCCAGTCATTAAGAAAAGCTTCTTGGAGGAAAGAAAGCATATGTACTATCTGAAGAACAAAGTAAAAAATTTATCTGATCAGTCTACTGTTCTGAATAGCCCAGAAGTTTTTAAACTTTTACTCTGAGATATAATCATTATTATATTTCTAGTGACTATTCTTAAAAAGGATTTATATTTTATATTGTGTTCAATATTTTCATTAATGCTTTAGAAAATAAAAAGATTATATATATATATAGTAATTGCTTATTTTTTGCTGGGGATTGTTTCAAGGACTCCTTTGGACACCAAAATTTCAGATGCCTAAGTCCCACACATAAAACAGCTCAGTACAACCAGCTCTCCCTATCTGCAGACGCTAAGCTAGTGGATATGGAGGGTCACCTATTGTTCAAAATTTACTAGTTTCCCCAGCCAATTCTTTTTCCAGCTTTCATATCTTCAAAATTTCCTTATAATCTTCAAAAGAGTCCTATGCCACATTTTAAATATTCCTAAAAACAGAAACTTGCCATTAACCCTTCTCTGGGTGTAAGTGACTTAACAGATCCTGAAATCAACGTAAGTAAACTTTGCCAACTTACTAAATCTGTTAAGTATATCAATTATGTTTTCTTTTCCCTATGTTTCAAAGTTTCAATATATGGAGAACTTTAAGCCTTTAATAGATAAAAATGTTATACACAGGAATGGAGTAAAATGATACTCTACAAATCTAGAATTAAAGAATTTAAAAACTTCATTTGAATGTCACATTTATATGAGATGCAGTATCTCAATATCTGCTCAAAGAGATGGAGCTGCCAGAAAGTGTACACAAAGTAACCATTTCTACCATCAGCAGTCTGAGGGATAGGTGGCACAGAAAGGAGATCTACCAATTTTCAGGTGGTAGTATGTAAACGACACAGAAGCTTTGCATCCCTAAAAAGTCAAGACGTGCAGGAAGCTAAATCTACAAGGCTAAAGAAATTACAGATTTGTTAAGAGGTGTGTTTAGGAGGGTAAATCAATGTCTAGACAAAAGTTTATACCATGTCTCAACACAGACATACTCAAACACATAATACAACAGTCTCCCTTTATCTAAGAGAAATATATCCCAAGACCCCCAGTGGATGCCTGAAACTGTGAAGTGAAGTGAAGTGAAGTCACTTCAGTCGTGTCTGACTCTGTGCGATCCCATGGACTATAGCCTACCAGGCTCCCCCATCCCTGGGATTCTTCAGGCAAGAACACTGGAGTGGGTTGCCATTTCCTTCTCCAAAGCATGAAAGTGAAAAGTGAAAGTGAAGTCATAGATTACTCTAAAAAACCACATCAAAATGCTATTTATCTTGATTACTGAGTTTTTTGATGCTATCTTAAATTTTACAACTTAAGTTAGTCCCTCATTGGTCTTATCCCAATTGTAGCCCTGACAGATGATTAGAAGAAAACTAATAAGGGATAAAGAACAAAATTAGATGAAAAAATAAAGGAGGTGGTAGATGTAAGAGATGACATGAGCTATCTTCAGAAAAAAATAACTAAAAAATCTAAAGAAGAGATAAAGCAGCAACCAATGAAAAGTAAGCTAAAAGAGCTAAGAAAAAAGAAATGAGTTGAAACCACATCAGAAGCAGCAATAAAAGCAAATAAGTCTGTTTTCTAAACAGACCTGAGAAAAATACAAAGTGAAAGAAATATAATGAGTGAACAAAGGAGGTCAAGCAAATGATTTAACTGGTGTTTTAAAAGAGGAAAATGCAACAAATGTAACAAAAGATTCAAAGATACTATCTTTTCTTCTTTTAATCTTTTAGCCCCACCAGGCAGGCATGTGGGATCTCTGGCCCTAGGGATCTTAGTTTTCTGACCAGGGATTGAACCTGCATCCCCTGCAATGGCAGCACAGTCTTGACCACTGAACCACCAGGGAAGTCCCGATACTATCTTTAAATTAAATGTTCATATCACAGATCCAAAAGACATATTATACCCAGGAAAAATGGTTGCAGGAAATAAACTCAATCTGAAGGCTCATTCTGTGAAATCAATTTAAGAAAGAAGAAACAATGATTCTCAAGCTTTTTCCACTGTCACCCCTACTCCAAGAAAAAACAAATTCTCCTTAGTGAGAGATCAAACAGTAAGAACTAAGATTTTGTCCAGTTGATTTTTCTTGGAGGATATATTGAAAAGAAAAGTGAAAGTGAAGTCGCTCAGTCATGTCCAACTCTTTGCGACCCCGTGGACTGTAGCCTAACAGGCTTCTTTGTCCATGGGATTCTCTAGGCAAGAATACTGGAGTGGGTTACCATTTCCACATTAGATATTGTAAATACCGAGATTATTTCACTTTCCCAAGAACCAAGTATGAGAATGAGAATGAGAATGCACATGCTAGGGAAGAAGGCCAACAACATAAAGGAAAATGCAGATGGGCCTCGTCCTTAACCATGCCAACAGTCACTGTCAGCAACAACAGATGTATCAAAAGGGGAAATGGCAGTTATATCTCCTTTAGGTCTGTCTTATTTGTTCTTAGGGCTTCTGTAACAAAAAACCCAGCATACACTGGGTAGCTTTTTGGACTGTTTTATTAGTGAAGTTTTACAATCTACTTGCGTGGCGTGTGCCGCATGCTCAGTTGCTAAGTCGCATTTGACTCTTTGCGACCCAATGGACTGCAGCCCGCCAAGTTCCTCTGTCCATAGGATTCTTCAGGCAAGAACACTGGACAGGGTTGCCATTTCCTCCTCCAGGGGATCTTCCCATCCCAGGGATGGAACCCATGTCTCCTGCACTGGCAGGCAGATTCTTTACCTCTGAGCCCTGGAAGCCCCTGAGGTAGCTTTAACAACAGAAATTTCTCACAGTTCTGGAGGTTGGAAATCCAAGCTCAGCGTGTGAGCACGGGAGGGCGCTCAGTGAGGGCCTTCTTTCTGGTTTGCCGATGGCTGCCCACTCCAGTGTTCTTGCCTGGAGAATCTCAGGGACGGGGGAGCCTGGTGGGCTGCCGTCTGTGGGGTCGCACAGAGTCAGACACGACTGAAGCGACTTAGCAGCAGCAGCAGCAGCAGCAGCAGCAGCAGCTCTCCAGGTATGTCGTCATATGGGGGACAGAGAGCTCTCGGGCTTCTTCATCCTCTCATACGGGTACCAGTGTCACCATGGGGGCTGTACTTACGTGACCTCAACTAAATCCAAATTCCTCCCAAAGGCCCCACTTCCAAATTACCATCAAAGTGAGAAGGCTTTAACACATACCACAGCATCCATTATCGATCAAAATACCCTTATAGGAAAAGAGGCATGTATCTACAAAGAAAAAGAAGGAAAACAGTTGCCAACAAAATTTAAAGCTGGAATGTGATAACTGATATTAACAGGTCTGAATACGCTGAAAAGTAAATATACACAAGGGAAAAGACAAAAAAAAGCCAATTTGTTTTGGAGGCGTCAAGTAGCACTAAAGGTAAAGGCATGGGAAGAGGTGAAAACAAAACTAATCAAAAGTCATTAAAAAGTGGAACTAGACCCCTGGAACTTCATTTGCCTATCCCACTGTGCAGTAACATTCGAGGCCCCACCTTTCAGAGAGTTTGTACCAGACAGGTTTAGGGAAGAAGGGACATTCCTATAAACGAGGAAAGGTGAAAAAAAAGCAGCTAAGGGACAGTGTTCGTATTAAAGGATTCTTTTCCTTACTTGATTCCCAAAAGTCTTGTACCCATACTTGTTCCTTGTATCTCCTTCTGCCTGTAAGGAAGATTCATCTACAGGAAAACTAATCCAAGAGGAAAGACACATAGTAATAATACTTAAGGGTTTCATAACTGAGCACTTAATCAGTTTGAAAGGTCTAAACCACAAAGATATAGAAGAATTACCTTTCAAAATCAGAAGATATGCTTCACCAAAATGAAGAAGTAACCAAGAGAAATAAGAAGCAATGGAGATCCAGCAAAAGAAGCAGCAAAGGGACTTCCCAGGAAGACATTAAGGAAAATGCCCACAGCAGAGTTATGGAGAAGATGGAAAATTCTAGATTAGAACAGTATGACAGAATGATTTAGAAGGAATCTCTCTAGTAGGAGGAAAAATAGAATGAAAAGATTAACTGAAAAAGTTAGACTCAGTGGAGAGGGTGTAGGAAGATTTCCCTAGAAATTCAAAGAAAGCCAACCAAATTTTAATAAAGTTTATTGACATATAATTAATATATAATAAACTATCCATTTAATGTGTACAATTCAATGGAATTTTCACTTGTATATTACCCATGAAATCAATACCATATGAGGACGGAAATGTCACCTCTGTCACCAGCTTCCAGAAACCAAGGATCTTCTTCCTTTCACTGTATATTAGTGTTCACTTTTTCTAAATTTATATAAATGTAATCAGATAGTAAATACTATTTTTACTTAGTATAACCATCTTGAGATTTACTCATACTGCTGTGTCTTATTGATAACTTATTCTTCTTATTGCTGAGAAGAGTTTAATAATGCTGGATATAACATATTTTCCTTGTTCATACCTGCGGTTGGTCAAAAGTTCATGTCTTGTAAGGATACAAATTTTTACTTCTTTTGACTTAGAAATGGGCTGACTGACTCATAAAATAGATAAACAGTTAACTTTAAAGAACTGACAAAAGTAGCTGCAGTCATTTTACATTCTTACTAGCAGTCTATCAAATCTACTTATTACTCCACATCCTTGCTTGATTTACTTATAGGATCTCTATTCTGTTCCCCCGATCTATAATGTCTATTCTTACTCCAAAACCAGTATTTTAATTATTGCTGCTTAACAGCAAATCTTGAAATTATGTAGTAGTACATCCTCAAACTAAACTCTTCTTTTAAAAACCTGCTTCGGTTAGTCTAGGTAGTTTCCATTACATAATTTATGCTTCCAGATAAATTGTATTACCAAGGACATTAATATCTTAGATTTTCTATAGATTATTAAGATGTGATATTTTAACAATGCTGAGCCTTCTAATCTATGGACATAATATCTCTCCATTTAGGTCTTCTTTATCTTGACCATCTCACACAGCTTGCAAGTAACAGTGTCCAAAGTACAGTATACAATGTTAGACTGATTCCTGAAGTAATTTTTTTATGCTACTGTGTATGGAATTGTTTTAAAAATTCAGTTAGTGCTTACTAAGAGTTCACACACCACAAATGAAAGATCCTGCCTATCGCAATGAAAATCAAAGATGCTACATGCCATAACCAAGGTGCAGCACAGCCAAATAAATAAGTATTTTTTAAAAGTCAGTTTGCTTAGTGTATATGATTGTACATTTTCTAATTATATATTAACCTTATATTCTACAGGGTTCCCTTGTGGCTCAGCTGGTAAAGTAAAGAACCCGCCTGCAATACAGGAGACCTGGGTTTGATCCCTGGGTTGGGAAGATCTCCTGGAGAAGGGAAAAGCTACCCACTCCAGTATTCTGGCCTGGAGAATTCCATGGACTGTACAGTCCACAGGGTCACAAAGAGTCAGACAAGACTAAGTGAGTTTCACTTATAGTCTACAATCTTGCAAAATTCACTTAGTAGTTCTCAAAACTGTTTACCTAATAAATTTGAAGGAATTTAAAGAACAACATCGGGCTTCCCTGACAGCTCAGTTGGTAAAGAATCCCACCTGCAATGCAGGAGACTCCGATTCAATTCCTGGGTCAGGAAGATCCGCTGGAGAAGGGATCAGTTCAGTTTAGTTCAGTTGTTCAGTCGTGTCCGACTCTTTGTGATGCCAGGCCTCCATGTCCATCACCAACTCCCAGAGTTCACTCAGACTCATGTCCATTGAGTCAGGAAGGGATAGGCTACCCTATTATTATTAATTAATTAATTATTATTACCCTATTATATAGTATTCTTGGGTTACCCTTGTGGCTCAGCTGGTAAAGAATCCACCTGCAATGAAGGAGACCTGGGTTTGATCCCTGGGTTGGGAAGATCCCCTGGAGAAGGGAAAGGCTACCCACTTCAGTACTCTGACCTGGAGAATTCCAAAGACTATATAGTTCATGGGTCTCAAAGAGTCAGATACAATCGAGCAACGTTCACTTTCACTTTCAGAGAACAATGTCACCTGCAAACAGCTTTACTTTAGCCTCTCTGATATTTATGTCTTTATATATATATATATATATTTTTTTTTTGGCCTTACTGAAATGACCAGGATGTCCAGAACAATGTTAAACAGAAGTGGTAAGGGCAGATATCTTTGCTCTATACCTAATCTTAGGGGAAAGGCATAGTATTTCACCATTGAAGCATGGTGTCAGTTGTGTTTTTGTGGATGTCTTTTATTAGCTTGATGTTATTTCTAGTTCTCCAAGAATTTTTATTTTCAATACTAAGTAGGATTGAATTTTGTCAAACACTTCTCTCTTTTTACTTGTCTGCCTTTACTGAAATTTGTTACAAATTTTTCTCTTTCGTTTATTAAAACAGTGAATTAAAATGACTGAGGCATGGTTATACTGCCCACATAATGTGTGTTGTAAAGAGTCTGTGTAAGATTCGGATTATTTCATTCAATCTATGAAAGAATATGGTGGTGAAATCCTATGGGTGTGTTTTCTTGGTTAGGCAGGAATTAAAAAAATTCAGTTTTAGACATTGGTTTATTTACATTTTTAGTATCCTAAAAGCATTAAGAGCAGAAAATATAACCCTGTGCTGTGCTTAGTCTTTCAGTTGTGTCTGACTCTTTGCAATCTGATGGACTGTAGCCCACCAGGCTCCCCTGTCCATGAGGACTCTCCAGGCAAGAATACTGGAGTGGGTTGCCATGCCCTTTTCCAGGAAAATAGAACCTTATTATTTACCAACATATTTATTTCTCTATGCTCTTCATTAGCTCCTAAAGATCTGAGTTTGCCTCTAGTGTATTTCCCTTCAGCAAGAAAAACTTCCTTTAGCATTTGTTAAGGCAGGCCCACCCACAACAAATTCTCTCAATTTTCCTTCATCTGAAAACATCTTTATTTCATTCCATTTTTGAAGGATAATTTTCACTGAATACAGAACTCTGAATGGAAATCTTTTTGTCTTTGAGCCTCTACAGTTTCTAATGAGAAGTGTATGGTAACTTGAATCACTGTCCCCAGTATGTATGGTATTTCTCTACGGCTACTTGCAGCATTTTGTTGCCTTTGGTATTCACAGTTTGACTATGATTATCCTGTTATGTGTCTGTTAAGTTTCGTGAATCTGTAAATTTATATTTTTCACCAAATCTGCTAAGATTTTACTATAATTTCTTCAATTTTTTTTTTACCCTTTCCCCTCTTCTGAGACTTCTAAAGGCCATTTGATTAGAAATTGCCTCAGAGATCCCTGACATTCTGTTCATTTAAAATCATACTCAAAATCCTAAACATCTGTTATTAAGAATGACTTCTTTTGCTCTAAATTCAAAATCTTGATTTTCTGTCATCTTCATCTGCTACAAATCCTATGCGGTGAATGTTTTTCATTTCAGATGTCATTCCTTTCAGTCCTATTGGTTCTTTTTATGTATTCTTTGTCTCTTCTTAGTTTCAGCTACCTTTTATTCATTGTAAGTATATTTTACCTCAAAAATTATAAATAATTATAATTTACCTCAAATTATTATAAAAATAATTTTACTTTAAAACCTTTCTCAGATAATTCCAATATCTTAAACTTCGCATTTATTCATGTCTTTGCCCTTGAGAATGTGTTTCAATCTCCTGGCTCTTTGTATGTTGAGTGAGTTTAATTTGGACATTGCGAATGTTAGGTTGTGAACTGTGGATTCTATTGTATTATTCTGAAAAATACTATTTTTGTTTCAAAACAAAAATAGTGGGCAAAAATTTTTGCAGGCCAATTCTTTTGTGTGTTTAATAGGCAGCATCTAGGACCTTAGTTCAGAAGGTTTTGGTCTGGCCTGTACATACACTGCTGAGGATCAGGTACAACTGTGTGCAGAGGGTTAAACTCAGAATTTGGGGTTTTTCTTCTCTGGCTCTTTTTTTTTTCTGGATTATTCATTAACTGTGCCCCTTCTGGTTCTTATAGTTAAAAAGATGGCAATTTTCTTTAAAGGAGTTTTAGCATCCCCAAGTCTCTGCCACAGTAGTAACTCAGGTAACACCCCAGACTGCTTTCCATCTGCCTCATGCATGCATGGCTCAGGAGTCAGCCAGAGACTTGGGGAGAGTTTATACACACAATTTTGAGTTCCCCTTCTTTGGCTTCTCATTTGCGGATTCCCTCATTCTCCAGCAGCCCCAGATAGCAAGAAAGAAGAAATAACTTATGCTTTTGTTTGTCTACTGCTCTCCATTAGTATCTATCCAGCAGAGATTGTTAGCCCTGGCAAGGGCAGTCAGCTCCATATTCATTTAGAATTCCCCAAACCAGACTCACTGAAGTATAAGGGGTGGGGGAGGACAGGCTAAGCAGCATGCTTATTTGTGCCACAGAATCACAGAAAGAATAAAAGAATGAGAATCAGTAATCTGAAGCTACAAACAGGTTGATTAAAAGAAACAATTAGTCTGCCTAGACAACATCTCTAAAAATAGCCAAACTACCACTCCAGCAGATTAGAGGTTTTCCATTTGGGTATGTTAAACTGAAGGAACTCCTAAACTAATGGATATCAAGGAAGGCTGGCGAAAGGGTGCAATATTTAAAAGTGGAAGACAAAGTCTATAGTGAGTAATAAGATCCCACTCCCACCACAAGATTCCACCTATCCAAAGCAATCAAGGAGTCTATCAAGGCTGTATATTGTCACCCTGCTTATTTAACTTCTATGCAGAGTGCATCATGAGAAATGCTGGACTGGGAGAAACACAAGCTGGAGTCAAGATTGCCGGGAGAAATATCAATAACCTCAGATATGCAGTTGACACAATCTTTATGGCAGAAAGTGAAGAACTAAAGAGCCTCTTGATGCAAGTGAAAGAAGAGAGTGAAAAAGTTGGCTTAAATCTCAGCATTCAGAAAACTAAGATCATGGCATCTTGTCCCATTACTTCATGGCAAATGGATGGGGGAACAGTGGAAATAGTGACAGACTTTATTTTGAGGGGCTCCAAAATCACTGCAGATGGTGACTGCAGCCATGAAATTAAAAGAAGCTTGCTCCTTGGAAGAAAAGTTATGATCAATCTAGACAGCTTATTAAAAAGCTGAGACATTACTTTGCCAATAAAGGTCCGTCTAGTCAAAGCTATGGTTTCTCCAGTAGTCATGTATGGATGTGAGAGTTGGACTATAAATAAAGCTGATCACCAAAAAATTGATGCTTTTGAACTGTGCTGTTGGAGAAGACTCTTGGACTGCAAGGAGATCCTATTAGTCCATCCTAAAGAAAATCAGTTCTGAGTACTCACTGGAAGGACTGATGCTGATGTGAAGAACTGACTCATTTGAAAAGACCCTGATGCTGAGAAAAATTGAAGGCGGGAGGAGAAGGGGATGACAGAAGATGAGATGGTTGGATGGCATCACCAACTCAATGGACATGAGTTTGAGTAAACTCCTGGAATTGGTGATGGACAGGGAGGCCTGGCATGCTGCGGTTCATGGGGTTGCAAAGAGTCGGATATGACTGAGCGACTGAACTGAACTGAAACCAAGGCTCCTAGAGATATGGGTGATTCCTGGGCTAGAATAGGTAAGGTACACAATGAACTTGGAAAATCTTGAGCCTAAAAGTAAGGGGGTACTTTTTAGAGGTGGGGGAGGTAGTCCTGGGGGAGAATGTCAAAAGGACCAAAGAAACAGCTCTAAAGAACTTCAGTTAACCAAATCAAGGGCAATTAGATAATCAAAATACCTAAGTACAGTAGTGGATTACAGTTCACTGAATAATTCAAGAATATGAGTCCATTCTGTTAACAAATGGAACAAAAGCAGAGGGCTTTCAGAACTGGAAAATCTCCATTTTGCAACCATTACAGAAATCACTGGGTTAGGCAGGCATCATAAAAGATTACTAAATCAAAAGGGGGAAAAGTCTGATGAAAAATGGGATTTTTATACATGGTCTTAAACGTCTTCCCAGAGAGCTAACATTTTAATTTCAAGAAAAAGAACAGTCACTACAAGCAGGAAAACTGGACAATCCCTTGATTGGATGATTGAAAGTAACATCACATGAGATGCAGAGAGAAACACGTGCCTCTGCTGTGGTGTCCTGAGAAGGATATCATATCATCTGGTAGTTATTTTACCAAGGATGAACAACCTGCATCTAATCATGAAAAACTGTAAGACAAACTCTGAATGAATAAAATTCTATGAAATAACTAGTCTATTTTTAAAAACATGAAGGTTGTGCGAGGCAAAGAACGGCTAAAGAACTGCTCCAGATTAAAAAAACAGAGAGACATGAAAATTAAATGCAATATATATGCTGAACGGGATTCGGACTGGGAGGAAAAAATATGCTATAAAGGAAACTGCTGGAATAAGTGATAAATGTAGACTGCAGATTCGAAAAAGGTATTATATGAAATTTCTTATATTTTTGATAGCCAAATTACATACTTAGTAAGAGATTATCTTTTGGAAATTATATACTAAAGTATGCATGATTATACTATGTATTCTCAAATGACCAAGAAAAAAAAAGTGTGTGTGTGTGTGTGTGTGTAGAGGGAAAAATGGTGAGTGTGTGTGTGTGTGTGTGTGTGTGTGTGTATGTATGTGCAGAGGGAAAATATGGTGAAAAGAAAATAATGTTGAAATACTGCTGATCACTTATTGGCCTTTTGGCTAAGACCAAGAGTAACATGCTGGTGAATCTAGGTGTTCTTGGGAGTTATCTACATTACTCTGACAACTTTTCTGTATGAAGTTATTTTAAAATAAAAAGTTAAAAAAGATACCAGTAATCAACTCTATGCTTTCTCTACTGTCAACAGTTCCCTATGAGAGTCAGTTGCTCAATCTCTCCTTGTATCTCATTGTCAAGTTGCTCAATCTCTCCTTGTATCTCATTGTCAAGGGGAGCCAATGTCATCAAACATTTGAGAAAACTTCTAACATTAAAATCAAAGATTAAACACACCAGGAGAGAGGGGAGAATTCGGAGGAAATCAATGATGTAAGGACCAAAAGGTAAATTTATACACACATACACACAATGTGATTTATGCACACACAAACACGCACAACTTATAACTCCCAACAGGCCCTCTTCCTTGACATGTTGACTTTTGAGTTAATTGCCTACGCCTAAGAGGCATCTCAGTATATCCAAAACTAATTAGCTGATTTACTTCCCAAACTTCTCCTCTTGCAGGCTTCCTTCCATATTTCTGTAAATGGTAACTATTGGTTGCTTAGACCTAAAATCATCTGACTCCTCATGTTCCTCACACCTCACAAGGAATCCATCAACAAATCTGCAAATTTATTAGCTCTATCTTCAGAATAATCTGGAATCCAACCATTTCTCATAATCTTCACCAACACAACTCTGGTCCAAGCCACCACTGTTTCTCATCTGCATTACTTGCAAAAGCCTCCTACGGCTGCCTGATTTTATTTTCCTGCTTCCGTTCCTGCCTCCGACAATTTATTCTTAACACAGTAGCCAAAAGTGATCCTGTTACAAGGATCAAATCACTCCTCTGCTCAAGCCTCCAGTAACTTCCCAGTTCACTCAGCATGAAAGCCAAAGTACTTATAACGACTCACAGTCAGGTTCTACGTGGTCAGGTCCCAAACCTCCTGCCTTGTCTACTCCACTCCAGCCGTACAGGCCTGCTTACAATTGGTTCAAGTGGTCTAGGAGGGTCTTTACAACTGCTGCTCCTTTCCTGGCCACCTCTCCATGTACTCCTTTTCGTCTTTGAAATTTCTTTTCAAATACCTCATTTCACTTATTATGAAAACTACCCCTTTATCTCTAAAATATGGACAAATCTTACAATTTGATATCAACTAAAACTGGCAATGTGGCATATAAAATAATGGCTTATTGTAAATTTAGTGGCATCAGACTCATTAAAATACCAGTTAATACTTTGTGAGGGAAATCTTCCTAGATCACCCTATTAAAAATGATGCTTAAAAACAAAACTTTCTTAACAAATATGTGTTAGTTTAAGAGAGCAGATTCGAGAACAGATTCCCAGACCAGGTCACTCTGATTAATTTCAAGGCCCCTAGCTGCAAATTATCTTCCCCCAGTTTTTTGTTTTTGTTCCCTCCAATTGTAAGGAGGCCTGTATGGCTGGAGTGGAGTAGACAAAGGCGGCAGGAGGTTGTGGGACCTGACCACATAGAGCCTGACTGTGAGTCGTTATAAGTACTTTGGCTTTCATGCTGAGTGAGCTGGGAAGTTACTGCAGGCTTGAGCAGAGGAGTGATTTGATCCTTGTAACAGGATCACTTTTGTAAACCTAATTTGCAAATCTTCACAAAAATATACAGGAAAAGAAAATTATAAGTATTCATTATTCAACTTTTTTAACATATTGACTTAATATACCCTCTGGGTAGTTTGTCCCTTATTTTTACCTCAGTTTTGATAATTTCTGAATAAACAAAATGGTTTCAATTTCTATCCTCAAATAGAGGGCTGACCATGATCCAGGCAGCCTCAATTTTTTCATTTTTAATATGCTTTGGCGTGAGTGCTGTCCAAGCAGTGCTAGTACTAGTGCTGGCTAGTAGTCACTAGCCAGGTGTGGCTGATTTAAACCGAGATGTGCTAGAAGTGTAAAATATCAATACACTCTGCATTTTGAAGGCTTGGCAAGGAACATCTTAGTAATATTTTATGACTATAAATCAGGATAATATTTTAGATATATAAAGTCAAATAAAATATAATAAATTAATCCTTTGTAACTTTTAATTACATATATGTGACTTGCCAGGTGGCACTAGTGGTAAAGGACCTGCCTGCCAATGTGGGAGACGTAAGAGACGTGGGTTCGATCCTTGCGTCAGGAAGATCCCCTGGAGGAAAGCAGAGCAACCCACTCCAGTATTCTCACCTGGAAAACCCCCACGGAGGAGCCTGGTGGGCTATAGTCCATAGGGTCTCAAAGAGTCCAACGCGACTGAAGCAACTTAGCACATAGCACGTGTGGCTTGCTATTTCTACTAGACAAACATGATCTAAAGCATTCATTTATCTATCTATCCATGTAACCAACTAACAGATAAAATGGTTATGAGTACCTCTGATTTACCAAGTACTAGTCAAGGCACCCAGGATACACTGATGAGGAAAAACAGGCGTAGTCCCTAACTCCAGAGCTCACATTAACCAAATCATAAGGACTGTAAAACTTCAACCGCAGCTACAGGTAAGAAAGGTGTACTGTGTTAAGAAAGCCTATAATAAAGAAGTAACCTAGTCAAGGAAACCAAAGAAGCCTTCCAAAGTAGTAGTACTTCTACTGATACTACTTAGAGGAAGTACTCTAAGCACTGCCAATAGAGGGAAGGATAAAATGGAATAAAGTAAGAACATTCCAGAGAGCAAGTAAAGAACATGTAAAGATCTGTGGCAGGAGAGAAGAAGCCTAGATAAGGCCCTGAAAGAAGAGCAGCATGACTGGAGGTAATACCATGATGGGGAATCTGGTGAGATGAGGTTTATGGAGGCAGACAATTACAAAACCTTTTAACACAGGCAAGGCTGAGGCTGAAGAGAAAGGATAGTATAAGGTACTTTCTTTTCTCACTGGGCCTGAAATACTTCATTTCATTTAGAAATTTAGATATATTCTCTCATCTTAAATTACTTGAGGAGACATTAATAATAGACTCAAAACAAAATTCCAGTGTACAAAAGTGTTCTGTACAGTCCTGTGTAATGCAGGAGTTCATGTACCCCTGTGCAAATCTGATGAAACTTTCAAACTCCTCAGATCAATTTTTTCAAAAGTATAAAACAAAATACCTAGATTATGAAGGAAGTAAATTATACAAAACTCATAATGAAAGTTTAAAATTAATATATAATAATATATGTATTGTCTTACATGTGTTAGTCCTTTAGTCATGTCCGACTCTTTGCGACCCCGTGGACTGTAGCCTGCCAGGCTCCTCTGCCCATGGGATTCTCCAGGAAGGAATATGCCGTTTCCTTCTCCAAGGGGATCTTCCTGACCCAGAGATTGAACCGGCATCTCCTGCACTGCAGGCAGATTCTTTACCATCTGAGCTATAGGGAAGTCCTATTAGCTTATAGTAACAAATTAACAGCAAGAGGCAGGTAGTGATATTTTGAGATATCTGCAATATATGTCATGCCATGTGATGCTATCTATTTCTGTTGGTGAAAAAGTCACAGATACAACATTACTGTGATTTCTGTCTGCACTAATAATTAAAGAAAAATGACAAATATCAGCTAAAAGTTAGTGAACATAAAATTATAATTTTTTCTCACCATCTCTGCAAATCCCTTGTGGACTTGTAATGAAATTTTATTGGTAATGGTCTACAACTAAATAGAGGATAACCTACCTGTCACAAGAATCATAAAAAGCAAACTTTTGCATCCATGCACATTTCCTATTATGATAAAGTTATACTATTTCATAGTAAGTAAACTAATTTAAATCAACATCATATGTGGCACTCTACTTAAAACATATCTTGGGCCAGACATAACTTTATTTAGCTCCAGTCATCTTTTTCACAGGGGGCTTCCCAGGTGGCACTAATGGTAAAGAACCCTCCTGCCAGTGCAGGGGACATAAGACACCCAGGTTCAGTCCCTGGGTCGGAAGAATCCCCTGGAGAAGGAAATGGCAACCCACTCCAGTATTCTTGCCTGGAGAATCCCACTGACAGAGGAGCCTGGTGGAATATAGTCTATGGGGTCACAAAGAGTTAGACACAACTGAAGCAACTAGGCACACATGCATCTTCTTCAATAATTCTGAAAAACATCTAACAACTTTTGAAAATCCAATTCACATCAGAAATAAAAAATTTTGCTATTATTCAACTGACAGCCTTTTATAAAGGCATTATGCTAGGCACCAGAAATCATAATTCAGTAAAGGAATTTTAATTCAAAATAACTGATTGTAGAATCCCAAATACACTATATTTATAATGAAAACATTACTAGTATGTTCCCAAATTTTACCACAGTTTATTTGACTGTAACTGCTTTAAGATCAAAGTACATTTTAATGACCTTTGCTCTGAAAAAACTGATTCCTTCCAAGTCTTCTAAATAGTAAAAACAACAACTTAATAACTTGAAAATATTCATGTCTTTGCCAAAACAGATTTACTTTCACATAGAACCTGCAAATACAACAGGAATCTGTTTTTAACAAGTTTTCTAAATGATTCTAGATGAACACATGTTTGGGAATAACTGGGCTAGAGGAAATCCTGCCACCTTGCAATAGCAGAGGACAAACTATTTCTCCCATAATAAGAATCAAAGGCACAAACAAGATAAAAGCATATCTAAATGATAAATATACAATATAAGGTAATCTCTATTTGCTTATGTATAAGGAGATTATTATGACGAGTAAAGGATTTGGCATGCAGAATACGTAGCACAACTCTTACTACCTAATCATTAGTCTGTCCATTTTCCTTTTCTAAAAATCTTATAGTTCAGATATAAGGACAAGAAGTAGTTCTTTGAAAACCTGTGGTTTAGGTTGAGCCCAGAGGAAAGGTAGGTGTCTGATAATGGATGAGGAAAAAGACATTCTATTATAGGTAATGGAGAATTCAATGGGCAATTTTAGCAGAGAATGCCAAGATATAAGTTTAGACAACAGTCAGGTTGGTGTAGAGGATGTTCACTTCTTCTCCTTATAACTATCTCTTTCTGAGACAATCCCTAGCCTCAACAGTTTCCAGAAGTCTGCAACCTTGACACACATTATCCATTTAAATTGCCAGCAATAAGAGCACAACAGCAATTTCTCTTCTTTTATATTAATATATCACTACTTGATCTCAAAGTCAGATCAACTATCAAAGTAAAGAGAGGAAGCAGTTAACAAAATTAAATGGAATAAAGCACCAGTTCATGTCCATTCTCTTACTTGAGCACAACTACTCTTCTTGCTTTAGGAAAGTGGTTCTAAAACTAGCACACATCAGAATTATTTAAAGGGTTTGCTAAGACAGAATTGCTGTGGTTAAGTCACTAAGTCATGTCTGACTCTTTGCGACCCCATGAACTGCAATATGCCAGGCTTCCCTGTCCTTCACTATTTTCCTGGAGTTTGCTCAAACTCATGTCTAGAGAGTCGGTGATGCTATCCAACCATCTCATCCTCTGCCATCCCCTTCCTCTCTTGCCCTCAATCTTTCACAGCATCAACTCTTCACATCAGGTATTGGAGCTTCAGCATCAGTCTTTTCAACGAATATTCAGGTTGATTTTCTTTAGGACTGACTGGTTTGATCTCCTTGCAGTCCAAGGGACACTCAAGAGTCTTCTCCAACACCACAGTTCAAAAGCATCAATTCTTTGGCGCTCAGCCTTCTTTATAATCCAACTCTCACATCCATACATGACTACTGGAAAAACCATAGCGTTGACTAGACGGACCTTTGTCAGCAAAGTAATGTCTCTTTTAATACACTGTAGTGACTCTTTTAATACACTGTCTAGGTTTGTCACAGCTTTTCTTCTGAGGAGCAAGAGTCTTTTTAATTTTATGGCTACAGTGACCATCTGCAGTGATTTTGGAGCCCAAGAAAATAAAATCTGTCATTTTTTTCCATTTTTTTCCCCATCTATTTACCATGAAGTGATGGCACAGGATGCCATCATCTTAGTTTTTTCAATGTTGAGTTTCAAGCCAGCTTTTCACTCTCCTCTTTCACCTTTATCAGAAGGCTCTTTAGTTCCTCTTCACTTTCTGCCATCTGTATATCTGAGGTTATCAATATTTCTCCTGGTAATCTTGATTCCAGCTTGAACTTCATCAAGCCCAGCGTTTCTCATGATGTACTCTGCATATAAGTTAAATAAGCAGGGTGACAATATACAGCCTTGACATACTCCTTTACCAATTTGGAACCAATCCATTATTTCATGTCTGGTTCTAACTGTTGCTTCTTGACTTGCATACGGATTTCTTAGGAGGCAGGTAAGGTGGTCTGGTATTCCTATCATTTAAAGAATATTCCACAGTGACTGTGGTATCCACACAGTCTTAAGGCTTTAGCGTAGTCAATGAAGCATAATGCTGGACGTTATAACCAGAAGTTCTTTCTCATTAGGTCTGAGGTAGGGCTTGAGAATTTGTATTTCCAACAAGTCCACAGCTGATACTGATACTACTGGCCTGGATATCATATTTTAGGTATAATGTCAATGCCCTCTGCTTATGTTCTTCTTATTTAATATTTCCTTATTTTGAAGTGGCACATTTTCAAGAAGAAAGGTCTGTGGAATGTTTGGTTTTTCTTATTATTATGAGAATTCTCAAACATGTGCAAAAATAATGAACCCCCATGCCACTATTCAGCTTCAACAATTAACTCATAGTCATTTTCATTTCATCAACACCCTCTACCAATTCATGCCTGAATAAATGGATTATTCTGAAGCAAATTCAAAACATACCATTTCATCCATAGATATTTAATTATGAATCTCTAAAATAAAACATTTTTCAAAAACCACAAGAAGTAAATTTTTTAAGACCTTCATATTTTAAAATGCTTTCAGTTCAGTTGCTCAGTCGTGTCCGACTCTTTGCGACCCCATGAATCGCAGCACACCAGGCCTCTGTCCATCACCGTCTCTTGGAGTTCACTCAGACTCACATCCATTGAGTCCATGATGCCATCCAGCCATCTCATCCTCGGTCATCCCCTTCTCCTCCTGCCCCCAATCCCTCCCAGCATCAGAGTCTTTTCCAATGAGTCAGCTCTTCACATGAGGTGGCCAAAGTACTGAAGTTTCAGCTTCAGCACCATTCCTTCCAAAGAAATCCCAGGGTTGATCTCCTTCAGAATGGACTGGTTGGATCTCCTTGCAGTCCAAGGGATTCTCAAGAGTCTTCTCCAACACCACACTTCAAAAGCATCAATTCTTCGGCACTCAGCCTTCTTCACAGTCCAACTCTCACATCCATACATGACCACAGGAAAAACCATAGCCTTGACTAGATGGACCTTAGTCGGCAAAATAATGTCTCTGCTTTTGAATATACTATCTAGGTTGGTCATAACTTTTCTTCCAAGGAGTAAGCATCTTTTAATTTCATGGCTGCAGTCACCATCTGCAGTGATTTTGGAGCCCCTCAAAATAAAGTCTGACACTGTTTCCACTGTTTTCCCATCTATTTCCCATGAAGTGATGGGACCGGATGCCATGATCTTCGTTTTCTGAATGTTGAGCTTTAGGCCAACTTTTTCACTCTCCTCTTTCACCTTCATCAAGAGGCCCTTTAGCTCCTCTTCACTTTCTGCCATAAGGGTGGTGTCATCTGCATACCTGAGGTTATTGATATTTCTCCCGGCAGTCTTGATTCCAGTTTGTGCTTCTTCCAGCCCAGCGTTTCTCAAATCTGCCCTTATACTTCCTTAGTGGTTCAGCTAGATACAGAACTCACTGTTGAAAATATTTCTTCAGAAGGCAAGCACGACCTTTTCCATTTTACCTACCAGGGTTGTTCTCAAAAAGCCCATAGTTATTCTGAATCCTTGTCCTTTGTTGTGATCTTTCCCCCAACCCCCTGAACCATTCAGGATATTTTTTTCTCCGAAGTGGTCTGACTTACCTCAAAATATGTCTTTCATGACTTGTTTGTTTTTCACCTATTATATTGGATTTTCATTGGCCCTTTCAGTGTGAGAATCCATGCTCTCAGCTTCTGCAAATGTTTCTCATATTCTTGCACTGAAAGTTGTTTTCTTTTCTCTCTTTCTGAAGCTCCCACAGTTCACATATCAAATCTCTTTCTTTAGTTTACCTTTTCTCCTATTTCCTATCCTTTTGCTTTTTGCTACTTTTTGGGAAATGTGCATAATTCTACCTTCCAATTTGTTTTATTTTTTTAAATCACTGACCATATTAATCATTTCTAAGAGCTCTTTTTACCTTCTTCCTTTCTTATAGTATACCTTTTTGGATTAATGATTCCAAATACTCATCTTAGCTCTTTGAGAAAAATAACAAATTTTCTTATTTGTGGAATATTTGAGTAATCTATTGCCTAGAATTACATTTACTCTCTTGATTTCATTTATACTGAAAACTTCCCCACAGGCCTGGTAGGGTTGACTGTTCATTTCTAAAAGTGAGGGATCTCAAAGCTGCCTGGAAGCTGCAAGGCTATGGGTAGTTTAATCAAAGATGGGATTCACTGTGGGATGATCTAGGTAGTTGGGTGACTTTGTTGGGGAAGCTCCAGTGCTATTGTTAGGGATTTCCTCTTAAGGTTGGTCAGATTCTCCAGAGAAAACTCTAGCAACCTCCTCCTCTGAGGATGAAAGTTTATTAGCTAGTGTTTTGTGAATCAAGTTGGGAATAGGAATGGGATGGGTTAGAGGGAGGTCTCAATATTTTATCAGCATACTTCCTTTCATCTCCCTTTATTCAGTGATTCCTTGCTTTCATTTTTTTCTAGTGCACATTCCCCCACTTTCCAACCCAGAAAACACTATTTTATCCACTCTAAAAAAACAATTCACCATCTTTTGTCAGGTGAGGGGTGGGTCAATTATCCAACTGCACAAAGTTGCATGAGAAAAGTCTGAGGATGCGATTGTTTCTTAAGTTCACATTTGACTCATCTTGCTTATTTACACCTTCCACTCTCATTTCAAGAGGTATTGGTACTACTAAAGTATTACATGATTGTGACGTAAATCAAGTTCACAGAATTCCCAACTCATACCTTAGGAGCTGGATTTCTCAGATCTACAAACTCACTTAGCACTTGTCCATGTTTTTCCAAGTTCTAAAACTCTGTCTTATATTGTCTCCTTGGGGCTTCCCTAATGGCTCAGATGGTAAAGAATCTGCTTGATCCCTGAGTCAGAAAGATGCCCTGGAGAAGGGAATGGCGACCCACTCCACTATTCTTGCCTGGAGAATTCTATGGACAGAGGCTACAGTCCATGAGACTGCAAAAGGTCAGACACGACTGAGTGACTAACACACACACTATTTCTCCTTACCCTTCTCCCTTTCGGGATTAAAACTCTTTTTTAACTCTATTACTAAACTAAAGAGCCTCTTGATGAAGGTGAAAGAGGAGAGTAAAAAGCTGGCTTAAAACTCAACAGTCAGAGAACGAAGATCATGGCATGAGGTCCCATCACTTCATGGCAAATAGATGGGGAAACAATGGAAACAGTAACAGACTCTATTTGAGGAGGGGCTCCAAAATCATTGCAGATGGTGACTGCAGCCATGAAATTAAAAGATGTTTGCTCCTTGGAAGAAAAGCTATGACAAACCTAGACAGCATATTAAAAAGCAAAGATATCACTTTGCTGACAAAGGTCCATCTAGTCAAAGACACAGTTTATCCAGTAGTCATTTTTGGATGTAAGAGTTGGACCATAAAGAAAGCTGAGTGCCAAACAATTGATGCTTTTGAACTGTGGTGTTAGAGAAGACTCCTGAAAGTCCCTTGGATCGCAAGGTGATCAAATCAGTCAATCCTACAGGAAATCAACCCTGAATGTTCATTGGAAGGACTGATACTGAAGCTGAAACACAAACTGATGCGAAGAGCTGACTCATTTGAAAAGACCCTGATGTGGGAAAGATTGAAGGCAGGAGGAGATGATGATGACAGAAGAAAAGATGGTTGGATTTCATCACCGACTCAATGGACATAGTTTGAGCAAGCTCTGGGAGACGGGGAAGGGCAGGGAAGCCTGGTGCTGTGGTCCATGGAGTTGTAGAGTCAGACACGACTGAGAGACTGAACAACTATTCCTTTTATGGGCAAAGAGATACAGTACATGAATCTTTACCTAGAAGAACGTCCTAATTTTTTAAAAGCCAAATGAAACCTCTTTCATAACAGGAAAAAACCTCACTTCATGAAATTGGGTTTGTATATACGTTTTCAAGAATTATTACCCAATCCAGTCTCCTTCCCTCAAGACACCACCATCCTTATAGAGATCACCTGAATTTCTGGATGAGTGTCAACTGGTCACGATGTCTTAGTGTCTTGTACCCTCATAATCAATTTATAATGATCTTTTTCTTTTTAAGTGATAAATCCTCATTTTTTAAAAGGCGAAAATATAGGAAAGCATATTTTTAGAAGTAATTTTTGGATAATATATATACTCTAACTTAGGGACTAAGAACACATCTCATTCTTTTTATCAGCTATGTTTCCCTCCTTAAATGAAGAAAGGACAGAGATTAAGTCTACACAGGAATCACTCCAAGGAAGAAGCTCGAGTAATACCAATTTCCCTAGTGAAATCACTATATGATGAGTTGTTAGCTTGTAGTTTTCAATCTAAAGCTTTGTAATTTTAATTAAATGGCTGTGTGCCACTGAAGACCAAACTAAAAATCTTGAAATAAAGCAAAATATACATACAAATAGGTTCTAAATAGAAGTTATTTTCTAATGACAGCTACAAAATCAGTCTGTTAGTTTGGCAGAAAATATTACCAAATACATACCTGAAATTATGATCTATGGAATATATAAAGAACTTTCGTAACTCAACAGCAAGAAGGCAAACAGAAATGAGATTTGAAAAGAGGTATTACCAAAGAGATACAAATAACAAGCAGATGAAAAGATGTACAACATGATTAGTCATTAGGAAAATGCAAACTGAAGCCACAATGAGATATCACTATACAACTACTAGAATAGTTAAGATAAAAAATCAACCAAATAAAAAATTTTTTAAAAGCAATGAAACAAATACGAGCAACTAGAATTCTAATACATTGTTGGCAGAAATATAAAATGGTACTGCAACTTCAGAACACAGCTTGGCAGTTTCTTATAAACATACTCTTACCATAGGACCCAGCAATCTCATTCCTGCTGCTAACTCACTTCAGTCGTGTCCAACTCTGTGCAACCCCACAGACAGCAGCCCACCAGGCTCCCCATCCCTGGGATTCTCCAGGCAAGAACACTGGGGTGGGTTGCCATTTCCTTCTCAAATGCATGAAAGTGAAAAGTGAAAGTGAAGTCGATCAGTTGTGTCCAACTTCTAGCGACCTCATGGACCACAGCCTACCAGGCTCCTCCGTCCATGGGATTTTCCAGGCAAGAGTACTGGAGTGGGGTGCCATTGCCTTCTCTGAATCTCATTCCTAGGATCCAGCAATTCTCATTCCAAACCCAAAAGAAATAAAACAGTATATTTACACAAAGACCTGTACTTGAATTATTAGCAGCTTACTGATGGTAGCCCCAAATTGGAAGCATAGATCAAGTGGGGAATGGATAAACAAACATTGGTATATGTACACTGTGGAACAGTACTCAGTAATAAAAAGGAGTAAATTAGGGACGCACATAACATGGATGACTCTCCAAAAGCATTACACTAAATGAAAAGTCAGACACAAAGAGCTGCATACTGTATTTCATTTTATATAATAATCTGGAAATGGTAAAACTATAAGAACAGTGGTTGCCAGAGATTGGGGATGGAAATATAACTAATCACAAAGAGGGCAGGCATGAACTTTTTGGGATGATGAAAATTATCTATGCTCTGTCGTAATGATCACATGACTATATACATTTGTGAAAACTGTAACTGTACACTTAAAAGGGTGCTTTTTACTGAGCATAAATTATATCTAAATAAATATGGTTTTTAAAAAGGCAAAATATGCCTTAACACACATACACACACACAATAAGCAGTAGAACAAAGAAAAAAAGTAGTCAGAAGATGCAGAAAGCATAAAAGAGCTAGCTGTTTAGTATAGTACATATATTTATTTTTTATACTGTACTGGTTTTGCCATACAGCAACATGAATCCACCACAGGTGTACATGAGTTCCCAATCCTGAACTCCCCTCCCACCTCCCTCCCTATACCATCTCTCTGGGTCATCCCAGTGCACCAGCCTCAAGGACCCTGTATCCTGCATTGAACCTAGACTGGCGATTGTTTCTTACATGACATTATACATGTTTCAATGCCATTCTCCCAAATCATCCCACCCTCTCCCTCTCCCTCAGAGTCCAGACTACATCTGTGTCTCTTTTGCTATCTCGCATACAGGGCTATCGTTACCATCTTTCTAAATTCCATATATATGTGTTAGTATACTGTATTGGTGTTTTTCTTTCTGGCTTACTACTTCACTCTGTATAACTGGCTCCAGTTTCATCCACCTCATTAGAACTGATTCAAATGTATTCTTTTTAATGGTTGAATAATACTCCATTGTGTATATGTACCACAGCGTTCTTATCCATTCATCTGTTGATGGACATCTAGGTTGCTTCCATGTCCTGACTATTGTAAACAGTGCTGTGATGAACACTGGGGTACATGTGTTTCCTTCAATTCTAGTTTCCTTGGTGTGTATGCCCAGCAGTGGGATTGCTGGGTCATAAGGCAGTTCTATTTCCAGTTTTTAAGGAATCTCCACATTGTTCTCCATAGTGGCTGTACTAGTTTGCATTCCCACCAACAGTGTAAGAGGGTTCCCTTTTCTCCATACCCTCTCCAGCATTTTGTAGACTTTTGGATCAAAGCCATTCTAACTAGTGTGAAATGGTACCTCATTGTGGTTTTGATTTGCATTTCTCCGATAATGAGTGATGTTGAGCATCTTTTCATGTGTTTGTTAGCCATCTGGATGTCTTCTTTGGAGAAATGTCTATTTAGTTCTTTGGCCCATTTGTTTGATTGGGTCATTTATTTTTCTGGAATGGAGCTGCATGAGTTGCTTTTATATTTTGAGATTAGTTGTTTGTCAGTTGCTTCATTTGCTATTATTTATACACACACATATAATTTCTTTTAAGTTGTGAAACAGAACTACTTGGTGCAAGGAAACCGCTTATAGGAAAAGCTTGAGAACTGTTCAAATATGGCATGTCATATATTTCAACTTTAATAAGTCACCTGCATCTTCATCTTTGTCTCCCTTTAACAAAAGGCTTTGCCAGCTTCTACTTTTTTCTTTCAAAACTGCAGGCTTTATTTCTAATACAAGCATATCACAAAATAAACTTAAAAGAAATCTGACCGCCTCTTATGTTGCCAAGAACAAAAGTACAAGTATTTTATGTTATTTTGTTTAATACACATAATCATTCCATCCTTTCACCGCTTAAGAAAGCTGAAGCTCAGAGAAATTTAGTAATCATCTGAAGGCACCTTTAGCCATAAGAAACAGAGCCAAGATCTAAATCTGGGTTTGACCTGAAATGAATGATATATTTTTTAAAGTTTTTATTTTGTACTGGGATATAGCTGATTAACAATGTTGTGACAGTTTGAGGTGAACAGCAAAGGGACTCAGCATACATATACATGTATCCATTCTCCCCCAAACTCCCTTCCCATCCAGGCTGCCACATAACTTGAGGAGAATTCCTTGTGCTCTACAATAGGTCCTTGTTGGTTATCCATTTTAAATAAAGCAGTGTATACATGTCCATCCCAAACTCCCTATCTCTTTCCTTTATCCACCCCCAACCCTGCCCTCAGCAATCATAAACTCCATAAGCTCCTTCTCTAAATTTGTGAAATCTGAGTTTGCTTCTGTTTTGTAAGTAAGCTCATTTGTATAATTTCTTTTTAGATTCTGCATATAAATATCATATGATATTTCTCATTCTCTGACTTACTTCACTCAGTATAATGCTCTCTAGGTCCATTCATATTGCTGCAAATAGCACTATTTCATTCTTTTTAATGGCTGAGTAATATCCCACCATAGCTATATGTACCACATCTTCTTTATCTATTCCTCTGTTGATGGACATGTGGGTTGCTTTCATGTCTTGAGCATAGTGCTGCAATGAACACTGTATCCTTTTGGATCACGTTCTTCTCTAGATATATGTCCAGGAGTGGGACTACAGGGTCATATGGCAGCTCTATATTTAGTTTTTAAAGGAACACTCATACTGTTCTCCATAGTGGCTGCACCAACTGACATTCCTACCAAAAGTGTAGGATGGTTCTTTCTCTCCACTCAGTCTCCAGCATTTATTGTTTGTGGATTTTTTTTCTGGCTGGTGTGAGATGGTATCTCATTGTAGCTTTGATTTGCATTTCTCTAACAATTAGTTATGTTGAACATCTTTTCATGTACCTATATGTCTTCTTTGGAACAATGTCTAATTAGTCTTCTTGAATGTGTTGCTTCTGTTAAGCATCACGAGCTGTTTGTAAATTTTGGAGACTAATCCCTTATCAGTCACATCATTTGCAAATATTTTCTCCCAATCTGTGTGCTGTCCTTTCATTTTGTTTACTGTTTCCTTTGCTGTGCAAAAGCTTTTGAGTTTAAGTAGGTCCCATTTCAGAGAATGAAATGGCACCCCACTCCAGTACTCTTGCCTGGAAAATCCCATGGACGAAGGAGCCTGGTAGGCTGTGGTCCATGGGGTCACTAAGAGTCGGACACAACTGAGCAACTTCACTTTCACATTTCATTTTCATGCTTTGGAGAAGGAAATGGCAACCCACCCCAGTGTTCTTGCCTGGAGAATCCCAGGGATGGGGAGCCTGGTAGGCTGCTGTCTATGGGGTCGCACAGAGTTGGACATGACTGAAGCGACTTAACAGCAGCAGCAGGTATCATTTGTTTATTTTTATTTCCATTATTCTGATGGAAAAATATATTGCTGAGATTTATGTCAGAGAGTTTTTGCCTATGTTTTCATCTAGGAGTTTAGTAGTGTCTGGTCTCACATTTAGGTCTTTAATCCATTTTGATCTTCAAAAAGAATAAAATACTTAGGAATAAACCTACCTAAAGAGACAAAACACCTGTACCCCCAAAACTGTTAAGATGCTGATGAAAGAAACTGAAGATGACATAAACAGATGGAAAGATACACCATGTTGGTGGACTGGAAGAATCAATATTGTCAAAATGACTATACTACCCAAGGCAATCAATAGATTCAGTGTAATCTCTATCAAATTACAAATAGCATTTTTCACAGAACTAAAACAACAACAACAAAATCTCAAAATCTGTACGGAGACACAAACAATCCCGAATAACCAAAGCAACCTTAAGAAAGAAAAACAGAGCTAAAGGAATCAGGCTCCCTGACTTCATACTCTACTACAAAGCTACAGCATTAATGATACTTTTAGCATTTCAGAAATGAGGATAAAATGCTAAATAAAAAACACTATATATGTATAGCATTGAGAATTAAAGCCATTATACTTTTAATGGAGTATAAACTGTAAAACTACAGAATCAACATGCTGTATGCCTGCAAGCAATATATTGTAAATCAACTACACTTTTTGAAAAGAATAATACTAAACAAAAACTTGTATAAGATCTTGAGAGAAGATCTTAAAAGATCTTGAGAGAAACTAAAAAGAAGCTTGTTGCTAATTATTTCAAGCAGGCAAATCTAGGAAATTTTGAGTATTCCTTGTTTTAAGGAAACTTGAATGCTAAAATACAAACTATATTATTAGAGATTTAACACAAGACAGTAACAGCAAATCACACATTTTTGTCCTTTTCACTTTATTTAGAAAAAAATTAGTAAAATTTACATATAAGCAGCATATATCTCAAACAGACCTTCTTAGGATTAAAACAGAAAAAAAAAAAAAAAAACTCTTTTCATCTTAATAAGATGCTTTAAACAGTTGTTTTATAAACATTTAACAGTCATGTTCCTATAAGTATTCTACAAAATCCAGTGCATTGTATATGCATTTTTCCTAAGCTCAGTGATAAAATAACACCAGGTGGGAATGAGGGGACTTGAGTTCTAATTTTAACTCTTGATAGTTTGTATTATTGGTTACATTGCATACCCCCACATTTATATGCTAAAGCCTTAGCCTGAAACATGTCAGAAAGTGAATTTATTTGAAAATAGGGTAACTGGAGATGTAATTAGTTAGGATGAGGTCACACTGGAGTAAAATAGGCCTCTAATTTAACTAGTGTCCTCATAAAAGGAGGCAATCTGGACACAGTTACATGCACAGGGAAAATGCCATGTAAACATGAATGCAGAGATGGGGATGATGCATTATCAGCCAAGAAATGCCAAAGACTGTCAGCATACCATCAAAAGCAACAGAAGGAACCAACCCTGACAACATCTTGGTCTGAACGTCTAGCCTCCAGAACTATGAGACAATGAATGTTATTTAATTCAGTAAAGTCAGAGGATACAAAATTAACATACAGAAATCAGATGCATTTCTACATACTAACAAATTATCAGAAAGAGAAATCAAGTAAATAATCCAATCTACTGTCGTATGAAAAAGAATAAAGTGCATAGGAATAAACCTATCTAAGGAGGCAATGACTGAGCGACTAAACTGAACTAAACTGAAAGGAGGCAAAACACCTGCACTCAGAAAGAAAAGTATAAGATACTGATGAAAGAAATCAAAGATGACACAAACTGATGGAAAGATATACCAAGTTCTTGGATCAGAAGAATCAATATTGTTGAAGTGGCCATACTATCCAAGGCAATCTACAGATTCAATACAATTCTTATCATATTATCAATGGCATTTTCCACAGAACTGGAACAAAAAAATTCTTAAAATTTGTATGAAGATAGAAAAGACCCTGAATAGCCAAAACAATTTTGAAAAAGAAGAACAGCTGTGGAGAAATGACACTCCCTGACGTCAGATTATACTACAAAGCTACAGTCATAAAAACAGTATGGCACAGACACAAAACCAGACAAATAGATCAATGGAATAGGATAGAGTCCAGAACCAAACCCAGGCACTTACGGTCAATTAATCTACAACAAAGCAGTCAGGGTTACATACTAGAGCAAAAAAAAAAATCTCTTCAATTAGTGGAGCTGGGAAAATTGGACAGCTACATAGAAAACAATGAAATTGGAACATTTTCTACAGCATGTACAAAAATAAACTCAAAATGGATCAAATGCCTAAATGTAAGACTGAATACTATAAAACTCCTAGAGGAAAACATAGGCAGAACACTCTTTGACATAAATGGCCGCAACATCTTCTTGACTCTATCTTCAAGAATAATGGAAACAAAAGCAAAAATAAACAAATGGGCCCTGAGTAAATTTAAAAGCTTTTGCTCAGCAAAGCAAATCATAAACAAAACAAAAAGATAATCTATGGAATGAGAGAAAAATGCCTGCAAATGATGTGACCAATAAAGAGTTTAATTTCCAAAATATACAAACAGCTTATACAGGTCAATGTCAAAAAAACAAAAGCCAAAACAATAAAAGAATGGGCAGAAGACCTGAACAGACATTTTTCCAAAGAAGACATACAGGAATGCAAGAGGCATATGAAAAGACGTTCAACATAGCTAATTATTAGAGAAATGCAAATCAAAACTACAATAAGATTATCTCCTCATACCAGTCAGAATGGCCATCATTAAAAAGTCCACAAATAACAAATGGCAGAGATGGTGTGGAAAAAAGGAAACCTCCTACACTATTGATGGGAAAACTGGTGCAACCACTATGGAAAACAGTACAGAGGTTCTTTAAAAAATTAAAAATAGAGTTGCCGTATGATCTAACAGTTCCATTACTGTGTGTATATATATCCAGAGAAAATGATAATTTGAAAAAGACATGCGCTCCAATGTTCACAGCAACGCTAATTACAATAGCTGAGTCACGGAAGCAACCTAAATATCTGCCAACAGATGAAATGATGAAGATGTGGATGTATACACATACATACACAGAGAGAGAAATGGAATATTACTCAGCCATTATGGAGAGGAATGAAATACTGCCATTTATAGCAACATGGATGGAACCAGAAATTATCTATTAACTGAAGTAAATCAGACAGGGAAACGCAAATATATATATATCACTTATATGCGGAATCTTAAAAAATGATATAAATGAATTTACAGAACAGACATAGACTCACAGCTATAGAAAACAAACTTATTCACCAAAAGGGAAAGGGTGTGGGGGAGGGATAAATTAGGAGCTGCAAGAGGAAGAAGATGTATGTATACCCATGGCTGATTCATGGTGATATATGGCACAAACCAGCCCAGTACTGTAAAGCAATTATACTTCAACTATAAATAAGTGAATTTTAAAAAAAATTAGGAGTTAGGAATAGCAGAGACAAACTACTATGTATAAAATAGATAAACAACAAGGACCCAGGGAACTAGATATCTTGTAATAACCTATAATGGAAAAGAATCTAAACATATATTTTAAAAGTTTGTGGTTCTTTATTAATGCATTTTGTAATTATATACTTTTGGATATGCTATTTCAAAAGTCTGGGCTCTACATTTCAAATGGCATCTTTTAAAATATTTGTTTTCTTCTAAAACCTTCAACAAATATTTTAAATATTTCTCACTGTATCTAAATATTAGTTATATTATTTGAGTTATACTCAGGTTAAGATGAAGATAATATTTCCAAATGAAAAGCTGAACAGATACTATTAGAGTCTAAAGACAAAAATCTTAGCGGTATAAGGTTCTAATTTGTTTAGATATTCACTGGCAAATGCTCCTCAAATGAGGAGAATTATCAACTAGTAACCATCTAGTGCTTTTTCTGGTTGATACACCTTCCTCTCCTTCCTTGAGTTCTTATTAACACAGTTCAACAGAGCAAAATTGCACATTTGATAAATGGCCAACTTCTTGGATTTCTTACTAATCTGTAGTTCCTCACAGATGATCAGTTATGACCCTCTTCATGACTGGTGATATCCAATTTGCTGAATATCAACTTAAATTATTATTTTCTACTTTAAAATCCCACATAAAATTTTTAAAAATTAAAAACAGAATTTTTTTTCTTCCAGTTTTACTGAGAGATAGTTAATTCAAAGACTGTTTAGATCCAACTACTCTTTATCTGGCACTTAAAAATTTTTTGTTTGATGGTCATCTTCAATTTTGAATACTTTCTCCCCTTCCTGTTGGCTTCTTTAATTTTGCCAGGATCTTTCATTTCCTCCCTTAAAATCTTTATTTAACTAAGAGCTATTTGGCTTACTTTTTTCCCCCAATGTAGCAATAAAGATTTTCATTACCTTTTTTTTCTGTCTGAAAATATTAGAACACTAAATTGGTGTACAAATTTCACTGTTGTGTGTGTGTGTGTGTGTGTGTGTGTGTGTGTGTGTGCTCAGTCGTGTCCGACTCTTGGTGACTCCATGGACAGACTACAGTCCGTCAGGCTACTCTGACCATGGGGTTTTCCAGGCAGAATACTGGAGCGTGTTGCCATTTCCTACTCCAGGGGATCTTCCCAACCCAGGGGTTGAACCTGTGTTTCCTTCATCTCCTACACTGGCAGACGGATCCTTTACCATCCATTTGGGAAGCCCCGAATTTCACTATATCCAACCTATACTAATAATAGAAAACCCATTAGCTTAAAGAAGTTTTAGATAGTAGGTATACAAAGTCAGATACCTAAGATGAGACTGGGGCTACAGACAGAGCTTAGACAAACCAATTCTTTTTGTTTTTTTGGACGGGGTCTTCGTTGTGGCCGGCCATATCTTTAGTTATGATGTACAAACTCTTAGTTGTGGTGCATGGGATCCAGTTACCTGACCAGGGATGGGACCTGAGCCCCCTGCATTACGAGTGCGGAGTCTTAGCCACTGGACCACCAAGGAAGTCCCCAAACCAACTCTGAAGACATTACTATTTCCATCACTCCAAAAATCTGTACTACCTACTTCCTGAAACACTGTCTGATCTCAATAACCACAAACAAACCATTTCTCTTATTTTCACAAAACCACCATTAGCAGTTTAAAGAACTGATTAAAGAAACGTTAGCAATGTAATTTTTAAATACGATACAAAAAGAAGGACTAGGCAAACCAACTGAACAAAGAGAGTCCAGAAACTACCCTCAAATACACATGGTAACTAATACACAATAAAGATGACATTTCAAGTCAGTGGGGAAAAGGTGAATTTTTCAATTAATGGTATTTGACTATACGTTAGCCATTTGAAAAAAAGTTAAAAGTCCATACATCACTCCTTTTACTAAAGTAACTCTCACAGAAATCAAATTCAAATAAGAAATTGTAGTTGAAAATATAACTATATGAGTTATCGTCTTTAAGGGCTTCCCAGGTGGTTCCATCCCTGAGCAGGGAAGATTCCCTCAAGAAGAAAATAGCAACCCACTCCAGTATTCTTGCCTGAGAAATCCCATGGACAGAAGAACCTGGCGGGCTGCAGTTCACGGGCCGCAAACAGTCAGACATGACTGACCAGCTCAACAACAATAACAACAAATAGTTTTTGAGGGGGAAACACCTATCTAAACACAACATAGTAGCCATAAAGGAAAAAGTCAAAAAAGGACACAAAATGTTTAATTTCTATTAGGCTTAAAAAAGACTATAAAACAAGAAGAAAGCAACAAATGACAACCTGAGGGGGAAACATTTACAATAAATCTGACAAACTGCCAAATATGATATAAAGAGCTTTTACAAATCAATAACTGAAAAAGATATGAACAAGGGATGATGAGAAGAAGAAAAACTAAGAGTTCTAAACACAAGTTACTCACCCTCTTGAATAAAGTGCAATCTGAGACAATTTTCATCTAGCAGTTTGACAAATATTTAATTAACATTTGCCAAAGCACGACTTTCTCAATACTTGAAGGTATGGGGAAATACAGACACTCATACACTATCAGTAGGAATGAAAAGTGGTACTTCTGAAAGGGCATTTGACAGTAAAGTATAAACAAATTTTAAAATATTACATATGTTTGTTTCAAGAGTGCTTACAGTAAAACAAACTTAAACATGACCTAAATGTCCAAGAACAGGGAAATAGCAAATAAATGTTATATCCACATAATTCAACAAAGTGTAGTGAATGTCCAAGACATAGTAAATGAAAACAGGGTATAGAATAATAGGTTTAGTATGATGCTATCTGTGTAAATGAAAAATGAAGGACAGAAACAAATAAACACTTATATAGACATGATATTATCTGGAAGAAGAGACCAAAAACTAACTTTGGTTATTTCTTGAGTACAGGACTGAGTAAAGAGAAGCATTTACTTTGCAAACCTTTTCATGGTATGGTTTATATTTTTTTCACATAAGTATTTTATTTAAAAACAGAACTTAAAAATTAATAAGTTTAAATACTCCATAAACATTGCTTTTGATTGACAAAATACAACTAATAATACAACTAACATTCACTGAACATCTACTATATGGCAAGTTTTGTAGCAGGGACTGAGTCTTAAGTAAATAACTACTAAACTACAATAACTGAAAAATTCAACTTACCACACACATTTATTCAAGATACACATACATCATTTCCCACAAAGTGACAGAGCACTGTTTTTCTTATTAACTTACTCCCAATCCCTCACATTAAGAATTATTTCCAGGTAACAAATTCTCCCATAAAATACATAGTTCCTTGAAAGTATTTCACTCAATTTATTATCACAGAGTTAAAGAACATGATTCAAATAAAGAATAACTTCATTGTTAAGCTAAAATAAGAAAACAATGAATTAGGTTCAATGGGAAAAGGTGGGCTCAAGTGTTATGTTCACTAACAAATAATAAATACGTTACTGAATTACAGTAGAGTCACAAACTCTTCAAGTCCAGACTTCCTCATATATGAACATTATGATTTCCTAAGGATGTCATGTGTGTGAATTCAAACATATTTATTATTTGCCTTCAAAGATGAATTGATACAGGTAACAGCCTACATTTAAGGAAAGCAAAGATAACTATTTAACAGAGGTTAGAACTGTATTTTAAAAATTTAACTCAAATACATACTCTATGTCAACTTCATTCTGAGAAGCTCACTGAATTCAGTTATATTTTGGAATTTCCTTGAAATATTATGTAACAGTGAACCTGGGAACCCACAGAGTAGGAACGAAGTTGAAGGAGTTCAGGAATGTAAACACTTCTGTTCCTCCCGTCACCTGTTTAGCTATGTATGGGTGCTCAGGCACTTCAGTTGTGTCCAACTCTTAGCAACCCCAAGACTGCAGCCAGCCAGGCTCCTCCGTCCATGGGGATTCTCCAGGCATGAACACTGGAGTGGGCTGCCATGCCTCCTCCAGGGGATCTTCCCCCACCCAGGGATCTAACAGGAGTCTCTTATGTCTCTGCATTGGCAGGAGGGTTCTTTACCACCAGTGCCACCTGGGAAGGCCTGCTTACCTACAGTGAAGATTAACTGCCACTCAGATTCTGCTGCTTGTTTGATTTTTTTTTCTTTTAACCTTCTGTACTATCACCTAGCCCAGTGAATACTTCCACTAGGTTCTTCCAAAGTTTTCAAATCATTTTGGTTTCCTACTCATTTATTTGATTATGAACTGCAATGAAAATTCTGTAAGCAACTACAGATCTAAAAACCATCGAAATCTACAAAGAACTAACACATTGCTTTTTCTTGAGTAGATGCAATGTAAATATTTATTAAAACTTTTTCTTTTTCCCAAATAAGCCAGGCACTATTACCACAATCCATAATTCAAGACAACATAACTAAATTTAACTACACAGAAATGAGCATGGTACTCTAGGAACAGTACTTCTTAGGAAGATATAAAACTTCTTTCGTCTCTTTCCACATCATCGATCAATAAACTGTTTTCAAAGAGTCAAACAAGCACTGTAACTAACAAGCATCTAACAATACGCAAAAGAAGGAAAAAGCGAAGAACCAAAGAAAGACATTTCAAGATTATAAAGTATATTTCTATACCTGATTCATTCTTTCCTCGAGCATGAGCAGTGATCCATCTCAAAAGAAATAAAACTCTAAAATGCTAAACTAGATAGTTTCAAAAGTTTATAATGAACCACATACCAGTTAAACACTGAGTTTTTACGTTCAAGCTATTTCTTTAAAATTGTGTCTTTAAGAATGGAGAGTAGTAGTTTCATTCTGAACATTTCCAAATAACTCCTCCATAAATTTTTACAACTCAATATTCAACTAAGTATTTGCTTTCAAATTGTGAACACTTAAGGGCAAAATGTATGAAAAATGATGGAAAAATACTACATGATTTTCCTTAAATGTGTAACATAAACATATGTTACGTCATTTAGATATGAACACATAGCCAAAGCATACCATTTGCTTTTTATAAACAATACAAATTCTCTTATAAAGTGAATTCTCTTTGGATGTATCAGTGAAATCTAACTGTTTTAAGATACTCATTTTTAGATTTTAACTACAACAGCTTCCTTAACTGACTTCCATTTAACTAATCTGCCTTGTTATTACTGTTTTGGTTAAATCTGTGTCTGACTCTTTTGTGACCCTGTGGCCTGTAGCTCACCAGGCTCCTCTATCCAGGGGATTCTCCACGCAAGAATACTGAAGTAGGTTGCCTTTTCCTTCTCCAGGGGACCTTCCTGACCCAGGGATCAACCTCACATCTCCAGCACTGCAGGTAGATGCTTTACTCGAGCGACTAGGGAAATTCTCCCAACCTGCCTTAGATAACACATTTTTAACCTTTATTAAACATGCCATGAATGGTAACCACTCTCAACTGGTATGCTATTTTTAGTACTTCTGATCTACTAGTTGAGTTACATGTTTAACAATTCAGTTGGTTGTTCCAAAACCTGTTTGTATCAGTTTGTTCCAAAACCTGTTTGTATCAGTTTACTCGCTGTAGTCCTTATATAACTTAAACCTTATGTAAGTCTATGGAACACAAAAGCAAAGAGTTATTTCTATGTAAATGAAGTTGAATGCAAGCTGAGTAGAATGACTCAATAAAGGTGAGTCATTCTTTTAAAAGGTATTAAATTAGATAAAGGTGAGACATCTGTAAAATATTAGGGAAAAACATTAAAAGTCAAAAAGAGGAACCTATATTTAGGATTTTTCAAAAGTATCTTTAAGGTTTGATTCCACTTGAGAAAATTAAAGCTGGAAATTGCAAACCATGCATTATGGATGTACTACTTTACACAAAAACTTCTCTCAACCATGATCTTCAAAGAGATATTGTTAGCTCTACATCAGAAAGTTGATTAAGTGAATTTATATTTATGGTCTATTACATTTTAAGTCAAAATTTCAAATGTTACAATATGTATCTTTTTACTTTCCTCATTTAACTTTTTCAATAACTAAGTTACTTTCCCAACCTATCAGATATGAAGCCATCTAACATGTTTTTCTGAAGCCCTTGTTTAAGGGCTTGTTGTAACCAACAAGATAAATCCTACATGTTTAAATAAAATAACTGGAGGAGGAAAAAGCAACCCACAGAATCCCACGGACAGAGGAAACTGGCAGGATACAGTCCGTAGGGTTACAGAGTCAGACACAACTGAGCATGCACAGACACATATAAAATAATAGTATGTAGTGATATACTCTAAAATAATTCTATGGAAAAAAGTATTAGACTATGCTTCACAAGAGCAAGGATCTTAATCTATTCTTTTCATAGACATAAGCCCCAAGAATAGAGTTCCTAGTGTATAACTGATGCTCAATCAACATTTGTTGAATGAAGAACAGAACTCACCGTGATGACAGCCTTGCTAAGACAGATGGATCCTCTGCAGCCATACTCTGTCTCATCTTCAGATTTGTAGTAACTCAGAGTATTATTTTTCAAAACTACCCAGCGATCCTGCCACCCATGAATATAGTTTGTCCACTGGAGGAAAAGAAAACAAAAATTAAGTCAGTATTTTAGAAATCCAAACAATCTTAAACAGCGGTCAATCTAAGTTTAAGACCAAAATGTGAAAAGTTCTAACTTAACTATAAACAGTTAAAAAAAAAAAAAGCTAAGATTTTCCAGATTATATATGATTTTCTATAATTTCTTCAAAATTATAGATAAAATAGACAATAAATAAAACATACATTTGAAGAATAAAAACTGAAGCACATTTCAGTTAAAAATTCTGCTGTTTTTTTTGGTGTGCTTTCATCCTCCCCTCCTCACCACCTTCAAGACTTAAATTGTTTCTGTCCCTATCTTATTTGACATATTCAATAGCAAAGTAAGTTTGGCTACAGTCTCTCGCTCCCCTTTTGCATGAAGCATTCTAAAATAGAAGCCAATCACGGCCCAAACTCTATTTTTGTTGTTAAGTTATTCCTATATGAAAATGTATGATGTTTATGACTACATTAAAGTAAAAATACAGATCATCTCTTTAGTAAATCTGTATCAACTTTACTTTTACTTCCATAGCACTCTTTGAGGATCTATTTTTCAAACTCAAGGGTAAAATACAAACATAAAATTGGTTTCCAAAAACATACTTGGATTATCTGTTTCTAGTACCTACAAATGGTTTGTACTGCTAAAGTTTTGCTGCTGCACAGTGAAGATCAAATTCAACAAACTTGCAAAGGCAGAAATGTAACCTCTATGGGAACTGTTGATATTTTATATTTTTATGCCCTGGGGTTTTAAGCAGACAATTCAAAATCTGCCAAAACTAACTCTAAACGGATTGTTAAAATATACTGCATTGGCTCAGAGAAATCTTTTATTTACTGTTTCCTAATTCAACAGGTTTGAGATTGTTTGGCTCTTAACATCTTCTAAACTCCACCATTACAAGCCCTCCCTGAGAACTTATCCATGCAGGATAAACGCCCTGAGACTTACCACCACTTACGACAGCGACTTAAAATAATGACAAACAGACACAAAAATAAATTTACCTCTACTGTAGAGTGCACTACCCCACTATGTTCCTATTTCTTTGGCTATACTGCTACCTTCAGTCATTGAGACTCAAACCTGGCTCAGGATTCCGGTACTGCATGGACAGAGCAGTGGCTACAACATCAGAGAGGCTCAAGTACTTTCCTAGCTGTATGACAAGTTCTGACAAATTATTTAACTCCATCTTTCCTTCCTATTAAACCCTTAAATCTGACTCTTATCTTTTTTTCAAGTAATCCAATCAAATTATCAGGGGCTTCCCTGGTGGCACAGATGGTAAAGAATCCACCTGCAATGCAGGAGACCTGGGTTCAATCCCTAGGTCAGGAAGATCCCTTGGAGAAAGGAATGGCTATCCACTCCAGTATTCTTGCCTGGAGAGTTCCATGGTCAGAGGAGCCTGGCCAGCTACAGGTCATGGGATTGCAAAGAGTCGGACATGACTGACCAAATAATACTTCTGGGTTCCTGAAAGGCATAATAACCTTACCTCTGATATCTTCTGCTTTTAATTTCATAACTTACATAATCTTAATTATTAGGCATATTTTGCTTATTTATCTTACATATTAACCTCATTTAGTCTCCAGTTACAAAACTTACATGAACAACTGATTGCCTACAATAGAAATTGTTTAGACTAGTATACCGTAATCCCACCTTGTATTCAATTACTGCCTGTCAGAAAATTAGTAACTGTGTGACTATGGTCAAGTTACTTATCCTCTGTTTGTTTGTCACATTTTACCTCTTAAAGTTTTTTAAGATTAAGCAAGAATAGACTTAGAACATTGCCAAGCACATAGTATTTTCTCAGTTGGAAGCAGAATTATGCATAGCTAATGAAGCACTCTATATAAGGGATTTCCCAAGCAAGAATACTGACATGGCAAGTGAGTTGCCATGTCTTTCTCCAGGGGATCTTCCCGATCCAGGAATAGAACCCAGGTCTCCTGCATTACAGGCAGATTCATTACTGGCTGAGCCATGAGGGTTCCCCAAAAATGAAGCTTAGAATCCTTCAGGGAACCTCACAAGAACAGATCCCTTTCAAAGTGACAGACAAGACACAATTTTGTGCCCATATTTTTATATTATTTTCTTATAGAAAACCCAATAATTACATAAACTTCAGACCCTTTACCCAGAAAGTGTTAACTCGTATTCACAACTAGAAGGCAGACCTTTGCCTTTTCTCCTACCCTCATAACTTTTCCTCACTCTTCGCCATTCAACAGAGACAAGGTGATATGCAGGCACTGAAAGAGAATTAAATAATCCTGCTTCCAATAGTCCAGCAAGCATAAATTCAGGAGGAAAAAAAACACATTTATAATAAGGATCAGAAGCAAGTCACACATAAAATGCTATAAGAATGAATACCCTACTATATTCATAGGAGGTAACACCCTTGAGGGAAAGAGTGCTGGATGGTTGGCAAAATAAAACTCTTCATAGAAAGAACAGTTGAGATGGACTCCAGAGACAGACAGAATTTCAGCCAATAGTTAGGTGTATTAAGAAAACATAAGGTAAAGATAAGGTAATCAAGTTGGAGAGAATTCAGAAGCAATTGGGTGAGATTTATCCAGGCTTAGTTGCTCTCAAGTCCATCTAAGGCCTGAATCTTTAGAATTATCGTCAACTCAGTATTTTTGGAACTTATGTCTAAGAAACAAGCCTGTAGAAAATATGTTCATATTAAAAAAACTCTGGGCTGCTGTATTTCTCATACAAGTTTACTCTACCATCACCATTCCAAATTCACTCCATTTGTGGGGAACAAAACAAGTTAGCATTAGGATTTAACTCCATTACTAAACAGATGGAAAAGAACAGACACTAAGTTCTAACCCTTGTTTACCAAGTGAATACAAAGATTTAAAATATGTATGTACTTGAAACTTAAAAACATACATTCAATATAAAACATTCTTGATGAAAAAGCTTCCAAGAAACACAGTATCCATAAATTGCTAAATTTTAGGGAAATTTCCTCTTAGCTGTTAAGAATACTAAAACCTACAACATCCCTGTTGATTCTAGGTACACAGTAACATGGAAGTTATTTGCCTGCTAAAGAAGTGGTCAAACACTACATCTCTATGCACTTAAATATCACGGAGATAAGCCTTCCTCTTTTTTTTTTTGGTCATAAAGTATATACTTACTACACCACTCTGCGTAAGTGATACTCGGATACTCTCACACAGCGCATACTCAGAGCACTGGTGACTCCACCCCTCACTACAATCCTCCTACCCCACAAAAAGGGATAATCAATAGTTCAAAAGTACAGCTTGCTTTTGTAAAATACTTAACACACTACAATACTAATTTGATGAAATTATCGGAATCACTGAGAAGCAAGATTCATAACAGTTCCAAAGGAAAATGTACACCCACCACACATGTTCAATCCAGATTCCTAAATTTACAAGATACATCTAATCCAAAGAGACCCTGGGGAGTTTCACCTTACTGAAAACTTTTCACTGAAATTCCAAAAATGATTACAGTATCAAAACACACTGTAATTTTTCCATACACAAATAAAAGTTAACACGTGCAAGGCTTAGTTTTGACATACTCATGCCTTTTGTAGGTCCTTTCTCAGCCTTCTAAAGACAATATAAAAGCCTAATATGAAACGATTACACAAACAACGTCCCAAAGCTTAGCCAAAGTCGGTATACTGGAAGCGTGGTGATTTCTTAATAGGCAGTGGCTGCACATGATCTAGTATCTTATGACCAGCCTGTTGAAAGACTGGACCCTGCTCCCCTTCTCCAAGTTAACTGCCAGCTCCAGCCATTTCTAAAAGTTTAACAGAGAGAAAACGAAGTAAAAGAAGGCAATGTGGATCTTATCACAGCAAAAACCTAAAAGAAAAAGAAAAGAAGGAAAGAAAACAAAACCTTAACAACAAACCCCAAACCACGTACTACCAACGGAAAAAGATTACCCACCTCCCCTCTTAAAAGGGGCCTCATCCATTTTCGTTAACTAGCTTTCAAATTCTACAAGTGACTATCTGCTTCGTAAAAATTTTGGAGAAATGTTTTTAAAAAATACAGGAAAAGTAAAATGCCTTTTCCTAACTCTGCTCCCTGTCTGCAAGAATACTTTACTAAATAACACTCTTCTTGGACTAAATAAATGTCGGTTTCCATTCTGACATGTTTCAAGTTACTATATTTCTTGTACCTCTCACCTGCCGATTCAATAGCTCCCTCTATACTGGGGTAAAGGGTGAAAGGAAAGTACAAAAGTCCTCCTCATTTAGATCTCTCAGTACATCTAACCTGGCATAGTTTCCCACCTCAGATTTCAGCACCAAGCCGAGTTGCTCCTGCTTCTTTCTCAAAAGCTGCGTCTACAAAAATCCCCCACCCCTGCTCTGCTCGGCATCTCTGGACGAACCTCTTTGGAGAGGTCTGATCTGCAGTTTTACCGTACTCGTTCCTTCGGATACTGCTGTTGCTCATCTCGAATTCCTATACCCAGGACGGCTGCCGCCTGGGGTCCTGAGTCGCGGTGCGCCTCCCGTTCCCAAACTGGATGGATCCCCGGGTTGGGACGCGCTTCCCCCGGTCCTAGGCCGCCGAGACCCAGGGTAGGCGAAGAAGACCGTCCCCTTCTGCCCCCACCCCCACCGCGGCACCGGTCCCGGCACTTCTGCGGCAGGACTCGGCCCCACACCCCGGGCCCATTCCGCAGCCCCCCGCCCTGGGACAATCCGTGTTCTCGCTGCCAGCCCCACCCCGTGCCTCAGCTGCTCGCCTCGCGGCAGGTGAGTCCAGGCAGGGGGCCCCTCAGCCTCGCGGGCTGCTCACCTTGCTGAGGACTCCGCAGCGCTCCACCGGCGGCCCGGACTCCGTCTCCGGATCCTCCTCCGAGCCCGACGAGTTCCAGCTCTGGTTATCCGACATGGAGGCGCGACAGCCGAGCAGGAGACCGGCCCCCGCTCCCTGAGCAGCGCCGGTGGAGGCGCCCAGTCCCCGGGGTGAAGGGTCGGGGGATGGCGAAGGAAGGAGTGCCCGCTCCGGTGCAGGAGGGAGCGGGAGGAGGGAGGGAGTCCGCCCGCCGCGCCGCCGCCGCCGCCGCGCCTGACACCAAGCGGACCGGGGAAGGAGGTCGAGGGGCGAAGGAAGCCTGCCCTTCCAGCCGTCAGCCGTCGCCGTCGCCGTGACCCCTGCGCTGCGCCCGGCGCCGCCGCCCGAATTTGGCCCCCTCGATGCCAACCTCGGGGAGAGGAAAAGAGGTGGAAGACGGGAAGAGGAAAAACCCAGCTGCAGAGAGACCCAAGTCCACTCACACCTCCGCTAGGCCGCCATCTTCCTGCCTAGCCCACTATTTACCCCTCCCCCCCCTCTTCCCTCCCTTTCGTCCTCCCATTCTCCCCCTGCTCCCCGCCCCGTCCCCCCTCCCAACGTCTGACGCGTCACGCCAAGCCTCGGAGTTCCCTCCCGCAACCTACCTCCGGCCCTCCCGGGTGACGCCGGGTAGGAAAGTAGGAGGAGCGGAGAAAGGAGAAGGCGGGATGGGGACCCCGCTGTGCTGCATTCTGGGAAAGACGCTGCTCCGTGCGCCGCGCAGCCTCCTGGGAGTGGTAGTCGCGGTCCCGAGGCAACTGGTGAGTGATCCGCGCCGGGTAGGCTGGTCGCCTTGGGGACCGTCAGAGGGAGGGTGGGCTACGTTTGATAGTTGCGTGACCCGTCCCCTGTGCCTCGCTCCTATCTGTGCCTAGCGTGTTTATGACGAACCCGCCGGGCTTGTGGACCGGGACCTGAGACAGCTGCGGGAGATGCCCGGGCCTGCCCCTCCGTGGCCGTTTCCCAAAAGCCGGATAGCCTCTTGCCGGGGCAGAAGCATACCGGGCTTTTCTGCCTCAACCGTGGGCAGGGGGGTTGCGACCTCTCTAATGACAAGCGCATTTCTTTCCGTCAAACCACGTCTGCAAATTTGCGAAGATCTTCCGTCTCGGCTCTTTAGAAGTTAGACTTCACCTGAGGTTTCCCAGTTGAGAAGGGAGAATTTTTAGTCCCTTCTCACCAGAGCAAGAACTTTTCTTTGTTAGATTTACAGATTTTTTTTAATTGTGGAAAGTAATTTTGGAGATGTCGGAGAATAAATGACGTTGAAGAGTTTTTAAAGGAAAATAAGAATGTAAGGTGAGAGAGATTAGATGAGACTTCCCTCATTGTCCAGTGATTGGGACTTCGCCTAACAATGCTGTGGTGCAATTTCGATCCTTAGTTCGGGGGCTAGGATTCCACATGCTTCGTGGCCACTTCCTTGCATAACAGAGATGAAAGTGCAGTAATCTTATTGAGTAATAACGGGTTAAGCAGTAGGAGGTTGGCTTTGCCTGAAGACTAGAATTGAGTTGGTGGAAAGACTGAGAGAAGATCTAACATTTCGTTTTGCTTTTTTCATATATTATTAAGATAATTTTTATGAGGAGATCTTTAACTTTGTAGCATCAATTCTTTCATCTTGTTTGCTTCTTTTCCATCTTGTCAACTTCCTAATAATTGCCAACAGTACAATTCCTTATTAAACCTTAGAAAGAATACCTGCTACTGCAGGTGAAAGGAGGATAGAAGTGAATTTTGAATCTGTGGGAAAAGGCACAGTGGCCAGAAGGCTCTAGTTGCCATAGAGGTCAGCTTAACTAGAATCTTCAGAAAAAAAACAGAATGATAGAAAGGGTTTTGTTTTCCTAGATTGACACGGAAATGCTGAATCTGTTGTAAATCAGTTACAAATTATTTTTCTGTTGTGAAATCAAGTGAAAATGCATAATTGAAACCATTCAGATGAATAAAACCTTGAGATAAGCTTTTGAAAATACTTTTTCAACATGTTAATTAAGAGATAATCCCAATTTTGTCATTCAAAACAGAAAAATAGAAAAAATTCATTTAGCACATTCTTCCTCTTTATTGAATTACTAAATTATATCCCTGTCTATGGGGTCGCACAGAGCTGGACACCACTGAAGCGACTTAGTAGCAGCAGCAGCAGCAGCTCAGCTGGTAAAGAATCCACCTGCAATGCAGGAGACCCCGGTTCCATTACTGGGTAGGGAAGATCCCCTGGAGAAAGGATAGGCTACCCACTCCAGTATTCTTGGGCTTCCCTGGTGGCTCAGCTGGTGAAGAATCTGCCTGCAGTGCGGGAGACCTGGCTTCTATCCCTAGGTTGGGAAGATCCCCGGAGAAGGGAAAGGCTACCTACTCCAGTATTCTGGCCTGGAGAATTCCTGGGTTACGAACAGTTGCACACCACTGAGCGACTTTCACTTCACCTTTAGAATGTCAAATGTAGCAAATTTTGCTTTGCCTTTCAGTTACCTAATATAGTTGACTTCCTATCTCTGATTCTTTTAACTCTAGGTTTTAAAATGTCATAAGTCTCAAGGAAATGATTATGAAATGTTGAAAAATCCACTTCATAATGCAGTTTATCAATAGAATCATGAGAGCATCGTATATATTTATTTTTAAATTGAACTTTCTGTTGTATTTTATGAATTTCTAAGTTGTGTGGTTGTAAGCACCAATGCTTACATCACTAAGTTGCCCACTTAATCAGTAGAGAATTGCTTAATTGTATTTAGAATTAATGAGAGAAACTGCCTTTTTATAAAAGCTTCTTTGTGTGTGTCTCTGTACTTACACGACTGTTTTTTCAATATTTTTAAGTACAGAAGGATTTTTGTACACTGATCAGAATACCGTTTTAGAGGTTGGGATTCTCGTTAATGGTAAGAAACTGCGATACAAGTATGAAATATACAAGCTTTCTCTTTATTCTGTTGTGAGAATGATAGCTTCTGAGTTTTCTCTCTTACTTAGAACCGTCCTTAACCTTATCAATATTCTGTATTGTCTCTTAGAGTAGTTTTTTTTTTTTTTTTAACTTTTAAGCTTGAATTCACCTGTTTTAAGAACAACCACTTGGTCCACTGTTTTATTAAATAGCTTTTCTTACCCTTATATTATGTGATATGCAAAATCTCCATATATTGTATCTAGGTCTTTTCTGGACTTCATTCATTTTTATTGATCTATTTGTCTATAGCTGTGCTAATACCACACTGTTTTAATTATTTAACTTTATCCTATTTATATATATATAATAACAAAACTCCTAATGTTCTTTCTCTTTTGGATATTTTTGTATATCTTCTCTTCCAGGTGAATTTTAGAACGTTTTGTCAAATTACATGAAACACTCTATTGGAATTTGGATTAAGAATGCACTTAATTTGTGAAGCGAATGACATCTTTGCAATATTAGTTCTTAGCCTTTGTCAAATACTTTATATACCTGATTTAACTTACTCCTTACAAACCACATAAGGTGAGCATTGGTTGGCTTCATCTTAAGGAAAATGAAACTGAAGCTCAGTGCTGCCAAGTAACTTACCCAGTGCCAAATAGCTACTAAGTATTGGAGTTAGGATTTGAAAACAGATCTGATTTTAAAAAGTTGTACCATTTTCTTTGATTCAGGAGACCCCTAAAGGTGGGAAGAATTGTGTAAATAATATATTCTGTAGATGAGTATATCAGAGCAACTGTGCTCTTAATTCAGTTAATGGTTTTGAATATCTTTTCACTTACCCAGCCCTTACATCTATGCTGTCTTACATAACCCTAATGTAGAATTTACTATTGCTCTTCTATTTCCATTATTATTTATAATATAGAAACAATATATTACTTCTTTTTCTAATAAAGAAACGCTATTCCCTGGTGGTACAGAGGTTAAAGCGTCTGCCTGCAATGTGGGAGACCTGGGTTCGATCCCCGGGTCGGGAAGATAGCCTGGAGAAGGAAATGGCAACCTACTCCAGTATTCTTGCCTGGAGAATCCCATGGATGGAGGAGCTTGGTGGGCTACAGTCCAAGGGCCGCAAAGAGTTGGACACAACTGAGCGACTTCACTTTCACTTCCATATTTCTATTTCTAATGTAATTATTTTCTATGTCTTCACATGTAATTATTATGTCTTCACATGAAGACACTGAACCCAGAGATTTTAAATAACTTTCCAAAGATCATACAACATCAAAGGGAAGAGTTGTTGTTCAAACCAGCATCTCTTGCGTCTCCTGCATTGGCAGGTGATTCTTTAGCACTGGCCCATCTGGGAAGCCCTGTCATCCCACTAGAATTCTTCTTTCTCCCCATCTTCACTTGCTTCATTCTCTCACCTTTTTCTGTCTACAAAACTCCAATCCCAAAGCCTTCATCCCTGCCTCCCTCCCCCATTACAATAACACAGAAACCAAAAACCTAGCAGTTTTACTAATCAACAGGTAGGGGTCTAGAAGTAAATATGTCTTCTTGATGCTGGAATTATAGTAGCAGAGGATGTCCCAAGTTGAAACTGAGGTCATTGTTTAATATTTAAAAATGATGTTATAAAGAGCCTTCATTAGTCCACTTAGCCTGTCATAATAAAACACAACATGCTAGGTGGCTCTGGTCTCATTCAGTTCAGTTCAGTCGCTCGGTCGTGTCCAGCTCTTTGTGACCGCATGAATCGCAGCATGCCAGGCCTCCCTGTCCATCACCAACTCCCGGAGTTCACTCAGACTCATGCCCATCGAGTCAGTGATGCCATCCAGCCATCTCATCCTCGGTCATCCCCTTCTCCTCCTGCCCCCAATCCCTCCCAGCATCAGAGTCTTTACCAGTGAGTCAACTCTTAGCATGAGGTGGCCAAAGTACTGGAGTTTCAGCTTCAACATCAGTCCTTCCAAAGAAATCCCAGGGCTGATCTAAATCTGACACTGCTTCCACTGTTTCCCCATCTGTTTCCCATGAAGTGATGGGACCAGATGCCATAATCTTCGTTTTCTGAACGTTGAGCTTTAAACCAACTTTTTCAGTCTCCTCTTTCACTTTCATCAAGAGGCTTTTAGTTCCTCTTCACTTTCTGCCATAAGGGTGATGTCATCTGCATATCTGAGGTTATTGATATTTCTCCTGGCAATCTTGATTCCAGCTAGTCTCCTTATCTCTTCTAATTAAGAATACCAGTCCTATTGGATTAGGGCCCCATCCTGTGGCCTCAGTTCAGTTCAGTCAGTTGCTCAGTCGTGTCCAATTCTTTGTGACCCCATGAATCGCAGCACGCCAGGCCTCCCTGTCCATCACCAACTCCCGGAGTTCACTCAGACTCACGCCCATCGAGTCAGTGATGCCATTCAGCCATCTCGTCCTCTGTCGTCCCCTTCTCTTCCTGCCCCCAATCCCTCCTAGTATCATCCAGTGACTCAACTCTTGGCATGAGGTGGCCAAAGTACTGGAGCTTCACCTTTTAGCGTCATTCCTTCCCAAGAAATCCCAGGGCTGATCTTCAGAATGGACTGGTTGGATCTCCTTGCAGTCCAAGGGACTCTCAAGAGTCTTCTCCAACACCACAGTTCAAAAACATCAGTTCTTCAGCACTCAGCCTTCTACACAGTCCAACTCTCACATCCATACATGACTGCTGGAAAAACCACAGCCTTCACTAGATGGACCTTAGTTGGCAAAGTAATGTCTCTGCTTTTCAATATGCTATCTAGGTTGGTCATAACTTGGTTGGTAAGCATCTTTTAATTTCATGGCTGCTGTCACCATCTCCAGTGATTTTGGAGCCCCAAAAATAAAGTCTGCCACTCTTTCCACTGTTCCCCCATCTATTTCCCATGAGGTGATGGGACCAAATGCCATGATCTTCGTTTTCTGAATGTTGAGCGTTAAGCCAACTTTTTCGCTCTCCTCTTTCACTTTCATCAAGAGGCTTTTTAGCTCCTCTTCACTTTCTGCCATAAGGGTGGTGTCATCTGCATATCTGAGGTTATTGATATTTCTCCTGGCAATCTTGACTCCAGCTGTGTTTCTTCCAGTCCAGCGTTTCTCATGATGTACTCTGCATATAAGTTAAATAAGCAGAGTGACAATATACAGCCTTGACGTACTCCTTTTCCTATTTGGAACCAGTCTGTTGTTCCATGTCCAGTTCTCACTGTTGCTTCCTGACCTGCATACAGATTTCTCAAGAGGCAGGTCAGCTGATCTGGTAGGCCTCACTTAACCTTAATTATAGGGCTTCCCTCATGGCTTAGCAGTAAAGAATCTGCCTGCCAATGCAGGAGACTCAGGTTCCATCCCTGATCGAGGAGGATCCCCTGGAGAAGGAAATGGCAAACCCACTCCAGTATTCTTGCCTGGAAGGTCCCATGGACAGAGGACCCTGGTGGGCTACAGTCTGTGGGATCGCAGAAGAGTCAGACATGACTTAGTAACTAAACAACAACAAACAAAATTATCTTTTGCTAGGCCCTGTCTCCCAATACAATCACACTGGGGGTCAGGGCCTCAAAATATGAATTTAGGGGAACACATTTAGTCTATAACAGTGCTTACAGGTTCTGTATTCCCACAGTGTTTATTATTAATTGTATCAAAAGATACATTTTGAGTTAAATAGTCCTTTTTAGCTAACCTGGGAATTTAATTGTTCCTGGTAATCTTTATAATACTGTTCCCAACTGAAACATAATCAGTTAAAAACTGGGGATTTACATACAAAACATGATTTTTAAAACTTAAGAATTACTAACCCGTGAATTAGAGGTAATGATCTATGAATAGCAACAGTCTAAAAACTAAAATACAGGGGAACAAAATGCAGCATATAAGCAATATAACTGATATTTTTTTCCACTTTTTAATGTGTTGAATAATAATCTGGGTAATGAAATTATGGACTACTTGAATTTCCTCTTTGTACCCTTTGGTATGAAAAAAGTATGTCATGTGAGTATGTGTGTACCTGTGTATCACTTTTGTAATACAAGAAATGGTTTAATTATAAACAATATAAATTAAAGATTAATCTCTACATACAGTGTTCTAAGTTAATTTTCAACTTAGAGTTGTTAATGTCCCTGTTTTTGCATACATTTCCCTCTTTAACATAAAGAGAATTGATGATTACAGCATATCTTAAGAATGCCCCATCATGTCTTCAGAGTTATTTTCCCCAAGCTGCTGACCCCTATTCACATTCTGATGCACAGGTAATGACAGTTATGTCATAACTGCTGTCTCACTGACAAGGATTATATGAAACATCCCAAGTTTTGAAAAGTTAAAATCTGAAAAAAAGATGTGTTCTTGAAGCAGTGAGATATGGTGTGATCGGCCTTCCCTGTCTATCCATATCCTTAGATTCAACCAACCTTCGGTCACAAATATTCAGGAAGAAAATTCCAGGAAGTTCCAGAAAGCAAAGGTTGAATTTGCTGCCCTCCAGCAGCTATTTATATATAATTTACATGACATTTATATATCATTTACGTGAGCTATTTGTATATCATATTAGGTGTTATAAGTAGCCTAGAGATTATTTAAAGTATATAGGAGGCCGTGCACAGGTTATATGCAGATACCACACAATTTAACATAGAGGGCCTGAATACTCATGGATTTTGGTATCTGCAGAGAGCCCTGTAACCAATCCCCTGAGGGAGGTCTGTACTTGCTTTTTTAAGCATTTCCCTTTTTTCCTCCCTATGAGCACTATTTATAATTTTTAGAATATAAAAACATACATACAGTCCCCTACTTAGAATGATTTAACTTAAATTTTTCGACTTTATTTTTTATCTTTTCCCAGGCTAGCAGTGTGCAATATGATACTCTCTTGTGCTGTTGGGCAGTGTCAGTGAGTCACAGGTCCTAGTCAGCCATGTGATCATGAGGGTAAACAACACAATTCTGTACCCATGAACCCGTTCTGCTTTTCACTTTCAGTACTATACTGAGTAAATTACATGATTTTACCAAGGCTCTTCGACTGAAGGGATCTGAAATGTATTTTGGGTAGCTTAAATAAGAGATGTTATTGTAGAGATCTCTGAATCCTCAGCTGGGCCTTGCATGCATATTTCAGTCCTTGGAAAATGAAGTCTTGGTGTTTTTCTGTTCATCTGTGGGGCCTCATGGTATCTGTCATCTCTGTGTTCTTGTCTTCTCAATCTCAGTTTATTTGTCTCTTCATACCTCGTCTTGCATGTTGTCCAACTTGTTTTAACTACCTATCAGTTTCCGGGCCCTCTCCATATCGGTAAAGAATCCGCCTGCAATACAGGAGACCCTGGTTCATTCCTGGGTCGGGAGGATCCCCCTGGAGAAGGGATAAGCTACCCACTCCAGTATTCTTGGGCTTCCCTTGTGGCTCAGCTGGTAAGAAATCCTCCTGCAATGCGGGGAGACCTGGGTTCGACCCCTAGTTTGGAAAGATCCCCTGGAAAAGGGAAAGGCTACCCATTCCAGTATTCTGGCCTGGAGAATTCCATGGACTGTATAGTGCATGGGGTCCCAAAGAGTCCGACAAGACAGCGACTTTCACTTTCACTCAATGTAAGTTTAAATTCTTTAGACAGGTAGTTAGCTAGCCAGCACTGTAATTAGCTCTTCCCCAAAGTATGGAATATGCCTGCCCCTTCTGTGGTATGTTGAGAGTTGGAGGCCAACTAGAAACAATAGGCATGTCTAATATAGATAATTTGCATTATAGTCTGTTTATAACTGTAGGGCTCGAAAGGGAGCATTCTGAGGGGAAAGAATTATGTAACTTATATGAAAATCTAATTGTCAAATCACAGATATTCTTTTAAAAGGAATAACATGATCAATGGTTAAAAGACTGTATTAGTCTGTATATATTATTTTTTCTTCTACTAAAACCATGAGTATAAAATTTTTTATCCGCTTTTTTCAAATATTAGTCCCCAAAATAGTGCTTAGAAGGCAGTCAATATAATTAATTAATGTATTTTACCTTATCTTTTCAGTTAATAGTTCAATTCAGCAAGTATCTGATATGTAAGCTATTATGCTGACGACTATGAGTAATTTTGAAATAGTTATAGATTTTTAAAAAAGGAAGGGGATTATGTAGATCTGCATTCAAGGAGTTTATAACAGAAAACACATAAGAAAGATATACATATTAGTTGAGTTAGTATTTTGTAAGTTAAAAGAAGGTACCTTTTACTCCTAGGATTTGACAGAGATAAATCCTATTCTCTAATGTATTTTCCAATCCTTAGGTCACTTGCCCCAGGTCTTTTTAGTTAAAACAATGGTTGTTTGGAATTTTGAAGACAAAAGGATTGTCTTTGTTTGCTGATCTCTTTCCATCAAATTATCACATTAATTGTTTTATGAGTCATGTCACATTAGCAATATTATAAACTGGTAGATGTCTTTTTCTTTTAACTTATAACTGTGTGTGTGACATTCAGCATGTGCCCTAAATAAAGTTCAGAAATTTAAAAGATTTAACAGCTCTTCTGCAAATCTTTTCCAGTTTAACCTGTACTACTTGCCCTTTGAATGCTTTTGTTTCCCACTTTTCCTGTTTTGACTACTAATAAATTATGTTAGCCTGTTAGGCTTAGTGTTCCCTGTCAGGCCTGTTAAAGAATCACACAGTTTCTGCACTATGGTGGTTCTCCCTGAGTTCAGAGTGAACAAGCAGACAGTCCCTGAGTGTGAGTCCTAGGACTTCATCCTTAATAACCATTTTGACTTTGGTGTGTATTAAATAAATGCTAACTTAATAAATGGCATCAGTATAACCAGTCTCTCTTTATTGCTCTGTATATCCCAGTTGTTGTGGTGTTAAATGCATTTGTAAAATGTTATTTTCAAAGTAGTATATCAAAGTAGATATTCATTTATGTGAAATGTGATGAATGCATCTATATCCATTCCTGACAACGTAAACACTAGTTTCAGGGGGTGCAAGAAACTTGCATGTGTTCATCTTTTGTGACCTTGTACAGAATTCTTTAGTAATATCTTTGTGACTGTAATCAAAAAGGGAGTAGTATACAAACATGTGTAAAGTGAATGTAAAACTATTCATGGCATTGCCTCTCTATCATTTTTTCCCTCAAGAGGTTTATTGTTATTTTTTTATTTTTTATTTTTACTTTACAGTATTGTATTGGTTTTGCCATACATCAACATAAATCCGCCACGAGTGTACACATGTTCCCAATCCTGAACCCCTCCCCCTCCTACCCCCCCATCCCATCCCTCTGGATCATCCCAGTGCACCAGCCCCAAGCATCCTGTATCCTGCACAGAACCTAGGCCAGCGATTTGTTTCTTACATGGTATTATACATGTTTCAATGCCATTCTCCCAAATCATCCCACCCTCACCCTCTCCCACAGAGTCCAAAAGACTGTTCTATACATCTGTGTCTTTTTGCTGTCTCGCATACAGGGTTATTGTTACCATCTTTTTAAATTCCATATATATGCGTTGCTGCTGCTGCTGCTAAGTCGCTTCAGTCGTGTCCAACTCTGTGCAACCCCATAGACGGCAGCCCACCAGGCTCCCCCATCCCTGGGATTCTCCAGGCAAGAACACTGGAATGGGTTGCCATTTCCTTCTCCAATTCATGAAAGTGAAAGTGAAGTTGCTCAGTCGTACCCGACTCTTAGCAACCCCATGGACTGCAGCCTACCAGGCTCTTAGTATACTGTATTGGTGTTTTTCTTTCTGGCTTACTTCACTCTGTATAATCAGCTCCAGTTTCATCCACCTCATTAGAACTGATTCAAATGTATTATTTTTAATGGATGAGTAATGCTCCATTGTGTATATGTACCACTGCTTTCTTTTCCATTCATCTGCTGATGGACATCTAGGTTGCTTCCATGTCTTGGCTATTATAAACAGTGCTGTGATGAACACTGGGGTACACATGTCTCTTTCAATTCTGGTTTCCTCGGTGTGTATCCCCAGCAGTGGGATTGCTGGGTCATAAGGCAGTTCTATTTCCAGTTTTTTAAGGAATCTCCACACTGTTTTCCATAGTGGCTGTACTAGTTTGCATTCCCACCAGCAGTGTAAGAGGGTTCCCTTTTCTCCACACCGTCTCCAGCATTTATTGCTTGTAGACTTTCGGATCGCAGCCATTCTGACCGGCGTGAAATGGTACCTCATTGTGGTCTTGATTTGCATTTCTCTGATAATGAGTGATGTTGAGCATCTTTTCATGTGTTTGTTAGCCATCTGGATGTCTTCTTTGGAGAAATGTCTATTTAGCTCTTTGGCCCATTTGTTTGATTGGGTCATTTATTTTTCTGGAATTGAGCTGCAGGAGTTGCTTGTATATTTCTGAGATTAGTTGTTTGTCAATTGCTTCATTTGCTATTGTTTTCTCCCATTCTGAAAGCTGTCTTTTCACCTTGCTTATAGTTTCCTTTGTTGTGCAGAGCTTTTAAGTTTAATTAGGTCCCATTTGTTTATTTTTGCTTTTATTTCCATTACTCTGGGAGGTGGGTCATAGAGGATCCTGCTGTGATTTATGTCAGAGAGTGTTTTCCTGTGTTCTCGTCTAAGAGTTTTATAGTTTCTGGTCTTACGTTTAGATCTTTATTCCATTTTGAGTTTATTTTTGTGTATGGTGTTAGAAACTGTTCTAGTTTCATTCTCTCCCTGTGTATCTTAAGCTTTTGAGTTGGTACCAAAAATGGTTGTATTTTACCTGTCTGTAGTCAGCATCTGGCATGCATATCTCCCACATTAGTAATTTTCTGTTAGACTTAGATCTTTACAGAAATAGTCATATCCAGTGTAAGTAACCCAAGTGTACTAGTCTATGAATTAGCATAAATAGTAAAACAAATTTTCCAGTTACTGAGAAAAATACCAAAAGCTGATCACAAAATCTAGTTGAATAAAAGGAGCTTTGTAGAGGGGTCGGAGCAACTGGGAGATTGGGATTGACACATATACAGTACTGATACTATGTAAAAGATAGGTAATTAATGAGAACCTACTGTGTAGCCCAGGGAACTCTACTTAATGCCCTGTGGTGACCTGAATGGGAGGGAAGTCCAAAAGGAAGGGGATATATGGATAAGTGTGGCTGATTTATTTTGCTGTACAGTAGAAACTAACACAACACTGTAAAGCAGCTATACTCCAATAGAAATTAATTTAAAAATAGTAAGTTGAAAACAACCTGGAAGAAAAAAAGGAGCCTTGTAATTAATCTGATGAATTTAAGTGCATCCTTTATATGTGAATGGTCCTCACAGCCAGACAGCTTCAGAATTTCTCTCCTTCCTGTTTATGCTGGTACTATTTTCTTTCTCTTCTTTCCTCCTCTGCCTTTGTATTACTGTTGTTTATATGTGTTGTGCACTGCTATTGTCTGCTATTATTTTTCCTCTTCTGTTCCTCCTCTACTGTAACAGTCATTGGCAGAAGTTATGGGAAAAGCAAAAGAGGGAGTAAGTGAGAAATAATGAGAAGCTAGGAGGAAAATGAGCTATAATAGAACCTTCATAACATGCCTTCCATCCTATTTTAATTGATTCATGGGCATAGGGATTATGCTTTACCTATTCTTAATAACTTACTTAGATTCTTTTTCCCACTTACTTTGATTCTTTTTCTCAAGAGTCCCTAATAGTCTCACCATTTTTCCAGGCCCTGCAACTGCTCTTCATTTCTTGGTTTCAAATATAGGCTTGATGTCCTTTTACTATATCCCAGTCTCATATTTTTATTTTCCTCAATTATGGTTCTAAATGATTAGGAGCACTTCCTTGGGTTTTCCTGTTATGATGATATGATGGATATCTAACTAGGCATTGTCAATATTTACCTTACTTACTTTCTTTTTCTTTGTTCTCTTTTTAACTACTCATACTCCATTTGGATTGAAAGGCTTTTGTTTTATTGACATCAGTTATTTTTATTATGGTCATACTGCTGGGGCTCATCTGTCACTCTGATTCTTAAGATGGCTTGCATATATATCTTAGACTCACTTATGTGCTGGTATTTTACCATATAACTCTCCAGGGACAACTTTGTTTGAATAAGAGAAAGGTACCTGTTGGTAATACATTGCATACAGCTGCTTAAAAATATGTCACATCCCATGGAAAGTTCTAACATTCATCAATAAGACTGATTTCAGAAACAGAATTTCAAAGAACATGTAGGCCACCCTTTTATCCTGTTTCCTATTGTATAGAGGAGAGCCACGCCAGACATGTTCCAAGCAGAAATATTCTTTCTTACTGTTGAATAAAATTAAAATTGTATTTCATTATCTTTTGTTTATATGTTTGGTTTTGTAGGGTTAAAAACGTATCAGAGGTAGTTGGTATTTAATAGGTCTCACTATAACACTAAAAAATCCTTTAGTCTCAAAAGTAGTGTTTGTAGCATACGCCCTGAGAAAACCACAATTCTAAAATGCACATATACTCCAGTGTTCACTGCAGCTCTATTTATACTAGCCAGGAGATGGAAGCAACCTAAATGCCCATCGACAGATAAATGGATAAAGAAGTTGTGTTACATGTATGCAATGAAAATTACTTAGCCATAAAAAGGAATGAGAGAATGAATTTGAGTCAGTTCTAATGAAGCAAATTATCCTAGAGCCTCTTATACAGAGTGAATAAGTCAGAAAGAGAAAAACAAATATCATATATTAAGACATATATATGGAATTTAGAAAAATGGTACCAGTGAACCTGTTTTCAGGGTAGCAGTGAGAGATGCAAACATCAAGAACAGACTTGTGGAAACGGCCGGGGAAGGAGCGGGTGGGCTGAACTGAGAGAGTAGCATGAAGCATAGATATGACCTTATGTAAAAGAGAGAGCCAGTTGGAATTTGCCCTATAACGCAGGGAGCTCAACCTGGTACTCTGTGATGACCTAGAGGAGTGGGGTGGGTGGGGTTGGAGGTTTAATAGCAGGGGGGACATATGTATACCTGTGGCTGATTCATATTGATGTATGGTAGAAACCAGCACAACATTGTAAAGCAATTATCCTTCCATTAAAAAAATTTTAGAAAGTGAAAAAAAAATATGTAGTATACATCTATAATAGATAAATAGGAATATTACTGTCTAGTCCCTGCATATACACATTTTCCTTCTGTTTTTCTCCCCAAGCTTTTGAGTCTTTAACTTTTAGCCTCTTTTCATTACATTGAGAAATTTTTTGGTAATGTATTAAAGCCATACTACATAAAGCATTATGATAGTCTTAAGTATTGGTAGAATACACATGATAATTATTTTGTCAGTGTGTTTGCTTTCTGTTTTTCTTCCCAGCCCTTTCATTGTTTCACTCTTACTGTAATTTCAGATCCTCTTTTCCTTAGTCACATAAACTGAAAATTATCATTATGAAATACACATGTTGTTATGATGATATAGTTTACCTTCATCTTCATTTAAAGTATTAAGAACTTGCTATATGATGACCCTAATTAAGGTGCTATAAAAATGAAGTACATACCACATCTTTCATAGACCCATTATTCTAGCATACAGAAATGTGTGTCTAAGAATACAGACAGTAATACTAAGACTATTTAGAAATATAGAGAAAAATAAGTAATGAAACTGTTGTTACGGTTTTAACAGTTACATTATTATTAAAGAGCAAGGAGAGCTTTAAAATTGCCTGTCACATAGTAAGTGATCAGTGTATATGGATGAATGGAATAAGCTTAGTTGGTTAATAATTGAAGGGAAATTGTAGGGATTGCAGTTAACAAAGACCAGGAGAAAAATCACTAAGCACAGTTAAAATTAATAAGGGACTAAAAAACCAAATTCCATTATAGTTTTTTGTAAGGAAGAAGTATCATTTGTTAAGGACCTACTCAGTGTAGACATTGTTTTAGGTTTATCACATTTTGGATTCATTTTTCACAAAAACCCTGCAACATACACATTATACTTATTTTACATATAAAGAAATTAAAGTTCAAATAAATAAATTGCCCAAGGTCCTAGCTAGTGAATAGTCTAGCCCAGATTTTTGAACCTCGTAGGCTTATACTACGAACTTTTTATACATATACAGTTGTCTCTATACCCTTTGGGTGTTGAATTTGTTTCCAGGATCCCAAAGATACCAAAATCTATGGATACTAAAGTCCCTCATATAATAATGGCATGGTAAAGTTGGCAGAGTATATCATGTGAAATGCCAGGCTGGATGAAACACAAGCTGGAATTAAGATTGCCAGGAGAAATATCAATAATCTGAGATATGCAGATGATACCACTCTTACGGCAGAAAGCAAAGAGGAACTAAAGAGCCTCTTGATGAAAGTGAAAGAGAAGAGTGAAAAAGCTGGCTTAAAGCTCAACATTCAGAAAATGACATTCATGGCCTCCAGCCCCATCACTTCATGGCAAATAGATGGGGAAACAGTGACAGACTTTATTTCTTGGGCTCCAAAATCATTGCAGGTGATGACTACAGCCATGAAATTAAAAGACACCTGCTCCTTGGAAGAAAAGCTATGACCAACCCAGACGACGTACTAAAAAGCAGAGACATTACTTTGCCAACAAAGGTCCATCTAGTCAAAGCTATGGTTTCTCCAGTAGTCATGTATGGATGTGAGAGTTGGACCATAAGGAAGGCTGAGTACCGAAGAATTGATGCTTTTGAACTATGGTGTTGGGGAAGACTCTTACAAGTCCCTTGGACTGCAAGGAGATCAAACCACTCAATCCTAAAGGAACTTGGTCCTGAATATTCATTGGAAGGACTCCTGTTGAAGCTGAAGCTCCAATACTTTGGCCACCTAATGTGAAGAGCTGACTCACTGGAAAAGACCCTGATGATGGGAAAGATTGAAGGCGGGAGGAGAAGGGGACAACAGAGGACAAGATGGTTGGATGGCATCACCAACTTTGTGGACATGAGTTTAAGCAAGCTCCAGGAGATGGTGAAGGACAGGGAAGCCTGGCGTGCTGCAGTACATGGGGTTGCGAAGAGTGAGACATGACTGAGCAATTGAACAACAACAGAGTTGGCCTGCCCTATCTGCATTCCACATCTGCGTAGTCAGCCAACCTGGGTCCATCGATTGGTTGAATCCCCAGGTGTGGAAACTTCAGATGCAGAGGGCCAACTTTATTTACAAACAACAACTGTGATCAATATTATTAAACATTTAGGCATCTGTACTCTTGCCTGGAAAATCCCATGGATGGAGGAGCCTGATAGGCTGTGGTCCATGGGGTTGCTAAGAGTCAGACACGACTGAGCGACTTCACTTTCACTTTTCACTTTCATGCACTGGAGAAGGAAATGGCAACCCACACCAGTGTTCTTGCCTGGAGAATCCCAGGGACGGGGGAGCCTGGTGGGCTGCCGTCTATGGGGTTGCACAGAGTAGGACACGACTGAAGTGACTTAGCAGTAGCAGTGGCAGAGCCAGATTACTTTCTAGGTATGTTGCATGGTTTTCTTTAGTTTGACAATTTTCTTAAAAGAAAATTCATCCACATATGTTTTTAGGGTACAACAACATATAATAAAGCCAGTTTACAATTTTTTTCTGACTGATAACTAAAGGCGTGTATTTGCTAGCCAGGCTGTGTTCTAATTATCCATAAATAATTTAAGAGATCTCTAGGGCCTGTTGCAATCATCCTTTTGTCTAATGTTGATAAAGGAGTTATATTGATCTGACTATTATGTCATGAAAAGTAGTCATTGGCATTTATCATCATGTTATATATATAAATATTTTGGAGTAATTTAGGAGTAATCTTGAGAAGTAACAATAAAGAGATAGAGAACAACATTACTAGAAATTATAATAACACATAGTAAACTCAAGTTTTTATTTCATATTTTCCTGAAATAGGTCCTTTGAAAGTAACTAGTTGCTCATTGACTTTTATTTGTGGTCCTGGAACTATCCATTTTTAAAATAAAGATCCCAGATTTCATATGCATCTTTAATAGTAGCTTCTAGCATGTCATTATTTCTGGCTTTTATCTTGCACTTGTATCATCCAAATACAATGACATTACAAACATTGACATTCATAATCTAGTTTTTAAAAAAGCAACCATTCTCTTTCCTTCGTAACTGTCAAACATTTTCAAATTTATGTTTATAAACACCAATTAGAATGAAGGCCAATAAAATTTTAATTTCTTCATCATCACTTCCTGTTCCCTTTGTGTATATATCTGCATTAAGCATTTGTACACTTACAAATTATATTAAGTAACTTTTAGTGCACAAACATCATAAAGGATGAAAGAACACTGTCATACATCCTGTTGGCCAAATGGGATGTTCCAAATTATTCTTGCAAAATACCCTGTGATGAAGTCCTCCATGTTGAATGACAAACTGGGTGGGAATGCCACATTTGCTTTTTATTCTTAAAAGTGCATTGTTCACTCATTGATTTTTGAGTTTGATTATATCTATATGAATTATCTGAAATTTCATAGCCTGAGATTTTGCTTATAAAGTGAATTTCACCATCACTATGGTCTATAATATTATTAGTCTCTTTACGTTTATTTTCTGAGTTGTCTGATAATTGTGAAACTCTTCTGTCACATTTCCTCTTTTTGCCTGTATGGGTAGAAAATGAAAAATTTAGAACTCTCAACTATGTTTAATGAAAACCACCAAAAACAACAACAAACCCTGAAAAGTAATGTCTCTATGCTTCTTGTATACTTTCAAAGACATAATACTGTGGGCAACACAGTAAGAAAACTGGAGAATGATGTAATAGTGATAATTTATTTCACTACTAGATCATCTTTTTAGATGTTTCCATTCCATTTCCATATAATTTTAAAAATAATTGATTAGTAATGATTAAATAATTCACAGGACGATAAAATAATAAAATATAGGAAACATAAGATCCCTAAGATACCATAAAATATCTTCAATTTATAGAGATCGCCATAATGTATATTCAGTTTGTGAAAGATTCAGATAGATCCGTATAGAAATTTCAAAATAGGATGAATTTTATTCTGATTTTTAAAAAGTAAGTTTGAGACTTCCTGGTTGTCCAGTGGCTAAGACTCTGTGCTCCCAATGCAGGGCACCTGGGTTTGATCCCTGGTCAGGGAACTAGAGCCGGCATGCTGCTACTAAGACTCTGTGCAGACAAATTACTTTTAAAAATGTGAATCTGTTTTTGTTCTTGGAAGATTCTTAAGAAAGAATAAGATTTGAAATGTCAATTCCTATAATAAAGTTGCTCAAAGAAAAACTAAAAACTAAAATGAGTCTAATAGTCTCTGGCATACCAAGGGTTAATGTAACCACATTCCTTAATTTTACTTCATAACCAAACCTGAACTAGTTTCTGTTTCCTTTCCTGTCTCAGGTGAAAAAATTAAAACTTGTTTGTATTTCCTTCTCCAATTTCAGGCAGAAGGTTAGCCATAAATGACAGACACACCTTAAATATCAAAGCATATCTTTATATATTACAGGTTCATTTCTCTTTGCCCAATCCAGTAGAATTTTTGCACTTTTAAAAACTAGATGGGGAAAGTGTAAGAATAGATGTACTAAAAATAAATCGTGTAGCGGTTTCCCTAGCAGTCTGGTAGTTAAGACTCTGCAGTTCCACTGCAAGGGGTGTGGATTTGATCCCTGGTGGGTGAACTAAGATCCTATAAACCACACAGCATGAACTAAAGAAATAAAAAAAGTTCTAGTAATTTTTAGGAATCAAGTATAAAGTATATGATAAAAATTTGACTTTAGGGACATCACAGTAGTTCATTTTTGTTAGAAATAACTAAAATACTAAAAATATTTCAATTTTTCCCATAAGAAAAGCATGGCTGTCATGTATATACCATTGTAGCAAGCATTTCACAGTGGAACCATACTGTATGTATCATGATATGAGAAAATTATCAAAAACCAACAAGAATTCAAGGGAATCAATAAACAACATGGGATAATACTTTTGCCTCAATTAGACATGTTAAAAAATGTATGAAGTAAATACTGGTGAATTTCAGAGGCAAAGCCCTTCTCTTTGCTTCTTTCTAGGAATTATTGGTAGTTTGGTTTTTTGTTGTTGGTGGTACTTTTTTATGGAATAAGAACCCAGACTATTTTGTGAGTATGATGAGTATAATACTTGATATTTCAGATAGTAAACATCTTAGATGTATGTGTGTGTGCTCAGTCACCCAGTCATATCCAACTCTGTGACCCCATGGACTGTGGCCCACAAGACTCCACTGTCCATGAAATTTTCCAGGCAAGACTACTAGAGTGGGTTGCCATCTTCTTCTCCAGGGGATCTTCCTGACCTAGGGATCGAACCTGCATCTCATGTCTCCTGCATTGACAGGCAGATTCTTTACCACTGCACCACCTGGGAAACCCAGTTAAACAGGTATATAATTCAAATCTATTTGTAAGTCATATTCTTGGGGGGAAAGTTGGGAATTTTTGAAGCCTTGGAAGCATTTTTTTCTTTCTCAAAAGGGGATATTTTGGAAAAAGAGAAAAAGTAAATGCAGTGGAAGGGTGGGAGGGGATAAGGAAGACAGCTGTGCTGCATATCAGAAACAGAGGACAACTGCAGTTCTTTAAAAGAGCAGGTGAAGAGGAAGCAGGAGTAGAGAGGGAAGTGTTCACGGAGAATATAGGAACCTGGTCTAGATCTGTCCTTTAAAGGAAGGTATGTGTCTAGGCACATCATGACCAAACTGTTGAAACCAAGATTAGGAGGAAAAACTTGAAAGTTAGAAAGAAATAACATATCATATATAAGGAACAACAACTTGAATGATTATGGGCTTAACAGATATAATGGAGACTAGAAAACAGTGAAGCAATATCTGAAATTCACTGAAAGAAAATGAACTCAGTTCTGTATCTGATGAAAATATCGTTCAAGAATAGAGGTAAAATAAATCTACTGGCATCATAGGCAGTATTTATATATTTGGCATACAGATTTAAAATGTGGGCTCTGGAGACAGAATCTGGAATTGAGTTCAGGCTTGGACACCTTCTTATATATCTTACTGTCATATACTCTGTTGGGATAATATATAAATTAGTGAATAAACATGAAGAATAAATTAGAGAATGCTTCTTAAGCAGGTGCCTAGCATATGGTAAGTTGTTAGAACATGTTAGTTGTCGTATATTCGTATGTGTTTTTAGAAAATGTAGCTAACCTTATGGAATTTCATATTTTCTATTTTCATCTGTTCTTTTTTCCCTTAACTTTACTGAATTTGGCTATCCTTGAAAACAGAAGAAACCACTGACAGTGTTGTGAAAGAAAAGTAATTTTTGCTGCTACTTTGACCTGTACAAAGACCATACTTAGGAAACTCTCATTTTCATAAAAAAAAACTTTTTATGAATAATGCTTTCCCTTTATTTTCTGCATTGCTTTAGGGAGAAATATAAGGCTTTTTATTTTGATAATTGATTTTACTATGATTATTGAAGAAATTGCCCTTCAGATTACTAGGAAGATCTGCAGTTGATCCCCAAGTGTATTTTTATTTGTAATTGTTTCTAACATTTCAGGATACTCTAAAATTTCCTAGTTTTTAGAAAAGTCTAAATGAACATCATATTTTCATAGTTTTATTTTAGTTTCTTTGTCATTATTTCGTATTCTTCATTTGAAGACTTCCTAGGCTTTTAGAGAATTTTTAAGACTGCAATATCATTTAAAATATTATAGCAAATGTATGATATTTTAAGTATTATAACTATTATCATCAATCATACCACTTTGATGTAACTTCCATATTAGTCTGCAAAACAACTACTCTTCCTTTTTAAAATTTCACCTATTTTCTATTTCACCTTTTTTGTGTTTATAGTGTTTAGTGTGACACCTTTGAAGCCAAATCTGAAATAGTATCAAATCTCTATAACTTTAACGTACTTACTAAATCTTCACCTTGGTTTCCTCATCTCTTATGAAAATTAAATAGGGTAATGCGTGTTAAACACTGTAAGATCAAAACAGTTATTGCATTTAAAAAGATTTAACAAGCGGTTACCATTAATTTTATTCCTTTCTGTTTATTAATCTGCCCATCATTCATTCATTCTGCATGCATTTATTAAATAACAGGCTCAATGGCCTATCACTGTACCCCGATTTTGCCCTCTTGAATTTTATTTTGGTTATTTAGTTGATCAGTTTATTAGTATCTTTACAATTTTCACCTTAATTCCAATGAAAACAATTGGGGAATTTCCAGGCTGTTAGGACTTGGAGACTTAATATCCCACAAGCTGCATCAGTTCAGTTCGGTTGCTCAGTTGTGTCCAACTATTTGCAACCCCATGGACTGCAGCATGCCAGGTTTTCCTGTCCATCACCAATTCCCTGAGCTTGCTCAAACTCATGTCCATCAAATCAGTGATGCCGTGCAGCCATCTCATCCTCTGTCGTCCCCTTCTCCTCCACCTTCAATCTTTCCCAGCATTAGGGTCTTCTCCAATGAGTCAGTTATTCCCAACAGGTGGCCAAAGTATTGGAGTTTCAGGTTCAGCCTCCGTCCCTCCAGTGAATTTTCAGGACCGATTTCCTTTAGGATAGACTGGTTGGATCTCCTTGCAATCCAACGGACTCTCAAGAGTCTTCTCCAACACCGCATTTCAAAAGCATCAATTCTTCGGGCGCTCGGCTTTCTTTATAGTCCAACTCTCACATCCATACATGACTACTAAAAAACCATGGCTTTGATTAGATGGACATTTGTTGGCAAAGTAATTTCTCTGCTTTTTAATATACTGTCTAGGATGGAGGAGCCTGGTCCGCTGCCGTTCATGGGGTCGCTAGGAGTTGGACACGACTGAGTGACTTCACTTTCACTTTTCACTTTCATGCATTGGAGAAGGAAATGGCAACCCACTCCAGTTTTCTTGCCTGGAGAATCCCAGGGACGGGAAAGCCTGGTAGGCTGCCATCTATGAGGTCGCACAGAGTCGGACACAACTGAAGCGACTTAGCAGCAGCAACAGCAGCAGGTTGGTCATAGCTTTTCTTCCAAGGAGCAAGCGTCTTTTAATTTTATGGCTATAGTCAACATCTGCAGTGATTTTGGAGACCAGGATATAAAGTTTGTCACTTTTTCCATTGTTTCCCCATTTATTTGCCATGAAGGGATGGGGCTGGAAGCCATGAACTTCGTTTTCTGAATGTTGTTTTAAACCAGCTTTTTGACTCTCCTCTTTCACTTTCATCAAGAGGCTTTTTAGTTCTTCTTCACTTTCTGCTATAAGGTTGGTGTCATATGCATATCTGAGATTATTGATATTTCTCCTGGCAATCATGATTCCAGCTTGTGCTTCATCCATGCCCACATTTCACATGATGTACTCTGCATATTAAGTTAAATGAGCAGGGTGACAATATACAATCTTGATGTACTCTTTTCCTGATTTGGAACCAGTCTGTTGTTCCATGTCTAGTTCTAACTGTTGCTTCCTGACCTGCACAGACTTGTCAGGTGGCAGCTCATGTGGTCTGGTATTCCCATCTTGTAAGAATTTTCCACAGTTTGTTGTGATCCATACAATCAAAGGCATTGGCATAGTCAATAAAGCAGAAATAGATGTTTTTCTGGAACTCTCTTGCTTTTTTGATGATGCAGCAGATGTTGGCAATTTGATCTCTGGTTCCTCTGCCTTTTCTAAATCAGCTTGAACATCTGTAAGTTCACGGTTATACTGTTAAAGCCTAACTTGCAGAATTTTGACCATTACTTTGCTAGCCTGTGAGATGAGTGCAATTGTGCAGTAGTTTGATCATTGTTTGACATTACCTTTCTTTGGAATTGGAATGAAAACTGACATTTTCCTGTGGCCACTGCTGAGTTTTCCAAATTTGCTAGCATATTTGGTGCAGCACTTTCATAGCATCGTCTTTTAGCATTTGAAATAGCTCAACTGGAATTCCATCACCTCCACTAGTTTTGTTCACAGTGATGCTTCCTAAGACCCACTTGACCAACCCAACATTCCAGGTTGTCTGGTTCTAGGTGAGTGATCGCACCATCATGATTATCTGGGTCATGAAGATCTTTTTGTATAGTCCTTCTGTATTCTTGCAACCTTTTCTTAATATCTTTTGCTTCTGTTAGGTCCATACTATTTCTGTCCCTTTTGTGCCCATCTTTGCATGAAATCCTCCCTTGGTATCTCTAATTTTCTTGAAGAGATCTCTAATCTTTCCCATTCTGTTGTTTTCCTCTATTTCTTTGCATTAGTCACTGATGAAAGCTCTCCCTGCTATTCTTTCAGTTCAGTTCAGTTCAGTTCCCTCACTGATTCCTATCTGATTCTTTGTGACTCCATGGACTGCAGCACTCCAGGCCTCCCTGTTCATCACCAGTTTGTGACGTGAACCCAAACTCACGTCCATTGAGTCGGTGAGGCCATCCAACCATCTCATCCTCTGTCGTCCCCTTCACCTCCTGCCTTCAATCTTTCCCACCATCAGCGTCTTTTCAAATGACTCAGCTCTTCGCATCAGGTGACCAAAGTATGGAGTTTCAGCTTCAGCATCAGTCCTTCCAATGAACACTCAGTACTGATCACCTTTAGGATGGAACTGGTGATGCCATCCAACCATCTCATCCTGTCGTCACCTTCTCCTCCCACTGTCAATCTTTCCCAGTGGCAGGGCCTTTTCAATGAGTTAATTCTTTGCATCATGTGGCCAGAGTATCAGTGTTGCAGCTTTAGCACCAATCCTTCCAATGAATATTCCGGGCTGATTTTCTTTAAGATGGACTGGTTGGATCTCCAGGCAGTACAAGGGACTTTCAAGAGTCTTCTCCAACATCACAGTTCAAAAGCATCAGTTTTTTGGTGCTCAGCTTTCTTTATAGTCCAATTCTCACATCCATACATGATTACTGGAAAAACCATTACTTTTACTAGACAGATCTTTGTTGGCAAAGTAATGTCTCTGCTTTTTAATATGCTGTCTAGGTTGGACATAGCTTTTCTTCCAAGGAGCAAGGGTCTTTTAATTTCATGGCTGCAGTCACCATCTCCTGTGATTTTAGAGCCCCCCAAATAAAGTCGTTAACTGTTTCCATTGTTTCCCCATCTATTTGCCATGAAGTGATGGGACCAGATGCCATGATCTTAGTTTTCTGAATGTTGAGTTTTAAACCAGCTTTTTAACTCTCCTCTTTCACTTTCATCAAGACATTCTTTAGTTCTTGTTCGCTTTCTGCCATAATGTGGTGTCATCTGCATATCTGAGGTTATTGATATTTCTCCCAGCAATCTTGAGTCCAACTTGTGCTTCATCCAATCCAGCATATCTCATGATGTACTCTACATATAAGTTAAATAAGAAAGGTGACAGTATACAGCCTTAACATACTCCTTTTTCTATTTGGAACCAGTCTGTTGTTCCATGTCCAGTTCTAACTGTTGCTTTCTGACCTGCATACAGATTTCTCAAGAGGCAGGTCAGATGGTCTGGTATTCCTGTCTCTTTCAGAATTTTCCACAGTTTATTGTGATCCACACAGTCAAAGGCTTTGGCATAGTCAATAAAGCAGCTGCTGCTGCTAAGTCATATCAGTGATGTCTAACTCTGTGTGGCCCCATAGGTGGCAGCCTACAAGGCTCCCCTCCCTGGGATTCTCCAGGCAAGAATACTGGAGTGGGTTGCCGTTTCCTTCTCCAATGCATGAAAGTGAAAATGAAGTTGCTGAGTAGCGTCCAACTCTTTGCAACCCCACGGATTGTAGCCTACCAGGCTTTTCCATCTATGGGATTTCCCAGGCAACAGTACTGGAGTGAGTTGCCATTGCCTTCTCTGCAATAAAGCAGAAGTAGATGTTTTTCTGGAACTCGCTTGCTTTTTCAATGATCCAGTGGATGTTGACAATTTGATTTCTGGTTCCTCTGCTTTTTCTAAATCTAGCTTAAACATCTGAATGTTCACAGTTTACATACTCTTGAAGCCTGGCTGGCAAAATTTTGATATTACTTTGCTAGCGTGTGAGTGCAAATTGTGCATTAGTGCACAATTGTGCACTAGTTTGAGCATTCTTTGGCATTGCCTCTCTTTGGGATTGGAATGAAAACTGACCTTTTCCAGTCCTGTGGCCACTGCTGAGTTTTCCAAATTTGCTGGCACAGTGAGTGTAGCACTTTCATAGCATCATCTTTTAAGATTTGAAATAGCTCAACTGGAATTCCATTACCTCCACTAGCTTTGTTCGTAGTGGTTCTTCCTAAGACCCACTTGACTTCACATTCCAGGATGTCTGATTACACCATCCTGGTTATCTGGGTCATGAAGCTCTTTTTTATATAGTTCTTCTTTTATATAGTATTCTTGCCACCTCTTCTTAATATCTTTGCCTTCTATTAGGTCCATACCATTTCTGTCCTTTATTGTGCCCATCTTTGCATGAAATGTTCCCTTGGTATTTCTAATTTTCTTGAAGAGATCTCTAGTCTTAACTGTTCCATTGTTTTCCTGTATTTCTTTGCATTGATCACTGAGGAAGGCTTTCTATCTCTCCTTGGTCTTCTTTCGAACTCTGCATTCAAATGGATATATCTTTCCTTATCTCCTTTGCCTTTCACTTCTCTTCTTTTCTCAGCTATTTGTAAGGCCTCCTCAGACAACTATTTTGCCTTTTGCATTTATCTTAGGGATGGTCTTGATCACTGCCTCCTGTACAGTGTCAGGAACCTCAGTCCATAGTTCTTCAGACACTCTTATCATATCTAATGCCTTGAATCCATTTGTCACTTCTACTGTATAATCATAAAGGATTTAATTCATACCTGAATCAGCCCTGGGTGTTCTTTGGAAGGAACGATGCCAAAATAAAACTCCAGTACTTTGGCCACCTCATGTGAAAAGTTGACTCATTGGAAAAGACTCTGATGCTGGGAGGGATTGGGGGCAGGAGGAAAAGGGAATGACAGAGGATGAGATGGCTGGATGGCATCACCAACTCGATGGACATGAGTTTGAGTGAACTCCGAGAGATGGTGATGGACAGGGAGGCCTGGCGTGCTGTGATTCGTGGGGTTGCAAAGAGTCGGACACAACTGAGCAACTGAACTGAACTGAGCTGAACTGAACTGAATGGCCTAGTGCTTTTGCTACTTTCTTCTGTATATATCTGAATTTGGCAATAAGGATTTCATGATCTGAGTGAACCACAGTCAGCTCCCTGTCTTGTTTTTGCTGACTGTAGAGAGCTTCTCTATGTTTGGCTGCAAAGAATATAATCAGTCTTATTTCTGTATTGACCATCTGGTGATGTCCATGTGTAGAGTTGTCTCTTGTGTTGTTGGAAGAAGGTGTTTGCTATGACCAGTGTATTCTCTTGGCAAAACTGTTAGCCTTTGCCCCTCTTCATTCTGTACTCCAAGGCCAAATTTTCCTGTTACTCCAGGTATTTCTCGACTTCCTACTTTTGCATTTCAGTCCCCTATAATGAAGAGGACACCTTTTTTGGGTGTTAGTTCTAAAAGGTCTTGTAGGTCTTCATAGAACTGTTCAACTTCAGCTTCTTCAGCAAGCATTACTGGTCGGGGCATAGTCTTGGATTACTATGATATTGAATGGTTTGCCTTGGAAATGAAGAGAGATCATCCTGTCATATTTGAGATTGCATCCAAGTACTGCATTTTGGACTCTTTTGTTGACTATGATGGCTACTCCATTTCTTCTAAGGGATTCTTGCCCTCAGTAGTAGATATAATGGTCATCTGAGTTAAATTCACCCATTCCAGTGCATTTTAATTCACTGATTCCTAGAATGTCGATGTTCACTTTTTGGCATCTCCTCTTTGACCACTTCCAATTTGCCTTGGTTCATGGACCTAACATTCCAGGTTCCTATGCAATATTGCTCTTTACAGCATCAGATTGCTTCTATCACCAGTCACACCCACAACTGGGTGTTGGTTTTGGTTTGGCTCCATCTCTTCATTCTTTCTGGAGTTATTTCTCCACTGATCTCCAATAGCATATTGGAGACCTACCGACCTGTTGAGTTCATCTTTCAGTGTCCAATCTTTTTGCCTTTTCATAGTGTTCATGCGGTTCTCAAGGCAAGAATACTGAAGCTGTTTACCATTCCCTTCTCCAGTGGACAGCTTTTTGTCAGAACTCTCCACTGTGACCTGTCCATCTTGGGTGGCCCTACTCAGCATGGCCCATCGTTATATCCAACTCTCTTTGGAATAAATTAAATAAGCAACTCAGGAAGTAAAAAGCAATGGAAGAAAATACATGCATGGTTCTCTCTTAAAGAGTAGACCTTAATTCCTTAGTGAGAACTTGAGTTTGGTTATTTGTGGGGTTTTTTGTTTTTTGGTTTTTTTTTAGCCACACTGTGTGGCTTGTGGCATCTTAGTTCCTAGAACAGCGGTTGATCCCTGACCACAGTAGTTGAAAGCGCCTGAGTTCTAACCACTGGACCACCAGGGAACTTTGAACTTGAGTTTTCTTTTAGCGTACATCCCCTTGATTTATGATCTGTGGGGTTACATTAGTTATGTTATTTCTCTTAGTGATGCATATAAATTTTTAGATCTTGTAAATAATCGTATCTCAAATTATTTTGAAATTTTTGTCCATCTTATTTTGCCAGGACATAAAAAAACATAAAGCTGAAAATACAGTGGTTCCTCTGTGCTTTCATTTCCAGCATATAAAAATTGTAGTCACATGATTTGCGTGTATGTGTTCACATGTGTATGTAAAATAATTGGAGAGGAACATGTTAACAATTTAACACAATCTGTTAAAGTCTTGGGATTTGACTTTTTCTCTTTCTTGACATTTTAAAAGGTATTTTGTTTATAATAAATAAAAGTGAAAAAGGAAAAGTAAGTCAGACATTAATTTGAAAATTACTACATTAAAATTTGAGTAGTATTCTTAATTTATTACGTTTAATTCACTCTTGTAATGGTAAAAAGAACATTTAATTGCAGTCTAGAGTTTTTATAGGTACTTAATCTGTTCAAGCAAACATATTAAATATTTGAATATTTGAGGAATTTAAAAATATTTGTTCTTAAGGTACATAATGGTTTTTGGGGGAGATGAGGAGTTTATTGAGTTTGATTATCATATGTTAGAAATAAGCAGCAAGTTCCGCCTTGAAACCTACTATAGTTTAGTTTTCCTTCTTTCTCTTCTTTGCCTTCTTCCTTCTTCTCCTGTTCAGTCCTCTCTTTCTATCTCTTATTACCCTTTGTATATTTTGCCTGTTTCCTGATAGATTAATTCCAAGTGACTTTGATCAATATGCTAAGCACTTGTGATATTATTTATATAGTTTTATGTGCTTTTTTAATAAGGAGTAGGAACTTTACTGCATAAAACTTACTTAGAATTCCTTCTGAAAACTTCTAATTTTCCAGCATTACTATCACCAAAAATAGAGATTGGCCTTGCATTTTTAAGTGGTAACCTGAATAGTCAGTGGTAGAATTAGACTGGAAAAATTTGAATATTTTCTGAAAAAATGTACTTTTAAACCGGTATGCTAAACCACAGGGACCTGGAGTTCTTTCCTTTGAGCTGTGCATTTACTGTTTGTGCTTCTGAGCTGAAGTGAAACAGACTGTATTCTATAATATCAAACAATAAAAATGCTTGACTGTTTTCTTTCACAAAAACTTTTTTGTTTATAAGGCACAGTTATATCCATTCATAGGCCTTGGGACTATATATGTGACTATATGTGAATGCATAGTATCCATAGGACAAATACTTCTTTGGAAGCAAAACAAACACAATTCTGTATGATCTGTGAAAATCAGCTTTTTTCAAGGATACTCACAGTGTACCCTCTTCCCTTTTAAGGTCTCTTTATCTTAAAGAGAGAAAAGTAGGACAGGTGATTTTCACAGCAATGGATATTTGGCTTAACTTTAATAACAATAAGTATTGATTGAGATTTTATCACATACCAGACACCATACTAGGCACTTCCATTATATGCTGCCCTCACAAAGATGTTTGAAATAATACTAAATCTCACTTCCCAGAAAAATATGGAAAATTATCATATTTGTTATAGTACGTGATCACCTCTGTTAAGCGCTCCCCTTTCAATTTTGTACTTTTAGGTAAAAAAACTCAGTCAGAACTAATAGGAAGAATACAGATAACCAGTACTAATGAGAAATTTTAGAAATTTGAAAATGAGAAATACTAAAAACAAAGAAGAATCACCATAATAACATAAATGATAGTACCAAAAGTAGCACATAGAGATTCAAGCATACTAAAGCTTAGTATGTTGTTTATCTTTCTTCGATGATTTTTCTTATATTTAGATAGAATTGAGGAATATTTAATCAAAGAAATTAGATTTAACAAAGTAACTTAATTTCCCAAGGTAGAAATATAAGCTGGAATTTTTAATATTAATGGAGCCTAGCAAACTAAATTGCAAATATTCTTACATTATAAATCTCAAAAGCTTTAATAAACCAGTTTAACCATTAAATATCATAGGAAGATAAGGCTTATAAAATCAAAAGTTGTTAAGCTCATAGACTTATCCTTATGTATATAATATGAAAATAAGAGAGAATTAATAGTATTTTTAAATGATTAACTTCAGAAAAGCAGTTTTTCTCCCAGTCTTTTAATGTGATTAAGTGACCTTGCTATGTGAATAAAAGAATTAAGAAAATGATATAAACTGAGTTCAACCATATAATAAATATTTATTGACCACCTACTCTGTGCCAAGCACTATGTGAGGCATTTGGTATACATCAGTGGGAGAACCATGTTCTGCCCTCATGTTTTCACAGGAGAGGCAGACAACAAACATAGTAAGTAAGTGTGTTAGGGAGTGATAAATATACTAAGTGAACTATGCAAAACGGTAGGGCATTGGGAAGAGGGTATGGGAAGGATAACCAGGCTACAATTTTAAATAGGGAGTCCGGGTATGCCCTCATTAGAAGGTGCAAAGACTTGAAGGAGATAAGGGAGTTTAGTCAAAGAACTGGCCAAAGAACCCTCCAGGAGAAAGGAACAGTCAGTGCAAAAGGCCTCAAGGTCAGAGTGCCTCGCAGATTTGAGAACAGCAAAGTTGGACAGCAGTGAGCAAGCAGGGTAGAACATTAGGTATGAAGGCAGACAAGTAACAAGAGTGATACAGATTCTGTGAAGATTAGGGGTTTTATTCTAGAGTGAGATGAGATGCCATGACGTAATTCATGGTTAGAAGAATCAGTTTGGCTACTGTGTTGATAATTGATTATAGGAGTGCCAGAGCAGGAACAGAGATTTAACAGGCTATTGCAATAATCCAGGAAACAAATGATGGTGGTTTAGACTAGTGTGAAAATAGTGGGAGAAGGTTACTTTCTGGTACACTTTGAAAGTAGTTTAGTTCAGTTCAGTTTAGTCGCTCAGTCGTGTCCGACTCTTTGTGACACCATGAATTACAGCACACCAGGTCTCCTGTCCATCACCAACTCCTGGATTCACTCATACTCATGTCCATCGAGTTGGTGATGCCATCCAGCCATCTCAACCTATGTCGTCCCTTTCTCCTCCTGCCCCCAAAAGCATCCCTTCCAGTGAGTCAACTGTTCACATGAGGTGGCCAAAGTATTGGAGTTTCAGCTTTAGCATCAGTCCATCCAAAGAAATCCCTGGACTGATCTTTAGAATGGACTGGTTGGATCTCCTTCCAGGCCAAGAGTCTTCTCCAACACCACAGTTCAAAAGCATCAATTCTTCAGTGCTCAGCTTTCTTCACAGTCCAACTCTCACATCCATACATGACCACTGGAAAAACCATAGCCTTGACTAGACAGACCTTTGTCGGCAAAGTAATGTCTCTGCTTTTGAATATGCTGTCTAGGTTGCTCATAACTTTTCTTCCAAGGAGTAAGCATCTTTTAATTTCATGGCTTCAGTCACCATCTGCAGTGATTTGGAGCCCCAAAAAATAAAAGTCTGCCACTGTTTCCACTGTTTCCCCATCTATTTGCCATGAAATGACGGGACCAGATGCCATGGTCTTCATTTTCTGAATGTTGAGCTTTAAGCCAACTTTTTCACTCTACTCTTTCACTTTCATCAAGAGGCTTTAGTTCCTCTTCACTTTCTGCCATAATGGTGGTGTCATCTGCATATCTGAGGTTATTGATATTTGTCCTGGCAATCTTGATTCCAGCTTGTGCTTCTTCCAGCCCAGCGTTTCTCATGATGTACTCTGCATATAAGTTAAATAAGCAGGGTGACAATATACAGCCTTGACGTACTCCTTTTCCTATTTGGAACCAGTCTGTTGTTCCATGTCCAGTTCTGACTGTTGCTTCCTGACCTGCATATATGTTTCTCAAGAGGCAGGTCGGGGCACTGGTATTCCCATCTCTTTCAGAATTTTCCACAGTTGATTGTGATCCACACAGTCAATAAAGCAGAAATAGATGCTTTTCTGGAACTCTCTTGCTTTTTCGATGATACAGCAGATGTTGGCAATTTGATCTCTGGGTCCTCTGCCTTTTCTAAAACCAGCTTGAACATCAGGAAGTTCACGGTTCATGTACTGCTGAAGCCTGGCTTGGAGAATTTTGATCATTACTTTACTAGCGTGTGAGATGACTGCAGTTTTGTGGTAGTTTGAACATTCTTTGGCATTACCTTTCTTTGGGATTGGGATGAAAACGGACCTTTCCAGTCCTGTGACCACTGCTGAGTTTTCCAAATTTGTTGGCATATTGAGTGCAGCACTTTCACAGCATCATCTTCCAGGATTTGAAATAGCTCAACTGGAATTCCCTCACCTCTACTAGCTTTTTCATAGTGATTCTTTCTAAGGCCCACTTGACTTCACCTTCCAGGATGTCTGGCTCTAGGTGAGTGATCACACCATCGTGATTATCTGAGTCATGAAAATCTTTTTGTACAGTTCTTCTGTGTATTCTTGCCACCTCGTCTTAATATCTTCTGCTTCTGTTAAGTCCATACCATTTCTGTCCTTTATCGAGCCCATTTTTGCATGAAATGTTCCCTTGGTATCTCTAATTTTCTTGAAGAGATCTCTAGTCTTTTCCTTTCTGTTCTTTTCCTCTATTTCTTTGCATTGATCGCCGAGGAAGGCTTTCTTATCTCCTCTTGCTGTTCTTTGGAACTCTGCATTCAGATGCTTATATCTTTCCTTTTCTCCTTTGCCTTTTGCTTCTCTTCTTTTCACAGCTATTTGTAAGTCCTCCCCAGACAGCCATTTTGCTTTTTTGCATTTCTTTTCCATGGAGATGGTCTTGATCCCTGTCTCCTGTACAGTGTCACGAACCTCCATCCATAGTTCATCAGGCATTCTATCAGATCTAGTCCCTTAAATCTATTTCTTACTTCCACTGTATAATCATAAGAAATTTTGTTTAGGTCATACCTGAATGGTCTAGTGGTTTTCCCTACTTTCTTTAATTTAAGTTTGAATTTGGCAGTAAGGAGTTCATGATCTGAGCCACAGTCAGCTCCTGGTCTTGTTTTTGCTGACTGTATAGAGCTTCTCCATCTTTGGCTGCAAAGAATATAATCAGTTTGATTTCGGTGTTGACTATCTGGTGATGTCCATGTGTAGAGTTGTCTCTTGTGTTGTTGGAAGAGGGTGTTTGCTATGACTAGTGTGTTCTCTTGGCAAAACTCTATTAGTCTTTGCCCTGCTTCATTCCGTACTCCAAGGCCAGATTTGCCTGTCACCCCAGGTGTTTCTTGACTTCCTACTTTTTCAGTCCAGTCCCCTATAATGAAAAGGACATCTTTTTTGGGTGTTAGTTCTGTTAGTTCTAAAAGGTCTTGTAGGTCTTCATAGAACCATTCAACTTCAGCTTCTTCAGTGTTACTGGTTGGGGCATAGGCTTGGATTACTGTGATATTGGTTTGCCCTGGAAACGAACAGAGATCATTCTGTCGTTTTTGAGATTGCATCCAAGTACTGCATTTAGGACTTGGAAAGTAGAGCCCACAAGATTTCCTGACAGTTTGGATGCGGGGTGTATGAGAAAGAGGAAAGAATGACTGCAAGGTGTTTTGCATGATCCATCGGAAGGTATTAGAGTTGCCCTCAGCTGAGATGAGGAAGGCTGAAAATTGATCTGGTTTGGGGAATGGAGGCAGATGAGAAGGTCCATTTCAGATTTGTTAAATTTGAGATGTCAGGCAGGAATTTGGACGAAGTGTAAACTTGGAAGTCATTAGCATGTGGATGAAAGTAAATCTGTGCCCATGAAACTGGTTATAAGTTGCCTGGCAATGGGGCATCAACAAGGCAGCAAGGTAACTGAAAACTACATGTCTCACAACTTTGCCTGGTGCCAATATTGCTTATAACCCAGTTCTTCTCACCAATTAAGGACTAAAATTAATTCTCAAGAGTCTGGGGACTAAGTAGTATACTATATGTGAAGTAGTTGGCATTCAATAATTGTTTCTTTTCCTTTCATATATGTCACCATTTAAAGGAAAACGAAGCTTTTAAGTAGGCTGTCTTCATTTAGCCTCTTCATTCTTCAGTAGTGTTGGTCTGGGAAAATTATGAGTGAATTACATTCACCTGTTTTACTAGAAAATGAGACTACTGGATTACTAAAGCATAAGGCAAAATACAGGATAATATTAGGCTGAATGTGAAAGCTGCAGAGAAGAATATTCAAAGGATAACAGAAAATCAACCTATATTTCCTTAATCACCAGTGGTTCCTATACTTCATGGCACACTGGAATTATCTGGGCATCTCTTAAAAATATTTATATCTGACTTCTTCTCCTAGACTTTCTGACCTACTTGGTATGGCATACAAGCTGGGCATCAAGGGTTTTAAGGTCTCTGCAGTGGATGTAATGTGTAGCAAAGTTTGATAACTATTGTGATATACAGGTTTATTTTATTTTTTTCCTAATGGAACTGTCACTAATAATCACAGTATTCAAATTTCATTTTATAATTTACTTTTTTCTTTGCTGGTACTAAAAATGAGAGCAACTCTCAAGAAAAGGTCCTCTTAAGGGCATTATGCTAAGGGAAATAAGTTAGAGAAAATACTGTATAATCTCACTTACATGTAGAATCTAAAACTGAAAACAGAAAACTCACAGGGAACAGATTGGTAGTTGCCAGTGGCAGTGATGAGGAGTGGAGTGAAGAGGTGAGAGGTAGTGGGTGGGGAAATAGGTAAAGGGAGCCAAAGGTATAAGCTTTCAATTATAAAATAATCATGCAAATATAATGCACAACATGTGACTATAGTTAATACGATATTGTATTGTTGAAAATTGCTAAGAGAATGGATTTTAAAAGTTCTCATCACAAGAAAAACATTTGTTACTATGTATGGTGATGTTAAAACAGAAAAAAGGGAAGGGGAGAGCAGGGGGTCAATGGGGAGAGAAGGGCCTCAAGGCAGAGTAGAATAAATGAGCCTGCTGTAAATCATCCAAATGAGAAATTATGGTCATAATTTGTTGTGGATTCATGGCAGCTATTCACCTGGCCATTTATTTGTAGTATGTGAAAAAAAAATGAAAGTGTTAGTTGCTGAGTTGTGTCCAACTCTTTGTGACCCCGTGGACTGTAGTCCCAACCCAGGGATCAGACCTGAGTCTCCTGCCTTGCAGGCAGATTCTTTACAGTCTGAGCCACTAGGGTAGAAGAGCCCCACACTGGCAGCTGTGATGTCATGGTAGCTGCTGTAGATCTGGAGTAAGAAGACTTGGAGTGAAATCCTAGATCTTTTGCTTTTCATCAGAGCCATGGTGGGCAATTCATTTAACCTTCCTGAAATTCAAATTTCTTTCTCCCTAACAAACCTAACAAATGAGCAAAGCTATTTTCTGTGGTGGTTTTAATTGTTTTTAAAAGCTGATATATGTGAAGGTAAATATATAGAGTTATATTAAGATCCTAAAGAATTATTATTTGAAATTAACCCTCAGAAGTGACATGACATTGCAAAGTGTAATGATTTTCTGCAAGAGGATGGATTTTTCTTTTCCTGATTTAAGTATTTTTTCACTGATTTAAGAATGGAATTCTGCAAACAGTAGGTAATAAATGCTATTGAACTTACATTTGGCAGGGCAAGTGTTATTTTGTATTTATTTCTCAGACAGTGGATTGTGCTGTGCAGTGATTATGGTCTCTCAGTTGTGTTTGACTCTTTGCCACCCCATGGACTGTAGCCCACCAAGCTCCTCTGTCCATGGGGATTCTCCAGTCGGGAATACTGGAGTGGGTTGCCATGCTCTCCTCCAGGGGATCTTCCCAACCCAGGGATCAAACCCAGTCATCTCACATTGCAAGTGGATTCTTTACTGTCTGAGCCACCAGGGAAGCCCATAGGTGAAGGTGAAGGTGAAGGTGAAGTCGCGCAGTCATGTCCGACTCTTTGCGACCCCGTGGACTATAACCTACTAGGCTTCTCCGTCCATGGGATTCTCCAGGCAAGAATACTGGAGTGGATTGCCATTACAGTGCATTAAATAGGGGGAAAAAAACATGAACTTTGGACACAAATGTTGTCACTTATCAAATCTCTGTCAGTAGGCATGTTCCATAACTCAGGTTTCTTTTCTCTTTATATTAGGGATAATAATATCTACCTTCCAGGGCTGATGTGTGAAATTCAAGTGTAAAGCACCATGCAAAATGACTGGCACAGAGTTGGCAGGAAATGTTAATCCTTTTCTTCCCTCCAAGAGTATAAATCTTGGGGTAATAATTTTAAAATCTGAGTACTGATTATTTTCTCAGTAGCCAAAAAAATCATTTTTTGTTTTCCTGATTTCTATGTCATTTTTAAAATGACACCCCCTCCCAAACCCTTGCCCTCCATGAATGCTTTGAAAAACATGTTTGTTTTGTATGCTTTTTCAGATAATAAAAAGAGCCATTTTACCATTAACTTTTTCTTTTCTTCAGGTTTACACCATGGGTAGCACAAAGGAGAAGAGTGATAATTACAAAGATGATCTTCTGCTTAGGGTGGGACTTAATGATAATAAAGCTGGAATGGAAGGATTAGATAAAGAGAAAATCAACAAAATTATAATGGAAGCCACAAAGGTATGTTTCTTTTCCTTTCAGTATCTTTAATTTAGTAACCTTTTACTTTTTAAAAAAAGAAAATTATTAAGTTCTAGATGACATTTTAAGTATTTGAATATATAAAATTGTTAAGCTCCAGTGCATGTAGAATAATCTCCCTTCTCTGCTAATGCTTTTGCATTCTGCTTGGTACTTAACATGCACATAGTATGCTTGTTAAAGCAAAATAACGTATATATTCTTTTTCAGCCCTTTTTGCTCACCTCAAGAGAATACTACAATTGTGGGTTTTTTTGTTTTTGTTTCAGTTATATCTTGGTAGTCTTTCTGTGTAAGAAATTAAAGATCTTCCCTCTTTTTTATGCCTGCATAGGTTGATATACTATACTTTATTGAACTAGCCAGAATCTTAGTTAATGAACATATAAGTCATTTCTGGCCTTTCATTTTTACACATAATACTACAGTGAATAACCTTGTATTTCATAACTTTATTACATATGTGCACATATAACTACAGGAGAGATTCCCTGAACCAAATAGATAGCTTGAATGGATATATACATGTGTATTTTTCAATGAATTGCTCAATTGCCCTCCATAGTAGTTGTATCAATATACATTTCCACTGCCAATATATAAGAGTATGTTGAATCCGTACCAACACAGTGTGTTCCTGTACTTTTGGATTTGCCAGTCTTCGGTAATGCAGTGTAGCGTTAATTTACATTTCTCATCAAATTTCAAAATGTTTGTAAGATACCATTAATAATACAAAGATAAGTAACATACTAGAGTAAAATATCTATTTGCAAAACACACATCTGTTAAAGGACTTACATCCAGAAAATATGAATTATTCTTACAGCTCATTAATGAGAAGACAACCCAATCAAAAAATGTGCAACACATATAAATAGACACTTTACTAAGGAAGATATAAGAATAGCTCATGAGAAGATGTTCAATATTAGTCATTAGGAAAAAGCAAATTAAAACCACAGTGAGGGACTTCCCTTGTGGTTCAGTGGTTAGGAATTCTCCTTCCACAAATGTTAACAAGTCTGAAAGGGGAAATTAACAGTAACACAATAATAGTGGGAGACTTTAATACCCTACTCACACCTATGGATAGATCAACCAAACAGAATTAGCAAGGAAACACAAATTTTAAATGATACAATGGACCAGTTAGACCTAATTGATATCTGTAGGACATTTCACCCCAAAACAGTGAATTTCACCTTTTTCTCAAGTGCACACAGAAAATTCTCCAGGTTAGATCATATCCTGGGCCATAAATCTAGCCTTATGTAGCATAAATTCAAAAAATCTAGCATAAATTCAAAAAATTGAAATCATTTCAGGCATCTTTTCTGATCACAGTGCAGTAGGATTAGATGTCAACTACAGGAGGAAAAAAAGTATTAGAAATACAAACATATGGAGACTAAACAACATGCTTCTAAATAACTAACAAATCACTGAAAAAATCAAAAAACAAATCAAAATATGCAGAGAAATGAATGAAAGTGAAAACACAACAACCCAAAACCTATGGGACTCAGTAAAAGCAGTGCTAAGGCGAAGGTTCATAGTAATACAAGCATACCTCAAGAAACAGGAGAGAAATCAAATAATCTAACTTTACACCTAAGGCAACTAGAAAAATAAGAAATGAAGAAACCCAGGGTTAGCAGAAGGAAAGAAATCTTAAAAATTAGGGCAGAAATAAACGCAAAAGAAACAAAAGAGACCATAGCAAAAACCAACAAAGCTAAAAGCTGGTTCTTTGAGAAAATAAAATCAACAAACCATTAGCCAGACTCATCAAGAAAAAAACGAAGAAGAATCAAATCAACAGAATTAGAAATGAAAATGGAGAAATCACAACAGACAACACAGAAATACAAAGGATCATAAGAGACTACTATCAGCAACTATATGCCAATAAAATGGACAACTTGGAAGAAATGGACAGATTCTTAGAAAAGTATAACCTTCCAAAACTGAACCAGGAAGAAATAGAAAATCTTAAGAGACCCATCATAGAGAAGAGCTAACACCTATCCTAGACATTACTTTGCCAACGAAGGTCCGTCTAGTCAAGGCTATGGTTTTTCCTGTGGTCATGTATGGGTGTGAGAGTTGGACTGTGAAGAAAGCTGAGCACCAAAGAACTGATGCTTTTGAACTGTGGTGTTGGAGAAGACTCTTGAGAGTCCCTTGGACTGCAAGGAGATCCAGCTAGTCCATCCTAAAGGAGATCAGTCCTGGGTGTTCTTTGGAAGGACTGATGCTAAAGCTGAAACTCCAGTACTTTGGCCACCTCATGTGAAGAGTTGACTCACTGGAAAAGACTGCTGCTGGGAGGGATTGGGAGCAGGAGGAGAAGGGGACAACAGAGGATGAGATGGCTGGATGGCATTACCAACTCAATGGACATGAGTTTAAGTGAACTCCGGGAGTTGGTGATGGACTAGGAGGCCTGGCGTGCTGCAGTTCATGGTGTTGCGAAGAGTCAGACACGACTGAGCAACTGAACTCAACTGACTGAACACCTATCCTACTCAAACTCTTCCAGAAAATTGCAGAGGAAGGTAAACTGCCAAACTCATTCTGTGAGGCCACCATCACCCTAATACCAAAACCAGACAAAAATGGCACAAAAACAGAAAACTACAAGCCAATATGACTGATGAACATAGGTGCAAAAATCCTTAACAAAATGCCAGCAAACAGAATCCAACAACATGTTAACAAAATCATACATCATGACCAAGTGGGCTTTATCCCAGGGATGCAAGGATTCTCCAGTATTCACAAATCAATCATTGTGATACACCACATTAACAAATTGAAAGATAAAAACCATATGATTATCTCAATAGATACAGAGAAAGCCTTTGACAAAATTCAACATCCATTTATGATTAAAAAAAAAACTCTCCAGAAAGCAGGCTTAGAAGGAACATGTGTGTTGTGTGCTTAGTCTCTCAGTCGTGTCTGACTCTTGCGACCCCATAGACTAGCCTGCCAGGCTCCATGGAATTCTCCAGGCAAGAATACTGGAGTGGGTTGCTGTTTCCTTCTCCAAGGGATCTTCCTGACCCAGGATTCAAACCCAGGTCTCCTGCATTGCAGTCAGACTCTTTACCGACTGAGTGACAAATAACTCAACATAATAAAAGCCATATATGATAAACCCACAGGAAACATTATCCTCAAAGGTGAAAAATTGAAAGCATTTTCTCTAAAGTCAGGAATAAGACAAGGGTGCCCACTCTCACCACTGCCATTCAACATTGTTTTGGAAGTTTTAACCACAGCAGTCAGAAAAGAAAAAGAAATAAAAGGAATCCAAATTGGAAAAGAAGAAGTAAAACTCTGTTTGCGGATGATATGATCCTCTACATAGAAGACCCCAAAGACACCACCAGAAAATTACTAGAGCTAATCAGTGAATATAGTAAAGTTTCAAGATATAAAATTAATGCACAGAAATCCCTTGCATTCCTATACACTAACAATGAGAAAACAGAGAAATTAAGGAGTCCCACTCACCATTGCAATGAAAAGAATAAAATACTTAGGAGTAAATCTACCTAAAGAAACAAAAGACCTATATATAGAAAACTATAAAACACTGATGAAAGAAATCAAAGAAGACACAAATAGATGGAGAAATATGCCATGTTCATGGCTTGGAAGAATCAATATGGTGAAAATGAGTATACTACCCAAAACAATCTATAGATTCAGTGCAATCCCTATCAAGCTACCAATGGTATTTTTCACAGAAGTAGAACAAATAATTACACAATTTGTATGGAAATACAAAAAACCTCAAATAGACAAAACAATCTTGAGAAAGAAGAACAGAACTGGAGGAATCAACCTGCCTGACTTCAGACTATACTACAAAGTTACAGTATTCAAGACAGTATGTACTGGCACAAAGAAAGAAATATAGATCAATGGAACAAAATAGAAAGCCCAGAGATAAATCCACACACCTGTGGACACCTTATCTTTGATGAATGAGGAAAAAATATACAATGGAGAAAAGACAATCTCTTTAACAAGTGTTGCTGGTAAAAGAATGAAACTAGACCTCTTTCTAACACCATACACAAAAATAAACTCAAAATGGATTAAACATCTGTAGGACCAGAAACTATAAAACTCCTAGAGAAAAACATTGGCAAAACACTCTCTGACATAAATCACAGCAAGATCCTCTATGACTCACCTCCCAGAGTAAGGGAAATAAAAGCAAAAATAAACAAATGGGACCTAACTAAACTTAAAAGCTTTTGCACAATGAAGGAAACTATAAGCAAGGTGAAAAGACAACCTTCAGAATGGGAGAAAATAATAACAAATGAAGCAACTGACAAAGAATTAATCTCAAAAATATACAAACAGCTCATGCAGCTCAATATCAGAAAAATAAACAACCCAATCAAGAAAATGGGCCAAAGAACTAAACAGACATTTCTCTGAAGAAGACATACAGATGGCTAACAAACACATGATAAGATGCTCAGCATCACTTATTATCAGAAAAATGTGGATCGAAACCACAATGAGGTACTATCTCACACTGGTCAGAATGGCTTTTATCAAAAAGTCTACAAACAATACATGATAGAGAGAGTGTGGAGAAAACAGAATGCTCTTACATTTTTGGTGGGAATGCAAACTAATACAGCCACTATGGAGAACAGTGTGGAGATACCTTAAAAACTGGAAATAGAACTGCCATATGACTCAGCAATCCCACTGCTGGGCATACACACCAAGGAAACCAGAGTTGAAAGAGACACATGTACCCCAGTGTTCATCGCAGCACTGTTTACAATAGCCAGGACATGGAAGCATCCTAGATGTCCTATGTATATGTACACTCCATAAGAAGGGTGTGGTACATATACATAATGGAATATTACTCAGCTATTAAAAAGAACACATTTGAGTCAGTTCTAATGAGGTGGATGAAACTGGAGCCTATTATACAGAGTGAAGTAAGTCAGAAAGAAAAACACCAGTACAGTAGATTAGCACATATATATGGAATTTAGAAAGATGGGAACGATGACCCTATATGTAAGACAGCTAAAGAGACACAGATATAAAGAACAGACTTTTGGACTCTGGGAGAAGGTGAGGGTGGGATGATTTGAGAGAATGGCATTGAAACATGTATAATACCATATGTGAAATAGATGACCAGTCCAAGTTTGATACATGAAACAGGGCACTCAAAGCAGGTGCACTGGGGCTACCCAGAGGGATGGGATGGGGGAGAGAGGTGGGAGGAGGGTTTGGGATGCGGGAACACATGTACACCCATGGCTGATTCATGTCAATGTATGGCAGAACCCACCACAATATTGTAAATTAATTAGCCTCCAATTAAAATAAATAAATTAAATTAAAAAAATCCACCTTCTAATGCAGGAGACACGAGTTCAATCCCTGGTTGGGAAACTAAGCCCAACTATAGAAGCCCATGTACCACAGCTTAAGAAGCCCACTGCATGCCACAACGGAGACCCAAGGTAGCTAAAAAAACCAAACCACAGTGAGATACAGTCATAAAATATAGCCTAGAATCGCTGTAATAAAGACAGACAGTAACAGATTTTGCAAGGACATGGAGAAATTGGTATCCTCATACATTGCTGGTAGACTTGTGAAATGCTTCTGCCATTTTGGAAAACAGTTTTGCAGTTCCTCAAAGGGTTAAGCAGGGAGTTGCCATGTAACACAGAGATTCCACTCCCAGGTACATATCTAAGGAAAGTGAAAACATGTGACCACATAAAATATGTACACAATTGTTCATTGCAGCATTTTTCATGATAGCCAAAATGTAAAAATGATCTCAGTGTCCATCAGTCTTATAAATAGGTAGATAGTATGTTCACTGATGAAATGATAGATGATTTTCTAAAAGTTACTTTCTACATTTTATTTAATGGCTAATATTTAATATTTAAAAGTACTGTTTACTTAAAACAGACTGCTAATTATTTCTCCATTAAAAAAATGATCGGTTTGTTTGAGATTAGCAGAGAATTGCCGTTCAAGGAAGGACTGCAGCCATGGTAAGCCATGTGCAAGTGCTCAGCAAAAATGGAGAACTCTTTCCAAGAGGAGAAAAGGAAGTTGGCAAGGGTATATAGTAAACAGAGGCCATGCCTTTTCATTGGCTGAGTCGTTGCCAGGAAAGTCTTTGTTCTTTTTGTTGCTTTCTGCTATCATCGAAGGGGGCCAGAGCTCCCTCTTCTGATCTCTGAATATTTAATTGAGGTTTCTGTTAATTTTTACAATAATTTTTCAATGAAAGTAAAGGAGATAATTGATGACTCAGCTGACTAAATCCTTGGATGTGCCTGGAAGATCCCACATAGGATATGCTTTTATTTCCCAAATGGAGGTCTGTACTCATCTTGGAGAGTTTGTACTGTGCTTACTGCCTCTCAACAATCTTGTGATTTAGGTAACTATAAGTTCATTTTACAGATTAAGGAGCCTGAGGCATAATAAAATGAACTTTAGGGTCACCGAGCTAGTAAGATGGAGGTAAGTTTTGAATTCAAGCCATTCACTTTCTAGAGTCTGTACTCTTAGCCATCAGTTCACCGTGATGCTTTCCTTCAGCCCTTTCTCTTATGCTATGCATTCTTTTCCCTACATTAGGGGTCCAGATTTTATGGAAATGAGCTCAAGAAAGAAAAGCAAGTCAACCAAAGAATTGAAAATATGATGCAACAAAAGCTCAAATTACCAGCCAGCAGCTAAAGAAAGCACAATTACAGGTATTAATTCAATTGCTAAATATAGTAGATGCTGGTAGAATAATAATTAATAGTTAAAATGCATCATGGTCAAATTATAACTGAAAACAAGTTGAAACGTTAATGTTTTTTACATTGTAAAGCATAAAAATTTAACAAATGTGCACACAACTTTGAAAAAAATTGCTCTGTTTTTATATAAAGACCCACAGCTAAGCATTCTCACCTCCATTAGAGTAAATGGGGTCTTAGTTAGGTTAAGTGACTTGCCCAACTTTGTATGACAGATAGTTGCCAGAGCTAGGATTTAATCCAAAGCTTTGGTTCTTTTTACTAGATACATATGTTGCAACTGGAAAAGGCCCCAAGATAAATGTGACGTGTTTTTTGAAAAACTAATTTTTCAGAAAAGATTTGGGGGAACATGTTAACTAATTAAATTTGAAAGTACTTTGAAATGTAGTTGTGTTACGTGACTTTTAAGTTACGTAAATGGTAGAATGCCAAATGTACATGAATTTTTTAAGATAAAACACAAGACTTCTAAAGGTTTGGGGTCGTTTGGCTTCTTTGGCATCTTTGGGGAATAAATGCTTAATTTCCTGTGGTATTACAAGTTCTTTCAGTAGAAAAATTTGAGAAGAGCCAGTCTGTAAGGCATTAGGTGGTAGACTGAGAACTCGAGGCAGTAAAACTAAAGTTTACATTAAGAGTTTTACCCTCTATCAAAATCTGATTCAGTTTTACGAAGTACTTTAAGCAATAACATAACAATAAAATTATAACATTAATCAAGTGTGCTATAAAATTCTTCTCATGATGGGAGTTCACATATTATAAATTTTGTTTTCTTTACCAAACTAGTATGTCATTTTCTTTTGGACATATGCTTTCCTAGAGCACAAGCTAGTTTTCTATCCTCTATGTTAAGTAGTCTGCTATCATGACTGAAGATAATTTGTCAAATCATTTTTAATGTTTCATGGCAGCTCAGTCTATGGAGGTACATGACATTGTCATGATCATTGGTATTTGTGTATCTTTGCACTCTTGTCCTGTTATTATCACCAAAGATTGTACCATTTTACATTTTCAACATAAAAATGCTAGTTTCCTCACATACTTGTGTAAAACTCAACTTTTTCAACTTTATCAGTCTTTTAGTTTTTGCTGATACAATGTCCAAAATATTATTGTTGTTTTAATTTGTCCTCCTTTGATTACAACAGAGAAAGAATGTCTTTTCACATATAAGTTAGATATCAGTATTTCCCTCTTGTGGGAATAGCCTCCGTTATTCTGATATAGGCTAAATAACTGGCACAAGAGACCCTAAAATATAATGGTTCAAGTAAGTATTTATTTCCCACATTATAGGTTAAGTAGTCCCAGCTGCTCTGGTGGTTCTGATCACCATAGTATTTTAGGGACTCAGGTTCTGTTATACATTGAAAGAAAGAAAAGGAGAAAACTTAATTGAAGGAAAGTAATTTGCTATTAAGCAAGTGAAAGAGAAGTTACACGTGTTACCTTAACTCACATTTGAGTCTCATGGCCACACCTAAGTGCAAGAAAAGCTATAAAATATTTTCTCTAAGTAGGTAGCCATATGCTCAGCTAAAAATCTATTACTATGGAAGGAAGAGAATAGATTTCAGGGTTCAATTAGCAGTCCAAAGCAATATTCTTTGCTCACATTTCTAGAGTTTATTTCTCCTCATGTATAGATCTTATCGTATAATAAATATTTTTTGTCTGTCACTTGTAAAGATTTTTCTGATATGTACCATGCAGTTTTATTTATTGAATGATAATAACACAGTTTAATACTCACCCTCACCACTCTTTAGAAAAACATTTTCTTTTCATCCATCGTTTTTTTCATACAAGATTAAGCATTATTTCATTAGTTTCTGGAACTCTTTTTATTTATAGCCTACAAATATCATTTTAAAGATGTAATACATAGGAGTGGCATAGCAACGTCTTGCTGTTTATACTACTTTTAAAACTCATATCCTTAATATGCTAATAATCTGAAGAAATAGAGAATCCCTTACATTGTGTAGCAGAGCTTCTCATTTTGTTCATGGTTTTAGTTGACTAGTCCATGGGAGGCTCTGTGACATCTTTTGCAAAGGAAATGACAGGAAGTGTGTTTTTTGTTGATTGTAAAATTGTTTCAGTTTTTGAGCTTCCTTTAAAAGAAGTTATATAAGTGGGAGGGGATTGAGGAAATCCTAAGGAGGCTAGAAGATCTGAAAGAACAGAGGTTTTCATGGAAAACGTGTTTCTGTTTTAAAGTAATGAAATTTCCAAATATTATTTTTTTTTACTATATTTTATTATATGTAATAGATATTTTATTATATGTAATAAGTAAGCTCTGAAGGCATAAACTCACCTGATGTTTCTTCAGAACCTCTCTAAGTATCCCTACCCCAATCCCATCCTCATTAAACCTCTTAAAAGCATAATCATTTTTGTAGCTGTCAAAGCATCTTATTGTAACTTGGGCTCATGGATTGAATAGATAAGCATCCATGTTATATTAAATGGCAACTACTGAGTAAATCAGTGCATTTTGACCACTTTAACAGTTAATTTGGAGAACTCAGATTTATTCCACAGTTTTTAGGTTAATAATAAGTTAAGAAAATGAAAAACAGTATTTCTGAAGTAATCTCCTAAATCTTTTAAAAGTAATTTTTAAATGTAAATAAGATATAATATGGATATAAAATATGCCACAAGAACTCTGTTTGAGCTTATTTCAGTGTTAAATACTTTGAAAAAAATTTTGTTTTAGGAAAGTATCATGATAATAATGGAAAGACTATAGGCTTTAGAGAAACCTGATTTCCAGGTTTAGTTCTAACATTTACCAGTTCTATGACTTGGAGCAAATTACGTAATCTTCTCAGTTTTAGCTTCATATATAAAATGGGGATAATAAGTATCCTCTCAATTAATTTGACCAGTAGGTGAGTTAACATAAGCATTTTCCATATTACACATAATATAATCAACAAATATTATTTCTACCTTAAAAACAATAGGTAATATCACTAAGCCTTTACCATATCCCTAGAAAAGTGCATTACATGGGTATCTCTTTTAATTCCTTCCATCTTTGGAAATTGGTTTGGTCTCTCCTTCAGTTCAGTTCAGTCACTCAGTCGTGTCCGACTCTTTGTGACTCCATGGACTGTAGCACGCCAGTCCCTCTTTACAAATAAAGTAAAAATGAGAGGGGTTGAGTTGCCCACTATCATTTACTGGTAAGTGGCAGGCCTGAGACCCAAACAAAGCCCTTACCCACTGTGACACACACTGGCTCTGAACTGTGGCAAGAGGGAAGGGACTTGGAAGTCATTGCGAAGGAAAACTGGAGGAAAGGAAACCATGAATGAGGATTTCAGCAGATGAAACTGGAAAAAAGCAGTGGTGTACATTTGGTAGATGTAGAAGAAAAGAGTTCAAACAAGGGTGACCAATGAGAGATAGTAAAGGAAAGTGGAATGTGTGAGTCATTCAGTGGCGAGGTTTCCTTTTGGCAACTGTACACTTGCCGTAAGCACAGAAAGACAATAGATTGTTGAAGAAACTGTCAGAGCATTAACTTATGAGTCTAAGGAGAGGTGTTTTCTTTCCCCCATTTGGCTTGCTTTCTATTTGTCTTTTTCAGTGTTTCTGGGTTAAGATATTTCAGATGCTGCTCCCTTATACTCAGTCGACTCAATTCTTAGGCACATTTTCTGGGTTAATCTACTCTTGTTTTTATTAATCTCCATGATTTGTTTACATCTTTTTAATGTCGGGATGTTATTCTCTATTTTAGAATTGAATTACTGGAAGAAACAGTTATTTTTAAATCTGGATGATAAATTGGAATAATGTTAAAAGTTCTATTTATTAGATGTAGTGTCTCACTGCATGAAATCAGCTTTCTCCAAACTTTTTCTACAAATACTGTTTTCTCTTTTAAATGAGATATATATAAATTATATGTTTGTAATAAGTATATATATATTTCGTTCAATGCTAAATCATGTCCATATATAAAAGAATAAAATTTATACTGATAAATATAAATGGGTATATAAGTCTCTCTTCCCTTTCTCTTTTATGAGGAATTTATTTGTATAGTTGCCATTATTTATTTTCATGTTGCTGACCTTTAAGATTTACATTCTAAGTAACTTTCACAAATCAGTAGAGTATTGTTAGCTATAGCCATCATACTGTACCTTAGATCCCAAATCTTATTCTTTTTTTTAAACTAAGGTAGATCAGTTGACCTATAATGCTGTGTTAGTTTCAGGTGTACAACATAGTGTTTTGATTTCTGTATGTTACAAAATGATCACCATGGTAAGTCTATAGTTACCATCTATCATCATACAAAGTCATTATAATATTATTCCCCATATTGTACATTTCATTGTCATGACTCATTTATTCTGTAACTGAAAGTTTGTACCTTTTAATCTCCCAATGAGGAAAAAAATTTTAAAGCAGATAAGGTCTTTCTCCTGATGGAACTCACAATTTAGAATCTAGTACGGTAAGTGCCATAATAAGAGCAAGAAAACAAATAAGGGAACATTGAATTCTGTGACACAGAGGACAGAGATCCAGTTGTGATTGAGGGATGTCTGAGCCCTTCCTTTAAGGGTTGATGTCAGAACTAAGAGGGGCATTGTACGCAGAGGAACAGCCTGAAGAAGACACAGAGCAGCTAGGTTATTCAGTGAGTTTTAGGCTAAACAAGGTTGGATCCTCTAGAAAGCCTCACTGTGGCTATTGGAGACAAATATGAATCAGAGTAATTGTTTATAAAAGAGGAATTGCAGTTTTTTGGTTTTTCAGGGTTTTTTTGTTTGCTTGTTTTTGGTTTTACTTTTTCTAAAATGATTTTTAAGTGACAGATAAAGGAGTTACAGTTTTAACTTGTAACCTAGGAGTTAACTAGTGTTACTATAACATTAAGAAAGAAGACCTTGAAAAGAAAATTTCTGCAGAATGAAAACAAGGTAGAAGTCAAACAAGGGGGAAAGGCTCCATTATACCCCCTGAAAGTCTCCACCTTTTAGAAAACCTAGTCTAGGGATTGTCACATCTCATTCAGAGCTCACCCCACTTGCTCATTTCCGGCTGCTTTTCTCTTAATTTTTTATTGCTTTGTTGTGAAGTTTTCCAGTGATCCTTTTATGAGTTGAACTTGCATTTGTTAAACTTGGACCATGTGCCAGACACACCTCCATGCTCTTCATGTATTCTGTTTCACTCAGTAGCTTTCTTCTCTCTTCTCTTCATGATTTTACTTAATGGCCTTACTGACTTCCTTATATGTTGCTAGATTAAAATGGTCACATAGCTACCCTCAGCTTTAGAGGAAGCTAGAATATTGTATATGAGTTTTTTCAGCCTGCACAGTAGATGCCACAAAAACAGAACACTTGGGAATGGGTATGTTTGCCCTTTCTCACTGCCCTACCTTGGTTATTTCTTTCATTTCTCTTTCTTCTTTCTTATCAGTCTGTTTTTCTCTAAAGAAACAAAATTGTTTAAACATCAAAATTTCTCGTTATTGTTGAAATTTCATAAAAGAATAAATCATAGATTAAATTTTCAATTTTGATTCAAATAGACTACCAGTTATCAAATTTTACAGAGGAAATGTGTACATCATGTACATCATGCCTTAAGACAATCAGTTGTACAGTACTATTCAACATAAACATCATATGCCAAAGAAGTATAATCGTTTATTGTACATTTCCTTTCTTAGTATTTTAAGACATTAATATTATGAGTCAGACAGAAGTTGTTTATTTTACCTAAACAGAAGCCTTTAGTTACAGTAAGTTTTCCAAATTTATAAAACAGTAGAATTATTTGATATATAAGCAGTTGGAATGCTTTATTCATTCAGTAAATATTTATTAAGTACCTATTATGTACTTGTGGGTATTGAAAAATGAAAGAGTTGGTAGGGAATGATATTTGAGAACAGACTGCCTATGCTCGTGGAAATAAAAGCCTTTACCAGTCTTAATAAACAGTAATCAAATATACATAGATAGGTATGGGAATGGGTAGATGAGTGGCTGGCCAGTTGGATAGACAGAGACAAACAGACACCTACTAAAAATAAGATTAGTGTTGGGATTTCCCTGGCAGTCCAGCAGTTAGCACTTGGTGCTTTCACTGCCATGGGCCTGGGTTCAATCCCTGGTCAGGGAACTAAGATCCAACAAATGGAGTGGGGGAAAAAGGTTAGTGTTAGGATTACTGGTATTTCAGTATTATATTCCTAAAATGTGTTAACTTTTGAAAAATTGAGGTTGACAGATTTGCAATGGAATTGGAACAGAGCCGGGATCTGAACAGTACCATAGTGCACATTGACATGGATGCTTTCTACGCAGCTGTAGAAATGAGGGACAATCCAGAGCTGAAGGATAAACCCATTGCTGTAGGATCAATGAGTATGCTGGTAAGTAGATAAGATTGGAGACAAAAAGGTTCATGACATATTCATATTCAAGTAATCGGTTCATGAAGGGAAAAGACTTTATTAAGTTCTACCAGTTCTATCAGAATATTTTTTCTAGGTGTTTTATAGGTATTCACTTACTGAATCCTTTCAACATCACTTGAGGTACACATTTTTATTTCCATTTGACAGATAAGAAGACAAATTCAAAGAAGTGTTTTATAATGTTCCCAGTGTTATCTATTCAGTTCAGTTATGTCCAACTCTTTGTGACCCCATGGCCTGCAGCGCGCCAGGCCTCCCTGTCCATCACCAACTCCTGGAGTTTACTCAAACTTATGTCCATTGAGTCGTTGATGCTATCCAAACATCTCATCCTCTGTTGTCCCCTTCTCTTCCCGCTCTCAATCTTTCCCAGCATCAGGGTTTTTCCAGTGAGTCAGTTCTTCCTATCAGGTGGCCAGAGAGAGTACTGGAGTTTCAGCTTCAGCATCAGTCCTTCCAATGAATATTCAGGACTGATTTCCTTTAGGATGGACTGGTTGGATCTTCTTGCAGTCCAAAGGACTCTCAAAAGTCTTCTCCAATACCATAGTTTCAAAAACATCAATTTTTTGGTGCTCAGCTTTCTTTATAGTCCAACTCTCCCATCCATACATGACTACTGGAATAACCACAGCCTTGACTAGACGGACCTTAGTCAGCAAAGTAATGTCTCTGCTTTTTAATATGCTATCTAGGTTGCTCATAACTTTTCTTCCAAAGAGTAAGTGTCTTTAATTTCATGGCTGCAGTCACCATCTGCAGTGATTTTGGAGCCCAAAGAAATAAAGTCTGTCACTGTTTCCACTGTTTCCCCATCTATTTCCCATGAAGTGATGGGACCAGATGCCATGGTCTTCGTTTTCTGAATGTTGAGTTTTAAGCCAACTTTTTCACTCTCCTCTTTCACTTTCATCAAGAGGCTCTTTAGTTCTTCACTTTCTGCCATAAGGGTGGTGTCATCTGCACATCTGAGGTTATTGATATTTCTCCCGGCAATCTTGATTCCAGCTTGTGCTTCTTTCAGCCCAGCGTTTCTCATGATGTACTCTGCATAGAAGTTAAATAAGCAGGTGACAATATACAGCCTTGATGTGCTCCTTTTCCTATTTAGAACCAGTCTGTTGTTCCATGTCCAGTTCTGTTACTTCCTGACCTACATACAGATTTCTCAAGAAAATGTTATAAACCTGGTAAATGATAAGAGTGACATTTTATCTTTCTGTTGCAAATTATATTTTTCTTAAGTAACTGTTCTAGTTAAAGAGAATTGAAAAATAAAGAAAAAGAAATGTTATTCTAAAGCAGAAATTTGCAAACAATGGCCTTAGGCCAAATCCAGCCTGCTGCCTTATTTTGTAAATAAAATTTTATTGAATACAGCATCATAAATCAACTATATGTGTGTGCTTAGTGGCTCAGTCATGTCTGACTCTTTGCGACCCCATGGACTGTGTAGCCAGCCAGGCTCCTCTGTCAATGGAATTTTCCAAGTTAGAGTACTGGAGCGGGTTGCCATTTCCTACTCCAGGGGATCTTCCCAATCCAGGGATTGAACCCACATCTCTTGTGCCTCCTGCATTGGCAGGCGGATTCTTTACCACCATGGCACCTACTCCAATAAAAAATTTAAAAATTTTATTGGAGCACTGTCACATCCACTCATTTATTATTGTTTCATTAAAAGGACAGAGTTAGTAATTGCCGTAGAGACCATATGATCTGCAAAGCCTAAGGGGTTTGAACATTTACAGAAAAAGTTTACCAACACCAGTTTTGGAGTAACATGTTTTATTAATATAAGTACTGTAACTAAATAGTTCTTTCCATGACTTGAAACCTTTGCATTTCTATTACTGTGTGGCTTTTCCTTATTGCCACCCTCACCATCCCAGGTAAAAGTGACCAGAATAGCTGTGTGTAGCCAAAAATGTGTTGGGATTAGAAATAGCAACTGAAACAGATGAGTTTGGTTTAAAAACAACAACAACAACAACAAGAGAAATAAGGAAGGTTCTTCTTTGTTCTCTTTTCAATGCCTTCGATAACTATTAACATGATTCCCGAGTTGTTATTTTATTATAAAACTACAGTCTGTTTGTTCATTATCTCTGCTCCCACAAGTATTTAGGCAACTGACAGTCCTGGTTCTAAAATAATCTTTATAGGAAAGTATACTTGCCTTTCCTACAGATCATCAACTAATACTTGAAAAAAGTATATTCAATGTTGTTACGAATACATATCACCATGTTTTTATGTGAAATTATGCACATGAACCACTTTAGTACTTAGTGAACATTCATTTGGGCTCATGATTCTGTAATTTGAGCAGAGGGTTTGTTTAATCCCACTTGGGGTTAGCTAGGACTTTACCTGGAGCTGAAGGATCCCAAATGGCTTCACTAACATCCCTCCAGCTATGAGCTTTCCCCTCCACATGGTGCTTTCTCCTCCACATGGTCTTATTAAATCCTGTTAATAAGATCTCTGTAATCTAACATGAGATCTTCACATAGTTGCTGGACCCCACAAAAGCAAAGGCAGAAGCTGCAGACTTCTTTATGCCTAGGTTTCAGGACTCACATAATGTCACTCCCTCACATGCCTTTGGTCAAAGCAAGTCACAACGCTAGTCTCTTGGTAAGAGGAACTAGAACCCACCTTTTGACAGGAGGAATTGTGAAAGGTTGTGACTGTGATTTACAATCCCCCACAAACCTAAAGGATAAAGGACATCATATATGAAGTTGTTTTTCTGCTCTACTGTAGATCTAGCTTTTTAATATCAATCCCAATAGGTTTCTTCATATTAATATTTAAAGCATTGGTTTGTCTTCCAAGTGCTGTCTGCATTTTCTGTTCCAGAATGTTGACCCAGGATTAGCATAGTTTTGATTACTATCAAGATTTTTTAAATGCCACTTGAAAACTATAAATGGCAAATTTATATTATCGTTTCTGAAATACTCTTTCATTTGGTAGATTTTGTTTTACATTCTTTGAATTTTCACTTTAGATTCCAAGGATTCCATTTGTGATTAATTTTTTCTAAATGGTACTGTGGCCTACCACATTAGCCTAGATTGTTGCCAGGTATTTTCATCAGCAGGATTTAATAAGTAATGTTTTCCTGTTTACTCTCATAATTGTTAAGTACCATCTCCTAGTTAAAATGTGTTTACCAAAAAAGGTATTCCAGCCTTAAGAAATAAAGCTTAACTTTAAAAGTTCTTTTTGCTTTAATCATTTCATGTTTGAGACTTAATTTAACTGACCATATATTAGACCATATATCTCTTTTTTTTGTAGGTGAAAAATTTCCCAAATCCCAAATAGAGCAAATTCTAAATCCATACTATTATACTATACTATTACTTTATATATTTTTACTTTCTGTAATTTCCATAGTTTGTACTATATAGCTTTATATACTATAACTTTCATGTAACATCTCCCTCTATCATCTAAACTTTTATATGTACTGTATTACAGATATTCATTAAAACCGATTAAGTTTAGTTACTTGAAATTAAAGAGAACTTTTAAATAGCACAGTCTTGCTTTTTACCCCATGTCACATTATAAATATGAGACAGCAGTGGGAGAGGGTCATGGTACTATAACATGATATGACGAAGTCAAAAGCTTGATTTGAGACAGTGGCCTATAAAAGAAATGTCTTTGAACTGAAAATGCACATAAGTAATGTGTTTCTTTTGAAAGCATCAATCAACATGTCAGTTTTGGTGTGAATGTTTTTCTCCGTGTGCTGCTTTCTTTCAGTCTACTTCAAATTACCACGCAAGGAGATTCGGTGTCCGTGCAGCCATGCCAGGATTTATTGCTAAAAGACTCTGCCCACAGCTTATTATAGTGCCCCCAAACTTTGACAAATACCAAGCTGTGAGTAGAGAGGTAAGTCTGCTATCTCATTCCTACTTATAGCCTCTTGTTGATTTCGCGTCATATAGAGAGACAGGTCCAAATACTGTAGCACATCAGAATCTATCCTTAGCTTACCCCCTGTAAGTCTCCCTTCTACCACTTCCTCAGCTTATGTATCAAATATTGAGCTGCATATATGTCCAGGCTATTGTTAGGTAAAGATGACCAGGACCCCAAAAGAGTTTTTAACAGGCTTTACTGGGGAAGCACTCCCGGGTGGGGTTCCCAGACCCAAAGGAGGCAGGTCCGGCAAGTCCGCGCGCCTGACCGCGCTAGAAGTGTGTTTATATATGCACGCTGGGGGGATGGCCAGGTTAGCGGAAGGGGTGTGGATAGGTTGCCGGTTTGCGTTGGCGCGGGCTGATAGGTCTTTCTATGTGGCTGGGGCAGGGCAGCTTTGGCGGCGAAGTGTGCTGTCCTTGGTCCCCGGGATCCGGGAGCCTCCCTCCGTTAGGGACTCCCCCGGCGGTGGGAGAGAGGAGGGGCGGCTCGTCATGGCAACCGGCGAAGTCTGCTGTCATTGGGGACCTTCTCGCCGGTGGGAGGGAGAGGCGAGGCGGCCCATCATGGCCCCTGGGGTCCGACCTTACAGCTATACCATTCTAGTTTTTGGTTTTTGGTTTTTGTTTTTTTGCTTTTCCATGTGTTTTCTCATCTGCATAGAAAATTCTTATCTCCCCAGAAAACCCTGCATTACCTTAATTATAACCTAAATTAACTTTAGCTATTTTTCTGTTAATGTGCAATGTACATTTTCTTCTAGAATCACCTTATATTTATAATCTACAGACTTAATCCCATAACATTAATTCCAAGCTCTTTTCTGAGTAAATTTTTTATCAATGTTTTTTAACAGTAACAAAATTGACTTATTTTGATTAGCTGCTCTCCTGGCCCCATAATCTAGTGAAGGTGCTTATGAGCATTTAATATCCCGAAAACCATAATCAAAGAAAAAGGGGAATAGTCTATTGCTTTGAAGAGGATCTCCCAAAAATAGAGATTTGGTTCTTCACGAAAATTGCCTAAAGTGTGATGTATGAAAAACTGTCCTTTCCTCTAGTTTTGGTAATAACTGAACCATCATGCCAGTGCTAAAACTTAAGTCAGAAATTGAAATTTTAGTGTACGATGTCAAAATATGTTTAGACTACTGTGGCAAAACACACTGTGTTAAAGACTGCTGTCTGAATAGAAACACTTAAAAACTCCAGTCTCACACTTATTACCATTTAGTCATGTAAACGGCCTTTAGATGCACTCTTCTTTTGTGTTCCACCTCATTTCCCTAGAAATGAAAGCTCCCCCAAATTAAAATGATATTCCACCCCAATTTTTTTAAAGTTTTTAACAATTCTTTCAAAAACCAGTCTGTGGAAGCAAGTGCTTTGGTGCCTGCATCTGCAAAGGTGGTAGGGAAGTGGAGGCACCTTCTCACGGGTTACCGTGTATCTGTTGTTGTTGAGTCCTGACATTTTTGCAGCCACATAGACTGTAGCCCGCTGGGCTTATCTGCCCATAGCATTGTCCCAGGCCAGAATACTGGAGTGGGTTACCATTTCTTTCTCCAGGAAATCTTTCTGACCCAGGGATCGAACCTACATCTCCTGCATTAGCAGGAGGATTCTTTACCACTGAGCTACCTAGGCTTTTAATATTAATAAGTTTGAAAATCCTTCAAAGACTTTTAGTTTCTGCTTTAAGTCAGTAAAACTTCTGACAGCATAACAATGAGAACCAAATTGTTTTAGTTCCCTTTAGTTATTTACATAAGTTAGAGAAATCTCTCTTCAAATTTGATCAGGATCTAACTAGTTTATTTGCAGATGACAAGTGTGTTCTTATCTGCAAATGAACTATAGTGCAGATTCACTGACGACAAATACATTAATATTTATGGCTTGTTTAAAAGTTTAAGAAAAAGCCATTTTTGTTTTATCCAAAAGAATGGAGTTGCTGTAACTTCTCTAAGCCTCAGTACTTCATTTTTACTGGAGCCGGTCTATTTTTGTTCTTGAAGAAGTATCTTATGTAAAGGAAGTTAGTGAGTACTCATTGTCTCCAGAGAGCACTTCTCATTCAGAATCATCTTAGTTGGCTGCCAACTACTGACTTTCCAGTTCCATTTTCACGAGAAAGATTCCATCTGAGCACATTGTAAAAATGATTTCTTCTATAAGAACAAAGCTAATTAAAGTACTTTCTGAGTAGAGCATGGCCAAGTTTTTTGTCACATTTTCTAAAATTACCTTTGATTCAGCTGTTTATAGTTATATTAAGCAAAAAGCTTTCTTTTAATAAAACATTTAAAAAGATTTTCTCATGATACCACAGACAGCTTTAAAACACTAGATGAAACATTACATATTTCAGCAAATATGTTTTTCTAATATATATGTTATTTTGGCAACCATTTCCTTTAATTTCAGCTAATACTTCAGTGGTTAAAAACTTCATAGTTTCATATAATAAAATTATCTTCTATAAAAGGCATTTCTGGAATCATGCAGAGATTCTGATATCTTTACATATTTCCTTTATTCCAAAATGCAACTCCAGACTTTTCCCCATCATTTAATATAGTCATAGACTTAACACTACAGTTTTTGTCATCTTTTCCATTCTAAATCCTGGTAACTATTTTGTTTTCTGAATGGATACATACATTATTGAGTGAAGTTTTATAGATATAATTAATTGAAGTAGAACTTTCTAAAGCAACATAATACCTTCAAGTAAGATTATTCCTTTTTAAAATGAACAAAAAAGGTCATAAAAGGAGAGCAAGATCCTGTTGTTCCCACTTCTGCTTTTGACCTGCTACCTAAAATTATGTTGCTTAACTTTTTTCTCTGCCTATCAGAATAATATTAAACATGTTCCTTTTGAAGGTTAAGGAAATCCTTGCTGATTATGATCCCAATTTTATGGCCATGAGTCTTGATGAAGCCTACCTGAATATAACAAAGCATTTAGAGGAAAGAAAAACTTGGCCTGAGGACAAAAGGAAGTATTTCATCACAGCAGGGAACTCTCTAGAAAACGGTAAGCAATTTATTAGAATGATCAGACTTTAAAAAAAAAATCCTTTGTATTAACCAGTTAGCAGGCATAGATGTAGGACTAGATATAGCTTTATTATGAAAAAGCATTAAAAATGAAAATCAGAAACTTAAACATACTAGTGGGATTTCTGAGATAAATGTGTGGAATGTCACTTTTAAACCGAATGAAATTCTTAAATCTCTAGACTTTGAGTGTGCAGAGTCCCTACCCAAAGTAATTTCATAGCAGTTTTTTTTTTCCCTCTAAGATCTAACCTAACTGAGGGTTGGATTGCATTGAATCTGAGGAGGTTCTCTGTTTAAGGTAGCCTTTGGTTGTAGCTATTAATAATAGAAAATAGACTTAAAAAAAAATTAGTCTCAAACATACTAAAACATTGAATGGGATTTTTTCCCCTTTATTTGATAGATTTTCCATAATCTGGTTACTGTGATTACTGTTTTTAACCTTGCCAAAATTAATGATTCTCCAATTCCCTTCTTTGCCTTAGACCTTATTTTGACTCTTTTTCTATATAATGAAACAGGAGTTTTATGACTCTAAGGGTTTTTTCAAATGGGACCCTTATCATCTATCCAAAACAATGCCAAAAACACGCAGATAGTACATATTCTCTGTCAACTCTCTGTCTGAGGTGTGATTACTTCAGATACTAGCGCTGCCCTGGACCCCTGTACAAAGTTCACCTGGATGAAAAGGTAGAAATAGAGGGTTTGCCTGAAACCCAAAGGCACGTTTCATGTGCACAACTCATTAACTGCCTCAGAGGGGACAGGCTACCATGGTTTGGGGCTCACATCTTAGGAGCAAATTTAATATGGACATCAAATCATAATTTTATCACCTTGCTTAGAGTTCTAAGGTCTCTCTCTTTAAGGGAAACATTAAACAATATAAGCAGTAAACAGTTTCTGGAGTAGAGTCTTGAAGCAAAAGGTGTTTTCCTCTTAGTAGAATCTTGTTTGGGGAAGTGACACACACTTCCTGGAGATTACTTAAAATCTTACTTTATTCCTTAACTTTTTACAAGAGAAAGGAGGGGAACCATTAAATATCAATAGTTACATTGACTCACTCGCTGAGAGTCTCCTATATTCTTGGCGTGGTGTGCTCAGTTGTGTCCAACTCTTTGCAACCCCACGGGCTGTAGCCTGCCAGGCTTCTCTGTCCGTGGCATTTTCCAGACAAGAATACTAAGCTGGGTTGCTGTTTCCTACTCCAGGGGACCTTCCGACCCAAGGATCAAACTTGTGTCTCTTGCGTCTCCTGCGTTGGCAGGCTTATTCTTTACCACTGTGCCACCTGAGAAGCCCCTGTAACAATTACTTTCACAATAAGTTATAAAAATTATATTGGGGCTAAGATAAGTGTTTTCATTCCCTACTAATGTTCTTTTCATTTACTGTACATCCAAACTCATTATGAGGATGTGAGTTTTTAATACCTGTTGTTCTTAATATTTATCTATGTACTTTCCTCTTCATGTATTTCATATTCTTAGGCAATTTAAATAGTTTACTTTTTTTTTCATATCTAAGTCCCTGTGGACTGGCCTTTCAGACGTGTCTGATTTCACATTATGCCAAGAGAAGCTTTCAACAGTGAATTGGAGTCACAGCAGGTGGTTGACATAGCTTCCTCTAGTCCAAGGCATTTTTCTGTTGTTTCCCCTTTTCTAAAAGGTGCCGTTTGGGGAAGTATTGTTAACTACCATGTCTATATAGAAATAAAATAATAATAATTTTATAAATTTTATAAATCTGGATGGTGCTAGCCAATATAAAAAACTAAAATATTGTACTGAATACTTTTAGCACTTGCCATCCAGATGGGATCGTTAATCTAGTATTTCAGATTATCAGAAACCTTAATTTTGCACTTTGATCACCTCAGTTATGGGGCTTATACAGATATTTATTTCAGAAAGCAAATGAGAAACCACTTCAGTGGTTGGTTGCAAGCCAGGCCTCACAGAGAAGTAGACAGATTGAAAAGGTAACTACACCATTCAGCAGCGACTGAACAAAGAACCTGAAAACGGCAGGCTTTGCTTTCTGTCATGGTGCCCCATAGTCAGTGCCTCACCTGAAGGCGCTGTGACAAAGGCGTGGGTATAAAACACGGCAGAAGGAGCTGCAGAAGGGGGCTGTGAACATTCCTTACTAGACCTGCAGGTTTGCCCTAGCTCTTTACCTTGACTTCCACACATCTAGGTGGGGAAAAGGGTCCAGGGAGATGGCATTTCAACTGTGCCACACTCTTAATCCCCCTCTGAATTGCTCTGTATTTTAAAACCAGATAATGGAATATGAACTGAAGTACATAAATAACAGCTAATATATAATTTGAAAATAAGGCTTATTTTGTAGTGGCCTGGGAATTCAGATTTGGAAAATATCTGGGACTTAATTCATATTACGTATTTTAAAATTTGATACTAATCAGGGGTCTGTCATATTATTTGCGTTATCTGTAAATTTTTTCTAAAAAACCAACTTCATTTTTTTAAGTATACTGCATTTGTATGTGCCTTGAAATGAAGAATTTAATCTTTGCTTCTGTATGTACCTTAATTTGGAAAACGTTTATGTGTAATGAAATTATGAGCTGGAGGGAGTTCCTGGGGGTCTCTTGGTTAGGATGCAGTGCTTTGGCCACTATGCCCCAGGTTCATATCCCTGATCTGGGAACTGAGATCCCACAAGCCACGTGGGGCCGCCAAAAATAAAAAAGAATTATGGAATGGATCCAAAAGCTCTATTGTTAATCTTGTTTTTATAAATTTTACACTTAAACCAATTTCTTCTCTATTAAGCCCAGAAAGTAAAGTTCATGGATTTGTTCGTGAGGACATTGGTATAGATTTAAATGTATTTAATAGTTTAAATTCATGAAAAACACAATTTTTAAAAAAAAAGGTAATAAAAAAAGAGGTAATAACCAGATTAGTATTTTTGCTTTACTTTTTAAAAATATTAGTTTACAGCCTTTTGATAATAAAGGCTTCTCACCCTTAAACTTGGATCATTGTTAATCTGATTTGACCTTAAAAATTTATATATTTAACAAAGTATAACTTCCAAAAATAATTTCTGTTTATTTCAAATGTGCCGTTAGTAAGAGTGATACTTTATTTTTTTTTGAATCTGTGCTTTATAAAGCCTCTTAATCTTTATTATTGTTATTATTATTTTTTTAATACTTTATTCTACATTACAGTACTGTATTTGTTTTGCCATACATTGACATGAATCAGCCACAGGTGTACACGATCTCCCGATGCCGAAGCCCCCTCCCACCTCCCACACCGAGAGTGATACTTTATTAAAAAAAAGTCAAAATTAAAATCAACATTTGAAATAATAAAATTCAGATTATTGTAACACTTGGAAAGTTCTTCCATGAATGAAAAAAACGATAAGGTTTTCTTCCCCCTACAAATAAAATCTATCTTTCAGGCATAATTACTCTAGATTGCCTAATGCCTTTTCCTTATTCTTAAATTCTAACTTACGGTTCTTTTTTCCCCTAGAGATGAATAAAGGGAAAAAACTTTTTTTTTTTTTTTTTTTAAGAAAAAGTACTGTGACCAACTCTAGTTTTCAACTAATTTTGTTCAAAAATTAGTGAATTTTACCTAAGGTATTTCTTTTTAAACTGTATATGATGGAAATGGGTGATATTCTTTTTAAGAAAAGCTTAGAATCAGTGTTTTCTTTGTTAAACAGTTAAAAATATAAATGATAATGTTTCTGACCTTGGTTCTTAGAAACAAGACTAAATGAGATTTGTTTGTCTTTAAAAAGATTGATGGAAACATAGTTTATGAAGTATGTACTTCTTAGAATGAAGATGAATTACTATTCCTGTTTACAATTTAGATAAACCAGGAAAGGAAGTTAATAAACTGAGTGAGCATGAAAGATCCATCTCTCCACTCCTTTTGAAGATAGTCCTCCTGACCTGCAGTCCCCAGGAAATCCTTTCCAAGTGAACTTTGAAGAACCAAATAATCCTCAAATACACCAAAACTCAATTGTTTTTGGAATATCAGCGGAGGAAGTGGTAAAGGAAATTCGTTTCAGAATCGAGCAGAAAACAACCCTCACAGCCAGTGCAGGTACTTAAAAGGATCAGACTAGCTAATTCAAATGTAATTAATTAGTCGTTTCTCATTATAAAGTGTATAGTTAACAAATTTTACTTGGCTGTTTTTTTTATTAACTTCTGACAGTTTACCTATTTAGAATGATGTGAACCTATAGATAAATGGGAATTAAGCAGAAACATCCATGTGTCCAAAGCAAAAACTTACCATAAAGCTCATGTAACTATCTTTTTCGAACCACAAAATATATTTTAATTGGTTTTGGACATAATACTTCATCAGTTTTCCCTTTGAAGACTTACAGTACAAAAAAAGGGCCCAGCTGACCGTACAAAATATGGACAAGACAGAAGAAACACCAGCAAGCTACATAGCAATCCAGGATCATCTGGTAAAGGGAAAAAGAGCTTTCCATATGTCAGTCACTCATGAGGATATCTCTGTCTTAGTGTAGAAACAGACATTCATGAGGACCCTAGATTATTTTAACAAAGCCATGTTATAATTGGGTTAGTCTTTTCTTCCTATGGCAAAGCTTGAGAATAAGTAATAAATTTTAGAATGATGTATATAAAAATTTAAATAAACTATTATATTTGAATATACCTATTTCCAATTATCTTAATCATTAAGACACCTAGAAATTATAAAACACCTCTCTGAAAAGTGGTTTGCTTTATGTGCATATAAAGTATGCGCACATTTCATTATCATTGTTTTAAATATACTAGAAACCAGAATCTCTGATTTTTTTTTTTTTATGTGGGTAATCTATACAAAAGATATTTTCAAAGAGAAAGCTTTCATCCTAAATTATATTCTCAATCTTTTCTATAGGACAGACTGTATTCCTACTAAATATAGTAGGAAACTAATATTATCACTTAAACTCAAAAATTAAACTTTAAGATACCATGGAGATTTAAATATTCCTCATTTCTGCTGCCACAGTAACTAATACAGTTTCTTTTCCTGAAACCATAACAAGCCTTGGGGAGATAGAGAGTAATCAAATGCATTTTTAAAGTAGCATTCCACATAATTTCAGATTTTTGTATTTAATTTTTTATGTATTGTTATCACATGTTTTAAAATTATACACATCATGTTCTTTGAGTCACTGGAGTGTTCTTCTTTAAAGGCATTGCACCCAATACGATGTTAGCAAAAGTATGCAGTGATAAGAATAAACCAAATGGACAATACCAAATTCTACCTAACAGGCAAGCTGTAATGGACTTCATCAAGGACTTACCCATTAGAAAGGTGAGATTTCATATGACATTTATCCTTTATATAAACCCTCTGATTTCTGAAGAAATAGCTAAAGAGAATTAAGAAGTACAAACTTAAGAGTTCTTAAAAAGTCGAGTCTATAGTCAATAATATTATAACTATCTATGGGAACAGGTGGTTACTAGATTTACTGTGGTGATTGATTTGTAATGTATATAAATGTTGAATCACTGTGTTGTACACCTGAAACTAATGGTGTATGTCAGCTATAACTTTGATTTTAAAAAATGAAAAGAGAATAAAAAGTCATTTATCCTACCATTCCCTGAGTTTATATGACCACAAAACTCTTTTATAAATGCTTTTCAAATCTTCTGGCTAATTCTGTTATCTTAAAATGTAACTTATGGGAGTAGGTCTGGTGAGGTCTTTACAACCTCCAAATCTTCTTTGGATTAGTTGGAGAATATATAAACTCATTGCTAAAACTAACAAGTGGGTACTACCCCCTTCTGATGCCTATGTCAGAAGCTTTCTCTATCTCCTTTATACTTTAATAAAACTTTGTTACACACACACACACACAAATAAAAACTCCATGGAATTTAAAGTTTTAAATTCCCATGCAACACTAGTTTAGGAAATACGGCCACAAATTATTTAAAGCCATTTTCTTACATGACTTTTGAAACTAGGACATTCTTTATATCTTTTGTGAGTTATAAAAGGTATGATGAGATTATAATATCAGTTCTTACCTTAATTTTAAAATGTATTAATGATAAATGTTGACTCTCTTTTAGGTTTCTGGAATAGGAAAAGTTACAGAGAAAATGTTAAAGGCCCTTGGAATTATTACTTGTACAGAATTGTACCAACAGAGGGCGTTACTTTCTCTCCTTTTCTCTGAAACATCTTGGCATCATTTCCTTCATATTTCCCTGGGTCTAGGTTCAACACACCTGGCAAGGTATCTGTACCTATAATATAATCATTCTGCTTTTCTTTATTGTCTGCTGAAATAACAGTTTTCACCATTGAGATAGAGGCTAGAAGGATAACATGTTTTAAATTCTTTTAGGCTCAGCTCAGAATATAATTTTTGAATTAGAGTCAAAAGATTGGATATGAGAGAAAAGGAAATGAGGGATAAAGAATCCCTCCTAGGTTGTTGGCTCCAGCAACTGGATAGATGGGTAAGAGGAATGATGGGTGCTTTCTTTTCTGAACCTGCCTTGTTCTTTGTTCAGAACATAAGAATACCGGTAGTCGGAATGTTGAGGAAAGAAAGATGACTTATGCTCCAGAACTCACTCTTTAAGCAAATAGATGTAATGACTACCTGCATTTCTCCTTCTTCTACTGAGTACATTGTGTTAGGCACCGTTCTAGGCACTGGGGATAATAGCAGTAAACAAGATGAAATACTGCCTTCATAAAGTGTGCAGAGTAGTGTGGGAAAAAGAGAGTCACCAAGTGAAGAAAGTAAGGTGGAGCAGGGGCATAGCAATTGACTTGAGAGGGCAAGAGGTGGTGCAGGCTGTAGTCCTCCAGTGGCGGAGGTTTAAAGGGGCCAGCCAGGCAAAGACCTCAGAGAAGAGGAAACAACTAGAGGAGAAGCCCTGTGTTTTCTCCCTGCTGCTCTTTCCTCCTGGTCTTAAGAAGAATCCCAGAGCTAAAAGGGTACACTGTTTAGGGGGGTGAAAAGAAGGCACTAAACAAGAATGAGAATTAACACTAAAGTAAACTAAAAGACCCTGAAGGCGGGAGGAGAAAGGGACGATAGAGGATGAGATGGCTGGATGGCATCACCGACTCAATGGACATGAGTTTGGGTGAACGCCGGGAGTTGATGATGGACAGGGAAGCCTGGCGTGCTGCAGTTCATGGGGTCACAAAGAGTCGGACATGACTGAGTGACTGAACTGAAACTAAAAGATTACTGAGGAGGAGTATAAAATGTTTGATTAATCAGTTAAATCTGTTAAATCTTACAGAGATTGCAAAGCCTATGCTGTTGCTTTTCTCATCTTTCTGAGCTCCTCATTCTTTTGAATCCAGGTAGCTGACTTTGATCCTGAGTGGATGTAATGAAAGATAAGAGAAGGACATCACAGTACTATAAATAATCCAGTATTTGAAGATTTTGGAAAATAAAGCTGTCTTCTTTATTCCAAAATTACCCTCTTTTATTTCCATAGTGCTTGAAAACAGTATAGTTTTTAATATAACATAGCAGTGGCACCCCCACTCCAGTCCTCTTGCCTGGAAAATCCCATGGACGGAGGAGCCTGGTGGGCTGCAGTCCATGGGGTCGCTAAGAGTCGGACACGACTGAGCGACTTCACTTTGACTTTTCACTTTCATGCATTGGAGAAGGAAATGGCAACCCACTCCAGTGTTCTTGCCTGGAGAATCCCAGGAACAGGGGAGCCTGGTGGGCTGCCGTCTATAGGGTGGCACAGAGTCGGACACGACTGAAGCGACTTAGCAGCAGCAGCAGCAGATATTAACCAGTGGTAGAGATGTAGATAATGCTTTCAAGTGAAACTCATGGGTGATTTTTAATAATATAAAATAGCAAACCTACTTTCCTTTCTATCCACATTCTCTGTTTCCCTAATTTGCTTTTTTAATCTCTTGTGCTTCTTACTTTCTAATCTGTTCTCTATTTATTTCTGCATTTGTTTTCCTCCACCAAGATAGAAGTTTCTTAAAGGCAGTCACTTGGTCTGTTTTGTTCATTATTGTATCTCCAAGGCCTAGAACAGTACTCGATTCATAATTGGTTCATGAAATTTTTGGAAAATGAATAATCTGTGTGTCATTTCAGCTTTTTGCTTTTAACTAGACCTGTCAGAGCAGCTAGAATCCAACCTAACTAGATGGTTCAGATCCCCAGTCATCATCCTATTGCCATAGACCACATTTTGACTGAGCTTCTACAGAGTGGTATAAGTAATAAATAGGCTAGTATTGATGTGTCCTAGGCCAAAAACTAGATGATCAAAGTGTTCAAAATTCAATTATATCTTATAACTGAAAGCCATTATGCTACCACATTCTGTTGATTTTACCAGCTGTGAGTTTCAATATTCAGGTTTTTAATAGAAACAATTTATAATATCCTGTTTGCAGATGTGTTCTTTGATAGATATAGACTTGATCCATCACACATGTAGTTCTATTAGCTTATCTATCTACATTCTTTGGTGATAGTTTTTAGATTTAAAAATTCAGTGTATTTAATGATGTATAACTTTTAATCCAAAATATTATTGAGATCTTTAAAGGGTAGCTGATCTTAAATCATTTTGGTTGACTAAAAGGAACTCAGTGTTGTTTGGAAAGCAAATAAAAGTCTTTTTATTTTTTTCATTTCAAGGGATGGAGAGAGGAAAAGCATGAGTGTTGAGAGGTAATGTTTTATTACTAATTATTCATAGTTTGTATAATTTTAAACTAATTTTTAATAAAATATCACTGAAATTTTAAAAATCTGTTTGTAAACCAGATAACAGTTTTTAGCAGTTGACACTCCTAAAGTAAATATTCTAGTATAATGCTTTATTATCCTTGCTTGCTATGCTCTCAATGGGAAAAAAAAAAATTTAACTGCAGTGTTTTTTTTTTAATGTTAGTTTTGTTCCTATTCAATGAAAACCCAAGAATTTTAGGATTCCAAATCTTAATTTCTAGGTTTGTTTATAAGAAAAATAATACTGAGTGGTTAATTTAAGATATGATAATAGAAGTTCTTCTTGAAGTTCTTCAAATACTGGTAAATGACTGAAGGCACCAAAAAGTAAGATCCTGATGAACGAGAGCTTAGAGGTGATCTCTTTTGAAATCTTGATGGAACCTTATTGTCTTGGGATATATGTCATGGTCTGAGAAGTCTCTCACTTATCTCCTCAAGGAACCACAGTCCCACTAAGACATTTAAGAACCTTGGACCGAAACATCTCTGGTGGTCCAGTGGTTAAGGGTCTGCCTGCCAGGCAGGGGACGTGAGGTTCCATCCCTCGCTGGGGGAGCTAATGTCCCCCATGCGGACAGAGCAGCTAAGCCCATGCACTGCAGCTGCTGAGCCTGCACTGCAGCTCCTGAAGCCTGAGAGCCTAGAGCCTGTGATCTGCAACAAGAGAAGCCGCCGCAGTGACAAGCCCACACAGCACAGCTAGAGAGTAGCCCCCACTTGCTGCAACTAGATAAAGCCTGCGCACAGCAACAGCACAGCAAAAAAAAAAAAAAAAGAAGAACGAACCTTGCACCTACTCTAAGGTTGTGTTCATTTTGCACATGTATAATTTGTGATCAGAAAAACTGAATAACTTTTCTAAAACAACACACTCCGTAAATGACTTGATAAAAATTGCTGTTTCAGGCTGTGATTTACATATGAGCAATCAGAGGAAAGGACTGCCCTGGTGGCTCAGCGGTAAAGAATCTTCCTGCATTGCAGGACATAAGAGATGCAAGTTTAATCCCTGAGTCGGGAAGATTCCCTGGAATAGGCATGGCAACCCACTCCAGTATTCTTGCCTGGAGAGTCCTATGGACAAGGGAGCTGGCAGGCTCCAGTCCATTGGGTCACTAAGGGACAGACATGACTGAAGCTACTTAGCACGCACACATGCACACATGGAACCAAAGGAAAAGAGGGGGAAAAGCTTCAGACGTGAGAGAGCCTTGTCCTGTTTCCTATTTAATGATTTTTTTTCCTCCTATTTTGTCTTCTATTTTGTTATTGAGAACATTGCTTGCTGTATAAGAATATTAACTAATATTACTATTTCTTAAGAAAGGGGCAGCAAACCAATAGGAAAAAATGAACAGAGATCCAATTAGTTAATGGAAGAGAAGGTACAAATGGCTTTACAAACATGTGAAAATAATCCCAGTCTCTTATTTAAGAAGTACAGATTAAAAATTATCTGAGATAGCATTTTTCATTAATCAAGCTGGCAAAGAACACACTCCATTGGCAAAACTATGTGAGTGAAAAAGGTATTAAACTCTAAAAGAGAGTGTACTAGTTGCTAATTAGTGGTTCTGAAGGTCAGAAGTCCTGTAATTAAAGTGTCAGCAGGGTTCATTTCCCACTAGAGGCTCCAGAGCAGAATCCGTTTCCTTACTAAAAACTTCTAGAGGCCACTTGAGTTCTTTGGCTCATTACACCGTTCTCCATCTTCAGATCCCACATTTTGTCTTTCTTGGACTCTTACCCTCCTGCCTCATAAGGAACCTAGGGATTACACTGAACCTACCTAGATAATCGAGGATCATCACTCCCATTTTGATTTAACCACATGTATAAAATTCCTTTCACCATGTAAAGTACTAGATTCTGAGAGATTAGGATTTAGACATCTTTTGGGACCATTATTTTGCCTACCACAGGGAGCAAGTGATTTTGTCTGTCAAGATATAGATACTCAGGTACTTTGATCCCACTATTCTGTTTATCTAGAGATTCATTCCACAGGTGTCATCACATGTCATTTTACACATATACAAAGTTGTGAATTGCATTTTTTTATAATAGCAAAAGTTGGAAATAACCTGTTTCTACAAATAGAGGATTGGTTAAATGATCTTACATATTTAAATTAGAATATCATGCTGCCATATAAAGGGCTTCCCTGGTAGTTCAGCTGGTAAAGAATCTACCTGCAGTGCAGGAGACCCCGATTCAATTCCTGGGTCGGGAAGATCCCCTGGAGAAGGGATAGGCTACCCACTCCAGTATTCTTGGGCTTCCCTGGTGGCTCAGCTGGTAAAGAATCTGCCTGCAATGCAGGAAATCTGGGTTCGATCCCAGGGTCAGGAAGATCCCCTGGAGGAGGGCATGGCAACCCTCTCCAGTATTCGCCTGGAGAATCCCTAAGGACAGAGGAGCCTGGTGGGCTGCAGTCCGTGGGGTCACAAAGAGTCGGACATGACTGAGCAACTAAGCACAGCACAGCTGCCATATAAAAATGAGGAAATTATTTACTTATAGGGAACTCACAAGGATGAATGAGAAAAGTAAAGTGGTAAACAGTGTCTGATATTTTTTAATCTTACCAGCCCATTTCCAATTGTCTATTAAACAACTTTATTTAGGGGCCATGAACCAACCCCGTAAATCTACTTGAAGATAATTCTTTTCAGACAATATTCATGCAATAATTGGAGTGATGTTCTCATTTGTACTTTCTTAAGACAGTCCTCTGTAACAAAGTCTGTATACCTATATATCCTAATGTTTTGTAAGTTCTTGGGGCATTATCCTTATATGTTGGTGACTTTAATCATTTTTAAAAATATTACAGAGAACAAATGTACCTTAGCTAATCAGTTTAGCTATAAATAATGTCCCATTATTTAGGAAGATCTTGAATATTTTTACTTAATTATATCTTAGTGCATCTGAAAACTTTATTCAGTACTATAGAAAATGTATCTTAATGCTAGGCCATTTGCATGTACTATGTCATTTCTAAATTATCCTGAATTGTAGTTTACTTTGTGCACCCAAATTATTCTTGTCTTTGTAGGACATTCAGTGAGATAAGTAAAGCAGAAGAACAGTACAGCTTGTGCCAAGAACTTTGCAGTGAACTTGCTCAAGATCTGCAGAAAAAGGACTTAAGGTACTTTATTTTTATGTGGTATTCTTAGTTTTCTAAATTTTTAATAATAAAAAGCAACCTTAAACTGAGAGTTAGAGTTTGCATTTAAAAACAAATTCAGTTCAGTTCGGTTCAGTTCAGTCACTCAGTCGTGTCCGACTCTTTGCGACACCATGAATCGCAGCACACCAGGCCTCCCTGTCCATCACCAACTTCCGGAGTTCACTCAAACTCACATCCATCAAGTAGGTGATTGCCATCCAGCCATCTCATCCTCTGTCGTCCCCTTTTCCTCCTGCCCCCAATCCCTCCCAGCATCAGGTTCTTTCCCAATGAGTCAGCTCTTTGTATGAGGTGGCCAAAGTATTGGAGTTTCAGCCTCAGCATTAGTCCTTCCAATGAACACCCAGGACTGATCTCCTTTAGAATGGGCTGGTTGGATCTTCTTGCAGGCCAAGGGACTCTCAAGAGTCTTCTCCAACACCACAGTTCAAAAGCATCAATTCTTCAGTGCTCAGTTTTCACAGTCCAACTCTTACATCCATACATGACCACTGAAAAACCATAGCCTTGACTAGACGGACTTTTGTTGGCAAAGTAATGTCTCTGCTTTTGAATACGCTATCTAGGTTAGTCATAACTTTCCTTCCAAGGAGTAAGCATCTTTTAATTTCATGGCTGCAGTCACCATCTGCAGAGATTTTGGAGCCCAAAATAATAAAGTCTGACACTATTTCCACTATTTCCCCATCTAGTTCCCATGAAGTGATGGGACCAGATGCCATGATCTTGGTTTTCTGAATGTTGAGCTTTAAGCCAACTTTTTCACTCTCCTCTTTCACTTTCGTCAAGAGGCTTTTAGCTCCTCTTTACTTTCTGCCATAGGGTGGTGTCATCTGCATATCTGAGGTTATTGATATTTCTCCCAGCAATCTTGATTCCAGCTTGTGCTTCTTCCAGTCCAGCATTTTTCATGATGTACTCTGCATATAAGTTAAATAAGCAGGGTGATAATATACAGCCTTGAGGTACTCCTTTTCCTATTTGAAACCAGTCTGTTGTCCCATGTCCAGTTCTAACTGTTGCTTCCTGATCTGCATATAGGTTTCTCAAGAGGCAGGTCAGGTGGTCTGGTATTCCCATCTCTTTCAAAATTTTCCACAGTTTATTGTGATCCACATAGTCATAAGGCTTTGGCATAATCAATAAAGCAGAAATAGATGTTTTTTGGAACTCTCTTGCTTTTTCAATGATCCAGCAGATGTTGGCAATTTGATCTTTGGTTCCTCTGCCTTTCCTAAAACCAACTTGAACATATGGAATTTCACGGTTCACGTATTACTGAAGCCTGCCTTGAAGAATTTTGAGCATTACTTTACTAGCGTGTGAGATGAGTGCAATTGTGCAGTAGTTTGAGCATTCTTTCGCATTGCCTTTCTTTGGGATTGGAATAAAAAGAGTTCTTATCCTCAGTAGAGACAAATTGAATTCTGACTGTTATCTGAAACCTGTGATGTGGTCATTTTATGAGGAGCAACTTACAAGGCTGGAGTGACTCCAATATATTTCCAGAGGAGTTTATGTTATGTTAGGAGTATATTTGAATAAGTTCAAAATCAGAGTTATATTGGCACTAAACAATAAGGCAAAGAGAAGGATTTCTCTAGAACTGTGCTTTTTAAAGTGCCTTTCCAATTATCATTTAATATCACAGTCAGGTAGACAGTGACTTTGTGGAATAGGCATTTTGTTTCAAGGCCTTAATCCAGGTTGCTTAATACATTGAGAACAAAACCTGGAAGTCTTTGAACTTTGTGTCTTATAATATTTACTCACAACAACCTAAGTTTAGTATTTTTCCAACATTCTCAAAACAGAGGTGGAGTTGTTACAAAGTGTAATACAAAAGCATTAAAAAGTTATTAAAAAGAAAGGGCCATCTGATGAATATTTTCTTATAATTCTTCTCTATTATACCTTAAATATAAAGAGAGTTCTTTTAAAAAACTTTAAATAAACTTTTAATTTTAGAATCATTTCAGATTTATAAAATAGTAACAAAGAAAGTATAGAGACTTTCAGTATACCCAGTTTCCCTCATTCTTAACATCTTATATTATCATAGTGTACATTTCTACAGTACAGAATAAAGTTAACATAAATGACCAGTTAACTTTGCCCTTTATAAAAATCAGCTGGGGAGGAAAGTAATAATTACTGACTAAAATGGGATTTTTAGATTACTTATAGATTTTTCTTATTCTTTATGACTATATTCATTACCATGTTTTGTAAATAATTGATTATACTTCCATACTCTGTACATAAGAGACCTTTCTGAATTTTTCTAACATGTAAAAACTTCTTTTCTAGAAGTTAAAGAGCTATATAAAATAATGTATTCTGTTTGTTACAGGGTAGAACTGTTACCATTAAGCTAAAGAATGTGAATTTTGAAGTAAAAACTCGTGCCTCTACAGTTTCAGCTGTTGTGTCAACTGCAGAAGAAATATTTGTTATAGCTAAAGACCTGCTAAGAACAGAAATTGATGCTGATTTTCCACATCCCTTGAGATTAAGACTTATGGGTATAACTTTTACTGTTTTTCGTTAAAATCTGCAAGACATTTCCATAGAGTCAATTTGAGAAATAGTCTTACCTCCATTTTACTTCTTGGACCCATTCAGAGAGTTGCATTTCTTCTACTTTCGTTTTTCTTGATACTTAGAACCTGATGCATGTGAAGCCATGATCACTAGTTTAATTCCTGTACGAATCAGTTAGAGTCATTCTTTTCCTTCAGTACTTACTGAAATCCTTGGGGTTAGGCATTTTCAAAATTTTAAACTTCAAATTTCAGAAAGCAGATTCAGTGCTTGTTGAGTATATTGTGTGATACTCTTTTGGGATCTGAGGCAGCACTTTATGATCAAACATTTTATTATTTCTGTAGCAAAACAAAAAATATACACACTGAATTATAAAGACTCTAAATAGCTTTACATCAATCTTGTCATCAGTTACCATTTGTTGCTGACAATTTTCAGAGCTTTTAGATTTCAGAATTACAGATAAAGGATTGTGGCACTATAAAACCACATTTCTAGCCATCATGGGGTAAAAAAGACAAACCATGTTTCCAAAGTGAACAAGTAAGAGAATGTTTAGGGATAAGCACTCCAGATGCCAATTTACTGCTAAGAATGGAGGTCATCAGCCATACTTTCACATATGAAAGATAGCACACATGGAAGTCAACTTGAATATAGTATGTTAACTAAAAGAGCTAAAGAGTAGATGTTAATAGCAGCTTTATTTATAATTACCAAAACTTGGAAGCAACCAAGATAGGAGGTGAATGGAGCTTGTGGTACATCCAGACAATAGAATATTATTCAGCACATAAAAGAAGTGATCTATTGGGATAGAGGATCGAGGAGAAGAAAAGAAAGGTAATGAGCTGTCAAATGATGAAAAGACATGGAGGAAACTTAAATGTATATTTTTAACTTAACCAATGTGAAAGCCTACAATACTGTATGATTCCAATATAGGAAATTCAAAAATTTCAAAAATTTCCAACATAGAATAAAGCAAAATCGTAGAGATCTGAAAAGATCAATGGTTGTCAAGGGTGGGGGAGGGAGGAATAGGCAGAGCACAAAGGATTTCTAGGGCAGAGAAACTGTTCTGTATGATGCTATAATGGTGGACACATGTCATTATACCTTTGTTAAAATCCAGACTGCACAACACCAAGAGTGAACCGTGATGTAAACTGTGGACTATGAATAATAATGTCATCTCAGTGTAGGTTCATATGCTGTACCAGCTGTTTCACTCTGATGGAGGATATTGATCATGGAGGAGTTTGTGCATGTGTGGATGCAGGGTATATATGAGAACTCTCTGTACTTTCTATTCAACTTTGCTGAGAACCTAAAATTATTCTCAAAAATAGAGCCTATTGTAAAAAGGGGCTAAAGAATCAATGCAATAGACTCCAATTAGTTACTCGGTATTTAATGGTATCGTGAGTCACATATTAATGGAAAGACCTATATATATATAAAATCATGCTAACTCCAATAGATACTATCTAGTATACCAGCATTATAAAGAGAGTAAATTTCTATTCATAATACCACCTTTGGAAAAGTATCCTTTAACTCAGAGAATATGCAGAATTGCTTATTATTTTTGGCTAAACAGGCTTTTTAATAAGTGTCACAGTACTATTACACAAAATGTCTTTATGCTTTACAGTTGAATTGGTTTTGTTGAATTGGAAATGGAGTAATTATGGTTGGTTTAATTTAGGGTGCGGCTCTCTGGTTTTTCCAATGAAGAGGAGAAGAAACACCAACAAAGGAGCATTATTGGCTTCTTACAGCCTGGAAACCAAGCCCTTTCAGCCACCGGGTGTATACTAGAGAAAACTGACAAAGATCAGTTTCTAAAACCTGCACAAATGACTCATAAGAAGAGTTTCTTTGATAAAAAACGATCTGAAAGGAAAGCAAGCCCCCAAGACACATTTACATGTGAAACCATAAATAAACAAAGTTTGCAAACATCACAGTCATTCCAAGTTTTAAACAAGAAGGTGAGTGAGAATTTAGAAACAGTGGAGAAATCACATAATTGTCAGACATTTACCTGTCCTGTTTGCTTTAGGGAGCAAGGAAGCATCAGTCTGGAAGCCTTCAATAAACATGTAGATGCATGTCTTGATGGGCCTTCCGTCAGTGGAAACTCCAAAATGTCCTCGTGTTCCCATGCTTCCTCTACAGAAGTAAACGAGAAAGAAAATGTATGTGATTCTGTTTCTCTCTGTGAGAAGCAGGATTATGAAACCCACCAGAAGAATACAGAGATCACGTCAGTAGATCCTGTAGAGGTGGTAGAGACTACCAGTAAACCATCAAATACAGAAGATACACGTGCTTTAAATAATAAGCCCAGCGAAGAGGAATGTTCTGGTCTTTCAAGCAAATCATTTAATATGGAACACTGTCCTCAGAATTCTTGTACTGTTTCATTGGAAAATGAAGATGTTGGGTCATTAAGGCAAGAATCCCCCAACCTAATTTATATGAAGTAATCAGTGACCAAGTTCTAATTTGTCCTATTTGTAACCTAGAACAAAAGACTTCAGATCTTACCCTGTTCAATGTGCATGTAGATGTTTGCTTAAATAAAGGCATTATCCAGGAACTGAGAAAGGATAAGATTAATCCATGTAACCAACCGAAAGAAAGCACCAAAAGTACTGGTGAGTTTATGGGGTTTTTTAAGAGCTTGATTTTCTAGGAATGTTTTATTAAAATTGAGATTGCAATTAAATCTAAAACATATACCTTTAAAGGGACAGTTTGTGTGTGATGCCACTTAGGAAGATGTTAGTTACCTTACTTACCATGGGCTAGAATTAGCTGCAGCCATTAGATTTGAAATGTGGGGAAATCTTTGGTTTAGCCTTGACTTAGCACAGAGTGAACTTAAAGGTTTAGGGAACTGAGTGATCTAATCCAAAAAGAAACTCCTTCAGAGAACATTTGCCAAGGCATGATGGTAAATTAACTATAATTATATGGCCAGAAAGCCTCTTTAACTTGTTTTCTGGTATTTCTGACTCTGGCCCAGCTTCCAAATTAGCTGCAATACTAATGAAATAAGTAAATTACAAAGAAATTATTTATAAATTCAAACTATGTAGTCCTAAAGAGATTTTTATTATCTTTAACCAGTTAACTTTTTAAATCTTTAGAAACCGTTTTTACTATTTCATGTTATTCATTATGCACTATCTTCTCTCTAAAGATAACTCAGGCAAAGTGCAGAAGACTGGAAACAAAGCAAAAAGGTATGGCTAATTTGAGTTTTAATAAAGCTGGCCAAGAAATTGTTATATTTTGAGGTCTGATTTTTAGAAATGTTAAAATTTGCTTTTATAAATCATTAAGTAAAAGTTTTGAAATCAGTTGTTTGCATAAGCAATTTGAAAAATCTCGTCATGTGTTTAATTTTGTGCTTTACTGTTGTTGTTATTGTTCTTCGTTCGTTTTAATCACGTGTTCTGTTTTATTCCAGGCCAGGATTGATGACAAAGTACTCAGCATCAAAGAAAACAAAACCTAACAACCCCAGACACACTCTTGATATATTTTTAAATGAATGTTGAATATTTTATCAATTTTTGATCGAAACTTGTTATTTTATAATAACTGGATGTATTCTTCCCTGTTTCAAGCTTACAGATTCATTTAGTGAAAAGCAAGTACAGTAATCCCTTTGTATAAATTTGGAATATATACTAATTTACTTCTGTGTACTTTTTTTTATAACAATGAGAATTTCAGTTATACTTCAGTTAGATAATTCTGTTAGAGATAATTTTAAAATGAAAAGTTGGGAATGAGATCAGGAAGTGATTTCTTTATTATGTTTTATAGTGAATATAAAAACATATATTTATAATGGCTTTCAGAGGTTCAGTTAAAACTATCATAGCATAAGCACTTAAACACTTTGTTGGCACTGGATGCTCTGCTTGATCTTAGTATCTTCAACAACTTTGAATAACTATTTTTAGCTCCTAGTATCTTCAGATACCTCATGAGAATTCGTTACTAATATTTATCATAAGTTCTATGAAGAGTATTAGTTTAGCAGAGTTAGCCTGCATGCTTTTGTTACCTTCAGGAAAATAATGTCACAGTATTATTTTCTGTGTTAAAAGAACTTTTGTTTAAAATATGCTTATTCATTTTATTTTTTTAATTTAAAATTTCTTTATCCAATGATAAGCACTTATTCACTTTAAAAAATATTTAAGATTCAAGGTCATTATTTTATCTAGGACTTTTAAACGGCAATATTTCGTTCTTGGCAGTTGTATTTGTACTTTACACAGATCTGTAAAAAAAAAGAATAAATTGTACACTATTTTTATCATGATCTTCTAGAGAAGAACGTGCAATTCAAAAGATTAATGTGTTTTAAACACCTCATTTATCTTAGTTCTATTTCTATCATGTTTTTATTGATATTCGTGAAAGAAGACAGCTTAACAGTTGTTAGCGTAAGTAGTTGCTCCAAATGCTGTCATGGTATCAAGAGTTTTTATCAGAAAAAAACAATTATTTAATAGAAACATGCAAATGGGACCCATTGTCTATTACTGCTTTAAGGAACTGAATCTTTTATTCTCATATTTTTGTCTCTTCTTTTCATATTTTATAGCTCATTACCTAATTGTATAAAGACATAATGTTTTAGGAATAGTGTAAATTATGATCTCACACAACCTTTGGCCAAAGTGGTAATTTGACTTTAAATAACCAGATAGTTTAAAATTAGGCTTAGTGTTTATTAGAATACCAATTTCATGCCTAAAATTATTGTATGCTATGATGAATAGTTATAGAACTGCGATTCTTGATCATGTGATTTACTTACATTAATTCTCTACAAAATTAAGTTCAGTGAAGCACTGATTTATTGTATTGAAAAGTAAATACCATATTCTTTTCTATTTTATTTTTATTGATTTTTCAACATTACAGTAAATACTAAATTATTTTCATTTAGATTGTTCATTTAATGAAATGTTATTTAGTAATATTTAATAAAAATTTAAAATGAAACTTTAAATGTTTAATTTTTTAGCCATAGAAATGGTTTCCTTACTTTTCCACTCTTTTTCCTACCTCTGTTACTTTCAGTCTTATTTTCTTTGCTAGAATTTTCTCCACATCCTTTTCTGTTTTATCTAATAATCCAACTGATTTTATTATAATTTTGTTTGGAGGACATTAAAAACCACAGCAAAACCACAAAGAATAAACACCTATAATCTTACCATGTGAAGCGTGACAATATAGGGAGCCACTTGGGAGAACACATTTGAAACACATATAATTTACAGAATACTATTATTCGGAATGTATATAATCCAGAATACACAAAGGATTCCTATGGATCAGTAAGAAAAAGACAACCAATAGAAATTTGGTCAAAAGCCTTTAAATGGCACTTTACATAGAAATCCAGATGTCCAAGAAACATGAAAACATCCTCAGCCATTTTAGTAATGGGGAAATAGGGAAAAAAAACCTCAAAGAGACATTATAACATCTCTCTCAGATTCATAAGAATGAAAGGATCTAGTGATATTGTTTTGGTGGTGATGTGGAGCAATATGAACTCCTTAAAAATTTTTTTTTATTTAATTATGTATATGGCTGTGCCGGATCTTAGTTGCAGAACTCAGGATCTCAGTCTTCATCGCGGCACATGGAATCTTTATTTGCTGCAAGCGAGTTAGTTCCCTGGCCAGAGAGGGAACCCAGGTCTGCTGTGTTAGGAGCTTGGAGTCTAAGCCACTGGACCACAGGGGAAGTCCCTATGAACTCTTTGAAAACAGCCTCTTAGGAAACAGTCGGCCCTTCGTTAGTAACTCTGAAGATGTGTGCACTCGCTGTGTAGCTGCACTCCTGTATATATGCTGGTTGTCTTCCACTGGCCCTCCTGACGGATTCTGTGCCCTTCATTCTGTGCTGCGTCCAGTGAGGCATCGTGGCAGCAAGAAGCGCTGCAGAAGGTTTCAAGGAAAAACCGTGAGATTGGGTATTTATTCTCTCATAGCTTTCTGGAGCTGGCCAAGTTCCTTGAACAAAGGTCACAACCTCTCCCTATCTTCATTCTCTGCCTCTCCCCCTCCAGGCTCTGACAATCCTTTCCTTACCCTCACCCTTTTATCCTACAAGGTGGCAACAGAGTCTTGCCCTTACTAGCCCTGCAGGTGCTGCCCTGTCTTCTGTGCTTTCCCCACACCCTGCCCAGGAGGCACTAGTGGTAAAGAACCCGCCTGCCATTGCAGAGAAATAAGAGATGCATTGGATCCCTGGGTTGGGAAGACCCCCTGAAGGAGGTCATGGCAACCCACTCCAGTATTTTTGCCTGGGGAATCGTGTGGACAGAGGAGCCTGGTGGGCTATAGTTCACGGGGTCACAAAGAGTCGGACATGACTGAAGCGACTTAGCACAGCACACACAACCTGCCCACACTTTTGTAAATGGTCCCCTTTTAAAAACTCATCTCAAAATACAAGGTTTCTTTTCTTCCTGGCAGGACCATAACTGATACAGGGCCTTGGGATAACTACTGAACATGTTTTTAGGAAGCATTTGCAAGGTTACACATAGCGGCACTGTAATAACCAAAAATATGGAAATAAGCCTAATAGTCAACATTGATAGAAAGACTAAATTCTACCATTGTATTTTCATGTAGATTCAAACAAAAGAATTCTACACATTAGTGAAAATGAAAAAATAGGTAATCAGAAGGTGGATGAATATCACAAACAATGTGGAGCAACAGAAGCAAATCACAGAAGGATGCCATCAGCAAGATTCCATGCATGTAGTTCAAAACAGTGTATAGCGCTTTAAGAATGCATTCATATAAATCAAATTATAAAGAGAACTATTGTCCCCAAGATAGAATAATGACCTTCTATGGGGAGAAAAGGGGATGTGACTGAGGAATCCACATGGAGCTGCTGAAACACTGCCAGTGCTCTATTGTCTTAGGTGGTGACTGTGGGTGTTTACTTATAAAATACTATTTAAATTGTACATATAGTTTTTATATACTCTTGTTCATAAATGACCCGTATCACAAGTTTTAAAAAGTCAGTGCTCGCTTCGGCAGCACATATACTAAAATTGGAACGATACAGAGGAGATTAGCATGGCCCCTGCGCAAGGATGACACGCAAATTCATGACCAACCTAGATAGTATATTCAAAAGCAGAGACATTACTTTGCCAACTAAGGTCGGTCTAGTCAAGGCTGTGGTTTTCCTGTGGTCATGTATGGATGTGAGAGTTGGACTGTGAAGAAGGCTGAGCACCGAAGAAGTGATGCTTTTGAACTGTGTTGGAGAAGACTCTTGAGAGTCCCTTGGGCTGCAAGGAGATCCAACCAGTCCATTCTAAAGGAGATCAGCCCTGGGATTTCTTTGGAAGGAATGATGCTAAAGCTGAAACTCTAGTACTTTGGCCACCTCATGCGAAGAGTTGACTCATTGGAAAAGACTGTGATTCTGGGAGGGATTGGGGGCAGGAGGAGAAGGGGACGACAGAGGATGAGATGGCTGGATGGCATCGCTGACTCGATGAACTTGAGTCTGAGTGAACTCCAGGAGATGGTGATGGACAGGGAGGCCTGGTCGTGAAGAGTCAGACACAACTGAGTGACTGAACTGAACTGAACTCCATATTTTACTGCCTTATGACCCAGCAATCCCACTGCTGGGCATAAAAACCAAGGAAACCAGAATTGAAAGAGATGTGTAGCCCAATGTTCATCGCAGCACTGTTCATAATAGCCAGGACTTGGAAGCAACCTAGATGTCCATCAGCAGATGAATCAATAAGAAAGCTGTGGTACATATACACAATGGAGCATTACTCAGACATTAAAAAGAATACATTTGAGTCGGTTCTAATGAGGTGGATGATACTGGAGCCGATTATACAGACTGAAGTAAGCCAGAAAGAAAAACAACAATACAGTATATATCAGAGAAGGCAATGGCACCCCACTCCAGTACTCTTGCCTGGAGAATCCCATGGATGGAGGAGCCTGGTAGGCTGAAATCCATGGGGTCTCTGAGGGTCGGACATGACTGAGCGACTTCACTTTCACTTTTCACTTTCATGCACTGGAGAAGGAAATGGCAACCCACTCCAGTGTTCTTGCCTGGAGAATCGCAGGGACGGGGGAGCCTGGTGGGCTGCCATGTATGGGGTTGCGCAGAGTCGGACATGACTGAAGTGATTTAGCAGCAGCAGCAGCAGCAGCAATGCATATATGTGGAATTTAGAAAGATGGTAACAATAACCCTGTATGCGAGACAGCAAAAGAGACACAGATGTATAGAACAGTCTTTTGGACTCTGTGGGAGAGGGAGAGGGTGGGATGATTTGGGAGAATGGCATTGAAACATGTATAATATCATATATGAGATGAATCACCAGTCCAGGTTCGATGCATGATACAGGATGCTTGGGGCTGGTGCAATGAGACAACCCAGAGGGATGGTACGGGGAGGGAAGAAGAAGAGGGGGGTTCAGGATGGGGAACATGTGTATACCTGTGGCAGATTGATGTTGATGTATGGCAAAACCAATACAATATATAAAGTAATTAACCTCCAATTAAATAAATTTATATTAAAAAATAAATGTCAGAAACTTCTTTCTTGAAGTGAAGTGAAATTTTCCTCCATCTCTGCAGGTATTTGCCTCAATAGAGAAAAGGTACATTTCTTTCTGCTAGGACTTTGCTGAACACAGCAGGAAAGAGCCATCCCTTGTCAACATTTTCAGTTTTTCTCCTAACATTTCCCCTAATGCTACAGCCACAGCAGCATTTGTTCTACTCTCCAGTGTCAAATTGTCAAAGTTGACCAAACATTTTATCATCTCCAAACAAGTCACCATCTTTCCTGCCTATGAAATGTGTCCCCATTCCTCAAAGTCCCTCCCTTAAACACTAAATCAGTTCTGTATATTGGGTTTTGTTTCAGCACCCTACTTTTTTGCATCAATTCAGAATTTCATTTCAGCTGTGAGTTACAGAAACCTGATCTGTCTCTTAAAAAAAATAAATCAGTTCTGGTTTTCCCATGAAACATGAATTTCATTGGTTAGTGTTAGCTCAGTAGTTCAAAGATGGGTTCACAGTCTAATTTTCTTGGCCTCACATGGCCAGCTTCTGGTCACAAGATGGATGGGCTTTTCCATGTCCAGCCTTACACATGAGTTCCAGGTAGGAAGACAAGGAAGTGGAAAGGATAAAAGGGCAATGAGTCTGTCCCACTTTAAGGAGCTTTCCTGAAAGCCCTACGTAACAATTTCCACTTCCATCTTATTGGCCAAACTGTCACATGGCTTCCTCATACTAAAGGGAACCTGGAAATGTAATTTTTAGCAAGACATATTGCTACACCCAAACAAAAGCAAGTTCTGTTAGTAAACTGTCTCACCTATGAAAAACTATATAAATCATACCATTTAATGGTGAAATTTTAGAAGCACTCCTTAAGAATAACACAAGGGTATCCTCTGTTGCTTTGCTGGAGTCAATTCAATAAATAAGATGAATTAAAAACTGGAAGCAAAAATAAAACTTTATTGTCAGATGTGTTTGTATTTTTTAAATCTACATTTAATAAAAGAGTTCAAGGTTATGGCTACAAGATCAATGTACAAAATCAGGAGCATTCCTGTACAACAATAATAGCAAATTAGGACATGTAATAAACAGACTCTCTTTCATGATAATAATCTATAAGAGACCCATAGGGTCTGGGGAGGTAGGGAGGTGTCATCTATCAGAATTTGTTGAGTACTTTAAAACTACCAAATATTACTGAAAGACAAACAGTATGTCTGAGTAAATTAGAGTGATCCTAGTCAGGAAGAATAGCTATTTTAAAGATAACTATTCTCCCGTAACTCTGTAAGTTCAATAGAACTCAAAACAAAACTTCTCGTGGTTTTTCTTGGAAGTTGTTAAGTAGATCCTAAATTTTATGTGGAAGAGCAAAGGCCCAAGAATAACAAGGTAGAAAGGCAGGCCCTAGTACATATCAACATTTATTAAAAAGCTGTAGTAATTAATACCATATACTAATAGAGTAGTATTGCTACTACTGAATTGGAAAGACTGATGCTGATGCTGCAGCTCCAATATTTTGGCCAATTGATGCAAAGAGCCGACTCATTGGAAAAGACCCTGATGTTGGGAAAGATTGAGGGCAGGAGGAGAAGTGGGTAGCAGAGGATGAGCTGGTTAGATAGCATCACTGACTCCATAGACATGAGCTTGAGGCGAAGTCTAGCGGACAGTGAAGGACGGGGAAGCCTGATGTGATATAGTCCATGGAGTCGCAAAGAGTTGGACACAAATTAGGGACTTAGCAGCAGCAACAAGAGAGTAGTACTGGCGTGGATATATACATTTTAGACAACTCAGTACAAAAGTATCTGCTGTTTAATAAGCTGCACCTAAGGTGCTGCTGTCCATGAGGTTGCAAAGAGTCAGACACAACTTAGCGACTGAACAAACTGTGCCTAAACTCTGACCTTCCAACTGATTTCTCAGCTTTTCCTGCTCTAAACCATTTTGTGCATTTATTGCACATTAGCCACAAATGACGTTTTCATAATGTCACCATTATGTTAGAAACAAAAGATGTCAAAAGCTCTCAGCTCTGTCCAGGGTCAGCAGGAGTTGAGAAGAAAGGTAGGATTTTCAGCATATGATGATTTCCGTGGTGCAAATGGGCTTCCCTGGTGGCTCAGCAGACACTGGTTCAATCCCTGGGTCAGGAAGATCCCTGGGGGAGGAGAACATGGCAACCCACTCCAGTATTCTTACCTGAAGAATCTCATGGACAGAGAAGCCTGGCAGGCTACACAATCCATACGGTGGCACAGAGTCGGACACGACGGGGAGTGACGGAGCGTGCATGTGCAAATACACGACAGATTTCAAGCTACCGACATGATGTCAATCAGTTCACAAAATTTCTAAAAATTGAACAATCGGCTCTTCGTTGCCAGTACAAATGAGCTCCTACAAATCACTGTCCTTGATGCACACTAAACTCGAGTTTGACGTTCAAGGACACTGAAGTCACACAGCATAGCTTGTAGTTTCCTCAGTAAACCAAGCTGCTTCTCCCTTCTGGTGTCATGGTCAGTTGCTCCCTCTGTCCCGAAGGTGCTTCCTTCACAATTTGTATGGAATTACAAAAAACCTCGAATAGCCAAAGGAATCTTGAGAACGAAGAATGGAACTGGAGGAATCAACCTGCCTGACTTCAGACTATACTACAAAGCTATATTCATTGTGACAGTATGGTACTGGCACAAAGACAGAAAGATAGATCAATGGAACAAAATAGAAAGCCCAGAAATAAATCCACGCACCTATGGACACCTTATCTTTGACAAAGGAGGCCAGAATATACAATGGAGAAAGACAATCTCTTTAACAAGTGGTACTAGGAAAACTGGTCAACCACCTGTGAAAGAATGAAACTAGAACATGTTCTAACACCATGCAGAAAAATAAACTCAAAATGCCCTTTTCCCTCTACATACACAATAAACATACATGACCATTCATCACAATTAGCCCAAGGATCACCATTCAGCCCGAGGACCACTTTCAGGAAATGGTCCCTGCGCTCTAGGAAAACTGATCAGTCACTCCTTTGTGCCCCTGTTTCTGAAATGCTCTTTGCTGTGACTTCGCTGTGGTCTCTCTCTACTGGGTTGTAGGCTGCTAGAGATGCTGTCTCTCTCTGATCTCTGAACTCTAAGCACGAAGTACAAAGCCTGGCACTTAACAGACGTTAACTATTATTTGTTGACATATAAATGAATAAATAATATTTGTCCAAAGACTCATGTCTGTTACTGCTGCTGCTGCTGCTAAGTTGCTTCAGTTGTATCCGACTCTGTGTGACCCCATAGACGGAAGCCCACCAGGCTCCCCTGTCCCTGGGATTCTCCAGGCAAGAACACTGGAGTGGGTTGCCATTTCCTTCTCCAATGCATGAAAGTGAAAAGTCAAAGTGAAGTCGCTCAGTCGTGTCCGACTCTTAGTGACCCCATGGACGGCAGCCCACCAGGCTCCCCTGTCCCTGGGATTCTCCAGGCAAGAACACTGGAGTGGGGTGCCGTTGCCTTCTCTGGATGTCTGTTACTATCTTACCATATTTTCTTTGGAAAGACAGGGTGATGGCTGACATAGATGGCTGCACTCTAGCTGGGCCATAGGGATGGGCATTCCAGGAAAAGGGAACTGCACTTCTTTCCCTTTATTGGGTAGGAGCTTGTTTTAGAAATGTTTTATTACTCTATTCTCTTGAGGTAGCTTGGAAATATTTGGAAAAGGCTCAAAATATGACCATTAACCTAGGGCTTAAAAAAATGCTTTTTGAGGAAATATCTCATTTTGAAAGTGTATCTGGTGCTGATTTTTTTCCCCCATTTTGAAAAGCAATTATATATTAGAGCATCCCTGGTGCTGGTAGGATGTCTGTAGACTTCACAGAGAGGTGGAGTTTATACCCCTGGAGCAAAAACTGTTTTTTTTTTTAGTTGGATCATTAAGGGATAATCACCTTTGCTTTGTAATACACAGTTGAATTACCAGTTATTCAATAAAAACTCAAAAGATATTATAGGGAGTATTGAAAACAATGATCACATTTATTAAATCATAATATTGGACTGTTCCTCTTACAAGTGTGAGGTAATTTATTTTCTAAAATTGTTGCTACCTACAGAAGGCTCAGGGAGACAGAAGATAATTTAGAGGCAAATAGTTTATACCCTTTCCATCTAATTGCAGTCTCTTAAGTTTGTCATTATTTGAAACTCATATATACCTACGTATACATATGCATGTGAAGTGAAGTGAAGTGAAGTCGCTCAGTCGTGTCCGACTCTACAACCCCATGGACTGTAGCCTACCAGGCTCCTCCATCCACAGGATTTTCCAGGCAAGAGTATTGGAGTGGGGTGCCATGCATAGATGTACATATACCTACTTTATTTTGGGGGGCTCCAAAATCACTGCAGATGGTGATTTCAGCCATGAAAATGCTTGTTTTTTGGAAGAAAAGTTATGACCAGCCTAGACAGCGTATTAAAAAGCAGAAACATTACTTTGCCAACAAAGGTCCGTCTAGTCAAAGCTATGGTTTTTCCAGTAGTCATGTAAAGATGTGAGTTGGCCTATAAAGAAAGCTGAGTGCTGAAGAATTGATGCTTCTGAACTGTGGTGTTAGAGAAGACTCTTGAGAGTCCCTTGGACTGCAAGGAGATCCAGCCAGTCCATCCTAAAGGAAATCAGTCCTGAATATCCATTGGAAAGACTGATGCTGAAGCTGAAACTCCAATACTTTAGTCAACTGTTGTGAAGAACCGACTCATTGGAAAAGATCCTGATGCTGGGAAAGATTGAAAGGGGGGAGGAGAAGGGGACAACAGAGGATGAGGTGGTTGGATGGCATCACTGACTCAATGGACATGAGTTTGAGTAAACTCTGGGAGCTGGTGATGGACAGGGAGGCCTGGAGTGCTGCAGTCCATGGGGTCGCAGAGTTGGTGACAACTGAGCAACTGAACTGAACTGATACACACACACACACACACACACACACACACACACACACACACACACACACACACACACACGACCTCTGCCAAACCTACATCTGTTACTAATTTTGTCAGCCCTTATAACACCACTTCTTTTTATTCCTTTTGTCAAGTCTTCAACAGATGCCTCATCTTTGGCCTTCCAATTTACTTCTCAGCTTTCACCAGTTTCTTTCCTTTCACTAAACCATAGACAATTCTTTCCTAACATCACTTTTATGTGTGTGTGTGTGTGTGTGTGTGTGTGTGTGTGTGTGAACAAAAGAGGTGGGTCAGTTCTGGGGTCAAATCTAGTTCTGTTTTATGAGGCTTTTTTCCACTCTCAGAATATGCTAAGCTTCTAATTTAACTCCTAATTCAAGCACATTGTGTTCATATATAGTAGGGATTCGGTGGCGATATCCTGGCTGTTCACTATTCTGCATTTCTTCCTTATTATTTGAATTTAGCTAGGCATACGATTGCCCAGCATAGTTTACTATATTTCATTAATTCTTTACTTTCTAAGCCACTACGGTCCACGGGGTCATGAGGAGTTGGACACCGCTGAGCCGCTAACACTTTCACTTTCAAGAAAGAAAGAATACCCAAGATGGGGAGGCCAGTAGGTTACCACTGCGTTAAACTGGGATACCAAGGTTTTCCATTTTCAAAGAGGGAACTGAGTCGTACTTTATTCAAAAGAAAATTCTGGAAGCCCATTTAGAATTGATTCAGTACTGAAGATCCAAAAGTGTTGGTTTTATAAAGCTAACTTCGACAACTCCGAATTGTATTCTGTTCGGTTCAGTTCAGTCGCTCAGTCGTGTCCGACTCTTTGTGACCGCATGGACTGCAGCACTCCAGGCCTCCCTGTCCATCACCAACTCCCGGAGCTTGCTCAAACTCAGGTCCATTGACTCGGTGATGCCATCCAGCCATCTCACCCTCTGTCCTCCTCCCGCCTTCAGTCTTTCCCAGCATCAGGGTCTTCTCCAATGAGTCAGTTCTTCGCATCAGGCGGCCAGAGTATTGGAGCTTCAGCTTCGTCAGCAGTAGTCCTTCCAATGAATATTCAGGACTGATTTCCTTTAGGATGGACTGGTTGGATCTCCTTGCAGTCCAAGGCACTCTCAAGAGTCTTCTCCAAATTGTACTCAGAACCACCTAAAGGTGGCCGGGACATCCTCTTAATTTCTCACTGCAGGTGCTTCCAGCACAGCGCGCGCCACACCCGGAAGGCGGCCGCGCCCGGCAGGACTGCAGCCCCAGGCGAGGCGCCCGCGCGGGGAGCGGCCCCTGCTGTGCGCGGCCCCCGAGCGGGGCGGGCCTCGGGGTCGGACCTGGAGCCCGGTCGGGTCGCCCCCAGGGCGCAGGGCGGCGGCGAGGGGCCTGCGGGAGGACCTGAGGGCGCGGCGGCCGGCCCCTAGAGGGGCCTGTCCCGGGGCCCCAAGCAAGAGCGGCCGCAGGAGGCGGCGGCGGCCGGAAACGAGTTCCGTGAGTCCGGTTGCAGGCCTGGAAACTCCCTCGGGGGCGGTGCCGGCGGGCCTGGGGGAACCGGTGGCGCAGCTGCGGGTGCCCCGGGGCCCGAGCCCATCCTCACCCCTGCGCCCTAGGTGGGCTGAGTTTCAGCTTTGGGATCCACACCCTTCCAAGGGTTGGCTCATGTTTCTCAGGACGTTTTATTTCAGGTTAACCCTGCACTGTATGTAGGTGGAAGGAAAGTGTTCCTCTTTCAAATTAAGGAAGAGGATTTTCCAATAAATCATTCAGCCCTTTTACAAATAACGAAAGAGTTTTATGTGTTGTTATCTCCTACAGCCTGAGCCTTCACTAATTTATTGTGTGACCTCAAATAAGTCACCTAATTTTTCTGTACTTTAGTTTTTAAAGCATAGAGGGGTTCCTCTGGTGCCTTGGGGAATAAATTTCCAGCATAAACTGAGGGATGCTGTTTAAGAGTCTTTAAAGTTAAGCATGACATCGAGTCTCTTAACAGGCACACCATCCATGTCACCTCGCTGTGATGGCCTCCTTTCCCAAAGACCAGCCTTGGGTGCAGAACATCAGTTTCTTAAGATAGTCTTCAGTTAGTTCATCCATCCATCCATCCAGCTAGCCAGCCGTTCTTTCTGGAAATATTTTCAAGAAAGTACTATATAAATGCACATTTTAGATGTAGAGATGCAGAGAGAGCATCGCATAAAGATGCAGAAAGTAATACGTAAATGAACATTCTAGATGTAGAGATGCGGAGAAGGCACTGGCACCCCCACTCCAGTACTCTTGCCTGGAAAGTCCCATGGATGGAGGAGCCTGGTGGGCTGCAGTCCATGGGGTCACTAAGAGTCGGACACGACTGAGCGACTTCACTTTGACTTTTCACTTTCATGCATTGTAGAAGGAAATGGCAACCCACTCCAGTGTTCTTGCCTGGAGAATCCCAGGGGACGGGGGAGCCTGGTGGGCTTCCATCTATGGGGTCCCACAGAGTCGGGCACAACTGAAGCGACTTAGCAGCAGCAGCAGCAGCAGATATAGAGATGTAGACAGAGCATATTCTGGCCCAAGCTCAATTTCTGGTTGTAGAGCGTTGATAGATAATGAAATAAGTAAGCAAATAAATGAATGAGATATTTTAAGGTAGTGGTAAACACTATGGAGACTATGGAATAGCGTGATGTGATTGTGACAAGGGAACAGGAGATGTGGTGATCAGAGGAGACACCATATTTGAGCTAAATCTCTGAATGATAGGAAGGAATCAACCATGGGACCTTCTTCAGTGATCAATGCAAAGAAATAGAGGAAAACAATGGAATGGGAAAGTCTAGAGAGCTCTTCAAGGAAATTAGAGATACCAAGGGAACATTTCATGCAAAGATGGACACAATAAAGGACAGAAATGGTATGGACTTAACAGAAGCAGAAGATATTAAGAAGAGGTGGCAAGAATACACAGAAGAACTGTACAAAAAGATCTTCATGACCCAGATAATCACAATGGTGTGATCACCAACCTAGAGCCAGACATCCTGGAATGTGAAGTCAAGTGGGCCTTAGAAAGCATCACTACGAACAAAGCTAGTGGAGGTGATGGAATTCCAGCTGAGCTATTTCAAATCCTAAAAGATGATGCTGTGAAAGTGCTGCACTCAAGATGCCAGCCAATTTGGAAAACTCAGCAGTGGCCACAGGACTGGAAAAGGTCAGTTTTCATCCCAATCCCAAAGAAAGGTAAGCCAAAGAATGCTCAAACTACCATACAACTGCACTCATCTCACACGCTAGTAAAGTAATGCTCAAAATTCTCCAAGCCAGGCTTCAGCAATATGTGAACCATGAACTTCCAGATGTTCAAGCTGGATTTAGAAAAAAACAGAGGAACCAGAGATCAAATTGCCAACATCCACTGGATCATCAAAAAAGCAAGAGAGTTCCAGAAAAACATCTATTTCTGCTTTATTGATTATGCCAAAGCCTTTGACTGTGTGGACCACAACAAACTCTGGGAAATTCTTAAAGAGACGTGAATACCAGACCACATGACCTGCCTCTTGAGAAATCTGTATGCAGGTCAGGAAGCAACAGTTAGAATTAAACATAGAACAACAGACTGCTTCCAAATAGGGAAGGAGTCTGTCAAGGCTGTATATTGTTACCCTGCTTATTTAACTTATATGCGGAGTACACCATGAGAAATGCTGGGCTGGATGAAGCACAAGCTGGAATCAAGATTGCTGGGAGAAATATCAATAACCTGAGATATGCAGATGACATCACCCTTATGACAGAAAGTGAAGAACTAAAGAGCCTCTTGATGAAAGTGAAAGAAGAGGGTGAAAAAGCTGGCTTAAAATTCAACATTCAGAAAACGAAGATCATGGCATCTGGTCCCATCACTTCATAGCAAATAGATGGAGAAACAGTGAAAACAGTGGCTGACTTTATTTTTGGGTGGTCCAAAATCACTGCAGATGGTGAGTGCTGCCATGAAATTAAAAGACACAGAAAAGTTATGACCAACCTAGACGGCATATTAAAAAGCAGAGACGTTACTTTGTCAACAAAGGTCTGTCTAGTCAAAGCTATGGTTTTTTCCAGTAGTCGTGTATGGATATGAGAGTTGGACTATAAAGAAAGCTGAGCACTGAAGAATTGATGCTTTTGAACTGTGATATTGGAGGAGACTCTTGAGAGTCCCTTGGACTGCAAGGAGATCCAACCAGTCCATCCTAAAGGAAAGGAGTCCTGAATATTCACTGGAGGACTGATGGTGAAGCTGAAGCTCCAATACTTTGGCCACCTGATGCGAAGAACTCACTCATTGGAAAAGACCCCGGTGCTGGGAAAGATTGAAGGTGGGATCTGGAGAAGGGGACGACAGAGGATGAGATGGTTGGATGGCATCACCAACTCAATGGACATGAGTTTGAGTAAAATCTGAGAGTTGGTGATGGACAAGAAGGCCTGGCATGCTGCAGTCCATGTTGACACAACAGAGCAACTGAACTGAACTGAACTGAACTGAATTGAACTGAACCACAGGAAGTTTGGGGGGAAACATTAAAATTAAGAGGAAGAGCAAATACCAGGTAGGAATGAAACTGATCTATTGCTGAAAAAGGAGGAAGCGGACTTCCCTGTTGGCCAGTGGTTAAGACTCCACCTAACAATGTGGGAGACTCTGAGTTCGATTCCTGGTTGGGGAGCTAAGATCCAACATGTTAGCGTTCTGCAACTAGTACTGAGATTTTGTGCCCTGCAAGGGAAGGTCCTGCATGCAGCAGCTAAAACCAGGTGCAGTTAAATAAATATTTTAAGAAAAAGAAAAAGGAGTAAGACCAGACTATTTGAATATTAGGTATTGAAGGGGAGAGCAGATGATATTGGTGTGGTACACAGAACCAGTTCAGGCAAGGCCTTGATGCCCTGAGAGAGGAACTTAAATTTGGTATTGTTGGTGTTTTAAAATTTTAGCCATTCTAACAGGTGCGTATTAGTATCTCCTTGTGGTTTTAAGTTATGTTTCCCTAATAGATAATAATGCTGAACATCTTCCCATGTACTTATTGCCATCTGCATATTCCCTTTGGTTCCTCTTTGTTCCATTGAAGTCTTTTCCCTATTTTTAAATTGGATTTTGTTTTCTTACTGTTGAGTCATTTGTCAGATGTGTGATTTGCATATATGTTCCCCCAATCTATAGGTTGTCTTTTTATTCTCTTAACAGTATTTTCACAGAGCAAAGTTTGAAATTTTTCTAAGGTCCAATTTATTATTGTTTTCATTTACGGTCATGCAGTTGGAGTCATGTATAAGATGGAACTCTTTGCCTAATCCCAGTTTATGAAGCTTTTCTCCTGTGTTTTCTTCTAAAAGTTTTATGATTAAAAAAACACAAACAAACTTATTTCTTTGGCTTCACCAGCTCTTAGTTACAACTAAGCAAGCAGGATCTTCGATCTTTCCTGTGGCAGGTGGGATCTAGTTCCCTGACCAGGGAGGCCCCCCTGCCATGGGAACAGGAAGTCTTAACCAGTGGACTGCCAGGGAGGTCCCTTTTCAGCTCCTTTATATTCCAAAATAACAACAAACAGCAACAACAAAGAAGCAAACAAACAAAAAACAACTCAGTGACTCCTAGAGTCTTCTCTAAGCTATTGAATAAAACCTGAATATGTATTATGTAAAAATATGTTGTATGTAAAATATGTATTGTGTTATGTAAAAATCTGAATATGTACTATGTATGTGACCTGTACATACAGGACCTAGAGGCTTCCCTTGTGGCTCAGGCGGTAAAGCGTCTGCCTAGGATGCGGGAGACCAGGTTCTGGGTCAGGAATTTCCCCTGGAGAAGGAAACGGCACCCCACTCCAGTATTCTTGCCTGGAGAATCCCATGGATGGAGGAGCCTGGTGGGCTACAGTCCATGGGGTCGCAAAGAGTCGGACACGACTGAGCCACTTCACTTCATGTGACCTGTAATGTTCGTAGTGTATAGTAATATTAATGTTTCTAGTAAAAGTGAAAATCTTGTTTTATCTCCTTTCATGTAAATGAAAATAAAACATGTTTATCACTTTTAACCTTCATTCATGGCTACTTATATGATGTACTGTGTTCCATGGTTTTGCTTCTGCAGGTCTGGCATCCCACAGGGTTCTGCTGACAATAATTTTATCTCTGTAAGCTTGTATAGAGTATTTGGGCTCCTCCCTGCCTAATCTTGTACAAACATTTTATAAACAACGCCCCTTGAGAACTCAGTGGCCACCCTCCAACCTCCTAGAGCTATATTCTGCATTGCTGACTTCAGGGTGGTCCTTGAGAATAATGTTTTGTTTGGGATAGGAAGATGTTTAAGGCTGTGAAAACACTTTCAGTGTGAGGAGTACTTGGAATCTTGATAATAAGCTTTATAAAATATTGAAGCAAAGTTCCCACACCCAAAATAGCAGACTGTGAAAGGCTGAAGGCTGTTGTTTCAGGTTTTTAGTCCCAAGGTTTGCCACATGAGGTTTGCTTTCTCTTCAACCCTCCTTCAATTCCTGCAGTCATGTTTGCTTGCTTGCTTTCAGAGCTGCCAAATGAGGAAAGCTTCCAGAATGCTGCTAAAAGCAATGATTTGTATCTTATGGAGAAGCTGTTTGAAAAGAAGGTTAATATTAATGCTGTGAACAACATGAGTAGAAATCACAGATGTGACAAGTGATAGCAGTGTGGGTTTACACAGTGCAACTGAAATAAAAATAAAACGATTCTGCTAAATGAGATGAGGGGGAGCTCTTTTGTTGGCAGTTCCAGAATGTTTAAGCTAATAGTGGAATCGAGCTGTAGAAGAGGCTCTGGGCGTTTTAACTGTTCTGATCGGAGGGGACGTGCCCAGGTCTTTGTGTGCGGCTGTGCTAAGCCTCTGTGTGGGCAGTGTAGACTGGTATCAAGGTTATGGGCCTGCACTTGCTCCTGGACCACAGCCTGTGGATCACTTTGGCCTCACACATTCCGGAAAGGCAGAACGACCTTTGCTACACAGTTCATCATTGCTTTCTCATCAGTGATGTGCTTTGTGGTTGGAGCCTTCAAAGTTAAAATCCAAAGGAAAGTACGGGTTTGCTTTTTACTGCGTGTGGAATGTAGTACATCTGCCTTTTGGGCAATGAGGCCTCTCCTGAGACCCGGCTCTCACTTGTTCTTCAGTGCCTGGGTTTGGGGAGAAGTCCCACTGCCAGAAAAATGGATTACCAAGCTTACCGCTTGGTTTTATGGAGATCTCCTGACAGCCCCATAAGGCAGGGTTCATCAGAGTGAGCAGACTGGGGGCTGTCTCTGTTTAGAACAATCTGTGGAGTGGTTCAAGGTGGGGATGGCAGAGGTGGGTTGGATGCTAAATGAAGCATAAACTTTAAGAGACCTACTTATACAGACTCCTTCCAAGGAATGTGGAGGGCTCTGGCAGTGTGTTCCGTGGTTATGTGATTTTGTAAAATCTGAAAAAGAAGAAAATTAAACTGCCATCAGTTAAGCTTTCTGACTCTGGCTTTAAAGAGGGCTCCTGAAAAGTGTAAACGTCACCTTCTGCAAAACCTGGATCTGTTCCAGGCAGTGAGTCAGAGAAACTGAGGTGTGCAGTGGAAGGATATTTAGCAGTGGGGCAAGTATGTATGTGAGGGGATTTACGTGTCTGTGTATATCGTGTCTGTGTCTGATATGTTACGTGTGAATATCCTGTTCATTATACATAGACATCCTAGAAAGAGTAGAAAAATGGCAAATTTTTGCAGCAGAACAATTAGGAACAAAAAAGAGGAAAGGAAACAAGAAAGGAAGGGAGCAAAAGAAATAAGGATCTTTGAACGTAATACCTAGATTAACTGTAGAATAAGTAAACCAATAATCATTTACCTAAAAGGCAGGAAATAGATCCTCCAATGTACCTTTCAATATACCTTTCAATAACCCTTTGAAAATTTTTCCACATAACTTTCTAATATTTTAAAACATACTTTTATATAAAAGTACTTAATACACTAAAACTAACAGCCAGTGTAGCAAGTTATTATAAACTCCTGGTGAATTATATTATAGTTTCTAGTGACATCTTTTTTAGTCCTGTTTACAGCAGATTGCTGACATGGTTGCTTGTAGAGTTCTTTAAAATTGGTGATGAAAAGATAAAAAAAAGGAAGTGGTTTTACTGACTTATCTTGGATGCTATTTTAGTTTGTATCCTTATTAACAAATAAAGTTAAAGGGGAGTTTCTAAGCCCAAATTGGACATCCTAGAATATAGCTCTAGACTGCAAACAATAGCAAGGGTAACTCATGTTTTGTCAAACTTGGTTTATCACCGATTTAACTACTAAGGAAATCAGATGTTTAAACAGTTCTCATATTTTTGCAATAATTTATTAATGAGAAGCAAAGGATAATAAATTCTATGGAAGCAAAATCAATGTCCAGAATGTGGGAAAGATGACATGTGTTTTACTTACAAGCAAAACATCCTTTGTCTGAAGCACATCAGACTGTCTCCAGACATGCTGGGAGCACCAAGTTGCCTTTTCTTTGAAGCAAAAGATAGTCATGCTTTTTTTTTCTGTGTGTGTCTTTCCTTCTTTCCTTCCTTCTCTCCCTCCCTTCTTTCTTTTTGTTTCTTTCTTTCTCTTTCTTGATTTATTTGATTCAACACAATTTATAGTCCACAACTTCAGGGGAAAGAACCACATATGGGCTGACTTCTAGGAAAAATTTTTGTTAGGCATTATCAGTATATTCTACCATTATTAATGACTGCATACAGGAAAAATACAGCTTTTACACTCTAGTTGAAATCTATTAGATTGTTACAGTCAGTCATAGGTTATGCAGTGGATTTCGCTTGATGTATACACTCCAGTTGGTTGCTAAATTCTCTGATGTTATTTAATAGTAGAGAAATGTAAGATTATGCTGGATACAGTTCTCAGTGCTTTTAAAGACAAGGCAAAGAGTAGATAATCAAAACACAAACAACTGGTTAAAAAAAAAAAATTATGGCCATTTCAAGAACCAGGAATCTTAAGAAGGTGAATGAGCAATCAGATGACTGAAGATACAAATTATGTTTCCTCAGATGAACCTCACAGCCTTGCATTTTGCACTGGGGACAAATCGTTTATCTGCTCTGGATTTCTTGCTTAGTCACAAGGTCAGGGTGGATATTGCTGATAAAGTAAGCCCATCATGTGGTAGAATGGATTTAGTTCACTTGAGATCAGTTGCTCAGTCATGTCCAACTCTTTGCGACTCCATGGACTGTAGCACGCCAGGCCTCCCAGAGTTTACTCAAACTCATGTCCATTGAGTTCGTGATACCATCCAACCATCTCATCCACAGTCGTCCCCTCCTCCTCCTGCCTTCAATCTTTCCCAGCATCAGGGTCTTTTCAAATGAGTCAGCCCTTCGCGTGGGGTAGCCAAAGTATTGGAGTTTCAGCTTCAGCGTCAGTCCTTCCAATGAACATTCTGGACTGATCTCCTTGAGGATGGACTGGTTGGATCTCCTTGCAGTCCAGGGGACACTCAAGAGTCTTCTCCAACACCACAGTTCAAAAGCTTCAATTCTTTGGTGCTCAGATTAGAGCATAACTATTGTAAGGGGTAAATCTGGTCACTTGGGTTGTCTTTTCTCCACACACACACATTTTGGAAAGTATTCATTTTGGAAAGATCTCTTTAAAGAATATGCATGTCATGTGCTCGTTGTATTTGGTGACAAAACTGTTTCTTCATTGTCAGTAGGACTTAGGCATTTGCTTATTTCCCATGTTGACCTCATGTCCAGTAGCATGCATTTGTAAGGATAAAATGGCTGCCTAGAGGACCAGTTCCATAAGCCAGAGGTGAGGACTCTGGTTCAATGTGGAGAGCACCACCAAGTCTGGGGAAGAGGCCGACGAGGTAAACAAAGTTCTTACTCCGGATGTGGACAAGGCTCCCAGGTGGAGGGCAGGTGGTGCTCAGAGGATAATACAAACATCTACTCTCAAAGTTGCTTTCAGTTCAGTTCAGTCACTCAGTTGTATCTGATTCTTTGTGACCCCGTGGACTGCAGTACGCCAGGCCTCCCTTTCCACCAGCATCCCTGGAGCATGCTCAAACTCATGTCCGTCAAATTGGTGATGCCATCCAACCATCTCATCCTCTGTCATCCCCTTTTCCTTCTGCCTTCAATCTTTTCCAACATGAGGATCTTTTCCAGTGAGTCAGTTCTTCACATCAGGTGGCCAAAGTATTGGACCTTCAGCCTCAACATCAGTCCTTGTAGTGAATGTTCAGGACTGATTTCTTTTAGGATGGACTGGTTGGATCTCCTTGTAGTCCAAGGGACTCTCAAGAGTCTTCTCCAACACTACAGTTCAAAAGCATCAATTCTTCTGTGTTCAGCTTTTTTATAGTCCAACACTTACATCAGTACATGAGTACTGGAAAAACCATAGCCTTGACTAGGTAGACCTTTGTTCGCAAAGTGATGTCTCTGCTTTTTAATATGAAGTCTAGATTGGTCATAACTTCTCTTCCAAGGAGAAAGTGTCTTTAATTTCATGGCTGCAGTCACCATCTGTAGTGATTTTGGAGCCCAGAAAAATAAAGTCAGCCACTGTTCCCCCATCCGTTTGTCACGAAGTATTGGGACCAGATGCCATAATCTTAGTTTTCGAAATGTTGAGCTTTAAGCTAACTTTTTCACTCTCGTCTTTCACTTTCATAAAGAGCCTCTTTAGGTCTTCCTTTCTTTCTGCCATAAGGGTGGTGTCATCCTCATATCTGAGGTTATTGATATTTCTCCCAGCAATCTTGATTCCAGCTTGTGCTTAAACTACCTCACAATTGCACTCATCTCACATGCTAGTGAAGAAATGCTCAAAATTCTTCAGGCCAGGCTTCAATAGTATGTGAACCATGAACTTCTAGGTGTTCAAGCTGGATTTAGAAAAGGCAGAGGAACCAGAGATCAAATTGCCAACATCCATTGGATCATCAAAAAAGCAAGAAAGTTCCAGAAAAACATTTATTTTTGCTTTATTGACTATGCCAAAGCCTTTGACTGTGTGGATCACCACAAACTGTGGAAAATTCTCAAAGAGATGGGAATCCCAGACCACCTGACCTGCCTCTTGAGAAATCTGTATGCAGGTCAGGAAGCAACAGTTAGAACTGGACATAGAACAACAGACTGGTTCCAAGTAGGAAAAGGAGTCTGTCAAGGCTATGTATTGTCACCCAGCTTATTTCCCAGCATACATCTCAGTAATCTGGGGCATGTTGGGCTTTTTTTGCTTCTCCATACCTGAACTATACTGAAAATAAGTGAAGACATTAATGCAGTTTCAGCAGCAGCCCAAATTACTGCTAAAGGCTTCTACATTTGAAAATGGAAGGCCCCCACAGAACCTCATTCCTTGTTTATTGATTTGTATCCTCTACGTTTATCAAACTGTCGTCCAGGTTTACAAATACAGTTGATCACAAGAGGCAAATAAGATGTTCTGAGAAGGCTTACTTTCTGGAAGGCACATTTCCAGAAGTTATGGATAATAACTTGGATAATCCACGTTTATTGGATTAAATAGTTAACCATTTAACATACAATTGTACTACTGTTTTTCTTAGGGTCTGTTTTAATTTGGACTGATGTAAGAATGTATGGATGTGAGAGCTGGACTGTGAAGAAGGCAGAGCGCTGAAGAATTGATGCTTTTGAACTGTGGTGTTGGAGAAGACTCTTCAGAGTCCCTTGGACTGCAAGGAGATCCAACCAGTCCATTCCGAAGATCAGCCCTGGGATTTCTTTGCAAGGAATGATGCTGAAGCTGAAACTCCAGTACTTTGGCCACCTCATGTGAAGAGTTGAATCATTGGAAAAGACTCTGATGCTGGGAGGGATTGGGCACAGGAGGAGAAGGGGACGACAGAGGATGAGATGGCTGGTTGGCATCACTGACTCGATGGACGTGAGTCTGAGTAAACTCTGGGAGTTGGTGATGGACAGGGAGGCCTGGCGTGCTGTGATTCATGGATTTGCAAACAGTCAGACATGACTGAGCGACTGAACTGAACGGAAGAAATATGCCACAGGCTGGGTGGTTTCCACAACAAACATTTATTTCTCACAGACATGGAAACTGCAGAGTCCCAGATCAATATGGTAGCACTTCCAGTGTCTCGTGAGAGCTGCTTCTGGTTTTATTCACTCTCAGTGGAGAGCAGAGTGAGGAGTCAAGGTCTGTTTATAAGGGCACTAATCCCGTTCAACAGGGTTCCACTCTCCTGACCTAATTAGCTCCCAAAGGCATGATTTTCAAATCCATCAGACTGGGGATTAGACTTAGCATATGAGTTATTGAGGGACACATTCAGTCCAGAACAGGAGCCTATATTTTAAAAAATGAAAATGTATCAATGACAGAGTTTTTGAGTGTTGGGTACCTATCTCATTTCCCCTATAAACCCTGTGGGTTTTCTTGTTTTTATTGTTGTTTGCCTTCATTTTAAAAGAGATTTATTTAAGATTTTTTTCAGCTTTGTTCAGGTATAGTTGAAAAATTAAATTGTGATACATTTAAAATGTACATAGTGATGATTCAGTGTGTACATAGTGATGATTCAGTGTATACATTGTGAAAAGATTCCTCCCATCTAGTTCCCACACTCATCATCTCATTTCTTTTTTTTTTTTGGTAAGAACATGTAAATTCTATGCACTTAGCAAATTTCACTTATACAAAAGTCTTATCAACTAGAGTCACCACATTATAAGATCCTTAGACCTTATTCATAGATTTTTTGACAGGGGTAAAAGGAAATAGGAAAGCAGACACATGAACTTACAGATAAGGATCCTGAGGCTTAGGGTTAGCTAAGCTGAGCAAGACTGCAACCTTTGGAAGTGGTAGAGACAGAGTTTGAGGTCAGTTTGTTTGAGTCTACAGATCATGCTCGTAACGTCTGCTCTGTAGACTTCTTTAACTTGGGGCCTGGGGCTCAGGTCTCAATTTTCCCCAAGTCACAGCCCTTCATTCCCTCCTCCTGAGATAACCAGTGCTAACTGCTAGCTAGTTCCTTTCACTCTTGTCTGCCTGCTCGTCTGGTGTACAAGTCTGAGTATCCCAGCATCACTGCGGGTCAGTAGGTCTTGAGCAGAATCTCAGCCTCTCTTATGCACGTTATGTGTATACACACACTTACATGGTTTTATATAGACAGTGTATTTTAAATAATTTATACAGAAGTAGAATTCTTTTATGACTTCAGTCTTCTCTGGGTTTCCTTTTGCGTAGCTTCCTCTTCTCCAGTAACTACATTTAGTAATGTAGGATTTGTGTGTTTATTTCTGTACTTTTCCTCTTGCTGATATAATCATATCCACATTGCTATCCTTCCACCTACTTACCACTTACAGTAGATACAGATACATACATAAACACATATGGGTGTTTTTGGTCATTGCTTGTTTTAAAAAAAAATGGGATTGTATTATATTTTCTCTGCATTTTATTTCCCACATTTACTAGCCACCTAGTGGAAATCTCCCCAACTGTTATAGCCCTAATTAATTACTTTAAATGCCTACATGATGTGGTGTGACTGTTCCCTGATTTGTTCAGTGTTCCCATAATGATGGACATTTACTTACCTTGCTGTCAGTTTTAAGGGTTGCAATTAATGACCTTGTTTATATAACATTAGGTCCAGAAATTTATTTTCACAGGATAGAGTCCCAGGAGTGGGACTGCTGGTTGTATTTAAAATTTTAATAGATATTGACAGACTGTTTAAACTGAAATGGTTTAATTTCCACTAATATCTTAATAGAGTACCTTTTTGGTCCTTGTTGATTCGTAAGGACACTGCATATATTACAGAAAGTATCCGCATTAAGCTTCATTTTAAAACTCTATCATTTCTTACTGACTTTATCAACTTGTTCCTTTTATAACTTTTGAATCAAAACACTATACATTATAGTCTAAATTTTCTTCTAGTATGTTTAGTGTTTGTGTGCTTTTTTGTATGTATGATAGGATACAGTACTTAATTTTTTTTTCCAGATGACGAATCACTTGTACCTGTATTTCTTTTAAATGTGTTCATTCCCCCATAGAATTTAAATATCACTTTTGCTGAATACTGAACTCTCTCATTTCTTGATCTTCGGCAGCTGGTATTCACCTGGCTTTTGTTGGTTGAGATAGTGTGGTGGCTCACTCAGGTGATGGGTTCCGTTCTTCTCTTTTCTTCAGGAAGCCTGGCTTGACAGTACTTCACCTTGCAGCCTGGTCTGGAAGTCTCGAGGGCATGCTCATGTTGATTAGAGCTGGAGCAGACCGGAGCGCCAGGAGGCAGGTAAGCATGTGGATGACACCCGGACATATGCCCTCTCTCACAGTGCAGGAGGGGGAAGGATGCAGAGTAATTACCTCCCCCCCTGGCTCTTCAGGACGGCATGAATGCCTCCACTCTGCTGCTCAGAGCAATAGCGTGCGCATCGTGGATCACCTCATTCAAGATCTGTACCTGGAAGACCTGGACCAGCCTGACGAGGTCTGTTAGCTCTGGGTCTCAAATAAACCCCGCTAAACTGCACTGTCTTCCTGTCGCTGCTGGAACTGCCAGAGCAGCCGGCACAGACGGACCGGCCCTGCAGCTGACTCCTCCCGCACTCTGGCAGGCCACGGAGCAGGCGGCAGTTACGGGTGCTGGCGGTGGCCTTGGCCCCTGCATGTGGGCAAGGCTGGAAGCATGAAGGAGCAGCCTCTGCTCCCTCCTCCTGCCCACGGGGTGGACAGGATCCACCCTGTGTGGGTGCCCGCATCTTACTCGGTGATGCCAGGCCTTTGGGAACGTACTTGACCCAAGGCGGTGCTGCGAGGAGCCGTGGAGTATCGGGCACTCACACCATACTTGTCTCTATTTTGTTCTTTTCATAAGAAGCATGGTAGCAATAGTAACAGCCAAGTGGCGCTAGTGGTGAAGAACCTGCCTACAATGCAGGAGACACGCGAGATGCAGGGTTAATCCCTGGGCCGGGAAGATCCCTCGAGAGGGCATGGCAACCCACTCCAGTACTCTTGCCCACTCCAGTACTCTTGCCTGGAGAATCCCATGGACGGAGGAGCCTGGCGGGCTGCATACAGTCCATGGGGTTGCAGAGGTGGGCATGACTGAGGCAACTACGCACCACTTACTGAATGTGTGTCGGTGTGCTTGGCCCAGAGGAAAGCGGTGTCCACACATTATTTCAGTGAGAGCTCTAAGCTGGCACACATGGACGCTTAACAGATCATTGCTGAGTGACTTAACTGTTAATCCCCATAGGAATCCTATAATGAAGAAATATTTTTATTTATATTTGAGGAAGTCGAAGCTCAGAGACACTAAGTACCTGGTCTGAGGTCCCAGCTGGAAGGTGACGGCGCCAGGCTTGAATTCAGATCTGGTGACTCCAGTCACCGTGCTGTACTGTCCCCCTCTCGGAGGACTGTGGGCATTGCCCGTGCGCTAGGGAGTAGCCCTTTCTAGGCTTTCTTCACAAGGCAGTATTCTCTGTGGGGTTGGCATTTGGATTTCAAGTGAGACCTCCTCTTCACCGTGCCTGTTGAACTTCATTCTCAATTGAAGACTCTCTAGAAGTTAATTAGCAATGTTCATTTTATTTCATCTCTTTTGGGAAACCTCACATTTTTTTTTTTACCTCAATCTTAAAAATAATAACAAAAAACTTTTGACAAATGAAGTCTATAAATTTCTTTCACTTCTTCTTAGTACAACTGAGCAACTATACATTTTATAGCTTGGAGGCAGACAGACTTGGGCTGAGGTCTGGGCATATATTAAATATGTGGGTTTAGCAAGTCCTCCAACTGCTGAAGTCCTCAGTGTTTGCCTCTGTGCAATGGGAAGAATAAAACCTATTTCATGGTAGCACCAAGGCATGATTTTGAGGGATGTCTTGACCTCCATGTCTCTTTTTATCAGCAATATCTCCATTCTTTGATGTAAATGACTTTCATACTTCCTCAATGTTATGTACAGATACCTCTGCCTGTGAGCAAAATGGCAAGACATTCTCCCACCCCTGTGCAATCAGACAGCAGACCTAAGCCATTCCCATGTAGCAGCATCAAAGCAGCCATTGCCGGGAAGCTTAAATGAGCTAACGACAACAGAGCACTCAGCAAAGAGCCTGGCACAAGGGCAGTGCTCACTGAATGGTCGCTGTTGTAACAGTTATTTTAGGGTGAAACACTGTCTGGTTTCCTCAGGCTGACAACCATCATCAAACAGCATTTAATGTCAGGATGAAGGCGTCAGACACTCCGGTTTGATCCATGCTAACTAGCAGTGTGGCCTACGACTGAAATCCATTAAATTCAAGTCAGCAGATGTGTGTTCATAGCCTGTTTTGTATGAGACACAGGACTGTCTTCCTTTTAGGTGGGCTCTGGATGCTTTCATGGGAGACAGCTGTGTGTGGGGAGGATCAGACAGGCGGAGGGGCTCAATGACCAAAGCCGCTTTACGGGGCGCCTTCCCCACTTCTGCAGCTTCTGCTGGCCTTCCTGTCTGTTATCTCTGCAGCTGGCTCTGAGTTTTCCCTGTGCCACCTCCTCTCCCTCCAGCTCTGACCATTTGTTGGGGAAAAGACTGAGGAACCCTGACTATGCAGAGCCAGGTGTTCAGCTGAGAGATCCTCAGACAGCTGCAATGAGAACCACATGCGGAATGAGCAAATCATGAGTCCCCTGGGTCATCTAGGGAGAGGAGTCTCTGAGTCCCATTCCTAAAGAAACCTGGACTCATCCATGGGAGAGACAGTCTGTCCTTTGCCTGAGATCTGTGAGCGGGGTCAAGGATATTAGCCAAAGCCAGTGGGAACCGGGATCCAGAGCTCAGGGTCCGCTAATTCACTGTTGGTACCACGTTAGTATTTGCTTAAAGGTATTGTGGAGCTCATGAAATGCACGGAATGGAAAAGACTGTTCCACCTTCCCAGCTGCCTTTCTTGCCCAATTTCTTATCCACAGAAAGTGACTGAGAGCCTGTACACCTGTCCAGAGTTACGAATCCTTCTCATTAGCCTTGGAGAGAACTCCAAAAGCTCACAAGGAAAGCCAAACCGGGAGGTTTTTATTAATCAAATGGATTAAGGGAGGCCCAGAAGAGATTGGGTAGGACAGCAGAGATGGAGGACACTGGGAAATATTTTGAGGTTTCTCCCAACTGTGTAGCTCTAAAAAATATGTGGCCCCTCCAGAGGAGAGAGATTACAGCAGCCAGGAGAAGTTAAGAGTTAAGTAGTCTAGATAGTTTGACTCTGTGTGTAACTTCCACCTAGTGATCAAAAATAAGTACTCAGACCAAAAGGTTGGAGAGGGAGGGACACTAAGGCCTCAGAGGCCACTTATGTATATTTGGATATTTACAAAGTCTGGTGGTACAACATTAGGTTGGTTTCACCTGTGTACATAGAAGAACTTCCATTGGTTTAAAGGAATCTTCACAGGAAATCTCAAGAGGTCCAAATGCAAAAAAACTCATCCTGTTCAGAAAGCTGGAGATAATGAGCATGAGGGTCTGAGAAGACGGTTTCTTCTGTGGACCTGTGGTCCACACTTCACAGCCTTCAGTTCAGTTCACTTCAGTGGCTCAGTCGTGTCTGACTCTTTGCGACCCCATGAATTAGATTTCATCAAACCTGTGGCCTCTCGTCTGGGGAGAACTGAGCCAGTGGCTCCCATTCACAGCACTTCCATGACTTCCGAAGCACCGCACTGCTCTTCCAGCACTTTTTGCTGAATGGTCTTTTCTCTCTCAAATATCCAGTTAGGTAGGGACCCACCGCTTTCCCCTTTTGCTGAATTCAGCTGTGAATTCCTCATAGCAGGGTGAAGGGAAATTTCATGAGGAAGATACGCCCAGGAGGCACCGGGGCTCTTCCTGAGGGTCCCCACCGGCCTCCTCTCCTGGGAGGCCCTCCAGGACATCCTCTCTGGGATCCGTGTGGGAAGGGACGGTCAGGTGGGACTTTGGGTGCCCAATTAATGGCTGTCAATGAAACTTTTACCCGACTTGGTAGCTTGTCAAATAACCCTGCTGCTGCTGCTGCTAAGTCGCTTCCGACGTGTCTGACTCTGTGCGACCCCACAGACGGCAGCCCACCAGGCTCCCGCGCCATTTTTTTTTTTTTTTTTTTGGCCTGCGCAGTGTGCGGAATCTTAGTTCCCCTGCCAGGAGAGGGACCAGCAGGGAGTGAAGGGGACATCCCAGCTCCAATTTTAAACAGGACTCGGCTATGATTTTTCTCAAACGGCAGAACATTCCAGAGTGTACATCTTGGACGTGCACGGTACAGACAAAACACCTGTGCGCCCACCACGCAGTTCAAGAAAAAGGAAATTGTCCAACTTTGAAAACCCTCAATCCACCGAAGGGAGGAGCCACGGTCATGAATTTGGTGCCAATCACTTGCTTTTTTTTTTTCTTTTTCAATTTAACAGCAAAGTCTGTAACAGAAATCAAACTCGGACATACACATACACAAAACATCTGAAACCCGAGTCTCGGCTCGGTGCGGCGTGTGATGCCAGCCCGCCCGCCCGCCGCTTCGCCCCCTAGTGCTGACACAGGGGCGCTGCGTGATGACAGCTTTCTCGAGCGGAAGCCCGCCCACTTGCCTTATTTGCATACCCACCGCGCACTGCACACCGTACACGTTTAAAATTATAAAACTTCAAATTTTCTTTTACCTATGTGTTCTGAAGTTAGACCCTTATTTACAGAGTAATCTAGAAATTTTTGTTCAGGCACTGGCTCTCGGTGCTAGCTAGTCACTCTCACTGCACTAGGAGTTCCTGTTACCTGAGCTGTGACTTCTGAGACTGCAGCGTATACTCTGGTTTCTCTTCAGATCGTATAAATCTTTCGCCTTTTACTAAAGATTTCCGTGGAGAGGAACAATTCTGAGTCTTAAACTAATTTTTGAGGCCTTGTTTTGGCAAGGCTACTTATGTTAGTTAATGAAAGATTGGTAATGTTTGAATGTCCAACTGGTATTTATTGATCTGCATACAGGTTTCTCAAGGGACAGATAAGATGGCCTAGTATTCGTATCTCTTGACGGGTTTTTCTGCAGTTTGTTGTGATCCACACAGTGAAAGGCTTTGGCATAGTCAATAAGGCAGAAGTAGATGTTTTTCTGGAACTCTCTTGCTTTTTCAATGATTCAAAGGATGTTAGCAATTTGATCTCTGATTCCTCTGCCTTTTCTAAATCCAGCTTTTCTAGTCACAAGTGATTAGAGTGAAAGCGTATGTTTGTTTTCCTTATTTCAATACTAGGCAACCTGAGCAGCCTCTTCAGAAACCTATATGCAGCTCTTTCCGCCATCTTTCCGTGCCGCCATAATGGTGCGCATGAATGTCCTGGCTGATGCTCTCAAGAGTATCAACAATGCTGAGAAGAGAGGCAAACGCCAGGTCCTTATTAGGCCATGCTCCGAAGTCATCGTCAGGTTTCTAACAGTGATGATGAAGCATGGTTACATTGGCGAATTTGAAATCATTGATGATCACAGGGCTGGGAAAATTGTTGTGAACCTCACAGGAAGGCTAAATAAGTGTGGAGTGATCAGCCCCAGATTTGATGTACAACTCAAAGATCTAGAAAAATGGCAGAATAACCTGCTCCCATCCCTTCAATTTGGTTTCATTGTACTGACAACCTCAGCTGGCATCATGGACCATGAAGAAGCAAGACGAAAACATACAGGAAGAAAAATCCTTGGATTCTTTTTCTAGGGATGTAATATATACAAATAAAATGCCTCAGAGGGGGAAAAAAAAAGAAACCTATATGCAGATCAGGAAGCAACAGTTAGAACTGGACATGGAACAACAGATTGGTTCCATATAGGAAAAGGAGGACATCAAGGCTGTATATTGTCAACCCGCTTATTTTCTATGCAGAGTACATCTTGAGAAATACTGCCCTGTAAGAAGCACAAGCTGGAATCAAGATTTTCGGGAGAGATATCAATAACCTCAGAGAGTGAAAAAGTTGGCTTAAAGCTCAACATTCAGAAAACAAAGATCATGGCATCTGGTCCCATCACTTCATGGGAAATAGATGGGGAAACAGTGGAAACAGTGGCAGACTTTATTTTAGGGGGCTCCAAAATCACTGCAGATTGTGACTACAGCCATGAAATTAAAGGACGCTTAGTCCTTGGAAGGAAAGTTATGACCAACCTAAACAGCATATTCAAAAGCAGAGGCATTACTTTGCCAACAAAGGTCCGTATAGTCAACGCTATGAACTTTCCACTGGTCATGTATGGATGTGAGAGTTGGACTGTGAAGAAAGCTGAGCACCAAAGAATTGATGCTTTTGAACTGTGGTGTTGGAAAAGACTCTTGAGAGTCCCTCGGACTGCAAGGAGATCCAACCAGTCCGTTCTAAAGGAGATCAGTCCTGGATATTCTTTGGAAGGAATGATGCTAAAGCTGAAACTACAGTACTTTGGCCACCTCATGGGAAGAGTTGACTCATTGGAAAAGACTGTGATTCTGGGAGGGATTGGGGGCAGGAGGAGAAGGGGACGACAGAGGATGAGATGGCTGGATGGCATCACCAACTCAATGGATGTGAGTTTGGGTGAACTCCGGAAGGCTGTGATGGACAGGGAGGCCTGGCGTGCTGCAATTCATGGGGTTGCAAAGAGTCAGACATGACTGAGAGACTGAACTGAACTGAAACTTAAAAATGAAAAATAATTTTACTGAATAACTGCAACTCCTCAGACTTATTCATGTGCAAACAGTTTAAATGCATTGAACTAAGACATATGAGGTTAAGTACACATTTAGCTAATACAAGGGAAAAAAGGAACAGAAATTCTGAACCCTTCTTATTTTTGCTAATTAAGAAAGGGATTTAGGATACTGAGTTGTGGTTGTCTGGGGGTCTGAAGCCTCAGGAACTGACACCAGGCTCCACTGTTCTCCAGGCGGGAAAATCTCCCTGCCTTACAGTGAGGATAGTCTCCGTTCTTGGAGACTGCTGCACTGGATAGAGGCTCACTTGAACATAATTTAAAAGGATTGGGTGGTTAAACAATGAAAGTAGACACAATAAACTATATTTTAAAAACTCACGTTTTTAAACTTATTTTGCTTATAATATGTACTAGCAATGGGAGAAGGCAATGGCACCCCACTCCAGTACTCTTGCCTGGAAAGTCCCATGGACAGAGGAGCCTGGTGGGCTGCAGTCCATGGAGTCGTGAAGAGTCGGACACGACTGAGCAACTTCCCTTTCACTTTTCACTTTCATGCCTTGGAGAAGGAAATGGCAACCCACTCCAGTGTTCTTGCCTGGAGAATCCCAGGGACGAGGGAGCCTGGTGGGCCGCCATCTATGGGGTCGCACAGAGTCGGATATGACTGAAGCCACTTAACAGCAGCAGCAGCAGCAATGGGAGAATAAGGTTTGTCTCTCATTTTACTGTCAGCTGGTCTTCCTTTATGCTACCTTTTGATACGTTTATAAGATACAGACTACTTTAAATGTCCTTATTTTGTGTAATTTGGCTTTCACTTTTTTTTTTTTTTTGATGATAACATTTTTAGGGAGCATCGAAAGTTCAAAGCAATGGCTGTTTTGTTAGGGAGGAAAAATGTTTTATCTTTGATAACCTCCCGCTTCTTATCAGACTAGACTTTCTCTGTGAGTGGGTCCTCCGTCACTTTGTTTAACCATGCAGAAATGCAAGACTTTGTAGCAACCAAGGATAAAAGAGGCCATTTTAAAGTTGAACAGACTCTTAATATTTCCAGCAGTGTTTTTCCCCAAATTGCTAAATATGTATTAGTGAGAATTCTTTCTGTTATGAGTGACAAAAATCCAGTTTAATCTGGAGTAAACATTAAAGGTAGTTTATGAACTCCTAACTAAAGAGTTTGAGTGTGTATCTCACTGGCTGCAGGCATGGCTAGATTCAGCTCCCACCCAACTCTTGGCTGTCTCTGTTGGCGTTTTTAAAAATCATTCGTTTATTTGGCTGTGCCGGGTCTTATTTGCAGTATGTGAGATCTTTACTTGCAGCATGTGAACTCTTAGTTGCAGTATGTGGGGTCTAGTTCCCTGACCAGGGATGAAACCCGGGCTCCCTGCACTGGGAGCATGGAATCTTAGCCACTGGACCACAAGGGAAGTCCCTCTGTTGGCATTACTGATAAGCATACTCTCCACATAGTGGGAAGGATGGCTGCTAGCAGCCTCAAGTTTAAATTCTTATGAATAATGTTATCGATTTTGATTCATAAGAAAGAAAATTTCTCCCTCATCAAATATTCATATATAAATCACAGTAATTCTGTTTGGCCCTGCCAAACATTGAAACATGTGTCCAATCCTGAACCAATTCCTGTGACCATGGGTTATATGATCGTGGCAGGTAAAGCCTGGCCATTGACAGCAGTAAATGGACTAAATTAATGGTTGTGTGTGTGTGTGTTGGCAGGGAGAGGGGCAGGGGAGCGGTTCTCCCAAGGAAAAGCAAAGACATAACCAGCAAATGTCCACTCACAGACAGAACACGTGATGGTGTTCTGTCTGCGAGTGGACACATGATGGTGTCCAATAACAAATCACATTTTCTTTCTGCATGAGAATTTAAACCTTAGTTAACTTTCTGGCTCTGTGTCACTAGAAACAAGACAAAAGTACAATATTAACTCTTACTAAGCAGCATTGCTTATGATAAAAATGACTCCTGATCGGTAAGCTGCATCTGGACTTGGAGGAACTACAGATGAATTGTGAATGCCAGAGGAGAAGCCATACTTTGGCCATCCCTGAGTGCAGTGACTTCTTTTCTTCTGTTCCAGGGCATTAGCCATCATTTCTTATCACCTGCCTCCCCAACCACAGGCACAAACTCAAAGTGAGTTACGGGCCACCACATATCACCAAATTGGTTATTGCATTTCATTACAATCACTTGCCTATATGCTCATCTTCCTTAATGGACTCTGAGCTTCCTGAGGATAGGGTGTTTGTATTTTTATCTTGGCCACTTTTGCTTAGGACAACATCTGATATATATATATGTTTAATAATTGTTAATAGTTGTTGAATAAATGAGTGACTAATTTGTAAGAATGTGTGACTAAATGTTTTCATCTAGCATGTAATCAGCATTTCTCATCTTTCTTTTTGTGATTGGTTTATATGGACCTTTGTTGGCACTGTTTGCAGGTATTTGTATAAGCTGGACACAATCATTCTGTCATTTCCCAAAAGCTGTTAATGGCTCATGGGGCTTCCCAGGTGGCTCAGTGGTAAGGAATCCACCTGCTAAGTAGATGAAGGAGATGATCCCTGGATGGGGATGATCCCCTGGAGAAGAAAATGGCAACCTATTCCAATAATTGCCTGGGAAATCCCATGGATGGAGGGAGCCTGGTGGGCTGCAGTCCATGGGCTCAAACAGAGTTGACCATGACTTAGTGACTAAACAGCAGTTTGTGGCTCAAGACTAGAGCTTTATCTCCAATTAGGGATCGAATCTGACAAGCAGCAAAAGAGGGCCCCAAGCAGTCTCTGTCTTTTTGCTTTGTCCTTTCATGGTGATTCAATGAGGACAGGATTGCATACTTTGAAGGGCTAGAGATATAGGTCTAACTGGCAACATATCTGGCTCAGAAATATAAATAAAGTGAATTTTTGGTGCCTGTGTGTTACTCTGGCATGTATAGAGTCCCATAGGACTGATCCATACATACTTTTTGGAAGCCATTTATTATTTTAGTGCTTTTCCTTCCTTTTTCTTTAAGTTGTTGGAAAATCATGAGCTATTATCTCAAGCAAACAGTGACCATTACTTTTTATTATCTTACATTAGCAGGAGATCAGATAACAAATCTCAGATTCAGGGAACTTCTTATAAAGAGTCTTGTGTCTTGCTTTCAACATTCCAAACATCTTGCTAAGCTTTTTGGTTAACAACATAGCAGGCCAATTTGTGACTGTTTTCTTTAGTTGACGAAAATACTTCTGCTGCACACCAAGTTGGCCACCCCAATTTCTTTTCCTGCTTTTAAATATCTCAGGTTAGAAAATTGAGTTTCATTGTTCTTTCGACAGCCAAATGACATTTTGGCTATCAAAAATGCAGTCTCCCTTTGCAATGTGAAAAGTTGGCGAAATTACCATAATCAGAAGATTCTACCCTTTAACTTTCCTCCCTAACAAATCGCACCTAAACATCTCTCATACAGCTTAAGCTGTATTCTCTGGATAATTTCTAATTTCCCCATCCCACATCATACAGACCTGTTCTCAAGAGTTTTCCTGTTGATCCTTAGTGAATGTCAAAGATAAGTATAGGAGCAAGCATCTGAGCCACCTGGGAAGCCCCCGTTAACAAGCAGGAAGGGCCTGAAAAGAAGCAGTTGATACAATGTCATGTCTCAAGACAAGACTTGTCATGTCAAGACTTCCTGGTGGCTCAGGTGGTAAAAGTGTCTGCCTACAATGCAGAAGACCTGGGTTCAACCCCTGGGTCGGGAAGATCTCCTGAAGAAGGAAGTGGCAACCCACTCCACTATTCTTGCCTTCAAAATTCCATGGATGGAGGAGTCTAGTTCTTCACTTGTTCCTACAGTCAGAAAGATCATGGGATATCCCAATGAAACCAACCCACTTTTTCAGTGGACTGTCTGAATCACCAATTTTGCTCCAGAAATGTCTGAAATCAAAGGACTACATGGAATTTTCTACTGTCAGCTCCAGTTGCTCTTTTCTTCCCTTGAGATCTTCTGAGGACTCCAGCCCCACCTGACCAGGGAAGGAAACACCGATGGACATCCATGTCCTTGTGCACGTCTTTGATGCTTTTTTAAGGAGAAATTCCTAGATGTGAAAGTGTGGGTCAAAGAGTGCTGCACATTGTAAAATCTTTCGGTATAATATTGCTAAAACTAACTCCCAGAAATCTTGCAGCAGTTTGCCTTCCCAAAAGTTATATACAATCACTTGCATTATTCCACCTTTACTAGCAGATTAGCAGTGAAGGTTAAAAAAAAAAAAGGATAGTTTGTTCCCTTCTCATTCAAACAGCTATGTATTTTCAATTTAAAACTTTTAAAATATGAATTTCACTTTAAACTATGGAAAACATGGCCAGTACTGGAGCCACAGCTTTATCCAGTGTGGCCCCTGCTCCTGGAAGGCACTCAGCAGCCCTGCCCGTGGGCGGGGCATGTTCCTGGGAAGCTCTCCTGAGGAGGGTCTCTGTTGCAGGAGGGGAGCGCTGCCCTGCAACTCGCAGCAAATCACGGTCACAGCCCTGCGATCCAGTGCTGCTCACCCAGTCACCAGAAATGCACGAGACCAAGGAGGTATGTGCAGGGGCTCATACAGGCGAGCATGTGGCGCAGAAGCGGAAGAGAGAAGAACAGCCTTCGAGAAAGGAGTAGGGGCAAACAAAAGTGTTTGTGCCACAGGGTGCAAAGTGAAGAGCTAGTCGCTCAGTCGTGTCCACCTGTTTGCGACCCCATGGACTACACAGTCCGTGGAATTCTCCAGGCCAGAATACTGGAGTGGGTAGCCTTTGCCTTCTCCAGGGGATCTTTCCAACCCAGGGACTGAACCCAGGTTCCCCTCATTGAAGGCGGGTTCTTTACCAGCTGAGCCGTAAGGGAAGCCCACAGGGTGTGAAAGGTGATGCTGAAAGAGTCTTCCCTTTTTCTTTAAAGTAACTCACAGTGGTTCATTTGTTAATCCATTCACTTATTCACCAGAAAATATTTCATGTGTGCTCTGGATGATGGTTAGAGTATGAGGCAGAGAGCATCACTGCCTCCATGGCCCTGCACTTGGGTAAGCTCTGGGAGATGGTGGAGGACGGAGGAGCCTGGCGAGCTACAGTGCTTGGGGTCCCAAAGAGTCAGTCATGACTTAGTGACCGAACCGTGACTGACCCCTGCTAGGTAGAGTGTTTTCTTACTCTGGAAGCCTACAGGGCAAGAAGGGCATACAACAAATATTATATTGGGCTAAATACACTAATAGATGTATATGCAGTGTGCGGTGGGAACACAAAGGAAGATCTGTTTCGGAAACACAACAGAGGTCACAGACGAGGTGATGTATGATGTGGGTCTGGGCATTCTGGTGAACACTGGTAGCAGGAGACTGGAGGACACAGGGTAGACTTTCAGACCGAGCGCGAGTAAGGGAGCTGAGGCATGAAGAAGCACGGGGAGGACTGGGACCGACTGCAGGGAAACTGAGGGCGGCTGGGGTGGAGCAGTGAAAGGCCGAGCAGAGCCCGGGAGGGTTTCAGGCGGCACGGCGGCCGGAGCCATGGGGCGGAGGCGGGGCACTGACGCCGCGCTTTGAAGGGAGGACCGGGGCCTGGGAGGCTGGAGGTGGGGTGTCCCTTCAGGTGACAGGACCAAGGGCTACGGGCACCTGTCACCCAGGCTCTCAGGGGCGCAAACAGGATGAGGCGGGGGGGGGTAGAGGTCACGGGACTTGCGAGCAGGGGCTAGGAGAGGGGAGGCTTGCTGCCCCCAGCTCCCGGCTTGGACCCGCAGGACGGTGGGGTGCCCATCCCTGAGCTGTGGAGGGTGAGGGGGCGAGGAGGGTGAGCGCCTCAGTCCTCAGGGAGTGGGCAGGTTCTCCCTGAGACTCTGGGAGGGGTTTACTCAGGTGCGGGGCGCGGGGAGCCGGAAAGCAGGCCTGGAGTGCAGCGGAGAGGCTGTGGCTGCGGAGGCAGACGCGTGAGTCATCTGCTCTGGGAGGTCACTTCTCAACCTCTGGGTCCACGCCTTTGGAGCTGGCTGTTTGGAAACCCAGGGGAGTGGAGTCCTCTTGGACCTCATGGTAGTGATGATCAGATTGAAGTGGTTTAACTTTATGAAGATCCTAGGAATGTGATCTTGAATAAAAGTTATGAATGATGCGTGAGAAACTCAAGAACTAGATCCACCCAGCAAAAACCTTAGCCCTGATTGGCCTTCACGAATATAGAGGTCCAGTCCTATAGTCATAGGATTTAAAGTATTAGTCATGCTGGCCCTTTTCTGTCCTAACGCTTTAACGCTGGAATGTGTGCACCTGGATTTAATCCACCTTTTAGCTGTTTTTGAGTCAGGGCACATAGAAGAAAAGTCCTTAAATCTAACAAACTGTAATTGTAGAGCGTGATAGATTTTATTTGCACGAAATATCTAGTGATACTATTAATCCTTTGGATGAAGCCCATAATGTACGTATGGTCTTGGGCTGCCTCTGTTTTCGGACATAGGCCCTTGCCAGACCATGGAGTGACTCATGGGACTAGGCTTGAGTGTGGTGCTTTCCAAACATTCTGGGTAGCAAACTCATATCAGTGAAGAAAATGTGAGCATGTCCCTTATCACAGGTGTATTTATCATTAAATCAATATATTACAAAACATATGCCAGAAATATAAATTTTAAAGATTGACATAAAAAGGAACATAAATAGCAATTTTCATATTTTCTCTACACTGAAAGGATTGTCTTATAAACATCTGATATGTCTTCCTTCGAGTTTTCTTTGTGTTCCTGTGCATGCATATCTTTAGGGTCTTCCCCAAATGCCTTTAACCCTTCTTTAGCTCCTGGCCATTTAGGTTTTGTTCAGTTTTTTTTTTTTTTTTTAATGGAAGTAAGGCTGCCAGGACTGACCAGACTTGCCCGGGAGTGTCCAGGAGTCTCCAGCAGAGGCATGGGTCGGTGGCGGCCTGCTGCAGGATTGGGGGCAGTGAGTGTAGCTGTACATGCATGGGATCTTATGAAGGCGGTCACCATCATCTTCATTACCTCCACCATAGTTTGGCCCCCAGTAAATAAGAGGGAGGCAACACAGCTCCACCCCTCTACAGAAAATTGGATCAAAGACATACTGAGCACAGACCGCACCTCAGAAGCGTGCCAGCTGCCACGACCGCGCAGAAGGGTGGCCAAGAGGAGTTACCCATTGCCCAAGGTCAGGGGCGGTGACCAGGAGGAGCTACCCCACGTCCAAGGAGCAGTGGCTGCACAGGCGCAGGAGGGCCGAGAGGAGCTACTCCACTTTGAAGGTCAGGAGGGGCGGCTGAGAGGAGATACCCCTCTTCCAAGGTAAGGAGCAGTGGCTGCGCTTTGCTGGAACAGCCGTGAAGAGATATCCCACGTCCAAGGTAAGAGAAACCCAAGTAAGATGGTAGGTGTTGCGAGAGCCATCAGAGGGCTGACACACAAACCATAATCACAGAAAACTGGTCAATCTAATAACACAGACCACAGCCTTGTCTAACTCAATGAAACTAAGCCATGCTGTGTGGGGCCACCCAAGATGTGTGGGTCAAGGTGGAGAGGTCTGAGAATGTGGTCCATTGGAGAAGGGAATGGAAAACCACTTCAGTATTCTTGCCTTGAGAACCCCATGAACAGTATGAAAAGGCAAAATGATAAGTTACTGAAAGAGGAACTCCCCAGGTCGGTAGGTGCCTAAATTGCTACTGGAGATCAGTGGAGAAATAACTCCAGAAAGAATGAAGGGATGGAGCCAAAGCAAAAACAATACCCAGTTGTGGATGTGACTGGTGATAGAAGCAAGGTCCGATGTTGTAAAGAGCAATATTGCATAGGAAACTGGAATGTTAGGTCCATGAATCAAGGCAAATTAGAAGTAGTCAAATAGGAGTTCAAGAGTGAACATCCACATTCTAGGAATCAGAGAACTAAAATGGACTGGAATGGGTGAAATTAACTCAGATGACCATTATATCTACTACTGCGGGCAGGAATCCCTCAGAAGAAATGGAGTAGCCATCATGGTCAACAGAAGAGTCTGAAATGCAGTACTTGGATGCAATCTCAAAAATGACAGAATGCTCTCTCTTCATTTCCAAGGCAAACCATTCAATATCACAGTAATCGAAGTCTATGCCCCAACCAGTAACACTGATGAAGCTGAAGTTCAACAGTTCTATGAAGACCTACAAGACCTTTTAGAACTAACACCCAAAAAAGATGTCCTTTTCATTATAGAGGACTGGAATGCAAAAGTAGGAAGTCAAGAAACACCTGGGGTAATAGGCAAATTTGGCCTTGGAATACGGAATGAAGCAGGGCAAAGGCTAATAGAGTTTTGCCAAGAACACACTAGTCATAGCAAACACCCTTTTCCAACAATACAAGAGAAGATTCTACACGTGGACATCAACAATGGTCAACACGGAAATCAGACTGATTATATTTTTGCAGCAAAAGATGGAGAAGCTCTCTATAGTCAGCAAAACCATGACTAGGAACTGACTATGGCTCAGATCATTAACTCTTTATTGCCAAATTCAGACTTAAATTGAAGAAAGTAGGGAAAACCACTAGACCATTCAGGTATGACCTAAATCAAATCCCTTATGATTATACAGTGGAAGTGAGAAATAGATTTAAGGGCCTAGATCTGATAGATAGAGTGCCTGATGAACTATGGAATGAGGTTCATGACATTGTACAGGAGACAGGGATCAAGACCATCCCCGTGGAAAAGAAATGCAAAAAGCAAAATGGCTGTCTGGAGAGGCCTTACAAATAGCTGTGAAAAGAAGAGAAGCGAAAAGCAAAGGAGAAAAGAAAAGATCTAAGCATCTGAATGCAGAGTTCCAAAGAATAGCAAGGAGAGATAAGAAAGCCTTCTTCAGTGATCAATGCAAAGAAATAGAGGAAAAGAACAGAATGAGAAAGACCAGAGATCTCTTCAAGAAAATTAGAGATACCAAGGGAACATTTCATGCAAAGATGGGCTCAATAAAGGACAGAAATGGTCTGGACCTAACAGAAGCAGAAGATATTAAGAAGAGGTGGCAAGAATACACAGAAGAGCTGTACAAAAAGATCTTCACGACCTGGATAATCATGATGGTGTGATCACTCATCTAGAGCCAGACATCCTGGAATGTGAAGTCAAGTGGGCCTTAGAAAGCATCACTAGGAACAAAGCTAGTGGAGGTGATGGAATTCCAGTGAACTATTTCAAATCCTGGAAGATGATGCTGTGAAAGTGCTGCACTCAAGATGCCAGCCAATTTGGAAAACTCAGCAGTGGCCACAGGACTGGAAAATGTCAGTTTTCATTCCAATCCCAAAGAGAGGCAATGCCAAAGAATGCTCAAACTACCGCACAATTGCACTCATCTCACAGGCTAGTAGAGTAATGCTCAAAATTCTCCAAGCCAGGCGCTTCAGCAATACATGAACCGTGAACTTCTTGATGTTTGGGCTGGTTTTAGAAAAGGCAGAGGAACCAGAGATCAAGTTGCCAACATCCACTGGATCATGGAAAAAGCAAGAGAGTTCCAGAAAAACATCTATTTCTGCTATATTGAGTATGCCAAAGCCTTTGACTGTGTGGATCACAATAAACTGTGGAAAATTCTGAGAGAGATGGGAATACCAGACCACTTGACCTGCCTCTTGAGAAATCTGTATGCAGGTCAGGAAGCAACAGTTAGAACTGGACATGGAACAACAGACTGGTTCCAAATAGGAAAAGGAGTATGTCAAGGCTGTATATTGTCACTCTGCTTATTTAACTTATATGCATTGTGAGAAACACTGGGCTGGAAGAAGCACAAGCTGGAATCAAGATTGCCGGGAGAAATATCAATAACCTCAGATATGCAGATGACACCACACTTATGGCAGAAAGTGAAGAGGAGCTAAAAGCCTCTTGATAAGATTGAAAGGAGAGTGAAAAAGTTGGCTTAAAGCTCAACATTCAGAAAACGAAGATCATGGCATCCAGTCCCATCACTTCATGGGAAATAGATGGGGAAACAGTGTCAGACTTTATTTTTGAGGGCTCCAAAATCACTGCAGATGGTGACTGCAACCATGAAGTTAAAAGACGCTTACTCCTTGGAAGAAAAGTTATGACCAACCTAAATAGCATATTCAAAAGCAGAGATATTACTTTGCCGCCTAAGGTACATCTAGTCAAGGCTATGGTTTTTCCAGTAGTCATGTAAAGATGTGAGTTGGCCTATAAAGAAAGCTGAGTGCTGAAGAATTGATGCTTTTGAAGTGTGGTGTTGGAGAAGACTCTTGAGAGTCCCTTGGACTGCAAGGAGATCCAACCAGTCCATTCTAAAGGAGATCAGTCCTGGGTGTTCACTGGAAGGATTAATGCTGAAGCTGACACTCCAGTACTTTGGCCATCCCATGCGAAGAGCTGACTCATTGGAAAAAACCCGGGTGCTGGGAAAGATTGAAGTTGGGAGGAGAAGGGGAAGACAGAGGATGAGATGGCTGGATGGCATCACCGACTTGATGGACATGGGTTTGGGTGAACTCTGGGAGTTGATGATGGACAGGGAGGCCTGGCATGCTGCGATTCCTGGGGTCACAAATAATTGGTCATGACTGAGCAATTGAACTGAACTGAACTGAATTTATGATTGATTTCTTAGAACTCTGCTCATACTTGAAAATTTGAGGAAGGTGAAAAAAATTTAACCTACAAATTGTTTACAGTGTTTGAATACTTTGTGAATATTGCATTTAACAATCAATGAAGTATGACTCTGTTGATTAAATATTTATTCACTTCAATTTTGTGGTTTTCTTTTGGTATTTTAGAACCAACTTTTTTTTTTTTTTTAAGATTTCTAATATTTCTTTGGTGCTTAAAAAGTCTGAAGGTCATACACTCTGTGCCTATTGTGTCTCGTGGTTAAAATGCCACAGGGCCCTACAGCATTTTGGGTTCCTGGCTTTGGGCTCTTTACAACCCTGTTTCTGCATCACATCCTTCCATTAGGGGTATTTCCCTACCATTGTGATCTCAGTTAGATGTCACCCTATCCAAGAAGGTTTTCTTGATCACTCACTGAAAAATAATCATCCAGTCACACACTTCTGACTGTGGCATGCTCATTACCACTAGCTGACATTATTCTTCTAATAACATCTAGAATCTAATAGATGGATTTATTCTAAATCTGTTGATTTACTGATTTACCAGTCTACCCATCTATATATCAATTGATTATCCACCCCTACTGGAACGTAACGTCAGAGATATTGTCAGTCTAATCATATCCACGCCTGCACTATTTAACATAGGGTCTGATACATAATAAGTGCTCAATAAATTTTTGTGGCTTTATTGAGATGATAGTGAAGATCATTGCACACCTTTCCTAGCTCATGTATTTCCCAAGTACTGGGATGGTTTGAGGAAAATACGTAGAATGGTGTGGTTCCTGGAATAAGAGAAAGAGGTCCACATTAGGATCCTGGGAACCTGTGAGTTTGTGAAGCTACAGGGCAAAGGTGAGTTAAGGTTGATCATCATCTCACCCTACAATGAGATTATCCAGGTGAGCCTAATATAATCACAAGGGTCCTTTCAAGCAGAAGAATGAGGCCAGCAGGGGAGGTCAGAGGGATGCAGAAGGACTGAGCACCCCATTGCTGACTTTGAAGGTAAAGGAGAGAAGCTGAGGGGCATGTGTGGCTTCCACAGACTGAAAAAGGCAAAGAAATGGATTCTCCTGAAAGCCTCCTATAGGCCTTTCTTTTCACTCAATGAGACTTGTTTCAGACTTCTGACGTCTAGAACTGCAAGATAATACATCTGTATTGCTTAAGGCACTCACATTTGTGGTAATTTGTTATTTGCAGCAAAAGAAAACTAATAACATAGGTGGTTCTGTTATTGTCACAGAGGAAGACATAGAGGCCCATCCTTGAGAGGCCATTCATTCAAGGTCATTTGGCCATTTAGTATCAGCTCAAGCTAGATTCCCATTGGTTGGAGTGTGTATCAGTCCTGTGAGTATTTGTTCCACTTGCCTATCACTTTATAACCAACCAGCCCAAAGCACAGGGGCTTAGAACCATACACTATTATCTTTAAGCTTTTCTTCTTACAAGGACTTTTGCAGGAGGATGGGATAATCAGGGGCTTCCCAGGTGGCCAGTGGTAAAGAATCCCCCTGCAAAGCAGGAGATGCAGGAGACATGGGCTTGATTCCTGGGTCAGGAAGATCCCCTGGAGAGGGAAATGGCAACCCACTCCAGTATTCTTGCCTGGAGAATTCCATGGTCAGAAAAGCCTGGTGAACCACAGTCCATGGGGTTGCAAAGAACTGGACACAGCTGAGCCACTAACACTTTCATGCTGTTTTGAGGTAGTACCTGCAATAGGACAGTTACTAGTAAACAGTCAGAATGAAAGAGGGTTGAGACATTTTTGGGGCATTTCTTCTGGCACAAGGAGAGGGTTCAGTTCAGTTCAGTCGCTCAGTTGTGTCTGACTCTTTGTGACCACATGAATCGCAGCACGCCAGGCCTCCCAGTCCATCACCAGCTCCAGGAGTTCACTCAAACTCACATCCGTCAAGTCGGTGATGCCATCCAGCCATCTCATCCTCTGTTGTCCCCTTCTCCTCCTGTGCCCAATCCTTCTCAGCATCAGAGTCTTTTCCAATGAGTCAACCCTTCGCATGAGGTGGCCAAAGTACTAGAGTTTCAGCTTTAGCATCATTCCTTCCAAAGAAATCCCAGGGCTGATCTCCTTCAGAATGGACTGGTTGGATCTCCTTGTAGTCCAAGGGACTCTCAAGAGTCTTCTCCAACACCACAGTTCAAAAGCATCAATTCTTCAGCCTTCTTCACAGTCCAACTCTCACATCCACAGGAAAAACCATAGCCTTGACTATATGGACCTTAGTCGGCAAAGTAATATCTCTGCTTTTGAATATGCTATTTAGGTTGGTCATAACTTTTCTTCCAAGGAGTAAGCGTCTTTTAATTTCATGGCTGCAATCACCAGCTGCAGTGATTTTGGAGCCCCCCAAAATAAAGTCTGACACTGTTTCCACTGTTTCCTCATCTATTTCCCATGAAATGATGGGCCCGGATGCCATGATCTTCGTTTTCTGAATGTTGAGCTTTAAGCCAACTTTTTCACTCTCCTCTTTCACTTTCATCAAGAGGCTTTTAGTTCCTCTTCACTTTCTGCCATAAGGTTGGTGTCATCTGCATATCTGAGGTTATTGATATTTCTCCTGGCAATCTTGATTCCAGCTTGTGTTTCTTCCAGTCCAGCATTTCTCATGATGTACTCTGCATATAAGTTAAATAAGCAGAGTGACAATATACAGCCTTGACATACTCCTTTTCCTATTTGGAACCAGTCTGTTGTTCCATGTCCAGTTCTAACTGTTGCTTCCTGACCTGCATACAGATTTCTCAAGAGGCAGGTCAAGTGGTCTGGTATTCCCATCTCTCTCAGAATTTTCCACAGTTGATTGTGATCCACACAGACAAAGGCTTTGGCATACTCAATATAGCAGAAATAGATGTTTTTCTGGAACTCTCTTGCTTTTTCCATGATCCAGTGGATGTTGGCAACTTGATCTCTGGTTCCTCTGCCTTTTCTAAAACCAGCCCAAACATCAGGAAGTTCATGGTACACGTACTGCTGAAGCCTGCATGGAGAATTTTGAGCATTAATTTACTAGCATGTGAGATGAGAGCAATTGTGCGGTAGTTTGAGCATTCCTTGGCATTGTCTTTATTTGGGACTGGAATGAAAACTGACCTTTTCCAGTCCTGTGGCCACTGCTGAGTTTTCCAAATTGGCTGGCATCTTGAGTGCAGCACTTTCACAGCATCATCTTCCAGGATTTGAAATAGCTCCACTGGAATTCCATCACCTCCACTAGCTTTGTTTGTAGTGATGCTTTCTAAGGCCCACTTGACTTCACATTCCAGGATGTCTGGCTCTAGATGAGTGATCACACCATCATAATTATCCAGGTCGTGAAGATCTTTTTTGTACAGCTCTTCTGTGTATTCTTGCCACCTCTTCTTAATATCTTCTGCTTCTGTTAGGTCCAGACCATTTCTGTCCTTTATCGAGTCCATCTTTGCATGAAATGTTCCCTTGGTATCTCTAATTTTCTTAAAGAGATCTCTGGTCTTTCTCATTCTGTTCTTTTCCTCTATGTCTTTGCACTGATCGCTGAGGAAGGCTTTCTTATCTTTTCTTGCTATTCTTTGGAACTCTGCATTCAGATGCTTATATCTTTTCTTTTCTCCTTTGCTTTTCGCCTCTCTTCTTTTCACAGCTATTTGTAAAGCCTCCCCAGACAGCCATTTTGCTTTTTTGCATTTCTTTTCCACGGGGATGGTCTTGATCTCTGTCTCCTGTACAATGTCATGAACCTCATTCCATAGTTCATCAGGCACTCTATCTATCAGATCTAGGCCCTTAAATCTATTTCTCACTTCCACTGTATAATCATAAGGGATTTTATTTAGGTCATACCTGAATGGTCTAGCGGTTTTCCCTACTTTCTTCAGTTTAAGTCTAAATTTGGTAATACAGAATTCATGATCTGAGCGACAGTCAGCTCCTGGTCTTGTTTTTGTTGACTGTATAGAGCTTCTCCATCTTTGCCTGCAAAGAATGTAATCTAGCAGGGAATATAGAGAGAAGACTTGACTCCAGTTCCCTTTGTACTTCCTGGCTCTAGCTCATATTTGCCTGAGGCATGCCTAGCACCTGACTCTTCACCTAGAAGCAGCAAAGCGCACCCCCACCCAATAACCAGAAACACATTGGATTTTCTCTTTAAAAGAGTCATACTGTTTCATTGTATTCATTGATAACCATGAGGAGAATACCAGAAAGCATGTTGGATTCTAATGGCAATCCTTCCCTGCCTTCTCTCTCCATCTGTCTCTTACAGATCAATATCAGTGCTTTGCAGACAGCAACCCGGAATGGCCATGCATTACTTGTCAGCTTTTTTTCTCAATGAGAATGTTGATCTACAGCAGAAGATGGAAGTGAGTCTACTGTGATAACATGGACTTTGATCCCAGCTCTGTGAGGCTTGGCTGTGCTGTAAGATGCTGCTTGCAGATAGGCTGGGGAGAGGGAGGGGAGGAATAGGTGACCACAAAGGAGGAATTCTTTCTGGGAGGGCTGACCAACTCCTTTTGCAGACTGAGTTTTAATCATGAGCAATAGAATCCGAGGGCTGAATTTTAGAAAGTTGTTGCAGTTCCTGAACAAAATGAAATCTTTGTGTTTTAAATATTTATATTTGCCGCAGTTAAACTTTCTCATGTGTCTGGAGAAGCCATTCTTGTATTAAATTTATCAGTCTGGGAAAATGATGCTGCTGCTGTTAATAGGAAGGAAAAGGATTATTTTTCCCCCTTTGCTGACCGGTTTTGTTTTTCTTTTGAAAGTCAGTCATTTGTACTGATTTAGGTTTTCTGAAGTTGGCCCTGGCAGAATTAACAAAGGCCATCTGTGCTGGAATTAGATGCTGTTTTTCACTCTACTTTCATTTCTCATGGGAGAATATTCTTTGCTCTGATTTTGCTTAAGTCATTGCTATTTATTATATTAACTGGAGAGAAGGGATGTGATTTAAACCAGGAATGGTGGTTTTTGGAGAATGGCATGAGAGGCTCTGAATTTGCCTGTTCTATCCAAGGATGCCTCCTGTTTTTCAGGAGGGTTTGGGGCCACAGCAAGGCTGGTAGTCCCAGCAGGAAGGTCCCTCCCTATGTCCCTGGGATTAGGGATCTGTTCTTTTGTTTTCATGCTTGGTGTCATAGAGACCAGGTCCTCCCAGAGCAGAAGAGGTCTGTATGGAAAGCCTACCCCTGAGAGGAAAGGTGGATAAAAATAAAGGTTAAAGTTTCACTAGAGCCTTAGGGAAACAGGCCCTCCTGTTAATCTTAAGACAAACCTTTATCTCAAGAATGTGTAAGGGGCTCATATCTAAGGCATGCAGCCTCCAGGGGATGTTTATCTCAAAAACCATTCCAGGAAATTATTTTCTAGAGAAAGGGTTAACAGTAAAAATGCAGCTCGTCCAGCCATGTTGACCTGATAACAAATAAACCTATCCCTGAAAATGTCAAGACCTGTACACCAATCAGGTCGCTCCACCCTAGCTGTACCCATTTGTGTTTTTGTGCTTAAAAACTGCTCTGTAACAAATGTTCGGGTTCGTTCTCCCCTGGTGGTGATCGAACCCCAGTGCGCCAGCCTAATAAATCCTCTTGCAGTTTGCATCGAGTCCGAGTCCTGGAGATTATTTGGGCGACGGTTCCCTGAAAGAGCCAAGAGGTCTAACACCCCTAGGTCCCATCTGCCCCTCCTTTCCTCCTCCTCTGAGTACTTGTGTGTTCTTTGCTCAATCACTATACCGTTCTTCCATCCATCTACCCCTGTGGGAGGGAGGCTGGTGTTGATGTTGGAGTCAGGAAGATCTGGTTTCAAATCCTGTCTCTGCCACTTTCTAGCTCAGATGCCTCAGGAGGTGATTTAACCTCTGCATTGATAGCTTAGGTGATTCAGGATCTCTAAAGAAGAAGATTTAGCTTTTGGACCAGGCACCAGGCTTGATCACTCAACAGTTTTTGTGTAGCAGAGTTTTATTAAAGTAGAGAAAGCTTCTGAAATAGACATCTGAAGGGAGATAGAGAGTGGCCCCCTTGCTAGGTGCTACTTTTTAATTATTACAGTGAATCAAAAGAATGCCTCAAGGTTTAAAGATCTTATTAGACCCACTCCCACAATTTACATTTTAAAATGACAGGATTAGAACTAACAATCTAAAGATCTTACCAGATCCACTCCCATGATATACATTTTAAGATAACAGAATTAGTCAGAAGGTTTTCCAGAAGGAGAAACTGTCCTCAAGCAGGATATATTGTTGTTATATAATCCTTAGTACAGAGTTTAAGCTGAGTTGTTTGTTGTGTAATCATCAGTTCTGGGCTTAAAGAAAAAAAAATGTTTTATGTGACTAAGACTAAGGAATGGAGAGAGAGAGAGAGAGAGAGAGAGAGAGAGAGAGAGAGAGAGAGAGAAAGAAAGACTGTCCTTTCCTCCTCCTTGAGAATTCCAGACCCCTATCTCGTCTTCAAGAGTCCTAGGCCCTTCTCTCCTCAGGGACCTGGACTTCTCAACCTGCCTAGGAATTGACTCTCTCAGTATGTAAAGTGTGGAACAGAAAACCTAACTGCTGGGGTGGTTGTGAATGAAAAGCTGTCAGCCTTTAAACAGTATTAACTGTTGAGGATATGAGAATATTAACTGTATGGATGTGAGAGTTGGCTATAAAGAAAGCTGAGCACTGAAGAACTGATGCTTTTGAACTGTGGTGTTGGAGAAGACTCTTGAGAGTCCCTTGGACTGCAAGGAGATCCAACCAGTCCATTCTAAAGGAGATCGGTCCTGGATGTTCTTTGGAAGGACTGATGCTGAAGCTGAACTCTAATACTTTGGCCATCTCATGCAAAGAACTGACTCATTGGAAAAGACCCTGATGCGGGGAAAGACTGAAGGTGGGAAGGGCAGGGGATGACAGAGGATGGAGGTTGGATGGCATCATTGACTCAATGGGCATGAGTTTGAGCAAGCTCTAGGAATTGGTGATGGACAGGGAGGCCTGGCATGCTGGAGTCCATGGGGTCCCAAAGAGTTGGACATGACTGAGCAACTGAACTGAGCGACTGAACTGAACTGAACAACTGAACTGAACTGAACTACTGGGGACGTGAGTGTGTAGCAGTCCCGTTAGGAGGATGTGTTGTATGTGCGTTCCTGCTGCTGCCTGATGTCATCGCCTCTGCTGGAGCAGCGCTGCGCCCCATCCTCTGCGCTCACCCTTGAGGCATCTGCACCCCTTCTCGCCACTCTCTCTCCTTTTAGCTCAGCTTCTGTGGTCCACAGGCTCTTACTGCACCCGCTTCCCTGCTCTGTCTTCCCTGTGCCCCAACCCCGCCCCTCCCCACTAGATGCCCCTCACCTCACTCTCACACCTTAGCTCTGTTCTCCTCGCCTTTTTCCCTCTTTGCGGCTGCCTTGTCCACCCCCAGGGAGGTGTTTCCTCTTGAGCCTCGGGAACCAGGGGCAGCTGGATGGGAATGAGGCAGCGAGAAGCTGTGTGTGTGTGGAGGCGGGCACTGAGCTTGCCAGAGCTGGTAAGGAGCCTGGCCCACCCCCACATATGCTATCTTACCACTCTGCAGTTTTCCTCCAAGGTACTTAACACAGTTAGTAACCGTATTTTTATTTTGTGACTTAAAAAAAAAAAAAAATCAATGTCTACTTTCCCTGCTCAGTGAAAGATTCCTGAGGCTGGGCCATATTCACCATTGAATCCCTTGTTGTTCTTGTTCAGTCGCTCAGTCGTGTCCAACTCTTTGTGATCCCATTGCCTGCAGCACACCAGGCTTCCCTGTCCTTCACTATCTCCCAGAGCTTGCTCAAACTCATGTCCACTGAGTCAGTGATGCCACCCAACCGTCTCATCCTCTGTCCTCCCCTTCTCCTCCGCCTTCAATCTTTCCCAGCATCAGGGTCTTTTCCAGTAAGTCAGCTCTTCATATCAGGTGACCAAAGTATTGGAGCTTCAGCTTCAGCATCAGTCCCTCCAATGAAAATTCAGGTCCGATTTCCTTTAGGATTGACAGATTTGATCTTGCTGTCTAAGGGACTCTCGACAGCCTTCTCCAGCACCCCAGTTAGAAAGCATCAGTTCTTCAGTGCTCAGCCTTTTTTATGGTCCAACTCTCATATCCATACATGACTACTGCAAAAGCCAGTTTCCATTCATTCATAGGCCAGGCTCTTTTTCGGGATGCTGACTAAACCCCTAGCATCCTGAAAAGAGCCTGGCTAATAGTAGGTGCTTAGAATCAAGTTCTAGAATAAATAATGCAGGAGGGCGGGTTGCCGGTGAGCAGGTTAGCTGTGCGGCCTTGGCAGGCAAATGACTGCTGAAGATTTACTGAAGGACTCACCACCATGCTGGGCAGTGTCAGTGTTCAGGGGATTATCTGCTGAAATGAGTCACTTTTTGATCCGAATGTTGAATCCAGAATCTCGTGACTGTGACATTGTCATTTGCTTCTGCAGCCTAAGACACCCCCCTCTTCATTTAGCTGTTCTCAACAACCTTGTCACAGTGGTGAACAGCTTATTACGTGCACAGCATGACACTGATATCTTAAATCAGGTAAGCCAGCAAGTCAGAACCTGGAGAGTCAATTTTCTTGTTTCAACTCAGTGTGTTTAGGGGTAGTTTTGATCAAGTTGAAGGTTCCTGGGAGGTACAGGCACATTTATATTTTATGCTTTTCCTCCTCTCACCCTCAATCCCACTTGCACACACATATTTTGTCTTTTTCAAATGCACAACTGGGATTCAGCCAGTGCGTTATTAAACTGTTCACATTTAACAGGCCCAGTGCTTCGGACAGATAAACTGTAGCTCGGTGGTAAATCACCAGAGCCTCTTTAAATCAAAAGCTACTCTCCCAGTGTGAAATGTTGTAGTTGGCAGGGAACCCTTTTCCCCCAGAAGGAAGCTTTGTTTCTATATGACAGACAGTAAATGTATCTTCTTTTGCCCAAAGGCAAAAGAGACCTTTGAAAAAAAATTTTTTAAAATCACCATGAATTCAGTCATTGGAGCAGAACCAAATGCTCCATAGAAGGCATCCATCACTGGCTAGAAATGGAAATGTTGAGGTGGAAGAATTAAGAGGAAGGGGGTGGGTGCTGTCTGCACCCTGCTGTGGATGGGCTGCCCTCCTCCAGAGGCCAGGAGTGGGAAGGAAAACTTTCAGAGAGAGGGGTCTTAACCCATGAGCCTCGGGACCTCTCCGTCCTTCCTGGCTGCCCCCTCCAAGGTCAGGAGTGGCCATGCTTGGTGAGGCTGCCTGAATTTATCCACTGTGTAGTCCTTGGTTTCCTCATCTGTGAAGCCAGAGCACTGATGCCCACCTCTGCTCCAGCTCCAACCTGTGAGGTCACTGGTGCCCTGAGCTGAATGGGGACTTAACTCCCTGTCCGTGCCTTCCTTCCCCCAGGAACCATTCTCCTCCCTGGTCTTTTACTACCCCAAAAGTGAGGGGGAAGAAAAATCCCCCTTGTTATTAAACCTACATGTGTGTTCAGCTATATTAATGCCCCAGATCTTTTCTTATGGGCAGCATCTTTCTCTCCACATGGACAGAACTCACAAGTGGTTCTGGTTTTCACTAGCTCCACTCCAGCAAATGAGGCTTGCTAGATTGCCGCCCAGGGTATCAAACTCTTCATCATTGATGGTTTTTGTTAGACTAGGACTACACACAGTGTATAAAAGGAAGAAAACATAGATAAACTAAAAACTTACAATTTGGTTCTAATCCCCCAAAGAAAGAGAGCTCTCTTAATATGCTGGCGCATTTCCTGCCCTGTAGCCTTCTAGCAGTTTTGCCATAGGGAGGTTTTATGAGTATTTGGTGTGTGACACTGGTCTCTGTTCCATGCTGGTATAGACTTTTGATCAGTCTGTTGGTGTAAGTTCCATATCTTAGATAAGGAGCCTTCAGAGGGGCACACTGCCACCTAAAAGTGGGTCTTTAGTGAATGCTTTTTGATATTAATTCTGTTAACATCCCAAGCAGGTTGGCCCTGTGCTCTAGGAGGAAGAATCCTGGACTGGATGGTACTGCCCAGCTGTGTGACACTGAGGAAGTCGCTTCCTCCCTCTGGTTTAGGAGTTGGGCTGGATCACAACCAGTGTTCCTTTCTGTGTTAATATTTTAGAAATGTCTTCACATCGGAATTTCTTTTGGCGGGAGGTATAAGATGGGTGATTTTCTTGTGATTTCATCTATTTCTCTGAGACACTCTTGTCCTTTTTGTATTATTACTGTTTTTTTCAGTTAATTAGTAATGGTTATTTCAGAAAGGAATTAAAAGCTAACACTCCTTTTATACACTATAATGTAGGAAATTTGCAAAATAGACAAAAGCATCCAGAAGGCAATAAAAATAACCTCTAATCCCTCCATCTAGTTGTTATCATTGTTAACATCACCAATGCATTTTCTTCTCTTTCTCTATTTTTATACATAAATTGAGCTCATCCAGATAGTGTTTTTTCCTAAGGTTTTAAATGTTACAAGCACTTTTTCATTTTTACACATCTCTGAAATTATTTTTTATTGTGGTAAAATAGATGTAAGATAAAACTTAACCATTTCTAAGTGTACAGTTCGGTGGCATTAAGTATATTGACCATGTACATAACTCTCACACTGTCTCCAGAGCTTTATCTTTCCAAACTGAAACTCCATACTCATTAAACAATAATTCCTTATTCCCTCCTCGACAAAGTAGTTCACCGTCTTCTATGAACTTACGACTGTAGGTATCCCGTATTGAAATTATTTTAAAAAGTCATTTGTGATGGTTGCCTACTTTTCCAATATGTGCATATACCATAATTTATCTCATGAGTCTCTTTATTAAGCATGTAACTTCCTTTCATTGTTATAAGTAACATAGCAATTAATGTCTCCTGTTCCTGTTTAAAAATAAGTTAGCTTATCTGTTTTCCCTTATACCTGTGGAGGACACCTTTGCTTTCCTGTGTCTTTTCATTATGCAGCTTTCTTTTCTCTTTAACGTGCTTGAATTATATTTTTGAAATTTCTCATGGCAGAGGCTGCAGACTCCTTTGCATGTAGCTGCTGATCTTGGAAATGTGGAACTTCAAACCAACTGAAGGCTAGCTGTAACTTGAAGATTGTTGACAAGGTCAGTCCATGGACTTCACTCTGTTTAAATGAGCTGGCTGCTGAGTCCTCCCTGATGGCTGAAAGCCTTGAGAGGCAGGATTAGAATTAGTTCAGTTCAGTGGGTCAGTCTTGTCTGACTCTTTGCAACCCCATGGACTGCAGCACGCCAGGCCTCCCTGACCATCACCAACTCCCAGAGTTACTCAAACTCATGTCCTGCTTATTTAACTTATATGCAGATTACATCATGAGAAACACTGGGCTGGAAGAAGCACAAGCTGGAATCAAGATTGCCAAGAGAAATATCAATAACCTCAGATATGCAGATGATACCACACTTATGGCAGAAAGTGAAAAGGAGCTAAAAAACCTCTTGATAAGAGTAAAAGAAGAGAGTGAAAAAAGTTGGCTTAAAGCTCAACATTCAGAAAACGAAGATCATGGCATCTGGTCCCATTACTTCATGGGAAATAGATGGGGAAACAGTGGAAACAGTGGCAGACTTTATTTTGGGGGGCTCCAAAATCACTGCAGATAGTGATTGCAGCCACAAAATTAAAAGACGCTTACTCCTTGGAAAGAAAGTTATGACCAACATAGATAGCATATTGAAAAGCAGAGACATTACTTTGCCAACAAAGGTCCATCTAGTCAAAGTGCTCTGGAAGTGAGTAGCTCAGTATGTTTTCCAGTAGTCATGTATGGATGTGAGAGTTGGACTGTGAAAAAGCTGAGCACAAGGGAATTGATGCTTTTGAACTGTGGTGTTGGAGAAGACTCTTGAGAGTCTCTTGGACTGCAAGGAGATCCAACCAGTCCATCCTAAAAGAGATCAGCTCCAGGTGTTCTTTGGAAGGAATGATACTAAAGCTGAAACTCCAATACTTTGGCCATCTGATGCAAAGAGTTGACTCATTGGAAAAGACTCTGATGCTGGGAGGGATTGGGGGCAGGAGGAAAAGGGGACAACAGAGGATGAGTTGGCTGGATGGCATCACCGACTCGATGGATGTGAGTTTGAGTGAACTCCTGGAGTTGGTGATGGACAGGGAGGCCTGGCGTGCCGTGATTCATGGGGTCGCAAAGAGTCAGACATGACTGAGTGACTGAACTGAACTGAACTGATGTCCATCCAGTCAGTGATGCCATCCGTCATCTCATCCTCCGTTGTCCCCTTCTCCTCCTATCCCCAATCCCTCCCAGCATCAGAGTCTTTTCCAGTGAGTCAACTCTTCACATCAGGTGGCCAAAGTATTGGAAGTTTCAGCTTCATCATCAGTCCTCCCAATAAACACCCAGGACTGATTTTTAGGATGGACTGGTTGGATCTCCTTGCAGTCCAAGAGACTCTCAAGAGTCTTCTCCAACACCACAGTTCAAAAGCATCAATTCTTCGGTGCTCCACTTTCTTCACAGTCCAACTCTCACATCCATACATGACCACTGGAAAAACCAGAGCCTTGACTAGACGGACCTTAGTCAGCAAAGTAATGTCTCTGCTTTTCAGTATGCTATCTAGGTTGGTCATATTTTTCCTTCCAAGGAGTAAGCGTCTTTTAATTTCATGGCTGCAGTCACCATCTGCAGTGATTCTGGAGCCCAAAAAATAGTCTGACACTGTTTTCCCATTTATTTCCCATGAAGTGATGGGACCAGATGCCATGATCTTCGTTTTCTGAATGTTGAGCTTTAAGCCAACTTTTTCACTCTCCTCTTTCACTTTCATCAAGAGGCTTTTTAGTTCTTTCTGCCATAAGTGTGGTGTCATCTGCATATCTGAGGTTATTGATATTTCTCCTGGCAATCTTGATTCCAGCTTGTGCTTCTTCCAGCCCAGCATTTCTCAAGATGTACTCTGCATATAAGTTAAATAAGTAGGGTGACAATATACAGCCTTGACATACTCCTTTTCCTATTTGGAACCAGTCTGTTGTTCCATGTCCAGTTCTAACTGTTGCTTCCTGACCTGCATATAGGTTTCTCAAGAGGCAGGTCAGGTGGTCTGGTGTTCAAATAAGGAAGACAAACATACGCTTTCTCACTAATCACTTGTGATTAGAAAAGCTGGATTTAAAAAGGCAGAGGAACCAGAGATCAAAATGCCCAGATCCACTGGATCATCGAAAAAGCAAGAGCATTCCAGAAAAACATCTACCTCTGCCTTATTGACTACGCCAAAGCCTTTGACTGTGTGGATCACAACAAACTGTGGAAAAATTCAAGAGATGGGAAGCCACCTTACCTGCCTCCTGAGAAATCTGTATGCAGATCAAGAAGCAACAGTTAGACATGGAGCAACAGACTGGTTCCAAATCGGGAAAGGAGTAAGTCAAGGCTGTGTTATCACACTGCTTATAAGGCAGTCAGAAGCATAAACTCCCAGTTACATGATAAATGCGGAGAAGGCAATGGCACCCCACTCCAGAACTCTTGCCTGGAAAATCCCATGGATGGAGGAGCCTGGGCACTATGAGTCATACATGACTGAGCTAATTCACTTTCACTTTTCACTTTCATGCATTGGAGAAGGAAATGGCAACCTACTCCAGTGTTCTTGCTTGGAGAATCCCAGGGACAGGGGAGCCTGGTGGGCTGCCGTCTATGGGGTTGCACAGAGTCAGACACGACTGAAGCGACTTAGCAGCAGAAGCAGCAGCAGCAGCAGCAGAGTACATCATGAGAAATGCTGGACTGGATGAAGCACAAGTTGGAATCAAGATTGCTGGGAGAAATATCAACAGTCTCAGATATACAGATGACACCACACTTAAGGCAGACAGTGAAGAAGAATTAAAGAGCCTCTTGAAAGTGAAAGAGAATGAAAAAGTTGGCTTAAAACAACATTCAGAAAACTAAGATCATGGCATCTGTCCCATCACTTCAGAGCAAATAAATGCGGAGGCTGCCCAAGAATTTTGGGGAGGCCTCCAAAATCACTGCAGATGGTGACTGCAGCCATGAAATTAAAAGACACTCACTCCTTGGAAGAAAAGATATAACCACCCTAGACAACACATTACAAAGTAGAGATACCAACCTTGCCAACAAACGTCCATCTAGTCAAACACATGCTTTCCCCAAAATCATGTATAGGTGTGAGAATTAAACTATATCAGAAAGCTGAACCCTGAAAAATTGATGCCTTTTAACTATACGGTTGGTAACGCCTCTTGAGAGTCTCTTAATAAGAAAACCTAACTTCTTTAAAGAAATCAGTCCTGAATTTTTGCCGGAAAGGACGATGCTGAAGCTGAAACCCCAATAGTTTGGCCACCTGATGTGAAGAACAGACTCTTCGACAAAAGCGAACTGACTAAAGATAAAACATGCATTCATTTTCACTTTCATCACTGGGGAGTCTACCATATAATCCCCCAAAACTAGAAAAAAATACACACCTTAACAAGCTTACTTTCATTTAGTAAAGAAAATAAGTAGATCAGTTATATTTAACTGCTTGCAGCCTAATAGACCAGCGCCCTCATACATTTAGGTAAGCATATTGGAGTATCTAGCATAAATATCACAATTCTTTCATTAACCAGTATAAGTAGCCTTGCCGAAACAAGGCCTCAAAAATTAGTTTAAGACTCAGAATTGTTCCTCTCCACGGAAATCTTTAGTAAAGGCGAAAGATTTATACGATCTGAAGAGAAACCAGAGTATACGCTGCAGTCTCAGAAGTCACAGCTCAGGTAACAGGAACTCCTAGTGCAGTGAGAGTGACTAGCTAGCACCGAGAGCCAGTGCCTGAACAAAAATTTCTAGATTACTCTGTAAATAAGGGTCTAACTTCAGAACACATAGGTAAAAGAAAATTTGAAGTTTTATAATTTTAAACGTGTACGGTGTGCAGTGCGCGGTGGGTATGCAAATAAGGCAAGTGGGCGGGCTTCCGCTCGAGAAAGCTGTCTTCACGCAGCGCCCCTGTGTCAGCACTAGGGGGCGAAGCGGCGGGCGGGCGGGCTGGCATCGGCACGCCGCACCGAGCTGGGTTTCAGATGTTTTCTGTATGTCTGAGTTCTGTTACAGACTTTGCTGTTAAATTGAAAAAGAAAAAAAAAAAAAAGCAAGTGATTGGCACCAAATTCATGACCGTGGCTCCTCCCTTCGGTGGATTGAGGGTTTTCAAAGCTTGACAATTTCCTTTTTCTTGAACTGCGTGGTGGGCGCACAGGTGTTTTGTCTGTACCGTGCACGTCCAAGATGTACACTCTGGAATATTCTGCCGTTTGAGAAAAAAATCATAGCCGAGTCCTGTTTAAAATTGGAGCTGGGATGTCCCCAGGGCGTCCAGTGGTTTGGGCTCTAGCTTTCACTCCCTGCTGGTCCCTCTCCTGGCAGGGGGACCTAAGATCCCGCACACTGCGCAGGCCAAAAAAATGGCGCGGGAGCCTGGTGGGCAGCCGTCTATGGGGTCGCACAGAGTCAGACACGACGGAAGCGACTTAGCAGCAGCAGCAGCAGGGTTATTTGACAAGCTACCAAGTCGTGTAAAAGTTTCACTAACAGCCATTAATTGGGCACCCAAAAGTCCCACCTGACCGTCCCTTCCCACACGGATCCCAGAGAGGATGTCCTGGAGGGCCTCCCAGGAGAGGAGGCCGGTGGGGACCCTCAGGAAGAGCCCCGGTGCCTCCTGGGCGTATCTTCCTCATGAAATTTCCCTTCACCCTGCTATGAGGAATTCACAGCTGAATTCAGCAAAAGGGGAAAGCGGTGGGTCCCTACCTAACTGGATATTTGAGAGAGAAAAGACCATTCAGCAAAAAGTGCTGGAAGAGCAGTGCGGTGCTTCGGAAGTCATGGAAGTGCTGTGAATGGGAGCCACTGGCTCAGTTCTCCCCAGACGAGAGGCCACAGGTTTGATGAAATCTAATTCATGGGGTCGCAAAGAGTCAGACACGACTGAGCCACTGAAGTGAACTGAACTGAAGGCTGTGAAGTGTGGACCACAGGTCCACAGAAGAAACCGTCTTCTCAGACCCTCATGCTCATTATCTCCAGCTTTCTGAACAAGGATGAGTTTTTTTGCATGTGGACCTCTAGAGGTTTCCTGTGAAGATTCCTTTAAACCAATGGAAGTCCCTCTATATAAGCAGCTGAAACCAATGATGTACCACCAGACTTTGTAAATATTCAAAGATACATGAGTGGCTCTGAGGCCGTTCCCTTTAGTGTACCTCCCTCTCCAAACTTTCTGGTCTGAGTACTTATTTTTGATCACTAGGTGGAAGTTAACACACAAGAGTCAAAATATCTAGACTACTTAACCCTTAACTTCTCCTGGCTGCTGTAATCTCTCTCCTCTGGAGGGGCCACATATTTTTTAGAGCTACACAGTTGGGAG